>OU383773.1:110749799-111999799 GCA_910950805.1 Acrocephalus scirpaceus scirpaceus
CAGAAGCAGAGTCATAGAAACCAAATTAACCTTTCTGACCATTCATCTCAAAATAACATCTGCTTTATGAGAACTATAGCAGAAAATCTTTCTGGCAGGGTCATTAATGCATACTACTTTATTTTGCAGGTCTGACTGGAAATGAGACTGACTGAGACATAATAAAAAAGGTAGAAATACTGCTCTCCATTTAACATGCTGCTAACACAAAAAAGTGTACACAGAAATACTGAAGAAATACACACAAAAACATGTATCATTGTTCTGGTAATAGTTCAGTGTAAAAAAGAACTTAGTGGCTGTCTGCAGCTAAGTCTGTTGGGCTGACTCGGGTCTTCTGACTAATATTTTTGATTCTTGCCTACATCTCATTTCCTTTCAGGGCTGAACACTTCATTGCACTTGCCTTTGCATATGATGACAAACACACAGCACCATGATAAGGTACCATGCAAGGCATTCCTTCAGTCTCATTTATGTGCTGTACACTCCAAAAGGACCGAGCCTCCAGTCCTGAAAGGCACTTGCAGTTACAGGCTGCAAACACCACTAAATATCAACTGGGCTCAGACTACATGTAGTCATTGCAAAACTGCTGTGCTAGAGACAAACATGTGCTGATGAAAGCCACCAAATAATGATAGGTCAGATTAGAACAGTGCTGTCATTGTTATATCCCTTTCTAGCATAGCTTTTCATTTACTGTAAGTGTTACTAGATATTTATTACTAGCATGGCAGAAAGAGCTAATGGGTTGCACAGCAGGGGCCAGCAATGCGTAAATCTCTGGGATAATACTCTCCATAAAAAAAGGAGATGACATGTAATAACCCTCCTCAAAGAGTCATTAGGAGAATTTTAAGTGATTTAAGCATTTTTTCCTCTGAGGCCAAAAATTTGTGATCTGTTGCAAATTTATTTCTAACCATATCAACTGAGTAAGACCTTTGGCAGCTCCAATTTGTTAAAAAAATTTGCCTGGTTAACTTTGTAAGATTAAGCTTCAGGCTGAAAAATTATTACTTCTTTTGTTTCATGCACACACACCCAGTGTTAAGAGCCTGGGGAAAAAAAAATCATTATTATATCTTATGTCATAAACAGAGGGAAAAAGTCACCTCTGGTCCACATCAGATGTGTATGACTGGGTCATATAACAACATACAAGTCCAGTGGAGTGACAGCTTGAGTCAAGCAATCACATACTCATATACAGCCAGAGATGAAATCCCTACTCAGAACAGGGCCACCCTCAAAGTCACAGGATGCTCAAGGCCTTGGCCAGTCCTATTCCAAGTATTCCCAAGAACGAAGGCTCTGCAACTTCTCTGGGCCTTGCCCCAGTATTTGATCCCCCCTTAGTATTTCACTGGAATTTCCCCTGTTGCAAATTGTGTACATTATACAGGATCAGCACAGGCCATTGCACAACTCACCGGATACTTCTGGGCTTCCTCTGCTACAGTGCAGCTGTTCAAATGCAGGTTAAAGACCCAGGCATGATTTTGAAATTACATCACCCAAGAACACAGAAAAGGTCCTGCAGTGCCAAGTGCCACAGTGCAAAGAGCTGTAAGGAAAGGATGAAGTTCCTTCAAGCAGTTACATCTGCAGCACCAACCTTTAGTGGCAGGAAAAGCAAAGACCAACACAATTTTCCAGAGTGATGGAAAGGAATTAAGACCTCTACCCTGGAAAGAAGTAGCTGACTACACTTCATATCAAGGAAAGTACTCCCAACTTGCTGATTTCAGTTTCAAACAGGAAACTGACTTACAAAACTTCAAATACTTCTGCACATTAAATGAAGAACATCTTAAATTAATTAGGGATAAATACAACCTGATCCATTAACATGCTTCTTCAAGTATGAAAACAGGTAAATTAGAGTCTCACTTAAACATTTGTTTACACATCTAAATGCTGAGCATATTAAAAAGATACCATAATTAAAATATTAAGGCAGTATACTTACACTATACTGCTCACTGTTTCATTCCTCTATCTGAGAAAGTACACTTAGAAGTCCTACAAGTCTTGCAAGTAAATGAAATATTCTAAATTTAACAAGCCTCAAAAATCACAAGTGACAGGAAACACAGGATACTTTTTTAAAATAGTTTTTAATAAAAATTGAAGTTTATTTATATGCTTTACCTGATCCTCCAACAATGTTGCAGAGGTTTTATTTTAGAAGCAGGAATACAGATGCTCAACAGGTTGCCTGCATCATTTAACAGTCTTAAAATTGAATTAGAAGTAGCATTTATATTTTGTATCCTAGGATGGAAACCATCCAAAGGTACTGGATGCTGTCACTTTTGGTTCACCAGAAAGATGAGCACACAGCTTATGTGCTAGCTTCCATTTCAATCAGGCAATGCTGTTGCTAATCAGCAAGAACTTATGTCTCACTGAAAGGCTTTTGAAATTTGCTTTGAAGAAAAACTCTTGGAACACGCAAGTCTTCTTTCCTATTCACAGTTTCTCGCTGCACATATTCATTGACCACTTGCTCATATCCCTCAGCCTTGAAAAGCTGAGATAAGAACTCTGGAAGAGAATTAAAAAAAAAATATGAAATATTATGTTTAAGCTATTTTTAAAACACCAGACAGCATTTATATAAGCATATGTTCTTATGTGTTGCAGCGTGAAAATCACACAGGCCTTCAGATTTCAAGCTGTTCTATGTGGGCAGACTGCTGAATAAAAATCAATAAAGATCTCATTTAGAAACATCAACCTAAGCAAAACAGCTTGTAAAACTGGGGCTTAAGCTAGTTACTCAGTTGAATTTCCAAAAATTGCCACAGCTCTTATTTTTATTAAGCCTTGTCATTCTCATTGTAACTGACACCAGTGTATTTTCCCTTTGTGCAGCTGGCCTTCACTAGCTGAATACATCACTTACCAAAAATATTTTCAAGGTAATCCAGCTGTGCAGATGCACCTCTGCTCAGAGAAGAGTAACACCCTGTGTTACATGCAATTGCTCAACAGAAAAACTGACAAAATGGCAAAGAGGATATGGTGGTACAAGACTCCACTAAGTTGAACTGAAAGTATTTTCCATAAACAAAAGAAATTTACTTAAAGCATATCTCCCTTAAGGAAGCGAAGACTCACAACAGGGTGACCTGTGCAGCAGGAAGTCATTCTATTGACTTTCATGTTAATTAAAATCATCATTTTTCCTTTCCTCACCTCAATTCACTTACTCAGGCAGCAATTTCACAGTAAATTTAAGCTGTTCCAAAACTTGTGTTACTGACAGAAAACAAAGACCTGCATTTTTCACTGCTCAGGGTTAGCTTGATGAAACAGTGATGTGTGACAGAAAGCACCACAAGAGATGGTTGTTGAGGAAGATGAGACCACCCACTTTGGTGGCATTGCAGAATTATATCAACCCAAGCCCATCATGGCTGTAAAACATTGTGTGTTCATGTAAAATGGGGGACCCACACCTATGAAATATAAATAAACATCACTTAATTGTGGGCCTATTGAAATCTCATTTTTAAGGAAGTTGTACGTATTTCATAATACAAAACTACAACCATGTACTCCTCTACAAATTTAATATTATTTCATATTATTATTATTTTTTTCCCATGGAAGAAGTTCCATGTTGTTATCTGAGGCCAGACATATTATAAATAAGTATCATTCAAATCATGCCATGCAGCAATTACTTGGTGTAATTGTACTTGTACCAATTTAGTGCTAAAGAAGTGAAAAAATAGCAAGGGTTGCAACCTCTGTGGAAATGATGAGAGTCATGTCTCCAGTAACAAAAGAATTCTCAAGCATTAAGCAATGTTTATATGAAAATCTGTGAAATGAATGAGATCATAATGATTAAAAATGGGAGTAGAGGTGGTCTGTGAGAAAGTCACAGACCAGCCCAAGGAAAAACAATTGCTGACATGAGCGATATAAAACAGATTCTCTCTTTTCTCCCTTCCTCCTCTCCTCATCCCTACCCCAACTCCTCTCCCAAGGGAAACATGCATACTAGCAAGGAACTTCTCATTCAGAAACTATTCTAAAACACAATAAAAATGAGATTTAAAATTCCACAGCTAGGTCAGTCTCTTATTTGTTCCCTTTAGCATCCATTCTCTTTGTAAGAGCTAATTGTTTAAACAGAACTAAAAATCACTCAATAAATAACAGTTCTAGAAATGCTTCAATGAAGCTGTAGCACAGCCTGCATTATCTTAGATTTCATCATTGTCCTATGAAGAATAGGGGGAGCTCAGACAAGATTAATGGTTTTTATGTATCAGAAGCAATTAGGTAATACGTTATGGCATAAAATATGAATAAAATTTACTTGGCTCCAAATCGGTCTCTTCAACGGCTGTATTTTGCTTTAGACTAAGAACAAAGAGCCCCACAGAAATAAATTCACAGCTCTCATTACACAATGCTCTACAAGTCATAGGGGGAGTAATGAGTTTAGCATGAGGAACTGGCAGTTAGAAGCTATAGCCAAGCTATAATCCCAATTCATTGTGAGAGTCTAAGCAAATTCCTTCATGTCTCTATGCCTCAAATTCTCCACCAGTAAACTGCAATAACTACCCTTCCTCTTAAACCATTATGAGCACTGAACAAAAACTAAATACTGCATCACATGGAAATGGGGTTTTTTTGCATGGTCTTGACTAAAAAACAAACTCTAGAAGACAAAGTGACCACAGCTAGTCAGTACTATCCCAGCAGGATTCGTGCACGAGCTTCTCAGTGCTGCAGTCACGGTTCTGCTTTTAGAAGTCAATAGACCTCATCCTGCTCACCAGAAATAGCCCTGCACAAAGAATGATGCCAAAAGAACTGCTTACTTGCTTCACGAAGATGATCAATTCTGTTACTGAACATAGGTCTTTTCCCCTTAGATAACAAATCTGAATGAAATTCAGCAAATTCAGAAACTGCTGCTCTTAGAGAATTACAGCACATACAACAGGCTTGTAAACAAGCAAGAGCTCCACAAAGTTCTGCCAGTCTAAATAACTGCTTCTTCCCAAAAAGGATGGAAAACGAAATAAACAACAATTTAACAGTTTATTCACACAAAATAAAACTTCCACGGGTATGTTGTCAGTTTCCTGGAGAAAGTTTAAACAGAAGATTCACAGAGAAGAAAGCACTCTGCAGTATGTCTTACCTTCAGTAAAAAAATACGATCTTGTCCCATCTTGTCTGACATAAAAGTTTTCCCCAAGTTTGCTGCCGGATTTAAACCTGAGCATTGCATGATCATACAGACCATAGTCTCGGAACAGGACACACTTGCCTGGTTTTAACACCTGTCATACAATACACACATGCTTTAATAAGCTAAACAGATTTAGTCATATATAGGTATATTTATTTGTGTACACATACAGACATAAGTAACTAAGACAAGGTAGACTAACTTAGTCAATACAACAGTGAGATAAATATCTATATCTACGCATATATAATCATCTATACAGAGATATAGATGTAGATATAGATACAATTCATTCCTTGTGCAACAAAAAAGTTGTGTAAAACCTGGATTGACTCTTAAAAATGTTACCCCATGAACAAAAGACTACAAATAGCTTTAGAATACCTGTTTGGGTGCTGATGAGCTAAATTAGCAATACTCTTCAAACACAGAGGAAAAAAGAAAACATAAGAGTTTAACAAAAATTCCCATCAGGGCGTTTTTTTCTGTTGGCTAGTATCGTGTTTAGCACCTGATTTTGTTTAATGGTTAACAATAAAATTTAGAATATCATGGTATTTCTTTTTTCACAGGATAAAGAAAAATGTTGCAATATGTTGAGAAATAAATAAGAAACCATTTTAGGAAAATGCATTATGGATTTTTTAATTGCTTTTTGGTAAAGAAAGCAAGCTATAAAGAGTTTAAAATTTATATATACATAGTCATTACCTGTGCTGATTTTAGACATCTAAATATCTAAATATTTATATGAGAAGAACCAATCCTGAACACCTGAAGATATACAAAAAAGCCCCTAATATTCCTTTTTCGAACTACTGATAATAACCCAAATAGTATCAGAAAATACAAGACCCTTAATACTCACACATGCAAAAGTTAAAAAAAAAAGACATTGACTATTTTCCTCTACAGCCAATATATGACATCTCAGGAAAATTCAGAATCACAATTCAGGTTGTTTGGATGGGCCTATCCTAGTCTACCAACTCACAAAGACAACTTAAGGGTGTGAGTCTCTCTAGATTAATGCTGACTTCTGAACACTCCACTTTTAAATCACCACAAGTCAAATATCTTTAATAATAACAGCAATGTCCTAACTGCAGGTCACTGGATCTCTGGAAGTTAATTTTGGCTCACTATCATTCACACATTATGAACACAGACATCTCTGCAATATATAAACATTATTCATAGCATACAATCCAAGCCACAGCTTTAAAATCATGCAGTCATAGAGTGGCCTGGAATAGAAGGGGCCTGAAAGATCAACTGGTTCCAACCCCCTGCCATGGACAGGGACAACTTCTGTCAGATCAGGTTGCTCAAAGCCCCATCTATCCTGGCCCTGAACACTTCCAGGAGTAGGCATCCACAACTTCTCTGGGCAACCTGTGCCAGCACCTCCCTAAAGAATTTGTTCCTACTATCTAATCAAACCCACTCTCAGTTTGAATCCATTCCCCCTTTCCTTGTCACTACATGCTCTTTCTTGTAAAAATTTCTCTCCATCTTCCCTGTAGACCCCTTTCAGGTACATGAAGGCCATATTTTATATACCTTTTTGTTACACTGATTGCATGAATTAAGCCTCAATCCAAACAATCTCACAGTACCAGGAGGGAAAAAAAAAAGGACATTGTAAAACATATTTTAGTCCTGCATATTGAACTAATAAAATACATCCATGGAATATAATATGAAAAATCACCATTGCAAGAGAGTAATTTTCTCAGGAAAAAATGAACATTCAAACTAAAAAGAAGGAAAGTGCTTTAAAGGCTGTAAAATCAGCTGGTTTTACCTTGTAAATGTTCCTCAGGACAAGATGCATTTTGTCAGGATGAATGGCAGAAAGCACAAATATAAGTGTGACAACATCCACGGAATTTGCTGGTATATTGTCTAGAAGATCATCTTTGGTAAGATCACACTGGAACACTTTACATCTTTCAGTACTGTATAAGGCATTTTTCTAGGGAAATTAAAAGAGCAAGCTTTCACTGAAAATGACCAGCATTTGCTACAATAAAGTAAAAATCTTGTGAAATTAATCAGTAGAGAGACACAAAACACAGTGGCAAGAGAATATTAACTTCCAACAGGCGGGTACTGCAATCAGGAATTCTTTGCCGCTAACTACAATAGTGAAACTACAACTAGTAGAATAGTCTGTTCCCATGAATTTGAGAAAGGATGTGCATTAAGACAATTCAGAATACATACTATTTCTGGTTTACCCCTACTTCTACTCTTTAAAGAATACATATATACTATTGAAAGAAATTACGTATTACAGGGTGATCAAAGTAAAGCTCTGGATCTACAGGTAGACTGCAAACAGTTGGGGTTCCTGTCACATCATCTGCAGCTGGGGTACTCTAGCCCACAGCTTTGCTGCAGAAAAAAGAAAAAATCCTGGTCTTGGCAAAAATTAAATTCAGCAAGAGCTGTGGAGACAGATGCCATTAAGTCATCCAAAATCCAGGGTACACACTCAGCCCAACCTCATCTTGGGGTGCAGCCACAGCATCCCAGGGAGATGCTGTCCTCTTCTGTTTGCCACAGGTATTTCTTCCCATCTTTCCCATGACAAATGCTGTCTGTGTCTTGTGGTTCTTGGACACAATGCTTTCAATTAACAGATATATAGAAATTCACCTGTGATTACAAACTTAATAAAGACTTTTAAAGCCCAAAGCCCCCAGCAGCCCTGCTGCAAGGCTCATCTTGGGACTGCAACACCCACAACTAAGTGTAAACATACCTACTCCCAATCAAGATACAAATTTCTTTATATCATTTTCCCAGCCTTGTTTTCAAGGTTCTCCTTGGGATTCCTTCTATTAAGGGCCAACTTCCATGACAAACAAATTTTGCTTGTACTGCACAGTCAGTAGAGATATAGCAGTGCTCCCCAAAACCACTATCTTTATGAAATCATTCAAGTCATATATCATCATGCTCTAATTTGATACTGAAAAGCCAAGTCTTGAGCAATGATTTGGCTTCTTACATAGGATCTCCACTGAAATGCATCAATTTTTTTGGCAAAGCATATTCTACCCTTCTTACAAAAAGGAAGCCAAGAGAAGTCTGTTGTTACAGTCATTTGGAATTTTAGAAGCTTCTAAAAAACACTCTGGAAGAAGTTTTAAATATCACACCAACCTTCACATACTCAACAGCTCTAGGAGAGAAATCACAGGCATAAGCAAAAATATTCAGATCTTCTTCTAAGAGTGGAAACAAGCAGTTCCCAACCCCGCAGCCTGCTTCCAGAATGGTCAGTTTTTGATCTACAAACTGGGGAGGAAGCAATACAAGACAAAACATGATTTTTGTTTTCTCATCATATGAGCAGAGGCACTGTTCAACCAGCATTTTAAAAGCTATAATCAATTTTAATTACGATTCTTAAAAAAACCCAAAGTAGACAGCCACTGCATAATCTGACACTCAAACACAGACATCCTGATTTCTGCAAAATTATAAATCATTTTTGAATGTGTTAATATTTCCTCAGTCATCTACCCCTTAAGTAATCAACAGACTTGTGCCATTTCTGTCTTGTCTTTTATTCAGCTATAAGGAACAAGAGATGCATCTGGCTATTCCCCTTAACTGTGTTCAGCAATTAGCCTGCAATTCTGGATGCTTTTCTTTAAAGCAGTGTACTGAAGTGCACCAGCTTGCACACAGAGAGACAAGCTGTCTACTTTGGGACTTGAAAATCAAATATTCCAGACTTCATTCTCGGCATCCCTATCCAGTAAGGGCCAATTATAAACAGAAACTGAAATGATCCATCTGATTCTGAGAAGTTATCTTTGATATTAAATACACAGGGCACTGTAAACTTTACATATGTCAGCTCTCACTCAACTGGCTTTGTTCTAAGTATTATTAACTCCCCTGGGAACAACTGACTAGAAACAATCAATACCATCCTTTACAGCAGAATTGCACAGATCTCACCTCACGACACGCCTTTAACTCTTGAAACTCTCTGGTTGTCCAATGTCTGTCTTTGAAGAAGTTGGTGCTGTTTCTCTTGTAAAATAAATCCCAGTTCTTCTGTGCCTCTTTCTCCAGTTTCAGTTGTTTGAATTCAGACACCAAAACCTGATCTTTTGCCAGTTTTTCCACTTCTTCTGGACTAAGGACTCGAGCACTATGGCCTTTTTTTTGTAAAGCACCATCTTCAGTAGATGTTGTTACTATACTTAAGCAATTAGCTGATGCCTTTTCTTGGAACATCCTAGATTCTTTCACACAAACATGAACACCAAAGACCCAAGGATTTCTTTTCTTTAGTGTATGGTTCCATTGCTTAACTTAAGTAAAGTAAGGGAGGATCTAGAAGCAGAATTAAAAAATGAGAAATAATTACAGTATGCACTTACTACAACTTCAGTGATCTGTCTTACCGGATGACCTTACATGTCCCGAGATTTATCTTAATTTCAGAAAACCTTAATCTAAACTAACAACTGTATACAACATCACACTGACGTCAAAGTTAAAGAAGATACTTCAGAGTCTCCTGGTCTTCCCTCTGCATCCTAGAAAGCTACCCATCAAGAAAAAGATGGTGCAGCTCTAACTTTATTTTTACTAAAAGAGACTTGAGAGGGAAAGCAAGGGCTTTGTTTCTCATTAACCTTACTTAGAACACTTCAGAAAAATAAGGTAACTGAAGAACAGATGACATTTAAAAGTCACATTAAAATTAATGAAACAAAGTGTATTCATGTTAGCATTTCTCCTTCCTGCTCTCAGCTCTGTGAGAAAACACTGCTGAAAAGAACAGCATTTATAACACCACGTCACCTAAAGAGAACAAAACCAGTACTGTGGACAAAATGCCCAGAGCTGTCCTGTGCCAGCATTCCTCCCACTGCCTCTTCCTGAGGATTCACACGGGTTTCAACAATCACAGGGGGTTTTATTTTCAGAAGTTAGCAAAAAGAGCTTTGCATAGGCTGGGAAGGGACTCAAATATTTTTTCTGATGTTAAACTGGTTCTGACATCTGCCCTGTCATAAACGTGCAGATCCTGGATGATGGAACATGCGAATTAAATCCTGCACGGCTCAGTAACTCCCAGGGAAGCCCAGGTAGCAAACACACACCACTCGTGTACATCAGTGCCCAGAGCCAGGCATTGGTGTCAATTTACCAAAAAGGAAATGAGAAAAACACAGCACTGCACACCCTAAAACAAACAAACAAGAATAGTACTTCACTTATGTATTTTATGATAAAATACATTCTAATGTAAATATCATCGATTGTATGTACATGTTATATATGCTATATATGATGCTATCATGATATATACGTGTCATGACACGAACACAAACATGAAATACGGAAGCGTGCAAATGAAAACACGAGCTATCAGAATTTCATCCAGTGTCACAGACACACCCCCTTTTCCTCCAAAAACAGCCGAAGAGGTTATGGAGAAGAGGCTTCTTTGAAAGGATGTCTCTTCAAGAAGAGCATATCCTCAAAACAAACAAAGAAAAACTTAATCAGCAAAATTTCTGCCGTATTTCTACACGCGCCCATATTCTAGGCACGCTCCATTATTTCATCATAGAACGCGGGAGAGAAAAAAACGCAGGCAAGCCAGTCCTTTCAGTGACGCATCTGCTGTGGTGGGAAGGCAGCGCGATGATAAACTCAGTTGCAACAGCCCATGCTTAGGCTAAAGAGCCTTTTAAATGTGTTTCATCCAAAGCTAAGACCACAAACATGTAACACCTCTGTGTGATCCCCCGGTCCCCCCACACGGAACCGGCTTCCCTCTAGCAGCTCCTGCCCCAGCGTAGCCGGGGCTTGGATACCCCGGCAGGGAAGGAAAGCCCTTCCTGCCCTGCCCTGCTCTGCTCTGCCCTGCCGAGGGCGGGGAGCGTCAGGCTCCCACCTCCCGAGGGACCCTCCCCGGGGAAGCAGCCCCAGCCCGGCCCCGGGCCCCCGCCTCGCCCCGCCGTACCCGCCGCCAGCCCCGGAGAGGCTTCCCGGAAGGGAAAGTCAAGAATTTCCGGGAGGACGCCGGGCGGCAGCGCACGGAGGAGAGGGAAGGGACCGGCCGGGCCGGGAGCGGGGCCATGAACGGCTCGGCGAACTCGTTGCTGGACAAGGAGGAGCACCCGCTGCAGCTGGGCGAGAGCTTCGAGCGGCGGCCCAAAGCCTCCTTCCACACCATCCGCTGTGAGCGCCTCCCCCGCGGCCGCCCCTTCCTCCCCGCTCGCGTCCCGTCCCCGGGCTGCGCTGCTCGTTCTGCCGCGCCCACCCCGCCGCCCCTGCTCGCCTCCTTCTCTCCGCCATCGCGGAGCTTCGTCCATGCTCAGCGCCTTTCTTACCCGCTTTCTTGCTGCTCCCTTATCGCCCGTCTCCATCCTTCCCTGCTATCCCCTTCAGCGCCCTTCTCCCCGCTTTCCCTGCTGCCCTCCAGCACCCGTCTCCCCCCTTTCCCACTCCCTCGGCGCCCGTCTTTCCATGAGCGTTTTCCCCACAGCGGGGTCCAACCCGGGAAGAAGGGGAAGGTGGATGCTGGCAAGGAGGAGGTTTGAGCGAGGCAGGCCAAGGCGAAGGAAAGAGCTTTAGAAAGTTTGTCATTAATCGCTTGGAAGCATCAAGAGTTCCCCTCATAAGGGGGTGGCTTTGCCATTGTATTTTGTTCCCTTTGTGGCAGTTAATTGCAGGACTGGAGAGGCAGCGGGAGCAGCCGGAGTTGGGTTTTTAACTGGCTGTTTTCCTGGGGAAGCAGTGTGTAGCCCAGCAGACCTGTCCCAGGCGGCTGTCATAAATCACTGTCCCAGGAAAACAAGCAGAAAGGACTCAGACACGTACAGTAATGCCTAATAAATGCAAGATAATTCCTGAGGTAGATTGTTTTGAAGAGGAACTCACCGTATTCCCGTACTTAAATTATGTGGGCAAGAAATCTGAGCAAAACAAGTCCAGGTTTATTTTACCAAAACGACTAGTAAACCATCAAGAGTAAATGTAAAGAATACTAACTTAAACTTAAACTTATAATTCAGTAGTTTTCTATGAAAGTGGGGAATTTATACAGAAAGTAGGGTATTTTGGTTTATGATGCATAAATATAGGCCTGGACTCATTGCCCGTATTCATACACCACAAATAGTAGTTTCAGTGATGCTGGTCACCCGAGTGGCTGATCCTGTGTGAATTAAACCCAAGCCATATCCAGGTGGAAATATACTGGATTTCTAGAATGGAAAGTGTTTCAATAACCAATTTTTTAAGGGATTGCAAAGCCAAAGCTCTTCAGACTGCAACTGGAAGAATGCAGGTTTATTTCTGAAGAGCTTTCTGAATCTCTGTTTTCCATCTGTGACTTTCAAATGAGATTTCTTCATTGTCTTGTTATATTTTTTTTCCCTAACTGTTGTTCTGGAATGATTTATCTGGGATCTAAGCATTATATTATTTCCATAATCCTCTTCACACAAACTACAATGAGAGGATTTTGTAGGCTACATTTGTTTCGACCTTCTTAAAATACTTCATTCCTTTACATAATGGTTTTGAAATACTGTACTGAGAAACTGGATTATCCTTGGAAAACACATCTTAAAAACATTTGAATTTTGGGAAAAGAGTTGTAGGTATATTTGGAGGGAAGTGTGTGCTCTTGATCTACATGAGGATTAGCCAAGCATGTGCTAACAAAATGAAAACAATTAGTTGAGTGTTTGTTTTGAGTAACTCTATATTGCTATACCTAAGAAAGAAATCTGATAGTGATATTCCTTTTAAGTTAGTTACCGTGCTGTTGAAACTCTTGATCCCATTTTGGCAAAGACACTAGCTCTTGTACAGCTGGTTTGTTTTATTTAGCAAGCTTGCACATAAAGAAGGTGGGAAACAATAGCTAGAAACAGATTGCTCAGATGAAATTGAAGGCTATGATTTGATCTGGCAGTTAAGGCATGAGGATTAAGTCAAGTGTGTCTGATTCTGCTTGTTGTGCTGTCAAAGTAAAACTCAATTAAACATTAACATTCTCGTAATGAGAATTTATTACAAGCCAGGATTTGGGTTTTTTTCCCTGCAAATGTGTTTTTCGTAGTGGAATTGTATTTTAAATTTGTTCTGAGGTATTAATTTCATAACTAATGCAGTAATTAAAAGCCTTGATTGTGAATATAATTGCACCTCTTCAGATGCAGGGATGCTAGAATTGAATGCAGGCTTCTTTTAAAAACAAGCACAAAGCAAACTAGCCTATATCTGTGCAATTTTACTTCACTTTGTCTAAATCCCCTCTCAAGATATTGGAGGTTCTGAGATTTTTTTTCTGTTTTTTATGGCTCACCAGCACAACAGAATAATGAGGGGAAAATACTTTTAACTTAAAATGTTCTCAGTTCAAATGAATACATTACACAGAAGTGCCTTGGTTGGGAGACAAAGCATTCTGTACAACAGAGCAAAAATACCTAAAACAAGTGTTAGTTTAAAGCCAGTACAGTGTCTCCCCTTACTGATGCTTTCTGTCCACAGTGGGTTTGGACCAGCATGAAGACTGCTGAAGTAAGATCTTCTTTCTTCATCAGTGGGAGCCCAGATCTCCTCCACCCATGGGGAGCTTTTAGCACTATTGTGGAGGCGAGATGGCTGTTAAAGAGCCTGAAGTATCAGTAGGACTCAATGAGTGGGTGTCATTAAATTAGTGTTTGTCACAGAGAGTCCTCAGGTTTGGAATTGGCAAGAGCTAAGCAGAGTCCAGGGTTTTGGAAGTTGTTACTCTCTTGAGTTTGATTGGTACAGTTTTACACTTGCCTGTACAACCAAGTGCCACTCGGTGCCTAGGATTTGGAGAAGTCTGGTTTTGGTGTTCAAACACAAGATCTAGAACCTTATTTCCATTTTAAAAAGGAAGTTCAGAATACTTCAGTACCACCACATGACTGGGTTGCTATGTATAGACACAACGTACTGGGTGTTATTCCACCCCTGCTGTAAACACTAGTGTGTGTTTTAGCATTCCCTATAATCACAGTAAATGTATGGTGGCTCTTTGCAGGGCATGTTGACGCTTCTGGAGACTCTAACAAATGTAAACACAATTTTTTTCCTCTTTAGATGATTTTAAGCCAGCATCGATTGATACGTCTTGTGAGGGGGACCTCCAAGTAGGTAAAGGAGATGATGTTACCATCACTTTGCCACACATTCCAGTAAGTCTGTTATATATCTGTCCCTGTTTACTCTCCAACAAATTTGCAGGGCTGTTACAGTCTGATGTAAATGCTATTGTCACTTTCTTTATTAACACTGCAGGTTCAATATTTAGGCAGCCAGACTTGTAGTTTGTTACCTTAGGAAAGGACTGTACAGTTGGATCTTTGTAAAGGGCTATATTTGTAAGGTTCCCAAATTTTTCTTTACTTTTGATTACTTCCTTCCTACTTTCCCTTGAAAAAAGAAGATTTTTACTCTTAGCTGAAGCTGTACACCTGGTTGCCATCCATTTTTAGTGCTATGGCTTGCTGAAGAAAGGCAGTGTAACTCAGGCTTCAGTCACGGTTGGATGTTCAGAACCCAGAGGCAGACCTGTAAGCATGTTCCTGCCCTTGCTCAAATATGTACAGATATGCCATAGAGGGTTCCCTGCCTTTAGCTTTATCAGTAGAAGCAAGGGGGCAGTCCTGGTGAGTGGCCATGTAGTAGTTTCCCATCCACTTCCTTCCCTAATGATGCCATAAAGATCTACTGTGTGAGGATGATGGTCAAACAGCAATAAAACAAGTGATCAACCTGTTTGTAGGTGCAGCTGGTTTGTAATTGAAGATTCAGTGGTTTCCTTACCAAAACAAAAGAAAGTGCTCGTGAGCTGGAACTGGATTTGTTTATTAGCTTAAGTTAATGCTATGTGTCAAGCCAATAAACCAGAATTCACAGACATCAAGGAGTCTGGTAGCTGCAGGGGGGCACCAGTCAGTTTGGAAGCCGTGTGTCATATCCTCCTGGTATTGCTCATCTCAGCAGGCCCGTGGTTTTAATTGGTAGGTGATGGTACTGTGATAATTCTCACTGAATGAAGCTGTCGCCTGCTTCACCCTGCTCCTGTTCTTTATATAGCTTTGGTCACCTTCAGTGCTGCAGGAGGTCACATACTGGTTTTTGTCTATAGAAATGATGAGTATGGTAGTGCTACTGAAGAGCAGGTAACAGCACAACTAACAGCAGCATTCATCTTGGATTAGTTGGAAACAGCATTGCTCATTCATTTTTTGTGTTGAGCAGCATCACTTGTAATGTTCCTTTCCAAATCTCTGTACTTAGGAGCTTAATTTGATTCTCTTCCCCTCAGTATGTACAGCTTTGAGCTTATGGTATGCTCCGAAGGCTGAGGCAGCCAAGCCACTCTGTGTACGTTGTTCCAAGGCAGTACTGCCTGTGTTCTGGACAGAGAGCTGGAAAACACTTGGCAAACTGGAAAAGAATGAGAGGTTTCATCATGACAAGTTTCACTGAATTTCTTGGATGCTGCTTTTCTTCCCAATTGTCCAACAATTGGATAGGATTCAATTTCTGAGTTGAGGTTTTCTTTTTGAAATTGCCTAATCCTTGAGAATATCTCTGGTAATTTGTTTGGTGGAAATATTTTGGTGTCTTTTGCAGCTTGGATAAATTGAAGCACTATTTCTACATGTGGATTTAGTAACTTTAATACTTGAAAAACAGTGTGGATTGGGGAAGGGAAGATTTCTGTTTGTACCACAGAGGAAGATAATAGACTATCATGAGTTGGAAGGGTCCCCAAAAGGATCATCAAAGTCCAGCTCCTAACCCTGCACAGAATAATCCCAAGAATTACACTATGTGCCTCAGAGCATTGTCCAAGCGCTTCTTGAACTGTCAGGCAGAAAACCCTCACAGCTGAAAACAATTCTGTCTGTAATCAGCAAAATCTGTAAGCCACTGTTATTTAGGCACTAACATAAACCCTAAACATTTAGTTTTAAGTAGAAGAGTGGGACCTAATTTACTGAAGCACTTCCATTTCTACTTATTATTTAGCCAAAATCACAGTCTTTACTGTGTTAGGAGGCTTCTGGGTAGCAGAATGGTTGATCAATTTTCATTATGTCTGTGTATTATACATTTCCTGGCTTAGTTGTCAACAGCAAGCAGGATTTGACTTTCAGCTTTCTTTTTACTCTCTTAAATGTTGCTTTCCTCTCTTAAATGTAGGAATGATAAAAATGTAACATGCCTTTGAAGACTAGGCTTTCTTGAGACATGCTTTCTGAATCGTATTTCTGAATCTCTCTTACTGTGTCTTTGTTAGGAACTCAGATTTTTCACACTTAGTGTTCAGATCCTATTTTAAATTCAAATATATTCTCTCTATTAGCAACATGGAGAATAGGAATTGCTTTCAGAGTAGTTAAAATGTGATTGTTCATTTTTGCAACTCAGAATAAAATGTAGGAGAGTGCAGGGTTTTTTCATTTGCTCCCTGATTTCAGTTGCTTTCCTACAGTATGTGCAAAGGTGTGTACGAATAAACATTTATTTTTAAAAACAAATTTTTTATACAGTATCTATACATTATAGAGAAGCCTGAGAATGTTTCATAGCTGAGAACATTACCCCTTGAGTAACAGCTTTTTGACATGCCCAGGTGTGTATCCATGCTGTTATGTGTAGATAGACCATGGATTCAGCTGGCTGTAACCTCAAAACCAGGTGTATGAACCAGCCTGTGCATGGATGCAGTACAGCTGAGCATAATCTCAGCATTACCACTTAGTGTGCACCACCACATGAGTTTGTTGCCTTTATTGCTTCTCAGTCTAAGCCTTTAGACTTTTAAAGCTCTATGCAGCTTTGTGTGGACTTGGGGACTCTCTGGAAGGCATCAGAATACCCCATTTGCCTTTGAGAAGACATTTCAATATAATTGTTTGGGCATATGAATGCTAATCTGACTTTGAAGAGGGCAGCTGTTCTTACATAGTTTGTAAGTGACAGTTGCTTTTAATCCACTGTGAAAATACTGCCATATATATTTATGTAAAATATACAGCACAGTTTAAATTATTTTTCAATTGACCCCATATTTCCTTGGGCAATAGTTCTGCCACGCAAATAATTAGAACCTTATTTCTTATCCAAACCCATGATTTCCAGGGCAGAAACATCAAGAAGACTTCTGATACTTGTCAGGGACAGCTATGCAAATTTGGTTACGCTGCCATTTTGGGAATGAGAACTGTAAATAAAGGCAGCCATGGAGAAGATGTTTTGTCACTGCAGAGACACTTAAAATGATGAAAGGCATAATATTGCTATGAGGAAATGTCTGATCTACTGCACATTTTCTCTGTATTTTTCTCTTCATAAATGAATATTTTCTGTAGGAACTAAACGTTAAGTGCTTAGCCTCTTTTTCAGAACAATACATATATTCTTTTCTCTTAATATTCATAAATTTTTGGACAGGGTAATATAACCAAACAAATATGTGCTTTTTCTTTGTACCAGGGCTCAACTCCACCAATGACTGTCTTTAAAGGAAATAAAAGGCCCTATCAGAAGGACTGTGTGCTTATTATCAATCATGACACTGGGGAATATGTGCTGGAAAAACTTAGTAGCAGCATTCAAGTCAAGAAAACAAGGTAAAACTGGGGACAGGGTTCTTGATAAGGATTAGTTATTGCTGAAGTTTCTTATTAAGACTGGGTTTTGAAACAGACCTCTCTTATTTTGTAGTGATGTTTAATTACTAAGCCTTAGCTTTACATGGCAAATTATCATGCCTAAAAATGCAAATAGGAGTGTGAATCCAAGAGTAAAGAATTTGTAAATTCTCCACTGCTGAAATGACATAATTATAGTTTGCAGTGAAACACCTGTGATGATTTGAGGCTTTAGAAGCTGGCTGAAGGATGGGATGTGTTTCAGGGATCTCTAGTTAGCCAAAAAAATCCATGAAAATACTAGACTGTCAAAAGGATTATTGGAGACCTTCTAGGTTTGTTCCCTACAGCTTCCTGTGGTAGTCATGATGTTCCAATAACATAATCTTAGGGAACAAGAAACACTCGTTCCCATATTGGATAAGAAATATATTAAGTGGTACAAAGCTTCCAGCTGGTGAAGGTGGGCAGAGCTGTAGAAATAATGGTTATGGTGTTTTACCTAGGAGAATTGATGAAGCCAGAAATCTATTCTGACCCAATACTCTTACTTTGCTGTACAAATGCTACAAAGTATGCAGCTGGAAGGTGTTTAGCAGTCCTACTGCTCTGCAAGTACCTGAAGTGTCTGGATCTTTCAGCATCACTGAACCACAGGCTGAGATATAAGACAAAGCAGTCATTCAAATGTCTTGTGAAGAAGAAACTCTTAAATAATTTTAAAAAATGCTTTATTGCTGTATAGAACCCCTAGCTGCTAAAACTACTAGAAATGTGGGTTGCAGCTCATCAGTAGTTGGCTGGATGTTTGCTAAGAACACCTTGAGTTCAAGGTAAATGGACTGTAACACTCCTCTCAGTCAGTGATCTGAAAACTCATCCATGTAGCATTCATCTTGTCCAGTGGATATGAGCACATCAGAGATGAGATTTGAATTCCCAATTTCAGTTCTGCTGGACTGAAAGCTTCTTTGTCCAAGAAGCTTAAGTCAGAAGGGAGCAAGTAAGTGCAGGAGGGCCTGAGTTCAGTGAAGTGTTTGGTTACACTGAGTTAGGAGTCTGGTGAGGGGAAAAATACTTCAATTTTTCTTAGGGAGAGGGAGGGTAGTAAAAAATTTGGGGATCCCTGTTTGATGAATAGTGCTTTGCAAAATCATTGATTTTCTAGATCAGAAGTGCCTTTTATTTTCCACGGCTACTCTGATCTTTAATGACCTGTTGACACTCTGTGGGAACAGGGCTTTCAGTGTTAACAGCTTGATGACATTCACAGGGGAGTAAATGAACTTACTCCACATAAAACCCACTGTAGTTCCAAGAGCATAATTAATACTGGAAATCTTTGGCTTTTACCTTCCACTTGATACAGTGAGTATCTTCCCAACTCCTCGCTTCTGCTGTGGATAGACTGTAAGCTGCATTAATGTGGTATCCAACAGCTGCATGTCACTGATGAATGAGGAGGGATTCTGTGTGAGGCTGAATCTAGAGTTCACTGAGGCATAGAGATAGCCAAGTAAATGCTCCATGTACCAGCTCTGGTGCCACAGGTGGTTTAGGTGAATTCCCAGGAAGTTCGACAAGGGTTAGTTGAACTTATCTCGCAGTGGGATTAGTTTCCAGACACAAAGTGTAACACTGCTGAGCTGGGACCCTCCTAGAAAAGAAACTGAGCTCTAATATCCATAAGCTGCTTCTGTGCTGCACTGCATAAAGCCATTACCCCAAAGGCTTTGGTGTTATGCAATAAATACACCACACCCTTTAACCTTATTATGGTGTACCGTAAAAGGAACCTATTTTGGGTTTGTGGTTGGTTTTTTGTGTTTCTTTTTCTGCCAAAGGTATTGATTGTTCTGCAATCTCAATCACATCAGAAGCTCAGTAAAAGGGAGAAATACCTGGTTTGAATTGAACAGGTTGGCATAGTGTTATTCTGGAGACTATTTTCCATTAAGGAAACAGCTTAAACTGTTTTGAAGGGCTAACAGCAGATGGATAAAAACCACGAATTAAATGCTTGCATGCTGTATTTAGCAGTAAGAATGATTACTCTAGTCAAGTTGACCTCTAAGAGAGTTCAGTTTGAGATGATTTAATTGCAAGTGAGAAAATTGTTTCTTTTGCTGTGATTGTTTTAAGCAGGATTTTGTTGTGAATGGATTTGTAGTTACTTTAAACCACTGTGATTGATTATTCTTTTTTAAAAAATACAAATACTAATTGCTAAATTAAAGCCTTCATTGTTGTTCAAGTAGAGAATTTGGCATCACTGAACCACATCTGGATTTGAAAATACATTTTGTAAGGGTGTTGCAGTGTAGTTGTACATGTTTCTTTGTTATTGAAAGTAAGTGTTGCACACAGAAAGCTGTAATTCACTCTTCATCTTTGTAAAACAAAGTAGAAGTCTGTACAAAAGGAAGTCACAGATGATGCATTAGCACAAGGATATTGAAAAAGCTGGACATAGTTGCACAGTACCGCTGAATTGTGTCTGGTTGTTTCTTCAGAGCAGAGGGCAGCAGTAAGATCCAAGCCCGAATAGAGCAACAGTCTGCCCGAGCATCGCAGCCTCCTTCACAGTTCAGAGCCGCAACCAAGCCAGCAGTTGGACCTAAAACTTCTCCTTTGAAGGATAATCCTTCACCAGAGCCTCAGCTGGATGATATTAAGAGAGGTAAAGAAGGGTTTGTAGTTTCTTAAGTTTTCGTTGATTTTGTCTTTCTTCTTTATAATAAAAATTATGGCTGTGCAATTTCTAAAAACATTCAGGGATTAAAAGATGGTACTTGACAGCTTTGTTATCTTCTTTATATCTTATTTCTTTATTCATCTTAGTGAAGTGATTATTTATTCTCTTCTACTAGAATAGATATTTATACTGTCGTCTTCTCTGGCATGAGAAAACTTCCTCTTCCTGGATAATTTTCTCTCTTCCAAACTATTTCGCCGTTCTGAAAAGAAGAAAAAAAAATTAATGTGAATTCAGAAACCTGTAGCTCAGTGCTGGACCAATTGCACTGGTGTCTTAGGCCACCACAACAGCAAAAACAAAGCCTAATGGTCCAAGGTCTCATTCTGCAAGTAAAGTCACTTGCAGAAGGGTGCCCTGCATTGAGTAAAGTTGGTGGGATGGAAGGGCTAGGCAGCTGTGTTCCCAGCACAAGACAAGCTTGCACCATGCCAAGCAATACTAGTAGGGGAGGAAGGAGAGAGTGAACAAACCTGCAGCTTAGCCTCTTCTACAACCACTCCTTTGCAGCTTTGACACACCTGCTGTGTGGCTGCTAAACTTCTATTTAAAAAGTACCTTAAAGGAGTGATTGGCTCAATTCACTCTTCTGCTCAAGTGCTTTCAGCACTTTGTCTTAGTGTTCTGCTGTGGGAGGATGCACTTTCTTGGCCCGTGCACTTCTTTTCCTACTGATGTGACAGCTGTTTGCTGTGCATAATACAGTCAGGATAAGGAAGACTTTAAATTTTTGTTTGGTTCTTCTCTGGCACCGGCACCAGACACAATTATTTTATTTTAAGCTTGTTCTTTCTGTCTGCTTTTTTTTTCTGGGTTTCTTTCTCTTTTTTCTCTGTCCCATATAGCTATTTTTATCTGTAGACTTAGCCTATGTTAATTGCCCAGATGAAGTTAATTACTCAGCAGGGTATTTTTTCAGTTCATGGTAATCACTAGGTGACATTTTTGCTGCTAAGCTGTGTGTTTGCATAGGTGCTGACTGGTCTCACTTTTCTGCAGCAGTAGTGTTTTCAATACTTGGATGCTGGTCAGCAGCCAGAATCAACATCTGAGAGATTCTGTTAGCTACAGTTCCCTTAGCTGCATTGTTATTTTTATTTTCTGTGAAATAGGTAAGGAAAAGATAATAGGTGATATATCAATTTTTTTTTAATTGAATCAGTTGTGGATTTTAAATGTTTTTTCCTGTAGGGTGTGATAAGGTTACTTAACCTTTGGGGCACTCTTTTGTATATGTACAGCAATTTATAAAGGTTGTATTACAGTAAAATAATTACATTTGTCTGGGGTGACACCTATTCTAAAAGATCATTTTCTAATGGTCTAAAGTATGTCACATTGTTCAGAGCTGTCCTAATATTTTTTTTTGTCACCTGATATTTTATATGAAAGTACCTTCAAATACATAACCTGTGGGGGTTTGTTTCCAAAATCAAGGATTAGAGCACCTGACTTGTACTAAAAATAGGACTTTTAATTTGGTGCTTTATAGGGAGAGTTGTGCAAGGCCCCAGAAGGGTCAAAAGCATGGGCAAGGTTGTTTTTTGCTTACAGTCTGTAACTTTTTCCAGCACTGATGATCTAGAGTGTCAGCATTGCTAAACCATTTACATCACAAGAACCTACTTTAAAAAGGCAGAATTAAAATGACACCATTCCACAATGAAATGTAGACAATGACCTGTAAAAGCTGGAAGGTAGTCTGCAATCCTGTTACCTTTCTTTAATGTATGTTTTTAGGAACAGAGACTTGTAAGTTCTGAAGAGCCTGTGTTGTTTCCATTCAAGTAGTAGCTTTCATTTTGGTAGAAGTACTTCCTTTGTATGGAAGAAAGATAAACAGCTGAAATTCTGTGGGTTTTGTTTAATGAACACAGCATACAACTTAAAATTCTCTAAAGACGTGCTTGAAAGGATCTCTGGCACCTTGCACTCTCTTACTTCTAGTGTGCCCTACTTAAAGGTGTGGTAAGACACATAGCCCTCATGATGTTTCACAGTATTTTTAAGGTAACCTCAATGCAGGTTTCTGCTTTCCCTGGTACCCTCAGCTGTGCATTTCCCCTGCTCCCTTACAGATGAGTTGGGAATGAACTTTCAGGTCCGTTTTGACCTGTTACACAGCTGTCCAAACAGTGTCTGAGGACAGAGTCAGAGCATCTGGGGATTGAACCAGTCCCTTCCTTCATGGACAGAGGCTTTGGGGAGGCTGTGTCCAGGGCTTTGCACAAGTGGAATCCTTTCCTCTTCAAGTTTCTATATAGTCCTCATGCCTGGAGGGAGCATAGGAGAGGGTAGGAGCTTTTTCTTTTGAACACATCAGCTACATCTGATAATATCCCATTAAGCTGTGGACATTTGCACACATATACCACATGACAGCCATTTATTTGCACAAAATAATTTACGTTTATCAGACATATTTGACCACAGCAGAAATGTTTTCAACAGCATTGACATAATTACAGCATGCAACATATTGATATATGTCAATAATATTGGCATAATTACAACATCTGATAAAAAACCCCACAGAAATATATTTCAGCTTTCAAGACTCAGTGCTTAAAAATTTGAGCAGATTTTACTTACCTGGAATGTAACTGAGGTGTATGAAGATTATGCCATAGCACTGTGTTTGTATCTCAAGAACACCTCAATCAAATTTTCTGCACATCAGTATAAAATACTGCCTCTTCTAGCTGCCATCTCCACATGCTCAGAGTGCCAGTATCAAGTTGATTTCTCCACCTTACATTCTATTATTAACAGTAAGTGTTCTGCTCTAGACATTCAAACTTAACCCTCCTTAAAACTGAATTACTTTTTTCTGGAAGACCTTGGTATTCTTGCAGCCTTAGGTTAAAGTTTTAGTTTAAAAATTTGCATAATCTATTGGATTTGAGAGAAGAAGTAGGAACAGTTAAACACTGTTATGGTATTTGATACTGAATATATACAGAAGACAGCCCTGTTGAGAAAGGCTTTTCTGTTTGGATAATGATTTCTGACCTTGAATTTTTTTTTTTTTTTTTTTTTTTTTTTACTCTAAACCCTGTCTGCCAGTGTAAAACAGTCATTTTGTTTTCTTGGAAGAAATTTTACAGCTGTAACATGAAATGTAGAGAAGTTAAGGTTCCCAAAGCAGTGACAGCCTTTTCAAATTATGTAGACTCAATTTAAGGCAAGTGTTCAAATCTGTACTGTATGGAAAGCTTTTTTAAAAGTAACTGCTGCACATCCTGGCTCTTGTCACCTTTTAAACTGCAAAGGTGCATCAATGTGAGGTGTTTGATCTTGCAGCACAGAAAGATCAGGAAAGGTCAAATTCTTTTGTTGTTCAATTTAGAATATGTGTATGTACATATACACACAGCTGTTTTTACTGGAAGCACCATAAGGAAATGTTTAACCCATGTCTTCAGTACCTACAATGCTTCTGTACTAAGCATAGCAGTCAAATGGGAAAATGCAAAATCGAACCATGCTAAAGCAGATGTGTTTTTCCTATAAGGCTTTGATATCATCATAGGTTTAGTCACTGACAGTGTGAGACAAGAGTGTTTTGAACAGAATTCCTTAGTGGTCCTGCTGAATTTCTCTTGACAGACTTCTAGTGCTGCAGCAGCCACCAGAACATGAGTGAAAAAATTGCTTTTCTCTCATCTGCTCAGATAAGATGTTTAGAATTTTGGGCTCAAGGAACAAGAGACAACAGAGATCTGAGGGGAAGCTGTCAGCCTGTGAGGCAAAAGTTGACTAGAAGATGGCTCTGACCAAGTTTCTACTCGTGACCACTGTCACTGATAGCAGCCTTAACTTCCCAGTCCTTGAAGCTTGTGATACTGGTTCTCTTTTGCTTTTCTTGCCTCTGTTCAGCCTAGTGTGCTTTAGCACTACTTCAAGGCATTCTCTCATTCCCTTCTTATAACCAAACCTCTTATATGGGCTCTTAGTTTTTTGCTTCCCCAGCAGAAACCTCCCATTCTTCATTCTCACACTAATCTCCAATTCTGTTTAAAATTGGCTAGGCTAATCTTCCTTGCCCACTGGTCAGACAGCATCACTTCCTTCAGTTATATCCTTGCTTACTGTATTGAGTCCTCACTTCTTGCTTAGGGTTATTTTTTCCTAGTTCTCTCAGTGTGTTTTTGTTTTAACTTTTCCCTCTCACTACCAATGCCTAAGATCACTTCACCTTCTTCACTCGATTTTACATGTGGGCTCTATGTTCTCAATCCCTGTGCCAACATTCCTCCATTTCAGCTGCAGACTCCAGCTCTGTAGGCAAACGTGTAATTCTCAGGCACTTGTCCTGTATTAGACTTGTCTGTTGTATCTTCTTGCAGTATGGACTGTGATAGGTGATCGTGCTTGCTGCAATCCAGGATCTTCTAACAATGTATTATCGTCACTATCATTTGCAGCTAACAACTCCATCATTAGAAGAATGTAGAAATTTTACATCATTAAGCCAGGGGGAAAAAAGTTTAAACCTGAGCATTTTAAAGAGAAAGTACCCTTATTCCTGGTTACTTTTCCTTTAGCTTTCCCCTATTAATTTTTTAGAGTTAAGCACAAGGAACATTTATAATTTGAAATCCTCAATATGGGTAGGCTGAGCACAGTGACTCACAAGTGCTCATTTGTTTGTGTATCAGACTCCAGGCCTGAAATGTATTTTTAAAGCCTGCAAGACTGTGTTGAGGAGGCAATAAGGGAGAAAGATATTGCAGTGCAAAGTAGTATCTTCTGTTGGCCTGTTGGATCAATATATGATTCTGTTGAATCATATTTTCTTTCTCTTCCAATGGTCTCTTATGCTAAGTCTTCAAGCTGAAAGAGTAGGTTTTACCTGGCATACTGGTAAACTACAGAGGGAACAGATGGTATAGGCAGGAATCTAGATTTAGGAAAAAAATTGGAGAAACAACACCGCTATCCTTAAATACCCAGCTGGAGTATAACTATGGCACTTGAAATTGAGCTCTAAACCTTGAAAGTGAAAAATAGTGATATAAAATCTGGCAAAAGAAAACATAATTTCTCAAACTAATACATGCTGAGCTAGAGGAGTTCTCTCCAGCAAACATTGTGGAGGCTGAAAACTCAGCTGTTACTCTTTATTTTAGGCAGCCCAAGGAAAATTAGTCTTATTAAAAAAGGGACTCTTGACACACATCTGACCTAACATGAATTACTCCCAGCATCAGTTCTCCATTTGTTAGGTAGGAGTGATGATACCTCATCTCTCCCTTCTTTCATTCTTGTCCCTTTAGTCTGTGAGTTTCCAGGCCAAGCACTGAGTTCTAGCCCTGTGGGTAAAGAACTGATAGCTCAATAGAAGCCTAAATTTTGAGGGTTTCACATCCCATACTTAATATATGGTTAATGTTGTTCTCTCACAGAAATCTGCCAAGATGAACTCAGTCATTAGATACTCAGCCTTCTGGGTGGATACAAAAGATTTGTCCTCTACTAGTTAGGCCACTTATAATTATTACAAATGTAACAATATTGTATAATTTGGGTGACATGCCTTAATAGCTCTTTAGTAACCAGTCATTCACCCAATGACAATTCATCCACTAGCTGTTGCTGATGAGGCTGTTGTGGTGCTGTCATGGTGTTCCAGTGTTTCTTTGCACTGGAAACCCTAAAGTGGGCAGTTTCTTGAGTTGTGTAACTTCCTAGTTTCAGAGTAGTTTCGTTATTTCCTGGCTACTTGCAAGCTCTATAGCAGGTTAAGATATTTTTGCCACTCCCCAGTATGTGAAAATCCTCAGCTATTCTCATCTGTCCTACTGCAGTTATTTGATGTCATCCATCTGCTTCTGAAGTTTGTTTACAATGGCCTGTGTGACTGTGCTGAAGCAGTTTCATACATTATCTGAAGTCAAGGCAGTTTCTGCAGTGATCATTTGCCCATGTCCATATACCCACCCCCACCACATACCATGTTCTGTGTTTTCCAAAAGCCTAAATGTCACCAGCATCTAACATTTCAGATTTCGATTTCCTCGATCAGCTAATGTGCTTACTTTGTATGCAGACAATATAGCCTGTCAAAAATAATGAAGCTGAAAGTGCTTTCAGGAGTGTGAAGTATATGAAGAATAATTGTGGAATTGAAGGTTTTATGATACTAACCTATGCTGTTGCTTCTTTAAATTTAGCTACAGCAATAAGTAAAAAAGTTTTCAGAATGTTTTGCTTTCCCTTCCTGTCTTGCTCTTTCATGTGAGATATTTTGGTGTGATAAACTATATTTTACAAAACTATTGCATTTGCACATTCTTTTCCAAAATTCCATGGGGCCCTGTTTATGGTATCAGCCAGATGAATTCCTTTTTATTTCAGAGCTCAGAGCAGAGGTTGAAATTATTGAGCAGATGAGCAGCAGCAGTGGAAGCAGCTCATCAGATTCAGAAAGCTCATCTGGGAGTGAAGATGAAAGCTCCAGCAGCGAGGGGGAAGAGCCAGCACATGTTTCCCCTTCCCAGCCACCACACCAGCAGTATAACAACAGGAATGCTGTTGCTAATGGCACCAGCAGGCCACAAGGAAGCAATCAGCTCATGAACACGCTCCGTAAGTAAATGTTTGTGTCTTACTACTGGTGAAAGCTGATCATGACCACTCATTTACTTAGCATGTTAGGCTAACTTCATGAAATGCCTTTTGCCAAATAGTAGTCCCAGGGAGTTGCACTGGCTGAAATACGTGAGCAGATTTTATGAGCAGGGGGCTGAGACTTGTCTGAAGATGTGGAGAGCCTGTGGGCATCAGTGCAATGGGCCCTATTGGCCCTCTTGGGTCTTGATTCAGGCCTCCAAGTAGCCACTGGTGTAGGAGGACCTGGTGCACTGGAGGATAGGAATTATTTTCATGTGAATACACAGATGAAATGGAAATAGTGAGGTTGACACATGTGTCAGTTAAAAGTCTATAAAGAACTGTGAACATCACAAGACTGTCCTGGGCTCCTAAGTGCAGTCTCTGTGGTCTTCAGTATTGCTTTGTCAGCATATTGATTGTGTTGATCTCAGCTGTATTGTCACAAATACCACATTTTGAAGGGAAATAATAATAATCATTTCATAATTTAAATTAAAATTATGTTAAAATATTACAGCTATGGTGTTGCAAGCATTGAATCAGTACAAGCTCACTTCACCCTTTAAAAAGTGTCAGAAATATTTTTAAAGCATAGTTCTGTCCCATGAGACTCTCTGGGGACATGGTATGCATCTGTGTTGCTCTTCCCTTACGCTACATCAGGTATATTCTAACTCAGTGGAGTTAAAATATTGCATTTGCAATTACCATAAATTGATCTTAATTCCTCCTGAGGAATGTTTGCACACATCTCTTGGCACCCATTCACAGGGGACTGGTGGAGTCCGAATACAGGTATGTGTAGGGTTTCCAGCTTGGAGAAGGTAAGAGTATTGTACAGACCACATTGAAAAGCCCTGCTGGAAAACTTAAAGGCCTGTCAGTCTTCCTGCCAGTAATGAAGGGCTAAGTGAAATCCAAAGTTCAACAAAGTCATTGGGACTGTGTCCATTTCCCTGTTTCTGGTTGTGAGCAGCCTCCTCCCTGCTTCTCCACAACAACAATACTGCATGGGTTTAATGATCTATAGCCTCTGACTGCAGGAAAATCTGGGTACTATTAGGGTAGCTCCTCCCTTCATGCAATGCTTTTTGCCTTTGGGTTAAAAATACTTTAGCTGTGGAGAGAATCACCCCTAACCCAAAGAGAAGAGGAGATGAAGAAATCCAGGGCATAGCTGTTGAATAGATGCCCTGCAGCTGTTTTGAGGTGAGGGCTGTGGGAGAATGCTGGAAGAGATAGGTTCTAATACCAGAACACAAGCATGATTCTTGCCCCTTTTTATCCCTTCCACCTCACCAAATCACAAGTGCTCTGCAAAACAGGATCAGAGCCAGTTTTATTCATATCCTGGCCTTTTATCTGATCTCTGCACTTTGGAGGGGAGCCTTCACCATCACAGCACATGTCAGCTTAGTTCAGCCTTGAGTTGTGATGGTTTTAACAGTCCTTTTGTTTTATTGACATATGGAGGCCTTGCCTTGGCTACCCAAATGGCCTTAAGCCAAAAAGAAATCTCTTTTTAAAGGGTAAAGAAAGCCAAGGAATTCCCCAATGCCTTGTCCCAGAGCCATATATATGGGAGCTTGGGTGGGTGGAGGCTGTGGAATGCTTTCTGCAGCTGCTAGCATGGAGAGGGCTGTTGTCCCACCAGGGAGCACCTTTGGTGGCTCTGGAGACAAGGATGCTTGGTTTGGCCTGGATCCAGCTGTGTATTAGCCCCATGCAGCTCTTAATGTTCTTGGGCAGTTTCATTAAATCACAGATGATGTTTGCATTCATTTCATGTGTTGTTTAAATCTTCCAGTGTAAATGTGACTGTTCTTTGGTTTGATTGCCATGAAATACGAATTAACACCTACTCACTTGTTGTGTTTTGTTGGTTTTTGTTTTCCATAGGAAATGACTTGCAGTTGAGTGAGTCTGGAAGTGACAGTGATGACTAGAAGCTGAGCTTTTGCTGTTTCTGTTACATATACATGAAGAAGTAATTTACCTTGAAGTGATCCTATTGCTTATGAAGAGGAGCTGGCACAGAGATAGTTCCATGTGTGGAATTTTAATAGAAGAAATGCATAGCCCTACAAAATAGCAGATGTTGAGGACTGTTTTACTGTGTGAATTACGTGTATATATTGTGTATATTCTTATTCTGTTAAAGCTTTGAATAGATATGTACAGTGAGCCAATGTATGTTCCTGTCTACCATCTGTAAGTTTAACATGTAACTATATGAGGTCATCTAAAAATTTCTGTAGGAGATGTTTGTAGGAAATGTTCAGCGCATCATGACTTTGCCAGGGGACTTTTGTATATAGAGTGAGCATGTGCCTACAATGAGTATAAAAAAACATGCAGAAGCTACTGTGTGCACTGAAGTGGGACTGCCATAAATTAAGTTTCAATACTAAATTGATTTCTTTGGTTTGGGACTTTTCTAATGCCTTTTTATTGCTATTTATGGTTGATTTAATAGTCTGACTTCTAAACAGTTGGAAAATAGGAATGATTAAACCATGTTCATCACAAACCTTGTTGCACCAGTGCCTTATAAGCAGGTTTTTTAAATCGTGCTTCAGTTCCTGCCACCTTCCCTGTAGGAAGCAATACTGAAACCTCCTCAGACTGCTTCTACAATCAAGAGCTGTACTCTGAGGGCAGTGACTAGCAAGATAAAGGATACACATCAATCACCTAAACTCATCCAAGAAAGAATCAGATCAGCATTCTCTTTAGAAACTGAAAGGTCTCATTTAACTCAGACATTCAGGCCTAGTCTTCAGAAATACTTACAAGTCCAACAACTAGTGGCATTGCAATGCCACAAATGCAAAATATTTGACTTACTGAAATTCTAAGACTGGAGCCCTCTTTGCAGTTTCCTAGAGAATGCAGAAAGAAGAGGTGACTAAACAAGCAGCCATGAAACAGCAGAAGTCTCTTTTCCCACCACAGTTGTCAAGGTAGACTTTAGTCCATATTGTTCATTGGACAAGACCTCTGTGCTTGGCAGGAGTACACAGAACACGGAATATTTGCCTAGGGTGAAATTCACCCCTGTTTAAAGGGGGTTTAAAGAGTGCTTAGCTGGATTATCATTAACTTTTTTGCTCACATGGAAAATGAGTGCCATAGGCAGCCTCTTAGAGCTTGAACACCAGGGTGACTTTTTAAAATCAAAATTCTGCTGACATAGGACAAGTTGCACCGTAGCTGTGGTGTAATCCTGGGGAATGGGAAGCTGAATCAGATGTCTCTCCATTCTCAGGAGTCTGCTTTGCACAGCTCTCATCTGTTAGTTTGTGTTTTAACTCTGTCCTTTTTTTTAACATGCTGAAGAGCAAGGGGACATTTGAAGGGAGATTTTATTAAATGGTTTATTTTTTTGCATTAGATACATATTTAGGCATATTTTTGCATTATTGTACATACATTCAAAAATACTTGTTTTTTTTAAAGTGTTCTGTGATGCAGGTATGTATTTTAATGGACAATTATGAAATATACTTGATGAAAAGCCACAATTGCTCTTCTTTTGTTTTTTCTTTTCTCTTTCTTTTTCCCTGTTCCTCCTTGAACAGTAAAAGTGGTCTGTTTTAACAAGCTTGTACCAATTTGGGATTTCACACTCTGGTACAGGAGATCTGCATGCTATGGTTTGCAGTCTAATAGATGTTAATGCTGCTCCTGACTCTCCCCCAGCTAAAGATCTGAATAAGCAGGGAGACATTTTTCTGATGCCATTTCCCCGATACAGGACTGAATGCCTGAGTTCTGTTGATATTATTTGCACTCAAATGGAAAAGCAGCAGAGTGCAGCATTTTCATTGCTTACCATCTACTGCCTTCTCATGTACTCTAACATCCAGGACATGTCATAGGAAGTTTATTAATTATGTGTAAATAAAAGATGAAACTTTAGAGGGTAAGATAGCACCAGGCTTACATTGATTGAATCGCTGCTTTAATTGCTGATTAGATCATCAGTTGGGAAAGCTTCATTCAGATAATCGATTTCTGCCTTGTTTTTGTACTCTAGGCCATGTTTTTCCTGCTCATCCCTCCCTGACAGATTTTTTTCCCCTCTCTGTTTGTTGGTAACCAAATTAACATACTTTCACACAACTTGCACCACTTTTAAACTCCATTTGGCCATGCTTTGCAACCCCCTCAGATATCAAGGGTGCCCTGTTGTTTGTGAGCTGTTTATGTGCCCTTTTCCACACCCAGGTGAGTAACCACAGCCTGCTCGAGGGTGTGAGCCAGCCAGTCCCTGTGAGTGTGTGACCAGCCCTTCCCTCCCTGCCATTGTCCCAAGTGGCTCCTGGCATCTCCTGCCTGAGGAGCTCTCTGGCATCTCCACCCTTCCCACACTTCTCAGGTACTAGGAATGTATTTTGTGACGGTGAACCGTGCAGGAGGCACTAGTAATATCAGAAGAGGTGGCTGCCACCATCAGCAGCAATATGTTGATTTTTTCTCAACATGTGTGTTTTAAAGCCATTGCCAGTCTGACATTTTGATTGAGGCCCTTGAAATTTTATGTTTCATATATTAAGAGACACTAAACATTGTCTATCTGCTCCTATTAGATGCCTGTTCATTGGTTCATAATTTGCAGTAAGTTTCATTTGGATGGAAAATGGAATCCAAGCAATTATTTAGAATTTTCTTAATTAGTTAGCAAAATATTTTACATGCTGGAGAAATATGTTGACTAAAATGAAATAAAGTATTCCTGATTATTCGTGGTAGGTTCTAATCCTGCAGGATTTTAGCACTAGCACATCTTACTCATCACACAGTAATTTTTCCACATAAAGCAGAAATGTCTTTTATATGCCAGTTACTTAAAATGTGGATTAACAGTGTATGTGGAGTACAATTATGAAAATGAACTGAAACCAAGGATTTCTTTGCATTCATGGAGAGCTGCCTGCTGGCCACGACAGGGTGAGCAGTTCAAGGCAGCTTTGGTTTCTCATGTTTTTTTCTGTTCAGTGACTTCATCCATTTCAGTGGTTTGGCTTTCTTTAAACTTCAGCAGCAAACATGGCCTGCTTATGACTTCCCATAATTAGAATTGCTGTAGGAGTAATAAACAATAATTGATTTATGTAGATTATCACAATTTCAAATATTGTTACAATTCTTTTTTTCATAAAAACACTTGGTTTCCAAAATTCAGTCATCTGCTTGTCCAGGTGGGATGTGTTAAAATACAATTGCAGCAATGCCTAAGCTCATGTTTCAGATTTTAGTCACGTGCAGAAAAACCTCCACTCATCTCTGCCCTTGTTCCAGCCCCAAGGGCTGACCAGCCCTGCCAGCAGGCACGGCTTGAGTCACTCCAGCCAAACCACAGGAACAGCCACCTCCGGGCAAAAGGTGTCCCAGTCACCTGATGAGAGTCACTTGTGTAAGAGTGGGTGGCACTGCCCTTCCTTGTTCCACCAAAGCATCCCCCTCCTCTCACAAGTCTTCAAGTCTTGGCTGGACTGATTTTGTGGAGAAGGCAGACTGATGGAAAAAGGTTTTTCTTCAGCATGTCTTGGAATAGCTCTGCATTTGACTGTGGGTAGTACATCTATTTTGAAGATGCTCTGCCTTAGTTGATTTGCACAGTTTCCTGTATTATAGGCTAGATAGAGGCTTGTTTATAGATATGTATAGAAAGAATTTGATGTGCCAGGCTTTGCAGTCTTTTTTTCTCCTTCAAAGTCCATTTACTTGAGTTGTCAAAAAAACCCAAAAAGTTCAACAATCTGTGCACATCTACTTTTTTTTCTTTTCTTTTTTTTTTTTTTTTTTTTTTTTCTTTTTTTCTTTTTTCTTTTTTCTTTTTTTTTTTCCTTCATTTGAAAACTAAGAGAAACATAGCCTGGAAATGCATGTGTTGGAGAACACTTATTTTTAGTAATTGCCTATGCTTCGTTATTCAGTGTGCTAGCTGCTGAGTCAGAGAGATCCTGTGGAAAACACAGCTATCCAGGAATGGGCATCTTGATGGGATGAAGGCTTCTGATGATAACTGTGGATTCAGCTGCTTATGATGAATGATGACGTCTTAGGTCTGTCTGGTTATGTACAGTTTGTTATACCCACACAAATACATGTGCTATCAAAAGGAAAAGGGTACTTACTGCTGATGCTTGCCTCACAAATAAAAGCTGCCACGTTGGGGACAGATGTGAACTGAAAGTTGTTGATCCTACACCCAAGCCCTGTTCTCAGAAGATAAGATGATTAACAAAACTAATAGTTAGGCAATAGCTGCCTCTGGTTTATGTGAGAAGGGTGTGTATATAAAGGGAAAAGTCTCTGTTTAGTTGTTGCTTCCTACTCCCACTGCTTACACTCCCTTCCTTTCTTTCTTTTGTAATTCCATTACTTCTAGCATAGTTATGCTTTCTGCTGCCAAAAATCCTGTAGGAATTTACAGGAAAGAGGGTAGGTGTTGAAACATTACAAATGCACTGGCTGTGTTCACCCTTGCTCTAAACTTACTGTAAATGACAAAGACCTTGTGAACGGACCCATCTTCCTCTCCCTCCTTGTCTTTGCCTTCATTAGGACTAAAGAGTATTCCTTTGGACAAGAGAAAGAAAGGGCAAGATGACAGAGAGTGAAAGCAAAATTCATTGCTACCACTGCCCTGTGGTTGGGAGGAGTGGAGGTTGGAGAAAAATTAGGTTGAAAATACCTTGCTAAAGGGATTTGTGCAAGAGGGGATGAATTGCCTCGCTAAGTTTTGTTTAGCTCTCAGTGAGTTTTTGAGCACCCTATGTAGTGGGGGTACCCACTCTTCCCTAACTTTCTAGGCAGATGCTGGTGGAAACTGGGACTGGAGTGAGGCTGACATGTTTTGTTCTTCTGTGTGCTGCATGCTTTTTAAATGCCATTGACAACTAAAAGAGACAACTTATGGGATGTCTCAGAAGGAATTATATGAATCTGACTCGAAATCCCACAGAACCTGTAGGTTCTGGTACCTCTGACTGAGATTTTAATTCTCATAAGCTTTTGTAAAAATGGGGCTTTGTGAAGGGCAGAGTGTAAAAATGCACTAAATATCATGTTGAAGGTTTTACATGAAAATTTCGACCTGTGTTTCTTCCCAGAGCAGCTAGCTTTGTTGTAGGACATTGCATGAAAATCTTTGAGGCACACTTGTACAGGGTCAGCTCTGAAGGAAAATTTGCCCTGTGTACTGCCAGTAAGATATAATTGTCTGCTCCTTTGCCACCCCTGTCAGCCCATAAATTCACCCCTCCATAACTTGGGAATTGGCTTTTTTCTCCATAGCTCTAACACCTCCCTAACATTTTCCTACTGCCAGACATGAACAACACTAACAAAACTGAACAAGCACCTGCTCAGGAAAACAGCTACCATATATTTCAGTGAGCATTATGGGTTTTACTCCAGTGCTTCAAATAAGTATCAAGATTGTGATAGTCTGCCAGGAACACAGAGCCTGTGATATGAGCCCTGCATGCTCATCACACATAGCAAAGATGACAAAAAATTGTGTAAGTGTATGGGACATGTACCAAACTGGTCAATTACACCAGAGTCACAGGCTGTGCCATGTGTGCATTGGGAAGCTGAATGGGAGGAGATGTTTGGGAGTAGTTTGTGCAGAGGAGATGACATCAGGGCCATTTATGGGACTGAGGTGGAGAGGACACAAAGGTGATGGCAGCCACAGTGTTCTGTCAGCTGAGTCACATCATAGCCTCATAGCAGCCCAGCACAACCAAGGTAAGAGGTCACCTATATGGTGGAGAAGCTTTGAATGCCTTGAGAGTTACTGGTTATTCTCCTTCACGATGCAAGAAGTGTTATATTTAGGTATGCAGTCATTGTAGTTAGGGAAGAGAGAGAGTTATTTGGGTCTGGGATTGCTGGAGAGTGATGGCAGAAGGGAAGGGTAGGGATGGGGTCACTCAGCAGCTGCAGGCTGTGGTGGTTTCCTGCTCTTTTCAAAGTGGAGGTAGTGAGTCTTAAGACAAGGGACATCACAAGTTCCCAGTGGGAGTAAAGATTCTGATTGAGCCAGGCCCCAAGAAGTTACTCCCAAAGCCAGCTCTGTTATAACCCTGTCTTACTCCAAATTAATTTTTCAGGTTTATGCAAGACACCAAGATGCTTTACCTCAGAAACAGAGCCAGAGTTTTCTTCTATGCAGCTGAGGCTGGATTCAACATCATAAACAAGATGGTGTAAACTAGAAAATAAAGCCCCTGATTAACCATTAGCCAGTAAAAATACCAGGCTTGGTGGTTAATTAATCCAGCCAGTGAATTCACCTCCCAAATGCCATTGAGAGATTTTAAGGTGCAGTAAATTTACTGCAGCTGTGTCTGTGCTAGCAAGTAGTACAGCCTGGGAGTAGATCCATAATGCAGGAGAGTGCTGAGATTGAAATGTGCACACTGTCCGCCTTTCATCTCAGAGGAAGGCACCTCTTGTGCCCTCATCATGATGCAAACCACAGCAGGGTAAGTAGGGATGATTGGGCCATTCACTTTTTAAGTGCTCTCCTGACCTGGGCTAACTACTAATGTGTAGGCACATTGCGTGAACTGGCCCCATTCCAGCTTCTCTGCAAAAATACTGGGATAAGAGACACATTAAGAAATACTTACTGCTTAATCTCAGAAGCATAATATTAGGCCTTATGGAGACATTCTTGGTATTGCATTAATATATGAATCATACTGAATAATAATAACACAGGATCAAATAGCTAAGACAACCATTTTTTTAAAAAAAAATCTTTTTCCACATGAGAAACTCATATTTTCACAAGCTCTAAGGCATGAACAGTATTCCTAATTAATACACACAAATCTCCATCTTATAAGGTGCTAAGTGACTATGCCAACTCAAAAGCAGAGCTAGGACCAGACTCCAGACTTTCCCATCTAATCCTATCAGCAGCTTCATGCCCATGACAACAGCACAGGGCTTGCCTGTGCAGGAAGGCATCCCAAGAGACTGAGGCTGTTTGCTTTTAGAAGCTTAGGCTAACCTTGGAAAGGAGGGCAGCTTTCTTTTCCATGGGGTGTTGACTGGCCAATGTCATTGCTGTCACTGCCTGTGCTGGGTTTTTCCCTGCTCTTCCCCTAATGCAAATGACTGTGTCAGGAATAAGAGATGCTTCCAACATCAGTGTAGACTTACAGAACAATAGCAGCAGAAGTTAGGGCAAGGTCTGGGCCACTGCTGTGCTTGGGAAAAGACCCTCAGGGTATGATGTGCCAGATACTGCCCTATCTGTGTCAGTTCACACCAGTGCTTGTACCAGTATCTTTTTTTTCCCCTCGTAGACAATACAGTCAATTTTCTTCTGCTTCTCTCCTCCTTCAGAAGGAGAGTAAATCGCTGCAGTTAAAATCTTAAGTCCTCCTAAAAACCTGCTTGTGCCCAGAAAGCTAAGTATCAGAGCTTGCCTAAAGCTTAAGAAGTGGCATCTTTTTCAATAAATTTACATCTCTAAATAGATGGTAAGTGTTGAATCAATTTCCATATGTTAAAATAGCAGAGCATTAAGGATTCTGGCACTTCAAGCAATCAACTAATTTGCGACTATTATGAGAATATCTTTTATATTAGTGGAGCAATTCATCTGAAAATCAGGGAGAGTCTGCAGCTCTGTGCCCTCTCAATACCATAAAGGATCACAAATTGACAAAAAAATCCTGTTTGTTTGCCTGAAGAGATTATGGTGCCTTATGACATTCAGGTCTTTGCAAAGTCACCTTTCAGCTCTTAATAAGCCAATTCATAATGTCTCGCCCACCTGCCTTTCCTGGCTACACGGTCTTCTCATGTATACACAGATCCAGCAATAAACAAGAGTGTTGGCAGATACTTCCTGGTGAAAAAGGCAGGATCTGTGATGTACCAACTTCTGTGTCCAAAAAAGATGCAAGGGCAGAAGCTATCAAATGCTCTGCTCCCAATTTCTCCCACCCCTGTATCCAGTCTTGGCTCACTAAGCATCCTGTCTGGCCATGTTGGCTGGCTTCTTGCTGAGCCTCAGCTGACAAGCCCTAAACAAAGTTCACAACTCTCCATTCCTACCATTGTGTTTGTGTCTGAAACATACCATTTCCAAAAGGATGCAGAATGTTAAATGTGTATGCAGACTGAGCTTCAGAAAGCTTCAAGGAAAATCAACTTCTTTCAACATCAGCTGGTGTCAGTTTTACCAGCATGTGACAGGACGAGGGTTTTGTAATGGGCTTTGAGGGTCAAAATAAAGGGAAGATGAATGAAAAGCTTCAGATGAAGGGATCCACAGTTAATCCAGCCTCACACCACCTCAGCTTGCTGAGTCATCGAATATTTCCATCGTATTTCAGTGCACTGTTCACAAATGTAACGTGCCATTGCTAATAAGTGCATGGCACTATCAAACCAGTGGAGGGGCACTGTGCTGTTCCTGCACAGCACTCAGTGTGGTATGGTACTGCTGGCCTGGATGTCAACAGCAATACAGACTTCAAAACTGCCTGCCTAAAGACGTGGAAGATGACAGTGCCAGTGCCACTATATTCTCCCTCACATTTGACACACGATCTTCCTATTGCTAAAAAGCAGGGACTAGGAGGAGGGGTTGTTTGATGCCTTTTTTAAATTTAAGTTCACATTTTGGAGCTGGCAATGCCACCAGGAAAAGCTGCTAATCAAGCAAGTGGATTTTTCATAGCCCAGATCTTCATCACTATTTATGTGTTTAATTTCTTATTGTCAAAGCAATAGGATGTTCAACCACTGACTTCAAAAGGAGGATTTGTGGGAGCAGCAGGATTTTTATTTATATAGATTTTTAACTAACATTTTAATTTACTTGAGAAACTGTGCATTTCTAACTCACTTTCCCTTTACCACATGTTCTTGGCTTGGATTATTCCTCAAAGTTTTCTTGCTCTTTCCTCAATTCCATTTACCACTGGGAAAAAAAAAAAAAAAAAAAAAAAAAAGGAACCCAAAGCAAAGAGAACAGCCACAGCTGTGCTCCTCCTTGTAGACAAGATAAACACAGACTGCTGTCTGGAAAGCTCAGTATCCTCAGGAGCAGGGAAGCAAGGTGGGGGAACAATTTGCAAGATACCAACATGTTGGCTCCTGGACTCCAGCCTAGAACCGATCTGTTGGCCTACAGTCACTCAACTTGAGTCCCTGGAACAACACTCTGCTGCTCTGCTGCAGCAGGACATGTAATGGTGTTAAAGGCTCAGTGGAAATGCTGTCAGGGTGCAAACACCACTAGAAGCCCTGCATAGACCAGGCTTTTGCAGGGACAGCTCTTCCAGCACCTCTCTCAAGCAAGTGCAAGTGTCAAGGACACTCTGGATGTGTGAAAAACATGTTGTGAATGAACCAGTATTGATAACAATAAGAAATATTTTCTTTTTAAAGGTCCGTGGTATAAAGGTCTATGAGGGGTTGTCCATGAAGGGATCAACCCACCTCACCTATTTTATTTCCCCTAGGATTTCTTGATACTTTTATTTTCTGAAAGGAGGGAACCAGTCTTTCCTTGGGAGACCAAACTGCGGATATAGTGTAGAGATGCAAGAGAACAAGCTGACACAGCTCAGCAGCTAAGGGTGTATCTCTTATAATTTACTGGAGCTCACCCTCCTGACCTTTCTGTGTTTGGATCAGCAGGGAGGGAGCGTAATGAGGGCTGCAGGAGGGCAATCGGGTTCTTACAGCTGGTCAGGCGAATTAATACGAATTGCTTGGCACTTCACCAAAAGCAGACCAATGAGGGCACTTCATTAGGAAAAAAAAAAGAGCAAAAAATAAATCTTGAAGGTGGCCAGTCCATGAGCGGAATTTGTCAGATATCTAACCCACTGTAGAGGAGAGTGGTGGCTCAGTGTTTCAGAGGGACACCACAGCTACAGGCAAATTGTGTTTGTCTGACACATTTCAGAAACCCTTCTGCTCCTCCACCTTCTGCAGCCTCTCGCTTTGCCTTCCCTACATGTCTTTTCCCAGTGTCATTGTGTCCAAGGGGAGGAGAGGAATAGTAAACACCTAGCAAGGTACTCTGCCCTTCCTTAGCCTTCTAGACCACACTCATCACCAGGCATTGCAGAGGCAAGGGCTTTTGTAAAGGTAACTCCTGGGAGCCAGGTACTTTGAAAACCTTCCCCTCCACACATCCTCCGCACAATCCATGCAAATGGCAGAAAATTGGTTTATCCACTCAGCCCTCATGTTGACACTCCCCTCTCACCTGACTCTTTAATTTCTGTGGCGGTGTAGACCCTGCAAAAACCAGGAGCCACCTGTAAAATGCTGATATTTACATTTTTTTTCCAACTAGCATGGCTATGGCAGTGCAGGTGCTCTCCCTTCCTAATGCTCTCCATATGCTCTTCAAAATGAAATGTCTTTTCCAGCTGGTCATAGTTACTGGCTACTGGCATCCCTCTGAAACGATCTAGCAACGTTTCCCTGCCCCTTCTATGGCCTGGATCAGGGCAATGGAAAGCACCAGAGCTGCTGTGATGGAAGGAGATGGAGACAGAAGAGCATCCCCCCAGGACAGGGAAAACTACTTTCCCTCTGGTTTCTCTTCTGTAAATCATCTTTGCCACAGCAGACAGCTCCTTGACCCCCCTCTTCTCTCCCAAGAAGGTAATTGCTCCCCTTATGTGGCTATGCTTTGGGGCATGGATGGATGCTCATGGGTACTTGAAACAAGTAGGAAGAAAAACCATGTGTGTGATTTCAGTACACACTATTCCAGAAAAGCTTAGGCATTGTACAGTACTGTTGGCCATCTCCTCATCTCATCAAGGAAGCAGCGGGTGCTTCTGATTTTGGCTTGCAGGGAGGCATAAAGGTGTCATGAGCATTGCACCTGCCTTGCATCCATGTGTCCATCCCTCAGCCCTGGCATCAGCACAATAGTCAGGGCCACTGAGTCTGGCTTGCTCTGTGAGCAGCACTTCTGCATTGCCAAAATCACTACCCTTTACCAGATTGTTTTTATAATCTGCTTTTGGGGTACAGGTGTTAGAGCAAAGAGACTCATCACATGTAAATAAACAAATAATCACATCTGTCTGATTTGAATGGCTGCACCCTCAAACGTGACAAAGGATTTTGCAGTGCATGCTGCAATAAGATATTTAAAATCTCATTTGAAACCTGTCAGCTTCCCTACTCCACAGAAGGGAGATAACGAACACCACATACTTCAAAGTGATGTTTTAAGGACTAAAAAGATGTTCATGTGGGGCTTTAAAAATGCGCATAAATCATAGGTGTTAACACTGAGACCCCATTTATTTGAAATTGTGCCTATTTGCAGCGCAGCTTTGACCTCCCCTTGCTGCTATGGGCCAGGGCGCTGCCAGCCAGGAGGACACAGCTGCCTGGCTGCCCACCTTGGGAGAGCCCAAACCCTTTGGCCCCAACAGCGACAGGAAAGGTCAAGGTTTCACTCCCACCACCACATCCTCACCCAATGCCAGAGTGGTCTTTGGGGAGAATAGAAAACAAAGCCAGATCTCTGGGAAGCACAAAGAGACAGTGGGATTTGGATTGACCTTGGTGGCTGAGCCCTGTGGCAGGGGAGATCTCTGCCCAAGTGGTGGCTCCCTACCCACTGGTTGTAGGCAAGCTGTAAATGTCACATATTAGGAGAAAATATTTTCCATGTCCTATTTTTATGCTAATTACTTAAATGCATTTGGAAAGGAAAACACCAAATACCTAACAATGAGGGAATATTAAAGTTGAAAAGTCCTTAATGGGACTCACAGCTCTGCCAACACCTGGAACCCTGACAGCCTGTGGTAACATTTGGTTTTCTGCAGGACCCCTGGCTCCTTCAGGAAGTGGCAAGAGGTTTAGGACTTCCTTTTCAGCTAGTCAGGACTCACTGCTCTAGCCCCAGGCTGCCTGCAGAGCCACAGGTCTTCCACATGTACCCCACACAGCGAGGGTTTTGCAGGTATTACTGCACTCACCAGACTTGTGCAGCAGGTAGGAGACTGATGGTGCCTCATTTTGCCCTGGAGAAAAGACATGTGCCGGGATCAGGATAAGTACCTACAAGAGCACGCTCAGATTCTGAGATTTGAGGCACCTAGACCAGGAGTTTTGGAACATTGGTAATTTTTACCATGTTTTGCACATTCAGAGCACAGCTCCAAGTGTATTGAGGAATGCTCACACTTTCCACTCTTAAGAGCACCCCAGGAATGAGGGCATTATCCAAAATATCTGTGCAGAATAAATGGCAAATCCCTTGGGAGGAAAAAACAGCAAGCACTCACATCCCAGCATGCATAAATGAGCTGAGTTACAGTTGCACAAGCACTCATGTTGTTGGCGTTTCCGGATACCTCAGCACCCGGCTGCAACTTTTCTCTGTGTTATCATTAGCACGGAGTTCTGCTGCACCCACGCCCGCATGTGTGACAAGGCAGCAGCAGGAGACAGTGACCGTGGGGCTGAGCACAGCAGCGTGGGTGCTCGGAGCGTGCCCCAGGTTAGCCGGAGGCGGCGCGAACGCGTCCTTGCCGCAGCCTTGCTGGTGCTGCCGTGCCGGGTCACATTCTCTCCGCAGCTTAGAATCACAGAATCGTTATTGCCACCGTGCTGTAACCGAGCCAACCTCAGCGTCATTAAGGTTGGAAAAGACCTCTGGTGACCTCGTCATTACTTTGGAGTGGTCGAATGATTTATGCACCAACTGATACATACGATGGGAGTGTTCGATGTGTGACAGTGACCCAGTCAGCTGCGCTTTTGGTACCTGCCATGGGAATGCAGTGGAACACCGCTCAGGAGACCAGAACAGCCACTGGGCTGTTTCAGAGGCCAGTGTTCTCTTTGTCCGTGCAAACTTTTCTGCCCACTGCCATGTATGGGCTCTGTGCTTCCTGTTCACCTCTATGGTTCCTGTTCACCTGGGCTTCCCACTGAAAGCCCACCCAGGCCTGTGAGGATTTGTTTTCCTTTGCAGCACAGCGCACACAAGTGCAAATCTAAGGCCCTTTATAAATGCACATCAGCTCTCGTATCTCCTATGTCTTGGCTGGACATATAGATAATCCCCTGGGATAAGCTTGGAAGAATAATGTGAACCTCACTGCAAACCCACAGATCCGCGGTAACGGGACAGTGAGCCGTGAAGCTTTCTAAAGCCACGGGGTGATTCTGCCTGTATCTGGGCAGCCCAACAGCCCACATGCGGGTGGCTCCCACGGAACCCAGCGCAGGGTGAGCTCCCCACAATGGGTGCTGCCGAGATTCCGGCCCAGTTCTGGGAAGAGGGATGGGAAGCGGCGATGCGAGGCACGGTCTGGCCGACAGCGCGTTCATGCTTGGGGCTTTCAGGTTTTTTTCCCCCCTCTCCCCCAAGTTGCCAGAAGGCGTCGAGTCAATTGTCTGCGGCGAATTCCAGCGGGGCCGGTGCCGGGAGCCGCGCGCGGGTCGCGAGGCGCGGCGCGGGGGGCGGGAGGGGCGGCGCGCGGGGCGGGCGCGGGGCGGCGCGAGGCGCGGGCGGCGCGGGGGACGCGGGCGGGAGGCGGCGGCGGCGGCGGCGGCGGTGGGGTCGGCGATGGCTTTCGAGGCGCTGGCGGAGGCGGCGGAGCGATGGTGCGCCCGCACGCCCTTCCAGCTCATCGCCGCCGAGGAGACGGAGCGGCGCATGGACTTCTACGCCGAGCCCGGCGTCTCCTTCTACGTGCTCTGCCCGGAGGCCGCCTGCGGCGACAATTTCGTGAGTGCCCCGTGAGGGGATCGGGGGTCACGGGCGTGCGGGGCACCCCCCCCCGCGTGTGCGTGGACGCGCCGGGAGCCCCGGCGCCTCTCCGGGACGCTCCGTCCGTGCGGATCCCCGGAGCCCGGCGGGAGCACCCGAGTGGGAGCGCCGGGGGGGCGGAGGACGGGGCCGTGCCCCGGAGGGAGGGATGCGGTGAAAGAGGGCGGCGGTGCCGGGGGCCGGGGGGATCCTCCCACAATCTGCAAAATGGAGTCCGCTGCCGGTGGGGGGCGGCCCCGCGGGCAGGGACACCCCACCCCCCCCTTCCCCATCACCCGGCCCGGGGTGGCTGCGGGCTCCGGGCGGGCGGAGAGGAGTGGGGCGAGCCCCCCCGCCCGCCCCGCGGGGGTTGCAGCTGCCGCTCCCCCCGCGGCCCCTCCATCCTCCCAGGGTGCCGGGGCTGGGGCACGGCGCGGGGACGGGAGGACTGGCAGGGCTGTCACGGCAAATGGAGAATGGGCAGGAATAAAATGGAGTCAGGATGACAGGAGGGCCGCGCCCCCCCCGCCGCTCCCCCGGGCCCGCCGCGGGATCCGTGCAGGTGCCGGCCGGGCGCCCCCGCCCCGCCGCCCCTCGCGGAGTTCAGCCTCGAGTTTGTGCGGAAAAAGCTCCGGCACCACAACCGCTGTCTTTGGGTAGGGTCGGGGGGTGCTTTTCCCCTCGGCCAGACCCTCCCGGTGGTGAGCAGAAGTGCAGGAAGAGTCAGGGAAAAGCGGCACCTCGCCACGGGGTTTGTAAGGTACCAAGTGCCAGTTAAACTTCAGTGAAAGGATTTTGGTTTGCTGATTTTAACAAAACGGCTCCTAGCACCATTATTGTAGGAATGTTGTAGGTTCTTCTTTTCACGGGGCAAGTTTCATCCCTCCACTTGCTTGACAAATGTTTGCTAATTCCGTTTCCAACAGGTAAGTGCAGAATGAGCTCATTTGACAGATGGGTCCGTGGAAACAAAGAACAGTGGAGTGACTTCTCCAGGACCACAGATCTCCGCGAGGAGGACATTTATTTATTTATTGTGTCAAGTAGATTGTGATGCTGAATTATGAAAGAAGTTATCTGGAGTTTAGTTATGCATCTGTCCAAGGATTCATGAGACCTTCAGATGTAGCGGTGGGGTATCTCAGGGTGTGGATTCTCTCAGTCCTCTGTAGGAATAGCTCTGTGCATCCATCTTCCCAGCACCTCTGAGCCTGCCAGACCCCACTGCTCATTCCTCTCTGAAGATGCCTGTGCTCAGAAAGGGCCATGCCTGCTGCACTCCTGAACAGGAACATGTATGAATCCAGTGGAGCACTAGGCTAAAACTGTGGTTGGACACTAATGATATTGGAAATTGCAAAGAAAGTCCATTTATTTTTCTGAGACATGTATTGGTTTTTTTATATGCTGCTCAATAATTGAGTGAACTCTTCCATACAAAGTCTAGTCAACTTCAAAAATGTCTTAAGCAGCTTCAGACCCTATTCCAATGCTGGCCTTTTTTTTTTTCCCCTTTGAAATCACATTTTCCCTTTTATTTTGAAAATATTTTCATTCCAGGGTTGTTGTGGGAGAAACTCCCTGCCCAGAGTCACTACTACTAAAATGGAGCAAAGGGCCAACTCCTGTCAAATCTGGAACATAAACAGTGGAAAACTAGAAGTGGTGTTTGCTTCTGTCTTTTCTAGCCTTATTAGTTGAGGCACTTTTTGTAATGGTGATACTTTTAAGACAGGCAGATATGTGTCATTCTTAATTCTTTTTCTTTAAAGAGATGGTGTTTCTTTAATATGATTAAGACCCACTAATGATTAGATTCTCCAGCATCCTGTTTCCTTCTCTTAGTGCACTGTGGGACTTAATTTCTGCTCTCAGGTTGATTATCTAGGCTTTTTGCACTCACTTTCCTTTTTTTTTAATGTTCCAGATTGTAACTTTGCTTTCTATGTGAAATTACAGGCTAAAGTTTATTTTAAGGAGACTTAATGCAAGCCAAGGGACTGATTATCATTTGCACTTTAAGCCTTGTTGCATGACAGTGTGGAGTGTGAAAGTGAGTAAATATAAACAGAATTCACAGTGACACACTTTACAGCCTTCTTGCACCCTGTGCCTCTTAAAAACGAGCCTCACATTTAATAAGCATCTGATGCCTGGTATTCTTGTTCTTTCTTTACGTCATCATTTCATAATGATGCAGCTTAAAAAGCTATGTAGGAGGTGCCAGAGAATTCCATGATAACCCACTTGTAAGGAGGAAATGATGAGCATGATGAACTTAAAAGGAAAGAGGAGAGGAGAAAAACATGGAAAGGTTGCCAAGATGAAATCTGGGGGAGAGAACCACTGAATTTCGTCTAACATCAGAGATCCCAGATCACAACAATCTGATACTTTTCATTTCCTGAAAACATATCTTTAGGCTAGGCTTTTAACATGCTAGGCATGCAGGAGACCCATGTAGATGCTTATTGGCATTTTCAGTACCACCTGGACACAGAAATTCCAAATCAGCATTTTAGATAGCTGAACAATGTATAATTCAGCTCCTGATGCTCCTGAGGTTCTCAAGAAATTGATTGGACTTGTGTAGCCATAATCAAGGAGAATGAGGGTTGTGATGCTGTTCCTTATAGTCTGTCATTTGTTTTGCCACCATATTATTACTGGTATTTAAAGTAACTGATAAAATTAATAAAAATATGATGCCATCTTGCTGCAAGATTTCCTGAAAATATTTCAGAACAGAGTCAGCGGGTCTGAATATTTTATGCAAGTCAAATTATCCCCATAAATAAAAAGTTTTGCTGTCATGCACAACAAGTGGGCTGCTTAGAAAAAGGTGGGCCAGCAAGTGATTCTGTCATCCAGCTACACTGAGTCATCTAAAGGTGTGAGGGAAAGCAAACCCCTCCAGATGCAGCTCTATTGATTTCAGCTATGTGCAGTGTGTAGATGCCGAACTAAATAATTCAACCGTGATCTTAGGTCAGCTGAGGTGAAAATTAGTGGCTGTGTGCTTTTGTAGTGACACAGAGCAACTGTGAGCAAAACTGGGCAAGCTTGGAAAACACATACTCTGATGATGAAGTTAATATTTTTTTAATTGCACAGCCAAGCACTGTGGTCCACCAGTTGCCAGCAGTCACCTTCTCCCACTGCAGAGAGATCCTTGGGCATTGGGTTTTCCAGGAAAAGCATCTCCGTAGATGCAGCCTGACTGAACTTTCTAAGCAGGAGCTGAATCCTGAAATTATGTTTATTTTTATTTTGAAAGGCCAAAATTCCTTTTGCAGGTTCCTCTGGAGATGGGTGAGTCAGTGCTGAGACAGTTCCTGCGCTGCCTGGGTGCAGCACTGAACCACCACAGAGAGCTGTAGATGCAGCTGAACCTACAGGCATTACAACGCTGGTCTTTGTTATGGTTGAGGTTTTTGAGGGAAAAGATTAAATCAACCCATTTCCGAATGAGATGTGTGCACTAATGGCACATGAAACTCTTTGTAGTGCGTTTGTTGCTACAGTCAACATTTTAAATCCTCTGCAGATGGGGAGATTTTTGGAATTGTTTCTTGCTAATTGTCCTGTGATGCTGTGCAAAAGAATCTCCTCAAAAACTCAGTAATCGGGTTAGTCTCTTAGGTTTTCCCCTTGTGCTAGATCATCTTATTCTGCCTACTGCTGATGAATTCACACTGGTGTCTAAAATGTGGTGCAGCTTGAAAAGAGATTGTAAAAGCACAATAGGAAAACATGGGGTTAACTTTCCCTGGGGAATGAACCAGCTATGATTTATTAAAGGGCAGGGCCTGATTTTCATTTATGTGGAAGCTCCTGTGTATAGCTGTGGTAGTCAAAAGAAGCCACAATGTAAACAAGAATGAGGATCTCAGCAGTAATAATTGTTTTATGTATATAAACAATTGCAACAAGTTTAGCACGAGCCAGGAATTGCCAAGCTGCAACATTCAGCTCCGAATTTTAGGAGTAACTAAACAGTTATTGCTAACCCCAAGTATGAAGAAATCACGGGCCAGACCTCCAAAACCTTCTCCAAAGGCTGTTTTTAAAATGTGATTTGGAAGTGTTCATTTGATATTTTGAAGATGGCTCATTTGAGTTCACTTCACGTACGTTCTGCCTTTTTAGGCCATAGAAATCACAAAGTGCAGACTTTTTTTTTTGTTGTAAACAGAAGCTGAGATTTAGTTGTATATTTATAGGATTACAAGGCCCATGACTCTTAAGATGGCATGAAGTATCATGAGACTTGTGGTATGTGTGTTTGAGAGTTGGCAAGACTGTAAAGAACTTATTTTTATTGCCAGAATGGTTAAGACATGACTCTGGTTATATGGAAAGAGCAGAACCTACTCGGTAATGCAGGGCTCTTTTCATAACACAACATTTCACTGTGTTTATGCTTGTAAAGTGCAACAAGCAGCAAGGAAAATGTAGGTCAAGTGAGGTTCATAGCAAAGCAGTTACAGGTTTTATCTTAAAGGTGCAGTTTAGGTGATGTTAAGTACTGTTTTCTTTCCTTAAGTGCAAAACTGCATCCCTAGCAGGTACCACTGAAGAGGAAGGCAACATGCTAGCCTTATGCTAGTATGGGATTGAAACATCTGTCATTTTGAGTCTTTCCCTGAATGTTAGTTAAGCTTTGGAGAGATCCTCCTCTTCCCTTGTTTAAGCATAACCTGCTGTTTATAGCAAGTAAAAAGGCACTTTGGGGAAAAGAGCTGCTATGCAAAAAGAGAGGTACAAGAGTCTCAAACCAATTTGGCAGTATTGCACTTCTCTGTGTGGCAAGCTGCCAAAGACAGTCCCATGCACCAAGTCTTCAAACAGAAGGTGTTTAAGATGATGCATTACTTTGTGCCTTTTGGCACAGTAAGCATTGTTGCCTGGGTGCTTCTTCCATCACTTGCCAGCTCTGTTTCAAACAACCTCCTAGCAGCAGAATAAATATCAGTTTTGAGAGAGGCTTCCCAGTGTAAGGCTGGGGAACCAGCATCTCCAGAGCAGGAGTAAGACTGGAGGATCTCAAATAAGTTTAAAAGTGCCTGCCTGGGAAGAGAAGACTGGGTTCCAGGAGGAGTAAATCTCAAAAGAGAGTAGGAGGCTCAAAGAGTCAGAATGCTGTGAGTGCCCAAACATCTCTCCTTGGCTCTGTGTCTAGCCTGCAGGCAGATTTTGCATCTTTTCTTCTGCATCGTCGAGAGAATTACACATCAAGTTCCACCTCCAGGGTCACATCATATTTGCACTAATGCCAAGAAGACAAAGAGATGCTTTAGCTTTTCCTGAGAGCTTCACTGCAGCAGATGATGCAGAAAAAGAGAAAACCCAACATGACTTCCAGGTCTGAGCAGGGCTGATGTCAAACAAAAGCACCTTTATAGGTAAAATGTGCATGCGCCAAGTGCATGTACCCTTCATGGCTGGTGCAGCCATGAGGCGTTGCCGCTTCTGGATCGATTTCCCTGTTTTCTGATGCATCATGTTAATAAAATCCAGGTTCCTCCTCAGAAACATGGCTTCTGAAAGAGCCTGCAATGCCTGTCCCCAGGGCGGTTTTGAACTGCAGGAGGCTCGGTGTATTTTGGCAGATGTTTACAACATGTCACCTTATAAAACCACATGGAAAGGTTGTCGTAAATTCCTGTTAATGCCTTTCCTTTCTTGTGTTGCTGTTGGCTTTCAGCACGTGTGGAGCGAAAGTGAGGATTGCCTACCTTTTCTGCAGCTCGCACAGGACTACATCTCCTCATGTGGGAAAAAGACGCTCCACGAAATATTGGAAAAAGTCTTCAAATCCTTCAGACCCGTAAGTGTTTTTTCTTCCTTCTAAACATTCACAGTTACCTGTGACTTCTACTAGGACAGCACTGGATAGAGCAAGGTGATTTTTCTTCTCCAGAGATTGACGTCTCCAGTTAGCTGCCTGGGTACAGGAGCATTAGCACTTAAGCTACCATCGGGCAATCAGAAGTTGGTTCCTGGAAGTCAGCTGCCTTTTTATTTCCATCTCTGGTTCGAGAGGATGAGATTCCCATGCGGGGTGGGAGGCCAACTGGTGTGTCGGCCAGTGGCAGCAGGCAGGGGCTCGTGTCCTGCTGATGCAGCGCTGACTCCGAGGAACAGGATTCGAGTCAGCGCCACGGGACTTTGTGGCAGAGTTGTTTCCTGGCACTGGAACTGGGGAGTTTTGCAAGGATATGAACAGCAAGAGTAAACCTCTCAGAAACAGGAATTACAGTCTCTCCTTAGGGTGGTTTCTTTTATTTTATGGTTGGGGTTTTTTTCCCCCAAATGATGCAAATTTTGCTATTAGGATGGTTGCCACTTGGTATTTGCACACGCTTCCAAGAAGTTGGAAGAGAAGCTGGGTTTTGTGGGGAAGGGGCCTGTATTTTTCTATTTTGCTGCTACTCAGCTTTCTCTGTCCCTGTTTAACACTAAGATTTGTGCCAAAGCCTGGATTTTATCAGGATGAGGTGTCTTAGGCTGGCTGTTGTCCTTCATTTTTGCCAAATGCTCCCTTTACAGCCTCTCCTTTTGAGTGTTTGGGGTTGGCTAAGGGCTTGGTGCAAAGCAGGGCAAAGGTTTATAGCCAGAGCCATTTTCCTGTGATGTCCATGAGAAAGTTAACCAGTGGACATTTTTATACTCAACTGAAAATATAGACCTTTTCCCTCCTTTCTTCTTCTGGCTGACTAATTGAGAAGACTGGAAATGTATCCCAAGTATTTAGTGCGAAAGGGAGGGCCTGGAGCACCGATGTGAAAACACTGGCCTTCCCTGTGTTACACCCTTGCAATGGTTTGCACAGATCACCACAGCTGGTTGACATAAAAAAGCATCGTTTTAAAGAATCCTTTGAGAGGCTAGAAATAAATAGAACAGATGCACACTTTTCTTAGAAAGGACTCGAAATCTGATCTGTCACTACAGCTGCTTGTAATTGTGAAAACATGCAAAAAATACATTTCCTGGGCTCTAGGATCTTCATAGCTGTCTTCTCCTGCTCAGGGAAGCTGTGCCTTTGATTAGAAACTTCCATTGGTTTAACTAAGGAGAACTTCAAAAAGACTTAATTAAATTCGTGCAGATTACTTATTTCATTTAAACCACGTTTATTACAGCACAACTTAAGTTACTGAGAAATTATCTTCAGTCAAACCAAGTTGAGCTACTCTTCAGAATAAAAAGGTTCAAAGCAAGGGGAATCATTATGGTCATGTAGCCTGGGCTATTCATTAATACATCACATTTTACCTCATGCTTCCCACAGCTGACCATATAAATTGAGGTTGAACTAGAATGTGTCTTTTCCAAAGATACCCACTCTTGATGTAGTCTTCAGGTGACTTAAAGGATACAACACTGCTGGGCACTTTTTCTTCTCATGGCTAGTTATGGTGTTCTGAATAACTCTTTTGTTTACAATCTGCATTTTTCTAGTTTTGCTTCCTAGCTGTTGAATTTCATTTTGCTTTTGTTTGTTCAAAAATGGTGTCCTCAATTGCCAGAGACCTCTTGCAGACTGTAATCAAGTACCTCTTCATTTTCTTGTGGTTGTACCACAGATACTAAGTTTTTCAGATTCTTCTTTGACCCAGTATTGAGAGATTTGCATCAGCATAACAAAACTGCATTTATCATTTGAGGTATGGCTGTGTGTAAGCAAGTCTAATTAAGGAGCGTATTGATATTTTACCCTCATAGTAACTATTAAAAATAGCACATACATGGGAAGAAAGATTTTAAAAATTGAATGGTGTTACAACAGATGTATGGAAACAGTTATTTTGCACCCTCAGGCCTTTGCCAGAACAAAATGACTTTTCTTCAGTATTGGGAAATTACTTCTTTGGCATCACTTGGTACTGTCTCCTGTCCTTTCTCTGCTGGACCTGTTTTACTAATGAGACCACCTTGCTGTCAGCTTCAAGGCAACAGAGCATTTGCAGGGCAGTTCTTCTCCTCTATCTCAGCAAATCAGCTGACAGAGACCAGTCTGGCAAACTCCAGTTTGAAAAATGGTGGTTTAGGAAAAAACTGCAACTGAAGGTCAGACTGGGCTTTTCTAAAGTATCTGGTCACCCTGGGGACCAGGTTTTTAGCAGGTGCTTGCTAAGCACCTCCTGGAAGTCTTCTTTATTTTGGTATTCCCAGTAGACATCCGTGATTATTAGACAGTTCTGAAATTCTTTGTTGGGGTCCTTTGAAGGGAAATATTTAGAAGAGAACAGTGGTAGTGCATTTGCAGCTTTCCATGCCTTGTGCACAGCATGAGCATCTGCCTTTCCTTAACTGAGGGCTCCAAAACCAGCTTTTTTCAGTAACTCAACTCAGCCTTGCTCTGCATGTTCATGGTAACAGCCCAGCCATGTCTCCACAAGCTTGCCCTGGGGCTGTGGAGTGGGCAGGGATTGCCCTCTCATGCTGCTGGGCCCTGTATTTTGGAGACAGTGAGAGCATGAATGCCCAGCAGTTGGCATCCCTCTCAGTGAGGGACAGAGAATTCCCTCTGCTCACCAGTCTTCCCTGGGCACAGAAAGCAATGGCAGTGGTCTAGGTCTGCTCACTGTCCCTCACTGCTCTCAGGCATCTCTCCCTAATGTTTTATGGACCTAAACACAGTGTCAAGCAGGATATTTAATTAGATGAGGCTTTTAAAAAGTGCTGGTTTGCCTGCAACAACTAAACTACACCTCTAAGTCCTGCTGTAGACAATGTCAAGGTATTTCTTTACTGAAGGTGGTGAGGGGCATGTTGTCTCTACCTATTACTGCCTTCCTGGTTTGGTTTCCACAAAACTCTGGTTTGTCTTATTATCCACTTCTTCAGGGAGCATCCAGAAGTGCCAGACACCATGAAGGTACATGATATCAACCAATAGCACTGGGCTCAAATACTGTTATTTGCCTCAGAGCATCCCATCTCCTCCTGTGCCTTAGTCTCTCTGCTGTCAGAGGTGCCATGCTCTGGTGGTAGGAGGTGTCCATGCTGGTGCTTTTAAGCATATCTGCGTGGAGACATAGTCCTTCCCACAGGGATTCAACAGAACTGTGTTATCTCTAGTGTAGCATCACATGGACTGCTAAAGCTCAGTCTTGTACTTGATTTATTTTTCAGTGTGCTTGTGTGCCAGCTTTTAGTAGGAGAGGGTGTCACTGCTTTCGTGAGTTGGTAACTCATAAGGTTATTTGTAAAATCAGGGCACTTTGAAAGGGTTAAGAAAGACAAATGTAAGAAATGCCCGAGGGACATCACACCAACTGGCAAAGTTTGCAGGAAACCAAGGCAGGAGTCATACAATTCAGCAGCAAATTCCAGAGGTCCTACACTGAGCTCATCTTCACCCTTGAAAGCCTACATCTGAAGTGGGGAGTCTGCAGTGTAAAAGCCATTTATTCCATATTCACTGTATTCATGCATGTCCCAATGACCTCTCATTTACCTCCAGATGGGTAGCATCCAGTTTGGCCACCAAAATAAATCGCTGTAGTTTAGGCAATGCTGCTTGTTGTTATCCTCCCTTCTTCCCTCCTCACCATGCTCTGACCTCTTCCTAGCCATGCATTGCTGCCTGGCATTTTTGTTCTCCTTGGCTTTTCTGCTGATGGATCAGCTCTCTATTTCTACAACAGTTTTCCGTGTTATGTCTTTTCTCCTTGTTTTCCTCTCCAGTTATGTCCTTTAGAGTCTGCTGCATAGCTGATACTTTAATATATGATGCAGCTTTATATGCTGCATATATCATATATATATGATATGATAGAAGCAGAAACTAGTGTGTGGGAAAGAAGACAAGGTGGGAGTCAATCTAGCATCAGCCCAGGCCATCTTCATCATCTTACTTTGTCCATACCTTTTGTACACCCTCGTTCTGTCCTGTCCCAATGTTTGTAGAGCTCCCTGTGCTTTGGACCCTGATCTCTCTCCTTATGTTGAAGGTGTGGGCTGATTTGTCACTGCAGTCCAGAGAGCAGTAAGGGGTTAACAGCAGTGAGGGACCACCATAGTGCTGTGGGAAGCAGCAGGATGTGACACCTAAAAGCAAGACTTGCATGGTTGAGGTCCTTGGTGCCTCGGAGGGTCATAAAGTGCCTGTGTGAGAGTAAAACTGCATCTCCCTTGGAGGAGCCTCCCATTCCGTCCCATCCTACCCCCATTCTTCCTCTGTAAAACCACTAAAGTCTACATCATCAGTCTGATTTACACTGCTCCCTCTGATTTACACTGCTCCAGGGAAAGAGGAGCTGGATTTCCTGATGGTGAAGAGAGAAGGAATGTGTGAAAAGGAGGACGTACTCCCCATCCTTTGGGATTGTGTATGTCTTTGCAGTTCTTGTGGAGCATGTAGTGTTTTCCATGCTAATTTTGCAGTACAATATCCCATAAAATGAAGATTCATGTGACACATTTCTTTGCAAATCAAAGAGGAATTATGACCAGAGGTGGGAAAAAAATTGCAGTCGTTCTGCCAGGTGATACAAACAGGAGTACAACACTCACATTTAATTTGAATATACCAAATTAGTTTAGCAAAAATAATACTGGTGTATAAGAAAGTCTAGAAAGAGTCCATGATTTTGCCTTTTGAAAACTGAGTGTTTCAGTTTTAACTTCACGAAATAAAACCCCCGCGTCCTGAAAATGAACTGAGCAGTTCATGTTCAGTTAAGCATTTGATTTGAAAAATATGTATGCATAGGAACAATTACTTTGTTCTGCTTGGAAAACAAGAATGTTTTCCATTTGGGGTCTCTCTGTAAGTATTTTTAAAATGCGAAGGAGGGGATTTAGTCAGCAAATTCTCCTTCCATTTCCCTGCCAAAGAAACCCTGTAACTAAAAATCTGATTTGTTCCTAGTGACAGTGAGGAGTACAAGCTTCATTGCACCCAGAAGCTAATTCTATGCCTTGTATTTATGTCCACTGAATAATTTTGAATGTCGATCACAGACTGAATTAGTTTAAGTCCCTGAAAGTCTGCTTCATTGCAGCCTTCTCATTTCCATGCTCTCACCTAAAGAGTGTCACCCTCGTCAAGATTTTTCTGGGCTTTGCCTCTTTCAAGAGCTAACAGCTGCATCACTCTCCAAAGAGGGTGTTACATGCATCTGTGCTGCTCTTCCAGCCCTGGCAAGCTAAATACATGGTATTCTTAGTAATGCCTGGCCTATGATTTTGCTTTGTGGCTATTAATAGCTGTTAATGTAGGATTCTAATGTAAGATTTTCACAACAGATGCATTATTTTGACTGTTCTATGGTGTATCTGTTTTTCTGACTTCTGTTGGCTTGGCAACCTTTTGGGGGAGAGGTGAGAAGTTCAAACATGGCTGTTGGCTCCTTTTCCTGTAGTGAAAAGGTGATGTTGCAGTGGTCGGAGCCATCAGGTAGAGGCATCGAAACATTGTCCAGGGAAGAGGGGCTGGCAGTTCCTTACAAGCCCAAATCTAATCTGCAGAAGTTGAAAGGGACAATATTGCAGTAATTCTTAACTGCAAGGGCTTCACACAGCATGCAAGACTTTGTTTGGTGTGATGGAGAGAAAGGGTTGAAGAGAAGCATTCGACATGGCAGATTCTTTGGTTTTTTAGGGACTCCTTGTGCTAGGGACTTCAGACTAGCCAGTCCTTCATGAGCATGTTTTCTTCTTTGGCTTTTATACAGCTGATGAAAAACAAACCAAGACAACTACTGCAACAGTATTATCATGGTTCTTTCTGAAATTAAACTACCGCCAAGTCTAAACACTCAACTATTCATAATGTGACCTCAGGGAAGAATGTGAAGCTTTTTGCAAGTGCTTTGTTTTGGTTTTATTTATCTTCCGGTCTCTTAATTTGGTGTGAGGATGCATTTGCAAATCCTTCTTTATCCCAGGAGGGAGAGAAAGAGAGTCAAGATCATTATGCAGTACTGTTATTCCAAGGTTTGAGGTTTTTAAGAAGTGCACATAGGATTTGTGTGAAGATTTGCAGCAAAGCTGCATGAGTGGGTAATTCACTGTTACACAGTATTTTCTCTTCTTTGTAGTTACTTGGGCTTCCAGATGTTGATGATGATGCATTTGAAGAATATAACGCAGATGTGGAAGAAGAGGAACCAGAAGCCGATCACCAACAGATGGGTGTCAGTCAGCAGTGATTTTCTGAGAAGCTATAAAAAAATTCGGAAGCCTTTGGTACCAGGTGGGGTCAGGTGGTCCCATGTTAGCCTGTTTGAATTAGCACATCACAAGGGGATATCTGGCTGCCAAGATAAAAGTTTTACAAAAAATGGTTCAAAAAAAAAAAAATAATAATCCGTGATGAGCTTTGCTAAGAAGTGACCCGAATTTTGCTCCTGCTTCAGTGGGTTTTCTATGGAGTTGTCTTGGTAGCATTCTGCCGTTATCAGTCTAGAAGTAGTTTTGTCGCTGACTTGTCTCTTCGATTTGTGTTCGAGAGTAGTGTTCGCTGACATGAATGTAGAGTACTGAGAATGTAGGAGGTGTGTGGGAAGAGTGCCCAGTCCTCACCAGTGACCTTTCCAAGGAAACCAGCGCAGAGAGCAAACACATCCTGTGCTTCTCTTTTTAGTTCAACAGCTACAGGTTTTTGACAAAGTACCAAACGTGGAGAGACTTCTCCTAAAAAACAGTAGTTTAGTAGTGGTTGGTGCTGCAGAAGTGCATATGAAGACTTAAAAAAAAATGGGAAGTAGGAAATCCAGGGGGTGTCAGACATATTGATGTAATTTCACTGACACCTGAGTTTCCAAGTGCTGAATTAATAACTGGGAGTAACTGGCACCAGCAGCAGACATTATAACCAACCCTGGTACTCCGACACCATGTAATCCAAAGGCAAGCGCTGCTTTCTTAAAAATCAAGTAAAAAATAGCCATTGCCTATCCCACTTCTGCATGATAACTAACTTCAAGCTTTGCTGGTTTTGATACACTGCCAAATTATTACTCAGACCTTGTGGCATTATGTATTAGAACCATAGAATCATAGAATATGCTGAGTTGGAAGAGACTCATCAGAATCCTTGAGTCCAGCTCCTGGCCCTGTGCAGGACACCCCAAGAGTCACACTTTGTGTGTGCCTGAGAGCACTGTCCAAATGCGTCTTTAGCTCTGTCAGGCTTGTGCTGTGACCACTGCCCTGGGGAGCCTGTTCAGTGCCCAGCCACCCTCTGGGTGAGGAAGCTTTTCCTGATATCTAACCTAAACCTCTCCCGACTCAGCTTCTGGCACTGGTAATGAGAGTGAAGAGATCTGTAGCTGCCCCTCTTCCCCTCCTGAGGATACTGAAGACCACAATGAGATCTCTTCTCAGTCTCCTCCAGGCTGAACAAACCGAGTGACCTCAGCCACTCCTCACCAGGCTTCCCTTCCAGGCACTTCACCATCCTTGTTGCCCTCCTCTGGACACTCTCTAAATAGTTTAATGTCTTCTTTACATTGTGGCTCCCAAAACTGCCCCCAGCACTTGAGGTGAGGCCATCCCAGTGCAGAGCACAGCAGAACAATCCCCTCCCTTGCCCAGCTGATGATGCTGTCCCTGATGCCCCTCAGGACACACTTGGCCCTCCTGGCTGCCAGGGCACTGCTGACTCACATTCAACTTGGCATCAGCCAGAACCCCCAGGTCCCTTTCCACAGGGCTGCTCTCCAGCCTCTCATTCCCTGGTCTTTACACAGCTGCAGAGTTTGGCACTTGCCCCTGTTAAACTTCATACAGTTGGTGATTGCTCAGCTCTCTAATTTGTCGAGGTCTCTCTGCAGGGCCTCTCTGCTCTTGAGAGAGTTGACAGCTCCTCCCAATTTCGTGTCATCAGCAAACTTACTTAGTATTCCTTGAAGTCCTGCGTCCTGGCTGTTAATGAGATGTTGAAGAGCACAGGGCCAAGGATGGAGCCCTATGGAACCCCACTGGTGACAGATCACCAGTCTGATGTCACCCTATTACCTGTAAGCCTTTGTGCCCAGCCTGTGAACCAATTGCTCACCAATCCAATGACATGTTTATCCAGCTGTGTGCTGGACATTTTAGTCAGAAGGTTACTTTTGATACAGTATCAAAAGCTTTACTGAACTCCAAATATATTACATCAGCTTGCTTCCCTTGATCAGCTAGGTGGAATACCTTGTCATAAAAGGAAATCAGGTTCGACAAGCAGGACCTTCCCTTCATGAAGCTGTGCTGGCTGTGACCAGTAACTGCGCTGTACTCCAGGTGTTTTTATATACCTTCCAGAATAATATTTTCCATGATCTTACTGGGCACTGAAGTGAGACTGACAGGCCTGTAGTTTCCAGGATGTTCCTTGAGTGCAACTTGAATGCAATCTAACACTGAAGCCATAAAGGTATCAACCAGCACCTGGCTCTTAAAATTATGCTGGACCTCTTTCTGGGCCTTTGAGCTAGTCTGGGCATTTACACCTTATTGGAGGAGAGCTGAAATACTGCTTCAGCTGATTTAAAATCTAGTGGGGTTTTACTTATCAGGGGACTGCTCCCTGAGGGGTTTGACAAGGGTCTTAGTATGAAGGAGAAGATGACCCCTCGTATTTTTTACCTGTTTTATGTAGTTCCAAGTAACTTGGATGAGTGCCAGACTGTGAAGATGCAGGGTCTCTTTCTTTACTTGCCTTTTGTACCGAAAATATAAAAAGCAAAGGTAATTCTGTTGTAATACAGCCGTTTTCCACAATCAAGAAAGATGTTTCTAAATTTCCTCCTTTTTTTCCAATTTTTTGAAAATTGTGAAACAAAGGTCACATGCTTCAAAAGCCCTTTTATACAGAATTAGCTTTATAAAAACAAAGAGTGAGTGAAGAGAAAATGCTTGGACAACTCCTGTAAACAACTTGCATCATTTTGAAAACCCTGTTGTTAATGATGTCCTCTTTTCAATAGATTTTTTAGACTTTTTCCAGGGTTACTAAAGAGAGCAAATTTTCTTGATGGTTTACATTTATGATGGTGGTTTGAGAGATGCATAGCACATGATTTTTTCTATTGGAGGCAAAGATCTTCCATAACTGAGACGATGTGTGTTACCAGAGTCTGCACAGAAGTGTCTGCAACACTGTAAAAGAGTTTAAGAATATGAAAAAAAAAAAGTGGAAGAAAAACAGAGCTTAATGCAACTTTGTACATTCTTTCAGCATGCAGGCATAGACATGGTAGTTGCAGCACGTTTTCTATGGACTAGTGACGTGAGAACCATGGCAGTTCACTGTATAACACTGTACAGCAGCAATAGGCTTTTTGCTTACTGAAATAAAGTGTAAGACCAGTGGTTTCTATTCCTGCTTTAAGCCCCTAAATTTTTCTTTCCTCTCCAGCTAGGACAGATGCTATAACCTTAAACAGAGCCTTCCTTTGGGAGAACCTTTCTCTTCATAGGATCCAACCCTTGGGTTGTGGCTCACAGAAGTAGATCTTATGGGGCTGGCTTTTCTCTGTACTCGTGTGATGCAAGTGAGCAATTTACAGTAGTGCAAGCTGGAGCCAAAGCCCTGCTGTTCAGGTTTGGTGGGCACTTGCACCCATTTATTTGAGGGGCAGGTGGCTGGCGCCAGTGTGCAGGTGCAGGCACCCCACGGACACCTGCATGGTGAGCTGGGCTGCAAGCCCGGCCTGACTGGGACACAACCCTCTGCCTTTTACAGACAGGCAGGCTTCCAGCTGGATCAGTCCCACCATCTGGCTCAGCGTGTGGCTGCACAGACCAGTGCTGGCACAGCAGAGGGGAGGGTGCAGGGTGGACATGGGTAGTGGCTAAAGACCTGCTGCCAAATGCACCTTGCATGGTGTCAGGGGCCTGTGGCGGAGGTGTGGACTGACCTAAAGGCTGTGAGGGATTGACTCCACAAGGCTCAGTGGGAACTGGGTGCTGCTGGCAGCGGGATCGGCAGGAATTCATGAAATGAGGAAAGACTAAGATTCCATGCTTGTAATTGCTTGCAGGAGGTTATAATGTGACTGCACTCTGCTACCTTTCCCTGCATACTGATTGAATTGTTAATGAGTGGTTGAACATTAATACAGTTGCAAGCAAACAATGCTGTAAATTATGTAGATACATTATTATTATTATTTTCTGTATTCACTTACTTTTTCTTTGGAATGTCATATGCCATTTGAGTGACTTCCACACAGACTGCTGCCCTTTTGCAGTGCTCTCCCCTGCAAAACTCCCACTGAAGCCAGTGAGATTTGTTCAGACAGGACCTGCAGGACCAGGGGATGCTTGGTCCTGCAGAAAGCTGAGCACTCTCATTTCCTCACGCTTCGCTAGGAGCCGAATGTGTTGAGCCCTGCTGCTGAACTGAAGCATGACCAGACAGTACTGAGAATAAACTGGAATTTTATACATAGAAAATTTAATTTACATGTAATAAATGTGAATGAGCATTAATATAGAATGTATTTTATCAAAAAATATTGATTCCTTACTTTGACCAAATAGATTTCTGTACTACTGTGTTACTTTTCCATACTTACCAAATGATGCAAGAGGTGTGGAACTGCTTTAGTTGTACTAAGAAATGTTTTTGTATTTCATTTGTGTTTTATTTTTCCCTCCCTCCTACCACATATTGCAGTTAGTAGCCATGCAATAATTAATCAGAGGTAGCATGACCCAGTGACTAGGCTGCCAGATTGAGACACAAGATTTGCCAACACATGCATAAATTCTTGCAAACCTGGATACTGGGTGATATGTGGGTTTGTAGCTCTGCCATTGCCTTGCCCTGAGCTTTAGGTGGGTCTCAGTCTCTGAGAATTCAGTGCAGGCCTCCAGTTAGGCATGCAGGCCTTTGGAAAATTTAGCAGGAGCTGGGTAACTCCTTTGAAAGTCCCACCTTAAGCCTTTTGTAAAAGGGACTGTTAGTATTATTTGTCCAGCAGTATATATAGTGCTTTAGGTCTGTGGGTGAGCAGAGATACGCACTGTCATTGCCTATCCTCAGAGCAAACCAGTAATGAAAGGACGTAGAAGGGTCTCTCTTTTCTCTTGGCCTTTCTTATAGGTATTTCATGCTCTAACTAAATGTATATACAGCAGAGCAGAGCCTCTTGCAGAACTGGTGCTTCTGAATATGAGTTGCATGAATGCAGTCAGCAGAGTGCTGCTTGGGTCATGAGAAGTACATGGGATGCCAGATGCAAAGGCAGATTTCAGAACTGTGATGAGTGCAGGGGCAAGAGTGAGCAAAGCCCCTTCAGAGAGAGAGATGCTAAGATTTCTGAGACAGCCAAAGCCGTCCTTCCAAGTATTTGCATATTGAACCCATGCAGTTTATAAAAAAACCCCTCTGGACACTACTGAGGCCTTGAGCTCAGTTGTGTTTTCTGTTAGTGTCCTGCCTGATTAATGTGTTGAGATGGTTGAGGGAGGAAGGGATAGAGAAGGCAAACTGAAAAGCCTATTCCTCTTCTCCAGACTTATGATACTGTGTGAGTTGGTAGGAACAGCAGTCAGGGTGCAGGAAGCTCCTTTTTTAGGTGCATAGTAACAGCTCTTAAAAGGACTTGCTCGTGAGAGAAAAAATAGTCAGTCTGTGATCTCACAGAAATGTGAGGAATAGCTTACCCCTGAGCATGATGACCTGAACCCTTACCAGACTTCAGCTCCACCTTCTGCCCTGCTCCTGGCTCTTTTCCAGGCAGTTTCCCTCCGTGCTGTGCCTTTGAAAGTCTCATGCTTGTAAGAATGCCACTTTTTCTGGGAATAGCCATAGTTAGTTTTCCTACATCAGTGACATGCATGTCAGCTGCTGCATCTTGTCACTGTGTCCCACGGAAGGTGTGCTGTGTGAGATGGTGGCTGGGGTGGCGGGGAGGAGTTCCTGCTGCAACTTTGCTGAGTAGGTCCCTGTCTTTACTCCTCTGCAAGGTGGGACATGAGACTGTGACAGTAAAAACGATTGCAATAACATTGTGGACATTGTTTTGGAAAGCTGACATTCAGGACATATTCCCAGACTCCTTCAGCATCTTTCCTGATCTTTGTCTAGGATCCAGGGCTGATGTGTATGGCTGTTTTACTCATTATTAGCTTTAGCAGTGGCAGGAGCTGAGGTTGCATCCTTACCCTGTGTCCATACTTCCCTCCTGTCCATCCTTACCATTCTGTTCTTCTCAGAAGTTCTCACTCCCAGAAGGGAAGCATAGGAAGGAGGAGAGAAACACCTCTTACCTCCCACAGCTTGCAGCCAGGTGCATCAGTGGAGCTGCAATTTGGCACAGTGTGTCACAATGTTGTTTCTGTACAGGGGGATGAGGTGGCATGGGAGATGTGTTGTCCCTTGAGGACCCATGAGTGATCCATGCCAGATGGGAGTTGTGCAGAAGACAGCAGTCATTTTAGGTGCCAAACTCAGTATCTTTTCACAGGCAGTTCTGTCTAGCCAGATAATCCAGTCTCTGAAAATCATAATCCATTGAGGCTCTCCAGGTTGGGCATCCAGAAAATGAGACTTGTCTGGTTGTCTTGGTCACTGGGAGGTCTCTTTCTCAGTGCTGGCTGTTTTCAGTCTGGCCAGAGTACATGGGAAATTGGGAAGAATCCCTTCAGGGGCATTAGCTGGATGCCCCTTTCTGTAAATTGCTGAGCAGAGGCAAATGCTTTGTTTTATGTGTTTAATTCTGGCAAGACCTCCCCTCCTCCCCAGCAGTCTGTCTCTGCAGACAGCTGCAGCTGGGAAGGCTTTGTGTGAGAGCCAGGCAGGAGTGACTCAGGGCAGCAGCTCCTAGGCCCTGTAATAGACTGGACTTGAGGTCATCCTTGCAGGGTAGCCACAGAGCTGAAGGCTCAGGGGACATCACTTCCAATGCAGATATATAAATAGAGTGCTTAAATTTGGTTCGTAGAGGGCAGACCTTGTCACTTCAGGTTTTCATTGGACTTCTGAGACTTAGTTCCATTGTTGGTGTCTGATGTCTGTGGCAGGTAGGCAGAGGAAACCACTTAACCACACTTGTTCAGTGAGCCAAATTGTCTTTTACATGATCTATGTTTGACTTCTTTCCCATTGCTAATTTTTTTTTTAAAGAAAGACAGTCCCTAAAGGCACATCTGCATTATTGCAAGCCCCAATTTATACAGAGCTGTGCAGCACTGCACTGTCAGTACGAGCTTGGACATAAAAAAAAAAATACAGATTAACAAAAAGGGCCTTCATTTGTCTGCAAGAAAAATACCCCAAGCTTCTTTGAACTAGTTACTACTGACTATAATGAAGCTTACTGGTTTCATGTAAAATACATTGAACTTTGAAATTCCCTTTCTGTACCAACATGCTGTTGTTTATGTGGGCAAAGATCTGTGGTAACACTGCATGTAAAGGAAGCTTTCATATTCGGGGGTGGTGGTGGTAGAAATATCAGCTCTGGATTTCAGTCAATGCAATTCTTTTGTCAAGTTTACCTTTACTGATGCAGGGACTAGTCAGCCCTCAACACATCAAGCACAAATCATGTTGTGCCACGCCATGCCAAGGCTGTATTTGGTGTGGTTTACACCATTTTTCTGGCTGGAAGACCTCTCTCTCTGGGACTGTAAAGCTGTGAAAGGAGTCAGCAAAAGAAGTTGCCCTTTTGTTCAGCACTTTCAAAGGTGTAAACCATCAGTGGAGCACTGCCTGCCTTCTGATCCTCCTTCCTTGTCCACCACCAAGGTGTCAACTCCAGCAGTGACATTACACCATGAGCTTCCCATTAAAGAACTTACCAAACTCTGATGACTGATGATGTCTTTTCTCTGTGAGCAAAATCAGCTCATTTGTGAATCAAAAGGGGCTAAAACACAGCTACAATGCATGTGGCACAGGCTTGACTTTCATGGGCACTGCTGGTGCATGGTAGGATAACACAGTGTTTACAGGTGTAAGGAGGAGAAAATGATGTCATCTGAGCTTTGGGCACTGCAATGCCAGCCCTGATGGACCCAGAATCATCAGGTGGTTTGGTCTGGCACAGTCTGAGGCAGTGGATTTGCTGTCAGAAGCCAGGAATTGGTGATAGTATTTGTGTATGAGCCAGTATTTCAGACCTCACAGGTCCTTTTCTGTTTTGCACAGAATAGGGAGACATCTGTTCTAATTAAGAGATGTGTAACACTGCTGAAATGAAAATGGTGATTCTGTTCAAATAATTTGTCTCTTTTCTTTAAACACTTCACTCTTAATTGCCGCTTTGACACCTTCTCACCCAGATTTAAGTTGAAAGAGTCAAGTCACTCGTTTCCTGTTGTCATGAGCCTCTGTGGGTTGACATCTTCCAGCCCATGGAAAAGAAAGTGCTCGAGCTTAGTACTTGCCTTGTATTTTTGGCACTTCCCAGGGCATGAGCACTGCATAGAAGCACACCAAGTACATGCCCTCTGGTGTGCCCAGAACCCCAAGCACTGCCTATAAAGTCATTCCTGTGGCTGGTGGAGAGCCTGCCAGGACTGCTTCCCTTGTGTTGGAGCATGATCCCAACAGCATGGGCCCCACAGCCTCTTGAGAGACTTTGCATATAGTAGAAGCCACTGGGACAATTAGGCCCTGGCTACAGATACTGATATTGCAGAAGCAGTGCTGTTCCCAGGCACCTCTTCAGCTGCCTGGAGCCTGCTGTCTTCTCAGGTCTGCTGGATGGGCTTCTTCCTGCATCAGGAGGTCAAGTGAATTTAAACGGTTTAGACATCAGCTATCTGCTAATGTGGACCTCAGCCCAGGGACACCGTCTGCCCTGCTGTGGTGGGGAGCTGCCCTGCAAGGTGGTGGCTGCCACTGGGGGAACTGCCATGTGCACAGTTTTTTCCCAGCTCAAGTCTGTCCCCACTCCAGCTCTCCAAAGTTAAGTCACACCTTCTGCAGATCAAGAAATTAGGTTACTCTAGGGCTATGATAGGCTTTGGCTTTGTATCAAGAATGGGTCTATTAGAGGTACACAGTGTGTGCTGCCTCTGTTGACTCCTGCCCAGTGCTCTGTTCCCCAGCTCTGTCCTCAATCAGCCAGCTGGGAAATGCTGTTGCTGCCCTTGGCAGCACCATGTGTTGTTTTAAGGACCACATCAGATTTTACATTTTCTTCATGTTCTTTCTACTCCATGACAAGGTTCTTGTCACTTGTTTAGTTAAGTGATGAAATGCCGTAAAAAAGCACATTTATCTTTATTTCCAATGCCTGGGTATATGCATCCATGCTGTTCACTGAGTAGTGCTGTACTTGTGACACCAAGGCAAGGCTTTTATACCTTTTATTAGACAAACTGATACTGAAAGCCACAAACTCCCAGTGTGCTTCTCCATGCTGAAAAGAGCAATTACATGAGACAGTCTGATAGCAGGTAGTATCTCCCCAACAACCTAACCTTGCTTGTACACATTTCTTGAGGTATTGCTGCCATAAAGGTGAGATGGAAGAGGCAGTGTTGAAGTGAGGGTTTTATTTACAGCTGCTAGTAGTGCTAAAGAGACCTGGAGTGGGTTGTGTCAGCTGCGTTATCCTCACGGCAGGGCTCCTGAGGAGCCTGTGAAGAAAGGCTGTAACATGCCACAAGATTCGAAGCCTTTATGGTTTTGGGTTTGTAGCAGTCCCCTAGAGGTCAGCAGAGCCTACATTTTGAAACAGCTGTAGTTGATGGTAGCTTTGCAGGAATGATAAAAGCAAGTTTGCTGCTGGCCTGTGAGGCCTGGCTTTTTCTCTGACAATTTCAGCTGTTGGTGGAGAAGGGATCAGGCCGGGGAAGAAAAGAATCAGCTCATGGGGCAAGAAGTCCTGCTTTGGAGCCAGGCTTTTCCTTTGCAGACAGACAGGTTGAGAACCTGAAGCAATGGGGAGAAGCAGCTGGAAGATGGGTGCCAGCCTTGTCAAAGTTGCATGGGACAGTGGCAGCTGGTGCCTACACCTCTTGGCTCTGATGGTACCCATTCCTTCTGGGATCACGGCTGGACTGTACAGCATAAGAAGCAATGTCCCAGCAGAGCAAGCTCTGTCCCAGCCATGCTTTGTGTGCATCAGCACTCCAGTGCTGCCGTGGTGTGGCTGCTGGTCACATTCCTCTGCTCTCAGCATTCACCTGTGTGCACCATGCCATGCTGGCCTCAGCCATGCTGCAGCTGCTGATCAGATGTTACCTCTGCTTGCCCAGATCCTTGCAATCCCAGCTTACTTCATGCAGGCATTCATTTTACCTGCCACCCTGGCCCAGGACTAGAGGTGGACCTGAGTTTTCCCTGGACTTTTTCAGCTTCTGGGGTTGGAACAGCTGTGTAAGGGAGCCAATCTCTGCCACATTGAAATGATTTGAGGCTGACAAGCAGGTCACAGACAGTCATTCCATGTCCAGTCAACATGGACATTGCCCATGCATTTCATGTCTTTGCCTTGGAGCAAGCAGCCCGGGGGGGGTGGGGGGGACCTGAAACCAGTGCCTGCAGGACACTGCCAACATGTGCATCGCATTTCTCAGTAATGAGAAAATTAGCTACCTTAAGTGGACATGAGCTTACATTTGCCCTACACACTGCTCACCCTCTCCCCAGCTACAGCTGCAGGTGAAATAACTGGAAGTGCAGTTGGCAAAATATGCCTCTTTCTCCCCAGTTTTTCTCCTGGTCAGCATACTCAGGTCTGTGGCTGCCCCTTTCCCTATTGATTCGCTGGAAACCGTCCCAGCCCAGCTCTCCATTTTCCTCTGCATCCTTAAGGATCATATGCTCAGCTCTAGCAAAGAGCAGAGACTTGCAGTCTTGGTTCAGGAAGACACATAGTGCTAGAAAAGCAGCAATTCACACAGGAAAACAGTGCCAGTTTTTACACCTTCATATTGTCTGGTTTGGTTAATAAAAGTTTGGAAATTTTTATTTTGGCTCCTCTTGAAGGTTTTTCTTTTTTATTATCCCATTACTCCCTGTTTGCTGTATTTCTTTTTGTTTCTGCAAACGCCTATCAGGGAAGGTTTTGAGTTGCCTGTGAGTCATGTAGCAGCGATGGGGAGTGGCGGCTCTGGGAGCTGAGCATGTGAGTTTGTGCCCAGCTCATATCTCATGAAAAAGGCTGCTCATGTGTCACCCAGGTGTCAATGGCCCTCTTGGCTGCTGTGCCTAGGGTGGTCAACCAGGTGCTGGTCACATATCTCCTCCTCCATGTGCCTCTGGCTATGGAAAGTGAATGCCTTAACCTTGATGAATTCAGCTCTGGTTTTTGAGCCTTCTGAAGTCAGTGTAGCACGCTGCAATAAAATTATTTATGCAAAACTGAAATTACAAAACACAGACCGTGGACCCTTCCTTGCTATCGCAAACTATCTGAGCCTGAAGGCATGGCAGTTTTATGGATGCAGCAATCCATGAGCTGCAGATATAAAGTGAGATAATGAAATGTTTGCTGAGACCTCTCCAACTGTGCATCAGGACCAGTGCATGAGTGTGTGTTTTTCCAGCTCTGCAGGATAGCAGGATGCATCTTTCTGGGAATCACCAGAGCAAGGCTCTCGCTAAATTCCTTTAGGTTTTGTCAATGTACAGTTTTTTTGTTGTGTCATCCAAAACAAGGGAGGGCATTGCCTGCAGAACTGGTAATGTGATCACTAACCAGGATTCATTAGCACTCCCTGAACCCTCCCTGGCAGAGATGAGCAATCAAGTAGGTAACTGGCCCTGTGCAGCATCCCTGCTAAAAGGCAGATTGGATTGCAGCAGCAGATCAGCAAAGATCCCAGGAACATGCTTTCATCCACCAGCACATAAAAGAGCTCAAGAGGGAAACTGGGGATAGACTTGCCATCTCTGGGTTAGAATCATTAAGGTTCAAAAAGGCCTCTAATTAATCATTGAGTCCAGCCTTTTACCCAACACTGCCAGATCCACCACTAAACAGTCTTCAGAAACATGTAAGAAGTGGTGGAGATAACATCTCTAAACGGGAGTGTTTCTGGAGAGAAGTCATCAGTGTGGAACCCAAGCAATGAATGGCAGCCACTGCCCCTCTGGCCCCTTTCCCTGTCACTCAGCTTCTTCAACCTTTGCAAAAAGAGCATCGGCAGGACCCCAAACCCTTACGACTATGTGTTATCCTGCTGCCACAGTGCTCCACACCCAGCCAGCCACCAAAGTGAACAGACAGGGCTATTTGCTGCCCTGTGAGGGAGGCACTGCTGCTGCTCTGAGGCTAAAGTCCTCTGCACCCTTTGTACAGCTTGTCACCACGTCTGTTTGCATGAACATGTACATGTTATCACACATTAGAGCTTTCACCACCAACTGTTCTTTCAGAACAATAAAAATCATGTTTTCCTTCCTAATGACTTCCTGAAAGTCTCCTTCCTCCCACTGGCCCTGCAGCAGGGCTGTTTGTACACTGTTACCCATGGAGAAGGGACCTTCCCAGGCCTGCAGGTTGTTTAATGGGACGATGATGCTGAGTTCAATCAAAGCAAAGTGACCAAGTTTAGCCATTCAGTCATCTGCAGTGGCCTGACACTTGCTGCTGTGTATCAGACATTTAGACACACAAGCAAATTACACAGAAGATATGAAGAGCATGCTTCTGGCTACTGCCACTGAAGCCAGCACATCTGATGGGCTGCTCATGTGGTCTTGCAGGTCCCTGAACCCCTGCTCTCCTTTGGCTTTGCAGCTGCTGTTCAGCAGAGTAGGCCTTCCTGTCAGTCAGTGCCTGTCACCTACCTGTCATTTCTCAGAATGCATGCACTCTTTTCCAGCAGTGGTACTTAAATAGTCTCAATCTGCATTCCCAATATCCCATAAAAATTATTCATTAGCTGTGATAGCACAGCATAGAACAGATAGTATCAAGATAGTAGAGCTTCCAAGAAGAAGGAGAAGATGATGAAATAACCAGTGTTCATATTATCTATCCTGGCAATGGAGATGGTGGGCATGTGCTACTGAATGGACAACCATTCAGAGTTACATCTCTACTGTAGACCCCCAAACAGTTCACAGTTCACAGCCTCTCTGATGAACAGCACATCCCCTCCTAGCTAGGGTGGGCATTTCTTTCAAGTATCCTTTGAAAGGTCTTCTGTCCTCTTCCCTGCTCCTGTCTGCTGTTGCTGATACTACTACAGCAAATGGTATCCAGTGCAGGGAGTGTGGGAGCAGAGGCATGGCTCACTAAACCACAGCCAGCCAGAAGAGCAGGTCAAATGCAGGGGCAGGAGCCACTGCCAGCAGCCAATGAGCAACAGCCTTGCATGTAGAGCTGTCTTGACTACAACAACACATCAGGACTTTGCCAAGTCCCCATCAGCCTTGGAGGGCAAGAGAAGGTGGGGTAGCAAACAGGGCTTGGAGAGGCTGACCTGCCAGATCTGCAGAGTGGACCCTCCTGGCTATTTTCTCTTTCATATCCTGTTGGTACCATATGAGAGACTCCCTATGAATCCAGACTGACTCCTTCATGGAAGAAAACCCTATATGAGGAGGAAACAACTTGATCTGATGACCTGCTCTATGTTTGAAGCAGCAAAATTCAATTTTAAAACTTAATTTAATTTTAATTTCTGGTTTAATTCCCCTCCTCTGCTGTGATTGACTGCATTCCTTCAACTCCATGTGATATAATCTTGCATTAACACCATGATGGTTACCTCAGAAACCACAGAATCATAGAATTATAGAATCACTAAAGTTGGAAAAGACCTCTAGGATTCTCAACTTCAAAGGCAAGAATCTTCTTTATTTCTTAAAGAAATACATGTTCTGTGACAAAGTGCAGGGAATGAAAGTGTCCCAGGTCTGCAGGTAGACTGTTACTGGGGACACCAGTAACACTGAATTTTCATCTTATGGGAATAGACTGGGAAGGACCAGCTTAGTTCCTCTGCAGTGGCTCTGACCTCCTGGCAAGTTAGCACTCAAGATATTAAGTAATGCTACTGGGTTTGTTTATTGTTAAACTTACTAAGTTGTGAAATCTGTGTGAAAACACCCAGTTAAAGCTGATTTTACTGACATAGCTCAGTGGTTACAAGAGCCTCCTAAAAGAGTAAAATCCCAGTTTTCTCTTCAGCTTAATCAGTGAATCTTACAGCTGTTTTTCATCAAGCTCCGGCTCCTTTTGTCCATCTAAATAATTGGTTTATGGCTGCATAGAGAACTCTAAAGGATGTTTTGGTGTTGCCTTTTCCATTCATCTTCAAGATTTTCTGGGTCATGGAGTCCCCTGTCATGCTGCCCTGGCATGTGTCCATGACTTCTAGAGGTGCCTCAGAGGGCAGGCAACAGGGATGGACCTTGAATAACCTGGCTGTAATCCAGGAGAAGTGGACAGTCCACCTCAAAGCCTGGGCAAAGGCAGAAGTGGGAAGCCACGTGCTGACCAAACCCTGCTGGAGTCATCAGCCGGGTGAGCCATAGCTCCATGAGCCAGCGTTCCTGTGCAGAGGTGGCACAGCCATGCTCTGTGAGCCAAGGCAGGCACCCTGGCATAATTCCATATCCTTCAGCTCGCCTGCTCCCTCCTACACCAGCATAGGAAGTTTTCTCCCCAGCCCTTCCCTAATTGCTTGTTCCTGGACTCTGTCCACTGTTTGCTGCTCCCAGTGCCTCTAGTGCAACAGTCTGCAGAACTGTGAAATGAGCTGTGTTAAAGACCAACAAGGGCAATCGGGTTTCTAGTTTCTTCTGAAGGGGTAATTTAAACCTCAGTCCTGTTAGCAGCTCATTCTTACAGTTGCTTTAACTCAGGGAGCAAGGGATGACAGCACAAGTGGACAGGGGTGGGGACAGGATTGATGGGAACATCTTCAGTTGGCTTTGCTGCCAAAGCTGGCAAAGCAACTTCTCTACATTTCAGCTCTGCTAGAAACTCTCTCTACCCTTCATAGGCTCCCATCACTTTGCTGGCAGATCCTACATTGCTTGAAGGATTTACTCCAGTTTCCTTTAGGGATTTAATGGTTCACATAGTTTGACATTTATTCTGTCATGGCATATGTGGGACCATCATTAACATTCAAAGGAATGACACATCCATCCAGCAGAGAATAATCTGCTTAATGGCTCAATAGGAAAGCTGTGTACATTAAATTGCAGTCAGCTTCATAATGTAATTTTCCCTATGATAAAATTGAGACTCATTTCAAAACAGGAAATTAATTTTCCCTCTTTTTATTCATTGGGTGCCATAAATACAAACCTGCCCCTTGACAACATATAGAAATCTCCACTATGATGTATTTATAGGACCAGATGCACCATGGATGCCTTAATGTAGAATCATCTTCTGGTTTTTTTGGACTGATGGCTTCTGAAGTGACAGATAGCCTGGGACAATATTTGTCTTGGCTCACACTCTGTGTCAACTCATGAACAACTTTTACAGGCTGAACTTAAGGGTTTGAAGTTTTCTTTTTCGGAAAGCAGGAGACAAAGTGATTTGAAAGAAGGCTTAAAAAATTAGATGGACAATAAGTACTTGATTTGTAGAGGTATAAGTTACCACCATGTATTTAGTTGTTCTCAAGAAGGCAGTAAAATCTGGATTAATTTCATCAGAAAATTCAGACCAACTGTACTTAAGCCCATGCTATTCTTTCAATAACTAAAGATCCAACTACAAATTTGCATAAACAAGGATAGAAATTCTTTGTTATGTGCTTTAATGTATGAAATGGAAGTAGAGCTAGAAAAAAAATGGAAACTAGGGAAGAGTTACTGAGGAACCAACAGCAGCAAGACTTGGGACTAGCACTTGAACTACTGCCTTCTCTGTTACACATTCAGCTCTTCAGTAGATGTAAAGCAGTTGCTGATACTCATATTTAGAGTGCATTTACTACTGCACTGCCCACGCAGGTTCTGAAGAGCGTGAGCAATAGCAGCCCCTGTGTGCACAGCAGCAGCAGCGTGAGCAGAAGATAGCATCTGGGTGGCATGCACACTTCTGGAGGAGGTCTAGCTCAAGAGAGACTTCGTTTTGCATTTGCCCACTCATTTCTTTCCAGCCCCACTCTCTCGGTTGTGTCAGTGAGACTATTTGCCAGGACTCACAATAAAGAGTTTGAAGACTTGATTTGTGTTGAAAACAACCTCCATACAGATGAAGTTATTTCTAACCCAGGCTGGTTCCCCTTTTCGCTCCAAATCTGGAGACAATGGAGATTCTTAAGGGGTGGGGAATAGCAAGAAAAGAAGCTACAGCTGAAAGCAATGTGAGTCAAATGACTGCCTGAGATGGTGGTGTGTCCCTTCTTGTGGAGGTGCTTCACAGCTTTTTGGCTGTGGGCCACAATGTTCATCCTAATCCTCAGGTGGTTGAAGTTACACCTAAACCATGAGTGTTCAAGTGCACAACTATGTTAATTAACAACTATTAAAATATCATCAAAAGTGGAAGAACAAAACTGAAGCTCCTTTCCTTGTCTCAAGGTTACAAAAGTACCTGGAAAAATCAGGACAAAATGTGTTTCCTTCTCTACAAATTCCCACATCACCCTCCCCTTCATTCCCACTAGATAAGCACTTCTTCTGCTGGACTCTGAGCAGCTCTCAGCTGCTAAAAACCAATTCAATTAAGCCAGATGTGTGGGACCTACACCTGGGTTAGAATTACCTCCTCAGCTCCAGCATCTGCCCTGAAGACAGGAGAAAGGTCTGAAGTGGAATGGAACAAAACTGAGCTTCACTGACCCCTCTCCCAGCCCATCTACAAACCTGGGGGATGGCTCAGGCTTCTTCCCAGCTAAGTTCTGGTTAACTGGAAATGTACCAAGCTTGTACTAAAGTACCAAGCAACATGCTCCGTACAGGCAAACCGGAAGCCAAAGGATTATCCTCCTTGATATTTTCTTTAAACCACAGTTGCCAATATAAACCATGTATGCTACAGCTGTATGTGCTACAGTCTGGTAATTAACAGCTTGTTGTTTATGTCTGGGGTGAGGTGAATAATAAATACATTGTGTCCTATCTTCTCCTCTTCCTCTCCCCATCCCAAATAAGTAGGTTCTGTGGGTGCTTTTCAGGACTGCCATTGGCTCTGAACATGAGCTATCCTCAGCAGAAGGTACACTGAAAGGGAATAAGCAACCACCACAAGCAAGTATCTTAGTCCCCTCTCTGGCCCCTTGCCTCTGTCTTTGCAGCCCGTGGCACTCCGTGGGGAAAGAAGCTGCAGCATAACTTCCTCTCTCTTTCCCCCCAACCTCACTGCTCCTGGGAGAGCAAGGAGGGAAACTGGAGCCAGGGTGGTCCCATCCAGCCTCACAGCAGCTGCAACAGCTGTAGCCCTTCACCCTAGAGAGGCAAAGCTGCTGGATGCTGCAGTGTGAAACCAGGGGAATGGAGAAATTTATGCCTTGCAACATTTTGTATCAATATACAAGCTGTGTCTTAATTGTTTCCTTGCAAATATAATCTCAGAAGCTACCTCTGTCATCATAATTTTTGAAATAAAATATTCTTTTCTGTCTGGCATCAGGATGAGAAAGCTCAGCCACAAAGCAAATGCTCCTTAGAGCTTCAGACTTTGAAGTGATTGTTCTTAACACAAGCAACAGGCAACATTCATTAAAAACCTTAGCACTAGAGCAGGGTCAAGCTGAGAAACTTAATATTCTGCTGTTTTACAAGTATTAACCTGGCACAAATTCATTCTGGCTTCTGCAGCTGCCCAGGATCTGAGGAGATAAAGAGTGAAAATCTAATGAAGAAGTAATGGAGTTTGGGCTGGTAGATGCACTGGATACAGAGGAGCTTCACAGATAGTACTTCTTGTTCCCAGAGGAGAAGGAGCTCAGATAGCTTAGGGCAGTTTGCAATTGCAAGGGATCATATTTTATTTTTCACTTGTGGCCAAGTCAGCTGCTGTATTAAAAAATGACCATGGTCAAAATCAGTGCTGGACACGGCTACGATATGGGAGTAAAAACCATGCTGTAGTACATCTGCTCCCCTGGCACACAGCCCAGCACATTAACCAGAAGTGTTGGGGAAGAGGAGAGAGAAGAAGGAGCTACAGCCTCCAGTGGCTTCCATGTTCTGGCAGCGAGTGTCTCTAGGGCAAAATCTTCCTGTTTTGGGTGTGTTTGTGCATCCCTGTGCAGGACACTCTTAGACATACGATTAAATGTTTTCCTGAATAGGAAAAATCTCAAGTGCAGATTCACTTTTGTCCTGATCTTTGACTCATGAAAGGACAGGGCATAAGATGCTTGAGGGAGCGAGTGGGGGGATGCAACTACCAGGCTTGCCAGTCTGGGCAGGCGCACAGGGAGGCAGCCAAGTGGGACTGTGAGGTCAGTCTGGGAGCTTCCCTGAGGATGCCCGGGGTTAGCAGCCAGAATAGCAGGGCACTATTACTCTTCTAAATAACAGCCTGTGTTTGCTGCAGGGAAGCAGATCCCTCAGTGCTGCCTCATCCTGCTCGCCCTACTCAGCTGCTGGAGACTGCAGCAAAGGGAGTCCCAAAGGCAATGATTTGGGGTCAGAAACCTCCTGACCCCCATCTGCCTCTTGCTAGAGCTCTGCAAGCTCTCACACATGCTGCCAGTCCCCAGGGGATGATAATTGTAGGGTGGGGTCTTGCAGTATAAGTGCTTGGGGAACTATTTCTTTGTCTGGATTTCTCTGCTGCCACCACAGAGGGGTACTGATCTCTGTCTGGGAACCCTGTGTGCAGTCACTGTGTCAATATTTAATCATGGTAATTAGTAACAGGCTGGGTGGCTCAGGAATTCACAGCTCAGCATTTGCCTCATTCACATCACCCATCTTTTGGGCACGTAAGGGATGTGTCTATGGCAGAGAGAAGCAGAGGCTTGTGGAAGTGCAGCTGCCCCTCCCCCCCCCCCTTTTTTTTTTTTTGCTAAACATTTTATTTATAGGCTTTTACAAATCCTTTTGCTCTGGTGGCACGTGATGCTGTGAAACTAGGAAGAAAGGAACTTCATTCTAGGTCAAAACGAGTTTTTTTTGTATCTAACCCATGGACAGCTGCCCTTTGCTACCAGTGTTTTAAGGCTTTTAAAAACCACAGACTGGTGGCAGAGCAGCAAGCTGCCTCTTTCCTCTGAAAACTGGGTTAAAACAAGACCCTGCATGCCTCACCAAGCTCTATCCTTTCACTATAGCAGAGTAGAACATATATCCAGTTACATCAATCAATGCCCTGCACCTCTCCCAAAGGTATCAGCTACCAGGAGTGCATTTTCTCTGTTTCAAGGCATGAGGTTCACCCAGCAGAGTGGGGCTAACTGCTTCTGAAATCTTTAGGAATTTCTGTTCAGGAGTTACAAAATAAGCTCTCCTTGGAGACATCATAAATCAGATCCAAGGCTGCCTGCTTTGAAGAGCCCTTCCAACACAGCACAAGGACTCTCACTTATGACGTGCGTGAGCCATGGCTCCAGGATATACCCATTCTTCATCTGTGAAAGTTCAAATTAATAGCTGTAGGAAAATGAATTCGTAGGTGTAATAAAATCAAAACCAAATGCAAAGAGTTGCAAGGGGAATGGGCAATGAAATGGCAGGTAAAACTTAACATTGATAATTGTTTCTGGGACTCTCTTTCTTGTAAAGAGAAAGTGCAGAGGGAAGATGCTAAAGGTCTGTGAAGTCATAAGTGATGTGACCATGGAGAACAGGAAAAAGGTTTTAACTTTCTTCTCCAATACAGGAAGAGGAGAAAACTAAATAAAACTAGCAGAAGGCAGGTTCAATTAAGTTCTTCACCAAAATGTACTCAAGTGCTGGAATACGTTACATAACACAGGATGTGGATGCCCAAAATTTCACTCAACTAGTATTTGTGGAAGAACAGATATCTGGGGGGGACCAGAAATGGGGTAGTGACCTTCTTCCCCTTTTCTTTTTAGCCTAATTTCTTTTTAGTAGCAGAGGAGAAGTGACACATAGCCATCAGAATGGGAGCTGCATTGAGTCCTGAACAGGAGAGACCTGTCAGACAGGGAAACAAACTTCACAATTCATATGAGAAAACATACATCTCCATCACATATTGAAATTTCTGTTGTTAGCACTTACTGCACAATGGAAGACAAATCATTGGGTCAATGTCTCCTCCTTATCCATCCTTATCCTCTCATATCCTCATCAGGGCACTGATTACACCACATCAGGTGTCTAGGATATAAGACTGATAAGAGATGTAGGTTTGAGGTAGCCATACCACTCACCAGTCTCAGCACTCTGCAGAAATATGGATCAGTGGGCCAAGTACTGATAGCAGTGCTCCAAGACATGGGGTAAGCTGTGCTCCTGCTTTTTTTAGAGTGCAAATACTACAAAATATTGCAAATACAGAGTGATAAGCCTCTCTCCTGCTGCTGGCCTGTGGGACCACAAACTGGGAGAAGGTCTGTGACACTGTGGTGCTGCAAAGGGGGCAGCAAGGCAGGGGCTATCCATCAAGGGCCAGTGTGAAGGGACCCAGCTACTCAGCTCTCTCTCCTTACACAGCTGTACTGAGCTGTCATCTCTGTGATGCCTGGTGAGATCCACCTACCACCTTATCAGCTGCCACTGCCTCGCACAATGCGAGATCTCAAGATGCCATTATCACCTTTCTCTGATGCCTGTGTGCACATGCCAGTATGTATGCATTAACTACAGTTATGTGAACACCTATGCATGTATTTTTACAGAGATATAAACTGGGATTTTGGGTCCTCTGCTTTCCAAGCAGATGAGGATTTGGAACTCTTTCCTTCCCAGAGGAGGCAATTAGGTAGTCTATTTTAATAAGGGCAGTATCCTGTTCTGCCAGTGATCAGTGAGGATGACTGCCACAACAGCCAAGTGGTGTAGCCAGCGAGCATTTGGCTTCATCACTTCTTGACAGGACCTGGTCTCTGTGGAACATTCATAAATAATTATGCTGGGGGCACAGGAGCTGGCTCATTGCTGCAGACCCACAACAAGACAGACAACAAAACCCCAACCAAAACGTGAATCTTTTCTAATTCTTGCTGTGAGGCTTCCTACTACACCGAGTTCAGAACAGAGTTTCTTGTTCATGCTGCAGGGGAGAGGGATGGCATTAGCATCTCTGGGGGCTCATGAGTGACAAATAGAGGGAGGGGGGAATATCTGGAGCCCCGATGAGCATGGATGGCAGGAGGTGAGTGAATAGGGAGCTTCACTTGGAGGGTGACAGCTGCGAGGCTCCATGTCCCCTCTGCTCTTGACAGCAGTGCCTCCTGGAGCTTTTGTTTCTCTGCAGCCAGGATGACAGCCTTGTGCCACTCTTCACCGGAGTACGCCTTCCTTCCAGGCATGGATGCTGTGCACATGGCATCGAGCTTTGTTAGTGCCTGACAAACAATAGGGCATCAAGGAAAAACAAAAAGGTGGCTTTCTTCTAACACAAACTTTCTCATTTCCAAGCAATATAGCTTTCAATGAGAACATCTTACCTGACTGGACCACTCCAAATAGTCACGAAATATGCCCTGTGCTGGCAATGATTAGAAAAAAAAGCTGCCTTCTCAATGCAAATGGAAATTTGTAACAAGAGAGCATAATATGCTCAAGTTTTCCAGGTTCTCTTTTCTCATTCCCCACCCTGCCACCTTGCTTGCATCAGTCATCCTTCCTGTGTTCTGATCCTGCCTTGATGCTGTCACCACACTGTGTGAGACCTCTCTGAATACAGCACTGTACCCCCCTAACCCATCGCTGTGTCAGTGAGAGAGGGAGGGGGCTGTGCTCAGCCCAGACATGCCACAGTGCTGTGGAGACTGCGGGTGAGCCTGACACACCCTTATACAGCACTGAGTGTTTGCTTTGCTGGCTGGTTTCACTCCTGAACCATGCTCTGGCACGGCAGAATAACACTCATGAAGGACTCCAGGTGTGTATCTGAATTTGATATTGTATGGCCTTCACCACCTCGTAGATCTCTTCAGGGCTGTGAGTGCTAGATTAATTGCTTTGGCTTGTCTGGAGCAAACAGAGAAAACTCCAGAATGGGCTGGAATGCAGAAGAGTGTTTTGGGAACTAGCTGCAACTCTGATGAGGGCATCACTGTGAACTCTTGACACTTACATTCCCACGTTCTGTTCTTTCCCCACTTTTCACGCATTTCTCTAAAACCAAACTCCTCTTGCCTGTTCCCACATCTTCCTCTGATCCGGAGGGGACTGCTTGAGCCATATTACCTCTGTAGCTCTTGGTGTTCCTAGCCACCAGAAGCTCTGCAGAAAGACATAAGGGTGACAGTTTCCAATTTAACATGCATGGATGATAACACACTGTGGTGAAAATGTGTGGGAGACGCTCAATTCACTTGGGTAAGTATTATCGATAAGACACTGGGAGCACCACAGCTCTGCTGGAGACCTGTATTTGGCATCTACCAGCACACCAAAACAAAAGCACTTGATATATTTTCGTATTCAAAGGAAAGCAATGACCCAGGGGAGTAGGAATGTCTAAATAACATTACCAATAAGAAAAGACTGTACAAATGGGCAGTGCTTAGTAAGGCTAGAAAGGAAAACAGAAGATTTAGAATGAGGACTGCAGCCCTCAAACATGCTGTTGCTGATGGGCAGGGAATAGTCTTTCCACCACAGGCAGGACAAGGAAAAGTGAACTTCAACTTCAGCAAGGGAGACTTAGACCAGAAAATTAAGTTTCCTAACTCCAGGCATGAGACACTGGGGGAGATTGCCTAGGTGTTTATTGAGTCTCTGTCGCTAAAGGTTTCTAAGAGCAGACTAGAATAACTCTTGTCAGAAATTTAGTTTAGTTCTAATTGATTCTATCATGGAGCAGAATGGTAGACTAGGTGGATACTAAAGGCCTGAGGCAGTTCTATTTCCTGAGGCACTTTTAGATATGCTAATGATCGAAAGAGTTCCTGAGAGCTAAGTATTTGTTTTTAGTACCAAGCATAGCTGGTATATTTGGCATGGTCTTAGTCATGGTCTGGCTAAAAAGAGAAGCTTCTCTTTCAGTCAATTAGCAATGTTCCAAGCAAATTATCTGTATTAAAAATGCTATTCATGGCACATATTGTAAAAGCAGCATATTCTTCAGTTTGCCAGCCAGCCACCTTCTGAACATGGAGCACATGAAATCCTTGGGTTGCACATTTATGAAACCTGTGTCCCCATGGGCTCCTTAAGTTACCAGGGATCTGTGACTTATGACAAGAAGCATCCTTGAGTGGCTTTGAGCAGGGTTAGAAGTGCTTACACATGCAGGTAAGGTGTCAAAGGTTGAGAATCCCCATCACAGGCTGGAACAAGCACCAGGGACACTCCACTCTGGAGACTTCCAGTTACTGTCCAGTACGGTACAGAACTTTCCAGAATAGCATGAGCTAGCCTGGCTTGGCTTACTGTGCTCACCAAAATTGCACAGGTTCAGCTGAGGCAACTGCCAAAATCCACTACTAAACTGACACCCATGGAAAAATTGAGAACAAAAAGATAGAAGAACAAAGAGAAATACGCACACATGGGGCACTGCAAAGCTAGCCACTGGCTTGTGCTGCCAGTCCTCTCCCTTCATGTGTGGATCCTGCAGGAATGAGAGGCAGAGAAGCGTGCACAACTGATGGGGAAATTATCTCCCATGCTGGTGATGCAGAATGAAGAAAAGTCTATCTTCAAACCCATGTGGGGAGTAGGATGGTGCCAAGCTCTGCCTTAAGTCTTCTTTTGTTGGGAAAGTCCTGGCAGGATGGATCAGGAATTCTGTGGCAACCTGATTTAAATATGAAAACATACAGCGTACATATGAAAATTAATGCCCATTTCAGAGCCTTCTGTGCTGGGCTGGGACTTGCTTCTGACAAGCTTACACTAAGAAGCAATTAACTTTGAAAATGAGCTGATTGGACCAAGAAATTGAGGCAAAAATTTTCAGTCTGACTGCCATTTCAGGCCAATTTCTGTTCTTTGACACTGTTTCAACTAATTCCATTTTTTATCTGCAATTATTGTGGTTTTCCCCAAAACAGTGCACAACCATAAATTCCCCAGGCCTTGGGGATTTGGGGAGAATATGGATAAACTCATTAGCAGGAGCAAAATGATCACTGAATGAATTAATTTGCATAGACATTTAAATGGCTGCTTGCAGATATTTCTTTCACTAAAAGGAGTAGAACAGTTTCCTTTCGAAGCTACTGCCTGAAACTGTCTTGTGCTTTGGAGAACAATTTGTTCACAGTTCACACTGAGTTTTCTTCGTGTGATCAGGGCTAGTTTGAAAATAACTGAGGTAAAAATTCACCAAATGCCTTGTTCCCAGTCACACTAGCTCCTGAGCTTGTCTCTTGCTGAAAGCTTTCACTTCTTGGTCTCAGTTTTGACATCCCAGTTTTTCAGCAAGGTATGGAGACTTTGGCAGTTGTTAAGCACAGAAGTAAGGTAAGTGTAAGCCTTTGGTAAAGGGAAGGAGACAGATGCATTAGCTACCTGCCAGAATGGAAATTTACTAGGGGTGTGTCTGTCTGACCCAGCTCAGCACCAGGTTATTTTGTGCCACAGACATGCAATATCTACCCTGGCATTCAAGGCTGGCACACAGCGAGTTATTGTGCAGAGGATGGAAATAATAGAAAAGGTGACAGCAGTTTTAGACCTCTTTCTCTTCTGGGAGCCCTGGCTGCTATAGCAAATGAGCCCTTCTGTCTTGATGACAGCATGCTGGGATGAGCCCCTGTGAGCAGCTCCAGTTTAATGGTGCTCCTACAGGGTGGTACCCACCCTACAGATTCACCAGTCACTGACAGCAACCTGGTCCAGCATGCGGATTGAGCTTTGAGGAGTCTCTTGGACGACATGCTCTAATGCCCTTATTAATAAAATTATAGTGCCTGAATAGTTGCATGTGGTATTTCCAGTGGATAAGACATATACACCATATCCCCACTGAATACACAAACATTGATTAATAACGCCCTGCTATGTTGGGCATTGTGGTTATCCTGTCAATGAGATACACCACAGTTAAACAGCAAAGGCACAGCATCCTTGACACTGAGACATGTACCTGGATGGACAGTCGTGGGCTGGGGAGCAGTCACAGGCTGCTCAGCATACATGGGAAAGCAGCAAACCTGCAGATTACACCTTGTACAATTACCATTATCCTTATACAACCATTTCCAGGTCCCACACAAGACACACAGAAACAGCTAAGTGAGCAGTTGGTTCTCCATATGAAAATAGAGGAAAAAGAAAAATACAACAACAGCATTCATAAAGCTCCACATGCTCAAGGGCACTGGGATCAGGCAGCTCTGCTGAAGTGAAGGCCTTTCATGCCACTTCATGTGTGCGTGCGAACTGCACCTTCGCAAATTGCTAATTTGTCCTTTAGGAGCCAGTTAGATAAATGAGATTCCAATATCAGAGCTAATGCTCCTTTGAAGTGTCGCTTTGCCTTTGTGCACTTCTGTCTCTGCATTATCAAAATGTCTTCCACAAAGCTTTATTATCACTGATAATGTAGAACTAAGAGGCAAAAATTTCTATTCAAGGATTGAGTAGTTAAAAAAACCCCAATACTTCCCTGGATACTGAAAAATCAAATAGAAGACTCCAGGGCAGAAGGCTAATTAAAAAAAAAAAAAGCCTGCTTTACTATGAAAACCCTTGAGGGGAGATAAAAGCTGAAGGGAGGTGCATGCTTGAATAATAAAACGTTAATGAGTTTGGGTCTGTGTCTAATACAAAGCATTGATTTTGGCTGCTTGATGAAGTTAGCTATTTGATTAGAAAAATTTAATTTAAATGGACACTGCCCACTAAGATCACTCTATTGGAGAAATCTCTATTGCTGTTATAAGTAACTACTATTTTTTTTGGAAAAAGAAAAGGGACAGGAGTGAAAAAATCCTTTGGACAATCACTTTTTTTTTCACACAGCTGGCAGAATTAGTTGTATATCTTAGCTTCTCTCTGTGCTGTGTCCACTTTTTGTATGCTTTATTTCGTGTCTCAGTAGTAGCTCGTCGGGAGTAGAAGGTAGCTGGAGAAATATAATTTAAAAGATAAACATGTAAAACATCAGCAAAATATAGCTGGCTATCAGCTGGCTTTTTAGAAGCCAGGGACAGGAGATATTTCCATGATATTTACACTTTACTTGAAACTGGGCTATTTCCAGTTTGAGGGTGCCCACTTAACTAGGCAGGCATTCGACACATCATTCTCAGGGCAAATGCCTTGTTTTATTTAGAAAGGACAGGCCAGGAGTTCGGCTGGGCCACTGACACACCTCAAGATAATAAGAATAAAGCTGGGCTAGTCTTAATATCTTGAGGTGTTATCTGAGCTTTCGGTTTGAGCTTCCTTTGTAGTAAATGGGAAGAGCGTGAGTCATCTCATCCCAATGCAGACGTTTCAAAGCAGCCAGATGACTCATGCCTGTAAGTACCTACTTCACTGATGATAAAGGCCAGCTCAGATGGAGACATCTGATGTCAGATGAGATGACTCCCACCTTGACTTGGGATATTACTGATGCATAACCTGAAGTCAGACGAAGAACAAGAGACACAAACTGCTCAGCACCTGCATGGTATGTTACTCTAACTGGGGACTTGAGAAATCTTGTGTCTGATTGCATTCTCACATCAGTGTACACCATCTGGAAGAGAAAGTCACCATCCACTCAGATCTCTCCTACTATGCATCTACCTTACAGAAATGACTGCCTGGATCAGTTTAGCAGGGGCAAGGTTGTGGGTTAAACCCTGTGGCTCAGATTATGCAGTCGTATAGATGCATAACAATCGGTGGCTGTAGTGGTTAATTTTAGTCTGAGCATCTGCAAGAACCGTGCCAGCAGACACATGAGTACATGGTATAGGAATACAAATGTCAGCAAGGCAGCAGGCTTTTAGAATTAAAACAGGACCAAGTAGTTCCCTTTTTCAACCCCTCTCTCTTCAGTCATCAGATCCTGTCCTCCTCAGACTGTGACAAACAGTGACAGTGGTCACTGGTTCATCCACAGCAACTGAGATCCAGCTGCAAGGGTCACTGAAGAGATCGTCCAGAAACTCCTGTTTGTTGGGGACTCTAACACCATCACATGCTTAGAAGGCAACCTCTGTAACATCACCCAGGAGCTCAACGTAATCTTAAGTATTGACAAAGACCATCTTCCCCCAGGGTCACAATCTTCCTGAGGGGCCAGATAAATAGGGATTGTCAAGTTTATCAATTGTGGCACCATCCCTTCAAATCAGCAGTAAATGCTGCATTCCAAAAACAAACCTGTCATTTAGTCATCTACAAAGTTGTCTTTGGAATGGATGAAGGATTCAGGGCTCAGCCAAAATGACTGTATGTCTGATGCATGTTATCTCTGCTCTCCTCCCCGATGGTTATTTTGGGCTCTGTAGAGTTGCCCAACTCAGCTCCCCCAAAGACTGCCCATACTGGGTTCTGGGCAGGTGTTGCATGGACATGTCATTGACACTGAGACTCTGTCTCAGGCATCTAAAATTCATGTGCCCATGTATTGTAGCTCTGCACATTCCTTAGAGATTGGTGTGTTTTCACAACCAGTGAATTGGTGATTGCACTAAGGGTTGATGCAGGTTGGCTAAAATTAGCTACAACACATCTAGGAAATGGGCAGTATAACAACATCCATTAATCACAATAATATTTGTAATACTTCTTCTAGTTTCTGAAACAAAACCTGCTTAACCATTCAAACGTCACATCACGGGGAAAATTCTGCTGTTAGGGCTCACCAGCATTACAAAGCAGACTCTGGTGTTGAAGTTTGCTGCAAGTGTTGCCCTGTGCAAACACGTTGCTCTGTCAGAAGCAGAACAAATAGATATTGAATTCCTACAGATTTTTGTCCTATTTCCCCTCATTTGCCTCCAGCTGTGCCCTCCACAGCACTCCCAGCTTCTGCCCAGGTCATCTGATAAAGTAACAAGGTCTATGATGCTGTCTCTTCTGAGTCCGTGCACTGAAGGAAACTAGGATTACAGAGAGCTGATCTCTAAATTGCTGTTTATCCAAATAGTTTGCAATTTCACCACTTGTGGAAGAAGGGCAGGACAAATGGAAGGGAAGGACAAATGGAAGTAGTGCAATTTTGCACTACTGCAGAATCTGATATGGTGCAAAACAACACTGCAGACACAAAGGCTTTGCCTCAGAGACCAGAGGAGGAAAGGAGTTGTGTGCCGAATTGTCTGTTTTGGTATCAATGACAAATGTTTTGAAATCCTCTAATTTAAAACTACTTTGGCATATTTTTTTTTCTCTCTCACAGGCTTGCTGGTGATGTTCAGTGTTGAAACCACTTCTCAGTTTGCTCCATCCCTGGCAACTACTGAGTTCTCCTGCATGCCAGCAATTGCACCTACTATGGGCAAAAGGGTTGCCAAGGCTTATATTGTTCTAGTTCAGGGATTATCTGTTTTTATGAGCATTCATGGATTGTTTAGATTGTTTTTCTTGATTATGCAAGTTCCCAAATAGAAATATTATTACTTATATCCATCAAATTTCTCATTAATTAAAAGTCTGCCCTCTAACAAAAAAAAAACCCATAAAATGACTCTTAAGGGAGGAGGTTGTTTCTGAGTCACTGACAGACCAACAGCTTATTCCCTGTTCTCATGGGCTTCCCAGCATATCTGGTCTTTATTATCCCCTCTTTCTGGTTTTATTAGTCCTCGGTTGGATTACAATCAGCTGTGCCAGGGTCTTGCAAGGTGGCAAGAAATGATCAGGAACATCTGGGTATTTCTCTTAGAGCTGCCAATCACTGTCACTGCTGAGTAAATGACCTGAATGGTGCTCATTCACACTGCTGAGTAGCACTGAACATGAGTTTGGAGTATCTTTCAGCAAAGAAATGTTAAATTATGGATTTGTCCTTATTTTTGTATTTTGGAGGCTACTGGTCTGAAGTGATTAGGCATTGGAGTATGCATATTATAACATGGCATGATAGCTAGCCCTTCAATGACCTAGCTAATAAGGAAAGACGATCTCAGTCTCTTTATGAGAAGTAAAATGCTTCCTGCAGTGTCCAGATGGCAAAACAACTTGGTGTGTGTAGCATTTCACTTCCACATGGCTGGGTGAAATCCTGTGTGAGAAACAACAATGTTGAGCTTTAGTCCTGAAATCCTCACATGTGCTACGCTCTCACCACACAGGCAATGCCTTTTGAATCAAGAACAGAACTTTGGCCTCACCTTTAATTGCAGTAGCCAGGCTTGTGACTGCCTACAAAGGCAAATCACATCCAAAAGCCTCTTGCTGCTGGAATATGAGGACCATGGTGGGCCACTACTGCTGTGGTGTGACTTGCCATTTTCTTGTGACAGTGATGAGTGTCTCTAATGAACATCAGAGCTGCTCCCCATGTTAGATGAAGGCAAGAGCAGGCCTGACTAGACATGTTAGCATCACTGCTCACTTTCTGGTGAGCAGGACATTAATGGATTGTGACATGGGGAACAGCGAGATTGGGTTCGTAGTTTCTGCTTGTTGGTTTTATTGTTTAAGTTAAGAGAACTGTAATGAGATAAAGTACCCTTTAGAAAAAGCTAATTGGATTTGAATAGCTTAATTAATGGAGACAGTCACCTACATAACCCCCCATTTCCCCCCCAAGTTATGGTGATCTGCATTCTGCAAGGACTAAAAATCATCACAGTTTATGATACAGTACTCAGGTATTGGTTGACTACCACATTATTAATGGGTGATGAGGAACTGGAAATAGTTTTTCTGTTCAGGTAGGATATATGTCCATTCCAATGTCATAAGCCATGCAGCAAAATATGCACCACCAAGAACAGGAGAACTTTATATTCTGAGGTTTTTTTCCTTTCCAAAAAAATACAATCCAGTTATAAATGAGAATTAAAATATGACAAAATTATGAGCAACCAGCAGACATCTACCTCATGGTTGAAGTGCTGGGTGAAGGTCTTCATCTGAAATGAAAACATTTCCCATTTAACTTGAAGAAATTTTCTTATGATTACTGTTAATATTGATTAAGCTGATGAACTTGCAGTTGTAGCATTCTTGGCCACGATTTAACAACAGTGAAAGGAGAACACTTGTGTTACATTCCTGCTGCCTGTTGGAGCAGGAAAAAGATATAATCCAGGTATGGTAGTAGAGCTGTACTCTAAACTGTCACCTCCCGTAGTCTTCAGGAACCACCTGAACCAGGCAATGTTTAGCTGATAGTAAGTTTGATAATGTCTTTCTCAGAGTAAATGGGGGATTTACAGAGAAGGAGCAGAATTTCCCCTCCCTCAGACTCCATGGGAAAGAGGTATCAGAAAAGAAAGAGCATTGCTTTAGGCAGATGGGAAGGAGGGGAGAAAGATGATGGTGTAGGACACACAATAAGCCACTGGCTTGGCAGGGACTTCAGAGATCCTGGGAGAAATAGTTTAGGATACCTATTAATGGAAGCTACAGACTGTTTGAAATTTCCTTTCAGCCTGCCTAAAGTATGCCCTGCCAGACTGGTACTGTGATGGACCACAGGACAGAGTTAAGGTTGTAACACTGACAATTCTAGTGTTCAGTCATGGTGTTCCATACCATTTTCTCAATGTTAGGTGGGATGTTTCTATGACACACAGCTCTTCTGTTAGGTTTCCATAGGGTGTTCCTTTAAAGTAGAACCATGCTCTTAGCAGAAGTTCAGCATACCCAGGACTTTACCTTCTGAAGTCCCTGACAGAACTTGAAGGAAGCTTCAAGCTGTTGAGTCAACTGGAATGTTCCTACCTCTCTGTCCATGATGAGGGATGGCTTTCTGGAGACTCTTGTTTTGGCACTTGTATACTGCTGATTGTAGTGCTGACAGACTGGCTCCATCACCTTGTGATGAAATCAGGCATCTTAATTGTCTTGCAGGATTTAGAGTTTTTAAGTGCTCAGTGCTTATACCCTCTGTGGAGGTCTCTGAAGATCAGATTTACCATGAAGATCAGTATCAGGTCACCTTTCAAGTGCAAAGTACAAAAAATTAGCTACTGTGCAGCAGTGTAACAGGACATCTCTTCCCATTGTTTTGCCTTTGATTAAGAGACAAAGGAATCCATGGCTGAACTTCTGCCACTTGACAGATATCCTTTTGGCTACCCTACTATAGTGCAAAGAACACCAGAATTTGATTTGCTTCCTCATTTTTCACTTTTATTTTTTTCAGTCATAGTGGCCTAACAGTGAGAGGAAATATTTGAACCCATGTTTTTCAGCAGATTTCTGGACATTCTAACAAATGCTTTGTCAAAAGTCATATTGATATGGTGAGGTGTAATCTAATAGTCTTAATGTCACTTTAATATTTCAGATTTCTGCAAGTCTGTTGAAAGTGTATCCTTCTGCAAACAAGCTCAGAATACCTTTAACCAATGTTACAGCTTTTTGAGTCAATAGGCACAGCTTCTAACATACATTAAATCTAAGCTTGGCTCCTACTTCTACTTTTCTTTCCTTTTTTTTCAAATGTCCTTACTTGTTTTTACCACCACATTTAATGCATTGGTCTTGAATATCTTGTACTCTTGAAGCGTCGTGTCACAAAGGGGTTTTCCTTGGAATATAACTGACACCTTCAAATTTGTTTTCTTTACACCAATAAATATTCTAATGAGATCATTTGTGCCAAGAGCATTTTCTGTCCTCCAGTGTTAATCCCCTTGCAGGTCTCCTCAGGCCTTGGGAGTAATCAGGCCCATCATTGCTGATAATCAGTCACAGCTTCCCTGAACAAACATGTGCCCTGCAAGTACTCCATCCACAAACCAATGCCAGGCTAATGAGGCAGCATGAGCAGGGCTTTTTTCTTTGATTGAACTTTGAGAATGCAAATTCCCTTCTCATCCTCCTTAAGAAATTTGGGTTTTAACAGATAAGGCAGAGAAACACTGGAGAGATACAGCTCTCTTTAAAACAGTACTTTTACTTTATCATGAACATTTGCCTACAAGAATGCCCAGGTTTTGCGCTGCAAAGTGTAGTCATAAAAATGGACAATCCGTGCTGGGACAAGAAACCCAATGGCACTGTACACAGAAAAGGGATTTAAGACATAAGTGGAGCATGAAGGGGCCAACCATCTGACCAGGAATTATACAGACAGTTCCCAGCAGATGTCCATTTCCCAGAGTTAACAGAAAACCTTGGGAAGCAGAAGATAGTGTAGTTAGGCCTTGAAGCCCTGTTGTCTTAGATGGCTGAAAAAAACTAAAAATAGAGCTTTTCCCACAGCTTCATTCCAGGTGCCTAAGTCAGTAGGAACACAACCCAGTTTTTTCTTAATGCAGGGCCTTATGTTATGTCTGGTAAACAAATTTATACATCTTATTTTGCAAACCTACAGTGACAGAGATTAACAAAGCCCAGGGGTGACAAAAATATGTAAATTATACTCTTCCTCAGCAGACACAAACTCTACTGCTTTTCAAATGAAAAGCATAAAAGTATATACTTGACTATGTTTATGTACAAGAAGAGGTGCTGTGTTTGCAAAATGTCCATTTACATAACATCCAACTCTTTTTCTGAGAACTCATATACAGAAACTATTAAAATAAATCACAAAGTAAATTAATGATTCAGAGATCTCATTTGTATGAATCCACTTCATAAAATATGTGTATGTGTGAAATGGAAGTCAACTGACCATCAAAAAAGCAAAAAGACATGAGCTCACTGTGGAAGGAAAGCTATTTTTAGTAAAATTTTAAAGAAATGCATTCTATTCAAGGCTTCATATCATGCTCTATTAAATTGTAAGAGTGAAAACAGGTTCTGATTTAACAAGAGATAGCACAGCAAGATGCAACGTGTCAGAAATGTAATTGTGTGCTGTGTGCTGATGTTCTGCTCATCTTCATTTTGTTGGAGCTGACCAAACAGGGAAGATGATCATAGCCAGGAGAATCTTAACCCTCAAGAGTCCAATCCCACAGCTCTTACATACAGCAGCAATATTTCCCCCTTGTGTAATCAATAGAGCAATTATTTAAGAATTCACAGGAAGTAAATCCCCCAAAGTACAATTTTAGTCACTGGGGCTGGAGGAGACAGCTATCTTTGAAAATTAGGCTATAAAAATTAAACTCACAAATAATATAGGCAGGGATAGGGTACCTCTCAGTGGCAAATGAAGCCTGGGTGTCATGCAACTAAATATATATAGCAAATCTGGCTCCAAGTGCTGGTAGCACCCACCCCTATCTTACCATGTTCCAGCAGAATTGGTGAACCTCAGTGTGCTGGTTTGAAAGCAAAACCAGTGAGAGACTCCAAGTCAGAAACAAAATTTAATAAGAGGAGGAAAAAAGAAGTAAAATAAAGTAAAATAAAATAAATGCAATAGTACAAAAAACCGCTGACAGAGTCAGAATACAACCTGACACCCTGTTAGTTAGGGTGGTGGTAGCAGTCCAGATGAAATGGTCTTGTCGAAGCAGTGATCCCATATAAAGGTCTGGTAGCTCGTCTCCTCTGGGAATCCAGTGGGTAAGGCTCCCTGTGCTGTCCCAAATCCCAGATTATATCCAGGTGGGAATGCTTGGCTCCTCCCCCTGGGCAGAGCATCTCCCAATGGGCTGATCTCATTCTATGAGTCATGCAGTGGGTCCTTGATGGCCCATTAAACAGAGATAACTCCCGGAGGGAGTTATCTATGAGTCATGGGCAAGGCATTGATGGGCCCATTAACAGAAGATAAGGGGAACACTGCCCCACCTGGTTTCAACAGCTCATGAGGATGGGGATGGAATACATACTTTGGGCACAATTTACAGTGTAACCTAGGTTACCCAATTACCTGGGGTTGGAGCTTGATTTGTCCCTGAGACACTCATGACTCCTCTCGTGGAACAGCAACCTCTTCTAGTCCCAGTCCCACACAGTTCTTTTCATGTCATGGTTCCCAAAATCTGACATACAGGCAGCTTGAGCAGAGGCAAAGAAATGTATGTTTAAATAAAAAATGAAAACTATTTTTGGGTTAAAATGCTATCTCCAACCCAAGATTTTACAGCCCTGGCCATTTGAAGGACAGAAAGGAAAGACAAGTTTTGACTTCTGTAATCCAAAATGGCCAACCTTAGGCTTCTTACAATGTTGTTGGAGAAAGGCAATGTCCAAGAAACAGAAGCTGCAACACCAAATGTGGGGTTACAGTGACCAAGCGGGGTGCAATCTGTGGTGAGCAAGTCCAAAGTACTAACAAAAATCTCATAATGGAGGAGAACACTAATTTTACCCAAATTTAGTCTTCTAGATACCAAGCATCTACACAAACCTTGACAGAGAGTTTATTTCCATAACCTATGGAGACCTGCCTACCACTGGGGGCAATTATCACCTCCTAAAATAGAAGTGTAAGGTTGGTGGGCTGAAAGGCTTTTGGAAGATACCTGTCATCAACCATTGATGACAGGTAAATGGAGGATGCCAACCTTTTCCTCCTTGATCTCAGGACTGATTTTCATTCAGAAGACTACCTTTCTGACTGAGATTTATAATTCCAGCCTGTATCACTAGATAAATGCACATGTAGAGAAAAGAGAGTACATAGCAAAAGAGACTTCCTTGCCCAGAGCTTTTCAAAATCACTTGAAACACAATTTCTTCCCAAACTTCCCAGTTTTGATGAGGTCCCCAGGTACCTCTGGAGTGAGGAAGGAAAGCTGAGCAGCCTGTTCAAGCCTATTCTTCTCTACAGGCTCTGAAAAAGGACTTCCACAGTGACAGAAGAGTGACTTACTGAAATCCAGATGCCTTCCGTCCTCTTGAGGTTCCTTCTGGTGCAGCAGGCACAGGCAGGTGGCAGGAGGTTCAGGCTACAGCTTGCCATCAGAGTCTCTTCTTCTGTATTCTCTCTGAGGTTAACAACTGCTTGTGCTCACAGGCTGTACTGCTTTAGCCATTCCAGCACAAACACAAATGGGCATAGCTAACCTGAAGAGAACATTTAGGACACACATCTATACTGCCCTAAAAAGTACAGAAAAAATACCTAAAATTGCTTTTGAAGTTATTCCTGTGTCTCTTTTCACTGCCAAGTCAGAGAAACAATTAATTGTTTCCCTACTGACAGCAATAAGTGATTTTTCTTTGGAAAATAGATGCTCCTGGTGACTTCTGAAGGAGTTGCAGAGAAATGTTGGAAAACGAACAGGTCCTTAATATTTGTGTTCTTATGGTTATAATCATAGTGAGGAAGACACAAGAGAGGCCCTCACTATGTCAAAAATACTCAGAAACCATTCATAAATTAGGACATCTTGTATCTAGAGAGGAGCTGAATAATGGACCATTAAACTTCAATTCATAATGCTTTGCTTCAGTACTGCAGTGCTCAGGAATGGAATAGTTCTGGAAAAGTCAGCCAGAAGAGCCAGCACATGGTTCCAAAGTACTCCTATTTACCAAGACAACTATTCTGGATAGGTAGCAAACCCAAAGGCAACAGGAAAAATGGGAAAAGAAGGAAAGGAACAAAGCATTTAACTTGATAAGCATCTCAGGAGGCTTGCCTAAGATTAGCTGATGAATACACGGGTGGCTTGGCAGTGTACTTATGTCAACCCTTGCTTTTCTTCTAGGCTTTTCCTCTTAACCCTTAATATGATGAAGTCATATTTATTTGGTGTTGCCCATACATCCAAAGGTCATTTGATGATAGGTAAAAGATAGAGAGAAAATCTCAATAAATGTCATTTGCAGTCTGAGGGAGGGAATAACAAGAGTGACTCATTTTGAGAACAGTGAGCTTTCTGAGCTAAGGTATCCATTTACCTGAGGCAGCTGATCTTTGCTCCAGGATTTTGTCTATGATGGTTTCTGACTTGCAGAGGTCTGGGAAAAGAAGTTTGAAAAACAAATCAGGTGGTTTTCCTCTCTTGCATCCATGATGCCAAAGGAAAATATAAGCAAAACCTGCAAAAACTCTCAGGAGACCTGTTTCCCTTCAAACTGCTCTGTGCTTAGCACTGATGTTTTTCTGCAAGTTGTCTGTTGCATATGACTACCTCATTTCACCACAAGCATGTGTTTTACATGCCATAAAATAAAATTTTTAGTTCCCTCAAAGTTCTTTCTTGTCAAAAGCTTTGCTTTTCCTTTAAAGTTGCTCACATGCTTTGAATACAAAGTGCCCTGTCTGACTTCACTACTCCATTAGACATAGAGAGGGCAGAGCAAGGGACATAATGCGAGAACAGATTGGCCAGTGTGTGTGCAGGTTTGTAATTGCCTGTTCCTGGCTCCTCTGGAAACAATGGAGGAGCAGAAGCAGCTGGTCTGCAGAGGAGATGAGGCGTAACATCTCCCTGGGAGTGCTGCCTGCCCAAGCACCCCTGGCCCTGCCAGTCCTGGGCAGTTCTGCCAGTCCTGGCAGGGGCAGGCCAGAGCAGAGGGCTGCTTTGAGGCTCTGGTCTGTTTCTGTCTGGCTACCATTTGTTACCATTGCCCAGCACAGGCATCTTGCTCCAATCTGCTGCACTTCCCTGTGTGCTGGTTCTGACAGGAGCAGCAATGATAGGGTCGGGCACTGAACAACCTTGGAAAATGAATTTGGCCCTTAGTGTCTTACAAGAGGAAAACAAACAGCATAGTAAGCACCAAAGTGTGACTTAAACAAAAAGACTTCCTAAAGGCACATCTTTCTCCATGTCCTCAGCTGGACTTGCTTAGTTCATTGATTTTAATGGAGTTATTCCAGCCTACCTAGCTGAGGTTACAGCCCATTAGATGATGTATTGCCATGTGAAATTCCAGTGTGTGGTACAGTTTATTTTCTCATTTGTTGGTTCTGCCATCTGGCACAATTTTCTTATATCCTTCTCCATTCACTGTCCTCTGAAAATATATTTTCTGTTCTCTATAGATTGTCACTTTTCCCTTGCCAAATATTAGCTTCATGACTGAACACTTCTGATTCCTTTTGAAATCACTTCACAACATCACTTTCTTCCCCGTGACAATACCCTCAGGTGTCTGTTATGAGATGTTGGATTGTGTTGCCAGGTGCACTATGAGTCAAAAGAATACAGTTCCAGTTTGGCAAACATTTGTGCAGCTTCACAGCTTTAATGGGTTCCGGTGACTATAAATAATAAAGGGAAACTAAATAATACACTACTCCATTTTGGAATTCACCTCCTGAGAGGAATTTGCCTCCTTTTTAGGACAGACAGGTATCATCCTGCGATGGCACAGGACCATCCTGTAGTGAATAAAAAGTCATGGATGTCACATACACCAGAATGACACATTTAATCTGTAAACTCTTTGTGATTGATTGATACAAAACATGTTCTCCCAAAAAGGCTTGTGCTCACCTACTGAGGGGTGGGATTTGGAATTTTCCTGCAGATATTCCCACATTTAATTTCCTTTGACTGGATAGCTACAAGAGGTTGTTCTAAGCAGGAAAAAGTGCTGCTGAGCTCTTCTCTCTTTGAGACACACCTGAAGAAATGCAACCACAGGTACTGGTTGGTGCCTGTCAGCTGCTGCTTAGTAAACAGGAAAGGTAGGAAGCAGAAGCATCAGGGTGAAGCCTTGCAGTTGTGTTCTGCCAGAAGAGGTAAGGCGTAGCAGAGGGGTTACTTTGACCCTTCTGTTCTCATGGTAGTGGGAAGAGCTCAGCAATTCTTGGGTGGTCCTCAGAGTGTTTCAAGGTCAGGATGGTTTTTTAGGACATTATGTATGGGTTGAACCACTTAGAATGGATAAACAGCAATTTTAAAATAAATTGTGAATATAATTTTCAGGGTAGGTGACCTCTAAGAGCAAATAAAGCAGAGCTTTTTCTGCCCTGGAGGGTGTCCTTTGGTTGAGTCTGTGTTTGTAAAATGATTAGATAAAATGAGATATATTTAAAAAGACTGGGAGCAGCAAGAACCAAACACAAGAGAAAACATTTAAACACAAAGGCAGGGTGGCAGAAGGGCCAAACACAGAGGGAGAACTCTTCTGCATTTCACTGCTGCTTCTTTCACACTTGCAAATACACCACTGAGAGATTAACTGAATGAAGTAAAAGCACGGATGGAATGCAAAAAAGAGAAACTGTGATTCCCTAATAACTGACTGGCGATCTGGTATAGTGAGTGCCATGAATCATTTGCAGACCAAGATCAGAGAGTAAAGGGTACACAGTTCACCAGGCTGGGCATACGTGCATGGCTTTGACTACCTGAGGCATTCAGAAAACCATTGTTTTTTCTCTCCTCACTTATAACCTCTTTACACCACTGTTCCTTCCAGATTCAGCCATGTACTTGTTAGTCTACCTTGCCTAGTTCTTACTTTGTTTCATCATGTTAATGGAGAAGCTGAATTTCAGTTCATTTCAGTTGTTTTTTACCAAGAGGAAATCACACCTAAGGATTTCTATCATACTTTGTTCCATTTCTTCCAAGTGCTGAACTTTTTATTGGGTGAAATAGGAAAAAAATCACATTTTGGGAAAAATAATTATTGACTGGTGCTGTGCCTGATCCTATTACATATTTTGCCTCCATCTGATTGTAGCATCTTGTAATTGGAAGACCTATAGAACTTACAACCAAATTATTTTGGTGTATATGGAGTTCATATCCAAACAGTCAGATATGGGCATCTCATAAACATAAATCAAATAAATCTGTAGAGCAGGAGAAATTTGTCTTATCCAGATATCCAGGGCTGTCTGAGATCTCTCCTAAAATCAAAGTGTGATGCATAGCAAACAGCTTGGAGGAAGAGTAGCAATCAATACATCAGAGACAAGAAATAGAAAACAAGGCTGTAAATTGAAGCATCACTAATATCACAATGCTTCTGAAGCAAGTTTGCCACACCTCTTGTGCTTTTATGGATACAGCAAAGTAATGCCTGAGATTTTCAAATCTCTTACTTGAATCTGCAGTTCTGTCAGAGTCTAAGCTGACCAAGGTTGCTGTTACCTCTTGGCTACCTGGCTTCCTGCCCCATGACACTGCTGATTGGATTTTTCACCTCTCCCTCACACTGGCAAAAACCGTACCTAATCCTGCAGTGAGCTGGAGAGCTAAACTGGAAGGAAATGCTTCTTTTCCCCTCTGCACACCTCATGAAATGATTTGCTCATTTTCTCCCCCTTAACTGGCTCTCAGTATGATCACACATGCAGAGAGCACGTAAGGGAAGGCGAAGGGCAACCCCGCTTTAGAGAGTACACTAAACTGCTGTGGAATTTCAGCTTTAAGAATACAACCCCACTGCCAGTCATGCATATGTGTGTGTGGATGTTCCAAAAGGACTGCACATTCACTTAACTGCAGTGGCATATGTTTACTTTGCTACAGGATTCTTGAAACGCTGGGTCACCTTGATTCATCAGTTAACCATAGGGAGCCACCATATTTTTTGGCATTTATACTTCCATTAAAGTACAAAAATTGCTCTTATCTATCATGGTTGTTCAGGAAATATTCCTAGTGGGTCTGAACTGTGCAGTGTTTCCTTTCTTCAGTCCAAAAATAGTCTGAAATTATACTGATGAGATATAAACGCTGCCCAATTTGCTTGTTTCTATTCAGGCTTTGACTCAAAACCTTATTGACAACATTATAAATGTCAACATTTGATACATAATACATGAATACATTTTAGCAGATGGAGAGGAATAGAAATGAAGCCAAGATGCAGTTGGGGCTGGGCTTGGAATTGCTGGAAGGAGAAGGATGAAAGGAGAGATGCCAATAAGGAAGTAGAGCAGAAAGAAAGAAAGGAAGATGGGAAGGAAGGGAAATCATTCCTACTGAGTTTCGCTGAATCAGATACTAAAAGAGTGAAGGGATAATAAACAATCCATACCTTGTGCAGCAAAAGGTGAGGCTTTGCCTTTGTTCATTCTATGAAGCTCTCTTTGAGACACATAGGAGCTGTGCTATGGACAGAAGGCAATATGCTTGTCTATACTCATACTGTACCCCATTCTCTGTATCCAGGAGTGGAGTTTGTTCTCTTCCACAGTATGAACAGAATACCCTTTGGTCAGAGACAACTCAACTGAAACAGCCTGTTAACCACCAATTTTAGATTAGCAAGAGTAACCCACTGCTTAGAACCAATAGCTTATACCAATACCACAAACTGCACGAAGCTTCTGGAAGGGTTTTGCCATAACTAAAAATTATGATCATTTTAGATTAAGGAGATATGGGGTGCTACCATTCATCACTCAGTCTGTAAAAAAATTCAAACTATTTTAAAAGGCTAATACCTGTGCAGCATAAACACATGGCATAGGGATGAACTGCCTGCAAAACAGTCGTTGAAATCTGCCAATGCTAACTGTACTTTTAGGGGCTAACAAAAAGATGCCAGACGATAAGATGAGAAACAAGGTGAAAGTAAAAGGTAAACTTATGATTTCGTATTCTGGGGAGCAGGTTACCAAGAGCTATCATCACTACCTGTGCATCAAACAAGCACAGGATGTGATTTTCAGAAACCCCTTTACATTTCCTAAAAAGGAGCTCCTATGAACCTTCTCTTTTCTTCTTTTTCTTATGTTGTTTCTGTACTGAATATTCACACTTCTTTTCTTAGAAAGACAGCTGATTTGTCCCAAAGTGTCTGCATTTAAAATATAAGTGTATTACTTCTGACATTCACTAGATCCATGCTTTTCTTTCTTAAAATATAAAAAACACAGCAACAATGCAATACTAAGAGGAAATTTCCCTAGGAAAACAAGGAATCTTTTCTATTTTAGATCCTTGGTAGCTCCATTTTCATAGAGCCAATCAGTTTGTCTGCTTTCGGTCTCAGAATTTCTTTTCTAGCCTTCAGCAAGTGCAAAGCACAAGTGTAAGTCTGACAAACTTGATTTATGTTAAGAAATAATTTTTCTGTTGTCATAGAAACCACTGCAAGATGATCCAGGCATGAGTAAAAACTAACAATGAAAAGCAGGTTGCTGGTTTTGCCAATGAAATTCCCTTCGTTATTGATGTCCCATCAGTAATTTCCTTGCCCTCTAATGGAAAAAGGGCAAAAAGATGGTATCCAGAAGGTTGGCTGGGAGGAAAAATTTGCCTTGAGGGAGGCTTCATTGTCATGAGACAGGCACATGTCTCAGCCCAGAAGAGGATGTGCAGCCAGCCCAACTTCTCCTGCAAGGCTGCAGCAGGGGAATGTTCTTTCCAGTAGGGAGCAAAGCCAGACTAGAAATCCCTCAAGCCTGTTATAGAGACGTCCATGCCATGGTGGAAAGAAACAGAATAATTTCCTTCTCTTATGCCATGGATTTGCTTCCATCAGCAGGAATGAATCATATCCACATTTTAATGTTTGCACGGCTCTTTGCGCTGCACTATGCATGAACAATTTCTGCTTCAATAAGAGGAAGCATTCACCTGGACAGCAACAAATACAAGGGAGTAAAAGAATCAATGAACGCTGAGCATCATGACCTGTTCACATAGAAGCCTCTGTACCCACCCCAGCACTGCCTGACCACGGGCTATGTGACACAGCACAGGCAATTACACCCTGCCCAATATAAGTGATCATTCACTGCCATTTTTGCACAGTGAGAGCACAGGAATGTACACTGTGTACTACAACACCTACCCTCCACTCAGTCTCCACCATCAGTCATTGACATGTTAGGGATGTTTATCCCCAAGATTTACAAGGGCAATGAACATTGCTAGTACTTGCCACTACAGCTGTCAGACTGACTTGACATTATTTCCCAAGGGAAATCTGTTTCTGCATCTGTTACTGTTGGTTCAGTTTACAACAGGCTTTCAGCTAAAGGGCTGTTGCTGTGGATCCCTGGCCTCACAAAAAGGCAGAAGGACAAAAGTATTACTGCAAAAAAAAATCAAAAATCTGCAACATTTTGTGCAGCCTTTGAGTTCCTTCAAGTAGAAAAGCCAGAGGATTTCAGTCCAGAACACACCTCTGCTGAAATTAGTACTGGAAACAGTCAAAAAAGAGGAGGACGTGGATAGATTATAACTTTTTTTGCCTCTCATGCTGTGTAGTTGCAGTATGTCAATAACTAGAAAAGACTTTTGTGAACCAATATTGCCTCTTTTTTCAGTTGGTACACTGTCCAGAGAGTATTGCTTCCCCTCTAATATTTATAATTTGAAAATATCTGCTAGACAATCTCTCAAAGTCCTTTCTGAGATGAAGCTTACTCATATTAATTTAGCAAGTGTAAGAAACAGAGGCAGATCTGGCATTGGTTCTGATTCCTGATAAAGTGGAAGCAGCTTTTAGCACTAGGTGTGCCGTAGATTATGAAAAGGGAATTCTGAATTGATATTTTCCAACATTCTCTGTAAAATGCATTCTTGTAGGCTTTCCATGCAGCATTCTCCGTTTTAATAAAGAAAAAAATACAGACTGCAAGGGGCAGGAAGACAGATGAAATAAACTTGCCTAATCATATAAGTGGATATTAGTGGACGTTTTTGACAGGGCTCACTGAACTCTAGTTACAAGAATCTGAATAGAAAGCCTCATTTGCTCTTGGTCATTTGATCATTGCAAATAACCATTTGCAATTTGGTCATTTGCTTCTTTTCTCAAGAGACACAAAAGTGCAGAGAGGATGGAAAATTAAAACAGAACTCAGTTATTGTCATGATTATTGTTGCCAGATTATAAGAAAGTGTCTATCTCCCACTTCTCCCGTATGTGCACATGTACATGTCTCTTTTTATGTTCACTGCCTGTCCACAGCTTGTCTCATACACGCATCTCATTATGTCTCATTATCACATTTCCTTCCCATGCTCTTTACAGTGCAAAACAAGGTGTGTATTTGGTTATGAAAATGCTGGAGGGGGTTGAGGGCCGTTTTGCATGGGAGATGCTGTATTACCATGTCAATCACTGCTGCTTCTCTTTCTTAGTCTTTGCAGATGAATCCTGCATGAGCCTCAGCTGGGGTGCTTCTGGCACTGGGGAAGCTGATATTTAGGTAGCAGGTTCTCAGTCCAGGTCCCCTGACATGTGATTCACACACTGTTATCAAACTTGCACTGGGGGGCCTGAAGGTTTCCTCCCACCATGCTGAACACTGGGTTTAGAGCTCAGCATAATTTATGGGTTGCTGGGGGAAGATGGTCTTCCCCAGTTGAATTCTTTCACTCTAGGCCTGCATATAATATATATATATTTATATATTTATATATTTATATTTTTATATTTTTATATTTTTATATATATATATATATTTTTTTTTTCCCCGGAGGAAGGGCTGTTGCCTATTAACCAGCCTAGCTACCAAAAGGAGAGTAGGGGAGGGAGACCACAGGCTTTTGCTCCAGCATTATGCCATCCACTGATGCTGGCTCAGTATGCCATTCCTACCTGTCATGCAGGCTCCTGCTGCAATTTGTCCCCTGTGCATGTGAGTACTGATGAACCTTCTGCTGCTGATGATCTGATTGCAGCTTTCTCTTCTGATGCAAGCTGTGTGTTTTGACCTATGTTCAGCAGCGGATGCCATTAAATATCAGTACCTGAAGGCTGCCACGGTCTCTTGGAGGAAGCTTTCTTTTCTTGGAGGCAGCAGATCATGCAGAAGGACTATAGCAGGAAAGACTGTGGCACCTTCCCCAGGGGAGGGGAGTAGGAATGGGTGGAGGCAGAACTGCAAAACAAAACCCATTCAACTGGGATAGCAAAGGCTGCTGAGCAGTGGTGGTTGCTGTGACCTGAGCTGTGGGCATCGTGCTCAACTGCATAACCTGCACTCCCCAGAACAAAGTGATCCCTGAAAATGAGTGCTTAAGTCACTGTGCTCAGAAGGCACAGCCTGAACTGCTGCATCCTGGGGCAAGTGTGGATCCAGCACATTCATCAGCTCTTGGTAGAGACTCTTACGGACGGATGGGGCAGGAGAATGGTTGTGGAGACTTGGAAGAGGAGAATGCTTGCAGTAATAGAAGAGTAGCAGCGGGAAGCGGGTTGGTGGGAGAAAAGGTATTACATTTTATATGGCTATAAAATGCCCAGCTGCCAAATCAAACCGTCCTCCTTGTTTGTTCCCCCCCCCCCTTTTTTTTTAACGAATAATCAGTGATTTAAAGACAGAAAAAGATAATAGTATGCCCTCCTTTATATTCCCCTTCTCCCTGCTATTTGGCATCGTGCCCATTTCCAGCAGGCACTTTCAGATGCAGATTTCTCCCTGAATAGGTATGGCGGGGCTCTTTGTCCTCATCTCCCCTACCTTCATTAGCAGCTCTGCTGTTGGGGGCCTTGCTCAGCTATCAGAGGGACCAGGGCCGGGCAAGGAGCAGAGCAGAAAAGGCCCCCTTCACACTGATTCATTATCATACAAATGGAGCAACACCCCAGCCATGCAGAGGGCGGTATCTTTATAAAACATGCCGAAATAGCACAAAAAACCAATGATTACACAGCGCTTATGCACCAGTTAAAATTCACCCTGGGTAGGCTGGATAACGCATGTCCGTATATACGATAAAATGGATTCGCTTTGGATCTGCAGATGGTTCATAGATGTCTCTTGAGATAGGGGCACTGCCTGCGGCATGGTGGATGTATCTGGGTAGTAACCTATCAGCAGGGCAGCTGGCCGTGACAAGAAGACAGATGAAGAGAGGAGATGATGCCCCGTTTGTCTGTTGCCCTTGTTCATGCTAAATGTTGAAAGATGAGACATCTGTGTACGAGACATCTGTGTGTGTGTGTGGCTCAAAGGCCAGTCATCCAACATTAATGGTGTTTGGAGGTTTGTGCCAAGCAAGAAGACTCTCAATTATCAAAATTTGCTTTGGGTAAGAGAGAAAAATGCTGGGTAACTTGTGTGTTCAAGAACTGAAAACCAAACCTGGTTTTAAAGTGCCTTTGGTGAAATATAATCTGACCCTGGCCTTAGTGAAAATAGTATATAAGAAACACTGTGAAAAGTCCATTTTATGTGAAGATATTAATTCTGTAGCTTTATTGGTATGTGAATAGTAACAGCATATAGGAAAAAAGGATTGACTGGTGAGAACATGCTCTTAGATGAACAGGAGATGGGATGTCACATGTGCAAGACAAGGAATTGTAAGGAAGAAAGAGATTGATTTCCTCAGGCAGTTAGGGATAGGTTCCCTCTCTGCTGGAAGTTACACATTTCTTCATCAAGACTGCTAATCTCTAAATTTCCTGAAGCTACTTAAACTTACATTTCTGAAGTTATAAGTATCAGGGTCATGCTTGGGAGGAAATAAAAAGTGAAAGCAGATCTGATGGCAAAGAGAGGTCAGGCCACAAATGAGGTTAATTAAAGAGCTGCCCATACTGCAGAAATGGGGGAGCTCCTTGCCTGGGCTGTTTAAATCCAGCATTTCTGGACAGGGGCTTTCAGGAGGAAGAAGATATTGAGGCAAATTAAAAAAAAAATTGGCAAAAAAATTGGAGGGCCTGTGACCCTCCAGCTGCCCTTACAGGTTTGCAGAAAACAGATCAGAGTAGGAAGAGCCACATGTGCCTTTGGGATCAAACCCCTCATACAGCTAAAGGACCATTGCAGCCAGATGTTGATAAGTTAGTATTGGCAGAAGAAATGGTGTCAGTCTCTCTGTGGCCATCTTGTCAGTACTGAGGGCTCAACCATTCCAGAGGGTGGTTGGACACTGGAACAGACTCCCCAGGGCAGTGGTGATGTCCCTAAGCCTGCCAGAGATCAAAGAGTGTTTGGACAACGCTCTCAGGGACATGGTGGGATTGTTCAGGTGTCCTGTGTGGGGATAGCAGTTGGCCTTGATGATCCTTGTGGGTCCCTTCCAGCTGAGCATATTCTGTGATTCTATGATCCCTGGGGATTCTCTCAGGGTCCTAGCTGGATGCTATGCCCAAATACAGACCAGCTCATCCAAGTGTTTCCTTTGCACTGCACTAGGCTGGGTTATAACCCTAAATCCCTCTGCTGTCAAGAGTCACAGTGGCAACATGGGGAGTGCCATTTTGCAAGAAAACTATTTAAAATAAGGGTTTTCCAGTTATGGCCCAAGATTCATTGGAGACAAATGACAGAACAGCTTGGGTTAGTATAAGGCTGAGAACTGTGGGATATACCCACAGCAGCTCTGACCCCAAACACAAATGATAACCAAAGTGCTTGTACAGTTCTTCCACCTCTTTTCCTGCCCTCCTCTCTCACAGGAAGGCACACTAGGATGGAGATGGGTGATGGCACTTGAATGCAGCCCTGCAGTGTGGCTGCACAGCCTCTGGCTGGGTCTGCTGCTCACTTGAACTAGCCCTAGAGTGGAGACAGATCCTGAGGGGCTAGAGCTGAGTAATCTGGCCTGGGAAAACCTGGTTCATCAATTCCAACACTTTTATTGCCAGTATCAAAATGTTTTCTGGAAGCATTTTATAGTGTCTACCTATACCAATAGCCACACAGCATGCTGGATTTATAACAGTGTAATTACACCTTCCAAAATAATATATTTTTGCCCTCTAAAGACCTGAACAGATAGGTAATAAACCTACCTGTTTTTACTTTTTTGGCAAGTACTCTAAAAGGCCTCCAAAAGCACAGTCTGGAGTGGAGAAGAAGAGGAACGAATCACCCTTTCTGTAACCTCTTTGATTTATGGAGGGGGAGAAAACACTTAAAATCCACCATGTTTCTTTGAAAACCAGCATAAGGCAATACTGTCTACAAAATCTGCTTTATGTCCTCTCTGGTTCTCACTTTTCAGGCATATTTGCTGGTATGTGAAACACATGTAAATCTCTCAGTAACAGCTATGCTTTCAGGTCTTTATTTACCAATAGAACTGGGAGACTGGCATATACCTGATCTGGGAGAGGAGGATAGGGAAAAGATCTTCTGAGCTCAGTGAAAAATGATATTTGGAATATAATTCACAATTTCTTGCAAGTGTTGATCAATTGATCGGCACCTTGGACATGAGCCAGGCTGTAGTCTCATTAAGAGACTCCAGGTTAATCATATGCCTCTCAAAGAGGCATCTTAGTGAGATTTTTCTGCAAAGACTATTGATGTAATTCCATTTATGTTTAATTATGGTAAATATAAGGGCAGGCTTTTTGGAATGTGTGTTACAGAAAGAGGTGAAGAAGTATGTCAGGCTAGTTTAACCATAATTTCAGCAGCAGTCTGGTTAAATCTGTTTCTAAATCAATCTAGCTCTGCTACCTCTCTGACCAAACCACACAGGCCTTAAAAACTGAAGTGATAAACCACCAAGGAACAGCAGTTTATAATGAGAAAAACAGGGATGATAATTAAACTTCCACCAGTGGTCTGAATTGGCAGTAAGCTCAGTTAGTGAACTAATAAAGAGACAGACCAAATTCTTTACTGCCTGCATGTGGGACAGATCAGCCTTGACAATGTTTCACCCTACCTCTCAAAAATGGGGTGAAAGACTGTTCAAGCAACAGGCAAAGCTGTTTCCATTTGGCATCCTCCTCCTTTCTCATGAGTTTTCACCTATTGTTTATGAAGGAGCTGTTCTATATAGACCTCCCCACCCGATCTGCTTCTGGACTCACAGCTAATTCTTGTCTCATTACTTCTGTTTTGATGCCCACAAGATGTTTTAGTAAGAATTATTTTTTTTACCTGAGAAAGTCCTAATATGTACCATACAGCAATATTAGCAAAACCCAATAGATTCTGTACCATCTGATTTCTGGGATTTTGTGATTAATTGTGCAGCATTGACAGTAAATACACTTGGTTTACGTCAGCTGCTGATCAGAAAAAATATTTATCTCTTTTCCTCTAGGACAGGTCATATCTATAAATCACCAGGTGAATTCAAAAGTGTCTCAGGCTGCTAGTCTCTACATGACAATGTATTTCTCTGACTCATTTTTTTCAGAGATATCCTGCTGTATATGAACTTACAAGGTATTTTTGCAGAAATATTAATTGCATGTTCTGTGCTTCATGGCTCTGCTTAGCAGGTGAGCATTAATGACGAGTTTTTTGTGACTGGCATTTGCATAACTTGGATACCATGAGTTCCCTAAAAGTTCTGTGTTTCCAAAGCTCTTTTTATCATAAGGATATAGTAAAAAATGAATTGACCTTCTGTGCTTATTAATATGCTTTTACTTACTGCTTGATCTTCTTGCAATTTGTAATGTGTTTTATCCTGACAAAATGATAAAGAGGTAGGGAGTAGAAAGGGAGGAATGGAATCAGCTAGAGACTAGACTGACTTATAAGTTGCCCAAATAATTAAGCCTGATAGCTGAAAAACAAGGACAAGTTTTCTTCTGACCTATGCTGCTGCTCTTCAAGCATTATACCCTCTTTCCTTTTGTTCCTTTTCTTCTGGGAAAATATACTGTCTACCAATTTTCTTCCACTGGGAAGATATGCTTCATGTAAATAATTTTGGATTTAACGATGTATTTTTAATAATTTTTAGCATCCTTATTCAGTTTGACTTATTCTCTTCCATTTGCAAAATGCCCTTCATAATAATGGAATTGCATTAACATTTCTTCTTCAGCCTCCACTGCAAATAGGGACCTGAATCGAAGCCCTGGTCTGAACACTATTAATAGATGCATGTCAGTTCAGGTGGGTTACAGCTGTTGAAACCTGCACTGTAATATTGTCAGAGAGAGCAAACTATCAGATCATCAAATATGATTTTAAATTAAGTCTGAAGTCTAAAAGAATTCTGGAAAGAACCATTTTCAGATAAAGGCAAGGAGAATTACTCAAAATATAACAAAAGAGCTAAAAAAAAAAAAAGCTCCTCAGCTTTCTCAATTCTAGGGGTCTTACTATGTATTTCTGAGTTTTCTAAAGCATTCTTTTCCTCTGTTTCACTGTCTAACACACCACACTGCATAACTGTCACTGTGCATTTACATTTTTCTTTGTTGCTGAGAATACCCAGCTTGAATTAGAAGCTGTTCATAGCCAAATTCTGAAGTATCAGGATATTAACTTGGATGTGGCAATGGATTAAAGCAGGGCTGTCCCACCCCTTCTCCCAGCCTTGCAGGGGAGGGTGTTGATGGGTCACACAGCTGCTCCCGAACTGCCACTGTTCCTGACTGACATATTTTTTGCTTTACTCCAACATGTCAAGCTGTCTGTATCCTTCTGTCAGCTCCAGGCAAGAATGCCAGCCTCTAAGATAAGGGCAGCATGATGAGGCAAGGTTGGTACTTGGGTCAGCCACCCCAGCTTGATCTGCTGCTGCATGGGTCTGCACACTGCCAAAACTCTGTCATTACTGTCTTGTGGGCAGCTACTGTTTGTAAAACCAATCTATACTTTACAAAAGTTATTCTTTCACCCCAGATTGGGGATTTGTCAAAGTCCTGAGTCACCAGGAGGCCCCATGGAGGCTCTCTGATCTGGGCTGTGGGTGTAGCCCCAACTCACACTGTTTGTACGAGCAGGAGTGTTCCCTTCACTGAACCCCACTCCTAAGCAGAAGGCAAAGGATCAAGTGGGAGTTTAATGGTAAGCACCAAATACTAAATTATTACCATTCAACCTAACATGCTGCCTCCCCCCAAATATTTGAAATTCAGACAGATCATGCTCTGCACAAAGCAAGCCAGTGCTCTTCGTTGGGAATGTGTCTGTTATTGCCTAGCACCACACTAGAAAAAACATTGCTTTCCACACACTCGGAATGTTCCTAAAGGCTTAGGAACTAATGTCAGCTGACTGTGTTTGTACTGGAGGCTCAATCACTGCAGCAAATATGCTCTGCAAACTAGTCACCTTTAAAATGTTAGTGGCACCTTCTTGAGAAAATCACTGCCACCAGATTTCATGAGTTTTCTTTGGGTTTTCTTGGGAGCAGAAAGGGAAAGGACGAATATGAACATGATATGATGACAGTAATTCTGAAGTGATTTAATTCAATGTTATTAATATACATTTCGATTTTTTCCCCATGTTTTTAAATTTTCTCAGGGAAATTCTTTTCTTGGCATTTATTTCAGTCTTTCATTCTCTTTTCCTTTTTCTTTCTTCTTTCCATTGTCCCCGTCTTCTCCCTTCTCCCTTTCCCTTTTCCTGTTCCTGTTCCTGTTCTTTTTCCTTCTTTTTCTTTTCTACTCTAGTCCATTATACATTCTTGACTTTCCTATTCTATTACTTTTTGTTTCAAGAAAATTCTAGACATGTGATACAGTTTTGCATGCTTTTGCTCCTAATAATAAGTATGGGTCAATTTTTGCACCCTATAAATTGGGATGGATAAATTTGGTGCAATTTTACTGATATTAATGGAATTTTAACTGACATCGGACTCTAACCTGACATTTTAATGATTGATTTGCATGGTCTCAGCTGCAAGACAATTTGTCTTAAGCCCCCATTAAATCAGAAAACTACTGTTTCTGACTGAATATGCCAATCATTCTAGTTTATCTGGTGAGAGATGCCACATGCTTTCTCTTGCTTTAGCCTTATTTTTTTGACAGCTACTTACACTATTTATTGTCTAATTGGGTCTGCCAATTCTCTGCTCGTATCCCAATCTGTCCAGCCCAGACACAAAAGTCTGAAAACATTTCTAAAATCTGCATACTGTTGTTGATGGCAAGATACAGGGGAGGGAGCGGGGGGCAAAAAAATGCACCCTAGCTGTGACAACACGCTTACTTCTGTATCATTATTTCCCAGAAAAAATATAAAAAATTGCAAAAGCTGACAGAAGAAATTATGTCTGAGCACCTGGGCTGATTCTGATTATAAGAGGAGGAAGGGTACTATGTACAGGACAAAAGGCACATTTTCCTCTGAGGCTTTCACACTCACAAGGCAGTAAGGGCTAAATCCTGCCAGTCATTGCTTGCTGTGCTGTGCAGGAGGAGGAGGAAAGAGCTGCTCCCCAGGCAGTAGCAGGAGATGCAGCTGGCTGGTGTGCCTCAGTGCGTGTCTGAAGGAAGAGGATGCCCTCACACACAGCAACCACTGCTTTGCCTCCATGCAGAGAAACAAGAACTCCCCTGTGCTGGGTCCCACTGTGAAATCCTGCTCATCAACACCAGGATTCTCTCCATGAAGGATACATCTGCCAACCTCACAGCTGTGGCTTGCCAAACAGCACACCAGCATTTGGATAACAGTTTCTCAGTGGGGTTGGCAGAGCTCTGACATCCGCCAGGACCTGGTCCAAAACTCATGGGATTTAACAGGGAAAAAAAAGTCCATTGATCTTGGTGGCTTTGGATCTGTCCTATTGCTCGTCTCCTTTGATGATTTATACAACACTGACATGCATATTTCACTTCTGAAGCACACAGAGCACACGGTTTTAATCTCACCTCTTCCCTGGTGACAGGGAAGGAACTATGCTGGCAGCTAAAATGCTGAAAAACATTCATTATTCTGTATATTATTATTACTTTTTACTTCCACATGGAAGGTAGAAATTACAATTTAAAAATCACAAATATTTTGTTTTACAATCCTTGCCTTCCCTTGAAGGCACAGTCAAATATTGTAAAGTGCAAATTTTTGTGTGTGCATAAAAATGATGAGAATGTTTTGTATTGAAATGGGAGGTAAGAGAACATCAAGAACTAAAAGCCATTGGGGGAAAAAAAAAGCTCCCTTCTTCCCTATAAACAGCTCAGACAGGGAATCTTTCCAAAGCACCAGGAAATTCTCTTCTCAGATTGGAAGGTGAGAACATTTTAATCTTGTGAAGCCTTTGTTTATAACATCAAGATTACTGGGCCATTGGCAGCAGTTCTCTATTACTTATGCTGATCTGGACCAAGTCCTACAGTAGCAGTGGCTACAAAACAAACTTAAAGTAAGTCACAACTCAAGATTCCTCATGACTTCCAGAGCAGTTTTCAGGACCAGCCAGGGCTTGCTATGTTGTCTGTCTGGCCCAGTATCCTGTGCATTTCTCCAAGGGATGCTCCCTCAGCACCCAAGTTCATGGAGACAGAGCACCTCCCGCCCACAGGACAGATCCACAAACCACCAGGCATTTTCATAAAGCAGGAGAGGTGCTTAGCTATATTGTTAGATTTTTCATTCCTAATCCAACACCTTTTTCCTTCTTTGTTTCCTCACTGGCTAGTGCAATTTTTTCAGCACTAGATGTCAGTGTGGACTTGCAATACCAGATTGCTCTGTAAGTTTTATTTAACAACAGAGGAAGAATTGCTATCCAAAATTAATCCAAGCCTCTCCAGCCTCAAGATATGCTTTCTACAAAACAGGTGCTTTTTTTGCTGTTTAAACTCCACATGGAAAGTGTAGAACTGCTTTCTGTCCTTGATTGGAATTAACATGGCTGTAAAAGGGCCCTATCTAAATTGTCATCATATCATGACTGAGTTAAAGAGGAGTTACCATGAGTCCAGAGGAAAAGCTTTGTTTAGAAAATAATAAAGAAAAAGAAATGGTTCTGAATTATCTTGATAATTTGTGACCCTGCTAAGAAAGCATTGCACAGGTGGTCCATGGGGATGGTTAATCCTGCAACTAAGAGTACTCATCTCAACAAGAACCTACTGACAAGACTGAGTCTTTGCATTCCTACTGCCTAGAAAGATACTGCATCATCTTGAAGTGTTTTGCTACACCAGGCAGTTACAAGGACTGTTCTAACTTACACTTGATTTACTATTTGCCTGGCATTTTCTGAATATTGAACTGAAACCAGCTTGGGGCAGAGCAACCAGCCAGGAAGTGTATGTTGTCTTTCTAAAGTGATGAAATGACTGGTTTCTACCAGTTTCAGAAAACATTTTGCTTCTATAAGAAATTTAAGTCTCCCATTTCCTATGTTGTTATGGGAAGGCTGAGGAAGATGCATGGACCATGACTCCCCCTCATTTTGCAAGCAGCAATCTAGAACAAGACACAGCTCCTCTTGCTCCTGGAAAAGTACAGACTGGGGAATGGCAAAGCAGAGAGAGGAGGAAGTGGGTTCACAATTCTGATTTCTCATCTCTTACATTCATGGGTTTTGGCTTCTACTGAGTGGATCTGAGCCAACACGACAGATGGAGCCTTTTACACCACCCTCATGCTTGGTTTACACCAGGCGTGATGCACAGAAGCCGAGGCAGAAAACGTTTCTGGCAGAGAGTGTGGAGCTTTCTGACATCCTCCCGACTCAGTAGCATTGTAGCTGTGATCTAGGCCTTCAGAAAAATCCAGTTACGTGCCTTTGTATTCTTCACTATGCATTAGCTAATAAAGCATTATCCTGGTACATACATTAGTGTGCCTTGCTTTTATTATACTTTATGGTTGTTACTGTCCCTTTGACTCCTGCTGCACAAAGTCACTGTGACACATGTGATGGCCCAGGCAGCTGTGCTTAACATTCCTGTGTGGTTTTGTTTCTCATTATTAGGCTTATCAGTAGCAGACTGCAAGTAGGGGGCTGTAGAATATTAATTATTAATTAATACAAAATATTAGCAAATATTGTGCAAAAATAAGGACAAAGGCATTTATCCTTCTGGGCTCTGAGAAGTTAAGGTAATACTTCGTGGATAATAGAGAACCTGAGAGAATACAGATTGTACTTGGCAAATGTAATGTCACATGGCTCTACCACCTGCTTCCATTCCTACATTTTTTGCTGTTATTTTTCTATAATACTGTTTTCCATTTACTTACCTCTCTCTACAGATGTCTGGCATTCAAAGAATTAGTATCAATAATGAAAGATGTATCTTGTAAAAGAGCTTTGCCTGCAATCAGCTTCTGAAGACTGATTTACCTGTGCAATTCTCACTGTCAGGACTTGAAGTGTCTTCCTTATTATTAACTATCATGAACTGCTCTAGATAAAGCTCTCTGTTAAGCCAGCTGCCTCTTTAGATGCTGAAGGGTTTTGTGGTCCCACCCTGCACTGAGAAACAAATTAGTGTAATTCAGGAATATACCTCGAAAGACTACCATTATTTCCCCCTGCCCAAGTAAAGGGGGAATTTTTAATTAAGTTTTAGGTGATCAATCATCCGCCCCAACTCCCAAATCCACACTCAGCTGGCATTGCTGGGTACTGACACAGGAGATCAGAAAACAAGAGAGAGTAAACATGCTTTCCATCCGTTAGTTTGTCCTCCACCCCCTCTTGAGAGCCACAGAAACAGAAAAATGAGCTGGATGGCACCTTTATATGTCAGCTTCCACACTCTGAACTCACAAACCCACAGATGTGTGTGTCATGCCTTGCCCAGATAAACATGCATTGATGTCACTTCATTAATGGAATGGCATAGATGCCTCCAGTGTAGAAATGGGCATAGCCTAAGCAGCTATTTGTCTTCTCTTGTTTCTCAAGCATCTAATGAAAATGAGGACTGGGGGGTGTATAACTGAATGAAAGATCAGGAAGCTACACAGAGAAGGGATTAATGCAAAGCTGATAACAAAACCCACCCCTCCAACAAGTAAAACTAATACAGTTTATGGGAGAACCAGTAACAGTACTGGCCTGATCATGTACCAAAAAGGCAAATTCATATGAATAGCATTTGGTATTGCCTCTGGTTACTTACATAGGTATTCAGTGGCTATGATAATACCACTGTGAGTGTAAGACAGCATAGAAATTATTAAGGTGAATACCCTTTCCTATGAAAAATCTTGGACTGAAGTATATTTCTTAAAGTACTACTTTATAGCATGTGGTAATGAAGTGCACAGCACAAATTGCCATTTTGTCAAGTACGTTATTTCCAAGTATTTCTTCCTGTACAAAATGGTCAATCAATAAGTCCAGTCAAAATGTCAGTTTATTTTCAAGATTAAGTTATCTTCTTTGTGAACATTCTCTATGGGCAACTCTAGAGTACAAAATAAAGTATATTGTTTGCAGTGTGATAGAAACTTCAGAAAAGCATAAACTTCAAACAAAAGATAGGAGGCTTTGAACAGAACTTTTACAAAGCAAGGGTGAACTTCCTTACCCTTGTGAGCATCACGCCACACATTTCCAAAACAATTTTAGAAACCAAACCTTCAGTTTCACAAGCAGCTTGGTTTTTTATTCCATTAAGATTGATCTCAACATGTTGCAGAATTGTTTTTCATATTCCAGTGCCTAAATCTTCATATGATTAACATCAATATATGCAAAGAGTTATTCAATGCAAATAAAAATCTAAATCTGGATAATGGGGTCTCCTGCACCTATAAAAACACCAGACACCATCTGGAGCATCACTGACACCAAAATCTATCTAAAGGGATTCCTACAATAGGTTTATGTATTGTTTGTTGTCACCCTGAGAGGGATTATATGGGACCTGTTTCCCTCAGTGTACAGATTTGAACATAAAACAACCTTGTCTGCTGGACGGCTTACTCTAGCTACAGATGTAAGGCATGTGCATCTTACATGTCTTATTTCAGGAGGATAAAACAGTTCTGTTTTGCCTTCCCTGTGAGCAACTGAACACATCAGAAGTCTATTTTCAGTTATCTGTGCAGAAGTGGTGTGCAGAGCTAATTCTTTCAAACAGATGAAATACACAGTAATGTAAAAACTGCACTGACCTCTTCTAATCACAATATGCACTTCTAGCCTGGTACCTGCTCAGAAAATCTAGTTGGCTAAACCTTTTTTAGAAGGTTTTAGAAGCCCACACTAGTTATTATAAAATTAAGCTGTACGTTATGAGGGTATGCCATTACTTTTTAAATCTTTCTCCTTTAGTAGAGAATGTCTGATTGGTTCTGAACAGAATGAAATTCTGGCTGGCTTTATTAGTTCAGGGTCAGATGCTTCTGTCAGTAATGAAACCTTGCTTAAATCCTTGTTTCAGTGTCCCTTTAAAAGCCATCGAAGAAAGGGGCAGGAGAGGAGAGGGGAAACTATCTGTTTGCATAGCTCACTGTCGAGCAAAATGCAGGCCCCTGTTCCATTTCTCAGCACACATTTTCCAAAATGTGCAATATTATGAGTTTACACCTAATTTTGTATGCTTAGGGCACACCTATCATCCAGTGTGTTCAAGGAAATTGGTCAAGAATCAAGTTTGTTATTTTCACTTGCTGATAGACAAGGCAGTATAATCAGAACTGAAACAGAGGTATGCAGCTTGTAACAAAGAACAGCGAGTATATTTGCCTGTCTAAACCAGTTTTTTCCCACTAACCTGGACAAGGAACAAGTAGTGCTTATTTAAGTATGACTATGATTCCCTAGATATGTTTCTACAGGAATAAAAGCAGCATTCACCCATATAGACCTACGGAAGTTCATTTTTATAAAACTATCTGCTTTTCCACTGAGTTGTTTAAATCTGTAGAAGTATGGTCAGCAGCAAGATACTCTACTTTCCCTCTGCAATGCTTCCTCTCATCACTAGTGACTTTCTTTTGTAACTTATGAAGTTTTTATGCAAACATGGACAAATGGGTGGAGGTTACAGTGCCAGGTACTTGCCTCTACAATACAAGACGGCAAATAGACATTTGTTAGAAGAAATGTTAGCTTGAAAACCTAACTGTACTGTTGCTTGTATAAAGCAAATTTTCATATCCAGAAAAAATTCTATTCATTTTTCAGAGAGACCAGGAAGAATTGAGGGGAGAAAGCAGGCTCAAAGTCATGGCACTTTTTTTTTTCTGAAGATGTAGGAGTTATTTGAGAGATATGTTTTGTTTAGACTCACACTTGATAGTGAGAGAGATGCAAATATGTCCTAGATGCAAAACAAAAACTGAAGCCTACCAAAAAAGAAAAAAAAAGAAAAAAAGAAAATCACATTGCACTGGGAGCAGTCATGCTCTCTGAGAAGGGAACACAGGCTCCTGTTGTTGTGATTTCTTTTCTGTAAAATATCCTATGCTGTTAAATGTAATTTTCTGACTGTAAGACTGAGTAACTGGATGTCTTTTTATAGGGCTTTTTTTCCACCATAGGCTTCATAATTTAATCCTAAATTGAATAAAATATTATTCACAGTCAAATATTATCTGTATTTAATACCTGCTCAATTCTTAAATCCACTGTTAAAAAATACAGAAAGTGCTGTGATACTGTGTACCAATGTATTATTTTCAAAATGCTGTTTATTCTAGCAGCTGAACAGCTCTAACACTCAGCAGTGGAAATTTTAAAAACTCCATAAAACTCTGAGCATGCTCCCTCTAACCCTGCTCCAATAGGGCTCAACATGCCACAGGCATTCTGTGAGCAGCAGAAATTATGAGTCATGTTTGCAACATCCTTTGCCCAAGCAGATTCCTGGAATCTAGCAGGATAGGAATTCCTACAGTAGATTTCCTTTCTGTGGGAACATTAGAATCTCTATCTTCCACATAACCACTTATTTTCTATACTGTTAATGTCTCTCAGAGATTTGGCTGAAGCTGGACAAGGATTTAAAAAGTAACCAGTGGCACAGCAGACAGAATATCCACACTGATTTTCTTTTCTGCAGGGAATTGAACTAGAAAGTGCTCATGATTGATCTACTTTGGAGTATCTACCACTGCTAGCAGAGACTGCAGCTTATAATTCACAAGTGGGGATGACATAGCTTGGGACGGCAGATTATCGACCCCAGCTGTCTGCCCAACACCCAGCACACAAAAGACTCTTGATGAGACAGCTGTGGAATCACTGCCTCTTGCTGAAACGGGCAGTTTATACTAGCATTCTCTAAATGGGGCTCAGAGTATTCACAGAGTGTCTCAGCTATCCCGAAAAGTGGTGTTGGAATGAAGAGTGAGGGCTAGTAACCTCCTGTGCCACCCCCACCTCTTCTTGGAGACCCAGCTGTGAGCTGCAGTGATGCCAGAATGTGATGCCACACGCAGTTGTTAAGAGGCACGGCAAAAGGAGGGGGAACAGGAGGCCTTTCACATCTAAGAAGGAGCAACAAAGATGCCACAAGTGTAAATGCAATGCTCCATAATACTTTGTATTTTAATTAAGGTTTGGATCAGTTTTGTGGTATTAATTATAACATAGCTTGGATACCGTGCCACTGTGACATAGGCAGGAATGTAGCTGGAATCCCTACTGAGACAGGACGATGGAGAGTCCTGAAGCACTGCTTCATGGTGACATAGTCTATTTTAGAGCAGACACTAATCCATAAAAAACAAGCACTTTCCCTCAGATGACCGACTGTAGGAATCATGTTTATATTAATTCAATGTATGTGACAGTATCAAGCAAGGCACAAAACAGTTCTATGTGTCTGAATGTTTTGTCATAAGCAAACTGAGCCTGCTATCCACATGGGTATTATTCACTGGGATAAAATTTTCAGCCTAGTTAATCCTTGTGTAAAAAAATCATTACTTTGAGTGAGAGACTGAGGTATACAGGATTTTCCTGTATCACCTGTGAACCAAAGATGTCAGATTTTTGTCCTTGTCTCGCTTCCCGGTAAGTCTACATGTCTCTTGGTACGTCCAGGTTCTCGGAGAACAGAGACTCGGTGCAAACCGTCAGGGTTCGAAGTCGCCGACCCGGGAGAGCTCCCAAGGAGGCTAAGCGGCCCTTACTCCCACTGCCCCGCCGAGCTGCGGCCCAGGCGGGCAGCAGGCGCCAAAATCGGGCATCCTGGCGTTTGCTGGAGCCGCAGTGGCGGAGAGCCGAGCGGCGGCGCGGCAGGAGGGCACAGGAGGGCACGGCCGCTCCGCCACCCCGGCCCTGCCGCCCCGCCGAGCCGCTCCTCTGCTTCACCTGCCGGGCTCGAACGGAGCGCGGGCACAGGGGCCGCAGCCATGTCCCCAGGCACGGCCGCTCGCCTTCCGCCGCCGGGGTCTGGCTCTTCACCGCTGCCCCGGGCGAGGGGACAGCGAGCTCCTCTCGTGTGCGTGTCTCTGTGTGTGTGTCTGTGTGTCTGCGTGTCCCGGCGGCGGCCCCGTCGCGGGAACTCTCCCTGCTGCCGAGGCGAGCGCGGCCGGAGCCCACGCGGGCCTCACCTGGCGCTGCCGTCCCGCACCTTGCGGGAGGAGCGGCGCGGGAGGCGGGGCGAGCGGGCGGGCCGGGCCCGTTGCGCCGCCGCCGCCGGGGGCCGGTCTCCCGCCGGGCGCGGGGGGGAAGGCGAGGCGGCGGCCCCCGCCCGCCGTAACCGCTCCCCATCCCGCCCGCTGGTGCCGCCCCCAGCATGGCGACACGGTAGAGGAGCGGCTGCGTCGGGGCGACCGCCCCCTCCCGCCTCCTCGGCACAGGCACGGCGCGCCGCGGGCGAGCGAGCGGCCTCGGCGGCGCTGCTGCCGCCGGTGCCCCGCGTAGGGCTCAGCGGCGGCGGACGAGGAGGAGGATGGCGGTGGCGGTCGTGGCGGCGGCGGGCACGGCAACAGCAGCAGCAGCGGCGGCGGGGCCGAGCGGCCGCGCGGCCGGAGCCAGCACCGTTCCGAGCAGCTCATGGTGGCGCCCCAGACCCGCCAGCAGCGGCCGCGCCGGGGCCGCCAGCTGAGCCGGATCCCGGCGGGCGGCTCTCCCCTCTCCACACCGACCCACCGAGCGACCCGTCCCCCTTCCCCGGCTCTCCCTCTCCCCCCTCCCCGGCGCGACCCGCGCCTCGGATCGCCCCCGCCGGGGCCGGACTGCCACCACCCCCGGGCGCCGCGGGGAAAGCGGCCGCCGCGAAGGGCACCGGGCAGCGCCAGGCGGCGGCGGGACCATGGGCGCGAAGCAGAGCAGCCCCACCGCCGCCAATGGCCGCACCCGGGCGTACTCGGGCGGGGATCTGCCTTCCTCCAGCAGCAGCAGCAGCGGCGGCGCTAACGGGACCGGCGGGCGCTCGGCAGGCGGCGGCGGGCGCTACGCGCACCTGGCGGCGGCGCCTCACGCCGCTCCCGGCGGCGCGGCGGCCGCGGCGGCCGGAGGAGCGGCGGCGGCGGCGGCGGGGAGTGCCGCGGGGTCGGCACCCCGGAGCAGGTCCCTGGGGGGAGGCACGGCCTCCGGGGCCCGGGCGGCGCAGTCCGCCTTCAACATCCCCCACAGCAGCGGCCCCTACGGCTCGCAGGACTCGGTCAGCAGCACCCCGGAGGAGGGCGGCCGGGAGCGGCCCGCGGGGGGCGGCGGCGGCGGCGGCTCCTCCGGCGGGCCCCGGCTAGTGATCGGCTCGCTCCCCGCGCACCTCTCGCCGCACCTGTTCGGAGGTAAGGGGCACGGGCGGGGCGGGAGGGTTTCGCTGCCTCTCCGGGCGCTGCGGGGCCGGGGCTGCGGGCGGTGGGATGGGCTGTGGGGGGGGGGGGGGGTTTCCCCGGCTCCCGGCTCCGAGGTGGGACGGGTAATGAATCATCACTCCGGGGAGAGCTGAGGCTACTCCAGGCTGGCGTCCGGGTTTGGAGACGGGGCTCTCGGGCCGGCGTCTCCTATTGTCTGCAAGGGGAGCTGTGAAAGGGGAGGTTAAAAATGAAACGAACACGACGGCAGGGAGGAAGCGGAGCCTCTCCGGCCGGCGACTTTAGACTCTAATAGCTGTAATCAGTGCCTGTGTAAATACTCTTGCCTACTACTTACATAATTAGAATTTAATTGGATCATGTGTCTCTGCCGTTTATTCTAAAATCGGACCAAACCCCTCTTTAGGCACTGATTAATATGTGGCTGATGCCTGTTCCTCTTTCTGAGTTCTTGGGTTCTCTGTTCAGAAAGTTCTCTTTCCTCAGGAAAACAGAAGTTAAAATAAGTTTCTTTGTTAATGCACCCTCTAAGAGGCGAGCAGAGCCGGATAGCTGTCCCTGCCGCTGGAGTACAGGCTTGCAGCACCGGTACCCTGTAGCCTTGAGGATGGGCACATGTGCTCTAGAGGCAGGAGGAACACTCAGCTAAACTCTAAAATAACCAGGAAGCTGAGGCCCTTTGAGAAGCACATTAAACGTGGAGCACGTTGTAGGTTTTTTGTCTGTTTTGCGCCACCGAGATTAACTTGGCTGTATACGACGAGCATTTTACTGCCTGTGTTTTTTACCTTGAAGTTGAAAATCATCTTGTTAGTTGCCGACTGCTTTTAAAGTTGCCGACTCCTTTAAGTACTGCTCATTCTAAAGGCTGTTCATGTAGGTCAAACAATGCGCAAGTTTTATAGTTTAATGGATGTATTCTTCAACTGATATACATATATATATACATATGTATATATATATGTATATAAACTTAATACCCCAAAGCTTTTTTTTGGGGGGGGGGGTGGGGAAGAAAAGGCTAGTATAAAATTTCTACGTTTCTGTGTTCTTATTAATCCATTTGTGAATACTATTTGTAGCAGGTTGGCTTTCTTGTTTTTGGTGATTCCCCCAGTTTTTAGCCAAAGCAGAGCTGTGTGCAGCCTGACTCTCGCAGGGTACACGAGGTTTCTGTCACATGGCCTGCCGCCTCTGGCGTGGTGACCTCAAGACGGCATTACTGTTACTTCCTATGTCCAAAACTGCCTCGTCCCAGCCGTTGAACATTAACAGAAAGCTGTCAAACCCTATTACAATAAAATAATATTTTCCTCTAAGAAAGAAAACATAACTATTCTCATAGTACCAAGCTGCTCGGCAGGACTGCTTTGTTGCAAGGATACTGAGATTACACCATCAAAGTATCTTGAGGGGGAAGAAGGTGCATGTGTTTCTTCTAGTGATGAAAGGATGCGCTATCACTATCACGGACTATTGTACTGCTCGTGCTAAGCACAAGGGAATCATTAGAATGTGTATCCAATTGTTGCTCAAAGGTGAAACTCTCCCCCCGCCTTGCTTAAACACTGTACTGCAACTTGCCTCGGTGCCAGGAAGGAGTGGATTAAATGTAAATGAAGTGATGAGGATAAATAACGTAGGAAGCTGTATTCAGATGCAGGAAGGTCTCTTCAGAATAACTCTGAATTTGATCTTACTTTTCTATGGCATGTAATAATTTTTTAGTTGCTGTAGTACACTGTATTTTGTCCTTGGAGTGCTGTGAAGCTTGTTGCTTTTACTGGTGCAGAAGTGCCAGGAGGGGTACACTGTCTTCATCTACTCACTAATAAATAAGGATTGCCATATGTTAGGAGTGTAACTGGCAAGTTTCAAGATACAGTAAGATTTTTAATGAAGAAGCAAATAGATTCATGACTATTTTGTGACCACATAAAGACAGTGTGTCTTAGTGGGATGAATAACTGCTTAATCATAATACTGCAACACCTGTGAAGAAGGCCTCACTTGAAGCATTATTCTTTCTTCCAATTTAAATATTTTATGATGTTGATGATATATTACTCCACATCCCACTCGGTGTTGCCATCCTTTTCTAGTTGCACATTTTGTGTTTTCTTGATTCCTTGTAATAACTACATGCTTGGAAAAAGTAGCCCAACTGGAGATCATACATTAATAGCATCAATGTTCTGAAAAATAACTTGAAGCATTGTTTTTGTCCTGGTGATAACTAGCTCAAGCTTGTCTAGGTGTGGTATCTGGCATTTATCTTGTGTATCTTGGGCATGCTTGAAGTCCCCTCCCTTGTTTTGTAACTTGCAAATTAGCTGAATTATTTCTTTTTACCCTGAAAACTGCCAAAATTAATTGTGAGTATTAGCATAGCAATTCTGTGAAAATTAAAATAGAAAAGAATAACAAGAATACCTTCTGTAAGTTGAAGTGAATCTCCAGCTATTTATGTTTTTAGGCATACTGCTTGGCTTCGTCAGTCAGCGACACGTGGGTGGTGCACTTGTTAAATTACTGTAATTAATTTACCTTTAGTGAATTACACTCTATTGTCACTTTTACTGAGCTGTTTTGCATGCTGAAGTAATGTATAAATATTAACCCTCTGATGTAACATGCTTAAATATATACTAAGCTCGTTAATACACCATTTGAATGAGAATATAAAAATTACGTTAATGTATTGGCAAGTATGTTCAGTTACTGCCTCTGTTCCTTTAGTAGGAACTAACAGCCTTTCCTGACTGTGGAGGTCTCATGTTCCCATCTGACCTCAGGCTAAGGCACTTTTATGAACAACACAGAGTGGAGTAAATACTGCTGTGTAGCTTTGTCTCATCTCAGGGGGAATTCAGCTCACTCAATCAGGGCCTTGGTTTCACAAAAATATATATATATGTGTGTGTTTAACTTTGTGCTGTGAGCATGCCTGAAGTAGGCTTAGGGCGTTAAGTAGAGTGAGACCCAAATTCCATAAGATCTTAGGGCACTCCCAGAGAGGCCAAACCTGTGCGTGACATTCAAGGGCTTTCTTGCAACACAGTGCCAAGTTCCAGCTTCCTTTAAGGTGATAACACTTATCGGGAATTTTGACCAGTAGTTTCCCTGCTCTGTTCCTCAGTGAATGGGACTTCCCCTCTCCTCCAGCCCCAAAGTAAATATTCTTACCTTCTGTTATGTGTAGAAGAGTTGGCCCTGAGGACCATGGGACCAGATTCACATTAGTTTTTCCACTGTGTTTTTAGAGATTATATACTCATCAGTACTGCACCAAAGTTACCCCTGTAGCTACAATATAGCTTGTTTTTGTCAGTGATGCAATTGGTTCAGCTAAAAATGGACTTTTGGGATGGTCTTTGCTTTGGGTAATGGCTGATGTGTTACTTCCATCATGTTAAGTGTTGACAGCTCCTCAGAACCCTCAGAACCTTTTGTGTTTATGTTCCTGTTTCTGGGTGGTCATAACTGGGAGAATTCTTGGCAAAAACACCTAGTATAAGTACCTTCTGGTGTTCAAATTTGGGAATGTTGTTATTAGACAATAATGCCATTAAACGTTTTTGTGTTTTGTTTTGTCATTATGAGTCTCTTAGGGAATAATATATTAAAATTCAGCTGAAGGTAGCAGAAACTCAAACATACTGAGTTTTTAAAATTTTCACATCAGTTCTTTAAAGATCATTGAGCAGACTGTACAGGTATTATACAAAATCTCAGTTTGTGTTGTATATGGTCATATACAATTTTTGTGGGTAGATTTTTAAAAATATATAGTGTTGTCAGGTACAGCTGACAGTCTTCATGTCAAGATTGGGAGTAATGATTTGGAGATTAAATTGCATCTGTTCAGCTTTATTAGGAGAAGGAAGTTTGTTACGTTCTTCTTAAGCCAAATAATGATCAGACTTTTTTTGTGAAGTACTTTATAGTGCAGGATTTATCACCAGTTACTGAATGTACATAACTCAGTATGGGTAGAATCTTGTAGTTATATTATAGTAGCATCTGTTTTTAATAATAGTAGAAGTAATGAATGCATTCTTCATTCTATAAAAGAAAGTTTGAGAGCCTCAGGTTCCTGAATTCCTAGTTGGATCATGGGAAGCAGGTAACAGCAGAAGAATGATGTGAACTCTCAGAAGAGATTTTCAGATGTCTCTCACACTGCCTAGAAGGCCACATCTTGTTTGGTTTCCCATCAGATCTGTTTAGTTATATGATACATTTGGATATATTTTTGAGGTTCAACTGTCTTTTGGTCACTTCCTTGCCCTTCTCTTCCAGTATGACACAAGTACTATTGCTTAGAGAAATTATGAAACTCTGAAACACTTCAGACTTAATGCTGCTCCCATTTTGCCAGCCAAAGGGGTACTCTGCGGTTTTTGACCCCTGTGTTGGGAGAAAGGTTGGGAAGTGTGCCTTGCAATGGGACTGTTGGGATGCTGAGGGCAAGGGATAGATATGTTCTGTTACATCAGTGAGTTGACTCCAAAGTGAGAGAGAAGAGTCATTTTTGCAGTTTCTGAAGAGATGGAGGATTTTATATATATATTAGGATCCCCTTCACCAAAACGCAGATTGAAAAATCCATTGTGCTAGGAGAGCAGTTCAAGGATATGTCTAAGTCCTATTGATAATGAGCTTTAGAAGGTCTGTTCTGACTGATGAGTTTGAGGAATCTGGGCCCTTTTCAGAGTCTCACTGTTCCAGTATTTAGTTGGGCTTCTCTGCTCCTGTGTACATTCAGTGGGCAATATGTAGTTCCTGGTTTGGCAGCAAAGGTGTAAACCCTCCTGAGTCAGGGACAAGAAAAAGTAGCAAAATGTCCAACACCACCAGCCACCTGCTCCAGCTCAGTCAAGAGAGTGCTTATAGTCTCAAATGTTAAGTGTTTGGACAAAGTGAGCTAAAAGAAGAACTGTTTGAGTCTTCTGGTGGTGCTCATGAAGTCCCTGGGAGTCGTCTTTCATTTCCTTCAGTTGGAGAACAGTCTCTGTGATGATGAGTAGCTTGGGGCAGTGGAGTAAAGACTGAGATGAGTGATAGGGGATCTTTGAAAGGCTTTTTTTTTTTTTTTTTTTTTTTTTTTTTAAGGGCTTTTTTTTTTTTTTTTTTTTTGTTCCACTCTTCCTGGTAAACAAAAGAGTTTAGGAGAAGCCAAATAATAAAAAATGGCAGTACTGCATTTGTGGGAGAAATGTAAACAGTTAACCGTCTGAAGAAAAGGAAACAGCCTAATTGTAATGGCTTATATAAATATTTCTTTTGGCTATCAAGGTAGTGATAATACCTGATTGAACCTTTGCAGTGCCAGTTCAAACAAAGGCCTTCCTCTTATTAATGTCTTCTGAATACCTATGCAGCCCCGATATTGACAGCGTCTCTCCTCATGTTCTGTCATATAATTGCAGACTAGTCTTCAACAATCTCCCAAGTAATTTCTTTGTCTCATAAAGAAAGCCTTTTGTCACTGTTAGAAATTCAAAACTATTTTTAAAATACATTGCCTATGCATCTGTTTGGGTAAGTTCTCCTCCCCTGTTCTTGCCAGCTGCTCATGAAAACTTCATCATGCAAACATTCTTGAATTGCTCTCTTAGCCTTGCAGGAAAGTTAAGTTTTGAATAACATGAAAAATTATGGGTAGGTTTACCTTGCTATTTGTGTGCAACCAATTTTATATTATTTTCAAGATTTTTCTCCAGTGTGTCTACTGCCCATTAATGGCTTAATTAGTTTCAGGAGAGGTGTATGGTCATTTCAACAGATTGTGTTCATTTACTGTGGTAATGGAGCATGTTGTTCTTGCAGGTGTTTAACCAGTGAAAAGAAAGTGAGAAATTCTTGGGTGCTCTGAGTTTTTATTTTGGAGTACTTTTAAAGGCATTCATCTTTCCAATCAAAAGAAAACATTTGTATAAAACCACAACTACCTGAGTAAAACCAGAACTGCGTATCTTAAGCATCTAGGAGAGTGATTTTTGTTGTCTACTATCTGGATAGATATTCCCTAAACAAGTGCCTATGTTCCCAAGACCACCTTTCCTTTGTAAATGATCATCATGACTTTCATGAGGATATCTCAGTGCACCTCCAGAAGTCTTTGACCTCTGTTTTTTGGTAGGCTTCAAATTCCCGGTGCTCACAAAAATGGAAGGGTAAGCCATAGAACGAATGAGGCTGGTTCTCCCTTTCACTCAGGACATGCTTCTATTTTCTGCATGGAAATTGAATAGTATTGACCTGGAGACATCAGGAAGCATGCAGGAAAATCTCATAGGCCTCGAGGTGTCTGACTGCCTGCCAAGCAGAATACCAAGTGTTCTGTGGGATTTGACTCTATCACTCTCAGCTGTCTTCCTTAGGAACTGACCTAGCTGGGTTTTTTCTTGCTCGTCTGCTCTGTCTCAAAATCAGACCACCACAGCCTGTGCACAGTCCCCAAAGGGTGGGTGTGCTGCATACCATCAGGGATATTTTTAGTAGATTCTGTTTGCTGACTGACTTAGTGTGCTATAAATACAGAGTTCTCATCTGGCATGCAATTTGCGTGTCTTCTAGTAACTTATAATAAATTCACCTAAGAATAATGGCAAGGAGAAGCAAGCTGTTACGATTTGTTTGGCTTTCCATACAAAGTGTCATTTAAATAAAGCAATTATTAAGTAACATTTTAACTGTAAATGGCTTTTAAAACTAGTGGTATTCCAAAACACTTCCTAGTTGGTCTCCCATAATTAGTCCTTATGTCAGATTGATTTATACTGCATTTTCATTATGGTTTTAAATGTTGAAGGTGGAGTTTTGACATATGAGAGGTTACTTGAGCATCTGGAATACTGTCAATACTAGTAAATTATAGTAATTTTTATGCCAATACTAGCGTATTCCATAAAGGTTATTTTCTGGTAAAAATTGAAGCTTAGTTATGACTCTCCTGGAATTTCTTTTTCCCTGAAGTGTAGGTATATATGCAATTTCTTGAGTTGAAATATAGTTAAGGCACTAGAGGACTCAGTGCAGAAAGGGGAGGATCCCATGTCTTATTAAAATAGAGGTGCATTAGTCTTTAAATGTTGAATTTGACATGAAATTGAAGGATGGGTTCTTGCTGAATTGTACTGAGTGTAACCTAAATGCAGTTGTTCTGTACTGCTAAAATAAAAACTGTCATAGCATCTAGCATAGCACACTATCAGATGTGAAGTTTTCCATGTGCAGCAAAAGAAAAGGCTGATCAGAAGTGCTTTCTGCAGATTGCTTGAGCACATAAGCATTATTTTGAGAATCTTAATGTTTTTATAAAGAAATCTGGACCAATCTGGTGGTAGTCTTTCAGAAAACTTACAAACTAGATTGTCATCCTGTCAAGAATCTTAGTTTCCTGAAAATCATGTTACTTTGAATCCTGATTTCCTGCAGCTATCAGAAGTTTTACTTATTGTAGAATGAAGAACCTCACCTCCTCCTTTATTTTTCAATGTGAGTATGGACAAAAGTTCCAGTTTGGGGAAAAAGAATCTTGCTTCTCTTAAGAAAATACTGTGGCCCTACCAAGTAGATCAGAGCATCATCAGTTAAGCAAATGTCAAAGAGATAATGGTGGACAATCTCCAGAACATAAAGAACAGTGATATTAGTAAAATGTGTTTCTTTGTGGTCATTTAACCGCTTTGCTTTCACTATGAGGCAGTTCTCTTTCTTCTCACTGTCTTTGCTGCATCAGCAAGGAGGATTGAAGTAGCCTAAAATGCCAGACTTGAGAATTTGCTGTCCATTTTCTTGTGTGCTATTGTCCTTTGGGAAGAATGGGTTTAAATCACACACCCGTGTTCAGAATATTGGAAGGCTTAGTTTGCATCTGTATGAGTAACTCAGGGCTCCTATAATATCTTATGTTGGATAACCATGATTCATCTTCAGAGCTAATAGTGATGAAGTTTTCTAAAAAGTGGCATGGCTGAGTTCAGGTGTGAAGTGCCCAAATACAGGGTTGGCTATGCAACTTTCCTTCTGATTTTTCAATGCTGTGATTTTTTTTCAAACTCAGTTGTAAATTAGAGCTGGTTTGAGTGTTTGAGTTTTAGGAGTTTTTTCACTCTCTTAGCCATGTGGATATAGTTGTTAGAGGCAGTCAGATCAGTTTGGATAGATATTTGTTTTATTTTTATATTGGGAGTATTACTCAATGAATGACAAGTAGATTGGTTGCCTGAATACAAACAGAGCAAAGATGACCTGATTTGTTTTTAAACCTCTAGAAATCTATTAAAAAATTACAATTCCAAAATAATAAAACATAATTGTAAAACTATTTCTGTATTTTAAAGAGCTGTGTAAAGAAATAAAATACCTGGTCCCCCCATGCAGTAGTGTTAGAAAGCTGTTGCTGTCTGAAGAGAAATGACCTACTAAAACAGCACATGAATGAAAACAGCATGAAATTCACATATGGAAAAGGGCTGCATGCTATCAAAGAAACACCCTTTGAATATTTAATTCAGCTGTCCTAACATTTGCATACTAGATATCTAATATTAAGATACCAAATGACAAGTGTAGCAGCATTGCCTCGCTTTTTAAGGACTGAAATACAATTAAAATTAATTGAAGACTAATGCATGTATAGCTCAGCTGTTGGATTAGTTTATATCCCAGTGTGCCATATCTATGAATTTGTGTGTTTTGTAAGTGATAACATTTTCAAAGACACATGATACTGAGCTTCTTCATAACCATGGCTGTGAAAAACCGAAGTTCTGAAAATACTATTGAAATAAAATACGGTACTGAAATAGCTTCTGGTTTGGAGGAAATACAGATGCCATTGCTAGAAAAATAAACCGTGTACCAAAATAAACTGGGTTTCATGCACTTGATAAGATCGAGATCCAGTGACAGCATAGAACTAGGGAGTGGAGGAAATGTTCCTTGGAAATGTGGGACTAGTTTTGCTGCAAACAAAGGGATAAGAAAGCTAATGCAAATGTGTTTTACACTGTGCAAGGGGGGGAATGGATGACGTGTTCAGACCAGGTTATTCCCTTTGTGTCTCCACTTGGCCTCTCCACTCATAAAGCACACAGTTGTGTTCAGCTGATGAAGTCAGAGGAAATGATGAATGCGTTTGGAGCTGGAGGGCAAAAGTTCCTCCTGGTGGGCTGGGTGACTTCTCTAGAGGTGTACAGACAACCAACCTTTTACACTTATTTAATGATTGTACATTTTGCTTTAAAGTTTTGTTTAGAAGAAATGTTTAAAAGCATTGTAAGCTGAGATGATGTAATTTCTTGACATTAAACCATTTAATATGTTGGGGAAATCCATTAATTTGTGGAAAGTAAGCTGGAATTAAGCTCTCTGAAGAGAGCTTGGACTGACAGCCGTGTTGAGATTGTTCCCATCCACACAGATTTATGTGGTCATGGAATCTGAAGTCATGGAGTGGTTGTCAAAAGCATTCTAATTTTTAAATTCTGGCCATTGTTGATTCTCTTTTAGGGATTGGCTAGCCAATAAGCAAGTTGCAGAGAAAGGCTGCCATATTACAACAAACATAAGGCAAGGCATACTTAGCACTGATAAAATTATTCAGAGTATAATTTTTGCTAGGAGTTGAAAGAAATAGCAGAAATAATTTTTTATTAATTTTATTATAAATTCAAGGTCCTTGAAATCTTTTGCTCTGATGCTTAAACAAACAAGTTAAAAGGTTAAATATTTAACAAGGCTTTCAAAGAATTAGTTAGCCAGTGGTCAAAACTACAGCTTGCCAATATTCCTGTGTTTTCCAAAGTGCTGCAAAATACTGGTTATAAGATGCACCTCTAGGTACTCTTGTTTTTCATCGTTGGTCTATCCTGGATTTGCACTATCTCTGGGCTGTTAAACAGCTGTGTCCCATGGCAGCCTAAAACTTTGTTAGCTGTAGCATGCAAGCTTTCTTTGAAATATGCTTAAAAACGAATGTTTGTATTCAACATGTTGCTGGCCCAGCACTATTCACAAATATGCAGAATTAAAATGAGTGGAAAATGTAAGCACCTCAGGAAATGTTAACCTCAAAAGAAATTATCTGGCAAGGATGCCAAATCTGTAAGCAAGAGAGAAGGAAAGGTCTGTATAGAGTGGTGGTGTTCATTGCATTCTTACTTAGAGGGAATCGGTAGGCAGGGATATGAGTACTCATACAGTTGTTTTCTAATCTCTTAAACTATGGTCCTGTGACACTAAAGCTCTGTATCACTTACTGAGAACCTCTCCTTTTTTTTTCCTTTTCCGTGCCCTTTTGCTGTTTTTTTGTAGATGAGTCATGTTACTTGCAACACCTTTATTAGTAACTGTAGTGCTATTGAAAACAAAAATAAATATGCAGAAATGACTTATCTGGATCTTAAAAATACTCACATTTGAAAAGAAGATCAGTGTTCGAGTTTAGGACTTATTTCTTTGTTTTTCTTAAATGACATAATTTAGGGTATTATACATAATTTGGATTTTAACTTTAATATCCTAGTTTTATCTAGCAATAGTATATCAGTAGTATTAATGGAGGAATAATGCTGAAGAGAAAGCTACTGAAATAGATAATTAGTTCTGTATCAAAGAGAAGAGGCCATTTTGATTAAATTATTTTATTTAGGATATCTATTCATAAGTATTTTCTTGAATTCAAATTTTTCTAACTTGCATTTCCCCAAAGCTGAAAATTGTGATGTAAATTTTGCTCTTTTTTAGCAGTGTTTTGAAGCACATCTGATTTAAAACTGATAAAATTTGCTCCTTCAAAGAGCTAACCATGTAAATAGACTGTACATCTAGCACAAGGCACCATAGCCTGGAATTTAAATATCAACATATTAAATTCTGTTCCTATTGGGTTTTTGTTTATGCCTTAAGGATTTGTAAATTTACAAAATTACACACTTGTAATTTGATTTCAGACATGTGAAATTTCAGATAGAAATAAGAAAGAAAGAAAAGCCTCAAGATAGGACCTTATTTTTCTTTTTATTTTCCCTCCTGTAGTTTCTCTTTGACATACTAAGCCTCATGCTCCTTCAGGCAGTGATGATGAATGTACTAGGTACAATGGCTTTAAGCTATTGGTACAGCTAAAACATTATGAGGATAGCTTTACTTCAGTCAGTGAGCCTTGCTCGTGCAGAACTTTTTGTTTGCTCACAAATCTACCTTGAAGGGCATAATCCCATTTGTCAGGAATTGTCATCTATAACTGACAAGGATTTCTTCCTCTGTTGAAGGGAAAGGAGCTCTTCCTGAAGTCTCAGTATTCATGCTCTTAAATTGTTAGATTTGTTACCCTCTGCAGAAACTCATAAATCGTAAGCAAAATTTAACGATGCTTTCCCAACCCTGGAAGTCAGTGAATGCTATGGCAATTGAACCCTCTAACTGAGGTTTACGAATATCACAAGTATTTGTACACAGAGAGGTCAGTATAGAAGGAAAGATACTTAGCCAGCTATTTCAGTCAGTTGTTGTAAGCAATATTGAAACATTGCTTTCTCCTTTCTCACAGAGTGTTTTGGAAAATAATTAATTTTTTAAAATGTCGTTATTATGTATACAATGCCTTTTCTCCAAAAACTTTATGCAAAAGAGCTTGTAAGGACAGATTTTATTCTAATGAGTGATGTGTAGGCAAGAGTCTTTCTGATATTCATAGCACATGAAGAGACCTTGAGGTTCCCACTGGCACTGGAATATGCAATCAGCTGGGTTTAGCCCATTCCGGGCAGATGATGTTTATTCTTTCCTAATTTCTTAGTGGAAAACCATCTAATTTCTCTGGTATTTTATTTTGACAACTAATTTTACCATTGGAAAAATTCCTAATAAGCAAATTACTCTTACTGTTTTGCAACTGATTTCCAATTTTGAATGCAGAAATTTGCAACTGATGCATTTTTTTTTAAGAGATAGTTCATTTTTCATTACAATCATTAAGGGCTCTTTTTTCCTTTCTAATTGTACTTGACTCTTGCTAGCTATTAACTACAATTTCAATGATGCCTAAAGCCTTGAAATGTAACTGAAAGGACATTATTGCACTTAGTATCTCTCAATTTTTATAGCCTCATACTTTGAATTAGGCTTGTAGAAAGCTCTAATTTGCTAGATGTGTCTGACAAAAAAGGACCAGGGTGGTAATGAAGAAGACGACATGTAACAATAAAGTTACTGTCTGTAAAAATGTAGGTTGTTTCTGTCAATGGCTGCCTGCCTAGTGAGATTCAGGAGGATAGATTGATAGGAGAATTCCCTGAAAACAGGCTTGTGTATACAGTTATCTAGTGTTACTGTTTGTGTTAGCTAGTAAACTTGAAGCTGCTGTTTCTTGTATAAACAAGAAAGCCAGCAGCAATTATTCTTTAAAACTAAAAGCAGCTGTTTGGGCTGTAAAAAGACGTTTCTGTAACAGACGAAAGTACCATTGTGAGTGTTTATACAAATTGGCACTTGTGCTGTATAAATAGAGGAGAATTTCAGGGTTTTTCTTACACTTGCATATACCTCGTCATCCTGGTACACAAATTGAAATTTTTGTCTTTAAGCCATGAATCTTGACCCAAGGCTGAGAGTAAAAACCTAAAGGGCTTGATCCTGGCCTGGCTGCAGAAGATGGACCTCACATATTAATGTGTTTGTGTCATTCTTGTGGTATTTGGCTAACTGCACTGAAAAAACAGGATGAACAAAAGACTGGTAATCACGGATAGATTGTTTGGGGTTAATACCCGCGCTGTGGAAGCCGAGGAGAGGAGAAAGCAGCGCCCCGGGCGAGTCCGTCCCCGGCAGGACCTGTTCAGCACCCGCGCCCTGGACAGCTCAGGCGGAGCCGCGTCCCGGTCCCGGCGGGCGCTGCCCTCCAGGTGCTCCGGGACCGGGGGCTTCCATAGCCCGCAGGTGCAGCACAGCGCTCACAGGAACTGTGCGTGCCGCTCTGCCCCAAGGCTTTCTGCCGGGCTGCTGAAACCTACTGAAAAGACCAGGAGTTCGTGATAGGCTCTCATTTGCCCCAGTGGTGCAGAAAGCAGCTTTGACAGCCTTGAGGGTAGACCAGGTACACTTCTCTGTTGTTCTTTCCAAGTTTGACTCACAGGCCTGCAGTTACTTTTTTTTTAATCAGAAGTTTATCTACTTGTTCAGTTTTATCTTAGAAAATAGGTTTCTGTCATAGCTTTCCAAAACATTGCTAAACCACCAGCTTCCTTGTTCTTAGTTTCATCTCTGCTGTTTTTCACGTGGTTTAAGGACTTTCTGGCGCTAGTTCTCATTTTCTGCTGAAAGTTTTGTTAGGCTTGTGGTTTCAGCTGGACTTCCCTGCTTACAGTAAGTGGAAGTAGAAAAGAAAAAGCAAATTATGCAGATCCTTGCTGTTCTCACTGTCTGTTATACCCTCTGTGATACCACTGTTTTGAAAAAGAGAGGATTAAAGTATTTTACCTTAAATGTTTAAAAAACTGGAGAAACCTCTGATATGTTTTGAGTTAGTATTAGAAAGATGCCTTGAGCAGTAGGATGCTCAGTGAAAGATTAACCTTTAGAAATAATACTAGTTTTTCTTGACAAGAGGATAAAATCTACAGGGTGGTATTCTGAAATATTTACTTTTGAAAAGGGATAGCTTTGCATCCAGTAATGCTGAGGTAACGAGACAAGACCTATCTTGTGTTTGGAGGAAAAAGAGCAAAACGTGAATAATTAATTTCACTTAATGGCTTTCAAAGCTAAGATGGAAAACACGGTAATACTTCAATTCCTGTGTGAAAACAAGTTTTGTAAATACTTTAGTGACCTTTTTCCTTTCTTTTCATGACCCTGCTGCAGAGAGCTATGTGGTTTGAATATTTTTTTAATATTGTTAAGTGCAGTTTATTTAAGACTGTGTGTGCTTTTTTTCCCTACTTACTGTCACATTTTTAGCAAAGTCTTGCAGGATTTGCCTTAGGGGTGGGAATCCTAAGTAAATATGAATTCCTTTTTATGCTGAAGACCTTGTGGGTATACTACTATATCATTACATCAGGTTCTATAAGAATATTGGTAACTTCGCAGTATTCTGTGAGAACATTGGTAGGCTAAACAAATTAAAAAGGAACCCACGCACATTTCGTGGACTCCCTCCCTACTGGAAGAAATAAGGTAAACTCCAGGAAGAAAAGAAAATTAACTGGTTTTCCTATTTCGGTTGTTAAACTGTATTTTCTAAATGAAAAATGGAAATCCATCATTAAACAAAATTAATATTAGAGTTTTCATACTGTCCTGGAAAAGATGTGTTTGGAAATCATTTGTTATGGGTAACTTTGCTTTGTTTAGGTTGGACCCCTGCCATATATCTGGGAACTGTGGCAAGTTGTTGGGTGATTTCCAGGGTTGCATTCTACCTTTCAGTATGATTTTTTTTCCTCCCCTTAATCCTGCTTCATTTTGGAGATGATATGTAATATGATTTTATTTATAAGTCAAGAGTTTTTATTGAAGTCACTTTCTAGGAGTTATTTCCTTGGTATTCTGATTTCTTAGGTTTGGTATTAGAACAGTTTTTTCCTGAATAGTTATAGAAATATTCAGAGATTGGACAGTAAATGAAATGTTACTTGTATTTGCTTGGTTGGTGGTGGAACATAACATCTACATTTACAAGAAATAAATTTTAAACCTACTTTAAGCTAGTAGTTTTATATGGTTTTTTTTTTCCTTGCTTAATTTTCAGTTTCTTTTCTGTAAAACTGTCCTTGAGGGACAGTTGCTTGATAATGGAAGTTGTCATAAGTGGCACTTTAGAAGATGTTCCCGTATCTTTTGTAAATTGCTTGTGTGTGAGCCATTTGCCTATGAAAAATAAGGCAGCTTTGTAGCTGTCCATATTAATACATTTGAGATTAGAATTTTTGACTGAATTGGTTGTAAAGACTCTGATTTGTATACGTGTGCTCTTGCCAGAATACTAATAGATTAGAATACTGTATTATTCTTTTAATATTTGGAATTGTTTCCAGAAGGCTTGCTGTTTCATTTTGTGGATAGCACTACACTCAACTTTGTGACAAACCAGGCCAGGCCAAGAACAGCAGTAAGGTACTGCAGGAGTTATAATCCCACCTGTGTTGTACGCTCATAATACGGTGAATTGACGCACATTTGCTTTTGTTTTTCTGAGCCTTAGATCACTTGTTTCCCCTTGAAGCTGTCACTGTATGGCTCTAGAGTAACTAGGTGACAGTGTAACAAGATCAATGTGTCTCAAGATTTAGTGCAACCCGTATGATTTTTATATGGGTTTATTTTTCACCTGGTAAATGAATTTTTATTTTTCTTCTGGAAATTATTGTGTAGATGTTAAGCGCTGTGAACATCCTTCTTTAATTAAGAGTTTAATTTGCAATGTTGTTTTGAACATCTCTGATGTCAATAAAAATTGTCCTATTTACACAATAGTGAAGAAGGACAATTTTCTTGTCTTTGACTTCTACCCAGAAATGTATTCTCATGTATAAAAGAATTCTATTCCCATGTACATGACATAACCCTTCCAACTGCATCTATTTTTTCCTCTTAGGCCAGCTTCTGGACAGTTGTGATGTAGTTTTAGCTAAGCACCAGTTTTACAGCAGGAGCAGAATTTCAGTCCATCCTACCATATTCTGGGCAAAGTACCTGACAGTGACAGGCTGAAGTCTTCTGTTCACAGAACAAGTTCAGCATTCACTCATTTTGCAAGCTGGAGCTGGAGGAACTCCCTGAAGGATTAGAGAGATATTAGTTTTCTGTAGCATGCCCACTGCCCTGCAGAGATATCTTCCTGACCAGAAACTGCTTTTGTAGGTTACAGGATTAATAGAATAAATGGTACAATGTCTGCACAGTTCTGGAAAGAAGAGACATAAAAGTTTAGTGGTTTAAATGGCATTTGCACTGCTCAAAGCCAGGAATTGTATTGAGTGTATTTCCCTTTATTTCAAGGGAAAACCCCAACAAAAATAGGTTTCTCTTACTGGCTCATCTCTTGGTTTACTGATCTCTGATTTGATACAACTGCTGTAAAGGACTGGTATGACAAGACCTCCTCTAGAGAGAAGAGTATGCTTTTGTGGTGACTGGCAGGAATGCCTGGCCTCCCTTAGGAGCTTTTATTAAGCATTCCCAAAAATGGTAGTTAAAGGCAAGTTTTAAAAAAAGTTACTTGACAAAAAGTTACTCCACAAAGCTGGAGGCAGAGGCTGTCCTTTACATTCGTATGACTTACTTCTCAGAAGTCTTAAATACAGATAGAATTTGATATGGAAGAACTGGAACAAGTCTGTCTTTTCACCAGGGCTCATGACTTACATCTGGCTTAACCTCACTCTTCTGTGTGTGACTGTACTGTGAAATCTATCACAGTTGCTCTTACACTCACCTGTGTGCAGTGGACTTACTTGCCTTCTGAGGGCTTCTTCCACAATGAAAGGAGTGAATTTAAACTTGTGTTCATATGGGAAACACCTCCTTTGACTTCTCCTAAAAAACAGAATAAGAAAGCCTTTTAGAAAACTGGTAACAGTTTGAGAGATTTATACAAGACTATCATGGGGATTTTTATTTCACAAGACATTGAAAGTACATCTGTCCACTGAAACAGAAGTATTTTTTAAGTACTAATGCTCCTCTTAGATAAAGGAGAAGATTTAATTTGAAAAAGAAAAATGCCCATAAATTATGTTAAGTGTTAGAATTAATGGTGTGACAACTCAGTGCCTGAACACTTAGCGGTTGTGAAATCTTTCTTGCTTGGACAATGGTTTGCTAAAGTAAAAGTGCCTTTTGAGAACTTTTCTTTCCTTCACAGGCTGTTTTAGAAAGTTACAAATTTCAACCTAGAATGAAAGGCTACTATGGGAAAACAGATACAAACAGATACAAATCTCTGTCTCTAATTATTTTGACATTGAGGTTGTAGTAGTAGTTGCCCAAAATAGTCTACCTCAGGACTTTTAGAAGTCTAATGTCTGAGGGGCATTAAGAAATAATTTGAGTGCCTCTCTGAAGAGAATTAAATCCCCGGTGTTGGGTTATTTAATGTGGAAGGTGTTTTTCTATCAGTAAGTTGTTTGCTGGTAAAGTATGTATATAGTACACATTTGGGACACATCTTTCATTAGCTTGTCTCTTGTCCTGCAAGTCCACGGGTTTTTAGCATAGATCTTTTTAACTGTTTGGAGGTTTTTATGTCATGGAAGGGTTTATTTGGATGCACCTTATTGGTCTTCGCCCTCTAGCTGCTGTTTTGATCTTGTCAGTCTCCAAATTGGCTAATGCAGCAGAGAAGGAAGGTGAAGGGATGGACATGTAAGTAAGTTGGGAGGAGTGCATGCTCAAACTGTGGCATTTTTTATGCTGCCATCAAGTACTGTTCTAAAGAGCTTTTTAATTCTTTGGAAACATGAATTTTTTTTTCAATGAGCATTTTATTATTTATGTATAAACTCTAGTCACTGGAGTTAGGGACCTGCAGTAGAGCCTTGCTAGCTCATTAGGTAAGGTGCTGGCTAAGAAGGCAGTGCTACATAGAAAGGCAGAGGAAATTTGTCACTGATTTACTTTTTCTGTGACCCTTATCTCAATGTCATTGTGGGCAAATAGGCATTTTTATATAAGGTGACAGCCAGAGACAGGAGACTTGTTTGACTTTCTGTGTAAGGTAGGACTAGTTTCTTACTGCCTTTCTCAAGTATATAGTGGAGACATTGCTCCCATTGTAACCATGCTTGTTCTTGTCTGTTTTGGAGCGTAAGCTCTCCGGAGGAGGCATTAACACATGTATGTGAACAAACATATTTTTACCACTAGGCATGCTGTGATTCTGATCTAATAAGGACACTCCTGAAACAGGATTGCTAACTGTGATTGCTCCTTAGTCGCTTGTAAAAAAAAAAAAATCAAAACAACATTTCTTATTAAAGTATAATTCGTTAGCATTTGCAGTTTCATGATATCTCAGTTTTCAAACTCAAGACAGTGTCTCCTTTTTTTAATGAGTATTCTTATGTATTTTAAAGGACAGGTTATGAATTTCTTTGAACAGTGAAGATAAAAATATACCTCTTAAGTTAGGTGTAGGTTTCTTACCTTCAGCCTTATGGATGAGTACAGCAATGAAAGCATACAACACCCTTCGTGGAAGGTGTAATTAGATAAGTAAAAACATTTGAGTTACCGTGTCATTTTTTCAAAATGCTGAAAAGTCAAACTGTGATTCAGTCTGGTTTTTTTCCAACTGCAGATCCCTGTTAAAATTTATTTAGAGTCTATGCTCTGTGTGTGTGTATGCATGCATATGTGCATCTTACTAGCATCATCTAGTTAATGTAAACAAGATATTTCTTTTCTGCACACAGATGTTTGAAATGGGTAACTAATCAAATTTCTCAACGGTTTGACTGCTAGACCGATGCAGCAGTTGTAAACAGCAAAAAATAGGAAATAGCATTCCTTACAGTGGATATTTAAAATATGAGTGATACAGAAAATAATAAGTTAGTTCAAATGGTGACATCTTAGCCGTGAAAAAGCAAGAATTACATTTCTGCCTTAGTTGCTGTGGTAGCAGTGGTGTAACATATCATTTGGAAGTTTGGTTGGTTTCGGATTTATGTTCTTAAAGATTTTGCAGAATATGTTATGGATGCTGTGTACTCTCTTAATAGAGGTGAAAGACTAAATATAAACAAATCTCTTGTTGATATGTTTAAAGCATGTAACTCAATAGCTTTTCTTCACTTTTTACTGACAATAGTTGGGACATTATATCTTTTTTACATCAGTTCTGTCTTTTTCTGATCTAATTATGCATCTTCTTTACTATTCTTCTTATTAGGCATTTTGGATGCTTTCTTCACAATGGTACATTCCCAAATGCTCTTAAAAGGTTCTTAGACATAGGAACTTTTGCAAAACTAGTGATTGCATTACATAGTGTGTGTTATTGAAACTTCAGCAAAACATTTTCCCAAAACACCTTTTTCCAGAATTTGTATGTTACTCATGTTAAACACTTAAATTATGTTAATATTGAGGAATTTAATGGTCTCATTCCAACACACACTTTTGAAATTGACATGCTTTGTAACCAACCCTTGGATAGCTCTGTGTTTTGCAATATTCTCTTTATTTATCTTAAATGTCTGGCTTCTTATGGTCCAACACCCTAGTTTGGCCAATGGTCCATACATTAAGGTAAATATTCTCCAAGTTAGAAGAAGAGATGAGTCAATGGACAGTGAACATCTCTTAGCTGAATGTTCCATTTAAAAACAAAAGGCTGCTTAATGATAAGCAGAGAATATCAGTACTTTTAAATAAAAAGTTAATCCTTAAAGAAAATTCCTTTGTTCTGATAATGAATGGTATGTTTAAGCCAGACTTTTCTAGTAAGTTCTGTTCTTATTCATAAGCCATACTCCTACTCTGGAAAAAAAATCAAGCCAAACAAACAAAAACCACAAAAAGCCATCCCCAAAGCCCCCAGACAACCTCTCCACAACAAATTCAAATAACCAACCAACCAGCCTTACTTACTCGACTCTCACCAGTTGCAAGTGAATGGAAGTAAATGAGTGCATTGGTTAGATATTTCCCTGCTGAATTGATAAACGATGTCATCTATGGAGGACTGCTATTTTGGAGAGATAAAGGGAAAATACAGAGTATAATAATAGAGGAAAATCTGCTGTAGTGCTTAAGTAATAAAAATTATTGTATGTGTGATGAAAAAATAGATGAAAAGCACAAGAAAAGTATGCTTTGAAGCCTTTGTTCTTGACTTTCTTGAAACTGTAATAGGTAAATTTTTCCTGTTATACTGAGAATAAATGCAATACTAAATACTTTCGGTATATAATTTAATGTTGCTGTCAAAAAATGAATCATTTTTCTGTTTAGAATGAATATATAAACTCCTGGGAACATCCCACATAATAATTTAACATTTTACTTACATATATTCTTCCCAGATGTAATCTTTTTATTTTGTACTCTGACTTTTTTGTCATTGATTGGTTTTCCCCTTTTTTTTTTTTTGTCACTGCTACCTCTATTTCTGCAGGAACAAGTAGGTTATTGGTAAGTATTTCTACTAAATCAGACTTTACAAAGTTTTGCCTTAGTGAGGACCTCTTTTTTTTTGGGGTTTTTTTTTTTTTTATCCTCACTTACTTTGGTAAAAACTTTGTAGACGACAGACTAATTGTCTGTAAATGCTGTGCTTTCTCAGGTCTCCATTATCGCCTTGTTTGTGTAGTAGAGTAATAGTTCTCAGATTTTCCGAGAGACTTTGTCTTCTGCATGCTTTCAAGCAGCATCATTATCTGTGCTGTCTTCTAAGATGCTGCCTTCTCCTGGGGCTTGCTCCTTTGTTCCTGTCTGCTGCGTTTCAAGTGCAGTGTTTACTTTGTCTCTCCCATTTCTTTTTTTCGTAAGACCTCGTATGCATTTTGACCAGTTTGCTCAGAAGACTTCTCTGCGTCCAACAAGATGCTCTGTTTCACGTGTTCAGTTTAGTCATCCTTGTCAACCATTATTCAGCCATTTTCACACCATACCTCTTCCCTTTTAGCTATCATTAAATATATTCTCAGCATGGTAAAGCCACCCTCTCCTCTCTTGTTATTGTGCTTCATGTAATTTTGATCAGATTTGTTGCACTGTACAGTACAAGTTTTCAAGATATTTATGCCTGTGCATTTTGAAAAAGTAGGACTTGATTCTTTTGATCTTGGAGCAGCTCTTCCTACACTCGCTTTTCAATGATGTGATTTCTAATGGAAAATTTCCTTTAACCCTGGTATGCTTTTGAAAGTAGTGGCATTATTGACAGTGTGAAATAGGCCAGGGGAGTGTAGACAAACTGGTTCCTTGCACTTAAAAATTTGTAGTTGTCTTGCCAAATTGCCAAGAAGTGCCTTCTGACAACAGAACACGGTTGTCCTGTCTGTCTTCCTCCATTTGTACTGCAAAATGATGAGTGAAAAGACCTTTTTCAGGTGTTTGAGTGAAATGTTGCTCCAGGCAATAAGAGAAAATTGAGGGAGTAGCAAAATTCAAGAAGAAAGAAAAAAACAAATGTATAGGTTCAGGAGAGACTGGGAATGAGACAGAATTCTTCTTCTTTGAACTGTGGTTGGTGAGTTAAGAAGGAAAAAGCAATGGGAATATGGAGTATCTCTTAAGTAAGAGTTTTCAGGCATTTCATTTGTGTAAAAGTTTTCAGACTCCCAAGCTGGCCTGCAGTGAGTTGTCATAACTGAGCTAGTTAGACAGGTTGATCTTGCCTGCCAAATGTAAATAAGATATTTCTGTGCCCTGAACTATTGACTGTGTTTTCTGGCTACTTGCTTTCTGAAGAAGGTAGTCATTTGGGCTCAAAAATGTCCACCCTGGCTGAACTTCATATTCAGACAGCTCAGCTCCACCTCAGGTTTCACCTGAGTGGCAAGTGGCCCCACTTGTGTACAGAGGCCTCTGAAATGGTGATAGGGTTAGTTTCTTCCTATCCTCCTTATGTTACCCTACTGGTGAGGCTAGAGGGGAACCTTGCTCTTGTCTCTGCTTGTCAAAGATCTGATGATGGACAGACATGAGAGAGAAGTGTCTTTCTTTTCTTGTCCTTGAGTCAGATTTTGGAAGGGAGTCATCACACCTACATGAGAAAGAGAACCATGTTTCCTTGGGTTCTCTTCCCTGTCCCCCTCCCTTGGGAAAATACAATGGAAGTGAAAGATATTCTTCTGGGCAAAGTCTCATTGTTAAGTAGAGTTTTTGGTTGCTATTTGAAAATGTGCTTCTCAAGCATTGTAAGCCAAAAACTAAGATCTTCTGGGTTTAGGGTGTGAGTGGAGCCTTTTTTAGATGAAAACCAAGGCTTGCTCCCCACCAAAGTTTATATTCACACTTGTCAGTCTTCAGCTACTTCAGATCCATTGAGGAACTTGTGGTATGGATCTGTGATGGGAAGGGTGTGACGTGTCTAAAATGCAGGTAATGAAGTAGTAAGTTAAACAGTGAATTAATGGCTTACAAGTCACTTGAAAAACTGTTCTTGTTCATGTGCTTGTCAGTTTGGAAGTGCAGGTACTCTAGGACTTTGGATGACGGAGACTGAGCAATCTCTCATTTAGCTTGACTATAGATCCCTATGGATGATGGGATGGGAGGGTAACACTGACCTGCAAAACAGGTGGAGCTAAAAAGGTCTTTCCTTCTCCCTTTGTTGAGTGCTTGCATCGATCTGAAATGTCACTCTTAAAAGGCTGTTCCTCTAATAACAGCTGTTCTTATTTTTTGATTTAAAGTTAATATCAATCTTTCCACAGGTCTTTTCTTCCTGTAATTTCATCTTCTGATTTGCAAGATATATTAAAATTGGGCTTTCTTTTCTCTCTCTTAATGGTTGTATTCATTCAGTTTCTAAAACTGCGCAGCTGTCAATTATAATCAACATCACATGATACTTTTACATTGATACTAGACACCTGAAGTTGTGTAGTTGATAAAGGTTTTGTTTATGAGTCAGAAAATGTTTTGTTCAATTTTTATTCTTCATTCTGTACTGCATTATTTTTCAGTGATTGCTACTGAAGATCTAACTTTCCCACTTACCAAGATGAAGGGAGCTGAAGAACTTACATAATAAGATTCTGTCTTTCATTACTATTTGCTTAGGAGATGAGGTATTATCCGAACATATCTTTTCTAATTATTCTGTGGACTATTAACTAAAATAGTTCAGGTTTGGTTTTTATCCCCCACTTTATATATCCCCCTTCTCCACTGAGTTCTCTGGGACATTTAAATCAGAAAATACAAGAGATCCAAGGAATTCATAGGTTTGTTTACTTCAAGAAAAAGTATTATGGTACAAAAGTGGGGAAGAAAACCCCACTAGATTATGAACCTGAAATCAGTAAGTGCTTATTTGTTCTTACTGTGGCTCAGTTTTCTAGAAAAGACAGAGCTTAAAAAGTTTGTATTTTGTTCCTTACTTCTGTTTGATTTAATATTCTCTCCCAAAGTGAAGGGAGTATTTCTTTATTTCTTTTCATCTTCAGAAGTCTTTCCAGGTGGTGCTGTGTTCTCCTGGCTTAGACAATTGTCAGCATAAGGAAGGATGAAAAGTAGAGAACTAGATGTGATTTTTCACTGAGACATTTTCTTCCTTAAAAAAAAAATTATGTCCATAAAATGGCAAACTTTCTCTGAGTAGCTATTTGTATTGACAGCAACAGCACCTAGAAATTTTTCTGTAGAAGGTTCCCTGGGAATTGGTAATGTTCTTTTTTCCTTTGCTTTCTAACTTAAGGACTTTTTAAAATGTTAGTTCTTTGTTCTTGAATTCAGTGTGAAATAATTTTCATATTCTCTTTGATGGTTTGGGTAAACTTGCCAGGCAAGATGTTAGCTGTATTAAAGCATATGCCTTCATGTACAAAGCTTCGTGGTTTTGAGCTTACAGAATTACTCATTCTATTTTTCCATTTCAGCTGTCTGAGGAGAAGAGAGAATTCTGTGACCATATAACTCTGATAGACCATGTTGTCTTTACTGGACAGCTTATTTTATTTTATTTTATTTTATTTTATTTTATTTTATTTATTATTTTTTTAATCTTGAAGTTTTACAAATTAGTTTACAAGAGGAAGGGAGCAATAGAATTTTATCTTGACCAGGACTGTTACTTCACTGAGAAGCTGAATTATTTCCATTTATTTTTCTGCTGTTCTTAAAATTTCACTTCATAGTCTTCTACACAGTTGAACAGAAAAGGAAGAAGTGGAAGAAACAGAGGCATTGTGCTTTGACTTTAAAATATTTGATGTATATTCTTATAAGCCAACTTAGAGAATTTGGTCTAGGTGAAAAAGTAGGTGGATGCTGAAGTAGTTGGGGAAAAAACTCCTACAGCTGCATTAGGAAAGCAATTCAAATCAAGTATCACAGTGGTCTGCTTTGGGTCTGTTTTCAGTCAACTTCTATTTTGGAGGCTGGGCACTTAAAAAAACTAAATAAAATGCTAAACTTATTAGCACTATGGAGGGCAAGATTTATGTTCATAATTTTTTTTTACAAGTTAAAAGAGTGCTAATAATGGAATAAAAAAAGATAAGAGTTAATAAATGTGAGCAGAAATATAACACTAAAAATGGACTTGGCTAGCAACAGTTCTGCTGAAGATTTAGGGGTTGTTGTGAGACATGAGAGGAATGAGCCAATTGCCTGTTGGTTTGTTTAAAATGTCCCTACCTATACATACACACCCATAAAAGAGATATCGCTGTGAATAGATAGATCTATATATACTAACACCTAGTGTAATGGAACAATGTAATAAGTAAGTATTAATTTCTGCTTAGGACTTGTGAAGTCTTGGCCTGAAAGCTCTGCCCAGCTCTTGGCAATGTACCATGGTAAGATTGGAGAGAGGCCAGAGGACAAGAAGAGCATTAAAAGGTTTAGGCACCAGGGCCTGTGAGGAGAGATAAGAGTAACCAGATTTTTTTCAGACTGGGGAAAAATATAAAGGATGTACACTTCCCAGTGTCTGTGTGTGTTTTATACTGAGCAGAGTTACTGACTATTTTCCATGTCTACTGAACACGTAAGAAGTAACTAACTCTTTTTTTTGTGTTGTATTGTTTCCTTTTTAGCATCATTATGCCGGCTTTCTTTGTGTGATAGCCATTTTACATACCATCCTCATACCTCCAGATTTACTGGATGCTATGTTTTCAGATTGTCTGTATTTCTTTTTCTAAGTACCACAGAACATGTGTGAATATGTAAGTAACATTTGCCAGGCATTTTATTCTCAAATACACATTAGAAAAAGTGCGTGGATGCAAGGATTTCTCTTATGACTTCTTTAAATGCAAACAAGATGGATTTATCCATCTTATTTGAAAACACAAGGAAATAAAGATTTAAAATAGTATTTTGCTGCATACTTTAAAAGAGCAGCTGTTCCCATTCTACTTTTAGTTTAGCTTTGGCTGTGTTCCAGTTGATGTTTTCTGCTGAAAAGTTACTCTGATTAGGCTGATTCAATCTTTTGTGTTGGTGCAGGTTTAATTGTGCTTACTTCTTGCTACAACTGTTTAATATTGACTGAAAGGATCATCCACTCTTCTGTGCAAGTCTAACATGTTTCTTTATGTGCAATTCTGTGACACTCTGCACCGTGTTGCCTGGAAGCTCTTAGCAGTTCTCTTTTTTTGCACCACAAAGTAGATATTCCAGAATAAGTGCCAGCATGATTTTGTAAAAATCTTAGCTATATGTGAGTTTGTTTTTCACTGGATGTTTTATGTTTGCTCTGCTGTGCACTGAAGTGCAAGTTACGCAGTCTGATGTTTGCAAAGCAGGGCAAACACAGTAAGGTATTACTAAAAGGTTGAAATTGGTGCCGATAGAATGAGTGGCCACCCATCAACCTGTCCCTGTGAGTAGTTCCCAAGTCTGCCAGAGATGAAAACTGTGAGTTTGGTAGATGAATGTGAGAGAAGATGGGATTTCTTGGCTAACTGGAGGTTCATTTGCAAAAGATGGCAGAGCTTGAAGAAAGTGATACATTCAAGAGAGAATGAGACAGAATTCACCTCTGATACAAGTCCTGATACTTAAGCAGGTCTAGTTATTTCAGATTTTCTGTGTCACCTTGGGATTTTCTAGTAGCAGTAATGCAACTTTCTGTTCTGTCTCCATTTCTTGTAATTGTATTTTTTTTTTGGCTGTGTTTTAAGTAATGTGTTACTTTCACTATTGTAGTCAGGGTTGTGAAACTAGATGGTGGGAGCTTGTAAGAATTTGGCTCCCTGCCCTCCTTAAGGATGCAGTTGTAAAAGTCAGCTAGAGGTGTGTGCTTGCTCAGTTTTGATGCTCAGGTCTTTATTGCTGTACTTCTGTACGTAGGGAATGGGGTGAGAGTTGGTCCTTCAGCTGATTTAGGGTGTGTCACAGGCTGAGTTCTCTACTATGGGAGAAGGAAGGACAACTTTCCAGTGATGTGCTGACAATGACAACGCTAATACAAAGGTTATAGTTGTCATCTGGGACAAAAATAATGGAGGCTGTGAAATCTGCATCTTCCTAAGAGCTGGATTTTTACCTAGAACTGTGTATTATCTGTTGTGCTCCCCTTGTAAGGAGAGTGAGAAAGTGGTTGACTGAGTTTCATTGGTTTTGGGAAGACACTTCATGTGATGCTGCCTCATCTGATAACTGCTTCTGCTTTTTTGTCCAAATGTCTGTGAATAATCTACAAAACTCGGCAGAACAAGTTATGTAGAGCACAATTTCTGACCCGTTGCTGATTGTTAAAGTCATGTGAAACTTGCTTTAAGTCATTGGAATTGTTCCTTGAGAAGATGGTAAAAACAAACATAGGCTATAAATGTTGTTAGCCTGCTGGGCAGGGGTACAATAGAGTCTTTGTTCTTACCCAGTACTTAATTGTAAACTGGGTCATGAAACTATTGCCTTCTGATTTGAGGAAAGGTAGGAAAATATGAGCTTTTTAAAGAACCTTCAACTGGCTTGTGGACAGCTTGCTTATTTACGTTTTCCAAATACAGTTAGAATAAAGTAAATATTTAGTCTATAGTCAAAGTAATTGTTCTTTGAGATTACTGAAAGGAGTTGGAAATGGTAATTTCCTTCACACAAAACTTACACTATTATTATTACCCAGCATCTGCTGGGGAAGATGGCTAAATCCAGGAGCTGGATTGCAGCGGAACATTGTGAAGGAATGAGAAATCGGATTTCACTTGTGCTTAAAGAATGTTTCAGCAAGTGTTGTGAGCCCAAGGCTCTTTTTCTGCTATTATGCTAGTCTCTGGCATACAGCTGATTGTGGTCACTGGAAAAACATATTTTCCACAAATATATGTTTTACTTCTGTCAGCTAAGTTGTTCCTTAAAGCTTTTTTAAGTGCGTTGGCCTCTGTTCTTTGGGTTCTTCAGTTCTGCACATTGAGTAGAGATACTCTAGTCAGGTATCCCAGACTTGCTGTGTCAGGAACATGTTTGTAGTTGTTTAACCATTACAGCTTCACATCCCCCCTGACACAGGACAAGCCACAGCAAAATGTATTGTTAAAATACTTACTGTATTGCTAGAACACAGATTATTTACTAGGTTTAAGGGCAGGTTCATGGTAGTAAAAGCATATTTATCTGAATACTATCTGAATAACATGAAAGATTTTTCACAGCTGTCTATCTTCAAGCATGGTTTGAAGTAAAAGCAGTTTAATTAAATTATCATTATTATTCACTCAAGCTCTCCCCAGTATTTTTTTTGGATTAAAATATTTCCTCCAAGAATTCCTGGGATATGTACCTTTTTAACACAGTTAACTTTAACAGTGGTTCTAAGGACCTGTTGGTGGTTGTCCATGCCCCCTGTCACTCCCAATTACATGTGCTCATGACTCTAGGGAATAAGCTATAAGAGTTCTGTCCAGAAAGCAGAGGGAACTTGTTAATGACTGTCTCAGTGCTTAACTAGCCATGAACGTAAAAATTAACTTGCTGTAATAGAAACATCCCCTTCTGTCACAGCAGGACTCTATCTGAAGCTTGTAAGGAAGTTAGAGGCTTTTTACATCAAACTGCATTGTCAATTATGCCTTATAGAAGCATATAAATGAGAATAGTCTGGTCTGATATGATAATGATAATAGTATGGTCTTAAACCTAGTCAAAACCTAGTAATCATCAGCAAAAGGGTGATAAAGATTGAAAGAAAATTTAGCCTGGGTCAGCTTTTGAAGAAACTCAGAACAGAATAGTAATGGGTGGGTTTGGGTGTTAGGACGACTGAGATACTAATTTTGATTTTAGTCATGTTGAGGTGTAGCCTGTGTGAAGGAGGCTACACAGTGGCTGAAAGGTCAGTAATAAAGCTTTCAACAAGTAAATTAATGCTTTCAACTAGTTTTTTCCAAAAGATATGTTTGGCTGTGCTATGCTTATTGATCTGTAGTTTATAAAAATGTGGGTTGGGGGAGGAGGACTAAAATTAAAGAGAGAAGAACAATATTTAAACTGAAGTATAAGATTGACACAAAGAAGAAATAGATAAGACTAAAATTGGAAGAAGCAGAACTGTACTTCATCTCAGGAAGTGGTTTCTAGCACATGTTCAGCTGCTGTCCTGAGTTCCTTATGGTTGTTACTAGCTGTCCTCTTTGACTTGCTTCCTATGAGCTGCCTGTAAGAAATAAATCATTTTCTTGAAAAAGGAAGTGCAGTACTTGTATCAAGTGCTAATACTTCAGATTAGTTGCTTGATCTACGTCTGAATAATAATTAACAGTAAAGGTGAAAATTCTCAGGCATCAGTTACTTGAAAAGTGCAGCATCAAGTTGCTCGTCATCCTTGACTGACTGGGTTTCTTGTGGACTCCCAAGGTTAGAAGTACAAAAGCAAGAGGCAACAAACTAAAACATGTGGGAGCAGGCCCAGATGGGCATGCTGGTGGAAGGTGCAGTGACCTTTTTTACAGGCCTGCATCGTTACTCTTCACAGCCTCAGAGAAAAAGTTGTACCTTTCTGCTGAGAGTGGATGTAGGTTGGATATTTTTGCCGAATGTTTGTCCTATTGGACAACCTACCTGTAGGTGTACTCTTTAACAACTATTATGCATCGAGATCCCTGTTGGTGGCTTTTTTGTCTCTCACTTGTGTGTTAATTATTCAGCAGATCAAAATCAATCAGGCACTTCTGTGGACTGTAAAAGTTGTCCAGCTGATCTTGTCCTTTAACTGGAAGACTGCTGTCTTTGGCAATGACATAAATTAAGGTATTAAGCACTTTTGTCATAGACTGTTATGCAGTTGCATCACAATCCAGACTGTCTTAATTATTCTTTACCCCATGTTGCCTGAGGCGGTGACCTCAAAAGCTAAACAAGGTCATGCTTGGCTAGGATGAGAGCAGTCAAACAAATTCAATGCTACAGGAAGTATTAGTGATTCAGTAGGTGAGGCAACACCCCTGAGTTAATATTTTCCCAGTGCCCCAGACTGGTAAAAGATGCTGCAGCTTGTATGACGAGATGTAAAACCAAGATCCTTGGTTAAAGTTTCAGTGCAATTCCTGGTAAAAATGAACATGTTAATTCAGGATTCCTGCCCAAGTTCAAATTTTAATGGCTATGTCCTCTATACACTTGTAATTTCTGTTTCAGTAGAGTCATATGATCCTCTTGCTGCTGCCCTAAACTGTCCTTAAGTCACTGAGAAAGTTTGTGTTCCAGAGGTTTTGACAATATTTGCAATTGTCAACAGAATGATTTCCAGAAACAGTGGTCCATTTTGAGATCTTTTGAAATTAAGGGAATCATATTTATATAAGAAATGCCAGGTCAGAACTGAAAAGCCTCCAGGATTTCTTTCTTCTTTCTTTTTTTGTGTGCAGAATAGCTTTTTGGCTTGAATGTATATATATTTGCTACATGTTTGAGGATGCTTACACTTACATATTTCTATTTTCCATAGGATTCAAGTGCCCTGTATGTTCAAAATTTGTATCTTCTGACGAAATGGATTTACATCTTGTGATGTGTTTGACAAAACCAAGGATAACCTACAATGGTAAGAAAGAAGTAAGCTGATAATTGTTTATTCATTTTAAACATTGGTGTGATAATAATCCTTTACTTAATAAGATATTCTGGTAACTAGTTTGGTGGACTCAGAAATTATGGGGTTTTTTTGCTTGTAGTTTATATTTTCAAATTAATTCCTAAGAACTTGATCTTTATACACTGCATGCCAATATAATTTGCCCCGTGTCCTGCAAATATAAAATTATTCTTATTTGAATGTGTTTATTCCATTTTTTGACCACTGGTCGATATGTGTTTATTGTCCAGTTGAGATATGTGTAGTTTACACATCCTTTCATCTTATGACATCAAGTAGTGAGGTGGGTTGATGGAGGACTGGGGACTTTATTAAGGACTGTTACTTGACATGCTGTGCATTTGCACATTATTCAAGAAAATTACACTTTCTGGAAGGAACTAAAGAATTTCCCCTTCTTCAGTTGGTGCCATATGTGATACTTCATAAAGACTGATTATATGTTTTTGTTATTTTAATCAACCTGGCCAATATCAAATGAATCACCTGTAGTAGTGCTGTTTTTTTTCCCCTACTACTAAGCTCTCCTTCTAGGCAAACAGGACCTTTGCCACTGAGCTCAAACCTTTCTATCACTGTGGCTTAGGCTGACACTCAGTTCTATGGGGAGCACACAAAAAGGCTTGAGGAAACCAGGAATTAAAAAATCTTTCTGTAATTTTAGTGCCTGCTTTGGCAGAAAATCTTACAGTGCATCTTCAATGAGATTATTGCCCACCAGTCATCAGATGTCAGAACAGAATGCAGTTAGAAAGAAATTTTAGAGAGGAGAGGGGGCTGGATTTTTTTTGGAGGTGAACAGCAAGAAGCTGAAAGTTGGTGCTCACAAGTTACAGTAGGGAAGAATCTGATTCAGTGTTAAGTAGAAATGTCATGTAATGAGGGGGTCAAGGCACTTCAAGAGGTTGTACAACCTCCATCCTTTAGCAATTTAGTCTAACTTGGTCATGCTTTGAGTGAGGGGCTGGACCAGAAGATCACCAGAGGTCCCTTCCAACTTAAGTTATTTACTACATAAATAACCTGCAGTGTCATGGGATCTCTGACCCTCCAGGCATCTTGCTCTTAGGGTATTCTGCACTGGACCATTTTATTTAAACAAGTCTTGAAGAATGGTTGGGCCATCTTATTTTTTGGGTAACATAATGTTATCCAATACTACTGGTCCTTTATTGCAAAAATAATTTGAAATTATATGCTTAGAGTTGTGAAATCCATTTGAAAGCACAGTACTTAGGAAAAGTAAATACTTCTTTTTTCTTCCTGGTGTTACTACACATATATTTGAGAAGGTTGACTTCATCCAACAGAGAGGGCTTATTTTCTCTTTATTTTTCCTTTTTAAATTCAGGTCTGAGCATTTTCCAAGATAAATTGTGTACTGAGGGATGTTTGGAGAGAAGAGAAGCATGCTAGTTGCCCCAGTGAGGGCAGGAAAATGCACTTGGGATCAGTTAGGGTGGAGCTGGCAGAGAACAAGCTCGGGCACTAATCCATCTGATGGGGTGTGCACAAATTTGACTGACTGAAATCCTTTTCCCCTGCTGTTTGCTACATGTACATATGAGTGCACTCAGCTGACTAACTCTTGTTCTAAGAGACGGCTATTACATAATGCAGCCTCTCAGTATCATTTATGATGTTTGTTTGAATCACAGTGGTGCCCTATTCAGACTCCTTTTTCCTTCTTGCATTGTTTCAGCTTACATGCTGCTGGTTGGAGCTCCTTTGGGCCATCTTGTTACCTTTGTACAGTCTTTTAAGTCAACAAAGGAGCAGAAGTAAAACCTGTGAGTGGCAGCTGAAGCCACCCTGGATAATCTGCAGCATGACAAAAGCGGCTGTGGGCAAAGCAGTATGAGTTAACAGCAGCATGTCATCTCAGTTTGGGAGTGCGGCTGCTGTACAGTGAGCCTCAGAAACTGATTTTAGGAAATGGTAATGTAAATGTGAAATAAGGAAATTATCAAATGAGGTGGGCTGGTTTGGGAGAGATACTGAAGAAGTATGGTCCCATTTTCATAGACACTTCAGAGAAGTGTGCATTGATCCTTGTGGGTCCAATTGGTTATCTCCTGGAGTCGCGGACTAAATCTTAAATTATAGCCTGAAGCTGACTATTTGAATTACTGCAGCATGAAGAAATTGAGGATATGGCTTCTGAGTTGTGCAGTGCTCAGTTGTTACTTTGTGTTATAGTTGTGGTCCCTTTAATGAGGCTAATGAAAGAAAATTAACTAGCAGATTGGTAACTTAATGCTGCCAGATTTCAGGCCTGGACATGCATATGAATGTCTATAAGCATTTTTCCTGTCTGTTTTGCTGTTTGTCATCATGAGATCAGTGCTGAATCTGCCTTTTTGCCATAGGCTAAGGGCATCTCAAGTTTTGTTTGAGAGAAGAAAAGATACTTCTGTCAACTTTTGATACCTGCTTCCAAAATGGAAGGCATCTCTTTATGCTTTACTTTCTTGTTGTCATCTTGGCCTCGTGCCATATATACTAGAATAGAGCCAACCAGGCATCATTTGCTTGTGTTAGCCAGTGATATTTCCCAGTTCTATTATCACTAGAAGGAAAAATGCCTTTTTTCTTTTCTTCCTTTTTTTTCCATCACCTCCTCTTTCTGAGTTTTGTGTTGCAAGCGGTTGAAGGGAGCCTTAGACTTTGCAGGTGCAGAAATATTTAGAGATTGAGCAGTTGGATTGAAATATGCTTATGTCTTGTTCTGTTCTAGATGTGTTTCCTCACGGTACTGTAAATGTTTTAGTTTTTCTTTCTAAGAAACACCAGGGAACAAATTGTATGTATTTTGTCATTTTGAGAAGACAAACCTTACTTTTTAAATATGAGTCTGAGGCATAGAGTCTCTCCCAGAAAAATGTTACTAGATTGCTTAGCTGTGATTTGAAGTTAAATAAATTAATGAGTCCTCCCAGCCAATCTCTAATTGCTTTCTGAGCTACCTTTGTGCATTGCATTTGGCATTTGAAAGGGTCAGTGAACTGCAAACTTGGGCAGCTGTCTGATTTACATGTGTTTTCTGAAAGAGTGGTCACAAAGTTGTCTCAGTTCTATGCTGGAAATTGTGCTGATTTTCATATAAATATATCAGTACATTTTATTAGCCTTATTCTTTCAAAATCATGTGATTTGCCTGCAATAGAGATCTCATTGCTGACTCAATTAGGCATTTAAAAAGAGCTCTTTCTTTTTTTCTGTGGAACTTTGTTCCACATTTCTTAAACTACTTGTGGTATTCACACATGAACCAATATCTAGGCATTTTTCTACAAAAGCTGGTTAAATGAATGGTATTGTGCAAAAAACATCATGGTGTTTGGTGACGTTGTCTGTAAAAACCTTCCCTAGCAATTAGCAACTACTGTTACTTGCTGAGTTGCTGAGGAGCCGGAGTAGGTCCCATGCACTGATTAACCACAGGTTGCCAAAAGCGAGGTTTTGAAGAAAGTGGGTTACTTGCTAGTTGACAGGGTTTTTTTAAAAAAAGACTGCTAAAATATTGTGTAGCCATACCTATTCCTTTGAGCTTCTCTGGAGTGTTAAATGCGGCCCCTTGCACCATCTTGTTCAAATTTGTCATGGTGACAAGCAGGGAGCCCACTTAGGGACCGCTCTGTGAAAAGTGTTGCTTATTGCTTACACTGTGTTTTAGTCAGGTACTGATGGACATTTATGTGAATTTCTTCAGTGCTTTGGAATTAACTTACCTTAAACTCCTTGCTGATGATTACAGGTGCCTGGCAAAGTTTGGATCTTGAATATAATTATTGCTTATTTTGTGTTGTTGCAATATTGATACAGCTTTTTTTCACTGGAAGATGTTTTATGAAAGATTGAGGAGACAGGAGAGACTTGTGACTGCAGATGCTTTGCAACAAATGTACCCAGTTCCTTCTGATGAAACCCTAGAGTTGGTTCTGAAATAATTCTGGTTTTCATTTTTAAATTCTTTTGTTTGTTTCTCGGCACACTATGTAAGACTCCTTTATTTTTATTATTATTAGAGGGCCCCTCAGAGGCCAGAGACAGCAGCCTGGCACCTGGCCAGATGGGGAAGCCAGTGACCCTGGAGAGCTAGGGACAGCCAGTCAGCTCACTAGACTGGTTGGCTGGCTTGGTGAGCCGGCCTGTCCTCTTTCAAAAGTTTTGATTGAATTAGCACATTCCTGTGGAATATTTTGAGTTTCACCAAGTCAGCACTTTCTGTTGGAATGGTGTTCTACTGGAAACTTTCTAAGCCGATCTCCTCAAAGCCGCTCGCTCAGGGGTGGTTCTGCTTTGACATCAGTGCTGCTCTCACTCAGAGCACTCTGCATTTAATTCACATGTGGCAGTGGGTCTGACTATTGGCCAACATATTTACTCAGGTTCATTTTAAGGGGAAAAGCTTTCACTAGTGTAATTCAGAGAGGAAGAGTGTCGAGACATCCAGTGCATGAACTGCTGAAGGTTTTTCCATACTTGAATTTAGGACTTTGTAATTTTTCTGTTTAAATTATAAGAAGTGAATTTTGTAGACCTATCATATTAAAAAACAGCAGGAGATCAGACATCACAGATAGCAGAGATTACAGATACGATTTTATATTGTGAGTTTATCCAATTTCTTCAAAATGGAGAATTACTATGTGGAAAACTGTTATAGACAGAATATTAAAAATTAAGGTATGTGTACCAGAAGGGAAAAACAGGAGTGGAACTCAAATGTGCTCTTCCTGACTGGCAATGTACTTTGTTTTCTGGGGAGTTTGGTCCATCACCAGGCACAAATAGTGGAATCTTCCCATGCCATCTAACCAAGTTCACAGAGTCACAGGATATTCTGAGTTGGAAGGGACACACAAGGATCCCTGAGTCCAACTCTAAGTGCATGAACCACACAGGGATTGAGCCCACAACCTCGGAGTTATCAGCACCATGCTCTGACCAACTGAGCCCATCTCCAGCTGACTTGGGCCACAACAGTGCAATTGATACTCAGATGAGCAAGGATGCAAAGCAGGGGTTTGTCATGATTTAACACACTGATGTTTGTTCTAAGTCAGTTTGAGGTGTTGCATCAAGTTTTGTCTTTTGAGGAAAGCATTTCTTGCTGGGGCTGCCATATCTGAGGCTGGCAGGTGAGCAAGTGTCAGAATTTTGAGCTAGAATCTGTATAAGCAATAATCCTTCTAGAGGAGTTTTCAGCGTTGAAATGATGGCCATAACATGCATTTTGATCAAGAGCAGACATTTAAATACTGGCATGAATCACCTAAAGGACTAAATAAAAATATTTGGGAACGTTCTTTGTGAATGGGGCTGACCTAATTTTTAATAACACAAGTTATAACCTTTGTTGATTGCTGCCTGTTTCAGCATCTTTGGGGCAAGGTACTTATGCCAGAACTTGTTGAGTTCATATTGCTCAGTAGAAGGAAAGAAAAACAGTGCACCTCAAATTAATATTTGAAGCACCAAAATGCATGATTCTGGTAGTCCTGCCCACTGCAGTGACTTGACTTACTTGGTCACTTCTGTGCACCAAGGGAGAGTATTTTATTCAGCAAGGTTGATGCTCTCAACCGTTTTGACTGATGCATTCAAAACTTCAGGAATTAAAAGAATTATTAACTTCAAGTTAATTTCTCTGCCAGGGTTCCTGAGATCACACCCTGAAAGACCTTGCAAAAGGGCATCTTGCCAGTCTGCCTGGAAAAGCTTAAGCCTTCCTCCTTGTCCTCATCCTTTAATAGGACTAGACTTTTAGCAGAGCGGTACAAAATAATGCTAAGACAGATCAGTTATTTCATTCCACTTTATCCAAGGTGTAAAATTCTCCATAGAATTTCTTGATACTATCATTTTAGAAGTTTAACAAGATTCTTGGCTAAAGGTTTCTAGCTTCTTACTCTGTCCTAGGTGGTTCTATGATCTGTCCTCAGGGATGCTGGGGAGGCAGAAGAGCATACTTTAGAGGTAGTTTAACAGAACATGTAAAAAGACACTTATCCCCTGCTTGCAGTTAAAATAGTGGTATTTACTCTTTCTTTTGATCTTGTGAACATCCTCCAGAGTATGTAGGAGGTTCATTCAGTTTCCCTAATGCTTTAAAACTGTTTTCTTTAGTAGTTCTTGAAAATATAAAGAATTGTTGAACTTTGAGATTTTGTTTAATGTGGTGATAGTAGAACATTATTATAGTAAATAAAATTTCCATTTCAGACATTTGCACAGATCTTCTTCTGTGAATTAATATAATATTGGCCCAGACTTTTCATAACCTGTCTTGCAAATCATTGTTAAATTTGAGGAGGGAGTTGTCATTTTCAGAAGAGAAATTCTGCTTGAAGTAATGTTTGATTAAAATAATATTGACTGATTTGTACTTTCTCCCTTTAAGAATTGTTGATAATGTTTGAACAAGGGCAAACTTTTACTGATGTTCACCAGTCTAGGCCAAAGACAGCTACTTGTCCAAACCAGACTGTCAAGAGGAACAGTGGCAAACTTTATTTCTTCCTCCCTTTCTTCAGTAAAGCTGTATTTCCTTCCTGCCATCCCAAATCTCTCCTTCAACAGTTTTTGGTACCTCACAGAAGAGTATCACTACAAAAGCAGCCTGTTATGTTTCAAGTTTGTTGGGAAGGGAGGTTGTTCATCTTGGAGAGTAGTGCTGATAATGTCACTAAATAAAACCACACTCTAGTTCAACTTGTGCAACCTGTGCCTGCCTCCTAAAGGGAGGTAGGACCTGCTTCAGTGACCCCATTCCAGCCTCAGTCACTGGATGAACTGGGTCAGTCTCTTACAGTGTGGAGTTGCAGCACTTTTAGAAGCTGTAGTCTCTTATCTTTCCTCCACACCCACAAACTGTCAACCCTTTGCTATGGAGCCAGAAAAGTAAGCTGTGTGTTTGTAGTGGTGTGGCTGTGAAGAAAGCTCATCTAATGAGAACACAGTGTAACTGACAAGGAAATACTTTGAATGTCTGGAGCAGCAATTCCCAGAACTGCAGACCGCCCCATTTATCTCTGCAAGGTAATACTCATGGAGATGTAGTGGTGGTGGTTGAAGTATCAATATTGCTTGTTATTTTACTTGTCATGCAAGACAAAGGTGGGATATAGATTTGTAAAGAAGCTGTGACAACTCATTTTCATGGTTCAGGTTGGAAATGCTCAATAGATGATGCTGGATTTTCTTTCTACTGTAATGAAGTAAAGTTGACACGTTTGGATCCTGCTGAGGAGGACACACTGCAGGGATCACACCTATTAATATCTTAAACTTTTCTCTGATTTGTTGTGCATGTGATTTATTCTTTTAACAAACCTTTGGGGAGAAATATTTTCTGCATACTTTACCTTCAGCCAGGCCTAAATCTGCTAGACTGAACTTCCTGTGACAAAGCCAGGCAAAATAGCTTCAATGTCACCTCATACTTAATTCAGTTCTTGAGAGCAGGACAACTTTTTTTTTCTTAGTACACTGGAATCACCTTTCTTTAAATGCATACCTGTGCCATGGGAATATTTTATATGCAGCACTGGATAAAAAAGCTAAAGTAAAGCTTTTGACAGGTATAGAACAAGCCTGCTTGTTTCTGAAATAAATAGAGAAAATGGGATCATTCACGTGCTGAATAGCTCAAGTTACTTCTTTTGCTTATATGCTACTCCTTAAAACCTCAGATCCCACTGTTGTCTTGCTGTTGCACTGACAGCGCTGCTGAAGTCAAATGACAGTTCTTGTCTAGAAAGTGACAGCTACACCTGTGAAACAGTGCTGCAAGGAGCACCTGCGGGTGCCAGGAGGGGTTTGCAGCCGGGGCCAGGAGGGGACCCGCTCCCTGCGCTGTGTGGCTGTGCCTCTCTTACATAACTGCGGCGCAGTGCTGCCTGCAGCAGGGCGCCCGGGGACGGCTCTGCCCGCTCGCCGTGCTCTGACTCCGCACCATGTGATGCGGGCAGACAGGAGCTACCTTCCATGCCTTGCACTTAATCAGTCTTTAGCTCGGAGAGGTCATTCAGAGGATGTCATAAATCCCGGCTGCAACTGCTGCAGTCTTGTGACTGCTGGGAACTTAGCTCCAGGGGAAATAATGTTCCTAGTTTTGCTAGTTTTGTATGGTAATTCTGCAGTCTTTAAGCTGATACCTCTAAAACCTTAAGGTCTTACTCATTTGCTAGCAGCAGTCAGCCCCCCTTTTTTTTTTGTCTTAGTTGCCCTGTGGAATCAAAACCTTGAAAATATCCCTTTTCTAATCGTAGAAAATGGATTTCATCTGCTGGATTTTGAAATAAAACTACTTGAAATCATTAGGTTTAAAAAAATAAATGCCAGAATACATCTCACTGAGACTGAGTGAGCTGCGTAGGAATTTCATGGTATTTCCTTCCCTAAATTTCTCACTGTTTGGCAGGAACTAATACAGATTATTTGCAGATCAGGACTTCTTTTTTTTTTTTTTTCTTTTCTAAAGAAGTATAAAAGAATAAGGGGCACTCCTTCTGGCTCAGAAACTGCCCCAAGGGCAGATCAATTTGTAAGTACTGCCTGAAATGTCATTTGTAATTTGTTTTTTTTTTCCTGCAGATTAAAATCTTGCTTTAAAACCTGCTACCCTTTGATTACTTTAATAGTCCTGTGCTTCTGAGCTGCAGACTCAGCCCTTCAATGTACAAAAGAAGTCAGTCCAGCTTTTGTAGGGGATTTCAGTGGTAAAAGAAGCCAAACTCTTCAGAAACAAGCTGGGTGAGAACAGTGCTAGTGTGATTGAGTACTCTCACTTCTAAACTGGGGATTATTATCACTGCTTACACAGGGGAAAAGATTACCAGTTTCTAGTATTTTAAACAAAGTCCAGTGATTCTAAAACAGGATGTAAAACACCTACTGACATAGGTACAAAATACTAGACTTGGCTGTTCTATCCTCCCTGGGGGAACCTCCTTGCTCCCCAAAGTTTGCATAACTTTGTCTATGTGGCTACAGATTCCCTCAGCTTCTGAAATAACCCCAAGTTCTAACACAGAGCTGAAACACGAGAAACTTCACTGGTGTTTAGTGCTGAATTATATTAACACTCATGAAACCTTGTTAAAATTTCTTCATAAAAACCTCAACTTCCATTTTAATCCTGCACTAACAGCTATCTGTAATTTGAAGCCATATCAGATTTTCATCATTATGACCATGTTCCTCATGCCCTCCTTCCTTGAGTGAGGTTTCATAAGGTACTGTTCATGTGTAATGTTAGGTATTTGATAGCCCCTGTGTAGCTAAGCAAGAATCTAGTATTCACTGTTAATTTTTAGCCCATGAATATTTGTTTGGAATGAAGAGGTGGAGAAAGGAATAGTTTGGTTAACACTTACTTTTTTCTTCTTCCAGTTCCAAGGAAGTCTATTTTAATCTATGGCTTAATCTATTAGCTGAAATGATGTCATAATGGTGTTCAGTAGTTTTGGTAGCCCCTAAATTGAAAAAAATGAGGAGAAAAATAAAACTTTAATATGGCTGTAGAAATATACTGCCAGATTATGGGCATGTAACTTGAAACAAATACAGGAGAAGTGTCTTTGGGAACTTCTCATTTTTTAAGCACACCTTCCATGTTAATCTTTTTTGTGTTATTGTTTGTGAATGATCATGATGGTTGAGTACTGTTGGAATTGTGCTTGGTTTTTATTTCACTTAGTTGCTTTAAAATTTAAAGGAAGGTTTATTGATGGCTTCTTTTTTGTTGTTTTTGGGCTTTTTTCCATCCTCTTGCAATTCAATACCTACTGGGATAATAATAACCTGTAGGTACCTGTTAGCACCAGAAATACCGTATCTCTGTGCTTGCTGCAATAAATTATAATTCTGGATAATGGGTTTGTGTAGAGTAGAAAAACTGAGATAACTTTGAAATTTCTGACTCAATATCTGATGTTATCAGAACTTTTGCATTCAGACATGTTTTGCATTCCATCTATATCACAATGATAATTGCATTTAAAATAGGAATAGCTTGTAAAAAGCAGTCTGTCTGCTACAAACAGAAAAGACAGACAAGTAGAAATTATGTGGTGATTTATATCCTTGTCCCGTGTATGCACGTTAACACCAGACATTGTGTTAATCTGGAGAAGGCTGATCTGGAGCCTGTGGCTAAAAGTACCTTCTAGGCCTAGCACCTGGCACTGGGGTTAATAAGCCAGACTTTATGCATGCTGAGTTTTGGCACCAGTGTTTTCATTGTGTGTTGCTTAGTAATGCATCCTGTCTTCCCTAAGAATAGTGTCTTAGTCACACACACCTGCTTTTTCTCCCCCCTTCTGTTTTACCTTAGGCTCATAGTTTCATCTTTCATCCCATCTCCCTGTGCACTCATTTTGCATCAGATCAAACTAAACTCCACTGCTTGCAATGAGTCAGTTACTTGGCCAATGTTAAGAGACTGGAAAAAAGACTTGGCAAAACTCATTGTGCTCTGGGCACCTGTAGGAAGCCTGGAATAGGAACCTGAAAAAGGACAAAGTGAACAAAACATGGAATCAAATCCTTCATCCAGCTTCAAAACAAGTCACCATTAAAGTAACCTGTATTGCCCAGACTAACAGAATAGATAACTTCATCTGAGCTGCTTTTCTTCATTTCTTCTCTCTGCCTCTGTTGTTCAGGGACACTTACTGCCCTACCCTTTCCTTCTGTGAAGTTTTCTAATGTGCTTCTTTTATCTGCCTTCTGTCAGGTGCGAGTTTTCACACATTTCTTTAGGCCAGTGTGTTCTCATCACACTTCTGGTTCATTGCAAACCATGAAGAATGAAACATCTTATTTGAAAATCTTTGCAAAGAAATTTCTCTGGCTTCTGGTTGTAGTTTCAGTGATGGTGAACAGTTGAAGACCTGCCATTTGGAAAACTGTTCTCTGCAGTCTTTTAGATCTTCTTTTGTGTTGGGGATAAAATAAATTTAGTCACTTTAAAAAGCTGAGAAAGCAAAAGGGATTTCCTAAACTACGTGGGGATCTTTTTGAACAGCCACATCAACATCCTGCACTTTTAAGAACCTATCCAACTTAGATGTTTCCTTCAGCTTGATCAGTCATCTTCTCTGCCATATCCATGCTCTGCCTTACCTGCCAAGTTTCTAAGAACATTCTAAGAAATTAAGCATCCAGTCTTAATTTGGAAAAGTTGCTCATTTTAACAGACTTAGAGCATCTGAGCGAAGTCTTCCTTCTGATTGTAAAGTTACAGGAAGAGACCTGTCTCTGCACTGTATTTGGAAGGAATTGTTTACCCTTCTCCTGACCACAGTGGTAGCTTTTCTTCATGAAATCATTAACTCAGATATCCAAGTGATTTACTACCAGAAGAAGCTTTTATAGATAAATATTTCTGGAGTTTTATGCCTGGGTGGTCATGGTTGGGTTGGGGTTTTTTTGTTGTTTTGGTTAGTTGGTTGAGTGATGGTTTTTTTGGTGGGTTTGGGTTTATGTTTGTTTGGTTTGGGGTTTTATTTTTTTACCTTTGGTAAAGAAGTTATCTGCTATGCAAGACAAGCTAAAATTCATGTCTCCCATTTTCCTTGAGCCTACCCTGCTTGGTAACCCTGCCTGTTGCTTAAGCAGAAACTGTATGGCTCACCCACCTTTGAACTGGATTTCTGGATTGCTATCTCGAGTTTTCAATAGACATAAGTTGATTTTTCATCTATCATAGCAATGTCTTAGTACTGCTATGGATTGGTGGGTACACATAAGCAGCACTTAAATATTTTGCTTTGTTTTACTCCTGATCAAACAAAAATGATAAAAGATCTGCATGTGTGTTCTTTCTTGCCTACTTCTCTAAGTTTCCTTCATCCCAGCTCTATCTCCAGCTCCCTGTAAGAAACGATCCTCTCTAAATGCAGCAGACTCTGTCAGCAATGCATTCTAGTTGCCTCTGGCCATTTAATCAACCACTCCTCCTTTTGTAGCATACTTGTGGTGTAAGATCCTTTTTGATGGTAAACTCAGCCTTGAGAAGTGTAAATCATTCTTATGGAGCCAAGGAGGATGTACTCCCCAAGTGATCCTTTCTTTATGCTGCTTCCTAAGGTATCTTGTTTTGCTGCTGTTTTGTTTCTTGTGGGTTTGCCTCTTTACATGCTGCTTTTAACTCCTAACATTCAAGATTAACACGAGATAACCTTAGAGGTCATGTAATACTGATGAAAACCAAGAAAACAGCCTGAAGGCAGCTTCCTGATTCCATGTGCTGCAATGAGCAGCTTTGTTTCAGGCAGCATGTGCTAGGGTACACCATTCATGGTGGGATTTCACATGGGCACCTATGGCTGCATTCAAGACTTTTTCACCCAATCACCTCCTGAGAAGACAATATTTAGAAGTATTGTCTCCCAGAAGCAATGTTTCTGACAGGAGCGGAGTAAGCCTTGGGACAAAATATAACATGCCAAGGAAGACTCTTCAAGAACAAGGTACCCCTTGGGTCGTTCTAAAAACAAATATATGTCAGTTCATTTGAAGTGGGGACTTAATACAAGATGGGTAAGGCTGGCAAAAAGTCTTTTTACATCATATTCCTGAGGACAAGACTGTTTGTGATTCATTTATGAACAGGTGCAGCTTTTTGGCCCATACCTAGACTAAAATTTGACAAAGATATGGTACTTACAAATGTGGTGAATGGAACTTATCTTTAGAAGTCAGTGCAACAGGAGAAAGTTATTTAGCTATCTTGAGATCACTTAATGTCCAAATGCATCTTGAACTGCAATCAGACTGATTAAACAGATGTTGGAAAGACTTAAGCAGAAGTTTTAGAGTCAGTCAGATAATTGTATTGAGAGCAAATCTTGAATTACTGTGGAAAGGCATAGTCACTGGCAATAAATCTCAAGATATGAGGACAAGACATTTCATGGCCAGTTGGGCTGATAGAATTTATCTGGTATGAATACCTATTTCACCCCAACACTTTCTGCCAGAAGTGTAAATGTGGATTGAGAAAGCTGATACACTGATAGCAGTAGCACAGGAATGGCTGTGGATGTCGATGCTTGGAAGTGAGGAGCTTTATTTCTCTGACTACTTGGCCTTTTTTGGAAAGCCTAGCTTTTCACCCTGAGGTGCAAACTTGACTTTGTCTTTGAGCAAGATATCTTAATTGGGCATTGTCTCAAACCTGTGTTATTTATACTTGTGATTTAATTTTTTTTTTCAAAACCGTAACTTGTATTGGCACCCTGTACCTCAAGCTAGGTTTCCTTTGTGGTTGCTGAAGCTAAATCTCTCTACAAAAGAACTCAGTTTTCCTCAGTGTGCAAATGCTTCTGCCTTCTATGTTAATTAGCTACCTGGATACAATTCTATTTAAGTAAACTACGACTACAAAACACAGCCTTTTTTACTCCTGCTCCCTAAAATGTATTCCTATCACTACTGTTTCAGTTTTTATCTTTATCTAACCAGAAGTATTTTTTTTCTACCATAGACCCGATTGTTATCTGTCTGAACAGGAAGCATCTAGCTATTTCTCAGAATTTACTAAGCTCAGAATGTCCCACAAAAATTTAAATCCAGTTCTTCAAGTGTGGGTTAGCTAAGAAACAATGAAACTTCTGCAGCCGTCTCTTTCCATCTCAGCCTGGTGTAGCTACACAAGTATTGCCACTTAGGCCTAATTCTGCAAATATTTTTCTTGTGTGACTTTCCCCTTTTGTTTTCTTCCTCTCCTTTACTTTTGTGTTTTAAGAAGAGAGAGCACCAAAGACTGTAGACAATGTGTGTGCAGGATGTCTTTCATGATGGATATCTATTTGTAGATAGCTATCTCAGTCCTGGACCAACACTGAGCAACATGAGAGGAACGGGGAAAACAACGATAACGCTTGGACTTAGAGTAGGAAATTGTAATGCGCTGCCATGTTGCAAGGGGTGAAGAGTGAGATGCCAGACAACATCACCACACCTCCATCCCAGCAATTCATCAAGCACTTTGTCAGCATTTGATGAAACATCACATTTGTTGTAGCTTGTTAGCTTGCTTCGGAGAGGTTTGGGTTTTATATATTGTGGCTGGGAAGGTATTTGCAGATTGCTTAAGTTCTATTACCACGTGAGTTGTGCAGTGGTGTTTGGGGTTTTTGTATGCATGAAAAGTTACCGTCTGTGCTTGTTTGATTAGCACAAGGGTATTGGTTTTTTTGGCAGCATTGAAAGGAGTTTGGATTGAAGTTATTCAGAGGAGCTGAATACTGAATTCCCACCTGCTCAACTTTGCGGTGTTATGAAAACCGAAAACTGCTTAGCTGTGGTACAAATTAAACCATTGGATGTTAAATATCTTCCCTTTTACATCTGATCCAGTGGAGGTGGCTTATATTAGAGCAAAATGAAATGTTTCTAGCTAGGAACCCACTGCTTCTTCAGAAGGTATGTTCTCTGCTGAGGGTAGTGAAGTTCCACTTCTGGCTGTGAAGGCACAATCTTCATGGGTGAACTAAGCTAATGGCTTGTGCTGGTTTGAAAGCAAAACCAGTGAAAGACTCCAAGTCAGAAACACAATTTAATAAGAGGAAAAGAAAAGAAATAAAAGAAAGTAAAATAAAAGTAATAGTACAAAAAACCACTGACAGAGTCAGAATACAACCTGACACCCTGTTAGGGTGGTAGTGGCAGTCCAGATGAGATGATCTTGTCGAAGCAGTGATCCTGTAGAAAGGTCTGGTAGCTCTTGTCTCCTCTGGGAGTCCAGTGGATAAAAAGCTGCCTGTGCTGTCCCAAACCCTGGATTTATCCAGGTGGGAATGCTTGGCTCCTCCCCCTGGGCAGAGTATCTCCCAATGGGCTGATCTCATTCTATGAGTCATGCAGTGGGTCCTTGATGGCCCATTAAACAGAGATAACTCCCGGAGGGAGTTATCTATGAGTCATGGGCAAGGCATTGTTAGGCTCGTTAACAGAAGATAAGGAAAACACTGCCCCACCTTGGCTCCAACGGCTCATGGGGATAGAATACAAACTTTGGGCACAATTTTACATTGTAACCTAGGACATGGCTTCAGCTCTGCCTTGCTCAATCTGCTGACTGACCCTGTATCTGTGAAAGCTGAGTGGCAAAATAAGCATCTGCAGTGGCAACTGAATGATGTTCCTCCTACTGTTGGGAGCTCTGAGCACTTAAAAATCATTTCCCCTTCAGAGTGTCTTTCTGCCTCAACTTTTGAGCAGCAGTGGGTGGCTGACCTGGTCATCCAAGAATGATCCCTAGAGAATCAAGAGTATTCCTCTTGTGGCAGCCAGAATACTGAAAACCAGCTGTAATGTCAAAGAAACTGCTGGCTCCCCTAGTGCTTAGGATAGACTGGGAAAGACAGGTTTTGCTTGTAGGCAATACCAATTTGCAAAGACAATTGCTGAGCTACATGAGAGAAGCACATCCTGTGCATAATGGCTTTCCTTCCATTCTAGTGTCTACTTCTCCCAAGGACATTAACCTTGTAAGAAGGCTGTCCATATTATTGGTATCAGACAGTTAAAAATATTTCTCTCTTCCTCCTTTCTCCTGTGCCTGATTTGCAACAGAAAATGAAATGAGATGGAGGAAGGCAGAAGGAGTGGTAGAAAATTCAGGTCTAGAGAGAACACATTTTAAAGAAAATGAGCATGAAGAGGAGGAAAGCATAGTAAGAAACAGCCAGAAAGAAATGGAGAGGGAGAAAAGCAGATGTGACAGAAGCCATAAAAATTTAGTGAATCAAGTCAGTAACATTTAATAAGTGTGTGATCATACAAACACATGCTTCCTGGCTGCTGAAGAGTAAGGTACCTGTGGAAACATGTAGGTCCTCCTTGATACCTTGTGACATCAGCAAAGGTGATAGCAGTAAAAATGTAGAAATTCTGCAATATGGATGAATTCGTGCTCTACTTGTGAACAAATATATTGGTTTCTAGATGTCTAGAGCTCTACATACTCCATTTAAAAACAAGCAGAGATAGTCTCTGGTACTTTACTAAGACAGTTTTTAGTCATCAGCTTTAAAATTGAATGAATGTGTAACAGATACATGGTAATATGTACTATTTAATAAAGTTTCATCAATTTTTTTTTTAAATGGCTGTTGTTTTACCAACTTTAGTGCCAATACTATTCAAAAGGTATGTTTCAATTAAGTTTCAGTTGTGTTCCTGAAAGGGTTGACGTCTGTGATGTCCTTCACCAGTAAGCTAGTTGTGATGGCAGCTTCCATGGACATTTAAAGTTTTAAATTTTAGAAAAAAATATAGACATTTTGAAAAGTTGTCATACTGAATTGGGTCGAAGTGTTTCTAACCTGGTGTTCTGTTTCTAGTGAATACCCAGAGAGAAGTAAAATACTGCAGCTATAAAGTGATAGCTCTCAAAGTATATTGACATTTCCATGATTTATGACTTCAGGTTGCTTGAGCCTAGGGCTATATCTGCCTGTGTTTTAAAAGAAAAAACAAAGCACCAGCACAGATTTTAATTACCTTATCCAGAAGGTATGCAGTGCATATGCTTTTGCAGTCCTCAGTTTGAAGACACTTTAATCACAGATATTGCCTATAATCCTAATCATGGCTGAGTTAGCGGCTTTCATAATTATTGGATGTATTTTCAAAAGTTCTAGGAAAAGTTTTCAATTGGTAAAGTATGTGCAAAATTGCCAGAATGCCTGTTTTTTAATTCTCTACTACCTATTTTGCTATAAATGCAGAAATGGAGTAGACTTTATTTTCCAGTAAAGATAAAAGCAGAAGTTTAGGAGGAAAAATTACTGACAACCCAAAGTTAGAACAGTAGTAACCAGCAATAGAGGAGAAGAGGAAGAAGTACTTGAGCAGACTCAGGATAGAAATACTATGCTCTTTTTCAAGATTTCATTTTTGTCACCATCTTTGGCTAGTGAGTACTTGTTCAAGTAGCTGGGAAGGTGGAGGAGCGTTTACTTTCTATTGAGTGCAGTGCACGTGGATGTGGGGGTGTGGTATTTGTGTATGTACCCACATGTGGGTGAAATGGAAAAATGTGGCTTATTTCCTCTTCCCACTTCCATTTAGGTAATACACTGATATAAATGTTTTAATCATGACATTGATGAAGTTTTAAGCTGCTTTACTCTTTCTTTTGGTTTGTGTGTTTTGTTGCTTGTTTGGGGGGTTTTTTTTAAGGGAAAAATTATAAAATAAAATGTATCTGCTGAATCACTCTGCTGCAGGAAAAGATGAAAACAAAAAACCTCTTCAGACTGCAGTGGTTCTGTGCAAAATGATATACAGATTTTTCTGTAACAGTTATGTTTAAAAGTCATTGTTAAATGGCCCTTAAACTGACTTCCATCTGATACAAGCCAGTGATGGTGTAGGAGAGTGCTGCATAACACAAGTACAGAACAAAATCTGACCAGATACAGGTCTAACAGGATTATTCACTCCTTTTTCTTTGTCTGAGATTAATGATCTAAATCACCTAAAATGGTCAAAAGGTAGTCAGATCCAAGGTGTCATAAATCTGTGAAGGACTGGTTTTGCTGTCATCACTCTACGTGTGTAATTAATTATGAGCTCATTTATATGGGTTTGGAGTGTGTTAATGTGCAAGTTACACATGGGCATTTACAGCAGTTGTTTTTTTATACTCACACCGTCAGTATTTATGCACAAGAGCCTTCGGAAGGATTCATGAGGTTTACACAAGTAGGGAATGCTGATTCCTCATTATTCCAGAGGAAGAGGAGCACTGAGTCCTGTTAACATAACCTCTTCTGCAGGGGTGGCAGAACTGCACCGTGTTTCTGAGGTCCGGTCTGTGCCAGCCGTCATTCGCACCCCCTCCGGCATAACTGGGCAAAGCCCAGTGTGTGCCTGGTGGCTCATCCCAGTTGGGAAGTCTGGGGTGAAGCCAGGGAGGGCGGCAAGCTGTTTGCCAGGGACTTGTGTAGTAGGGCCAGTGCTGGCAAGAGGGAGAGTACAGGAATACTGGAGGGAAAATAAAGGAGCGTCAGACACTTATGCCAGGGCTGGTGGGAGATAAAAATGTTTAAATTGGCATCATGCCCTAATGTTAGCCAAAAGGTACAGAACCTTGCTAAATTGCTCAGTGGGAGTTCAGACCCAAGCATTGTGCAGCCTGGGGAGTGCAGGATAAGCCAGACATGTACAATAGAGAATGACGGGAAAGCTGTTCACAGGAATGCTTTCTTTTATAAACTGTATTTTTATCAGACAGCTTTTAATTTCTGTTATCAAAGCTTGACTAAATGCTTCTCTCTCAAGAATGCTTGAGGGAATGAGACTGGGATTTAATTCACTGGAGATATCTTAGTCCCATTTTGGTTTGGTTAGCAGCTGCTGATCTGATAAAGGGACTCTGTGGAAAAAGTTGCTTTTACTAAGTATGCTCTGTATGTATGATACATGATTGAATTATCAATGGTGCTGCTTCCTACAACCTAACCATGAGAACTGCTCACAGGAGTTCTTGTAAAGCTGTGCAAAGAGGTGGTCTAGGAGGATGAAGTCTGACAGCATCAGACAAAGTTTGATATCTCTGTAGCTGGACAATATCTGGAGAATTTGCCTACTGGTGTCTGAATACCTTTGTATTAAAAAACCCCCAGACAACCAAATACCAAAATCCAACCTCAAGGAAGTAGTTATCCTTAGCACCCTCTTCTGGGCAAGTTGACAGGTAAGAGTTCTTAAAATCTCTTGTATTGTTTTAAATTACCTTGTCTCCTCAGTATTTCTAATGTTCTGAGAAGTTTACGGCTTCTGATTGAAGTTTGCTGACTTGATAAACTCTGATTGGAGTTTACTGTGCGTAAAATACATTTTAAATTTTTTCTTTATTGTGGTGGATGTATATTGTTTATTATTTTGTTTTGAATATTTTTTTTGTAATAGTTCACTTCCTGCTAGATGTTTTTCACATTTCCATGAAGGTGGTACACACATGGCATTATACAGTATTTTTAGCATAACCAGTCAATGTAGTGGAGACTGAAATAAGCACTGCTTTAGAAACTCAAGCACCTGCAAGACAGCTGGCTGTCATTTAATGGAAACAATGTAGACGTAATTTCCTTTTACTTTCTTGCTGCCGTGGTAGCTTTCTTTCTGCTACCATGGTCTGTCATTCTCTGTGTTTGGAATGCCAGTGGTGATGGAGCCACAGGAGAGAACAGCACAGAGCTGCTGGGTTCTCAGTTTCTCATAGCTGCAAAAGGTACTCTCCATAAGCAACCACTTGAGCTGCCTTTTGGCAAAGAAGTGGGGGAAGCTTTTCCCATGAACCCATGGAAACTTGAACGTGTGGACTTTATTTTGCCAAGTGTGTGCCTTTCTGATCTGCCAGTACGGTTGCTACATGGTCTCTTTTTGGGAGTGCCCTGTGGACTGTGTGAGGTTGTGTCTAACTGGGACTTCTGATCTGCCTCTGGCAAGCAGGGCCTTATGTGAGCTTCTGTTTTGCTTCGTGCTAAGACTGAATTCTGCATCCCACATGCTGGCTAAGAGAAGTGTCCAAGGGAGAAGGTTTTTATTAAAAATAATATGTTTTCCCAGCAACTTCTCAGTGAAAGCCAACTCTTTTGCATTCCTAGTAAGTTACTTTTGCCTCCTTTGTTCTGGGACTTGGTAATACTGCAAAAAATTCAGCATCTCCAGGAGTCATTGGAGCCATACAGCAATGATCTTTCCTTCATGGAAATCTCACATTCCTGCAGTTAACAGTTTCATACTTTACACTGAGAAAAAGGTGGATGGGATGTAGAACATGCTAGCATGGTGAGAAGAGGTTGGAGGTGTGAAATACGAGCTACCAGCAAGGCTGGTCAAAGAAAGCCAGATGTACAGAGATAGTACAGAAGAGAGATAAGTAGGAGAGTAGAAAAATCAAATGACAGGCTAAGTGTTTAGAAGCCAAGAAGAACTTTACCTAGTTATTTACCTACACTGCCTGCCTTAGGTGCAGGCTTGAATTTAACCTTCATGTTGAAGATGGAGCATGGGCTCTCATCATGAATCTTCAGTCAGTTGGTGTGTCACTGATCCTTACCTTTCTGCAGGACAAAAAATACATTCTTCTGTAGCTGTGCTTGATGTTCTGAATAAAGAACATTTTGCTTGTAGTAGTCTGATTCTTAACCATTTCACTTTGTGTTCTTTCCTCAGAGGATGTGCTGAGTAAAGATGCTGGGGAGTGTGCAATATGCCTGGAAGAGCTGCAGCAAGGAGATACTATAGCACGGCTGCCTTGCCTCTGCATATATCATAAAGGGCAAGTATTCCTTAGGATGGATATAAAATTTCATAAGGTTGCATTTATGGGGTAACTCTTCTTAAGGGATGCTTAAAGAAGTGTTTAAACTTAGTTGCTTTTTGCACTTAAAAACAACAAATAAACAGCAGTAGCAACCTTCAAGATGTTTTTTAAATGACATCTTTCTGTGTCTCTACCAAACGTATTTGAAGTTAATTTTCCCTGCTACAAGCTTCTCATTCTTGGAAAATCACCCAGATGGGGAAGGAATGTGTATCATGGCTGAGGAGCTTAGGTCATGTGTGCTTAAGTTTTGTCAAATTCTAATCGAGTTGGGCAGGGAGAGGAGGGAATATTTTTTAACCTGTTGCCTTTTTTTTTTTTTTAAATAAGTGTCTGTACTTTACAGAAAGTAAAATGTCAATAAATGATACAAGCAAGATGTTAATGTTAATATTGAATTAACCTGTGTATAAAATCTGGAATTTGTAAAATTCTTCCTTAGAAAATTTTAACACTTAAGATATTTAGGTTTTCAACGGTGTTTAATACCCAAATACTACTGTGGTTTGAGGGTGTTAATTTTTCCAATGATGTGTGTATATGCATATGTATAATATAAAATTCTAGGAGTCATTGAAATTGAGAAGCCAATTTATATTCATATCCTACTGCTAAATGTTACTGGTATTCATGTCAATTGTTTTCATATTTTGTCTTGTATCCAACAGCTGCATAGATGAATGGTTTGAAGTAAATAGATCTTGCCCTGAGCATCCATCAGATTAAGACAAGATTCATATTTTTAGGTAATGTTTATTTATGTTCCAACAATAACTATCTTGATTATCTGAAATAACTGTACTATTTCTTTTTAGTTGTGAATTTACTACTGTGTCTCAGAACTAAAATATTAATCAGTAAGGATTGATGTATATTGCAATATAGGCTAAAAGTTATCCATCCTTGCATGGTGTGGTGTTTCCAGTTTTAGTACTGGGAAGTTGCAATTCAGTGTCAAGAAACCTTTAGCATTAACTTTCTAAGAGTATTTTTCCACAGAAATGAAACAAAATTAAAACAATTACACAAAAAAAAGTGTTATTTTGGATTATTCCATGAGTACTGCCATGTATTTCTGACCGAAGGCTTTTGGAATCACATGAAAAGTTTAAAGCTAGGTATTTTCATAACTAGTTTAATGTTATTGCATTCCAGAATGTTTAAAGCATAGAAATAAGTAATAAATGTTGATGTGTTTCTATCCATCCCATCTCACAGAAGTTCACATTTTCCAGCTTATGTTTTGTGTTAATGATTGCAGATCTGCAATATGTGTTAAAAGTTTAAAGGATAGTTTTATTCTTTAGTTGACTAACTCATAAATTTTATCTTACATTAAACAATTGCCCCTAAGCCTTGTGAAGCACACGAACAATCATCATAATTCTTAGAGAAATAGAGATACCTGAAATTCTGTCTGGTAGCTGAGAGTTTGGTTTTGTTCTGAGGGAAATTTAAAAATTTAAAAAAAAAAATCCGAAGTACTCATTAGTCATTTATTTGTGCATGTGTTTCATGTTGCTTCATGTGTCTGTGTTGTAGGGGTAGCAAAGAAAACCTCAAGGAAAATATCCTGATACGGAGATAATGGCTGTCCAGCCTCATGTTAAATTCTATGTGCTTTTTCCACAGCAGGGAAGGTGATAACTGGGGGCTTAGGAAAAAAGGGGAAGGAAAACTCAGTGGTTGTGCTCATGCTGTTTGAGTGGTTTCTGTACCGAAATAATGGTGTTTTGTCTTCTGCTTTTCCAACAGCTGCTTCCACTGATCAGAAAACATAGGAGATGTGAGGTTCCCTTGCTGAACACAGCGTGCCTGGCTTGAGACTTAGTTCTTTGTGGCTGAAAAAGACAAAGATGGACAGTGACATGGAGAAAGCATTGCAGACACCGTTACTTGCCAGTAGTGCTTGGTATACCAAACACTCATGCAAAGGACACACAGGGATTTTGAAAATGCTGCACATCCTGTAACAATCGACTCCCCAGAGACATTACTGACACTATTTTGTATCGAAGGCCAAAGTTCCTAATTTCAGCCTAACTTCTGGTTCTGTGAAGAAGCGAGTTATTGGACATGTTTCCTACTGCCTCCAGTGGAAGCGGAGACGTTCGATACCTGCTATCTGAGACCCGCGCAGGGGGACGGCCCCAGATCTGAGTGGGAACGTTTTCACCTTCTCGTTGGCTGAAGAACAGTAAATGGCAAACTAAATAAAATCTAACAGTGTGACCTTAATTTACTGAATTCACACCCTGTTTTACGTTCTTCACTTTTTTCAAGAACAGAAAACCTAAACCACTCTGCGTAGGAATACTGTATTTCAGAGTTTTGTAACTAAACCTTTGTCACAATGCAGTCCAAAGAGTAAAACCAAGACAGGTAACTAATTTATATTGATCAAGCTATGGAGATTGTTGAAATCTGCACACTGTATTGCTATTTAAGTAACTAAAACATCTCTTTTACTGCTTGTGAGTCAAAGCGACAGAAAGAAATGCAGCAAAGCAAAATCTTACAGCTATGCAACTTTTTTTAAAATAGGAAAAAGAAAAGAATTACCAATTTTAAGTGCTGCCAGTTAAGGTAATTTGTTTAACGGGTATTTTTTTAAAGATGTTTCAGGTAATTATTTTATTGTACTACTCTCATCTCCAGGCTGCCTCCTGAGGTGTAAATGAAATGCAAATGTGGGCACAGTGAGAAGTTTTTATAGGCATGGGCGAGTTAACATTGAGGTGGGCTTTGTGTTTATTTTTCAAACATGCACAAATTTGTTTCCTTGTTTGAATGGTTTTTTTGGTGGCAGGATCTGTAGTACTTTGCATCTAAACCCTTGGTGTCTTCATGTGGAGACCAGCATTTGACAGTGTGGGTTTTTGTTTAGTTTGGGTTCTTTCTTTTTTTTTTTTTTTAATGCATTTGTTTAATTTATTATTATTTTACTGTAATATATTGATATACCAGAGCTCCAAAAAACACAGGATGTCTCTGGGTGAGTACACCAAGTAAAACTGTGTGGATATGTGTTAGTTCCCAAAAAGTATCACAGTTAAAATAATTTTTTTTTTTTTAAAGACAATAAACTGGAACAGATATCAGGGTTGAGAAGCATACTTTTTATATTGAGAATCAATTGTAGTAGTTTCTGAATTTCACAACACAGGGAAGAGTTTATGAATATTTATTAGCAACAGTATTCTTAGTGAGTTTCAATTGTTAAAATAAGTTGCACAACACTTCAAACGTTTGTTTTGTACATAAATCTGGTTGGTTTTTTTCTTTGGGTTTTTTTTTTTTGGTATTTTTTGGGGGGGGTTGTTTTGGTTTTTGTTCAAGTATACATTTCTCTCTGTTGCTGCTGTTATTTATATCAAAAAGGGCAAAGAACAGGAGCCACTGCTGCTATCTGGAGAACAAGTGCAGTGCATGTTCCTAAACTCTCCCATCTTGCTTGAAGAGCAGTTTTTCTCTGGATAACATTTTCTCCTGAATGTTGCTCTGTAAAATGCCTTTGTTACGCTGCAAATCTAAAGGAGTCCAAACTAGATAATTGTTGTAATTGCCAGTGCAGTTTCTACACTTTTGGGCTTGCATCACTGGTTTTAGCTGAACCTGTAAGCTATGGGGCCCTGTTGAGTTCTCTTTTTCAGTGGGAGCAGAATCATTTTGTCACATGTTCGATTCTGTAGTCACATCAAATGTACAGTCATTCCCTGTACAGAGTCCTTTTTCAATGAGAATATTTGTGTTGCCTTGTATTATCTTGGGGGAGGGAGGGAGGGAGGGAGGGAGGGGGTGAGGAATTACAGCACCTGTAATACTCAAATAGTGGTGTTGCCTGCAGGCCCATTTTCCCAATATTTTAAACTCCTGATATCTTCTGAAAGTAAAACTTTCCCATTTGCATTGATTTAATGTTTACTGTTGGCTGCATGCCTACGGAAACTCACCTGTAGTCATGTAAAGGGGGTAGGTCAGTGTTTTGACGTCCTGTGCTCTGAGGTCATAGATAGTCTTTGGCTTGAGGGTTAAGTAGGTAAATACAACAAACATAAATCTGTTTACAACTTGAGCTCAGTTTTGGTAGTTCATTCTTCTAGTCACTTACTGTTTCCTCAAAAACCCTTCATTTTCTGTATTTAGATGGAAGTAGCTGATTTAAAGACCCAGCAGTCAGGGCTATTGTCCCATGTTTAGGAACAGTGTTGGAAAAGCAGGTCACTAGTCATTGCACTGGTGATGCTTTTGCAGGCAAGGGTCCATCGCTACTTCCATCAGCACAGAAGAGCAGCAATTCCTTGGATTATTTGAGGAACTGATACAAGGTCAGCCTTAGTTTGATGTTCTTGATCCATAAATCTCTTCTGAAAGACTATGGGAAGTTTTCTTGTATACCTGTAACATAGACCAAGCCTGGAATGACCCTGGAAACACGAGAGGAAGCTTGGGTTTGAAAACACCTGTGGAAACTCACCTAGGTAAGCTTTCTGTCACCATCAGCTGGTGATGACCATGCTGTAGGCAGAGCTGTAGTCACAGACAACACCTCCATTTTGAAAACATCCTCACAGGGGTGTCGACTCATTGTGCTTCAGAAGGGAAAAATAAACACCAAACAAGTCCTGTGTCTCAAACAAGGAACACCACACTTGTCCACAAGAAGCAATAACTTCAGTTTCGGTGCGATACGCTTCTTTGCCTGTAAATATTTTGAGATTGCCAATTCTGTGCTGTTTCATAGTATTTTCTGTCATCTGGCCTGTATCTTCCCCAAGTATGTAAGGGTGTGAAATAATTCCCATACTCAGGTCTACCATAAACATGCTGCTTGCCAGCAGGGGAAGAGTAGATTTGACACTGTCTTGAAATGTGCGATTTTTCTGAACTTGTAGCATACCCATGTCTCTTCAGTAGCAACTTGTGTTTTGAAGTTCATAGTGGAGGTGGCTGTGAGTTGGATTGTATATAACCATACCCCGTACAATAACAAGGGAGTCAAGACTGCTGTCAGCACAGGACATCTTTGTCCTGGCTCTTGTAAGTCAGTATATCTATAATAATGCTTCACTTTGGAAGGAGATAGCTCATTTTCTTTCAGTGTGTACATTCAGCAATGAGTTGAGTGGGATGTAAAAGCAAAAATACAACGCACACCACAAATTATTGGTATTTTATTTTTGGAAGGGATAAAGCCAAAACCAGATGGTCTTATTTGCAGTCAAGTTAGCTGTCATAATCAAGGCTAAGTGTACTGGGGTATTTTGGAGTGGAAAACATGTAGGTGATGTACAAAAGTGTGGGTGGATACTTGTGACCTTGGTTTTTTCCCTGCTTCTCCCCTTACGATGTAAAGGGGGTTTATGACTGAATCTCCAGATTATCTTACCCTACTTCTTAATTTTAGGAGCACTGGGCTTTTAATTAAGCCTTTCTGAAAGGCTGGAGAGCTGCTAAAACAGACTCCCAGGAGACTGAAATCTCAGCAAATATGAGAAAGATAATTTTTATTCAGAAATGTGGATCTTTGCTGTTTCTGGAGGGATATGTCTAATACGTGAGATGTGCTTAAGAATGCTTTTAGTGCACTGCCTTTTCTATGTGAGGGCTTTAGAAACTTGCTCCATTTCTTCCATGTTCCACCAAAAGCAAGGAACTTGGCACTTGAATGTTACTATTCTCTCTTTGCAAATGGTGGCAAAACACTTTGGTTTTGATACAGGCAGTAATCTTTCTGAGTTTCTGTGGCTTTTAGCCACTTTCCTGTATTGAAAGAGTGTTTTTGTGTGCAAATTTGGTACTAATTCTGCTGTGCAGTTGAGAGTTTCCTGCTGAGACACTACCACACACCTGGGAGTGCTGAAGTGCTACCTTGGGATCTTCCAGCTCACCTTTGCCAGTGGAGGATTACCTCTTTTTTTGAAGGGTGCTGTATTTAATGATTCACTTTCCACCCTTCCAAGCTTAAAAGTCATTTTAGTATCAATTTCTTCTTTACCTAGCTGAAGATGAGATATATCTTAGGCCATATTCCTGTATGAATAGGCTTTCCATTGGCATCAGCAGAAGTGATGTAAGAGGTTTTAACTGTAAGATGGCTTGTTTTGGGTTTCCTACAATCCAGCCAAATGTGGTTTTTTTCATGCAGCTCCTACCACATAACTTTGTCATTGAAAAGACTCTGCCTAAGAAATTCACAACAGAGCTATGTCCAGGATTTGTTCCCTGAATGGAAAATTTGTGATGTTTCTGCACATAAGTTAACCTGCTTCCAAAATCAAGTTGGAGATGTTTTATCCTGTTGGGGGTTAAAAAAACCAACCCAGTCCATACTTTCAAATTACATTTGGTTATCTTACTCCACAGTTGTAGGCTGGCTTCCCAAGCTGCTTGTGTTCTGTCAAGTCATGTCTCAATTAGTACATCAGAGCTGATGATGGGATAAACTGTAAAATTACCTCACTGTGGGGCATTATTAGTTGTTGAAGACTTGCTTAGGTAAACCACCATAGGAATATCCTGCACCTGAAAAAGGCTGGATTTGGTTCTAGCTTGGATCTAGTAAGTTGCCAGTGTACAAGAAGTAGAAGGCAGCCAGCCCACTCATTGATCTTTCTGGCAGCTTTTAATCTATGTGTGTTTGTTTGAGAGACTTTTGCCCTTGGGTGTGCTTTGGCAAAGGTTTTGCAACGATAAATAGGATTTGCTCGATTTTGGCAGAGTTTCAAGTGTAAGAAACCCAACATTGCAAGAACATAATCTGTTGCTGAATCCTGTTCCTCTTGTTTTCCCTTAAATCTGTCCCTTTTAATGCTGATACGTTGTATTCCATAGTAAACACTTCTCAACATGACTGGTCACAAGCTCTCTACGTCTGAAATTCTAAGAGGAAGAAACATCAACACTTGATTCTGTGCTCTTGTATATATTCAGATGAAGCTGGAATATTGTTACCACACAGTGAAGAATTCTCCCCTAGCTGATACTGCCAAAGCACTGTAACTTTCAAGGAAGAAGGGAGGTGGCTTAGCTGTAGAGGGGATGCTTTAATGAACTATGTAAAAACTACTTGTAGCAAATTTTAAGAGCTGCAGTGTGGCACTGAATGAGTGGTGATCCAGCATTAACTTTTATCCCTTGATTAAAAATCTCATCCTGGCTTTTCCTACCCATTGGCAGATACCTGCTGGTAAGAAGCAGAGTGTGTACTCCCTTTTTTTATATGCCTCCTCCTACAGAGCTAACCTTGCCCACAGTGAGTTAGAGGGAAGTCCATGCTAGCTTCTGAAATGCCACCTGTTTGTGCAGTGGTAATGGACAAGATACCTTCTTTCATTACCCTGAGTGGAAATCAGAATGTAATTTGCAATGTCTAATGTAAATGTAAAACTTATTTGTTTTGTTGTTTTTTCCTTTTTTTTTAAATTGAGCAGTATGATTGCAAGTTGACTTAAGTTGTTCTAAGGTACTCTTTTCAGTGGTTTGCCAGTACATAATCACGAATGAAAATATTTTTTTATTGATTTTTAGGTTGTATGTTTAACATTCCATTCATGTAAAATATGTACAAATATATGTAATAAATCTTTTGAAGCACAGTTTTCCTCACATTTCCAGGTGATTTTTTTTTTTAAAAGTATTGATCAAAGAGGCATTGCTGTGGGACAGAACTTCTGTTATGTATGTGCTTCAGTCTGAGTTGGAGCAGAGGAAGGAAAAGCAGTGCATGGTTTAGAGTCACAGCCAGAAAAGCAGCTTGGCATCTCACCTGTCTGCAGTCCTGTAGGTGGGAGTCCCTCTGGCCCCTCTCACTCTTCACCTGTCCCACAAGCAGTGATGTGACAGGCTTGTACCCGTCTGGCCAGGGAACGTCTCAGCAGACAAGAGCTGATGTAGCTGCTGTTTTGTGGGGGTGGCTGGAGGCTGGATGTAAGATGTCTCTGGTTAATGCATCCTCTGTAGATCTTCAGCAGACATGATGGATTTCAAGGTTAACATAAGTTAGAGCTGCCTGGTCAGGATGCAGGGAAACTCACCGGTGGTTTCAAAAGAAAAAAAAAAGGAATATGGGGCGAAGATGGTAGAAAACAGTGCTTTCTCCTCACCTGGAGTCTGGGAACCTCCATCAGAGGATCAAAGTAACTTAATAGCTGCTCTTTCCTTCAGTTTCCTCAAACCCAAATATCACTTAGCTTTCTCCCAAAACACTTCATGGTTGCTTCTTTAAAACCGATTCCCTGACAGCATACCTGTGGCTGGGCAGTGCATGGATTTCTTTGTCCCCAGTGGTTACCAGCACTCTCGTCTGTCCCTAAACAGCTAGAAGGAGGCTACTGTAACAGGCTCCTGCAGAGACATCTTGCTGGAGGAGGGAATTTCTGCCCAGAGCCACTGAGGATGTTAAATTCTTCTCCAGGGGAGGATCCTGGCAAGGGCAGAGCACTGTGATGTCGACTGCCTGGAAACTTTCTCCTGGAGCAGTGGCTGCAGCCCTGCAAGTCAGGTCACCTGCAGCAAGTAGGTGTGCATGTGAGAGAGCTGGCTGGCTGTGTTACCACTCCAGACCTTCCTGCCTGGCCTGGCAGCAGCTGGGGAGCTGTAGCCCTTGTGCTGAACATAAAGTGAGATGAGGACAGGAGCACAGATGAGCAGTGTGGTTTTGGATAGTGTACAGGGTAAGTCTGCTGCGGGGAAGGCGTGATTTTACACCTCTCCCCCTCCACCAGTTGGGAGAGGAACTGTGGGTGCTCTGAGTAAATCCAAGTGTATTTCACCAAGGTTATGTGGAGGATGTGGGGGAAAATGAAAGGAATTTACTCTCCAGGCAGGAGACGCTTCTTGGGTGCTGCTCCCAGCCAGGTGGACTTTTGCAGGCTGGTAATACCTGCTGATGGAATGTGATGCATGGATTTATGGCACAGGTTCCCCCACAGCTGTGTGTCTGTCCTTGCTTGCTCCACTTTTGAGATAAGTCTTTTGGTCTGGCTGGGGGTAGCTGAACCCATTGCTAAAGCACAGTGACAATTGGACCATCACAATTCTCTCTGTGGGAGATGATAATTCTAATGCATGAATTATTCAAGTCTGCACCCAGAAACAGTTGGATGTAATAACTGAGGAACATGTTCCTTTCATTTGCCAGAGTAACTCTTTTTCCACCACCCCTCCCCACTCTCCCAGCTGCTCCTCCCAGTCTCCTTCTGGAATTCCTTAACTGCCGGTTATTTCTGTGTTTTCCTCCTCAGTCTTGGGCTGTGTTATGGAAGCAATTGATAACTAGTTAGAGCAGAGTTTGGCTTTGCATCAGAAAAATCTGCTGGAAATCATTCCAGTTCATTAGGTACATGATTTCACATGTGAAATTTAAATTAGTGGTATCTGTTTGTATCACGTCCTACCTTTCTCCCTATGGCTGGGACATGGGACATGGCACCTCTGCCCCAAGTTGCTTGTCCTGAAGGGTGAACTGGGATGCTGTGCTGGCCCCAGGGTGTTCCTGGGAACTGTCAGCAATAGATGGTGGTGTTGTACACGTGTGTGTTTGTGTCTGGCCCTACCACACATTGTTGTTTGGTACAGCCAGTGGTCCGTGTCCACTTCTAGATGCTGTGCAGAAAGAGGGAAACAACACACAGCCTGCAGCAAAGAGAGCAAGAAGGTGGGAAGAGTCCCCCTGCATCAGCAGGAGCTAAACAGGGAAGTTCCTCCCCTGGCTTTTGAGTGCCCTATTCTCTAAGGTCTCGTTCTCCTTCTGAGGCTACAACACCTGAGCAATGTCTGTGCCTGGAGGGGTGCAGGCTGGAGCCTGCTGCTGTCTGCAAACATCCCTCAGCATGTTTGTTCAGTAGAGGAGGCTCCCAGCTCCATCCCACCCTGCAGGGAGAGGGCTGCTGGTGTCCAAAAAGCAAAACAAGGCCATAGAGCACACTTCCTGTGAGGTGCTGTGCAGCTCATTCCTGCTGTCTCCTTGCCAGGCAGCCACTGGGAAACAAGGAGCCTCAGCAAAAGCCAAGTGAGATGGAGTTTTCCAGCCCTCATGTAATAAAGCATCTGTTTTCTGAGGGGGATGAGATCAGGGATGCATGGTGGCAGGGAGGAGGGTTTGACATAAATAAATAATTGCATAAAGCCCATCCTCAGTTGACGCAAGATGACTCACTCCTCGTAAGGGCAAGAGCGTAGAGGAGGCAGATCCGAGGCGCAGGGACACAGGCTCAGCTGAGCCCGCTGGAAATTGCAGGTGCTTTGCGCCTCTCCGCATCTGGCCCGTTATCTTTGGAGTCATGTTTTGCGTCGAGCTTCTGCCCTACTTTCGTTCCTTCCTGTTTACAGATTGCTTTGTTTGAACACGCGTTTACATTTTAACAAAACCTCCCCCCTCCCTTCCCTCCTAGCTGTTTCCTTAAGCCGGCGTCAAAGAGAAGGCAGAGGAAGCCGCCAGGCCTCTCCCCGAGCCCCGCCGGGCTTTGTCACCGAGGGGAATGACCACGGTGGGGCTGTCCCCACCCTGCCTGGCACTGGGCTCTGCTCACCCGCTCCCTCCCCCTGCGGACCCGGGGCACTTCTCAAGGGAGCGGCTTCCCTCCCCACAAGTCACCCGGGCCAGGATTAACATCTGCTGAACTCAGGATTAAAGTGTCTGGCAGGTAATGGGAGCATGAAAGCTTGACAGCTTCGTTTGCTCCAGTCTGTGAGGTCCAAGTCTCCCGGCTGCGGCTAATTAAGTTCCTGCCTTCAGTGTGTAAGGGGAATCCCCAGACAGGAGAGGCTGGGAATAATTTAGTTCTTTGCAAGGGCTTTGCTGGAGCTGGAGCTCTGGCTCCCTGCCCCAGGGGAGCAAGGGGGACACTTCTGCAGCAGGGCTGGTTTGCTGTCGGGCACAGCCACTGCAGTGCTGGGAGTGGCCCTTCAGCCATCTCACCTGCAGCCACCTCCTGAGCCAGCTGCCAGTGTGGGGGCTGGGATGGGCAAGCATGGCACCATCCTCAGACAAGCCCTGCACCATGGGCAGCCTCCTGGGGCTGTTGGGAGCCCCTCTGCCAGTAGCCCTGGTGCCAGCAGCAGCTGCAGGCCTTGTGTGTGGCAGGAATTTATGTATCCCACCCTAAAGGGTGCTTGAGCCCTGCAGGTGCTGACCTCGAGTGGGTGAGGTGGAGGTGGCATCAGCACTGCCCGAAGCCTGCTGTTTTCCAGTTCATCACCCAGACTCCCTGTCTGCAAAAGGCACAGGACATTTCCTGCTTTCCCAGTATAAAGCAATGACTGTAGTTTTTGCCCCTGGCTGAGTCAGGCCAGTTTTTATTTCTTAAGCCACCTGCTGTGACCTCTTATGCCTTGATGCTCCTGAAGCTGAAGCTGTTGTTTTCTCTGAAACATCATCCCTGTTTTCATGTCCCCATGTGTACCTGAGGGCAGCTATTTCAAAAGTCTGCAGCTCTTGCCAATCAGCTCTCATTTACCTCTGGGAGTGGAGAATGAATACTTGCTGACCTCAGCCCTGTCAAGATTCACAGGGGATTTGATCAGCAATTTCCCAGGATGAAAGAGGGGCTCCCCTAGCACCTGTGGCCCTCCCTGCATCCTCTCACCTTTTGCTCTCACTCCAGCAAGTGAGGAAGGACTTGCCCCAGTTGCTCTGCTGTATTTTCAGAAGGCTGACCTATCCCACAGAGCAACTGAGAACCTCCAGCAAGCAAAGAGAAACCTCCTCCTGTGAGTAAATTTGGAGTCCTTGAGTGCAGCCGGCAGCTCCCAGCCTGGCTTCCATTTTCATCTAGCACAATCCTGCTGTTTTGTTTCTACCTACTAAAGCAGCAGTTAAGGCCTTTGTGTACAGCTGCAGCTTTTTCGTGCTGAGATTACTCGTTCCATCAGTTGAAAACTGGGAGGTTCCTGCAATGACCTCTCCTTCCTCATGGCAAACCCATCCCTCACTGCTGTTCACCTGGCTCTGATGCAGCCTGACTGCAGCCATGTGTACATCTTTGCAGTGGGCTCCTGGTTTTGTCTGCTGAAGCAAGGTAAGGGAGCAGAAAGAAGCCACAGAAAAGCAGGCTTGGTTGTCTCGCTGTATTTCGGCATCAGTACTGCTCCCTTGGCATGGGATGGTGGGATTGGGATCCTGTGCTGGCTGTGATTTAAGAGCAAAGGCTGCATGGCCTTGCACCACCCTGCAAATCATAAACTGCGGTCTGGCACCTGGAGACACGTGTGACACCAAGTGAGCCACACCAGGCTCAGACAAACACCCTTTCCTGAGGACCTGGCAGTGTGTGACTGGAGCAGGACTGCACTGTGTTACAGTAGGGCTTCCTTGAGGGCTGTGGTGTCATCTGGCACCAGTAAACACACTCAGCTTGCACCAGCCAAATACAAGTAGTAACACCTCAAGCCAGCAAGTCTTTGCCCCCAGCAGCAGCAGGTGGAAATGCAAAGAGCTCCTGCAGTCAGTGTGGCAGGAGGACTACAGGGCACAGCATGGCTGCAGCACATCCCCGAGGCACCACTGTGCTTTCCCTTGCTGCCCCTAACTGGATTGGCACCTGCTGCTGGAAGAGCCCCTCATGGGCAGTGGCAGCTGTGAAAGGCCTTCTCCAGCTGTGGCCACTCCTCTCTCTTGTCTGTAGCCAGAATTAATTGGGGTGTCACTCTCCCATCTTGATCCAGCCAAGCATCTGCTTGACAGGGCTTCAGCAAAGCCTGAGCACTTGCAGGCAGCTTGTTCTTTAAAAAGCTGTTTATTATCACAGTGGACGAGTGGAAAAACATGACGCAGTGTACAGAGAAAGCTTCAGCAAATTACAAACAAGTCTTTAAAAAGTTACAGTTGTCTCTGGGTAAACAAGTTGTCTGGGTAAACTTCTGCAAGCTGCAGAAGTGTTGCTCCAATGCCCCTTACAAAGAGGCTGGTAAGACTAGGATGAACTTCAGCCAGAAATGCTGTGCAGATAAAACAAGGGACGTCTGGCTGCTCCCAGGGCAGCAACCAGTTTGCCCAATTTGACTCCCAGAGCTGTGGGAGCCGACCCCCTGCTCTGGGTGAGCTGGGAGCAGGACACTACGAAACCCCTTGGTTTTGTCAAACCCAGAGTGAGTTGTGCTCAGACCTTCAGCCCACTCCAAACAAGTGTTTGCTGCCCAAAATCACCTCTGGAAGGAGTGGCTGTGACTGGCTCTGCCTCTGGCACTGTGATCTTCTTGTTCAGTGCCAAACCCTGTCCTACATGGAGCTGGGCTTGATCCTGCCACCACTAACCCTGAGGCTGCATTTAGCTGTTGCAGGCCTGTCCCTGAAAACACCCCCTGGATGCCCAGCTTGCAACAGCCAGGTATGGAACAGGATTTGCAACAGAGCTGAGCTTGTCACTGAACAATGTCAAAGGCTGCTCTAGCCCTAAAAAGGGGCAGATGTGATTGCAGTGGAAAGCTTGGGGGGAGCTATTTTACTCAATTAGTGAAATGAGGACAGGAACTGTAGTTTTAAACATATTTTCTACCTGGTAAATGAACAAATAATTCTGTGATTAGAGCAAAGTAGGAGCACACTTCTTCAAACACAGGCATATTACACCTCTGGTGAAGGCCCTTTCTTACACCAGTATCCTCTCCCTTCCATCAGAGTAGGTTGGCAAAACACACTTTGACAAGGTGCATGAGTCTCTGATTTGTTAAAGTCACTGAGAAGTCTTTAAAGGCTTTGCCTTGGCAGATGTTTTGGCAATTGAAATCCAGCTCATCTGTAACTGTGTGCCCTTTTGCTTCAGTAAACAAATGGCTCAGGTGCAGAAATCATTCAAGTTAGCTGAGTTCCCTCTGGCATGGTTGAAAAACCTCATCTGTCTCTCTGTGAAAAATCAGCATTGATACCACAGGCACAGAGGAAAAGCCACTGAAAAATAACTAAGTTGGTTTTCTTCCCTTTTTTCCCTTTATAACTGCAGGTTTTGTGAGAAGCCCTGTGAGTATTTTAAAATGTGTTAGGGAGCTGAAGGGAGTAGACAGAATTGAGGGCTGGGAAAGGTTTGCTACCACATAGGAAATGGAGAAGCTCTGACCTGCAAAGCAAGCATTTTCCTTGCTCATGGGGCAGATTTGAGAGATGGGGAGGTGAGGGTTCATTGGTTTGGCATTTTAACTGGAGATTCTAACCTACCAAGGTTTTGTGGGTTAGTCAGCAACTGGAGAATTGTTTCTCAGAGTTTGGGGGGAGATGGTAACATGGGAGAAGGAAGGAAAATGGTTCACACTTTTCCATTTTAGGTTTATAAACTCAAACTCTACCCCCTACACTGTGGGGTAGAGTTTTAGTTTATAAAGCTCCCACAAAAAATAATCAAATACCCCACTCCTTTGCTAACTGGTTTCTTTTAAAGCCTCTAAAGTTACACTCCCTGAACAGTAATCATTTGGGGGAGGATAATGTTTTCTTGCTGGTCCTTATTATTACTACTGCCCCTTGCCTTGTTCTAACCATTGATTCAAGCACAGCCTAAAAGCTTCCCAAGCCAATCTCAATCCTCCTGTGCGCTTGCCTGTTGCTGGGAGAAGGGATTTCTACTTGACGCAGCTGATTTTCAATCGCCCTTTCTCCCCACTGATGCTGGGCAACGTGATATTGGTGTAGTGCCACCAGCACGGTGCCTAGGCCAGGAGCCAAGGCAATGAACAGCCTGCTAATTAATTGTTCACGTTTCTCTCCAGACCCCCTCCCCAGAACAAACACTGTGGAAACAGGAGGCAGCCGTTTCAACGCAGCCCTCTGGAAATTTGAAGCAGAAGTGGTTCACTGCCTGTGTTATGGTTTTAAAGTGATGCCAGTAAGGACTTCTGGTTGCATGAAAGAAAATGGATTGGCTTCAATATGGGAAAAAAAGATTACTCAAAATAATCTGAGCCTGATGCATCCTTTTCTACCCATTCAAAAAAACTCAACAACAACAAAAAAGCAGTGTCTGATGTTGCCTTTAGTCAGTGGAGAAATAGGGACCTAATTTCTAGGCAGGAAGAAGGAATTCATGTTCAAAACATTGACCATACTGTTTCTGTAAAAGCTGTGTATATATTAATTTTCAGTTCTGAGGCAGGTAATACTCAGAGCTGGTGGAGTTTATGCATCTTGCACCCTTTCTTGCATATGTATACTTGTGTGTCTTTATTTACGTATATAAATAAGTTAAGAGATTATTTACATCACTGTACAGAATAGATCTAAACTCAGTTATCAAAATGCATTCACCTGCCAGTGGATTTAGTCTGTTAACACTTTGCATTTCATCTTCAAAGCACCAAACAAACATTAATTATTTACCCAGGCAACTTCCCACTCACCAAAATGATTAAGAATAACAGGCAGGGTAAGGGATGGAGCTGAGGGAGAGCAGTGTGTTCATAAAAAGGCAGCTTATTGTGTTTCTCTCTCCTGCCATGAGCACTGTAGATTTATGCCTTTATAAACTCTGCAGTCCAAGTGTAGGAGTAACCTTTGTTAACACCAACTTGGCGAAATGGGAAAGTCCTCATTCAAAAGCAAATGATCCGCTCTTCATTTTCAAAAGCTTTGGCCTCTTCTTGGCTTATCAGGTTCCCATTCAAGCTGGAGGAGTACAACAAAAGGGATGTGAGTGAAAGTAAGGTTGCCCATCTTCTATTTTTCCAAGGCTTTGATGCAGAGGTTTGCAGTGCCACGTGGGCTGCACACTTCTCAGCTGGGAATGGGTGTTAGGATACAGCACTGCTGTTCCCACTGCACATCTGAGGAACAAGGCTTCTCCCTCAGAAATAAAACCTGAACGCACACCTAACTGAACTCGGCACTGGAAACCCAGCTGTTTGCATTTCAGCAAGCAGCACATGGCTGACAAAGGTTATTACCATGCACTGGGCTGGTTTAAAGACATTTGAAGTCTCCAGAGCATTTTGTGTCTTCCATGACAACATGGGAAGAAAATTCTGTGAAGTACTCAGGCATTATTAATGTGAAATGACCAATAACCAAAAATGACCAAAATTTTCAATTCTGGCTGCGCAAAGATAATCTACATTGATACTTACACCCCTGAAAATGAGCAGCCTGGTTTAAGTGTTGCTCTCAGAAATGTTGAAATCCATTAAACTATTCAGATTGATGAAACTACTTGGGTTAATGAATGCCTCTGAACATTCAGGCCAGAATCAAAAGACAGATTTCAGTCTGAAGATTCAGAATGATCTAAGGGGGAAGGATGCCTCTTCTATAGACGAAAGCTGACAACAGCTTTTGAAAAAAGTACCTCTTCCACATCTCCTGGGAACACACTAGTCAGACAGTGAGTCATTGTCTTTCTAAGCAAGAATTCAGTGTCCTTTCACGAAAACAAATACTTCTATTTAAAAATAAATTTCATGTTCAATAATAAAGCAGCAGTGCTAAAACCAGCTCAGTTCTATTGACTCCTGAGTTCCCTGAGGTGAGGGAAGGAATGTGGTATTTGGCTTTCTGCCTTAAATGTACACGTGGGACTATGTGATGCCCACCTAATCTAAAACAAACAAATCCTACAAAAAGTTAATCTCCTTGTAGCTCTAGCACTTCCAGTATGTTTGGAGCACCGCCCCAAAATATCCAAACACAAATTCTGTGAACCAGGCTAGTAATGCCAATTAAAGGTAACCATCTCCCGCTTGTTTGGCATTTAGGTGCTGAAAAGCATGAATATGTTCAGAAGTTTAAAAATAAAAAGAACAAGCAAAACTTGATCTATAAATTCAGGCCCTGATTCTGCAAACACACACGTTCTGCAAATCAGTGGTACAGACAGATGTGAACCAAGAAAACTGCCTGACATTCATAACACACAAGGAAATGTTTCAGTGGCGGTGGCTTTTTCCCTGTTTGAACTCCACAGCTGGAACTACAACCTCTGCCTCACATAAACTTGCTCTGAATTTTTCAGGCTGGGAAGTAGTAAGGCCAGAAGGGTTTTAAAGGGAATGAAAGTTTACAAAGTGAGCCTTTGACAAAGGGACCTTTACCAGATTTCTTGAATAGTTGTGTTCTCCTTGAGAGCTTCGCTGAGGCACTTCACCCCTTTGGCTGTAATTTGATTCTGGATAAGCCTAAAAAAAAGCATTTCAAGTCAATCTAACACGAAAACTACTTTGCAACACATGTACAATCTACGCTCAGCTTGACATCAAGGAGCAAAGCTGTCTGCCACAAGAAAATGACTGTGATTTTATCTGCAAGAATGGTACACTGTATTGGTCAAATGCCCCACATGCACTTTCAGAAGCAGAGCTCAGAGTATTAATCTTTTCCTTTTAATCTTGCATGTAGTTGCATTCTGGAAATACTGAGTAATTTTAATTACACAGCTGACAAATTTCTGCTATGAACTGTTCACTAGTGGTATGGGATTGTGGTATTTGGACTGAGACAGACAAACCTCTCAGCTTTGCTTTCTTACTAAGAAGACTGTGAGACATTTTTAAGTGATGTACAGAAAATTCTGGAGTACAGACCCCGTGTAGGCCTAGTATTTTAGCAGTTACGATCCAGAAGCTGCCAAATCCTCTAGTCTTGCTTATCAGACCAACAAGATCTTTGAAAAATAAAGCACTGATTTTGACTCTGGTATGAACAGGTGCAAGTCTCAGTGAAGCCAACTTAACAGCTATAAATTATGTCTCATCTGAGCTTAGGGAAGAAAAAAAGCATACATAATATCCTCAAGCAGTGAAACTGATGAAGCAGTATGTAACTTTATTAACCACTGTAGACTATCCCACAAGCTGAAGATGAACAAAGGCCACTCATCTGCATGAGTGTAAAAATACTCATCAGCCTAGCTTAATTCAATACTCATCTTTCAGTCTACCATGGTGAGCCCCATAGCTGTACCATTCCATGTGACTGGTGGCATGAATCCCTCAGGATTCAGGATGAGGCTGAAAATTGGAGTGTATTGAACAATCTCTTAGGGAGGGAGGGAATAAGGCATTCCCATTAAAGGAGTTTCTGCACTTGGTACATTAATCAAAACGCAAAGGGATCCAGTAGAATCTTTCAGCTAGTGGAAAAAGACTTTATTTCAGCCTCAAGTTCAACTATCTATATAGGTCACCACCTTTTGGAGGTATCCACTGGTTTAATCAACAAAGTAGGATATAAATTTGTCCACTGGCAGACACCCTTGGACAATACTGAGCCATGACAAAGACATTTATCTCGATTACCAGGCCTGCTTTGGCTGGGCTAAGTTTTATTATGAACTCAACCCAAACTGCTCAGTGAATTAGATCTGCAGCTGTGCACGAAGAAATCAAGCACTTCCCCCTACTGCCTTTTCATTTTCAGGGTGATGGGCACCACAGCTTCTGCTGCTTTCAAAGGAGGCTACGAGTACTTGGCACCCATGAGAGCCAGCATGCTTCCTAAGGGGCTGGAACTAGGATTAATAAAGGGAGTGGCTAGAGTGTGGTCAGCCAAGCCTTTGTAAAGCGTGTAAAGGAGCTCCATGTCTGACGTTGCCTTGATCACTTGAAATGAATGGATGGGTAATTTTTTTACAACTCACATCTGCCCAGCCCTATCCATTGGCAACCTCTGAATTAGAAAAGCCAATGCTGCTTTTTCTTAGAAGTGTAAAAAGTCTTACTGTGATTGCTAGAAATAATCCCTGGTTTCCTGGGGATTGACGCCTTGGAGATGCATGTCTTGCATCAGTGTATTACCAGCTTGAAAAGAAAGTATTGGGCAAATGCGACAGGTATTTAAGTGTCTGTCATGTAGGTTCTTAGTTGGAGAGTTACTTTCATAGCATGATGACAAACAGAAAGAATTGTAATAACCTCATTCTATTCTAGCAGTCTGTTTGGGGTTTTGGTTTGGTTTGGTTTTTTTTTTTGAAACTTTTGGTTTTGAGGCTGATACTGTTCCCCTAAGAAGAGATGAAATCAATCATTAGTTTGAAAGTTACCAGAAACAGCTTGAACTTTTCCCTGTATGAAAGCAGGTTCCAAATGCTAGACAGCAGCTTTATTAACTTCCCATTAGAACTGTCTACAAGCAGTCAGCTGCATCCAGACCATGCACAGAAGCTGTTACTGTGACCTACATAGACTTGGAAGGTGAAGCTTTAATGTAGTGTCTGCCAAAGAGCCTGTGCCACTGTGGAATGTAACTCACCATAAATGCACCAGTTTCTTGTTGACCTTCAGCATCTCTGCAAAACTCATTGCTGCCTCATCATCCAGCTCGTTTTTAGTCAACCTAAGTGGGAGAGAAAATGTTCACTTAGGATGTTGACGTTATTTTTCAGCCCCCTGTTTTTTCAGCTTGTCTGAGACTTAGCTTTAGACAGCCAAAGGGGGATGTGCTGTTCCTGCCTTCAGCATTTGTAAAGGCTGGACACAAAGAGATATTGAAGAGAAGCCCTGGAGGTAAAAGAGACAAGAGTATCAGATCTTTATTTCTCTGAGCAATGTTCTAGTGATACTTTCTGATGATGCTTTAGTGTCTAAAAGGTGGATGAGGTGTAGTGGGAAAAGGTACAGACAACACTGAAGACATGCAAAAACTGAGAACAAAGAACTTGACTTCAGATGATGGAAAGGAGAGAAGATGGGGAAAGCAGGATGGAGGGAGCAGAGGGAGGCATGACACTGGATCACTGGAATGTATCCCAAAGGGTACATGCTGCTGATCCATTACTCCTGTCCACATTCTTCCAAAGGGATATCTTATAGCTTGCTGATAGTGAAAGCATAGGCGATGAGGGGAGGGAGAGAAGGAAGAGGGGAGAGTAGAAAGGGCAATGGGATTGGAGGAAATAAAACCATATTTTGCTCTGGAAAAGGAAGCAGAGGAGAAAGAGACCACACTGTCAATTACCAGAATATCCTCACAGAGTTGTTGTGTTGCATGGCTTCAGCAATACTTTTGCCTCCCTCTGTCGTGATGCCATTGAATGCGAGACTGTGAAGTAAAGATACAAATGTCTAAGAAGCAGTACCACTTGGCTCTCCCACTGCCACATACAAGGCAATATCCGGGACAATCTGCTTCCCAGTTGTACAGCTCAGCATTTGTGTGTTTCAAAGGCTCACATACTTCACAAACCACTGAGCCCTTACAACTTTTACAAGTGAGAGCAGCTCACAGGCTGCAGCCTGAGTGCAGGTCTATCATACAGTCCACAGGGTTTGCTGTCAGTGAGTTGTGCTCTGGGGGCTGACAGCAGAGTTGCAACCAGTAATTTTGAGAGTTGAGGCTTTTAACAAGGGCAAAGAGTTCTGCTTAGCAGTACACGGGTTTTTACATGCATTTTGTCATCCCTGTACAAACTGGGCACTTTGTCCTTTAAGTCCTTCAGACATCCAAATACCTCATTCTTCTTCCAAATACAACACCTTCTGTTGTGTATGGAAAGATGAGCTTATAAATGCTTTCCATTGCAAACCAAACTATTTCTTAGTCTGCCCTTCATTCTTTGAATAGACACTGGCAAAATAAGCATCCAGTTAAAGTTAAGCTTGGGGCTTTCAGAGTTCAAAAAGCATCTCCCCCCTCAAAATAATGCAAGGCCTCAAAAAAGGTAGAAATGGGAACCAAATAGAGCAATGGCACAAGTATGTATTGGCATGAGTCCCTCCTAGCTTCAGCTTAAACTGGATATTCTCAGTCCATCATGACTGGGCCTAAAAATGGCAAATAAAGTAAACTGATGGAGTAGGGATTATCTTCCCTTGGTCTTCACGTAAAGTTACCACAGGTGCTTACTATGAATTCAAATCATGGAGCAGGATTAGCCAGTGGGAGATAAGAAATGAAGCCAAGAGCAAGTACACTGCAGAGCAGAGGATTCACCTTGCACAAGTGCCAACAAACCCGAGCTCGAGACAGCACAGTTACTCCTCTTTATTTCTGCAAACACATTCATCAGCATATTTGCTCTTGTCTGAGAATCCCTGAGCTCTGATTCAAGTTCAAAATGTTTTCTTTTGAAAAATGCAAGTCTGATGCATCTGGATGGATTGTGCAATTATGGGAAGACGGCTATTTCAGATGGCTTTTAAGTTTAAATATATCTAGGTCACTGCACCTGTACAGCTTTTAATTTTTAAGCTTGACTACCCGCTTGCAGAAAAGAGGACAAGGCACCAGCTCTGAAATCCCTGGATCTGAAGTGGCAGCAATAAACTCTCCAGAGATCCCCAAACTCCCAGAGTATTTCTGAAGAAACTAGTGCCATGTGCCACCTTGTGGGGAAACTAAGGAGCTTTGCTTGTTTCTTCACCGTGGAGGCCAGTGGAACTGGGAGACAAATGGAAAGGGTCACCATGAACACAGTGCTCCAGCTGCATGGAGGGACTCCAAAACATCTTTAAATCCCCAGCCAACATTTGAAAGTCTAGCAGGGATGGGCTGTTTAACACTGCTGGTTTCTGCTGTGCTTCCAACCTCACCCGTGTTATGGCTTCCAGAAGGCCAGTTTGAGATCCATCCCTGAACTCCAGTGAGGATGACATCTCACTAGCACTGAATGTGTGGTGGTGTAGCTCCACTGGAGCACAGGATGAGCCCAAATGTAAGAATGTCCCAGCCCCTACCCAAACATATTATGGCCTAAAAAGTACTTTGGTAAGAGCTGCTGCACTTTCTCAATACAAACTGTTAATACTGAACTCACTGGGAACCTGATTCTGTGACAGCTGGTGCCTCCTTCTGCTAATGCTCCCAGATCAAAATGGCACCCACTGACCACGTGCCTTCAAAAATGAGGCGAGGAGGAGCACACAGAGGAAAGGATGCCAGTCCTGTGGTATTTTTAACTTGCCTAAAGGCTGCACAGGGCTCTTTGACAGAGTCTGGCCTCTTGCTTGCACCAGGGACCTCTTGGTTGCACAGCAAAGGCTGCAGTACCAGATGGCACTTCAGACCATCACTTGGTGGGAAGAGTCATTGCTTCCCAGCAGGATGGAAAAGCCAGCACTACACCGAGCTGCCTGGCTCTGCCGGTGTTTTACCTCACGTTTGTTAACCTGGGGTGATTCCTCAAGGCCTCTGCAAATGCCTTTGCTCCTTCATCTCCAACTTGATTACCCCACATCCTAGTGAAGAGAGGAGAACAGGAGGTATCAGTTGTGCTGCCCTACTGACTCTTGGCAATGCATTCTCCCTGTTTCTCTCCCCTCCCCTCCTTCCTGATTACTTCACAGACTTTCAGGCTTGTGAGAAACCTGGAGGTACCCTCCCCACTGAGGCAGGTGTGTTCCACTCACTCCCTGCATGCACCAGTAACCTCTGCTGACTCACCAGTACCCTCAGGCCACAGCACAGAGGCAGCTCTAGGAGACAGCCCACTGCAGCAGGAGTGCTTTTGGGATCACCTTGCTGCACACTGGTAAGAAATAGTATTTCCAATGGCAAAACAACCCTTGATTACACAAAGGGTTATTTTGTGAGAGAAGATAACATGGTACAAGCTGGAGAGATTTGATCAACATTTACCAGGAGTACCCGGTTAAATGCTTTCTATGCAGACTAACCACTTCAAAAATTCACCCTGCATTATGAGGTTTGAAAGCACCTCTGCTGAGGTCTAGTCGTTGGGTTTTTTACAGGGATCCTGGCTTGATGACTCAGAGCCACTCTCAGCTTATGGGTAATTAGTTGGCAGCTCTTTTAAAATCAATTGAGCTCTGTGGTATCTAAACACATGGACTTCCAGTAAGTTCCCCTGAATTTCCATGTCCTTCAGAGCCAGTGCAGTTTGCTATTTAAACATTTCTGTCCAAGCTATCCTAAGTCCATTTGGAATGATCATTTCCTCCACAGGAGAAAATAGTAGACCTTTACTGAAATTACAGCAAGTACAGCACAGCAGACCCAGCTATATGGATGTGTGCAGGCTGCTCACTGTATTTGTGAAATGTTGTAGAACATCAAAATTAAAGGCCAAAAATCTGATTGCACAAATCTGATTTTCGTGTCTCATGGCTACTGTGATCTTCACAATGGCCAAGCAGAGATTTTAATTCCATGTACTGAAGAACTAAATTTTAAGAAATGTGTTCTGTAGAGTGAAAAAACTGGGATTTGCCAGAGGCGGCAGAAAAATAAATAAAATAAATCAAACCTAGCACCTTTCCTGAAAAAGTGGGCAGGAACTAAAGGTTTGGAGTACATTCAGGCCTCTCTACAATAACAGCCCTCTCTAGCTAGGGACAGACTAACAGAAAAGGATGATGTGAATTCCTTTTTATTCTCCCAGCTCACAACTTTATCAGGATGTGACGCAGAAGGTTTGACAGTTGTAACAATGACACTCAATAACTAGGTGCAGTGCCAATTGTCATAAAACCACACAGACTTAAAAAACACCAAGTATCTCTTAGAGGAGCTGTGCTGCCATAAAGAAAGTGGCTAGCTTTACACACTGTCCTCTTGTTTATTTGTCTCTCCTCTAAGGTTCTGTCAGAACAGTGAAAAAGAAAAAAACAGATGCTAAAACCCAAACCAAACATTGTGTGAACTGAAGAACAACAAAGCAGCCCTCCTTTTCCACCTGGAAAATGTGGCTATGTGTCTACACTCATTTGTTCTAATGCTGCTGTTGAGGAGGGAAGAAATAGCAGGAGGAGAGAAGGTAAGCATGAAAAAAGGGAATCCTAAGGGACTTACAGGTGCCTGGCCAAGATCAAGCCCTAAGTTCTGCTCCTTAGCACTGAACTTACCCAATTTCAAACATTGTCTTGCTCTTCTGGATGGCCTGGGCAAGGCACTTCCCTCCTTCACTCGTTATTTTGTTTGCTCCTATTCTGCACAAAATACATAAATTGATGAGTTTAGAGAGCCACACAAGTATTTAAGGCTAATTAACTCTGGAGGCTACCTGCAGTTATCAAAGATTAACCCAGAGTGAAAAAAATACTGCAGGCACTTGACCTTTGACTAAAAGACATAATTTTATGTTGTCTTTTGCATATTTTGCAAATATGCCCTCCAAATCAGAAGTATTGCAGTAGAGTCTTGGGTTTGGTGCTCAGTATGTTAGAAATGAGCTTTAGGAATTGATCTGCAGGCTAAGGACCCTGGCCTTGTTTTTAATACAATTCATAGTATCAGCAATTGCTACAGAGCTCATGAATTACATGCAGCATGCAGTTTCATGATGCCACAGGGAACAGAATATCTCTTGATTGTGTGTTTCCAGAGGAGACTGCAGCTCATAAGCACAGACTGCAATAATTTCAAGCCCTTCTGTTGTAAGCACAGGCTCTAGGCAGTGGCATAGGTCAGTGCAGCAGTCAGTCTCCGCCTGGCATTTTACACAAAGCCGTTTCTATTCTTGGCCTATGTGGTATCAAATGGCTGGAGTTCAAGGGAGAGGTAATTGCCTATAGATTGATTTAAAGAACAGACCAAACCCAAATCCCCCAAGTCACTACATTTACATAAAACTGTCTTGTTTGGCTGACTTTAGGCACATGAACATGCACTCTATATCAAAATAATCTCTAGAGTTACTATGTAGCCTGAAAGCAACCATCTTTCAACAGGCTTTTTTGTTATAGCTACATTAAATAAGCAAAGCACTGTCAAAGCAGTGAAAGAACCAAAGTGCTCCTGGGTTTCTAAATTCTGCAAATATTTCAAGTAGGAAGGATGTGGCTAGAGTGGGGTTTCAAACCAAGTCAGTGGAAGAACAAGGACTAGAACCCAAGAGTCCCTGGCTGACAGTTCCTACGTTCCCTCCAAAAGCTGACATTGCTGCAGTTACCTCTGGTTTCTGCTATGGTCACAATTAAACCACTGGTTAATGATCTACCTTTATGTCCAACCAATGTGCATGGCCAGACACCCTTATCTGGGGCAGTTACAGGAATTAAAGGGAACAACTCACCAAGTGAATTTGGGGAATTCCAGAGTTGAGGTATGACACCAGCACAGCCTGACCCCAGTGGCCCATAAAAGATCAGACACTAAAAAGCTTGGTACTAAATCCAAGGGAATTTGCCTGCTGGAAGCAGCAGCAAAGTCCATGCACAACTTAAGCCTTGCTCAGGTGCTCACACTGGATTTAGGTAAAGAACAGGTCTCATGCACTCCTTTATCTCACTACTATATTCCAGAAAAGACTATGGATTCAAGAGTTTCACCTGCTGTGCCATCCACTGCTAGACTACTGCAAAATAAATATACAACTGCAACCTAAATTATATTTCATTCCAAATACAATTTTTGTCTTTTTTTCTACTCTTCCTCCCCTTTCAAGTTGCTTAACCTTAATTAGGATAGTTCATAAAGGAAAAAAAAAATCCAACATACTTAACATATTCCAGGCTTGAACACTCTTCAATTAGTTTTGCAACATATTTGGCTCCAACATCAGTGATTTGGTTGTTGTATAAGCTTAAAGAAAAATCACATTGGTAAAAATAGGTTATTACTGCTGTTAAATATTTACAACCTGAATGTTTTATGATGCACACATAGCATCTCTCTTTTCTGTACGGCTTTGTACATATTCACAGTTGCTTGTATTTCTGTTTTGATATATAATTCATATTGTGATGGGCTAGATAAAAAATATAAGGAGACCAGACTGCAAATCATGAATATTTATATAATTTTAAAATAAATGTTCTCCACAAACAAACAAAGCTTCCCTTTATTCCTGTGCTAGTGCAGAAATAATATTTCCAGAAGATAAGACAAAACACCATAATGTACTTTTGCTCTTTTAAAAGTCATAAAATCCCCTTGCAAATATTACTGAAGAGCAGATACCTGAGCAGTTGTACTTACATTAGGGCACTGGAGGAAAAAATTATTCTTGGTATTCATGTTCACCTTTCAAAAAGTCATTTTTATGTAGCTACTTAACCAAGAGCAGGAAGTCAGAGCTAACGTGCTTTCCAGCTTCAATTTCATTAAGAACTAATTAAGCTCTTGAAAGAAACTGGTATCATGAATATGACACTTGAAACTGCATTTTCCTGACACTAGTCTCTACCAAGCTGTATCTGCTTTGCATAGTTGAAATAAATCAGTTTACAGCAGAGAAAACAGCAGGCTATAACTACATTTACTTGCAGTCTATCCCTTCCACAGCAAGAAGGCTTTTGGTATAAAAATTAGCATGCCCACACAGTTCAGTAACCTGACAGTAGTCCACACTGTGTCACAGAAGGGTTTGATGCCAGCAGGAGGCTGTGAGGGAGTGGGATGAGAGAGGAAGCTGTGGTCCTTGTCCCAGTGAACTGTTACAAAGTAATTTCTGACACAAAAAGCTGCTTTGCTTAAATGAGGAGGTAACTGTAGTTTCCACCCCACCTCTGCTGTGTCAGTACTGACAGCACTAGAGTTTTATTATCTAGTATCACTGCTGAGTGTTTTGCTCCCAACCTGGTACATACCCCAAGAAAGACACAATTTGGTACTTGGAGAGTTCTTCATACAAGATCCTTACGCCTTGATCTGTGACCTGATTTACACTGAGCCTGGAAAGAAGGGATTGCAAAGTCTGAATCAATACATCTTACAAATGTTCATAACCTGTGAGTTAACAAATTACTGGAGGCCTATGCATTTTCCTTTGATATTTTAACAGGTCCTTATTCCACATATTAAAAGCTGTTAAAGGAAATGTGAGGTCAGCTTCATGTGGCTCACTCCAAAACCGATTAAAATCAGAGAGCCCCAGATCTCCTAGGTAATGCCCTGGAAGCTGTCCATGGAACTGAGAACAATAAAATGTAGGAAGTCAGGAACCAGATAAACATCTCACCCTCCTCCTGTGCTTACTGTGATTTCAGAAAGAAAGTCTGCTTAACACCCCAGCAAAAGCAAGCTGTCCAAGCTACTAGTCTTGCAATCTTCTCTCTGAGTACACAGAGAAAGCCAGGCATCTTGAAAGTCACAACACATTCAGGCTTCACCAAATAAAGGTTGTGAAAAGCCCTGGCCAGAAAACAGAACTGTGCTCCCATGGGTGTGCTAGATGTTTCTAATTTTATTGTCTCAGCCAGACATGAAACAAATCAATGTCAGTCTTTCACAAAATAAAAAGGCTTCTTCTCACAGTTGTTTTGGGGTGGGGTTTTTGTTGTTGTTGTTTTGGGTTTGGTGGGGGTTTTTTTGTAACTTCTCAATCTTTTTCACCTTTACTAAATGGACAGGTTCAAGTGAAGCATTCCAATTGCCATGAATCACATTTTCTGGATAAAGCTGTCTCTATGAAAAGATTCTGACCACATTTAGTTTGCACACAAACTCAGTAGCTGAGTCTTTCCTGCTGAGAGTCCCTTATCACCAACAGCCTCCCTAGCCTTTGCTAGTTAGCAACCTGGTCCCTTTGGAATGCACCAGCACACAGGAGAGACCAGCAAATTTCTAGAGATCAGAACAGTCTGCTTCCTTTGAAAGGGCTGGTTAAGCTGTTGGAAACAACATTTCCTGACCTGCAGAAATCGCTCATTAGAAATAAAAGTTCCAACATCTGAAGATCCATAAAGACAAAAGGGCAACCTAAAAGACTTTTGGTGCTGGGGATGGTGGTAGGATCACACAGTGTATGGCATGATCACATGATAGGCACAGAGAATGAAGGGCTGGCCTTTTCTTCTTTGTTTTGTCTTACATACTTATGCATTTTCCCCAGGAGTTTCCTTATTGCTTTCTCTTGGGAGGTCACTCAATTTGCAAATAACTGGGAAAAAAACAAGAGTCACTGGCTTTGATTTATTCCTAGAGGAAAACAAGACAAGGCACAGCCAAACAGGAGGAATAAATCCAGTTGTTAAAAAAAAATTCTCATGAGGCTGAAGGAGCTTTAAAAAAGATATATATGAAGTTCCTGATTTTCTGTACCTAAATGTTTGGACAAATAAGATATAGCTACATGGCACAACCTCAAAGGGCTGGAGGTGAAACAATCTGGCCTGTGATGTTAGAAGTGGAGATAGTTCTCCCTGTTCACACCAAGCCATGCCCTCCTTCACATCACCTCAGGGAAATACCGTATCTGAAGGCGTCAACTACATTCTTTCATGGATATATATACACGATAGCTTTTGTCCTATGAAAGCCAGACATTTTGACAGGATGCAAAAGCAAGAAATTCAGAGCTTCTGATTAAAGGTTATTGTGAATAGGAGATCCTCCCTTACCCCTTAGACCAAGGACAGAGATGGCCTCAGGCAATCTTCAGATCATGGAGGATGCCCTTATGTTTCCTTTTTCCCTTAAGCACCTTCTCTCATAACAATCCTCTTCTGAGACAAGACAATTTGAGATGTAGCTAACTAAACCTACAGGTTTAAACAGTCTGTCCTTCTAAGGACTTCTTACCACCCTTTTCATTTTGGTTTCCAAATTCACAGCTAATCTCTGCTCCTGTGACTAAATGAACAAAAGATTTCAGAAGATTTGAAACATTAATTTCCAGCAGCACTAATCCTCATCTTTCTCCACTTGAGAGATCAATTCCTTCAGCCCACCAGTTTGTGGAATAAACAAGGAACACACAAGGACCTGCTTACATACAGAGACTCCTACCTGATCACTGCCAGCTTGCTGAAACAAGGTTGCAGCTGTTTTATTCCATAGTCGTTGATGTTGTTGTTGTCCAAATCCAGAGCCAGGCGCTTCTGGAAGTGGTGCACAACAAAGGAGATGGCGCTGCAGTCGGCAGAGCAGGCGTTGCAGTAGGCCAGCTTGATGTAGTTGGCGTGCATGCGGCGGGCTGCCATCCTTCCCACCTTCTCACTCTGCGTCTCATACAGGCACCTCAGCATCCACACAAAGTTGGGCTGCACCTGCACCTGATTGTAGCTTTTAAGCCTGGACCGAGTGAAGCCTTTCAGGTGGGATTTCATGCTCTTCCCAAGGTATGTGATGAGTGTTTTTCTCTTCCTCTTAATGACCGCAGGCGAAACTAAATGTCTGAAGAGCTTCTGCCTGGGTCCAGAAAGTAGGCCACAAAGAAACATGTTGGTAAAATTAAAATGTTCTTTATTTTGGAAAGGATCCTCCCCTGCTAGTTGTTTCTTCAGCCAGGGGATATGAAGGCAAGTAGGCTGGGCAGTCTCCATGGAAGAACATTCATTGAAAAACTCAAGCAACTCCTTGGCACCCACCTTCTCCTCCATAACCAAGAACAAAGCTGTGAAAAAAGACTGAAGGGTTAAGTGCAAGAACTCATAAGTGGCCTGACTGTCACAGCCACTGTAACCTTTAACTGTCCTGAGAAAGCCCAACTGCAAATCTTCTTCAGAGATGTTTGCCGATGAGACTTCCTCCTGCTCGAAGATAAAGGAAGAGTTCTCCATCCCTTTGTATGCCATTTTACCTAAAGCTAAAAGACTTTCCTTTCTTGATTTGAACATCTCTGCTTGGCTCCTGATATTGCTCTTCAGCAAACTTGTTTTCACAGATCGGTTCAGGTGGACTTCAATCATGAGCAAAAATACATCTGTTAATGTAACAGAACTGTCTGGAAGCTCGTGGCTGTCAAACATGGAGTGAAAGTGCTCAAAGCATTTAAAGATAATCCAGCAAAATAAAGGCACTGAACACAAACTGCAGAGATTTGGGTTAGCTTCCAACTGGTTTGATACCAGCGCTCGTCGCCGCTCATCTTTGAAAAACATAGCTGTGTATTCCTTAAGGTTATTCCTGGAGAAACCACGGAGCAACACTTTCTTTCTAATGATGTTTTTTTGGATCTCAGTTCCTGTCCTGGCGGTAAGAATTTTCTTGGATCCCTTAAGAAGCTTTCCTCTGAGAAGGCTTACGAGCAGTGCCAGGGGGTGGATGGGTTCATCAGGTGAGCATACCTCAGGTATGCTGCTGAGATCAAAGTTGGAATAGATCTCATCAAAGCCATCAAAAGTGAAAAGAACTGTATGAGGGAACTGCAAGATGTGATGGAACACTTCTGTGGGGTCCTGGTCTGGGTAGCAATTATATTTGAAGAGCAGGTCTTTCAAACATATGGCTTCATCTTCCTTGAAGTAGCTAAACATCCTACACCGAAAACGGAAGCAAAACTTGGCCCCTATGTCCAATTCTTTTCTGGCCCAAAGGCTTTGTATCTTTTGCAGCAAGATGGATTTTCCAATTCCTGCATCACCGTAGACATAAACAGTTTCTCCGTCTTCATTAATTAGTCCAACTGCATCATCAAAAAGGGCTTCTAATTGACCCACCTGGCCAAGACTCTCATTGGTAAAACTGACCAGCTCCATAATGCTGTTGGAGTAGATTTCCTCAAGCAGCATCTCCTCCTTCTGAGCATACAACATAACAAACTTGGAGTCCCGTCCCAGTTCATGTCTGAGTTTCTGGCAATACCTGCTAACTAAAAAGACAGTGAACTATTATTAAAGAGACTGTTATTTAAAAACCTATGTATACAATGACCCACCTCTTCGGGAACTCAGAGGAGATAATACACAAAATTCCAATTCCAATTCTAATTATGAAAAGGATTCTTCAGTAGATTAATTCTATTTGTGGTGCCATCATCACTCACTTGGGAAATTCAGGTGCTAAAGAAAGATGAGACACCACTTCCTGAAAGCCAGTGCTGATGCTGCATTGGTTTAAGGGGCTGCTATCCTTCAGCTGAGACTCAAAGCCAAGCCCCTGACCCTTTGTTAAAGGCTGCTTAACTCTCTGCAAAGGCTTGTTGGAATTGTTACTCACTGATTTCACTGTACTTACATCCTACCTGCAGTTCTATCAGTTAGGTGGTTATCTTTCCTAACTTCTTTAGTCATTTATATTATTACAAATAGAAGCCATGGATTTTAGAAACCAAGCGCTAGGCACTTCAAAAGATTTTTTTAAGATGACAGAAAAAGAGAGAATCTCAGTTATTGTGCAACGTTGGCTTGTGTTTTTTAACAGAAACTTTGCTTCAGATGGGGACAAAGTAATTTTTATATTTATGTAGTATGGAAAAACCTCTCCAGAGGAAATATTTTCTGCAATACTTAAACTCTGATTTTTAGGGTTGCTAAAAATCATCACTTAGGATGACAGAATAATTCTGGTTGGAAGGGACTTCAGAAGGTCTAGTCCTATCTACTGCTGAGAATGGGATAATTTCTGGCATCAGATGAGGTTACTCAGGGCTTTGTCTAGTTGGATCTTGAAAACCGCCAAGCATGGAGACTGCCCAGCCTCACGGGGCAACCTGCCTCATAGCCTGACTGTTCTCATCATGAAATACTGGCTAGTCCATGGCCAAAACATCACAGTACTGCTAATAAATTGTAGTAGAGGCCTAGAAAATACTAGACCTGGCACAAGGTGGTTCTGCCATTGTGTTACATCCCCACAAACAAATGCAGAAAGAGCTTGAGATTAACAGAACAGGATGTAATTTATCAACATCACCCTTGTGTTATACAGTGTGCCTTTTAATTTGGCTACCACTGCTAGCAAGCACACAGTTATGTTCCCTGGCTGTGCCTGCCTGAACTCTTATTCTCCTGCCACGTGGTTGGAGCTTCCTACATAGCAGGGCTGTTCTAAGGGAAGGGACAGAGATGCATGACCTTACCTGGATCTGTATTTACCACAGGTTTACTACAAATATTCTCTGAAGGCTCGTAGCCTATTTCATCCAGCCAAGGCTGAAGTTCATAGTAAGCATCAGTGACTCTCTGCAGGACATAGACGAAATATTCCGAAACTTCTTCTCCCTTGCTTTGAACCAAGTCTAGAATTTTGCGAACCTGAAGAAACACCACAGGAAAGATCATTGATACACAGCATTTTATTACAGTAATACTTGTCAACCACTTTGGGATCCTTTTTGGACTGGAGCAGGGGACCAAAATCAAAACTGGGGAAAAAAAGGTGAAATCAAAATCTAGCTCTGAATTGAAACCATCACAAAGCTCAGCTGCCATTTGTGTTTGAATGCTGCAAGAGAGTTAGTTCTGCAAGTTAAGTTCTGAACTTGTAGCTCAATCACACTAACCAGAAACAAAATGGATAAATACCACTCCTCAAGAGGGAACCCAAAGGATTTCCTCAGCTTGGCTAGATAGTGTATTTTAACTCCTGTGCTGTTTAAAATGAAAATAGAGGTGGTTTCTCAGTGCCCTAAATTCACCCTCTGTTTTGTAAATACTCCAGTCACATTTGGATTTACCTCAGGATCCAGCCAGGTCCAGAGCAGGGTAGGCTGAATCCCTCCCTGGATCTTAATGCTGAGCCAAAACCCTACAACTTTTCCTTCCAACACAGCAACTCAATTCTCCAGGCTCTCTGTACAATGGCCCCATTGCCTGCAGTTATTACCAAAACTAATGGCTACCAGGCAGTGGCTGGAGCAGCTCAGCACAAAGTGTCACCTCCACAGGGAAGGCAGAGGGTGATCTCTGTGCATCAGTACAAGGCAGTTCTAGTACAAAACCCTCTGCAAGACAGAGCAATCATCTGGGGGCACATTTTGAATGTCAGGATCCCCTCACCAGAAGTGAATGAAGAATGCAGTTCTAAACCAGACAAAGGGTTTCCAGAGACTGTGGTCTCTTGTGAGCTTAAATCAGGGTGATGTACGTGCAGCACAGCAAACACATGGAGCTTTTTCGAGCAATTTGTATGCTCTAAAAAGCAATTTTATGCCTTCCAGAGAAGCTCCCACAGAGTCCACTTCACTTACACTACTGTGGCCTGCTCTCTGTCTCTGCTTAGACTCCTGATGCATGGCCTCCCCCTCAGCTTTGGTACAACAACCCTGCATATTATGTTGAACAATAAGAAATTGAGATAATCGTACAGTGTGCATTTATTCAGCTTTGACCCTACACACAGTGTGAGCACTGTGTTACCATTTCAATATGCCAGCAAGAATGATTATTTTATGAAAATCTGCACTGTTGGTGAAGTCCAAGGTCTTTGAATTTTTTATGGTCTGCCTGCCCCTAACTGTGACAGGATTCTGAAGTTGCCTGATTGGTTGGTCTGGGAAACAATCTCCTCAGCTGTTTCAAGTCATGATGCAAAGACCAACTGTGTACATGGTAATTTTCTCCTAACGAAAGGAAATCATTTTTGCTCCTAATGTCCAAAGATTAATTAAAACCCCAAATATGCCAGGGTACATCAATTTTCCATAGAAACATTTACAACATACATAGGTCTTTAAAGAGAAAGGAAGGTGTTCATACAGACAACAAACAATCATTAACTTCTAAAACAACATTTCATTTCTGTCTCTCCTAAAGCAGGATGATATGTCCCACAGTATCCTAAACCAGATTTTCCTTGCTATACTCTAACAACCATGTGGCCACCTTTTTATCAGAGGACAAAGCTGCAGCTGGGAGGGACAGACCAGCAATTATCACCCTGCTAAATTCTTACAGCTGCCAACGGGCATAACCAGCCCTGCCAGCCATGCTGGAAAGGGACATGCTGGCAACACTCATCCAGGAAGAACGGGGTGGAAAAACTCCAAAATAACAAACATTAGAAAACACACTAAATGTAAAATTGTCAGATAAACCCTTAAAATCTGGTGATAAACTGAAAGTAACCAAAAGCTTCACTGGCTAGAGAAAAAAAAAAATAAAATTATACCTTATCTGCTTGAGTAGGAAACTGGACAACGATCTCTGCATCTTCAGTGGAGAAGTAGTCGTTCTTAATCAAGTTATCAATCAAACACTGCGTGTTTCGGATCCTACCGACCAGAAGCTCCCGGTGAACCTTCAGCAAAGCAATGAAGGACCGAGGGCTTGCTCCTGGAGGTTTTTTCACCAAAATGTCCACCCTAGCACAAAGTTGGCCTTCCATAGTTGAGATACCAAGAAGCTGCTCCACCAAGCCTCATCTTTGAAAAACTGTCCATTTGTAGCGACAGGTCAGCTTGGATTTAACTTCAGGCAAGCAAGAAATCTGTCCTTCAGATCACCGAGCCTGCAAAAAGTAATTGTACAGAACCTCAGTTTAAACCTTATCTTATGCACATACATCCTTCACTTAGACATCACAGAATACTCCCAAACTCTGTGCAGTATCATGGCCAGCTTTTTAATAACGTTTCTTCCTCAGGTACTCCCACTTATTTGTTCAGGTTTTGAAAAATAAAATATCTACAACAGGCAGTCTCCCTCCTGGTACCAGTATTTTACTTTAGCTTGCCTCAAACACCACCACTGGCATGTGTTTTATTAACTGCCTGTTCCTAGTGCATAATTTAATATTTTTTATTAGCGTTTCATGTTTTAGTAGACAAAGCAGGGCATCTGTCCAAACTTAATCTGGACAAGGAAATAAATGGAATAAAATTATACTTCATAGCAATTAATTTTGTAGGAGGAATTAATTTATAGTAGCAATTCACTCTGCTTTTTCGTTGTTACAAGAAGAGACTGTATAAAGTGCTGTCTGCTCCTGAAAGCAAGGCCTTGTGAACTCTGAGGCAGTTTTAGCTAAACTAGGGTAAAGAGTTTAGCTTCAGGACACCAGGTTCACCAACACCAGGAGGGATGTTATTTTGAAACCATACTCTTTAGCATGAATGCTCTCTCCTTGTCTGCAAATGTATGTATGCACAGCGTATACCCTTGTTCTCTAGACCACCTCTTGGGAGCTCTTTTTAGATGTCTGTCCATTTATTCCTATTTTTCTCTACAAGGCATAAAGCAAGAGGAATCAGGATCAGACTGCTCTCTATCGTATTACTAAAGCAGAGCTTCTTGTAATTGTAGTTAATGTGCCCACCATATAGTAGGCATGAAGTTATGTTGTAATTACCATTCAACAGTACGTTCATTTAGGTACTATTTAGGTACAAACTTGCCATATGATTTCCCATGCAGGAAGCTGATTTTTTGCCAAGATCACAACTGAATCACCTCCACACAGACAATGAGAATCTGCATGATCAATACAAATGACTGACAATCCCCAGTAACAGTTAAACCATACTGTTGTTTCAGCAGGTCAAGGGATATCTGGAAGAACGTTCTTAGATTCTGATTACAGTCATACTAACAAAACCAAAAGACAAAACCCTTCAACAATTCTGTAAATGTGCCAACTCTGCTGCTACAAAATTATCACAATATCCCAAGACATTTGCAGTGGTGGTAAACTTTTTCAAATGCCACCCAGCACTCCCCTGTCAAGCCCTGCCAGCTCACAGATTATTCTATGTGACCCACTACTGGAACAATCTCGCTTCTATGGGTTTTCTATATCAGAAGCTGCTGTCTGCACCAGTGAAGCTTCTCCTGCTTGATGCTGCAGAAAGACACAGTTTATGCTACTGCATTTTAGTGATACTAACTATCTACACTCAAACCAGCAGGGCAGACCAGCTTAGCTCCTCAGATTTCCCAGCAGGTCCCAACTTACTGACCTGCATGGATGCAGATAACTGCATTATGAGTTGGGCTCTCCAAGGGCTGAGGCCTGGCAAATCCCCAGCATAACTGTTCTGGGTCATAGCCAACTCCCAAAACAGCAAAACTGTTTCAAACAAACGGAATGTAACCAAGTGATCTGAATTTCTTACCACACCAGTAAATGACTGCATCTACTCAGACAAATCAACCTTTCATTACCCCGTTCAGATGACCCACCCGAGGAAGTGGCTGATTTCTGAGTCACTCAGCTTCTTAGAAGCCACACTGGCACGTCTCTTTGTTCAAGAAAGCTCATTCCGTAAATGAAGACCAAGCATGTTGAAAACATCATTTAGTCTTAAACCTTTGTGGTCTTTAGTTAAAGAGATAGCATAACCTTAAAACAGGCAATAAAAATATTAACCCTATTCTGTCAAGATACTCCATCTGCCCAACATTCCCTGCTTGCTTTGGCTATTCTAGGACCACATTATTCTAATGCATTTTCTTTCCTCCTACTTTGAAAGAAGAACTGAGACAAATATTCAGAAAGCTGTAAGAACGAACCAACATGCTGTCAAGTGTACAAACCAAATAGAAGTATTTTCTTCACTATTTCAGTTCCATTTACAAAGAGCATAAGAAAAGAAAGAAGAAATACAGCAGCAGGACAGAACATGAAAAATATGGAATGACCAGAAGGTCTCAAAAATGTCTGCCTGCATCTGACTACATCCAAGTCAGTACAAATCATGGTTGCTCCTGGAAGGGGTGTGCATACAAATGCTGCAGGACAGCATATGTTCCCTTTCACACAGGGTGATCTGCAGGAGAATGTAGAAACAAGAAATCAAGCAAAAAAGGGTTTTGCTAAACGTTAGGGAGAAAAGGAGAAAAAACAAAAATGCCAAGCAGGGAAGTCAGGACTGGCAATATGAATTCTGTGCATGATGATGTACTTCGTGATATTTTCAATGAAAATATTAAACTTAATGCAAAACTCCACACCATCCAGTGCTGGAGTACTTAGTACTTTTCATCAGTCCTTTTTAGTAAGAAAAAACGAAAGTTTCCACAATTTACAGACTAAGAAAATCCATACTAGATGAAGAGCTGAACACTTTAAATGGTGCTGGAACAGAAAGACTTCCTACTACATGTATTCATAGCAAAGTGTATCAGCTATATGAAGAAACTTGACGTACATTATTCTATTTCACTACGGCTTTCTGTGTGTTGGTTTGGTTGGTTTTTTTTTACTGTTGGGGTTTTTTTTGGTGGTGTTTTCAAAAATGTGAAGCCACTGTGTGACAACATGAGGTCTCCAGCTTACCTGCAAGCCCATCATCTCTCTTTCTGGAAAGAATCCCAGCTTCCACAGTGCTTCAATAAGAGTTTTTCAGTGAGGGAACACAAGGTTACTATGTCTCTTGTAAAATCTGTCAGTTTTACAATGCTAGGTTATACATCTGGTATGTTTAAAGGTAAATGCTAATGCAGCTTATAAATAGGCATTGAAAGCACTTCCTTACTAGAGTGCATACAGTGTTATTTGCCTTATCTTAGGCCCTCCAGATGCTGGATTCAATTACAGTGCAATTTGTGTGACTGATGTTGCATCAGTCATGGGGATGCTGTTAGAAAAGACAGACATACATTAATGTGAGACACCTCAGTGTACTGCCTTCCATTTCTGAAAGGGCTAAAGTGAATAAAATCGTATTTCTGAAAGACACCTTAAGGCTCTTACAAGTCATGGTCAAAACAGATCACCTGTTCTAACATCAACAGCTTGTGAACACATCTATTTGGAGTAATGAACAAGAAAAAGGCAAAGATGTGCAAGCTTGACAGAATAGGACACCTATTCTGAACATACACAGGACACCTGAAACAGCAGGACATCTAAGGAGGAATGTAGACAGACAACACAGATGATGCCTGAGTGAAGTAGGAGTCTGGTATGGAGAGACAAACGGGAGAAACACTCATGGGGAAAAGCTTTCTATCTAGGAACAGAATGGACTTCTTGTTCCTAAGCGGAAAAATAAAAAAACCCAATAACTTACTGAAGAGGCTGCCAACGATGTTGGAGAGGAAATGCAATTAGCCATTTTGAGGACAGCAAAGTCCATCAGGTGAAGAAGGCAGGAAACAGTCTAGAGGGAATTAAAAAGAACCTGAGAGCAAAATACTTACCCACCAGCTGTAAAAGCCAAGAAGAAAGGGAAGACAGGGTCTTGGCCAAATGAACTGTTGACGGGGATTGAAGTTATATGAGAAGCAACAGTAAGTGTGGCAATCAATGCTATCATAAACCTGTGCAACTGAGAATAAAAAGAGGAAGCAAGATGGGGATCAGGCCAGGAATAAGGAGGGAAATGAAAAAGGGAAATGAAATTTGTCATAGTAAGAGGTACAGTAAAAGCATCAGTACTTCCAGCAAGGATTTCTACAATCCATGTCAATAAACTGCAGCGGCGCCGATGTGCATGAAGGCACTGGCACTTTTATCTCGTGTTTCCTCTGAGTTCCCTCTACTCTCAGCATTGTGCAAGCATATAAACAGTTCTATTTTTCCTGGCCCTGCCCTCCTCACATCCTCTTTTTACTAAGATCTCCTAGCTCTTTCTTCTAACAAAACTGCGATGCCTGTTCCAGTACTGCAAGACCCCGGCAGCAAAGAATGTGCTGGTTTATTGCAACAAGGTCTTGTCAAAGGTAAATGCTGTAGATAAAAGGTCTGAACCGCTAAAAAACATTTCAACTTTTGGGTCAGCTAGGGAATTGAGCCCTTATTGAGCTGGCTGCTCCCAAGGAGACTGTGTAGGATGACGCAGTAAAGGCAATACAAGGAGCAACTTAATTAACAAATGTCTCTTAAAGCAACTGATTTGACACCAATCTAGAATATTTCTGAAGCGCTGAAAACTCAGTCAATACTACTTCTTCTGCAGTCTTGCTGTTCTGACAAGAACTGTTCCTCTAAATTGCCTGTGAAATAAAGTCCTGTGCTACTTACCTAGTTACCTGCAAACAGTAGCTGGAATATCTTCAGGATTTACACAGCACCTAGCAGCCAGCTCTGGCAGGACAACAGTGAAGCATACAGACCTGAGTGCCTGCCCAGGGCTTGTGGAGTCCCCACCAGCACAGCCTTCTGTCCATAGCATTCAAAACACAATCACTCTTCCAGAGGTGGCTGTATGAAAACTATGCTCCATTTCACATGAAATGGAGCCCTATGCCCTTTGTGTCTCCAAGTCAGTTTTGTTTCCCTAAAAAAGCTATTTTACAGTGCCAGTTACTCACTACAGGGTCATTATAGCAAGAGGAGAACTTGAAACTGCTATGCTTGGTAATCTGGACTCTGTGAGGCCAGCATAAATTCAACTTTTTGCTATCATTGGGAGACACAGAAAAGCGACTGATTTTCCACATCTTATGTCATGCATGCAACAGCAGTCTATGATTATAATAAGTGAATAAAACACTTATTTTCACACAGCAGCTCTCACATTTAAAAGAACTTTGGCTATTTTACTTAGTTCAAGAACAGTAAAAAACATGCAGAAATTTGAGGCAAATGGGCACATATGCTACACAAAAAGTCTGCATGTTTGATGAGAAGCAATGCAATGTATTCCCAAAGGTACTAAAAAATAACCTTTTATTATTATAGCAAAAATGGTGTGTTGGTAGAGCTTGTACCGAGTCCCTGTGCAGATCTTAAATTATTCTGTTTGTGTGAATTAAAGCATACTCATCACTCTCCACCATCTCTAACTATCATCACTGATGCTACATACATCAATAAATGCCCAGGGAGCCATATGTTAACATCATGTTCCCGTAAATCCATTACAACCCACGTGCTCTTGCATGGCTCTGGGGTCACAGAGATCAGCATCTTTCTGTGGTTTTTCCTCCCTCCCCCTCTCTCTCTCTTGACTGTATCATAAGCTTTTGTAAGCAACCCTAGTTATTTGAAGAGCAACAGATATAAAAGAATACAGAAGAAATTATTTCTGCCTCTATCTGGTAAAGTGACAAGCTTTTCTTTAAAAGGCACAGGCTTTGACAGAAATATTCACATCCCTCACAGGTTTTGTTCCTACATATCTTAACAGATTCCTTTGTATAGAAAGAGAACTTTATATATACTGTTTGGATGCATTAAGAAGCCCGTCAAGAATACTTTATGTGGCTTCCTTGTAACTCCTTCCCAGTGGGAAAAGATCAATAAAGAATAAGGAGCCACTACTAGAAAGCAAAGAAACTTTGTCCAATCAAGAGAAATCTTGGGGGATTTTTTTTTTTTAAAGAGACAGAAGAGGAGGGGGCAATTTACTGCTGTCTATAAACATAGAACTGCTTTTCTCCTGTCATTTACTATCATCTTACACTAGAAAGCTGCAGCTGATGGAATCACGGAACTGATGGAATCACGGAACTGATGGAATCATGGCCAGGCCACGGGCACCATCCCGCCCTGCGAACCGCTCCCGCCTCCTGCTCTTCCAGCTTCCTTCGCGTTAGGTGAGCAAAGCACCGGGGCCTAAGCGAGTGCCTTGTGTGTCCGCGCACGGACTGGGATCTCCGCTGCGGCTTTCGGGGAAGCAAAGGGCTCACTGCACCCCGCTACCGCCGCTCACGGGGCAGCGGCGCGGGCGCCAGCGCAGGAGGGGAGCGACGCATTCCTCCCTCCCCGGGACCTGCCCACCTTTCCCCAACAGCCCTCAGAACACCACATCCTCGCCAGCATCTGGAACAGCATTTACGCCGGGCAGCGCTGCTGTGTCTCGTACGAAGGCGCTGTCCCCACGCCCAGGAGCTGCGGACGCTGCTGCTGTGCCCGCTCCCCGCTCCCTGTCACACAGCGCCAGCCGCCGCCTCCCCCGGCCGGGAGGGACCCTCCTGAGGAAACACGAAGGAGCCCCGAAGTTTCCAGCTCAGGAGCGGCGCAGCCCTTCCCGTCCCACCTTGCAAGCCTTTCACACGGTGGCACAGAAACTTTGCTTTACAGAAAGCAGACATTCGAGCTCACTCCCGCCAGCCCTCTCCCCTGGCAGCCCGCCTGCGCCCCGGCCCTTCCCCGGCACTCACCGCGGCGCCGAAGGGACGGAGGCCAAGGGAGGAGCCCACGGGCGCTTCCCGCACCCCCTCCCTCCCCACACACGGTCTCTCCTCCCCAGCGGGAAGCGGCTCCTCCCCACGCAGGAATGGCCGAAGGCTTGCCCTTCATTCCCCTCCTTCCTCATCCCTCCTTCCCCGTGAGGTGCCAGGGGTCCCTCGGCAGCGACTATTTCCCTCAGTCAAGCTGCCGCCGCGCAAGGATACTGCCAGGGTATTATTTCTGTTCTCTTCACCCATTTAAAGGTTCAAAAGCCCAAAGGTGCGAGGTAAGGGTAAAGCAAAAGTAGTGGTACTGATGCAGTGTTTCACGAATAGTTTTACACTCCCTGTCCATTAAAAAACCACGAAGAGCCAATGGAGACTTCAGCTGCATTCCCACATCACCAGTTTTTATTTATATAACGCAGGCTGCACAGGGAGGTCATGAAGTCTCCCTCTCCAGAGACATTCCAAACGCACCTGGAAGTGTTCCTGTGTCACCTGCTCGAGGTGACCTTGCTTTCTTGACAGGGTGTTGGACTGGATGATCTCCAGAGTTCCCTTCCAACTTTAACAGTCTGATTCTGTGATATTCTTGAGGGGTGCACACTGAACAGGCATGGCAGAGGTTTGGTAATCACAATTTTATTTACTCAAACTAGACAGTGCCAATACAGAAAGTACCATGTTTTCCAGCAGTCACCATGCCCAGCTCTGGAAGCAGGCATATTACATCAGGACAGCAGCTACACATATCTGGCAGAAGTTTATAGAAAACATTTTATACAGAGAAGACATGGTCAGTCTGTTACTTTATCATGTGTTTATCTAAGCAGTCACACAGTGACATCATTTATATCTTACACCTCTCTGTACATCAAGAGAAAAAAATACGCTGTAGAGAAGATAAGCCAAATCTCAGTGATTTGACATCTTCCAGGTTGTCAGTTTTTCCTCATTCCCCATGGACTAACTGCAGAGGTTGCAAAGTACCGTGAAAATAAATATGCTACAAAAACTTCCAGTTTTGCATTGGATTGTCAAAGCTGTTGGGAGAAGAAACAAACAAACACAAGAGGCCAAGTCTGTTCATTTAGGGTTTAACAGACAAACAAAACCACAGAAGAAATGTGCTAGGGCTCAAAGACGACTTTCTAATTTCACTGGACCAAGGCCTAGATAGGCAAACAAGCCAGTCAAAAAGGTAATTAAAAGAAACCTTTGGAAATATCAAATTAAAATGAATTCTTTAAGAATCTCTTGGTTATAGCTAACCAGTTCTGCTATGACAATCACTAGACATTGAAAGGAGGAAGCTGTGATGGTTTGAATGAGGTGCTTTGCTGAATGTTGTCTTCAGGCCTAGGCTGCCTTTTGGACTTAAGCTTTAAAACATGGAAGGAGTTAAAAAAATGCTACTTTTTTTCTTAACTGTGAAACAGGAACAGGAACTTCATAGCATCAGATAGGTTGGGGTTTAAACCATTAAGAGAAGTAGCAGAGAAAAAGGTTTAGCCTTAGAGTTCTGAGTTTGCTTTGCATCTAATGAATGTAGTCATGTGTACATATAACTTTAACAAACAGATGACCTGATCCTGCAGCCCTTATTCCTCAGAAGGCAACAGGTGCCAAAACTCATGGTCTTTTTCTTTTAAAAAGGTCAGTAAACTGGACATGAAGCACAAATTTGCATGCAGCACTGCATGACAATTACAGAAAGATAATTTCTAAATCTGCAGTGTACTTGCAGCATGTACTCAAGCTATACATATAAAAAGAAGTTACCAATGTCAGCGTGTCTTTAGACTGCAAGTTATGTCTAATGGTTTACTGTAGATGCACAGCAAACTCATCTTTTCTTGATAAATAAAGAAACTGCTGATCAGCACAGTGAGGAGAGGTATCTAAATCAAGGTGAATGACCAAGCAAATGCAGAGGTATTCTATGCACAGTTGATTTTCTCTGCTTTAATAGCAGCTTCAATCTCTTCCATGATTGGCAACGGTCCTGCATAGTTATTAGTTTCAATAGCTTCTAATTTCTCCTGATAATCAGTTGGCAAGCCATTCTGTTTTGCACCCATGCAGATAACCTATAATTAAAAGGGAAAAAAAAAAGCCTTCAGTAATAGAAAGGACAGACTCCTCCAAACAATCACTTGAGTAGGAAGAACCATTTAAGTTACCCAGAGAATTTATCTCAAATAGTGCTATTTGTACCTAAGGATAGCCAAAGGCTTCTGGGAGACCACTGAAGACCAGAACAGTGTGAATGAAATTGCTCTGAAAAGGCTTTTAACTACCCCTGAGATTCTGATGTGTTACTGAAGTGCACAAGACTCTGTAATTAAGCTGTTATTCAGTTATTCTGTTCTTTCTTCCGGACAGGATGATAACTTCAATAATATATGCTGCTTCTCACTCAGGTGTGACACTAAAGTTGGCCAAAGATTTAAAAAGTAGTTATTTTTAAAACTAAGCTGTCCAAAAGACAACAACGAGTAACTAGATGGGGTACAGTAGTAACAGAAACAGACACTTAATTCAGTGAAAAAGCAGAGATTCCTTAGTTTGTTACTGCAGCTTTCCTTCCATACATAAAATAAACTGAAGTATTGGTGCAGAAGAAAAGATGCGACAGTGAGAGGAAAAGAGGAAGTTGTAGGAACACAGCTTAAAGGAGACATCAAGCAAGCTTGGATATAGAAATGAACATTCTAAATATGCTTTCATGCATTTAACAGCATGCATTTCAAGGATGAGATGTCTAGAAAGAATGAATTTTGCCACAAAAAGTACATAACAGTAGATGGATGTAGTTCAATCACTGTGTGCTGATGCAGTCATCTTTTAAGTTTTTAGCTCTCCTGCCTGGTTAACTTAAAAAAACCCAAAAAAGCTGGGGGCAGAGGAGAAGAACAGAACTAACAACTGCTCCTGACAGGACCAGGAGGGAATGATAAAGTTGCCAAGAGTGGAGGTTTGCACTTACAGCATACCAATGAGAGCGGACAGAGTAGCAGACTATGTATTAACTCCCTGAAAAGCCCTAAAGATCTGCCTTGCCACGAGGTGGGTTGGCAGAGAAGAGCAGTTTGTGGAAAAGCAGAGCCTGCCTTCTAAGCAGGCCCTCCCTTCTGCAGTCCCACAGCAGCTAGCCTTAGCTGTGCTCCTGAAAGTCAATTCATAGGAGTGAGTTCCTCAGTTTGGAGAAGGCAGCACACTTGGGATTTAACAGGCTCACTCCTGGTTTCTTTTCTTCAGGCAGGACAAGCCAGCTGCAGTGATGCCTGTGTAGCAGCACTAAAGCAGACACACAGCCACACCACCCCAGCCTGGGCCTGCACAGATCTCACAGGCTAAGCAGGTCAGGCCTGCTGCGTGACTGGATCATGTGTCTCTGCAGAGTCAGTGTTGCGGAACAGTGTTGAAACACTTCTGCCTCACCGGCCATCAAGGGGGAACCCTGCAGTGCTCTGCAACACTGTGACTCCTGTGATGTACTGGTGATGTGCCTGGTAAAAGGCAACGTGCACTCCTGTATTAAGTGATAGCAAGTACTTCCCAAGTAAGTAAGGATAATCCACATCCTGGAAACTACATGCCAGGTGCCGCATTTTCCCCACAGAAGCTTCCCTCTGTCCTTTCAGTGGAGTACATTAATTTTTCAAACAGAGAATTGCCGCATATATGTGAACAACATCCTCCAGAAATCCTTATGCCAGTCATAGCTAAATCACAAGTTAAATAGGGGTTTCCTGTAAGGTATAACTAAACCAAAACCCCCAAACTGATTTAATAGGCCTGTAAGAGCTAGCAATCTCCTGTGAGCATCTTACAGCAGTACATTGCACAAAGACTGTTATACCTTTACAGCAGTCATGCCTTCTATCCACTATAATTAAAGTACTTATTAAATAGCACAGAAGTACTGCATTATAAACTTCTGCACACTCTTCCAAAATTAAAGTGATGCAACACCTACCTTTTTATACTGTGGAGAAGGGGGACCAGAGACATAGTCCTTCATCTGGTAGCTTCGACAGGTCAGTACCTTTCCTGCTTGAGTGTGGACATTAACTTCTATTGGGACATAAATGCCATCCTCAACTCCCTCTTGCCTGTAAAAGACATTCCTTTCATGTCAATTAACCCATCCATCTTTCAAACCAACCATGCAATTAAACATATGGATTTATTATAACATATGGATTTATTATAACAGAATTCAAGGCAGTAAGCATATTAAAAGTATTATTAAAAGTATATTAAAACACTGGTCTGTGTTTTAATATATCTAAAGAAAAACAAATAAAGCAAAACATATTTCAGTGCTTTTTGTGCAAACTCGTTTCATATTAAAAAAAAATGTTTCTAGAGAAGCAGCAGCATTCACTTTTATCATTTCAGCTCTGTAAGAAATGATGATTTGTGATTAACCTGCAAAGTCAGAAAGAGAATACTCCTAAACTAATTACTGTGGAAGACAGGTAGTCTGAAAGAGCAAGATTATCAGAATTGATAAGCCAGACACATGTTCCTTAATTGCCACTCAGATAAATAAACGATTGCAAAGTTTTATCTTGCCCATTGTGTTACATTTTAATAAAGAGAAACTTGCACAACTTGTGCAATGCACTTTCCAACAAATAATCCAAGACACCTTTTAACCTGCACAAGACATACACAGCAGTAATGAGCTAGGTCAGGGCAATTTCTTTTTTTTTTTAATTAGCAAAATCATGCTTCAAAAAACAAAAACTGAAAACTAAGACTATTAGATAGTTGTCCTCAACCACAGGCATTTAGCCACCAATAAAAATCTGAGGAAACACTAGCTTAAGCAATACAAGAGACTTCATAGCACAGTTAACTTTAGATGTACTTCAGCTACAAGTCATAACATGGTTTTAACCCTGCTTGTCCAATATAAATTTGACAACTCATCTTTTTTTCAAAGACTTGCTACCATTTGAAGTTATTTAATGTACATAATGTGGGCCATGTTAGCTGAGTAACTAGGTTAAGTGCAAGTACAGACTGGAAGCTAACTGCAGATTCAAGGCCAACAGACTGCAAAATAAGTCACATGGTTGTGTGAGAGCAAGAAAAGTGTTTAGTAACATCCACTGCTGGACCCTATGAGGCAAAGTCATGATTTAGTCTATAACTTACAAATTTGTGAAGTACAGGGGACAAAAAAACCCATAGAAGTGACTGTGAGACAGCAGAAAAAAATGAATTTTGAAGCCAAAGGGTTCTGCCATTAAACAAAAAATTACCCTCCCATATTTGCTTTCTATATATTTCATTGTTTTGTTAGTATTTCAACTAATTACTTGCAGCCTCAATTACACATTCCCTCCTCTGCTTCTGGATATCAAAGCAGAGACTACTTTACCCAGATTAGGAGGGATTAAAAAAAAAAAGTGGGCTTTTTTATTTTTTGGATATATGGCAATTTCAGGAAATAGGTGGAGAACCTACAAATATATCAGCTTGCAGGCAGCCAAAGGATCCCAAGACCTTCAGCAGGAGCACCTGCAAGCTCATTTGAGTGGTTAAGGAGCAATTCCTAGAAGAGCACTGTTGACTATGATTATAAAAGCCAAGAGCACATCCTGTTTGCAGTTCACCTCCATGGCATCAACAAGGCAACTGGGAAAAAGTAATCTGTAGTGCTAGTGTCCATGCTGCAGATTTTGGTAGTGTTACAGCACTCAAGTCTCAATACCTTAGCAAGCACTGAATTTTTTCCTGTCAAACAAATAGCAGGGATCTGCAATCCTACACTATGTCAACTGTAAACAGTGTGTAAACACTTATGGAAGTCAAAGTACAAAATACTGTCCCCATGGAGGGGAAACACAAAAGCAGATGCTGGCAGACAGGATCATCATACTTGGGAAGTTTATGCTTCAGGAATGCATGGTAAATCAGGAGTTTTAAGGAAAGATAGCAGAAGGGGGTCAGGATGTTTAAGTGCTACTGTAAGCAAGAGCAGAGGAACTAGGGAGATCATAAAGCAGGGACATGTGAAGCTGTCCCCAAGCACAAGCATGCCAACTAGATGCCAATGCCCTCTTGCTTGAGACTAACACTCCCAGCCAGGACAAGAGTGCTTGGAGTGGCCATTACCATGTACTAACAGAACTAGGGCAACAGTTTTGTAGTATTTCAGGTTCACCCTAGGCAACAAAAACCACATTGGAACCAAGTTTCACAGCCAGGGTTTTAAGGACATGCTTACACATGAAATTGCAACAGTACCAGAGGCAGGAGAACAGTACTGAACTATTGCTTTCACTGGGTTTGCTATGCCCTGCTCCGTGTTTTCACTAGACCAGATTGCTACTGGAATTGTCAGTGACAAACTGCTCTGAACAAACAATCCTTGTGTACCAGAAGCACCATGATGTGCAGGCACAGCTCAAAAGCTGCAACAAGCATATGGCAGCAGGCAAAGTTTTGGAGATTACATTCTAAGCCCTGTTTTAGACCCTGCAAGGAGTCATGCTATTCCTTGCTTGTTAAACCAGCTGGTCTTTTAGACTTCAACCTGGAAGCAACTTGCTCAGGGTTCCTTGAATGTCTCTTAATTACAAGGCACAGATAGAACATTCTCCACCATGCAGTGTAAAGGTGTAGTCAGGCTCTCCCTTTCAAACAGGGAAACAATAACACCTCAGCTCCATGCTTGGATGTTCCTCAAGTTTACATCGTTAGAAAAGACATGTTGAATAACTTCCTCAAAAGTCCCTGTGCCTGTATTAAAGATCTCCCTTCTGCCATTTTGTCTTTATCCCTTCCTTTTCTGCTTCACCTGGAGTCTACAGATGTATACAGGCAGACATTGATGTCAGTCTCAAAGGAAATTCTCCCTGAAGTAATGGGAAAAACACCATAGGACAAATACAAATTTTAGAATCTTATAAGAGACAGGAAATTGGAAAGACAGGTTAAAAAAAAGAAAAAGGAGAATGACCTACTGATTTCAAATCAAGGTCCACAGATTGCTAAAATACCCCTAAAAGTAGCTTTAGCTTGAAAACAAAGCTATTTTAATCACAGAAGTGTCAGAAGACGATGCACATACTGTGAAAGAGAATTCACATATTAAAATCGAAAGCATCTTTTTGATTCCAACACCATAGTTTCCACATAGCTCTTTACCAAAAATTAACTAATATTCAATCACTCTGTAAAGTAGCAGAAGACAGCAAAAGTTAAGTCACCTACTTATCCAGCGAACTTAAATTGCAAGTGTTCATTTTCCACACTATTCCCCACACTTCATCTCCAGGGCTCTGAGCAATGGTAGCTGTACCTCCCTGCCAGACAGAACTCGTTCTGCCTTGATGATGGCCAAACTCGAGCTTAAAATCCTGCAAATGAAAGCAATGCAGAGAATCAATTTCCACTTAAAATAAGGCTGTTGGCTGTTCTTGACAGGACAGGAGCAGCCAAAGGACAGTAGTACAGGTAGCCAGTTGGAGACACAGAAGGAAGAACAGACAGGTGCCACCTGATGCCACCTACCTGGCGCCAAATCCTTTGCCGGTTTTTGTGATAAGACTTAAATGCCGCTATGCAGGATCCAGGAAAATAGTAAAGGTAAAGAAGTCTATAAGATGGTGAGCTTTGGGTCTTGTCCTCATGCACTAATAAGACTACCCAATTATAAAATACCATCTCTTGTATTTTACAATGTTTTGTACCATCTCATCACTCATCTGGAACATTCTTAGGTATTTTTGAGTCAAGGTATATGTCTCCTTCAGTGAGCTTATTCAGGTTTTTGCAAGTAGAAACATTATTTTAGAAAACAAGTATCACTTTTTCATACATCCTAATATTTGATATTGCTTGTAAAAAAAAGAGAATAATGGGTTATTGAATGCTATCAATGTAATTTCTCACCTGACACAATACACCCAGTATCCTCTCCTACTTATTAGCCAATTTGTAAATCCTTCCCAGCAGTACAGCAGGGAATGACACCCCTCTCCCCAAAATCCAAACCACCAAGCTTTAAGGAAGACTACCTGCTTAACAACAACAAAAGTAAAACTCAAACCTATGCAGCCCCACAGCTTTGCATATTTCTTACTAACACCCTCTTGAAGCTATGATTTGAAACATACACATGTGCACATTAATATTCCCGCTGAGACACATCACTCTCTTGTAATATGTCCTAATAGATACAGGAAAAAGGTTGCAGAAAAATCAAACAGTTGGAGGCTTACACACAAGAAAACAGCACTTATCAGAACACAAATTAATTTTTGTGTGTGTGCATAAGTGACACCAACCTGGCAAAGCGACACTGTTTACTCCATCAACAGTCATCTTCCTGCCCCATATAATGTCCCCTATTTAACCAATTTCACTAGAAAAAGGTTTATTTAGATGCACCGAGTTATTTGCACAAAAGTCCAGTCAAGTCACAGACTGAAGTTACAGAGGACAAGTAATTGCAGGGCAACCCCAAGGAAACACCTGGACAGAATCAAGTGCTCTCAATGCAGTCTCATTAAAAAAAAAAAAAAAAAAAAGGAAAAAAACCCTCACCAATTTTTACTTTATTCCTCCAGTTATATTTTCTTGGACCTGAGCTGCACTGAATAGCAGCAAGGAGCTGTATAAAATCATCAGGCACCACCCAAAAAACATCAACAGAGATCACAGAAACAGCACAGCTCACTCTAGTTCTGGAAGCAGCAAACTCTAAGTTACACCATGTGTGCTACTGTGTCAGGCACTGCTGGGAAGATGGGAAAAAACACAGTAGTTTCTTGGGTCAAGAGACTGGTCTTTGGTCCTTCTAAGTACCAGTGTAATATACCCTTTCTGTGCTTGTTACACATCCTATTTCTTAGCAGCTTTTGGCTGAATATTAACAAAGCTTTAAAAATTAAAATTTGAGGGAAGTTTAACCAAAGTTTAACTAAAGTTTTTACTTTAGTTTAAGATCCAAAGCACTCTGGTTACAGGCTGTTTCTCCTTTTTTAAAGTCCAAGTGGCACTATCACAGAGCAATTAATAGGAATTAACTCCAACCTTCCTGCAGTCTTTCACTCCCTAGCATCAGTGATTTTCCAGCTGGAAGCAAGGGAGTGAAGCCACCCGGTGTTGGCAGGGGACATAGCAATCGGTCAAAGGCCAGCTAGAGAAGGCAGCCAACCTGCAGTGGGGCAAGAGGTGCTTACCTGGAAATCGACCTGAGAGCCAGGAGAGCTGAAGAAGCTTGCTTTTATTCAAAGATAAGCACACACTAATAAAGCCTTTCTCCCTGCCCTCAAGGTCTGATCCTGCAAGGTGCTGGGCACTCGGCACATTAAGTGGAGGGGTAGCTCAAAGATCCTCACACTTTACAGGAGCAGGCTCAGCTGCCAGGTTGATGGTCCCAAGAGACACCAAGTATCTGACTATGGGGAGTTTATTAATGACAAGTTTTTGGAACTTTTTCATACACTCTAATATAGATCATTTCCTGCCAGTTACCCCAAGAGAACCTTCAAGTCATCTTTAAGTGGTATCAATTGATGCTCTGCTCCTCCAAGCGTCCTTCCAGTTGCACAGATCTGTACATCAACAGCTTTAATGGCCACAAGCTCAGATTTCCAAGCCTACACTAAAGCCAAGCTGATACAATGGTATTTAATAACCCTGGCAGGGAGAGAACTGCCCTGTATGGTGTATGAAGGTGTCAGCTGCAGATGTGCAGAGCTGGGTGAAAGCTCCCATCTGCCTGTCACACAGCTCAGGGAGAGCTCCTCGCCTGTACCAGAGACACTTCCCACTAGACTGGTTTGCTCAAAGCCCCATCCAACCTGGTCTTGAGCATTACCAGGGATGGGGCGTCCACAATTTCTCTGGACAACCTGTTCCAGTGCCTCACCACCCTCGTGGTGAAGAATTTCTTCCTGCTATGTTACGTTTCAAAGTCCGTAGTGCTTTACACTCCGGGCCATGGGTCATGGCTGGCAGCCTGGAAGGTTAAGTCCTGTCAGACAACCCCGCAGCAGTGGGTCTACCACAAGCACTCCTTCTGCTGAGGGCAGCCCCGGCCGCGGGCCCTGGGTCAAGAAGCACAGGATAGCCAGGGTTGGAAGGGACCTCCTGAGATCAGCTGTCCAACCCCTCCTGCCAAGGCAGGTCACCTCAAGCAGATGACACAGGAACACGTCCAGGTGGGTTTGGAATGTCTCCCAGAGGGAGACTCCACAACCTCCTGGGCAGCCTGTTCAGTGCTCTGCCTCCCTCAATGTAAAGAGGTTAGTCCTCATGCTGAGATGAAACTTCTTCCATTTTAGCTTACGTCCCTCGCTCCTTGTCCTGTCACTGGGCACCACGGTACAGAACCTGGCACCATGGTCTTGACGAGGGTCCCCCCGCCCGATCCGTGCTGGAGCCTCCCCCGCGGGAGGGCCGGACGGGCTGCAGCACCGGACCGCAGGCAGCCGCGGGGAGACGCGGCTCCTCGGCGACACTCGGGCTCCCTGCAGGAATGCCGGGCTCCCTCAGCCCCCCCGCGGCCCCGCCAGCCGCCCCCTCACGCACCTGCAGGCGGGCCAGGGCGCAGAGCGCGGCCGAGGGGTTGCGCAGCAGCAGCCGCTCCCGCAGCAGGTTGCTGCCGTACGCGTAGTACAGGAACCAGCAGCCGCCCTCGCCGCCCGGCTCCATCGGCCCAGCACGGCCCGGCACGGCCCCGCCGCCGCTTTAACGCCGCCCTCCCGCCCCGCCTTCCCCGCTGCTTCCGCCGCCGGGCCGGAGCCGGCGCCGAGCGGGGCCGTGACGCAGAGCGGCGGGAGCGCCTGGGGAAGACGTCAGGCGGGATCCCGGCGGGGCAGTGACGGCAGAGGAATGCTCCGCCCTCCATCCATGCATGCATCCATGCATGCATCCATCCATGCATCAAGCCGGGAGCGGGGAACGGCGCTGGGCCGTAGCCCCCGCCGCTGGCAGGGCTGCGGGGCTGAGGCGCACGAACCCGGCCACGAGCTCGGGGGCTCAGTCTCCTCCTTCATCTGGCTTAGCTCATAACATTGAAGTCTCGGTTTGAACAGCATGGAAAAGAACCCAAGTTTCAGGAGAAAACTTTAACCTTGTTCAAAATCTACGTGCTCTTTGAAAAATCATCACAATTGTTAAAACTCTTTAGTGCTGAGAAAAAACAGGGTTGGTGGGTTCGTTGGTTGGTTGGTTTCGTTGGTTTGTTTGGTTTGGTTTTTGGTTTTGTTTCTTCTTTTGTTGTTTGTTTGGGGGTTTTTTTTGTGTGTGTGTGTGTAGAATATCGAAATTCCAATAATTTAAAAAGTGTTATGAAGAGCTGGTTTGCTTTCTTTTAGAAGAATGGCATTTTGATACAAAAGAGTAGCAATTGCTACGTGCTTCATTATAATGTAAGATTTTTCTATTTAGAAAGAAATATCCACCTCAGCTCACAAGGAGCAGCTCAGAGAAAGCCCAAACTGGTAGCACAGCATGCACCAACACCTAGAAAACCTGCCTGTTCCAGCATCTCAGCTGCTCCCTGAGGGGAATCCTCTGTGGGGAGGAAAAGCTGTCAGCGAGCAGGGCCTGCAGCCCCTGGTACCGCAAAGAGCATCCTGGCCACCTCTGAGATCAACAGCGATGATTTGTAAATACATTCCATGAGAAGCAAAGTTTTTTCCATGAGAGCAGCTTTTCCCAGCTGGGAGTGCTCAGAGCAGAGTAAGATGGCAATGTGCAAAGGTAAAAGGTGAGAGGATGCTGGTGTGGGCAGACAGAGCCACACACCATGCATGGAGGCACTTCCTCTCCTTCCGTGACATAAGCAATGCTGGAATGGGACAGGAGAAGCCCTGATTGCTGAAGCAATATATACATGCGTATAACACAGCCATGGAAGGCTGTAATTAACAATAGTGTAACTGTTAATGGTGAGATACCACTCATTAATGCAGGTAAAGTAGCTCTCAGTGCAAGTTAGCTTCCTGAGCAGAGGCAGCTGCTGCAGGATTTAGCACAGGATCCCTTGCAGCACAGTGCCCGGCCTCCCTGGGCACATCCTCATCCTACAATATAGAAGGGAAAGCATCTCCTTCCTTCAATGATGTGTTCAGTACTCCATTCGAGTCCCTGCTTTAGCTTTCCCAACACAGGCATTGGGAAAGACACATTCACCATGAAGCACATAAAGTGCTAAAAGTGATTCTGATCCTTCCTGACTGGTACCTTTTTATTTTTAGGAATTATTTTTCTTATGTAGGAACCAAGTATCGTAAATTGAGAGGGATTATACAGCAAAACTCCCTCACTCTCACTCCTTACAACAACCAGTAGCCGAGCCTGTCTTTTGAAAACTTGTTTCTGGTATATGCTTTTATTCTCTTTTCCCTGAGGACATGCAAACTCCATGAGAAGCGTCTTTCTCTCTCATCTTCCATCAGCTTCTGGACTGTTGCCTAATTTCAACCAGAAAGCAAGGGGTTTCAAAGACATCCGAGTTTTTGCTGATCTCAAGGAAAGAGTCAAGAGGATGGCTGTAAGACAGCAGGGATCCTGTGAGGAAAGCTTCCAGAGGGGCCTGTAAAGCCCAAGGGACTGAGCCTGCTGGTTACAGGCAGGTTTTCCAGCATAGGTGCTTGCTGCACTACATGTTTGGGCTTTATATGAGCTGTCCCTTCTGAGCTGAGGTGGACATTTCTTTCTAAACAGAAAAAACTTATATAGGAATTGCAGTGAAACATGTAACAACTGTTACTCTTTAATCTTAAAATGACTTTCTAAAAAAGCCCCAATCAGCCTTTCATAACACTTTTTAAGTTATTGAAACTTCTGACATTCTGCTCAAAAAAAAGTCATTCTTTTTATCAACACTCAGAGTTTCAACAATTGTGATGATTTTTCATTCAAAAAGCATGTAGATTTTGAACAAGGTGGAGCTTTTCTCCTAAGGCTTTTGTTCTTTTCCATGCTGCTCAAATCAAGACTTCAATGTTATGAGCTAAGTCAGATGATTAACAAATGAGGAGACCGACCCCCTGATCTCATGGCTGGGTTTGTACACCAGAAAGTCTCTGTTAGCAAAGGCAGCTAGAAAAATTACCATCAAATTTATGGAAAGAGAATCAGTTTAAAACACTGCCACTTGCAATTCCTAGTATTTCATCCTTCAAAAAGGCCTTTTCAAATTAAAATCTTGCGAGGTTTCCATTTTCTGCAGTCTGTGCTGAATACCAAGCTTAATCTCTTACCAAGAAACATGAGCCAATATTTCCAGGAGCGTGGTTTTGATATGCGTGGTGTCTAGACATAACATGATGCTAACTCAGATGCTATTTGAACTACCTAGGTAAACCTTAGATCTATGGTGATTATTTTTCTGAAACTGATTCAATCAATTTGCACTTCTGAAATCCATTTCTTCCCAGCTGGCCAGTGGGGTGGCAAGGCAGCATTGGAGGGAAGTGAATTTGCTCTGGAGTGAAAGCTTTGCAAGTCTTTCTGCTGACGCATGTCCAAATGAAGACCAAATGACTGTATTGCATAGGGAAATACTTGGGCACTATGGACAGATCTTGCTTGGAAACCAAGTTTACAACAGCAAAAACAGGGAGGAGGACCTTTCCTGCAGGAATTTGAGTAGAAACCTGCCAGGCTTTGGTGGTGCTACCTGATTTCACACTTCTGCTGCTTTGTGACCTTTCAGGTGAAAATTAACTCTCCGAGAGAGGAGTGTGTTAAATGAAATCCTGGTGGTTTTTTCTTTAGTTAAGTCAGTTCTAGGTGATCTCCAGAGCAGCTGACATGAAACCTGTGTTAACCTGTTTGAAGCCCCAAACAATTTGGAAGCATTGTTTCCCCTTGCCTGTCGCTACAAAACCTGCGCAGAGTAAGCAGTTAGGAGTACGCCTCCCGTTCCGGACCTTCCCAAACATGGGCGAAAGCTCTGGATATCCACAGCTATTTGTGCATTGTCTGTGGAGGAGATCAACAGGGTTATTTATGCTAAGAAAGCAGGAATTTGTTTCCATCAGGTTTTTTGCCTAGATGCGATATATTTCTGAGCATATCCTATGTAGGTTTGTTGCGGGGGAGAAAAAGGAAATTAGGGAAAAATAAGGAATTAGTGAAAAAATGAGATGCAGTGCGATAAGTTAAACTGCCTGAAATGTCTGCCAGTCACTCAACGTGCCTCCGCATCACTGCCTTTACACCCCATGGTTGTCACAGCATGAGCCATAATTGATATTGAAGAAAGAAAAGAGAACCTGGAGGAATAATAAGGACAGCTGATGCAAATGAAGTGCATGTGCAGTCCTCCCCACAGCTTTTCACTCCTCCCTGAGGAGCCTAGTAGGATGTGCTCTGCAATTAGTATTTCATCAAAATTATACCTTTTTGCTGCAAGATGGTTACAGCTGGGGGTAGCTTCTTAATACAGTGTGCAAGGTCTGGGGGTCTGCAGAGATTTCATGTTCATGCAAATGAGTGCAAATGATTTTACAAGGTGTCATGATGTTTCTGTGCTTGTTTCTTCCCTACAGTACAGGAACCACACTGTCCTGCAGAAACTCAACCTCTTTCCCTGCCCTGCTTGACAGAATAGCCACTAACCCATGCATCTTGTGGCTTGGCCCCACTGATAACCAGGAGAAATATCCATCATTCATTTTGCAATTCTGTTCTCACATGTTTCCACAAATAGTGCAGTCATTTAGGAGAGGAACTATTAAAATGTCTGGGTCTGTGCATGTATCCACCTGCCTATTTTTTTTGGTTCTGCCTGATGCCAGAGTGAGTTTTGGGCCCATCCTGGGGCAGCCCTGAGCTCTCCCTTGCTGCTGCACACTCAGTGTGGTTCTGAGATGTCACCGTGTGTGGTTGGCGCCGTCATATCTACAGGTACTTGCATGTGTGACTTCAGCAACTGGTTAATAAATCTTGCTTCAAAGGAAAAATACTGCCTACTACTGCAGAGACTGTACCTGGCACACAGTGTTTTTATCTTGTTTATGAATGTACAGTGGGAACTACTTAATAGTGGGAACAACAAGAAAAATCCCTGTGTGTCAGAAAAAGAGGTTGACTCTGATCATCTTTGTGGAAGTGCATTCTAAATCTGTCTTTTTTTCCTAGAATATAGTGTTTAACTTCCCTCATTTTAAAGCTCTTCTGAATGATAGCCGTTCTCTACTGATATGACACAAATGGTTACAGGAGATTTACTCAGTCCCTTGATACTGAAATCTCTCAGTTTGCTGTGTCAAAAGGATTTGTCAGTGTGATGTTTCTGTGTCCTGTTGTCTCAGGGTGCATTATCTTCTCCCACCACAGAAGTGATTGGTCCTTCCAGAGAAGCATTTCACATTGCCATCTGCCTCTGGCAGGGACTTGCGTCTCACCAAATACCAAACAGGTTTTCTCTCAGGTCTGTCAAGTACTTGAGCCTCTTTTCCCATGGAAGCTATGACTGTCAAATGCAGACCAGCAGATGAAAAGGCTGTATCCTGCAGCTTTGCTATTTAATGTTATTTTTACAATGTGCTTCTGTTTTTGTTTTTTTTTTTTTTAATTATCTTTAATACTTAGTATTATTTAGGTAAAGGTTCATTTGCTTTATTCCCATCCTTTTACCTTCTGTAGGCTGAGGGCACTCTTGTTTATTTCTCCTTTTATTCTCTTCCAACACAGAAAAGTTATTAAATAAAGTCAGTTCCAGATGGTGTTTTCCAGTCCTGTATTAACCCTATGGCTTTACAGTTGAACCCTGCAGTGTATTTCACACAAAGTTGATGCTTCTCCTTTTGTACTACCATATATGTAACCATTTCTGTGCTGCAAACCTTCAGCCTGCAGAAGACATCACATGGCTCCAGCCATGATGCAGGAATGTGTCTCATAGCCACCTCCTTTCCCAGAAGCAACATCACTGAACTTCTTGAACTCTAACGGCAACTCTGAGATGTTGGGATGCAGAAAGGCAGTAGCATTTCCCAGTTTGTAAGAGCAGTGCAGGACCATGTGACATGCATGTGAAAACAGGCCCAGGTTGTACTGTTCCTCCTAGTTCTGCACAGACCTAGGTCTGTCACAAAGCATGATACAGGTCCTCACTGAGTCATTCTGGGCAGAAAAGTAACAATTACTGGTAAATCCAATTCAGTCCTTCCACTGGGCTGGTGGCCTGTGTGGATGCTTTTGTTGTGGAATAAAGGCGGCACTGCTTTTTTCATTTGTTTTAAACTCATTTTAGCATGACATAAGCTAAACCAGAAAAATCCCTGTGTGTCAGAAAAAGACCCTGAGCATTGCATTGGTGGGACAACAGCAGTTTGAGCTCATGCTGGGGCTTGCCATTGCTCTGCTCCTCTGTGTAAGCAGATCGTTTAATTGGTGACAAGACCCGGTCCAGCTCTGCTGCACAGAACTTGACTGGGGTTAGAGGTCACCACTATTTTCCTCCCTCCCTCACTTGTTGGAGCAAGTCCAGAGAAGGATGACTAAGATGATTAGAGGAACGGAGCATCTCTTGTACGAGAAAATGGTAAAAGAATTGGGATTGTTCAGCCTGGAGATGAGAATAGTCTGGGGTGACCTTATTGTGGTCTTCTAGTACCTGAAGAGAGTTGACAAGAAAGATGGAGAGAAACTATACCAAGGGCATGTAGTGACAGGACAAGGGGGATTTGGATTAAAGTTAGGTTTAGATTAGAAATTAGTATGAAATTCTTTACTGTTAGGATGTTGAAACACTGGAACAGGTTACTTAGAGGAGCTGTGGATGCCCCATCCCTGGGATTATTCAGTGCCAGGTTGGATGCAGCTTGGAGCAACCCGCTGTAAAGAATGGTGTCCCTGCTCATGGCAGGGCATTGGAACTAGAGGATCTTTTAGGTCTTGTCCAGCCCAAACCATTTTATGGTTTGTTGATGATGATGATGATACAACACAAAACCAAGAGTGGAAGAGAGCCGCAAGTTCTGTATCTCTGCAGATGTTTGGGCAAGAATATTAATGTTCCTTTGTCATCTACAGGCACATCTCAAGGAGAAACAAGAAAGAGTAAATCCTTTGTCTCTCAAAATTGTTTTTCTTTTCATCTTGTTCTTAGCACTTGTTCCCAGTGATGGAGCACTTTGCTACCACCTCTCTCCCCTCATTTTGCTCTTTCTTCCACAACCTCTGCCCTTGCATCAGGGATGTAACCCCTGGAGTAGAACAGGAGAAAAAACTTGCTGGTGGGAAGAGTGCTGGCACTTGGTTGTTTTCTTCACTAGAAGAACCTTCTGGGATTCATCCAAGATACATCATGTATAATTTCTGTTATCTTGAGGGTCTTTCATGTTAAAAAAGCCATCCTCAGGCTGTACATGCAGATCCCACTCTTCATTAAAATGGATAGCAGTGTTCACATAAAGTCACCTTTTCTCCAGTTGCTGCCTGTGCTGGAGCAGTGCCAGACAGGTGGACATCCCTTTCTGAGTGCAGTTTCGGTGCTTGGGAAGGTGACCCTGGCACACAGGAAAGCCAGCCCTGGTGGCTTCCGCGCTGTGGCAGTTGCTGTATAATTGCCTCATCTTTGCTGTTACAATTTCTTTGCAGAACAACAGCTATGGAGGAGAGATGGATTTTGTTTCCAGGCATTGTAGTCTGTTTTCCTAAGGAAGTGCAGCTCATGCTGTCACACTGTGTGCCCACTCCACTTTGTGCATCCTTCACTGCCCATCCTGATGACTGCTGAACACACTGGGAAACTCCTACCAAGCCTGCAGACAGGTACCAATCTCTGATACCATGTGTTCCTGTGAATTCTAGGAAGGGTGCAGCTGGGAAAAAAATAAGTCTCAAGCAGGGAAAGGCAGCAGTTTGAGCAAGCTGCTCTTAGCAAAGACACTGCCCAGGAGAGAGAGGCCCAGCTACATAAAAACTTCCAGTAGGAGTTGGTTTGTCAGAAGTAAAGAGACAGACAATCCACCAGAATCTGATTTCTAATGAAGCACTCACCCTTCAGTCACAAAAATTACTTGGCCACAAGATCAGAATTCAATGGAAACAGGTTGTCTTAGCTTCAGTGCGTTGTATGGGTTTGTTTTTCTGTTCATCTCTCAGAAAGAGCCCTTCTGCACCAAAAATTCAGCCTGCCAGACAAGTTAACGATGTCAGGAGCAGCCTTGGCAGAAGTTCTGCCTCAGAGCACATCTATTATTCACAGGGTTTGCAGTGTGCAGGGATATACAGAAGTCATGTCCTGCTGAGGCACAAAATGTCTCAATGACAGGCAGAAGGAGAATAACAATATTTTCTTCCAAGGCACATGTGGCCCTGAGCATCTCTAGGGATGTGCATTTGGTAGCTGATTGGAAACAGACTTATTTTATTTCTGCTTGCATAGAAAGCCCTGAAATTTTTCTTTTTTTTTTTTAAAAAAAAAAAAAAAAAGAAGCCGGGGGGGGGGGGGGGAAAGCAAGCAAGCATGCTTTCAGCAAGCTAGGACACGTCTTCATTCCTTCCTTTCCACTCACAGGAGCATAATGAGTGGGCAGGGAGGCTCATGCAGTGGGTGTGTTGCAAAAACAGTTGTGAATTGGCACTCCTTGAATGACAAGGGGCGTTGGAAAATAAAGAGTAAAAGGACTCATTTCAGCCAGCGGCTGTCACTGATCTAGTTAATCACGACTACTTTATACCAAATCCTCCTCCATCATTTTCACTCTACCAAACATTAAAAAATAAAAAAACCAACCTAATAAAAAAATCCGTCTGGCTAGTGCGAGGGCGATGTGACCACCAGGTGCCACTCTGGCTCCACGGGGAATGCGAGGAGATTGTAAGGCTGGGGCAGCGTTAGCAGGAAAAGCCAAATCGGGCAGCCATCACTCACTGTGTCCGTCTCTGGATTTTCCTACCGGTTGTACGTAGCTGGGACAGCAGCTTCTCCCCATCCTTCAGTAACGAGGATGCTGAAAAACTGTGAGTACCACTCACCCTGGTCTACATTTGTTTACCAGCAGCATTTTTGCACAGGGAGGCAGGGATGTAGATGGAAAGCTGAAAAGCTGCTGCTTGAGAAGGCTGCAGCCTCGTTGACCATCTCCTCATTTTGCCATTTATGGGAGAAGTTGGTGCTTCCTCCAGCCCACATCCCGATGAATACCCTGTGCTGTTATTTAGCACTGAACAAAGATTTTTGTAGTTGTTTTGCTTTAAGTGTGAGAGTTGCCCCTTCAGTTTTGGCCATGGAATTCAAGCCAGAGGTTTCCACCACATAGCCTTCCTAGTTTTGCTGATGGGCACAGTTTTTGTGGGCACAGTTTTCTGTGTCCTAGGGAACAGGGTCCTGGCATTTCCTCATGTTCACTCCTGAATGAAATCAGCCAGTCTCTTGGGCCCCAAGTACACTGGTTTTCATGGACAGAAGCAGATTTTCCTACCTGCTTGCCACCATGAGAATTGTCCCAAAGGCTAACCGGTGTTACCAGTGGCTCCAGGTGAGAGCCTGTGATGGTGTGCCGTAAGCAACAACATTTTTCAAGATGAAGGGTGGGGGGAAAGCCCAGTTTGCACTTCCACTCTTGATTTTTTTGGTTTGGTGATCGAGGCTAATGTTTGAGTGCAGCAGTGTTTGAGAAGCAAAGGACTTCTAGAGCTCTAGAAGTCAGATGGGCACCAGCTGTACTTCTAATGGAACCCCAATTCACTTCAATAAGTTCTGTTTTACCTTCTGCTTGTCTTGCTTCTATCATTCTGCAGGTCTCCATTCTGTCCTGCCCTTAAATGACTCATTAGACTTGTTTTCTGAGGTAGCCTGTAACATCCCAATTCACTTCTCTAATCAGATCTCTTTCCATTTGAGTTCCCCATGGACTAAACAAGCCTGACATTGCCCTTCTTGTTTGCTGGTTTATCCTTTATGTGTTTACTTTTTCTCTTCCTGGTTCATGAATAAAGATGTTAAATACAAGGTCACTGGGGGCTGCTGATTTCCAAACCCAGGAGCTAGTGATATTTCAAGATCAATTCCATTATGTGATTATGTTTCCCTTACTGAGTTTTCTCAGGGAAATAATTTGTCACAGAACAGCAGGCTCCAGCTTCCTGTACCCTCTTAAATCAATCCCATCATATCACAGAAACCTTATTTTAATATCTTCTATTGTAATTGTTTAATTGTTTACTTGAAGGAGCCTTCCTGGTGTATTTAGTAGCAATCAGGTTTTTAAATAGATTACTATTTTTAAACAAAAGAGCTAAAAATGCCACCCTCCATCAGCAAAGAAACACCCAAACAAATCCAGGTTTTCTGGAAAAATGATACATTGAAAAATCTTTTGAAAATTGTCAGTCCCATGTTGATGCTGGCCAGCTCTTTAGGATCCTTCAAGTAGTGAGTGTGGTACCCCATTTAGGGTTAATAGGAGTTTACAATATTTTTCAGGTTGAAAAGGGGGGAATGCAATGCCCCAATTTGCATCTAGGGTGGTTATCTCCATGGAGACTTTTGCAAGCATATATTCATGTTCTTGTTCTTGTTCCCTAGAGAAAACTGGATCAGCTGATCTGCAGAAACCTTAAAAAATATTTTAATCTGCTGTCTTTTGTTTTACATGTGTGTCTTGCAGAACCTTTTGTTAGGACAGGGTGATGTGTTTGTTCAGCTCAAAGTGGTATTTCCATTGAGTATTGGGAAAAAAAGAATCATAGTCTCAAGAAATCCAAGTCATTGGCTTGGTATCCTGCTTCATATCTGATGTGAAGGATTCATGTCAGGGTGGGGAAAAAACAAGTGTGCTGTGGCCTTTTCAACAATGTCCAACTGCAGCTGTTTGTACAAGGAGGAGAAGTTGCTGCTATTTCTAAAATAGTGGTATTTTGTTTGGCTTGGAGGCTGCTGTTATCTGCACACCTGTGCCAGTGATAATCTATCCTGGCTGTGGCAGTTTTTGGTTAGCTAGAACATTTCACTCTGGAGTGAATACTTTCTGTCTAGTATCTAGCATCAAAATCCTTCTACAGGCCAGCCTACTGATATGTTTCAGTGTAGAAAACAATCATCTATAGATTTGTCTGCACCTGCAGACAAACCTACCTGTTCTGTAGAACAAGTTCTTCCTGAGGCAATAAACACGCCAGGGAGTTTAAAATGCAAAGCTATTGCTCAAATAGTCACAATGGCTGATCAAAATTTGCACTTTGTTTTTCCCTCTCATCTCTGTGCCCGAGAGAAGTGTGCTTGTGCAAATGAGAAAGCAAATACCTCTGATTGTTTTCTGCAAGCCTAGTCCAGCTTGCCTCTTTGGAAAGGCTCTTTGTCCATTCTGAATCAGGAATCATCCATGGAATTAGCCCTGGATCTCCTGCTCCTTCAGAGGCTTCTGATCTCATCTCCACCCCAGCTCCCTGTTCTAACAAGCTGGGTGAGCCTGGTATGTGCCATCAGTGTTGGTTTTTCACACATGGTCCCTCAGTGTGATGAAAGAAAAGCAGTAATGGAAAGAACTGCTCATGCCTCAGGGCTGGGGGAAATGCAGTGTGCTAGCACTGGAAAGACACAGCCTGGGTGTTCTTTCTAGTTCTTGTGTCATATGAAGGCAATACAGGGTTATCAAAGGTGTCTTTTTTGTCCAGGCAAAAACTTAGCTGTGGTCACATCACGGGGAAAACCCCCAGTGATTGTAACTTCTGAAAGGACAAACAAGCACTGCTGTAAAAAAAAACCAACCAACCAACCAAACAAACAAACAAACAAAAAACCCCCCCAAAAAACCAAACAAAAAAATCCCCACCACAACAGCAATAAAAAAACCCCACCAACATTTAAATGACCAGCTGTGCATCCAGTGATGCCTTGGTCTATAGGGTTGAATGCCTCCCCTAAAGCAGAGCTTTCCCTCATCTATTCTGAATTAACTACAGCCATTGTTCTTTTCTCTCTTGAGGGCTATACCTATTCCTAGAGCTAATTCAAATTAGCTGTCCCAATTAATTAAAGCATTTTAATTAATGGAAAAATACAGAGTCTTTATCAGGCATTCCTTGGCTGGAACACAGCCTAAGATACCACAGCTGAGCAGAAGAGAGACATTTTCTTTTATGCTTTAAATAGCTTGCCAATATGAAAATGTGGTTATAACCAAACTCTTATGAGGATGAAGTTGTTTTCCCACAACTATAACCCAAATGTGGATTGTTACTCCATTTCCACTCAAACTCCCACTGAAGGCAGGGTGGTGTTGCCCAGGGAAGGGCTGGTTTTGTGTGGGATGACTTGCAGAGGAAATGCAAACAAAGATATAAGCAGGGGAGAGTGTGAAAACACTTCTACTCACTTGCCTGTGAGAGGAGAGAGGGGGTGACACACTGGAAGTGGCTCATATTCTCCCCCTCTGCCCTCCCAGCCCTGTGGTCATCACCTGGGCCAAAGATGGCAAGGAGGAGGACAGGGACAAGCCATGGTCCTCCTTGCACAGACACCCTGCTCCTGGCACAGGGTGTGACAGCCAGTGGAGCCATCCAAACAATCCCACGTGAGCCCTGCAGCTGCATGGGCCAGGCAGCTGAAGCCACAAGCTGACCTTCCACCAGGACACACACAGTTGCCTCCTCATGGAGACATTATTCTTCTCTTGCTGTTTCCAGATTCATCAACTGAACAGGAGATTTTTTTTTTGGTCACTAACTTCTTCTCTTCAGTTTTTCTGGGAATTTCTCCATACCTGACTGGTCCTTGCAGCTTCTCTGCTGCCCAGGGTCATCTATCTCCCAGCAGAAAAGGGTCTGAGCAGCAAAGGATGCAAGTGTTGGAACCCCCAGGAGTTCCCTCTGAACAGCAGCAGCAAAAAAGAGAAGCATTTTATAAGCACTCACCAGTATGACAAATACAGTGGTACAATTTTTAAAGCACACCTTAAAACAAGCAAGGTAATTACTGTGCAGTTTAATTAGCTCAGAATTTAATCACCCTTGCAATTGAGAAAAAAGATCAGAGTCTATCTGTTTCTAAATTAGGCAGTACAAAATCTCTCAGTGCCTGTCCTGGAACGTCAAGTAGGTAAATCTATGTACCTTTTATCTCTCAAGCATGTGACACAATCATCCCTTTTATTCTCCATTCCATCAGTGATTCCAGTGATCCACTGGAACAATCAGTAATAAACAAGAGTGATTGTGAAGCCCCCTAAGTTGCAGTTTGTGCAGTACTTTTTCCAGCACTTAATTTTTTTCTGCTGCCACAGATAAAAATGTACTTAGCTGATCAGGACAGGAGAATCCCATTTTTATTCCTGTGATGTTTGCAGGAGAATGCCCCATCCATTCCAGTTTAGAGAGGGAGAGGGATGAGAAGCATTCCTTTTGTGAACACTTTGCTGTGCAAAAGCCATGCAAGATGAATAGTTTTTGGTCTGTTACATCAACAAAGCAGATAATTTCTTTCATTCTTCTTCAAGCTGTTGTGAGCTTCTTTATGCTTGACTCAGACCAGATCCCCCTCTTCCAGTTTGCCTTCATTTTTCTTTCCTGTATTGGCTTTTGCTGAGACTGGGAAACTGTCTGATAGTCAGATGGTGCCCCACTCAGGTGCATTAGGAAAATAGAGGGAGGATTTTTCCAAATAGCTAAAGACATTGCATTTTGCTGTATTGGATACAAGGTCCTGGAAGGTAGGAACACAACTGCACTAAGGTGTTGGAGGTCCAGCTACCCTTATGGATAGCTAGGCAAGAGGAGTGCATTGAATGAATCCCAGGGACGTGAGAATACAGGTAAGTTAAAATGCAGATCTACAGAGTGTAACAGAAGTAGCTGGAGCTGCTCTGAATTAAAAAAACACCAGCTGATGAGGGTCATTAATGTAGGGATCAGAAAGTTATAAGTAGAAGCAAAGTGGACTTCAGCAAAATGTTAAGAAGAATGAGTATAATGAATGATGAAATCAAGTAAAAGATGATTCAATCCAAGAGAGCTGTGTGCAATACTCAGCTTCTCAGTATCTGCTTCTCAGTATTGGCCATCCTTTAAGGTGCCTGTAGCTGTACTGTTAATACGTTAACATGTCCAGCCACTACAATGAAGATGTATGTGCCATGCATGGAAACAAGCACAACATTATCCTAGGAGCCCTACTCCAAAAACACAGGTGAGGATACTCAATGCACACAGGAAAATATAAATATATATATAGAAAAATATATAAGTATGTCTGTGAAGAATAGACATAGATATATATAAAAATGTGTGTGTGTGTGTGCATATATATATGAGATATATATGAACAATTCTCTCACATTTCCAAGAGGTGTTGAGAGTTGTCTTGTCTCAAGACCAAGTCAAGCAGGCACAGCCACCCAGAATTAGTCAGTCTGTGTGAAGGAAAGAAGAGCAGGCAATCTCCTTTTCCCAGGCTCTTCCCAGGAAGAAGTAATCTTCTTTTCTCTCAATGAATTGTTAGAAGCTCCTTTTACCATCCTGGATTATCTAAAACTTGCTCAATTTTGCAGTGGATTCCCTGGGAATAATATTTTAAGTGCTCCCATAGTGAGCATTAACAAAATTTGAGACAGGTCATTGCTGCCTTCTTGAATATTGATTTCTGTCTGATAAGGAAGCATTTTAACTCGGTTACACAGTGTTCTTCTCTAAGATGCTTAAAATACGACTGAGGAACCATTATGATATAAACTAATCTGCTGGACATCAAATTCAGAGATGATCCTGAAATTGTTTAGACATCGATTCTTTGTTATCTTTTCCTGTGGAGCATACTGCTCAATTCTGTTACCATTGAACTGCTGTCAGAAGGAAATTTCAGTGAGCAGCAGCAATACAGAAAATTTAAAATTTAGCTGCTTTTCTTTTTTTTTCTGCAGAAGACTTTGGTCTTTCTGCTATTTTAACTGCAGCGGTGTGTAATCAGAGAAATTGCAGCTTTTGTATATTTTTACTGCACCTCAATGGAACAAGGTTATTACTTATGGTTACTAAGCCAGTTGGGCATGAGAGAATGGATGTTTCAAATGTGTCCCAGTGCTACTCTCAAAACTGTAAAAAAGACATCAAATTAAAGGATATCAGGAAGTTACCTGGTCCCATAGAATTGGTCCATGCAAAAATAGGGTAAAACTGGGACCCCTCTTCCCCTTCCAAATTCATTCCTATTTGTTTACTACCTCTGAGAGCCTAGGATGAGAGGAACAATCAGCATGTTCAGTGTGGGCCTTAGCCAAAACCCCTAGAAATCAACTGGAAAATATCTTTCTTGGGAGGTAGACTAAGCATGGTATTAATCACAAGCTGCCAAACCTTAATTAGTTGTCTGTGTGCTAATGCAATGTTGTATTGCATAACAGGCCCTGTTCCGATTTAAATCTTCTCTTTCTTCCTGGAAGGGGTAGGTTTTATATTTTAAAGTGCCACTGGCATGAAGTTAACAGAAGCTTCCATGAGCTGTGGGAAAATGTCCTGGGATCCTTTTTGTATCTGAATATGCTGTCATGAGTTTTCCAGTATTTCTGTATCTGAGAGTAGGTTTCACCAAGTGAATTAGAGCCCACCAGCGGTTCAATGCAAGACGTGGCAGATTTTTCTCCTGTTGGGAACATACAAAGGAATTTTTTTTTCAAACTGACCCAAACATCTCAGTCTAAATTACATTCTAAAACCAGCAAGGAAACTACCTGGAAAGAAGTAAAATCTTTGTGTTTCTTAGCTTGGCTCACCATCCTACCTGTGTTTGTTCTTCCCCCCTTGAATGCATTAAGCTTTTTTCTCCCCCCACTTCCATCCCCAGCCTGGCAGGTCACAATGCAGGCAGTGTTGTGGATAGCTTGGCTGTATTCTAAGCAAGCTGGAGCTACCATTTTAAAACTGGAGAAACATTTAAGGAATGGAAACATTCTTCTGATTCACAAAGACTATGAAATAACTGGTTCCCTAGGTGTTCACAAAGGCACAGCTCTGTCCTGGCTGCGTGTAGTCTCATACTGAAGGTTTAGATTTAAAGCTAATGCATTCACAAAAAGACCCTGGGAAGAAACACTTGTAATTTTTAGGAGACAAAATCTTGTTCACTTTTTTAAAAATAGGTGTTTTTTCCTCTTTGCTCAGACCATGTTATATTGCCTTTCAGGGTGGGATTAGCTGGGAAAACCAGTCTAACCCAAGAGCCTTGACCACAAACCCTGGGAAGGAAATGAGGTTTTGCCGTAGCTATTTCCTTGCTACCTGTATCCAGAGACAAGATACTGTGATGAAACCTTTACTGTTCTTACTCAGTTGGTGGTTAAGGGTAGAAGTCCAGGCCTAGCAGAGAAAATTGGTATCTCCCACACATTTATCTCCTGATGAAGAAGATAGTCCCTGTGGCTCTCTAGATTGTGCATGAAGGCAGAGAAGTGCCTCCAAACAGGCAACTCCATGACATCCTCCTCAGAAATGACAGCCACAGAAAACAGAGAGGAAAATACAGAGGAGTAAGTCTCAGTTCCTGTTTGTCTCCAGGAGGGAAGAGCCTAACTTTGTGTCACAGAGAACCACCTTGTTCTATTCAGGATGGGTGGCTTGTCCTCCTTTTCTCCAAATGGGTATCATGGTATTTTTGGGAACTGGCAGAGGAAAATCACCCTTTGAAGCTAAGCAGATGGCAGATGTTTTATCCTTTTGGCCAAAAATAATGTCTGTTAAAAGCTCTCTTCCATGGCAAGAGAGACCCAGACCCAGTTATTGTCTCCTTCAGTGAGGATTGATATAGACACTTTCCATTTCCCACAACAATGTTGGGACCAACAGGCAATTAACTATTGTGAAGGGAGGGCTGCGGAAGCACTTTCAGTCTTTCCTGCTGAACTCAGCCCATTCTTGCATTTTCACCATTGTGTCTGTGGACTGATTTAATGTCATTTTTGCTGAAAAGGATATTTTTGATTTGGAATGAGAATTTTGATCAAAAAACACCAATGCTAATGACATTTTTTCACCTCCTAGCAGCAGGCTGATTTCTAAAAACATTTTTAGGTGAAGAGGTTTTTAAAAGTCTGCAGAGAGCAGAGTCAGTAGTCAGTAATGAAATTTTGATTTTATGAAGAGACACCAATATCATTTTATTATGAGTGAAAAGAAGAAGACATAAAACTCTTCTTTTGTGTCTCATTTCCAGCCTTAGGGAGAGAATGTATCCAGAAGCAACTTTAACTATCAGTAAAGAAAAGAGTTATATGAATTTGTTGCATAAACTAATTAGTTCACACTGTTACTTTCTGTGTATGAAAAAAATCTGCAGAGAATGGGAGAATTTTGTCTGTGAAGTTTAGCTTTGTAAAATTTATGACTACAGAATTCAATAAAGTCAGTAGAATTGAATCAATAGAGAATTTGACTTCAAAAGAATGAATAACCCATGATCTCAACAGACCAGTTTGTCAGTGGGCTGTCAGTTCCTAAAAATCAACTGCATTTGCTCTGGAAAACAGGAATAACTGTAAACAACTCTAACAGAAGCTTTAGAAAATATTACATTCTTTCATGTCTGGGTTTTCTGTTTCATGTACCCAGATCTAAATGAGGCAAAATTGCTATTGACTTGGAAAGTGTATTTGGGATGTCTCCAGGTAAAAGGGATGAGACAGGTATTGTTTGGAAGTGGAGTGAAAACAGCTGAAATAACTGAGAGCAACAAATTTGCTGGACATTTTCTGCCATTTTTGTCTTATAGAAAATATGAAGTGCTTAATGAGAGCTGCTTCTTGTAATACCATGCTTCCATGCCCTTTGCAGCAATTCAGAGGTCATATCTTCACAGAACAATTATTTGGTGGTCTGTCTGATGTGCTGAGCACAAACATACTTTTCTTTGCTCTGGGCATGCTGTACTACTTCTATTCCCACTTGCTTCTTCAATAAACGTGCAAATTGTGTCAGCAAAGGAAAGCTGCCACTGGCCTCATTTCTGCAAGCTGCCTCTTGAGTCTGACTCAATGTATTTCACTGAGAGCCTGGTCATTCAGGAGAGCACTTCTCATTTGAGCCGTCTGTCACCGGCTCAAAAGTCTGTCACCTTTGGTGAACAGTGGCATAAATGTGGATGATCGCTGTGAGCACACATGACAGCAGTGGGTGTCATGTTTCTTAATGTTTCACCCTTCTCAGGTGGAAGCAGCAAGCCCTTTTTCTGAAGGAGACCAGAATGGAAACATTGTGGGGTTGAATGTTTGAACCTTCTTTCTCTATTTGTTTGTTTGTTTGTTACTAGGATGAGGTGGCACTAAGAGTCTAGTTCTCCTGCTAGATTTTTCTTGTAACTGTATTCAGGAACAGATGCAATTTCCCCATAAGATCAGGTTGGTCTAAAAGTCTGTGCAGAGTCATGCAAATGTATATAATTTCATGCAAAAGCGAATCTTATGTTTCTCAGAGTGTATGGGCTGAGACTTTAACTCTTGTTGGTTGTTAAATTCTGACCCTGGGAGCCCCTAATTCATGCGGTTTTCTCATATGTTTTTTTGTCTGTCTTGGGTTATGTAACAAAAAAAAAAAAAGTGTATTATATTTCATCTGTTGAAAGCTGTTGAGGAGATGTTTTTCATCTTTTGTAACTCCAGGGGGAGGGGGGCGGATGCTTTGTGATAATGGCCCAGCCATTAAAACCAGGTGTGGCAGTGTTTCTTATCTCCTTCACCACCCATCCATCCTCTGGGGGATATCTTCTAAAAATGGGCCATTAAGGCTCACCAATGACCTGACACATTACTTCATCCCATTGTGAGATGCTCCACCCAGTGGTGGGGGAGCCAGCTGTTCCTACCTAGATAAAAACTGAGACTTGGAAACACCAAGTGCTTTTTCTACTGGCCTTCAGGAGGAAGACTGGACCCATCTCACCACCACTGGACCTTTTACAGAATCATCTTCTACAGGATCATCTCTATTCCACAGAACCACATCTGTTATTCCAGGAGGATTTATTTGGACTGCTTCCAACACCCTGACCAACAGGGTGTCAGGTTGTATCCCTGACTCTGTCAGGGTTTTCTAGGATTTTTGTTTGTTTGCTTGTTTGGTTTTTTTGTACTACTACATTTGTATTTTTTAAAATATTCCTAGTAAAGAACTGTTATTCCTATTTCCATATCTTTCCTGAAAGCCCTTAATTGCAAAATTTTAATAATTTGGAAGGAAGGGGGTATACATTCTCTGTTCCAAGGGAAGCTCTAATATTCCCTGGAAGACAGCTGTCTTTCAAAACCAAGACGTTGTCCAAAAGTCTTGCAAAGTTATACCTTGTGTGAATTGAAGTCTGCTGGAAACATAAAGGAGCGTCAGAGGGACCTGCAGGACGTGGCATGTGGCAAGGCCCAGGGCAAGTGCTGACAGTCAGACTCCTAAAAAGATGTGAAGTTTGAAATTCATGATTGGGTCAGAAAGCTCTGCCCAGGTACAGCTGTAAAAGTGATCCATGTAATTAAGCTGATTATGGGACAGTTTAGTACTGATGAAATCCAGCTTGTGCAGGGAGCCAGCAAAAAGCCTCTGTACCCCATTGCAGTCCAATTAAGCTCTTTTTGCTGCTGTATACACCCCATGAAAATATGTTTCAAGCACAGCAAAGGCCACAAGCACATACTGAGATTTTGTCTGATGCTGTTGGAGTCCAGTGTTCTCTGACCAGGCTCCTTCAGATAATCCATGACAGGGGTTTAAAATTCAATACCAAATTATTAATGTACAGAGTCTTCTAGTCTTGCTTGCTTGCTTTCACAAACAGACTTAAGAATTTAAGGCAGTGACATTAGAGCAATTAATGATTTCATTTTTCATCTCTACACTAAAACTAATAACCCTGTCATAAGCAGTAGGCAAACATAAATGTACCCTAAGAAAAGCCCCAAGAGTTAAAAAAGTGGATAAGCATCTAAGTTTATGAAAGAATTAAGCATGTCTCAGAGAATTAAAAAAGAGAATTTTTTGGATGTTTCTCTGTGTAAATATGGAGCTTGCTGAGAGAGCCAGGCTGATTAAACCAGATCCCTTCTGGCATTCAAGCTCCATTGGAACCTTTAAGAAACAGACAGGCACCTTGTGGATTTGCCTGCTGCAGAAGCATTTGCTCAAAAAGCCATCAGATACATTCGGGGCAGAGAGGTCTGTGAGGTGCTATTAGACCAGATATAACATCTGGCTCAAGGAGTCTCTAAGGCCTGAGATGGCAGCAATTGAGAGGGTATTTCAGAGGAGTTATCCACATGTGGTAGCCGTGTCCCAACAGCCTTCTCATCAACATCTGCTCCTACTGATGCTTAAAAAGAACGCACATCTACCTTCTGTCTGATCGTGTACATCTGTTAGTTCTTTTGTATTAGTCTTGGAAAGTGGGGTTAAATTACTGTGTTGAAGAAAGAGAAGCAAACTGAAAAATACAGTATTAAAGTAGGCAGAGGCACACTCCTAAAATACAGCTAACCTTGCTCAGAAGATGGAAGTCAAAATGAAAATGCCTGTCTGGCAGCCTCTCACATGTAAAACCTTGCATATACAGGTTTATGTATAGAGTGCAAAATGAAGCTAATTTGTTTTTGGCAAATAAAATAGATTGGAAACCATAGAGAAGTGATTTGTTTTCCTGTGGGTGATAATGGTTTGCACTGACGTGAAGCAAACCCGGGGAGATCACCTTTTGTGCTCGTGGATCTTAATCGAAGTCAGCTGGACTAAAAGCATGTGTGGTTTCATGAAGCCCCGTTTCAGGTTTGTGATGATTAATTATTTTGTCATGATTCTATCCTGTACCCTGGCCAAACGAGGGCTCCACTGTTCTTGGCATGCCTCTGCCACTTCAGAGATAATCCCTCCCTCAGAGAGCTCTCTGGACAGACCATGACTGGGGGAAGATCAGAGAAGAGTGCCCTGTCTGTTGGCACAGATGATTCATATATGTATGCATATGCTTTTTTAAGGAGAGGAATTTTTTTTTTTTTTTGTTCTGAATTTATTTAAAGGAAACTGCTACCACTGGTAGGTAGGAACACTTTGGAGAGAGGTCTTACATATGTGAATCATTCAAGGAGGAAAACCACAACATCAAAACCCGTGGGAAGAGTTGAAGAAGCCTGAGCAAGGAGCAAAGCAAGACAGGTAAGATGGTGCAGGATGACTGCCGTGCTGAGGGGCCAGACAGTGGATTTGGCTTTGGAGGAAGAATGGTGGGACAGGATACCATTAGGAAACCTGACTGGGGAAGGCAAAGAAGAAAACACCTTGGCAAACTGACATCAACTTTCAAAGCATCCATATGAAATTATCACCCTTCTTATTTTGTGCTTATAGGACTGATATGGCCAAGCAAGTAACTTCAGTGTTTGACACTGAAGAGACAGAGACTCTCATGAGGGGCTCGCCAATGCAGCAGCTGCCTTTAACATGTCTGGCTTTACTGTGCAAGCACAACAAATCCTGTTGCTGGCAGGGCTGACTGCTCAGGACCACCATAACAGACTTGAGTTGCAGGCAGGACCTCTGTCTTTTAGATGTTAGATTATTTCTAGCACTTGCTTTCGCCCAGGGCTGAGTCAAGGCACAAACCCGCCTGAGGCGCTCCCTGGAAGGTTCATAAAGCCATCAGTCAGTGTAAAATGGTGTGTGTGATATGCCCTTCTGCAGGTCATAAACACTCAGGGCACCAGAATGGAGACAAAAGGAATGAAAAAAAAAGAAAAAAAATCACAGATATACTGAAAACTGGATGCATTTTTCATGTCAGGTGCATTATTTACTATTACTACCATGAACTTGAGAGATGATACTGTACTTGTGGCTGCAAAAGTGAATGAAGATAATGAAATACAGTCAAGATTGCAGGAACATCCCTATCAATGTGCACTCCACCAAACGCAGCCTTGCATTCCATTTAGCAAGAAGAAGCAGCTCTTCCCCCACACTGGATAAGAAAAAGATTTTCAATCTATTGGAATCAAACCAGGCATCTAATTAAGTGTCTCTGTATTTGTTCAGTTAGCGAGAAAATAAGCTGGGTTTGAGCAGGAACTACATAAGGGTGAGTCTGCAAATTAGGAATGGTTGTTAGACTCACTATTATAGGGATCATTCTGCTCTTCCGTGTGCTGCTTCTTTTCACCCACAGGCTTCTTGTTCAGTACAACTGACTTTAATGGCTACAGTTGCATTTCTGAGCCTGTGAGTCCCAAACAACTGCAGTTTAATGTTAGTGAATGGAAAGCGAAAAAAGAACTTGTTATATTAGCTTGGAGTTAGGGAAACAAAGCAACAAGTGAATAACAGTATTGGCAGGTGAACTTGGGAAGAGCTGTAATAGAACTTTTTTCACCCACAGATCTACTCAAAGAGATAACCTGACCTGTATGGAGTTGCAATGGAAAGGATTTTATGTAGGAATTTTAGAATTATTCAGCTTATTTGATCCATTCCTGGAAGAGCACAAAAAACATGATGGAAATGTTGCTACAAGGACTACTTCATGCTTTTTGAAAACATAGAGGGTGAATCTCTTCTCCTGAACCAGCAATTTGTCTGCAATTACTTCTGAGCCATGGAAAGTGAAACATTTGCTTAGAGTTGTCAACTGCACAGAAATCTGTGCTGAGCAGTTTTTCATGCAGCAATTTTTAAAGGACTAAATCCTAAGGAGTAATTTCTATAAATTTATCCCCATTCACTGGAGGTGGTGCATGTCTTTGAGTCCAATAGTGAATTTCTTGTAAGAGAATGGTATTTTTTGTCAGATTCCTGTGTGTGGTTTTATGACAATGGGATATATAAGTTGGGACATAACATATAAATCCACAGGGATGGGTAAAAATAAAGCGGGACAAGTTTGCTGAAAAGCTCCATGAGCTTGGCTTGCAGCTGAAGGGCAGGGAGGAAAGGAAGGGGAACAGCCACTGTTACTCCTGGAAAGCAGCACTCCTTTCAGCAGCACAGCATGGCACACACCCTCTCCCGCCGCGGCAGCTCGTTTGGCTCGCTAAAACTCGGGCATAGCAAATCAGACAAAGGGGCTGTCGTTTTCTGCTGTCCCAGCAATCTGCTGCCCTAATTACGTGCCTACAACTTGTGCTGGCTCATAACCTTGTGATGAAGGCTGTTCCTGAGGGTTTTTAATTGATTGAAGCAACTCTTGATTCTTAGGACAAGAGAGGCAAGGTATAAAGCTCTAAGCCTCAAGAAGGGAAACAAATAAATTAGAAAATATTTTGCCTCAGCCTCAGAATGAAATTTTTATTTGTTTCAAGGCCTCCCAAGATGATGTGGACTAGAAAACTGTTACTACAGTACAGAGTCATATGTATGAGGCAGAAGATTCAGAAACTAAATCTAAGACACATCATTAGCTTTAGTGCTCCAGTACAGGAATAAAAGCATAAACCAACAAATAGCTGTCTAGGGCAATGTCTGTATCCAGCCATTACTCAAAACAATGAGAATATCTCTTGAGCAATGTATGAGAATGTATGAGCACTACACAAACTGAATTTCTCATGCCATAGCTATGAATTTACTTTATGGGGTCTTTATGGGGGTATGGTTGTAGTGCTTGTCAGTAATGATGGACAATTACAGGGCAGCAGATGCTTTAAGACTATTAAAAATCAGCCGTGTAAAAAAACCAACAAAACCCTGCATTCATGCTCTCCAAAAAGAATTACATCTAACATTCTTCTAAATGTAGAGTCCACATGTGGTTTGTGACTTCCTTACTCGAAAGCCTAGAGAGTTATCTTCCTAAATTTGACAAACCATATGGTATGCTGCTATAATCATAAAATCACCCAGGCTGGAAACACCTTTAATATTGAGTCCTTCTGTTAACCTAGCACTGCCACATCCATCACTAAACCATGTCCCTAAGCACCACATCTATAGGTGTTTTAAACACCTCCAGGGATGGTGACTCAACCACTTCTCTCCACAGCCTGTTCCAATGCTTGACAGCCCCTTCAGTGAAGGAATTTTTCCTGTTAATCTAAACGTGTTAATTAATCCTGTTAATCTAAACCTCCCCTGGCACAATTTGAGATTATTTCCTCTTGCCCTATCACTTGTTCCTTGGGAGAAGAGACCAATCTCCACCTGGCTAGACCCTCCTTTCAGGTAGTTCTAGACAGCAATAAGGTCTCACCCTCTTTTTCTCCAGGCTAAACAACCCCAGCTCCCTCAGCTGCTCCTCAGAGGACTTGTGCTCCAGACCCTTCACCAGCTCTGTTGCAATGCTTTGGATGCATAATATGTAGAATGTTTGCCTGAAACAAATAGAATAAGTGCTTTTTGCCTTGGAATAACATGTTAGTCACAAAAAAGGCCTAATTTTGATGTCCTGACTCATGCTGGCCCAGAGGGCTCCAAATTCTTTAGACAGCTCTGCCTGCATTGCCATTTGTCACAGATGATCCTGAGGTGAAGAGGTGAACATGAAGGTAGGAGGTCTTTGGAAGCAGAAATTGTGAATGAAGGCTCTTTGTCAACACTGAGATAAAGTCCCAGGAGGAAATTATCCAGGAAGATCGATGGAAGTGATGAGCTGAGTTGAAGGCCATCACACCAACCTGCTGAAAACATAAATGGTGGGAAAGGCTGTGCAAAAAGCAACACAAATGGTGCAAAAAGCTTAGGACAAAGAAGAGAACCCTTCTGTTTACTGGACCTTTACTGGACCTTGTGCAAAGAATGCACAGAAATGAGAGATGGATCTTATTCCTATGAACTGGCAAAGTACCATGCAAGAAAGCAAACTTCTCTTATTGCAGCCACCAGTGTCTTCTTACCTCCATTTTTTACATTAAGATTTCTCCCTATTTCACCCTTTGCTTTCTTTGAGGATATTTTGAGGCCTCTTGACATTCCAGCTTCCAATGCTGTATGAGCATTACACAAGGAAGAGTAGCAATTCTTGGGATGTATAATCATCCATCCCCTCTCCTGATGTTGCTGCTGTCACTCCGTAGGGAAATGGGGCAGTATCTGCTGTGGGTCCTGTGTAAACATGATACCATAAATGCATTGCAGAAATGTGTCTGTAAAAAATACTTTATTCATATCCACAATGTTGTAGTTTCTAGAGACTTGCTATTGATCATAGACGCTGGTATTCATGTATGAATCTGCCAATATCAGTAATTATATTTTTACTCCACATATTCATGCTCCATGGCAGCAAGAGCAATAAATTTTTCCTTGAGAGTGTTGGCAATCCAGCTCATTTGTCATTTTTAAATGGACACCTGAGGTAGATTCTGTCCAAGCAAAACAAATCAATACAGTTTGTTACACTAAGTGCATTTGAACAAGGATATTTGAAGGGGGAGAAGGAAAAAGTGCTGCAGCAAAGAAAATGATGGAGAGGAGAGGTGTGTGTGCTGCAGGCTGGAAAAATGGCACCCAGCTTAATCTATGCCTTGGAACTAAGGAAGGGATAGAGGATCAGGAGAAAAGAACTATAAAAGGGTGGACCAAGCTGAGGAAGAAAATGAAGAAAAGCCAAAGAAGGCGGCTTAGGAAAAGAAGAAGATAAAGTAGTGGATCTAAGGTTGAAGCAGAATCCCCTGGGTTGAAGCAGAAGAACCAATGAAACACAGCCAACTGGGCATGCCTGGAGGGGAACCTTGTTTCTAGTCCATTTGATTTTGGAGCAGTGTCCTGGACTTCGAACCAGCTGGGGGATTTTATAGCCCATATCACTTGTGCTGCTATCATGATTTTAGTGTGGCAGTAATATCCACAAGAAGAGCAGCTCGTGCAACAGCCCAGCTCTTGGAAATGGTGCCCAAAGAAAACAATCTTGTATGTCTGTTTTTATAGAAGTAGGTGATGTAGAAGGGAGGGTTTTCTCTCTTTGCAAGCATTAAATTTTAGTCACTGGTGTAGGACTGGTGGAGATTTTACTTTCTATTTCAAAATGTTCATGTTTGATTGTATAAAAATAACAAGCTTTTCCGTGGGGTAAGCAATCCAGCTCACCTGTCCTTTTAAATGGACACCTGAGCAGATTCAGGTGACTGACCAATGCAGTCAGTTGGACCAAGAGCCTTAAATACACTTGGATGGGAAAAGAAAAATATGCCACATGAATGGAAATAATACAAAAGAAATAAATTACATGCAACAGACAGGCAATCAGGATGGATGGGAGGCTTTGTCTTCATGTGCTAGAAATAACCGAACTGAACTCCCAAGATCATAATTAAATCAGCTTTAATAATGTGTTGTCATCAAAAAGAGAAAATTGCCTCCACTCCCAAAATGAGTAGATTATGAAAAGATGCTTACAGATGGTTCACAAGCCTGCAGCTGGTTTCTTGTTCTTTATTCAAAAATCAAACATGCCATAATTCTTCAAGATCTTTGTGAGAAAAAGAATCAAAGAGGTGCATTTGGGTTTTTACATTATGTGACTCTGAATCCTAGAACAATGAGCAAATGATGGCAAAGCAGCTGAAGTGTCTCACTGTGATTCCAGAGCTCGTGTCCCTGGCAAACCCATCCTGCAGGCTGCAGGATGATGCTCGCTGTGCTTGGTCACACAGGTTGGACAGGGCAGGATTTGTGACGCTGCCTCTGGGAATGAGCTAGGTCCACTGAGCAGCCTAGGTTTGGAAAGAGCTCCAGTAAAACCACAAAATAAGTGGTGCCTGTACGCCAAAGCCTGGATGGAAAAGTAACCCTAAGAGTGGAGAGACTGCTGATTTCTGGGGTCTGAGGAATGCCTTCCTGAGAAAGCACCTGTTCCTTTTAGAAGACGCAGGGAATTCTTTCACCCACATCTAGACAAACCCCCTTCTGCCCTCGCTCTGGGAGGGAACCGGGGAATGTGATTCAGGGGCGGCCAGCAGCACCGTGCCGCACCAGCTGCAAACCCCGAGCGGCGTTTCCGGGAAGCGGGGAGCCGCCGGAGGAGGGCAAGGGAGGGAGAGAGGGAGGCACGGACGTGGCCCGGGGGTTCTGCGGCGGAAACTCGGTGCCCTCCCAGCCCCGCTCCCCGGTGCATCCCGCGCCGGGCACGGCCCCCGCCGCATCTCCCGCTGCGGTGACATCGGGCGCGTCCGCTCGCCGCAGATCTCCTCCCTCCACTCCCTCCACTTCAGTCGGTTCATCCGGATTTCTTTTTTTCTTTTTTTTTCCTTTCCTTTTCAACCTACAAGTTGTTTTTTCGCTTGTTCGTTTTCCATCGATTCGGAAATCCAGGAGCAGCGGGCGGGCACCGACCCGGTGACTCTCCACAAATCCCCCGGGAGAGCGGCGCTCGCAGCCGCGCCGAGGGTGCAGCCGGCTCCGGGCACTCCTCACCCCGGGATCGGGCGGGTCAGCCCGGCTGGCGGAGGTACCTTGGGATGTGCTGGGGGCCGGGATGTCCGGGCCGGGGCCGGGCGGAGGTCAGGGATGGGCGGCGGGGTGTCGCTATGTCTCCCCGACCTTATTTTGGGGGGATAATTTGGTGTTTTCTCGCAAATCGCAATCATCGTGTGAAGCTTTATCATCTGGGCTGGCGGTGAGCTGAGGGAAAGCTTCACCCGCAATTTTGTGTCCGTGTGCGTGTTTTTTACTTAATTTCTCCTCCGAAGGGAGGCGTGTGAAACCTCCTCGCAGGTTTTCCTCATGGGGTTTAAAGTGCTGTGGATGTTGGGGTTTTAGTGCTATGGGTTTGTTTTGTGGCTTTTTTTGTTTGGTTGTTGTTATTATTATTATTGCTATTATTATTATTCCCCCCCTACAGCACTTAAAACATTCACCTGTTGACCTCGTCTGAAATAAATGGTAAACGTGTCTTTGTATCTCTCAGGCTGCTGTGTAAAGAAAGGTGCATGCTTACCCACCCTTTGAACAAACAGGTCAGTACCTAAAAGAAGTGGGTTTGGTGTTTCAACTTACTTGGGAAAAGGAATTTCAGCACAGTCATTTTTACTGGTGTGCATTTAACTTAGTTAAAATGTTGGTGGCATGAAGAAGTTGAGAGTGTTTTCCTTTGCAGGCAGGAGTTCTTTTTGCTTGCAGGTAAGGTGAAGAAAGTGATCCTTCCAGTGTGCTCACGTGTGGCCCAGCGTAATTAACTTGGCGTGGAAAATACGTATTTATGCTATTTCTTGCTTCCAAGATGATGTTGTTTTAATAATGGAATGCAACTGGGTTTTGATACTCAGTTAACAATTTTTATTTGTCTTTTTGGCAACAAGTGCACAATGATAGCAAGAGTTCCTTACCTTACAGCTCTGTTTAAAACTGTGGAGTGAATGAACTCCTCTGTGATGTTTCTACAGATTTCACTGAATGGGCAAATGTGACTGTATTGCCTGGTTTGTGAGACTTAGAGATCTGAGTGTAGCCATAGGTAAACACAGGTAAACCTGTGCTTCTGGTCCAGTTATGTGGCAAGATAGCAAAAGTGTCAGCTGTGTGATGACTTCAAGGGGTCACAGACTGTAAGGTGCCCTTTTGACACAGAGGCTATTGTGTAAATCAGGATTTGCAGATTATTTCTGATGAAACTGTCCTGATTGCTGATGGGAAAAGATTGTATGAGGAATGTCTTAAGAGATCTGCCCTTACCTTACATGGTCCCTCTCAAAAAAGAGTTTTGAAAAGAGAAAAATCGCCTCTGATGAAGACAAATCCCAGTACCAGGGAAGCCCATGGGAAATTCAACAAACCAAGATTTTCATTTTCCAGAAATGGAAGCAGAAAATATTTAATCATTCAAGACTTAAGTCTTGAGAGTCTAATAGTCTTTATTGCTTTGTTTTTTAGTAATATTTTGGTTTTTCAGAGTAATTTGTCCTGCATGTTTTTTCTTTGATGATGACTTGTTTTTTTCCAGCACTGAACATCAATGCTTTGATCCAGGAATGACTGGTATATATATTAGGTTGTGAGCAGATAGTTCTCTTTCAGTCACTTTATAATATTATATAGATATATCCATGTACAACTGAAAGCTAAAGAAAATGACTTTTTGTCCCCCTAAACTATTTTATCCAGATGGTGATTCATAAATGTATAGTTAAGAATCTGCTCTCTCCTTTCATAAAGGAATTGATCTGTATAAATACTTCTAATTAGTATGTCCTGACATTATCTGCAGGTTACAGTATAGGTGTTAACATATTTTGTAATTGTAAAATAAAGATTTCATCATTTGTGCATTGTGTGCATGATGTTTCAATGTCTCAGGATAGTAAAGCAATGAAGAAAAGTAAATAGATCACCAATGTGACTGGTAATTTTCTCTTTGTGACTGATGATCAAGATGATAAAGCAATTACCAAGCCAAGAAAGAAAGTATTGGGAGAGTAGATAGGCAGTAAACAAGGAGCCCATATGGATTTAGAAAAGGGAGTTAATGAATGTAAAAAATGATGTTTTGGAAGTAAGATGTGTCAAAAGAGTTTCCAAAAGCCAATCTGAGATAGTTTTCACAACAGAAATAGCAAGACAAAGAAGGAAAGCAGTAGCTGTAGGCAAAGCTCAGTGTGAAGCTAGTCCCAGAACAAACCAAATTTCTTTCTTTTCTTTTGGATATGAACATAGATGTTGGACCATGGGCACCCAGGCTGAAGAGCCCATGGGGTTTAGAAAAGGGAAACTGTGAGAAGCATTTATTCTGCTTTCTCCATTAGCCCTTGGGCTCTGGTTGGAGCTAAAGACAAGACCATGTGTTGCAGGTACAATGGGGCTGGACCCAGTGCGTTCTGGCCATGGACTGGAGACCACCTTTAAGCTCCTGTCCTCAGCACAGGTTGGCACTGGTGACTGCTGAAATAGCAGGACAGTCCTGAGCAGCCACTCCTATGTTCAACAATCAGTATGGCAGAATTAGATGTGACTCAGGATAGGTCACAGCAGGCTATGTGGGTTTTTCTGTGCCAAAACAAATGGTTCCTGAAATAAGAAAGGCAGGCAAGTTCTCCTTGTTGCATTCCTCTGACACTTCTAAGCTTGCCATATTCCTCCAGCTGCCTCTTTCCTCCTCAACCCCTGGGGAGCACAAGGATTTTTGATATGTGGATTGTCAGTATTCAGAGGTACTGAATGGCCTCTTGGGGTTAAGAGATGTCTGGTCAGGGACATGGAAAAGGATGAGCAGAAGTTCCAGGAAACCTAAACCACATTTGAATTCTAGGAAACTTTTCTAGAGGATATGAACATATAAATAGCCTTATTGTTAGTATGCATGTTTTGTGCCACCTTGGAGTTTGTCCAACACAACCATGTTAGATTTACTTCAGTTTAGTAACTTTTCATTGCAAAATCTCTGATTTAAAGTGTATATTTTATATTTTATGTGCTGTGCAGAGTGGTAATAATAGGAATATGCACACACACATACACATTTCATCAGCAGTTAGCAGAAAGATGCCTACTTTAATGTTCTTAAAACCTCCTTTTTTATTTTTTATTTTTTTGTTGCTGAAGAAGCCTGTATCTCTTGTAGACATCAACCCTGCATCTCTGGCAGAAACATCACCTGCACTCAGAGGAGCAGCCTCCCTCAGGTGTCTTTGTGGCCGTGGTTGTGCCTGTGTTGTAGGAGCACAGGGGAGCTTTGGGTGAGCACCAGCCCTGGCCTGCCTGCCCACAGCCTGCCTTTCCTCAGGTGTGGGAGGTGGGGGGCAGGCACCTACATGTAGGGCACCGTGGAAAACGGGCAGGCTGAGGGTGAAATCTGGCATCGTTAACATGACAATACAGACACAGCCCTTCCAGACAATAAAAAGTTCGTGGGTGCAAAACACCAGGCAGTTCTTGAGGAGGAGATGGTATTTCCACTAGGTAATCCAGTCGATTAAATTAGATTTTATGAGTTTCAACTGATTCAGGGCTTCAGGCTTTAAGGGAGAATAGCCAAATCCTTTTAAATTTCCTAAGTGTTTCCCATTTTGTCCTTCCAGGATGCTCACCAGGACCCCGAGTATTGTTGCTCAAGTGTTCCTTCTTCTAAGCATAGTTCTTGTTATTGCTATTGCAGTGATTCAGATAAATCAGCAACAGATGCTTTCCCCAGGGCTTAAGGTAAGTCATAGGATACCTCAAGAAGAAGAACAATGTTTTGAACTGATATTTAATAATATGCCTTTCTAAACTCATTTTTATGGGGTGATTCAAATGAGCTTGCAGCCATAAATTAATGTTTAATCATATCATCGTGGGAAAACTGAAGCTGAGAGAAAAGGAGAATTAGTCAAGAGTCAGTGGCAAAGCAGGAAAAGTATTTCTTGATTCCCTCTCTGTGGTGGCTATCGCACAATGTCTTCTTCAGGACTGAAAGGCCAGATGGGGAGAATATCTCAGTCCTTGGTTTTTTTTTAATTTTGCCAGAGATCGGAAGTAATTTTAAAATAATTTTGAAGTGAGAAATACCCAGAGTTTAAATTCTGTCCCCAAGCACAGCTGGGAAGTTTATGCTGACATCTTTGCAAATTGCTCCTGTGTATCAAAAGCATTTAAGCTCTAAGTATGCACTTGATCCTTTACTACATGTTGGGACTTGCTGGATATTAATGGAGGCAAACTAACTTCATCAAGGGGGGCAGAGCAAACTGCAAAAGACAAACCGAAATACTCTGAAGATCAGGTTTTGCCTTCTTCTGTGGAATGTGTGTGCAGGTTCTTCAATGAGAGATGTACACAAACAAGGAAAAGCTGTAGAAAATACCCTTCTAAGAAGCTGTGCAGCCTGGCATGTAGAGTTCTGGGTTTTTCCCACGATCCTCTTGTCAGATTTTTCTTTGAAGTCCCTTCTACCTTTCCATCTGCGTGCGTATTTAACTGGATAGTTCGCACACTGATAACGATAGGCTAATGCCTCGTTGCACTTCATGGGATTATAAACACCTTTGGCTTTGTCTGAATCATTTAGTGGTGTGTGTCAGACAGTGAAGTAAAGCTGTAATTCTGATACCCGTTTGATGTGTTTGTGTGCTGTGGCAGGGGGTGTGTGCTGGGGTCACATGGGGCCACACTGCCTCAAGTAAGTTCTCTGTTGAGCCCCAAATGGCTGCTTGCAGCAGCCTCACATCCCACCAATTTTCATGCAAGGCAAGACTGGACTGACGTATCCCAGCTCAAGCCAGGACAAGGCTGAAGCCACTATCTGAAAGACAGCCTACACACCTCTTGTGTTTGTCATTGATTCAGTTTCACATTCAGAATGATAAAACTGTTTACCTTACTCTTTGTGGAAGCACTGAAACCACCTGGACCATCTGGAGCTGGTTTAAGTGGAGGGGTTTGCTTACTGAATCACAGCAGCTTCACAGCTGCTTCTGTAGGAAGGCTGGTATTTCCTCTACTGAGTGTGCCTTGGCTTTGGATTTGAGTTTGGGATAGTACTTCCATATCTGTTGGGATTCCTACTCTTCAGGATGTACCTACAAAGCCATATTCCCATAATAAGCATTTTCCTTCAAGTTGCTTTGTTTCCCCCCTTCCTTTTTTCTTTTTCCTTCTGGACTAGAGAACAGAACTCTGAAGCTTTTCTGGGTCAGTGTTGTCTCCCTGTCTTTTCTGACTAATCTAGTCCATTAGGTAGATGGTGCAGTACTTAGATATTAGGGAATCACCACAGCTTTGAGATGATGGAAGTACTCCGTGAGACAGTTGAAGTAGAAAGGAAAGAAGGAAGGAAAAGTAGTTCTGTTCTTTAATAGCTGCTAGCCTGGGAGAAGGTTTTGCCTATGCTCTCACATAGGTGCATTTCAAAGCAGGAAGGCATTGCTTGTCCTTAAAGGGCAGCCAGAGGTGATCCAACATGCAACTTGGACAGAAATCTAATGTCCCTAGAAAATTTTAATCCAGCCAGTTTGTCTTTGGCAGCCTGCTAAGACAAGGCTTGTAGAATTTTCTCACCTTCTTAAGATGCAGCATCCTGCGTCATTTCTGTTTTTTTAATTAAAGATTAATCTTGGTCCTAATATGTGGCATAGTTCTCACTGATCACCACTTTTTGAGGCTGCATGGGCCAGTTTGCACACATTGAACTCACACATGTCCTGAGGAGCTTCGTAAATCACCTTGAAATGGATCCAAGACACCTTTTCAAAAATGAGCATCTGTTTTAAGGAAGGGAGAGGCTGTATAGGAAACATAGAGGAGGAGGAGAAAGAAAATTTTAAAAATTGTCAGTCACACATTGATTCAACTAAGTGTACCACCTCTCTTTGGGATGGAAATCTCTTCCAGAAGCAGGCTGGGAAATGCAGAGGAAGGAGGAAGTAGCTCAAAAAGCCTACAGTTAACTGAGGTAAAAAATACTTCTATTATCTTCCAGCTCTCCTTGGGCATGATAGTTAGCTCTAAAAGTAGCCAAGTTAAAAGCTTATGTTTGCCACTTTGAGCTGACTGAGACTAGATTTAATTAGTAGTCCTTAAGCAGATAGACCATTACTGTGTTATGTACCTCCAGGGTGCTGATCTCTTCCAAAGGGAGGAAATACACTCAAATTATCTTTGCTGAAGTAGTTACTTAAAAAGAACCTGATGATGTAGCGGTTTGATAGTATCTGTGGAGCCTCTAATAGTTTAGTGGATCAGGGTAAATATTGTCTGCATAAATATAAATGAAATTTTCATTATCTAACAGTCCTCTATGAAACAGACTAGACTGGTATTACTGATGTTCTTTGGGGGCCAGGAGCTTTTAGGATTCCAGCAGGAATGATCAGGTGTGGAAGCTGAATGGTTTGCCATCTGAAGCAGTGATCCTTCCCAGTCGGACTTGTTGGTCCTCCAGGGAGGCAGTGGGATGAAATTTATCAGCCTACTACAGGGGCTCTTACTGCTTTGCAGACAGATGGAGCATTGTATTTTCAGTATTGTCAGGCTCCTGGGCATCTGTCTGTTTCAAAAGAAAAAAGCTGACAGAAAAATGAACCCTATGCTGTGTGACTCCTACCAATTAGGTGATTTTGGAAGAGCTAAACTTACTTTCAGGGATCATAAAGGGGATGCCAAAATTGCATTTTGCTTCCCTTTATGAGATTGCCTTCCCAGTTACTACAGATTTCTCCTGCCACAAAATATGGGAAAGGGGGAAAGACTGGTCTGGTGAGCAGCAGGGTGGGATGGAGAAACCTATGCTTTAAACCCAGAGTCCAAGGGACCTGGGGCAAGTAATTTAAATATCTCTCATTTGTTTTATAAATAATCATGGGGTAATATTGGTTCTCTTTCTCTCTGTGTTGTCTCATACTCTGGCACAGCCTGTTCTCAGAGGCAAACTTTCAGGTGGATTAACTACACAAAGGGAGAGGTTTATGGGGCAATTAGGAAAGAACCAGACTTATTACATCATTCTTACTGTCGTCTGTTAGGTACTTTACCTCTTTGCTTATAGCTTTATGGATCCCTTGTGCATCCTTGAATCTAAAGCCTGTGCTTAGATATCAAACCCTTCAGTGTTCAGGGAACGGACTGGGATAAAGGGAAATGAACTTGCTCCAAAATCAGGTCCTAACGCAATATTATCTATTTGTCAGTGTGGATTTTGAACCTGATGCTGAAAGGAGATGAGCATTCTCCATCCCCACTGAATTAATTATTGAAGATATGTAGGACATTCCTTGGTTTGCAGCCAGATTCATTCTGTGCTTGGCTGTTGGATTCATGCCTAAGCGCCTAACACTTGAATTAATCTCTCTTGTAAATAATATACTGTGCATGCATTTTCTAAATGTCTGGTGGTGCAGTGAAGTGCAGCTGCCTATGGGCATTTAAGCTGTCATTGTCTGTTTTTTCATCTAATGTATTCTCTCTTAATCTCCAGTATGGAATAGTCCTTGATGCTGGATCCTCTCGGACTACAGTCTATGTCTATGAGTGGCCAGCAGAAAAAGAAAACAACACGGGAGTAGTGAGCCAAACCTTCAAGTGCAATGTGAAAGGTGAGCTCAAAGAAGGTTCCTTAGTTGTTTTTAACCTTGCTTGTTCTCTCTATTTTCCTTCCCTTCCCCTTCCCATCCCTTTTCCCACTCTGTTCCCTTTTCAGTGCTGCGGAGGGAAGACTGTCAAGACTATGTCTATATCTGTCAGCGTAAGTTCTTTTCCTACTGATACAGTAAGGTGCTCTAATCATTGCACCAGAGAAAGGAAATCATAGCAAAATTTGATTTACTCCATGGCAGTGCATGATTGATGCAGAGAGAATTCAATCTAAAGAGAGACAGGACCTGTAAATGTTCAGTCCTTGTGCTTCTTTCAGAACAAAAGTATTATATATATTTTAAAATAGCTTGGAATAAAAAGAGTTTTAGAAGAATGGGAATCTAGCTTTTGTTAGATGTTAGTTGTTAACTAAGCTTCTCCACACTAGAGAACTAGGAAATAGCTAATAAAATTATTGAGTAAAATAGCTAAATTGGCAGAATTATTTCTGACAGGATGTCATAGTTTTATCAAATGTGTAGGTGTGGCCTCTGTCTCAGGAAGACCTGTGTCTGTGCACAGCTAGAAAGTGTCCCACAGGGCTACCTGCCCTGTCTTTTGTCTGAGGTTTTGAATTGATTCCTCACAGGCAGACAGACAGACTAGGCTGACTTCTGATCACACTCCAGTATGGTTAGGTGGTTGTGGATTCCTTCATAGAAACTCTTAGTCAACTTCAGTGACATCTGACTCAGCTTTCAAAGTTATGAAAATGCCATGCATTTTGTGAAGACAGATGTCCAGGTGGGGCAGCGAAATCAGGTTTTTTATTCTCTGATAAAAACTGTGGTGTTCAAAGAGAATATTTTCCTTCTCTCTCAGTCATGATCTTGCAAAGTCTTGTGTCCCTTGTAGTGTCTGGAAATAGATGCTGGAGGTGTAGCCACAGATGCCCATGAGTAGCAGGGAGTAGAAGGCAATGGTTTCTTAACAGCACCAGCATTTCTATCTTCAATGTTAAACATGTGTGTGGACATTCTTAGCAATTCTAGAACTAGGAAAGGAAAGCAAGTGTAACATGAACAGAAGTAATGCACTGTCATGTCTCCAATGATGAAATGTCCTTACAAACTGCTGGAATGGTGGCCAGCCTGCTGAGGTGATGGGTACACTCTGCTAACTCAGGTCTTGACTCATTAGGAATGTTTGTCTTTAGGAATTTTGTGAGAGAAAAATGCACAGAGAAACTGCATTATTCTTTGTCTCAGAAAAAAACAAGCAGTGCTTTTTGAATTTGATTGAATTAATTTAGATTTTGTTTTACCTCTGGGAAATACAAATAAATTACAAAACAGAGGAGTCCAAATTGCTGTGAACTGTCTAGGTTCATGTCCCTAGCCATGGTGAGCCAAGTACTACTCATCTCTGAATGTACCAAATCACCAGGGTACACTCTTCTAGTCTTGGATAACTGCATTGGAGGAGACAGAGGGCTGGTTCATGGGAGATGTCCCCAGCTAAGCTGTGGGTGACAGTGGTAAACACATCTGTCAGTGTTTCTTTCGTGATCCTCTAACCATAGTCTTAAGCATTTAAACTGGGGGATGGTTCTGAGCCATAATGAGAGGCAGATTTTCACATGCCTATTGAAGGCCAAGTGTTCAACTACTCTGTGATTTCTGTGGTGGTTTTATGATTTCATTTCTGCCTTTATTAAGTACATCTGCCCTTGTGTGTAGGAACCAGCCCCAGATCCAAGTCCTTTCTTTATAGTGCAGGTTATCAGTCCTGGTAAGGCTCTAAGCATTGGCAAAACAGGCAGTTGTCCAGAAGAAAATGGTCATTGCTTGTGACCTGTTCTGAAAACTGGAAGATGGGAAGTTGCAGCCACCAAAGGAGTGTGAGGCAATGGCAGCTGATGAGGATGTTGCTGCTCTGTTTTCCTCTGGTAGTAGCTTTCCTTCCAGCTTCAGGCAGTTTGTGCTAGTCTTAAGACTTTCAGAAAGTCTTATTTCAAAACCAGGGCTATGAACATCTAATGATGACATGTTACTGTTTATGTTTAAATTCACACAGCCAAAAAAGCTTTGGAGTGTGGAATCTGTAAAGGCTTACATATTTTTTCTTCTGTTTCTATCAGTGCAATGTGACTGAACATAAATGGTTTCTCATTTCAACTCAGTAAGAGCCACCTTTTGCTTGGCTTGGGACCAGGTTGTGCAAGACACAGCTGTGTCTTACACAGGTAGATGGAGCTCTGGCAGTTGTTCTCTGCAAGGCAGTGGCTTCACAGGAGTGCCTGGATTGCTCCTTGTGCAATTTCCTCAGTTAGGGAATTTTAGTAAGGAATTTTTTATTTACACCCAAGCTGAGCCTGAGCAAGCTGAGATCCTGATGGTCCTTGGAGTGTTGAACAAGGCAGGACTTTGATGTTAACTGTTCAAATAGCTATGCCTTATGCAGCATGGTGTAACTCTCATTCCTGCTCTTTGATGGCCTTGGAAATTTGGAAAGCTGTTTACTAGTTCATGCACCAGAGCAGACTTGTACCGCTATGAATTCAAGAGCCATTTCTGTGCATCTTGAAGTGCACAGGCACCACGCTGTTTATTCCATAAGCACTCCTAGTTTTCAGCCATCCTACCCTTGTTTGCAGTTACAGTAAGGGGGAGAAGGGGGAAATGTCTTTCTCTTAACACCTGTTTGCTAACTGGGCTAATTTGTAGTTGGCAAAGCAGGACGAAATCTATCTCCTTGTTCTCTCTTAGGCCCTGGTATATCCAGCTATGAGAGTAGCCCTGGAGCCCTTGCCAAGCCTCTTGATGACTGTCTGAATAAAGTCAAGGAGAGAATACCAGTTCATCTGCATAAAAACACTTCTGTTTATCTGGGAGCTACAGCTGGCATGAGACTGCTGAGGTATGGCAGAAACTTGAACTACTCTGTATGCATACTAGCATAGCAGTCTGTGAAAACAGAACGTGAAAAATGTACTGGATGCATTTTTACCCACTGGAAATTGGCCATCTCAAAAGGAAATGGAGCCCAGCCAATTTAATTTAATTAACTTTTTTGATAGTGAAAGCATGTCTGCATAAAGCCCCTCCGCTATGCTGTATTGAAAAGAAACTTGCTTTATTTTGGAAAAGGCAAGAGTTTGATTTTCTCTTTCACATCTGTCACAAAATACAGTGTTATGTAAACAGATAATGTTTGTGCACATCCATGGGCAGCAAAGGCAGATTGAAGCTAGACACTGCATTCTGAGTGTGGATGTGATCTAATGTGATGTGGCTTTTGGGGTCTGTCTGTGGCTTTAGCCCTGGCACAAATTGGCTTTATTATATTTGTTCTGTGGCTAAACAGAGCTGGAAGAGAGATTCCACAACTGTTTTAACGAGAAGCTGTCACATAAACACTCAATTCATTAAGAATAAAGGTGTATATAAGGAGAAAAAAACCCACCCATGAACTTGCATGATAAAGAGTGAAGTTGGGACATACTGAGGGAATTGCTTGCTGAAACAATGATGGATACTGGCTGTTGCCTATCATAAGCTTTCCCTTTAGGGAAATAATGTCTATTTCATTTATTAGGTGATTGTAGGAGCTTTCTTGAATTGCTAGTCAGTGAACAATAAACATGAAATTGCCTTTCCAGATGCTCAGTGTCTCATGTTTTGTGAATTGCTTAGGTTGCAAAATGAATCGGCAGCCAATGAAGTCCTTGCAAGCATTCAAAACTACTTCAGAGCACAACCTTTTGAATTTAGGGGTGCGCAGATCATAACTGGGCCAGAGGAAGGGGTGTATGGATGGATAACGGCCAACTATTTAATGGGCAATTTCTTAGAGGTGTGTGGAAAAAACTGCATGATTTTCTTTTCACTGTTTCTCTCTTATAAATGAGAAGTTTGAGAGGACATGCCTGTTAAAGTGTCATAGTTGCAACTTCTGTTTTCCCCTGAAGTCTCTAACCAGGTCTTTTTGTGGCAGTAATAGGGCAAACATAAATCAAAGAATATGTTGTTATGGGAATGGGATATGGCAAAAGTAAAAGTGTTGATCCATAAAAACCAGCTCTTCTCTAAATGACATTGGGTGTCTTACCTGAAACCAAAGAGTTAGATTGCTCTTAAATGCATTGGCATGTTAACTGTGACTGGTGTTGATTGTCTTGACAGTGGTGTCAACTAAAGATCTTTTCTTCTGCTTATTTGCTGTCCCCGCCGTACTACTGGTGAAGCACCTGCCTGGCTTAAGGGTCTCCAAATTGTTTGGCAGTGTTGGCTCACTTGTCTTAAGCAGACAAGACTGTTTGAAGCACTGAAGGTGGTCAAATATGCCTCAGCTGAGCCAGAAATCACTCATACACAGCTCATTCCAAGACTGCTGAAAAGCTGCAGGCTACAAGCAGTAGGCTGCAACACCAACTGTCTTGGGCAGACCAAGTGATACCAATATAAACATACTCATGCTGTTCTTAAACTTGGAATAGGGTCAGGCAGGAACCTCATAGCAGAGAAGGAGTCAGATATGTTGGAAGATCCCTTTTTAGGTAATCCCTTACGTCATTCAGAGTAAAAGCTGTACCAAGATGATCTGCAATCACTCATCTGCATTTGTGGCAGGAGTGTGCTGCCCTCAGAATTGACAGCACTTCTGCCAGATTGTCTTACTAGGCTGAAATTAATTCCAACCAGTACTGCAGAGTATTACTAGCTGTCCTAACTGAGTGATTCCTACCGGATCATGGCCATTAAATAAGAAGGAATTACTTGTTGGCACTGTGAGTGATAGTTCATGATGAATGTGTTGTTGACCTGCAACATTAAGAAAACCAGTATTGGAATCACCCATTCTGTAGGAGTTTTTCTCGTGTACATTTCATGCAACAAAAATGGCATAATTAACTTCAAAGTGGTGTCAGTCCTCTACCACATGAATTTTAATAATCCAAATATCAAATTCCATATGGCAAATTCATAAAAATGGACTGCAAGATGCTGTGAAACCAGTTTAGTCTAGAGTTCTGTGAAGAAATATGTGTGGAATATCACTAGTAGAAGAGAGAAATTCTGACCTTTCTTGTGACAACTGGCTAACAGTCAAATTCTGTGAAGGATTGTTTATGGGAATTTTTCACTGCAGAATTTTATTGTGAGTGTATTTGCTAGCCCATAAACACCACCATTTCCCTTCTTGTGTATACATTCATCTCATCACGCTCATTGGGTAAATATTGAATAGATAATCATAGAAAACCTGTATTTGGCACTGTGACTATGTAGAACAAATACAGAATTTGGGGAATATTTTGGGTAAAACGGAAAAATGCCATCTGAATGGATCAAACTGCAGTTTCAGTGGAAGAAATGCACAGATTAAGGGTCCTTGTTCTTTTGACTTTGATAGAGCTTTCATCTGACTTTTTTGCATTTTTTACTCTGTTTTCACTCTCTGTCTCTGTGATCTCTTAGTATTCTATTTCTTTAATATTTCTTCTTGCCTTGAAACAAGCAAATCTTGATACCATTTCCATCCAGATTTGTTCAAGTTCTCATGGGTATCTGAACTTCCATTCCCTGCATTCTAGGATAGACATTGCTCTGGCTAGTCCTATGCTTTGATCATTGTGCTGTCCTATTGAATTGAACACTGTCATAGGTTACAATGTAAGTTGTGCCCAAAGTATGTATTCCATCCCCATCCTCATGAGCTGCTGAAACCAGGTGGGGCAGTGTTCCCCTTATCTCCTGTTAATGGGCCCATCAATGCCTTGCCCATGACTCATAGATAACTCCCTCCTGGAGCTATCTCTGGTTAATGGGCCATCAAGGACCCACTGCATGACTCAGAATGAGATCATCCCATTGTGAGATGCTCTGCCCAGGGGGAGCAGCCAAGCATTCCCACCTAGATATAATCCAGGGTTTGGGACAGCACAGCAGCCTTTACCCACTGGATTCCCAGAGGAGACAAGAGCTACCAGACCTTTATATGGGATCACTGCTTCGACAAGACCATCTCATCTGGACTGCCGCTACCACCCTAACAGGGTGTCAGGTTGTATTCTGACTTTGTCAGTGGTCTTTTGTACTATTGCATTATTTTGTTTTATTTTACTTCTTTTTTCCCCTCCTATTAAATTGTGTTTCTGACTTGGAGTCTCTCACTGGTTTTGCTTTCAAACCAGTACAACACTATGCTGCATTTGTTTTCCCATCTTTAAAGATTGTTTCACTCTGAAAGTACATCACAATTATGTAAATACATCTACATGTTTCTTCATAGTTACTTCTTTTTTTGAAAGAGTGCAGGACAAAGAAGGGGGAGAAGTTTCAAGAATTAAAGAGTGGAAAAGCTTGAGGGGAGAACAAGCAGATGATACTTCTAATTTGCCTCGTTTTTAATTTTACATGTAGAGAAACCTTTGGAGGACATGGGTCCATCCTTACAGAAAAGAGACTATGGGTGCACTGGACCTTGGAGGAGCTTCCACCCAAATTTCATTTATTCCTGAGGATCCTGAGGAGCACTTCAATAGCACCTTGCAAGTGAAGTTGTATGGCTACAACTACAATGTCTACACTCACAGCTACCAGTGCTATGGGAGAGATGAAGCTGAGAAAAGGCTTTTAGCATTGCTGCTCCAGGTCTGTTTAAGACCCTTTGCTATGTTGTTCTTGCAAGTGTTCAGTAATCGTCTGAACTTTGTATTCTCCCTTTTCTGGAGTCTGGAGACCCCAGTAAGAGCTCAGTTGTCCTTTGTCGTGGCCAAACACACTTAGGTTTCATACAAAGAACTTCATATTTGTTAAAAATTAGTGAGAGTTCTGTGCCATTTGACAAAAAGACCTTAATAAATATTTTGCTGATTTTGCCAATGACTTCTGGAGAAAGGAATTTCTATGAATTATAGTGATCAGCAGTGTTGTGCTGACCAGTCATGTCAGTGAAAAAAATACATGCATCTGCAGTTTAAAAATATTCCTGTAGTTCATGCCAAATAAGGTATTCCTTGCTTTTGACTAGTTTATTTATTGTTCGGGGTTTCTTGTTTGTTTTTGTTTGATTCTTCTTCCCCCCAGAAATCAAACAACAGTGCCAATGTGGATAATCCCTGTTACCCTCAAAACTATAATACAGCATTAACGATGAAGAACTTCTTTGGCAGCCTTTGTACACGGTCTCTGAGACCAGGAAATTACTACCCAAACCAGCTTGTGAATTTCCGTGGAACAGGAGACCCAGGTCTGTGCCAGGAGATGGTTTCTTTATTGTTTAACTTCACTGCTTGCAGAGACAGAGAGGACTGTCCATTTAATGGAATACATCAGCCAAAAGCTAAAGGGAATTTTGTGGTAGGTTTGCAAACACAGTGTGTTTCTTTTTGAGCTTGCTTGCTTTTGATTTCTGTAGTTCTGAGAGTAACCTGTCATCTACTCCTTTTCTATAGGCTTTCTCTGGATTCTACTATACAATGAATGCTTTGAATTTAACTGGACACTTTTCTCTAGATGACTTCAATTCAAGTATGTGGTTTTTCTGTTCACAGAGCTGGGCACAGGTAAGTGGGTGGATTGGTTGGTTGGGTTTTGGTGTTGTTGGGATTTTTCTTTTCCATTTTAAAACTCTAAAAGAGGGATATAAAAATAATAGGGACTGGCTATGTGTTCAGAACATTTCAGAAGGTCTGTATCAACCTAGCATTTTTTCCACTGTGCTTTAAACCATGTAGTATTTCTGTCATGCTTAACACTTGGAATAGGTTTCAAAATTTCATTTCACAGTTCTAACCATGCTGTAGAGACGACATGGAAATTTTAGAAACCATAACATCAATCTTCAATGTTCAGTTTTATGTTTATTTTCATTGTTTACAACATAAGCTATGTTGCTTTTAGAGTCTTTCTTTTTCTGAATTCCTCTATTTAGTTGTCTACGCCTTTACTGGGTGTTTCTGAAAAATGTTATTAACTTCTAATTAGAACCCAAATATTCTCTAGTTATGAAACCCCAAAGCATTTGCTTTTTCTATAATTAACATGTTTAAAAAAAAAACCCTTTTACTTTCAGCTCCAGTTTATGCTGCCTAAATTTGAAGAAATATATGCTAGATCCTACTGTTTCTCAGCCAATTTCATTTATTACTTGCTTGTACATGGTTACAACTTCAATGCAGAAACTTGGCCACAGATACATTTTCAAAAAGAGGTGAGTAATAATAATTTTCTCTTAATGTCATTTTAATCCAAACGGGTTGAGGAAGAAGAGATGGAAGATGCAGCAGCCTGCAAAAACAGAATGGTTGTAAACAGCCTTAGTAAATGACTGTCAAATGTTTGGCATAAGACAAAGCCACTTTTCAAACCTCAGGAGCAATCTCAGCCTGTTTTCAGGGGTCGCAGCATTACTTGGAGATGCTACATAGATTGTTTTAAAGAGCTTTAGGCAAAGATCAAACACTTGTGTTTAAAACATTTCCCCGGTATTTTGCTCTAGGCAGTGATCTGCCTTAAACAGCTCACCAGTCAAGGTCAGTTTGAGCTAACCTTGCTGAGCCAGAGGGCAGAACTCTGCTTTGCTGTGTCCTGGCAGAGCCTTGGAGAAATGACAAAGCAGTCTGTAGTCAGTGAGTGGTGATGAAGCAACTAGGACAGTTTTCATCCTCACCCAGCTCATCCATCTGTGCCATAATCTGGCTCTCTGGAATAAGAATGTATTTTGATGGGGTGTTGCCTTTCAGTTGACAGAGAGAGAAGGCTTTTACAATATCTGTAATAGATGTGCTTATTTTCCTTTCTGCTACTGCACAAAGCCTTACTCTAAAACCCTGTCCCAGACTGTCTCCTAACATCCATATAGCTTGGAAATGCTTCAGCACTTGCATGCAAAACCAAAAAAAGATTAGGTTGTAGATGTTCATGGTGTATTCTTAAATCCCCTCAGATGCAGGGGATGCTGCCAAGCTGTGAATGAGAAATCAAAAGCAATGTGTTCTGAACAGTTGTATCTATTACTTGTGCACTAAGGATTCAAGTAGGATTTTCTTGCCTTATTCTGGTGGACAATCACTAGCAGCTCTGGAGGTGTGTCCAAAGTTTAGCTGTCCCAACAGGAAAACAGCATAGAGGTTATCTTGAGATCTTAACTCTCCACTGGGCAGGGGGGTGGGGTGTGGATTTGTCTTAATATTGTCTTGATATTTAAATATATATTGTATTGTCCCCAGCAGATAGGAGCAGCCAGAAACAGCAAGATTTTCTTGTATTTAGCCAAGACTATAAAAATACTGAGCAAAACAAAACCCCAAAAGGCTTATTTAAAATTAATACCTTTGTTGCCTAGATTTTACACTAGGGTAATCATGAACCTCCAAAAGGCAAAACTACATTCTCTTAATTAGATTTGCCCCTGCTAAAATAGTAAGATCTAATGTTGGCTGATCAGCTAAGCTACCCCAGAGGTAACAGCACAATCTCACAATGGCTGGAGGGTGGGTTTTTTGTCTATGCTAGGAGTATATATTTCCTTTTAATTAGTGAACACAGCCAATGAAAAGAACCCTGGCCCAATGCTAAGATCTGGGCGAGATCCAGAGCTAGATGACTTGCAAAAATTAAAAGTTTTAAACCTCATGGTGAGAGGAAGACAAAGGACACTTCACCTTTTGATCCTGTGCTTATCAAGTACCAGGACGATGATTTAATGAAAAGGACAGTGGAAAACTGATAAACTCTGTTGCTCAAACTAGAAGTGGGCTAAGACAGCAAAGCAGGAGGACCATGGAGCAAATGTAAACATACTCCCTTTGCTATTGTTTCACCCACTCTGAAGCAGTTTTTCATTTATGTTTCTTTTTTAAATGGAAGAGCCTAGTTTTGGTTCATTTGCAGGCACAAAACCAAACATGGAACAAAAGATGATAGAGTTCCTGCTTTGGGGACTTTATCCTGGCTTCCTTTTTGCCCATGTTGGTGAGACTCTTTGTGGGTTTTTTTTTGTTTTTGCTTGAACTCAAATGACATCCTGGGATTTGGCTAAGGTGAGGGGCTAATTTTAGGAATTGGCATAGTAGTCATGGGGTTTTTTATTTGTTTGTTTAAAATGTGTTTCCTGCACAGAAAATTGCATAACTGGCTGTCTGCATATAGACCTCACATCTTTGTACCCATCCAATACCTGTGTCTCACTTCTTTACGCCCAGTGACCAATTTTATTACCATCCTCTGGAACGAAAGAAAAAGGGTAATTTAAAATGGTTCTGTATCTTCTTTGTATATTCCATTAAAGATTTCTCCTTGCTTATTTAAAGGACAGTTGCCATTAACTGCAGTTGAGCTTTTGGAGTCTATTCCCTTTGACTGAAAATTCCATGAGAATAGGACTCTTCTGTCTTTATTTCAGGTTGGTAACAGCAGTATAGCGTGGTCACTCGGTTACATGCTGAGCCTCACAAACATGATTCCAGCAGAAAGCAAGCTGATCCAGTTACCTCTGAAACCTTCTCTGTTTGCTGGGCTCGTCATCTTCCTCACAGCTATGGCACTGTTGTGTCTCCTCTTCCTTGTCTACTTGTGTATTGTATCGCATCAGCAGAAGAACATCCCTCACGTTGAACACGTATTTATTCCAGAATGAATGAACTTTGCTGAAGACAAACCAAAAATTTTACAGTGCTAATAAGCAGAACTTTAAGTTTGCCCCCCATTTTTCAAAAAAAAAAAAAGACAGCAAAAATGACTTCTGGACCAGAAGCATAAATAGAGGCACAAAGGAATCTATGATATGGTGAATTGAAGTGCTTTTGAGATACTTTGGTAATTGTTTCTGTAAACCTAATTTGTCTAGTGTGCAGAGAAGACATGGGCAGATATGTCACTTTGCTTTATAAGGGATTACTTGCATTTTCCTGCCAGGTATGTGTTATTTTTTTGTTCATTAACTCTGTGCTAACTGATAAGCTTAAATAATGATGGATTTGATCACAGTGGCAGTTGTTTAAGGTAAAATTAAACAAGCCAGTAGCAACTGTGGGAGGTGGGAACATGGTAGCTGTCCTTGTGTGCAGTGCTGACACTAAAAGCCCTGAAGTAATCTAATTTCTGAAACTGGAGCAAGCACTGGATAATGACAAGAACTGAAAGGAAGAGCTGCAATAGAATTGTTTTTATTGCTGTTCCAAATGCATTGATCCCCATCACAAAAAGGTGTAATAAACTGTCAACACCTCTCAGGACTTTTGAGCCTGTCTTAAACAGAGCTGTATCTTTTGGTACCATGGAGACCCCCAAATGCCTCTGGTCTGGTACATAAGATTTGCTTTGGAGGCAAAATCTGAACCTAAATTCAGATATCTTGTAGTTGCCTGCAGAAGACACTGGGGTTTTCAGTGTCCTTTTCTAACTTTCACAGAAATGCTTTTTGTAGGTTCTCATACTGAAACCCTGACCTGTATACCCCACATATTGCTGGTCTCAGACAGTGGCAGTCTGTACTGATTTGACACATATGTATTATTTCAGCTGTCTGGACAGAGTCTCAGATCTGAACATTCCATTAACATGTTAAGCCCTTCTTTCAAGGCCAAGAGGAACAGGAGCCAGTCTCCAGGCCAGCAAAACACCTTTTCTCTGTGGGTTCAGGGAAGTATTGCTGGAGCTGCAGTCATGGCTCTAGTGCCTTGGTCAGCCCTTCCACTGTCCTTCAGCAGCACTGGGATCCACCAGATCCAGAAGCAGATGCTTCTGTCAAACACATTGACTCCAGAGCTTTCCTACAAGTGCTGCTGCCTTCATGCAGCAAACAGCTGGCTTCCTTGAAAGCCCAGGCATTCTTCACCAAACCTCACTCTCCCTTAAATCACAGGACTATCTCAGCTTCACCTATTCCCAGTATTGATTAGGGGACAGATAGGAGAAGAGTGGCCAGTATTTTTTACCCATAAATAATGATTTTAATTTCAGTCTTTTGTTTCTATATCACCTTCTTACTTGATTGTGGGGTTGGGGTTTTATTTTGTGTTTTTTCACAGGCTGAAAAAAAACCCAGATGGTTTGAAGGGAGCTAAATAACTTTTTAAATGAAAAAAAGAAAAAAGTGATTTTTCAAGTGGATCAATAAGGCTTTGTCCCTTCTCTACTGATATACTGCTAAGTCTTGTCAGTCTTACTGAAGTAGCCGTAAGGTAAAAGGTATTATAAGATGATGAAGAGTTCTGTGCCATTAAAGTTATATCTGATAAAGTATAAAATTTACTTCAGAGTGCATGGACATTACAGAGACTGGCATGAAATATTTTGTATGATGGATCTGTAACTGCACTTATGGGTGAAAAAACCCCCAGACAGTTGGATGAGAGCACTAAAATGTTTTCTCTAGTTGCCAAATTTCTGTGGAAGAATTGTATTCTGGAATATTTACTTGCCCAACAAAACATTTGCTTTGTGAGTGGCAGGGCCATTCAGATATGGTTTTACACAAATGGAACACACTTGGACGTTAATCTCTGTAGAGCTGGCAGCTAAAGATCAAGTAAAGTTGTTAAAAAACCATTTGGACTTCCAGATGTACTTGGATAGGCCCAGTATCTGTTCAAAGAATCAAATTGCCCTTGTGAATCACCTGTTTTGCTTTTTTAGTAGTTCCCTCTTGTCTTTATGTATATAGTCTCCCTCAGTGTCACCAGGATAACCACCTGTTCCATCGTGCCTCTCCTGGCAGTTTCAGATGGGAAAGCTGAGGTTGTTGAACTTCCAGCCAAGCAGCTTCAGTGCCCACAGCTAACTCCTCCCCCAAGTGTGAGCTGGAACCACATCAACAGGCCAGATCCCTGTCCTCTTGTCTACAACCAGAAAGGATCTCTGGGAGAGACAGGGAAGATGACAACACTTGGCAATGTATACAAACCAGAGGTTATTTATCTTTTTTTACTCTTCAATGCCTGCTTATGAAGATTAATAAAATTATGAAAAGTTAAGCCAAGTGTACTTTTTATTTTTAGAATGTTTTTTCCCCCTCTACCAGTATTTTCATGCTGGTAGAAAAGCTATTTTTAATAGAGAGGTGAGAGAGCTCTGAAATGCTGTTCTAGGGGGTGGAAGTTTGCAAGCTGCAAAACTGACCAAGGTTCTGAAGTGGACAGGACTCATTATCTCCTGAATGCCCTGTCCTCAGCAAGAAAAGGAAATCCTGATAGTTAAAAGCAAGCCATTCGTCTTTATCATTTTTTATATATATTATTTATATATATAGATATAAGCTGCCTGTTCCACTGGTAAGGTCTCCTTTCCTGCTGATTAGGCTTGAAAGTTGTGGTAGTTTCACACCAGCCAGCAACCAAGCCCCAGGCAGCCACTTGCTCACTCCCCCACCAGCAGAATCAGGGTGAGAATAGAAGGGTAAAAGCTGGAAAACTCATGAGTTGAGATAAAGACAGTTAAAGGGAAAGGAAAAACCACGCACACGAATAAATAAAACCAAGTAATTATTGTTCCTCATGGGCAGGCTGCTGTTCAGCTATCTCCAGGAGAGCAGGGCTCCATCATATATAGTGGTGACTTAAGAACACAGACATCATCATTGCAAATGTCCCCGCCTTCCTCCTTCCCCCACCTAATAAACTTACAAGGTCTGGAATATGCTATAGATCAGTTTGGGTCACCTGTCCCAGCTGTGCCTCCTCTCAACCTCCCATGCACTCCCAAATTCCCAGCCAGTGTGGCAGTATGGAAAGTAGAAATGGCCTTGGCTCTGTGCAAGCCCTGCTCAGCAGTAACAAACACATCTCCACATTAACAACTCTGTGTTCAGCACAAATCCAAAACACAGCTCCATACAAGCCACTGTGAAGAAAGTTAACTCTACCAGAGAGCGGCACGTAGTATACAGCTCCTACATCAAAGAACATTCTGACTTAAGACAATCTCGGTGTATCCCACACTCTGCTCTACAGGGTGGGCTCACGGTGGGCAGTGGAGGACCCCAGAGAGAGACAGTTTAATGCAGTGCTAATGAAGGAGGGTGGGACCTGCAGGTGGTTAGACAAGAACGGATTCTTCTGGAAAAGACCTCCTGCCACCGTGGTAGGAGGACACAGAACGGAAGAACACACGCTCAGGGGAGCACGGACGGCAGCGGGAGGGGGCGGAGCTCCGCCGGGACAGGCGCGTGGGGCGCCAAAGCGCATGCGCACGGGGAGCCGCGGCCACGGCGCTCTCCCGGCGGCCGCCCCGCCCCGCGCATGCGCAGCGCCGCCGCCTAGGCGGCTTCCGGGCGCCGGCGGGGCCGCTCCGCCCTCTCTGGTGCCGCCGCCATCATGGTACGTGCGGCCATGCCCGCTCCGCCGGCCTGCCGGCCCCGCCGCGCTCCCGCCGCCTCCCGTCTGTCGCCTCAGCGCTCCCGCCCGCGCCTCCCTGCGCCGGCACCCGCGGCGGCGGCGGAGAGGCCGCACCCGCCTCACCCGCGCTAGGCCGGGGCCGCGCTCCGCGTGGTGTGCGGGCTCGGGCAGGGCCGGGCTCGGAGCGCGGCGGGACCGTGGCCCCTTTGCTCAAGCGTAGGGGTTTCGTGTTGTTCGAAAGCTTTCCAGGAGCTGAAGGGAACTTAGAGGAAAGATGGGGTAGGACTGTTTACAGGAGCATGTGGTGACGGGGCTGGAGGGAATGGCTTCAAATCGAGAGTAGGTTTAGATTAGATAGTAGGAAAAAAATGCTTTACTGTGGGGGTGTTGAGGCACTGGAACAGGTTGTCCAGAGAAATTGTGGATGCGCAATCTCTGGAAATGTTAAAGACCTGTTTGGATGGAGCTCTGAGCAGCCTGGTGAAATGGAAGATGTCCCTGCCCACGGCAGGGCGGTCGGGACTAGGTGATCTTTAAGGTCTTTGTCTAACCCAAACCATTCTGTGATTTTTTCGGGAAGCTCTTTTAAAGACTCTCAAAGCCTTGAATCTGAAAATGGCCTTGGGTGTGTTCTCGCCTAACTCTCTGTCCGTTCCTGCCTGCTCTCCCAGGTGTTCAAGCGCTTCGTGGAGATCGGCAGAGTTGCCTTCATCTCCTTCGGACCACATGCTGGCAAACTGGTGGCCATCGTGGATGTAATTGACCAAAATAGGGTAAGTTGTGAGTGCTGCACCTGTATTTCCTCCTTTCTGCCTTAAAAGAAGCTTGTATGCTAAGGCTGTATGTATTGACTTCAATAGAAGTTTTGTTTTGAAGTAAGTACTTGATAAAAGGATAAGATTTAACAACTGTTCTATTTGAAACCTTTAGGAGCACACTTTCTCCTGCCAGCAAGTGATACATCCCTCTCTTTCCTGTGTTTCCTTGGTGTAGAAGTGGACAAAGGGTGTCAGTTGGAGTCTAAAGCTTATGAATGGAATGGCATTAATGTATGTGTAAAGTGAATATTTGGGCTAGGGGATTCTTCCTGTGCAGATCTTAGTTTTTTGGCCCTGTTTTTTTCAAATTTCAGTTCAGTTTTTTGTCGAAGTTAAGCCTTTAAAATTGTTTCTGTAAAGCTTGGGTTGTACAGGCAAGACTTAACAATCTCCACTTTTGTCTGCATAGTATGTGTTTCAGTTTTGGCACAGTGTTGTCAAGATACTGTTCATACATTATTGGGTAGCAGCTGTCTGAGTCAAATGCAATGGGAAAACTGCTGCAACCCTCCCACATTTGTTTCCCTTTTTCAGGCACTGGTGGATGGCCCCTGCAGTGGTGTCAGGAGGCAGGCCATGCCCTTCAAGTGTATGCAGCTGACTGACTTTGTGCTGAAGTTCCCACACAGGTAAGCTGGCATTTTTCCTGACCTGTGTAAGAAAACCCCATGCTGTCACTAAAAGACTGATCCTTGCTTAGTCTAGAAAGTTCAAGCAGGAGTGGATTAACAGTAAAAATTTGGCAGACTGTGATATCATAGTTGAATCTATTCAGGTTTTCATTGCCAGTGTTGGCTGATAGCTGCTGTTCAAGAGCAAAGGAAGTCTCACAGGTAGTTCTGTGGTGGGTGGTGTGGGGGAAAGCAATGTAAATGCTGCTGCAGCTTTGTTTTTGCTACTGCTTAAGCCACCTTCAGGCATTAAATAGGTTCCCTGCCTACAGAACTACACTGGAATTGCAGGAGGCTGAGCTCATTCTGTTCTTTTAGCTCAGCTAATGTATGAATTTCTTTTATTTAGAATCAAAAAAGGGCAGTGCTTCTGATGCTAAAGCAATGCTAGGAATAGCTGTTCTTTGAACAGTGAGGTGGATTGGGAGCAGATCCCAGAGGCCCATGATCAGGGCTGGTTGGGAGGCCTGTCACCTGTGGTGTCCCCCAAGGTTCAATACTGGCCCTGGTATTGTGTAATTTACTCATCAGTGACTTGGATGAAGGGGCAGATGCCTCCTCAGCAAGTTCATTGAAGACACAAAGCTGGGAGGAGTGGCTGATACCTCAGAGTGCTGTGCTGCCGTTCTAAAGGATCTCAGCAGGTTGGAGAGATGGCCAGAGAGGAAACTTCAGAAGTTCAACAAGGGCAGGTGCAGGGTCCTGCAGCTGGGGAACAATAATCCCGAGCAGCTGTACAGGCTTGAGGCCAACTTGCTGGAAAGCAGCTCTGCAGAGGAGAACCTGAGGGTCCTGGTGGGGAGAACAAGCTGTCCCTGAGCCAGCAGTGTCCTTGTGGCCAAGAATGCCAATGGTAACCTGGGGGCATTAGGAAGAGTGCAGCCAGCAGGGCAAGGGACGTGATCCTGCCCTGGTGAGGCCACATCTGGAGAGCTGTGTCCAGTTCTGGGCTCCTCAGAACAAGAGAGATGTGTATCTCCTGGAGCTCAGGGGACTGAGCACTGGAAAAGGTTGCCCAGAGAGGTGGTGGAGTCTCACTGGAGATACTCTAGAACCCCCTGGACACAATCCTTGCCATGTGCTCTGGGATGGTCTCGCTCGAGCAGGGAGGCTGGAGCAGGTGACCCACTCTGGTTGATTCCAACCTGACGCATTCTGTGATTCTGTCAGTTCTAGCAAAGCATTTATTCAACAGAACGTTAATTAGGCCATAGAGGTGGATGTGACACTGACTTGAAGTTAGGTGTCTGAAGTAATATAGTAGAGTCATCTTCCCTTGAATGAAATCTGTTTGGGAGGCCAGCATCAGGGAAAATCTTTTTCTAATAAAGACTGTGAATATGATTTTGTGACTGTTCCAATGCAGCGCTCGTCAGAAGTGTGTGCGACTTGCCTGGGAGAAGGAAAATATAAATGAGAAATGGTCAGCGACAAGATGGGCAAAGAAGATTGAAGCCCGAGAAAAGGTAACAGTGTTTCACTGGATGAGGAGTATATGTACTGCTCCTGCTTGTAAAATTAGGTACAGTCTAAAGGCTGCATGTTTTCAATAGCAAGCCAGGATTAAAGGCATAGTCTTGTAAAGTAAGTTTTTTAACTTACCAGCTTAAGCTTCTTGTATTTTAACAGTGAATGTGGTTTTGTTCAGTTATTTCTGTAACAGCCTCTTTCCCTGCACCTCTTTTCCTGCATCTTGGGATGGTGTAAAGACCTTAAATTGTGACCTAGTTCCAGAAGGGCAGCTAAACCTCATTTGGAGATGATCAGTTACTTTTGGAATGCTTTGGAATGCTAAGTTTTACCACTTGTATCTATCAGAGTTTCATGACTGATTCCTTTCACACAGAAAGCCAAAATGACTGACTTTGATCGCTACAAGGTGATGAAAGCAAAGAAGATGGTAAGTGTTTGAGTGCTGCTTCTTCATTGGGTTAATTCTTGTAGCTTTCACTTTAGAGTCACTCTTTAACACATCCAGTGTTAGTAGCCTTATTTTCACAGCTGGCTTGGGTTGTGGGGTGACACTGTGGGTGTGAATGCCTTGAATTTTCCATGCTGCTTTGTATGTCACCACTTTCTCTTCTGTAGTTGGTCAGACTCGAACTTGTGTAGTCCATCTGTCAGTCCTCCCAAGCTGCAGCTGAGGAAGGAATTGCCTTGCTGATAAAATCAAATATTCTGGATGGGTTGCTGTTAGTATTTCACCCTCTAATGAAAATCATTACACATGAAATACTGACATGCCTGAGCTACCAGCCAGAATGATAATGTCCTCTTGGAAGATTGGAACAGTCTTAGGTAGAATTTGACATTTCAAATATAATGCATGGTAAAGGGTGATAATGAAAAGAGGCAGAATCTGAAAGCTTAGAATTTGAATTAAGGCATAATATTTGAACTCTTGCTCTTTTCATTCTGATAAAGTGTAAACATTTTCGTTTTTTTAACAGAGAAACAGAATCATCAAGCATGAAATGAAGAAGCTCCAGAAGAAGATGGCTTCTAAAAAAGGCAAGAAGCCAGGCAAGCCAGTGAAGGCACCCAAGGGCAAAAAGCCAGAGAAGGCACCCAAGGCTAAGAAGCCAGAGAAGGCACCAGCACCGAAGGCACAGAAGGCACAGAAATAAAATGATCTTCTCATTATGTATAACTGTGTCCTTGTTCTGATTTTAAAATTACAAATATTTGATTTAAATCGTAATCATACATTTGTTTTTATTTCTGACCAAGAGTTGTCTGTCTCATTTTTAATATCCAAGTGTTGGATTCTTGTATTCCCCAGGAGCATGCAGAAGTGCTTTTGCCATGCTATGCCCAGTACTCTAGACCCAATGCCAGTTTAAGTAATTGTATTCCCAGTTATTTAAAGTAGGTCAGATCCTGACGTTTAAAAGCAATCTGCTATTGGTATTGATTGGGAATGTACAAAGTTACTTGCACAGTCTTGAGTGTAAAATACATGAGAATAATTACACTAGTAGTTCTGTATAAATTCAGGCATATGCTGAAGGGATGTGTTCTGGTTAGAATACAAGAATGTCAGTGTTTGTTTGAAAGACTTGACAAATTGCTGTTCAAACACGAAATTATTTTCTAAAAAACTTCCACAATTTTTAAGTAGTGACCTGGAATACTTGTATGCTTCAGATGTCAAACACCATAGTTGCCCTGTAAGCAGTTACAGTAATTTGTGGTGTAGTAACAAGATGGAATTTCTTGGCATGTATTTCAGTATGCTTGCTTTTTGGAACGTTTTAAGGGAAAGATTTTGTGTCAAGACCTGAGATTAACTCCAATTCCTTAAGCTATGCAGCGTATCATTTCCACTAATCAAAATGGCCTAAAAATTAGTTTGTCTGAAACATTGAACTGCTCAGTTTTAGTCTGCATTATAAAATAATGTTTACAAAATCTCAGCCTCAGTATCTGTGTAATTTCCTGTGTTTCCTCCTGTAGTTCCTTGGCAGGAGATACATTTTCTTCATATTGAATAGAGAAATCTTGTAAGTCTGAGGTATCTGGTAATTTAAAAGCAAATTGCTTTTTCAGTCAAATATAAATTCGAGGAGGAAGTAATTTTTTAAAGAATAAAGACTGTGAGACCTTTTTATTGTCATACACTACTCAAATATATGTTGCCAAATACGTTGATAAGCATATGTTGTTAAAAACGTGCTTTAACTATTTACATGGTAATGCTGCTTATTGCAGCCAGCATTGGGCATACCCCAGCACTTAGAAGTATACAGTGTGGTCTTGAGCTATTTATATACCCTTGGAAAAAGAGTTCAAGCACATGGTTGATAGGAAGGGATATAACTGCTAAGGGGGAAAAAAATCAGAAATTATGCAAATTTGGACCAAAATCCATGTTCAAGTGTCTGGAGACCTTGATTTCAAATTGGATTTTGAAGTGATAAAATCCACCTACTCTGAAACTCTTTAACTTGAAAGTAACTTCAAAGTTCTATCGATCTGGAGGTCCTTTAAGGTGAAGAATGTGTCCCTTACAGTTACTGATTTTTTTATGTACTACTGTTAAGCTTGGTTATATAAGACTGAAGGAAAAAATGGTAGAAGTGCCTGTACAGAAAATAGATGTGCCTTCAATCACACTTTTTCTACACCATTTACTCATTTTTAAAGGTACTGTCTTCCCCTGAACATCTTTGCCTATGACTGCAATTTAACCAGTGTTTTCAGTCCTATCCCTTGGCAGCTGCTGAGGCAGCTGAAACCTTTCCACAGTACAAGGTGTACAGTAGTCCTTGGGAGCTGGGATTGTCCTGAAGAGTGACCTGGTAGGGGTGTAAAACACATGTAGAGGGTTGTGTCTGCCCTAGCACTGCGCCACGAGAGCAGGGCATTAAAGATCTAGGCACTGCTGAGGGGAGAGAGCATTCTGTGCCTTAAAAGAAAGCCGGGCTCTGTAACACCACACCTGACAAGCAGGACTTCTGTCAGAGTAGTTTACAATTTGGCCAAGAAGGGAAAAGAGCAGTAACAGGATATACTTGAGTGTGGTCCCTGCTCTGAGCATTTCTGACCTGGTGTTCCATATCGGCAGCATTTGGTGCTCCTTTCAGCAGCTCATGGAACCTCTCTGAAACCTGCAGGTCTGTGCTGTGGGCAGTACGCCTTCCTTTCAGTCCACGGGCATTGTCCGGCCCTCTGGGCTGGTTCTTCCTTTTTGTAAAGCTACGGGGAATACGAAAAACTACAGGAGTGCAGTTTATTTCCGAAGGTTACCACACGATGGCAACGTTAGCTCTTCAGAAGGTTCTTCCTAAGGCCAGGCAATCGTGCTGCTTTCCCGTGCCAGGAGTGGTGCCGAACAAAAGGGATGGCACAAACACTTGAGAGCAGTGGACGTGCTTAGCTAATCCTTCATTTTGCCTTTATAGTTGACTAAGGTGTGCTTTGCCGGACTATGGATATGCTTCTTAATTTACTTGGTGGAGCTGAGCATAAAGAAATGGGGTCTGCTGTTTAGAAAGAGCTTGAGGTGAAGTCCCTGTGTTTGTTTTCTCATATCACTCCATTAAGAACGTGTAATGGGCTTGCTGGGGGCAGAGGAGGGCGTCTATCCCATCCCGGTTTACTTCTGCGATCAGCAGATAACTGCTGTGTTTCCTAAACCAATACCAAATTAGCAAACCCAGTCCTAATCTCTGTACTGCAAAGTCTGGGAGGCGTGAGCAATTCTAGGAGTAGGATTGGACCCCTTGGCATGATCTGTAATTGAAAGGTGTAAAATCTGCTATTACCATGAACCAGCCAGTATTTTGGGCCAACTGATTTGCTGGTGGTACATATTTCTTCTTCTTGAAAAATGCTGTATTTGCATGATTTTGGCTCTTGACTAGCATGCCTGTTCCTGTCTGTGTTTGGCATCTGAATGTGTTCCAATTTTTTCATTGAGATTTAATAGACTTGAAAGAGAAATCTCTGCATTTACTGATGGATTTGTGACAAATCTGGTCTAATTTATAGCTCTGTTTATTTTGTATTGCTTCAATTATAGTGTCCCTTAAATGTTTCCAGTCCCATAAGGTTTCTCTGCTTTTCTCCTGTGCTGCACACGGACAAAGTATCTCTGAAAGCTCCACATGCCTGCCTTTTATCGAGATGAAGGGGTGCTAATTTCTATTCACAGCATTATTGGAATATAAGTAAGTACAGCTTGCAAGGAAGTGGTAAGTGGGGCAAATTACAGGGACGACTGTGTGGTCTACTCATTTCAGGTTTTCAGCTTTTTGTTATTCCATTCTATAATTCCAGGGGGATGGAGCGGGGCTGGGTTGGTTTGTTTGAGGGTTTAATTTGGGAATTTTTTATGTTGTTTTGAGTTTGAAGTTGCATATACTTTTGTCACACTCAGGTACTTTCGAATTTGTACTGGGATTTCCTTCACTGAAGCAGAAAGGTCAGCTTTCACCAGTTTAAACACGACATCCCTGGTTGTCCTGCAGTCCTTGTCCCTGCCTTGACACAGGCCCTGTGGGTACTGGTGAGGTACCCACACCCTTTTCCCTGCACAAGCTTCATTCCTGGGGGCTGTGCAACTTTCAGTTCATAGTGTCCTTAAGTGGGAATGTGGTCCAACCTTCATTTTGTGTAGCTGTCCCTGTATTATATTCTTGTTTTAGATAAACAAAAAGTTGGTCATCTTTTCCTCACCTCCCTTTCAGTGATGATAAAACTGAGTGGGCTCCAGGCAAGTCTTTCTGGCAAAGTCTCCACCTCCCCCATAAACTTTCAGACCACTATATGCATCCAGATTAGAGAAGTCTTCCACCTGCAGTCACCAACATAAAAATTATGCTATTGCCACCAGCACAGAGCCACTTCCTCCTTCCTGAAGTGCATTGACCCAGTACTTGTTATAGAGAAGGTACTTTTTAACATTTCCCTGGTGATCCCTGGTTGGAGAGTATTTTTCAAGATTATTCAGTTCTGGAACTGCTCACACATAGTGAGAAGAGGCCCTGACCTGCTCATCATGGCCCTCAGCAGAGACAAGTTCTTCCCTCACATCTGCTTTGGGCTGCTGGTGGAGCATGGGTGGTGTTTCGGAGCACTGGGCCCTGATAAAGGTTTATGTGGCAGGATCTCATTAGGAAGCTCTGCTCTGATGAAAATGAGAGATACTTCAAAAAAGTAATGGTATGCATAATTAAATAGCCTGAAAGAATATTATTTTTGAGATCTGCTGGAGCTTTACCTAAGGACACAGTGGGGGACCACAACATCTGAAAATTTTTCACGATAACTCACCAGTCAAGACTTTTTATAGCCACTGTTTCAGCCTCCTATTTACAAAAGGGGCCATTGCTAGCTGTGTTATTGCTACAGTCAGGTGCTATGTAAAAATGCTCTAAGGAAGAGATGGAAAATAGGCTTGAGGGCTTTTTCCTTCTTCCTTCTCTTCCTCCCTGGAATCCCTGAATAACTTTACAGGGAGGAGTTTCTTCCTTGTTTATCTTTAATTTCTACAGCTTGTCTCATTCACATTGCACATGAGTCTTAGCTCATCCTGGAAGTCTCTGTGGATAATGCAAAAAAAATCAGAGTTCGTGGCATAATGAAGTAAATTAAGTCTGACTAGCTGAAAGTGGCATCATTTTTGCTTGCTTGAAGCATTTTTCAAGGTCCAGGGAGAGGCTGATGAGCTGCTGCTGCCAGCGATGCATGCAGATCCTCATCCCAGATGCGAACAGGCTTCCTCAACTTCTACACATCTGAATGTGACCTTGGAAGGAAGGGTGTTCCTACTGTATATGCCAGCTCTCTGCTGGCAGTGTGGCAGGTCTAGAGTGGGAGACAGAGTTGCATTTAAATCTCAGCGCAGTCAGTAGTGCCACCAGACAATTATTCCAACAGGAGACTGAAAAGCATTCACACAATCCATAGTGCAAAATGATTTCTAGCATCCTATAGAAAATTTGAGATCGTGGTCAGAAGAAAGTCCTGGTGCCATGCCACAGGATAAGAGTGCTCAGGGTCACAGGCATTGCCAAACAGCCCTGGGTGGTCACTGCTCAGACAGGAAATTTGGTGTCTTCATGGTCCTTGGAAGAGAACATGCCCAACAAGCTAGACCCTGACAATCTGACCTTTCTTTCAAGCCACTCTACTCAAAATTTTCAAGAAATTCGGCTCCAGGGCTATTGCTTTATACCATTAGCAGTTGATACAAAGCCATCCCTGGGGGCATGGACAGGATGAAGTCTCAGTGTTCAGTTCCCTCCTCTCTTCTCCTGTGCTGCTCTACTGGGAGTGACAAAGGTTCACTGCCCACTCCCCCTCCTGTCTCCCTCTCCCAGAACCTAATCCTCTGATTATTAGAAGCCTTCTAATTGTCAGCCTAAATTAATTCATGACCAATTTATAACCAGGAGGCTCCACTTCTTGCTTCTGTAACTGCAGGGCTGTCAGGAAAGATTCATGAGCCCATATGTTGGTCAGACCCTATTTTCAGCAGCCACAATTCAAAGCTCTCAGATTAAATACTGCCTGATTGCTCCATGTGTTAATGCATACGCTTTCCTCCATCCTGGCATCACAGTGACAGAGGACTTTGCCTGATGCAAAGGTATGTACACAGCCAATAAAGCGTCTTTGTCATCCCAACTCAAGCATATGCCAAGAACTCCTTCCAGGAAAAGAAACAGATTGCTTCTGCCTTGTTTTCTCTCCTTTTTGGGGGGGTGGAACTGTTCCATGCATCAGTCTGTGTTCATTTTCCCCTTGTTTCTGTGTGATCCTGCAGGTTAGAGCTGGAGGTTTGCTGAGGTGCTCTGAGGAAAACAAAGTCATATGCCAGCTTGATGAACCCTGGGCTTGGGACACTGGCATACAGTGAACCCAGGAGGGCAGGCTCTGCCTCCAGGATCTGGCCTGTTCACATGCAGAGGTAGGAATTGACCTCTGGCAAAGTCTTGGAGAGCCACAGTCACAGTCTGTGGGGAGGCAGGGCATGCAGCACCAGTGGCTGCTAACTCAGGCAGCAATGCTCTGTGTTCTCATCTGGCATTGTCTGTGCTCCCTTTCAGGCTTCCTGAAAGTTGCCTGCTGATTTAAGCCATGATTAAGCCATGCTAAAGCCATGCTTTAAGCCATCCAGGGAGCTCTGGATGGTGCAGGAGAACCTGTGTTCACCCTAGCCCTGTCTGTGAGGTACAAGAGCAGGCAGGCTAAGCCTCTCTCTGCAGAGTCCTACCACAGGGAGGGGGCTCCTTTTCTCTCCCCAAGCACCTCCAGAGTAAGATGAACTTGAACAACTCCCGCTCAGTTGAATCAGCCATGCAGATTTCTCAACCCCCAACACTAACTCTTAGCCCCTCTAAGCCCAAGTAACTTGTGCACTGATTTTGCAACTCTTCAGGAAATTTTTCTGTGGTGATACAGAATTTCCAGTGACTTTTCCTGACCACCTTCCATAAGTGTGGTAGCACTGATGCCTTAAGGTTTAGCTTTCATATTATCCAGATTCTGTACTGCATTAGTATATAACTATGAACTTCATATAAAGTGTTAGCAAGTTCTTTTCACCATTTAGTTAGACAAAACAATCCTTTTCCAGCCTGAGAACCAAGGGCACCATAGCAGCTTCAGGCCCAAGTATAAACAACAGCGAATTGAGGAGATCAAACTGGGAGGATGGGACTTCATAACTGAAGCTGTAATTAGACAATCAACCCCAATATGTAAATGGACCAAAACTTTAAAAAGTGTGAAAACTCGTGACCGGTCATTCATCTTGGGTGTAGCCTCAGCCAGGCTCTTGTACTGCCCAAGGTGTATCCTTTGAAGGCCTTTTTAATAAAATATCTACTTTATTCCTTTAACACTGTTCTAGGTAGCCTCTCAAGGCATCAGCACAAGTGGATGCCTAGGCAAAGCCTTTGTTAAGAAGAAGTGAGGAGCTATGAGTGTAAGGATTGCCAGCTAACATGGTTTCATGTTAGCATGAGTGTGCTGGTTTGAAAGCAAAACCAGTGAGAGACTCCAAGTCAGAAACACAATTTAATAAGAGGAAAAGAAAAGAAATAAAATAAAATAAATGCAATAGTACAAAAAAACAATCTCCTGACAGAGTCAGAATACCTGACACCCTGTTAGGGTGGTAGTAGTAGTCCGGATGAGATGATCTTGTCAAAGCAGTGATCCTGTATAAAGGTCTGGTAGCTCTTGTCCTCTGGGAGTCCTGTGGGTAAAGGCTGTTTGTGCTGTTCCAAACCCCAGATTATATCCAGGTGGGAATGCTTGGCTCCTCCCCCTGGGCGGAGCATCCTCCAATGGGCTGATCTCATTCTATGAGTCATGCAGTGGGTCCTTGATGGCCCATTAAACAGAGATAACTCCCGGGGGGGGGGGTGGGGTGGGGGTGGAGTTATCTATGTGTCATGGGCAAGGCATTGATGGGTTCATTAACAGAAGAAAAGGGAAACACTGCCCCACCTGGTTTCAACAGCTCATGAGGATAGTGATAGAATACTTGGGCACATCTTACTTTGTAACCTAGGACAATCAGTCACACTCATCACCTTCCCAAGGAGAGCATGGCAGCTGTGCTGGCAGGGCACATCTGCCTTTGGGTGTCTCCAAGGCAACGGACACAGCACCATACACCCTTTTTATTTTGCAAACAGTATAATTTACAGGGACTGCTTTACATATTAGATGAGAAACTGTCTCAACAACAGATCTCAAAACGAGACATCAGTGCTAAAGCTTTTGTATGCAGTGGGGTGGAATTGTTCTTCATCCAACATCTCGTATTTTCAAACAGTGATCAAGTTAAAGATACACAGACACACACACATTTATTTGCTAGTGAAGATTGCAGATGGTGCAGGATTAGTGGGATACTAAATAATAGAGATCTGATTCTCTTGATTTACATGGTGACAGTCCAAAAACAACAGCATTTCAGATTCATTGGAATGCTGGGGTTTGTATCTAGAAAGGAGAAAGAGAGAGGAAGAAAAGATAAGGCTTAAAAAAGGGGGATCCCTGCCTTGGGAAGGACTGGCTGAAGAGGACAGAAGAGTCTGGGGTGAAATACAGGTAGGGAGTCAGTGCTGAAGTTCAAGTTGTTATACCAGCTGCTGGGAGCAATGGAACCCAGTGGGACGAAACCCTGTTTGGGTGCCCATGTTGTGCCACCTGGCAGTTTCACCCTCTCCCATGGACTTGAGATGCCACAACATGGCTGGACTGTCAGCGACTGTTTTCACATGGGGCTGAAGTTCAATTTTTTCCAAAAGCTGGTGGAGGATGGAGGCTGAGACTCTTGGTGGTGCAGAGTGGCAGGCTTTTCTTGGAGGAGCAGGCTAGGAAAAAGTTCCTTCTCTAATAACACAGCAAATGTCTTGGACACAGAACATGGGTGATAAGATTTTTTTCTGGCTGAACATGAAAGATCTTTAAAAACAGGCCTTAGGTATTAAAAAATGAAAAGAGAACCCTAACTCATTTGACTCAGCTCATGTTCTCACGTAAAAACAATACTGTGTTCTGACAAGCAATTCAGAGTTTGTAGCATTTATCTAAAATGTTAAATTGGAGGAATGAATAATCACCTCTGAAGGACTTAATAACTCTTTGTCCTTTCCTCCATATGCTTGTGCTTGAGTCATGACAACAAGGAGGATACAATAGGTATTTGTGGGAAGTATAAAGCCTGTGCACTGAGGGAACGTGTGGTTCTTCTGCAGATGTTATTGTTTTCTCTGGCATCCTAAACACTGCTTATAAAGGATTACTCTCCCTTCAGGATGTGACCTCCCTGCCTTTTGTCTTGAGTCAGACAAATGGTGACAAAGGCATCCCAGCAGCATTAATTTACTCTAATTACTGCATTGGGGGTGTGCAGCTTTTTCACATATTTATGAAAATTCAGTGCATTCCATAAATGACTTGGGTGGGCTTATTTCCATGTGAACAATGAGGAAAACCTGAGATGCACAAGTCGTTCCCACACAGAGTGAACTGAAAGAAATCACCCACATCCAGGTTTTTCTCTGAGTTAGGGACACTTGCTTGTCCCCTGCAGGAATACTGATTGGGGAAGTGGGGCATGGGTTCATGTCACGCTTCAAAACCAGATGCAAAACTCAGTTTTGCACCTTACCTGCTTCTCAGCATCTTCTATGTCCCAGTGCCAGACCCAGTCTGAGCCCAAATCTCTTCATTCTGCTTGATCCCTATAGCCTTGATTTCCCCCCTCTTTCACACCTCCTGCAAAGAAAGGGTGAAGTACCAGGGTTTCCTCTACAGTTCCTTAATAAAGCACTGAGACCCATTACCAGCAGATACAGGAGATAGTGGGGTGGGAAGGGAAGAGAAATTTGAAGGCTTTCTGAATAGCTTGTTTTTAATCAGTGCTTGATAGGTATGATTTATCTGGGCAGGGTTTGGGTATCAGAAATTCATTCAAGCTTATAATTATCTTGGCAGATGTGAAAAGTCATATTCATAGCCCCTCAAACCCATTAGAGCCTCACACTTTTTTAAAAGGAAGAAAAAACCCTTCAGCTTTACTTTCTGAGAGGCAGAATAACTTTCTCTTCCTTGACAGCTCTTAAAAATCTGTCCCCTTTCCACTGCCTGTCTTTAGTTCCCAAGAGAGAAATGAATGCAGGTCCACTGGGAGAGAATAGGAAAGAAAAAGTATTTCTGGGAAAGAAGAAAAAAAAATCAGCCTATTTTCATCCCTCTGCAGCAGGCATTTCTTTATGAGGACAAGCAAGTGGAAAGGCAATGTGAAATGGAGTCAAGGTTATACCAGAAGATTTTGCTAGTGGAGCCATTCGAGGGAGCACAGAGGTGCTGCTGTGGGTGCAACAGCACCCATGACCTTCTTTGCTCTCTACTGGTTTCCCTGGATTTTGGCCTGCTTAGAGAACCCTAGGGAAAGGTCTAGGCTCTCCTGTTTCAAAGTACTTGCTCCTGGCTAAGCTGGATCTGCCAGGAGATACCAGCAAACTGAGCCCTCCACACTGCTGTCCTGTTCCTTGCAACAGGGACAGAACAGCTTTTCCTGCTGCCTAAGTACAAGGTGAGAGGGATCAGGCTCAGGAGATCTTTGGTATTGGAAACTGTAGGTCAGCTGGCCTGAGCACCTGGTGTGAGACATGTCTGTTTTGGAGACTCATATTTTGCCTGCAAGCTGGGTGCAGTCCCACCTCCCTGCTCTCCTCCATCTCCCTTTGCTGCCTGCATTTCTTGGGAGCTTCTTGGAGAGGGGACTGTCTGTCCTCCTGCAGAGCTGGTGTCTCTCTGACTGAAGGATCAACCTTACTAAAGTCAGGGAAATGTCCGGGAAATCTACATGTGTGAGTAGGATTTTCTGTGAGAATGTGAGGAGAGGTGGTCAGGGGATAGAAAAGAAAAAGGAAAGAAGAAAAGCAGTGTCCACTGTTCATGTATTCACCGATTTTCCAGAATGCAGTAGCAGGGATGCTACTTATGGAATCTGGGGACTGCAGTGGTGGGCTTAGGACTACCCAGCTCAGGTACAAGGTAGTCACAGTCCTATGGATGTGGGGAGTCATCCTCAGGAAACTGGTTTACAATGCACTCGGTTCTTAGGTCTGCTTCTTAAATCTGATTTTTGCACAGTGAATGTCATTAAAAAGCAGGGGAAGGAGGGGAAAAACAAATTTTTTGAAATTTCTTAATGCCAAGATTGGAGCATTTGTTTCAAGGCCCACTAGGTTTACCTTACTGGTTTGGCCACTGATCACTTAAGTCTGTCTGCTACAGCAGCCATCCAAGCCTGTTTCTGATGTCAAATTCCTCAAATGTCAGGGGTGCATTTTAAGCTGTTATTTGTAGGGAGAGGCAATCCAGAGAGACCAAGCGGAGCGCTCGGCCTGTCAGTCAAGGTTCGCAGCGCCGCTGCACTGACAGGAATCATTTTGACAGAAAATTGCATATAAATTGAATCATTTCAAAATTAAGAAAGGGAGATGAAAGCAAACGCTTCCGAAATGAGGTGCTGCCGACGAGTTGTGAGGCACAGGGTTCAGCCTCCAGAGCCCTGCAGATCCCTTCCCTGGCACTCGCTCTGTCTTCGGACAGGCCATCTTTGTGCCAAGGCCAAGAGTAGGGTATTGCTAATTACTTCACCTTGCTAATTGTATTAGAAGTATTAGGTTGTTCTCTGCCCCCAGGGAACTGGCCTCAAGGGAAGTGTTTCAGGGTGTTCAATGCTGCAGTGTCCAGTACAGGCGGGGGTCAGTGAGGTTGGTGGTGGCAGCAAGGAAGGGATGCAGCGCTTGGTTTCTGCACCCCTTCCTCGTGCCCAAGGATGGGTGGAGTGGGGTGTGCTGAAGCCAAAAGCAGGCATACTGCTTCGGTGTGTAACCTTCAAACCACTTGTTTTCTTAGCTACACTTTTGAGTAGCAGTGGAAGGGGTAGGGAGATGTACCATATTAAAATGAGATGCACTCAGTGAACCAAGAGGGCATGAAGGCCCTGGGGCACTGGGACTGGCACAAGAGCACACTGGGCAAGAGCCCTGAGTTGCTATCATTGTTTACACCCAATGTGTTGCATCACCTTGTGAAATGAATGTGAAATGTGGACTGTGCATGGTCAGTGAGCTGGAATAGGGCTTGGGGACACAGGAGCCTCCTCCTGGGTCTGTCACCATCCTCCCATGCTGCCTTGGTCAAGTGACTTGGCACAGTTTCCCTCAGCCTTATCCTCTTCTCTTTTTAGACCACCGTATCTTCATTACACCTCACAAAAGCCCGTACTGTGCTTTTATCAGATTTTTTAAAACTACGAATATCAGTAGAGACCAGTGCTGATCAACGTGGTTTGTTTTATGGTTTCCTAGAGGAGGTAGTTGCACAGGTCAGGGATCTAGAAAGCCCCCACACCTGAGACAGAGGGTTTCCTCCTGCCCCCAAGCTGGGCTGACTGGGGCTGAAGCCAGGGCTGGAGCAGTTGGCAGTGTCACCTGCCATGGTGAGGGACTGATGGGTTTTGCTTGGCCACAATCCAGGGCTGCAAGGAGAAAGTTACATGATACAAAAATGGTTTGCAGCCTGGCAGCTGCCCGTGTATCCTGCTTGGCCATGGAGGGCTCTTGGAACAACACATTGCTTTCCAAAGCAATGCCTCCAGACCCTCTTCTCCCAGAAGCCTGAGCAAATGGCACCTAGGATGCACCCTACACCAGGTGCTGGGTGGGGGAATTGCACTGGGCACTGCCGGGCTGAACATGCAGTCTGCACTGCTGGGTGTGGTGAGGGTCCTCTTCCCCTGTGCCTCTCTCCTGGCTGCCTGCAGGCATTGTGTGCCCCAGAAAAACAGGTGCCTGAGCACCCTAAAAGTGGTTTTAATGCATTAATGTCTTTTAGGCAGATAAGAAGTCTTCTCCCAGGTCTGCATCCACTCCAGGCACTGATGTGGCGCAGCTTTTTGCTGGACCATTACTGAAAGACAAAGAAATGCTAAAAAAGACCTGCAAAGAGCAATTTCTTGGGCACTCATGAGCAGACCTCTGGTTTGCTTTCCTGGTTCTGCATGTCTGTGGCCCCTGTGGCTCTAGTGGTCCCTCTACTTGGCTGGCACCGGGGTCACTGGGAACAAATGGGCTTGGGAGGAGCATGTGTATCTTCATCTCCTTCTGGCTCAAATTGGCCCTTGGCATTGAAAAAAAAAAAAAAAGGAAAAAAAAAAAAGAAAAAACCCCAGGGAAAAAATCAACAAGAAGGGCTTTTATTGTGAAAAAGAGACTTTTCAAATGCCTGTTCCCCCCTTCCCAGCCTCTCCACTCCCCTCCCCACAGGGAGGTGGGTCTGGGATGAGGCAGAGTTTGAAAACTCACAGCTGAAGTTTGAAGGGTGTCCTCCCGCCCAGGGGGAAGCGCAGGCTCCCGCTGGCGTGTGGCGACAGGAGCCCAGCAGCCCCTGGAATGCGGAGCTGGGCAGCAGGGACTGTGGACAGCCCGGAGGGGCACCCCTGGGTGACAGCCCCCGGCTGTGATTAATGTGGAGAGGAAGCGGGCTGATTACTTGCTGGAGATACATATCTATATAATCGCTATTTTAAATTTTTGTGTGTGTTCTGTGTGGGTTCCTGCTGTCGTATGGAAGTGCCATGGACGGCCGGCCCCCGACGGAGGTGACCGTGTGCCGTGTCGCGCACAGGCGGTGAAGCACACGAGGAGGAGTGCGCCGGCTGCTGCTGCTGCGAGACATGGTAGGATTCAGGGGTTTCCTTGCTCAGCCGATAGAGGGAAGCAGTGCTGGCTTTGCCCCATGGGATGAGGTACAACGGCGTGTCCTGGGTGTCTCCATCCTGGGGGCAGCTTGTGCGGGACTGCTCGGAGGGGCATGGCGAGGCAGATTGTAAGAATGCACTAGGGATGGACCAAGCAGATTGTCAGGGTGCCTCTGAAGGCAGTGCCTGGGGCTGCTGTAGCTAAAGCACTGCTGTCAGCCAGGGGGTGATTACACTCCCTCAGCCAAAACCCACCTCTTTTAAGTGGCCAGGTGGCACTGCTTCAGGCAGGCGAACAGCGTGGGGTGTAGGCAGCCAAGTGCAGACAGAGATCACGAAGAGCCGCTCTGTGCTTTCTGTTTAGTCCAGACAAAGCACAGCACTTCCATCAAAGAGGCACAAAATCGGCCAGTTTGGCAAGGGAAAACTTTACGTCCCACCCAAGAAATGTGCTTCCTCAGCATCAGAAGGTTTGTCCACATCTGTAGCATATTCCAAACCTTAGAGTGGTGTTTCGTGTCATCTAGTTTTAGTGCTCCAGTTTGGAACAACCCTTGGCGGACCCATCTGAGCAAGCACACATCAGCTGAGCTGCGATGGTCCCCCCTGCCCCATTACCCCTGGCCCACCAGGGGAAAGAGTGGTGCCATGCCAGGGAGTTTGCACTGGGGCAGGGGGCTCTGTCCCTGCTTCACCACCTCAGCCCTTGCCAAGCTTGTGTTGGGCAGGGATTGCAAACCTGTGACTGATGAGCTGAGGAGGTGCCTGGTGCTGCTGCCAGAAACTGGTCATTTGTGTCACTGAAGCATTTTTATGTCCTGGAGAGTGTGCTGATGACTCAGAGCATCTCTGGGGACAATGCTGCTGTGCCAGTCTTCACTGGAGTGTGTGTTTGTGTACGTGGGACATTAGTGCCATGCTTTACACTTTCCATCCTACAGTTTGTATAGGCTGCTTTGGGTTTCTTAATTAATGAACTTCAGCAGCAGGAAAAAACGACAAGACTGGGGCTCATGTTACCCATTTGGGGTTAGGAGATAACTCCTCCCTGTAAAAAGGAAAAGCAAGGCAATTCTCCCCATACCAGCCTTTTGTCTGCAGTAACATTTTCTATACAAGCCTTCACTATGAAGCTTTTCAAAGCCTGTACAACCTGAGCCAGGTACCTGGTGTAGTATCTCATGTGAGAGTGGGGTATTCACTTTTTGCCAGGATTTCCATTTTGCTTTGGCAAGGGAAGGTATACTTCTGCAGTCCTTTCCCCTTTGTGACCTCCTGCATTGACTGCTTTGATTTTGCCCATAATCTGAGTCTGCTCTGGGCACCTGCAGGCAGGGCAGTGGTGGTCATGGGGAATAAATCCAGGCTATGCCCGCAAACTGATCATCTTGTTGCTTCATTTGCAGCAAAACCCCAAACAAAATGCTCAAGATGATTTTTGACTCCTTTAAAAATCAAGGGTGAAAGGCAGAGGGATGCCAGCTGTGAGCTCCCCTGTTGGTATGGAGAGCACGCCTGCAGCCGGCTCCTTGCTGGATCCGGCCGCCGCACACGTCCGACCTGCCGCAGCAGAGAGTGCTGGGGGATGACTGCATTACTGAAACATCTTCTTTCTTCTGCCTTCAAAATCTGCCAGAGAGTAGTTTCCAGGTGCTGTTGTTTGCCTAGTATGAGGCACTCTAAATACGAGGGTCTGATTACACTGTATTAATCCTCTGGCATAGATTCCAGATGCCTCAATCACCCCTTCCATTTCCAATGCTCAGTAACTCCAGTTCACCTGCAGCTACTTGCCTTGCCCTGAAGGAAAAGCCCATTTTTCTGTGAGCCTGGCTGCACCAGTGCTTGTACCACATTTGCTCTTCTTGCTCACCCCATGGATTTTGCTAGGAGAAGTGGCATTGGGGGTGCTGCCAGTAGGCTTTGCCCAGGTTGGGGTCCATGGGACACAGGCAGCACCCAGAGCCAAGTGGCAAGCAGTTTTCTTCCCCTTTTTTTCTCTTGCAGATGTAATGGCTTAACAGGAGGAAAATAGGGTTACCTTTCTGCAGCTGAGACCAGGGCTGGTATGAACAATTCTGTTTTGAAGAAAGCCCACAGGGCTGAAAGGCCCCGCTGTCCTCCTCCTTCTCCCTCCCCTTTGGAATCCCACGAATGCACTTTTCTGCTCTCCAGGAAGGGAAAAACCTGACAGTCAGCTCAGGGAAACCCAACTGTCTGACTTGGGCAACCCCCACTGAAACTTCAACTGAATCCAGTGCTACTCCTTGCCAACACCCAAAAGAGGGTTTTGTGAGCCCCCACTGGGCACCAAGCAAGCATTCCTGTTCCCTGGTGCTGGTCCACCAGTTAGAAATGAAAACTGAAAATAAGTGGATCAAAATTCCTCCTCCCCAAAATATAGAAAAAACATGACCCCTGGTAAAATAAATAAAACTGAGCCAAATGCCAAAATGTGTGAGAGTTTTAGCAGCGTTCCAGGCACTCACAAGCAGGATTGGCAAACTCATCAAGAGCAGGAGGAAATAAAATGTGATTTTATTGTAATGTATTCCTCCCATATTAAATACAGCCCAGAACATATGCGAGAGGGACATGGCTTTCTAGCACCTCTGCTCTTTGCTTCTGTTACGTGCAGAGGAGCTGCAGCAGCACAGCCCCTCTGGGGATGCCAAACCAGAGCTGGTGAGCAGCCCAGAGGTGCAGCAAGAGAATCTGCCGGGGTGAGGGGAGTTGTGAGGAAGGGGGTCCGTGGCTCCCAGATTCCAGTTCTTATGTCCCTGGTTTTGGAAATCCCAAAGGAGTCAGCTCCTAAGCTATGGCCTGTGGCTGAAACCTGCTGAGGAGAAAGATTGTCAGTTCCAGAATGCCACAGAAACAAAGCATATTCTTCTTCCCCGGAAGAAACTCAGGGTTGGAGGCAGTTTGTGTGTGGGACTTGAAGGGAAGGAGTCCAGCCCATGGGCCACAGGCTGCTGCCCTCCTCCAAAGCATCCCCTGTACAACCCCTCAGAAACAAAGGCAAGACTGTTCAAAATGAGCGGGGCATGAGGCGCAGATGTTGCACAAAGGCAAGCCACATCTGTTTCACTGGGGAAGGGGCCCCCTACTTGCTGGTTCAGCAGGCAGATGGGAAAGCTGCTCTGAAAACTTGAGCTGAGTGCAACAGGCTGGCCGGGAAACTGGGACAAAGGGAGGGGGAAAAAGGAGACCTGGCAGGAGCCTGCACGGCAGTGGTGGAGTGAGGGAGCAACAGCCTCCCAAAACTGCTGCCTTCCCTCCTTGACATGCCTGCCAGGAGTTTCTAGGTTGTGCTGCTATCATGTAAGTGTGAGGGTTATGCTAAGGGAATGAGCAGAGGGAGAGGAGGGAAGATGAGGAGGACCTCCCTTGTCCTGTGAGGATAGCAGGACAGTCATGCATTCTAGGCTGCCCAGGTCCTCACTGTCTCCTGTGAACACAGAATGTTGTTTCAGGTCCTCAGTGATCTGGATGATTTGGATGCAGGTCGATGTCACTTTTAGTAGTGAAAAGTAAGGGAGATGTTTGCACATGGGAATGACAGCAGACCTGTGCATCTCAGTGATGTGTCCTGAAAGACTGCCATCAATCTCTTGGGAGATGTGTCTCCAAGAAGTAGAAGATCCAACTAAGTGCAAGAGTCTGCAGTAAAAGCCCTGACTCTGAACTTAAATAGGAGAAAGATAAGGCATCTGAAAGCTTTTAGTTTGCTTACTTTAAGCAGAAGAAGTGTGGCATCCTGGCGACTGTTTATTTTTGTGGTGCTTTGTGTTGACTTCTGGGATTAAACCAGAGTGGTCCTGAGCTGCAGTGTACATAGCACCAGGATGAAAAACTCCCTGTCCATCCCACACAGAGCAGAGTATTAACTGTCTGCAAGCTGAGATTTACACAGTGGGAGTGAGAAGAATTATGACTCTTTCCTTTTGCTCAGTGAAAATCACATGATTTTGGGATAAGGACAGTGTCATCACAGGACAAGCAAGTCCCTGCCAGGGCTTTAGTCCACACCAGGTGCAGGACAAGGTGTGTGTCCCCTCTGGGTCCCCCCAAGCAGCAGCCCTGACCTTGACTGCATCAGCTGCATCCCATGGTGTGGTGTCCTCCAGCCAGGTGCTGGCAGTCTGTTTCCTTCAAGGTGTGTCCTCTGTCTCCTGCTCCAGGTCTTCCTTCTTCAGAGATACTGAACAGGACATTTGGGATGCTGGGAGGCTTGCTACTCTTGTAAGCTACTCCTGGAGAGGGCAAGGAGTTTACAAGCCTGTGTTTGTGCTGCACTTCTTTGGCTTATAACTCGACTGGAAGCAGACAGCCCAATGGGAATAGCACTGTTAAACAGAGCAGTTTTCAGCTGTGGTTGAAGATGTTCAAAATGGTCCTTTGGATGATGGATGTGTGAGAAGGGGCTGTGCTCAGCCTATGGCTGTGCAGAGAAGAACCTCCAGGACAAGGAGCCTCCCAAAAACCAGAAACAGTCAGTTTGGGTGGGAGGTTTAGAGCAAGAAACAGGACATTTCATCCCTGGGAAGCAAAAGGCTCGAGGGGCTGATGCAGGGCCTGCCTGGAGCCAAGGACACACCAGGGTATTACCAGAGAGAGGCTGTGGAGCTTGAAGGTTTCCAGGTTTTTATAATTTGCTGCCCCAAGGCTGTAATGATGACTGGGAAGAACTGTAAAGGCAACATTATTTGAGTTAAAGGTGGTGTGTTGGCACCATCCCTTTGAAGTCAGTGCTCAGACTGAACGGTGCCAACACTCTTTCCTCTGTTTTTGCTGCTGCCAGAGTGCTGCCCTCTGCTAGTGCAAAGCACGCTTGTCTCACACTTAGGCTATAAATGATCCCAGAAACTTTGCAGACTGCCCAAAATTTAGCAAAGTACAGCATGTTTTAAGGTTTCATCCCAGGCAATTTAACTCAGTCATTTTCTGGTTTGGTTTTGGACATGTTGGTAGGGAGGTTTGTGTGCCAGCTCGGAGGACTTTGCTGATTCTGCAGGGAAGGACCCAGCACCATGTGGTGATGTGTCACATTTCTGTCTCCCCAGCTTCAGCTGACCCAATGTTTGCTGTGACTCTGTTTCATAGGCTTTATGGGAGCAGACCTCTTTCCTACCTTCTCAGTGCCTGGCTTGAGCTTCCTAAGCCACTTGTGTGGAAGTGGGGCTGGAGGAGCACCTTGAGCAGATAGGCCACATCTCTGTCCTGGAACCAAGCAGGATGGTCTTCAGGGTGGCTGCAGAAATATAGTGGGGTCATGGTTGTCCCCTCTGGAAGGGCATTTTTGAGGGAAAAAAGCTTCATCTCTGGAGGGAAAATGCCTGGACACAAAGCTGGTGTGGGTCTACTAGGAATTTCAGCCACTTTGGTGGATCATGAGGCCAGATGAAGACTTGTCTTATTCTTCATGCCCCATGGTGATGTGAGTGTTGGTGGAGCTGTGCTGCGGGAACACAGCAGACCTGCCCTCCTGGGGAGCCACTCTGAGCCAGGGCTACCTTTGGGACTAACAATCATCATTTAATAGCTGTCTTTGGTAAATTCCCACTCTGCAAGCCATCTATCTTCCCTGAGCAGGATAATATAGGAATGCACTTAGGCACTTGAATGATGGGCGACAGATGCTGCCAAGCATTTCCTTCTGCTCCGACTTCCTCAGAGTCACTCTGGGGATGGAGAGGCTTTGTCTCCTTCCATGTGCTCAGCATGGTTATGGGTCTCCAGCCCACATGCTGTGCCCTTAACAAACCAAGAAAGCCTCCTGCACAATTTGTAAAACAAGAGGCTGATCCAATCCCAGATCTGATTGACGTGCCTGCTCTCCCATTGCACCGGGAGCTGCTGCGAGCACCATGTGTGGGTGCAAGGCTCTGGAGACATTCCCAGAGGTGGGGGGCAGGCAGAGAAGGTTTCCCACTTGTTTTTCAAGTAGTCTTTGTTAAAATTGGTCACGGCAGGCTGCACCTCCTGCTGCCCAGGCGGTTTTGCGGTTCATTGGGCGGGCAGGGAGCACGGAGCTGGGAGGGTGAGCACAGCCCTGTGTGTTGCATCCCCCGTGCAGAATGAACCCAGATAAGTGCAGGGGGCTGCCTTTAACCTGCTCATCAGCAGGTTGCCTCTGGCAAAGTCCTCTGAGCTTGGGAGTCTAGGGTAGGCAGGTGGCCAAGAGTGACATGGCTGTGGCTGAGCCATCCTGGCTCAGTTGGGCACATTTTGGGATGGTGGGATTTACTGCTGAAGGGGTCTTGCAGTGCCGGTGCAGGGGTGGGAGGACTCTTTTGAGTGCCAGAGGAAAGCAGGAATCAATCCAGTTTTCAACAGCCACGTATTTCCGTGGCATCTTTCTAGTCTCAGGGCTGTTTCTTACATTCTTGGATAATGAAGTTTGGGGTTTGTTTTTCTTTTCTTTCAAGCTCGACAAAGCCAATTTGATGCACTTTGAAAAGAAATTGAAAACAGGCTTCTCTGCTTCAAATTCTGCCAAGGTTCAAGCGTCCTGGGAATACAATGTCAAGGATAACCCTCCCCCACCTCACCCCCAACCAGACTTAGAAAGTTTTATCTCCTAGCATCAAAGCTGCACAGCTCTCCACTGTGCCTTCAGAGCCCAGGCTGTGTATGTCCCACTGATGAGTGAGAATATATATTATTTACTTATTGGCATCCTGGAACAAGTAGTACCTCTCTTAAGCCTTTTTATGGATTTTGCCTGCTGGGAAAAGGACCTAATTTCTGGCAAAGACATGCTGTACTGTCAGTATGTCAGCCTGGCAAAGCAGAGCTATACGTATGGTTTGCATTTTGGGCTGAATCGAAGCCATAGCTTAAACTGCAGCATTTTTTTACAGCATGGGCTCAGAGAAAGACTCTTTGGAAAAGTATTTACCCAGGGCTTGTAAATACAGTATTATTTCTGCAATGTTTTATCACCTAGGTTATTATTAAATTTGTAATATCAACCGCCAGTAATAACACAGAGGCTGTACTTGCACCATTTTTGTTTCTTTTTGTTGTTGATGCGGCAGGGAAACCCTAAATGGTGCTGCACTGGCCCTTGCCCAACTTCACAGCCCAGGGTTTCAAGTTCACGGTGGGAAAGTGATGGGGCTCTAACTTGTGATGCCCAAACCCGAGCTCACTGACAAGGAAGACAAAGTGGGTTTGGACAATAATGATCCCTTAACCACTTGGACTGTAAACTGACTTGACATTAAAAAGCCAGCAATCGTTGCCATCCATTTGGCATACTCTGTTTTCCAGCTGTGGGTTAAAAAGGATTTTTCCTGCAGTGTTTTGAAGATTCTCCATGTGGCTCCCACAGGCATTCTCCCCGCAGGACACTGAAGTTTTGACAGACAGGCTTTTTAGATACCCAGAGATGGTATAAGCAACCAGAGGGTTATTATCAGCTGGGTAACAAAAACAATCAGTCTGAAAACCCTTCATGCTGAAGAAAAGGGTTACGGGAGTTTTTGGTGAGAGTGGGATGGGCTGTGTCTCTCCAGAAGGGTGGGACAGGGGAGGTGCTGGGAAAACATGCCCAAGAAAGCACAGCTTGGGAAGGGGCTTGGCCGGATGCAGATGGGAATACTGAGATTAACAGTTAGCCCTGTCCTTTGGGATTGATTCCATAGATATCACTGCTGCTAATTCAGCGTACTTTGAGGCCAGAGGAACAGATTGTTAGGCACTTACAGTGATGATTTGAAAGGGGTGTGGGTATCAGGATACCAGGATTAGCTCTTTATATGCCACAGAGTTATTTTACTATGGTTAAACTAGGATTTAGACATTGCACCTCCCCATAACTCTTGCTCAAGAGGCCAGATATGGATTGCAGGTGTTTGGGAAAGAATGTGTGTCTGCATTCTGCAGAATTTGCTTGAAATCTGGGGCATGAAGGTTTTGAGTAGCTGAGTTTGGGTGTTGCCTGTGTCACTTGGCATTGGCTGTGGTTCCACAGCAATTCATTATCCCATCCAAGTGGCTGGGGAGGCATCACAAGCAGCCTCTTGACAGAAGTCCTGCTGCCCCTCAGGGTGCTCAGGAGTGCTCATGCTCACCCCCTCCCCAGGAAGGCACCTAAGACAATGATTTAGCCATGTAGTTCGATGCCTGGGACAGTTAATACCAAGCCTTGAATAACCCTGCTGGTGATCTAGGATAGGACATCCCTCTCTGGGCAGTCTCACCCTGGGACAGGTCCTTTCCACTCCGAGAAGAGATAAATCAGAGGTCCTCTGGCAGGTCCGAAAGCCCTGTACCAGACAGCTTCCAGGTAGAGGTTTGGTGTAAACTCTATCTGAAAAAAGGATTCAGCCCAGCAGATATATTTTGCTGCTCTACATTGTATTTCTGGGAGAGAAGCAATTAAGTGAGAGCTATAAAACTGAATCACTCCAAGTGCAACATCAATAGCTCTTATAAACTGCATTAAATCTGCTCAGTCCTTGAAAGGGAGGCATGGAAGGAACACCACTATGGTTGAGGCCAGCGAGTCAGTGGCTCCTCTCACCCACCTCAGCTGATGTAGTGTCTTTGCAAGGGATGTGGCTCTTCACCAGGGGGCTGTCTGAAGCAGTCTCCCCAAGCTGGGGACATGAAACCTGGTGGATTTCAGGATAATGCTGTGTCAGCTCATAAGCTCATGCACTGGGGTCGCCTGGGGCAGCTGCTCATGGGGCAGGAGTTGTGCTGGTGGTCAGTAGGAGTCTGTGGTCCTAAAAACCCCAGGGCTGGAAATGCTATTGCTTGCCCAGCTGCTTTCTGGAAGTAATTCTGGCTGCTGGCTCTCACCTCCCCAGCTTTTTAGCTTTTTTTTCAAGCTTTTCCTCTTTTAAACAGTCTTTTATCCCTTCTTTGGCAATATATTGTCCTGCTGTGTCTGCCATGGATATGCTTATGCTTCCAAAATAAATAATTGGAAAAAAATGTATCCACTTGACCATTGCCTTGCCTTCCAATGTGGGTTTGAGCTGCTTGGAAATGCCTGCTGAAAGCAGGGAAACGGTGCCAAGGCGCTTTTTGTGGCTCCAGCCTCCTGAAGTGTGTGAGGCTGCCCAAACCTGAGTGAATGAGGCATGGGTGCAGCACGGTCTGGAGACTGGATTGGCTTGGAGAGTGTCACAGTGCTGCCCCACCACTGCCCTCTACCTCAGCCTAAAGGGGAATGTCCTGTGCTTAGGGCAGCCCCAGCTGTTCAAAGGCAGCTCCTTAGTGCTGGGAATCAGAATACTTTAGGTTTCACATATAGCACAGATTGCATCATGGACTCATAGAAGGGTTTGGGTTGGAGTGAACTTTAAATATATCTAATTTGAAGCCACCTGTCATGGGAAAGGACACTTTCCACTAGACCAAGTTGCTTTGATTTTCATCCAATTTGCCTTGAACACTGCAGGGATGGGGCCTCCACAGCTTATCTGAGCAACCTCAACACTCTCACAGTAAATATTTTTTCCTAATATCCCGTCTAAACCTCTCTTTCAGTTTAAAGTCCTTTTTCCTTGTCCTGTTACTCCACATCCTTGTGTAAAAAACCCCTCTCCAGCTCTCTTGTAGGCACAGCTCCCTTTAGACACAGGAAGGTGCTGTAAGTTCTCCCCAGAGCTTTCTCCAGTCTGAACAACCCCAATTCTCTCGGCCTGTTTTCATAGGAGAGGTGCTCCTGCCCTACAGGAGTTTGCACCCTTTTTGTTAAAACATAGCCAGTCACAGGTCCTGACTGAAGCTTGGAGCTGCCTTGCTTTTGCCAGACACAGCGATGGGCAGAGCTCCAGAGTCCTTGTCTCAGCACATGTGATATTCAAATTATGGGTTCAATGTGCAACCAGAATAGGAACCAGTGATGGTGCCCAGAGTAAGTTCTGGAGAATAAAACCTCTTAGGAACTGGAAACTGTTCACATCTACACAGGAATTTGCTTTTGTTTTGGTGGGTGTTTTTTGTTTGTTTGTTTGTTTGTTTAATTTCTTGTGTCCTTAAAGTGAAATATTTGACCATGAAAAATTCATTGCCCATAAGGTCAATGAGATCCTGTACTTCAGCTCTGCAGATATGGCAGCCTCTGTGTGGGGAGTGAGCCCTTGCTCTGATTTGCTTCTGAAGGGACTGCAGCCAATTTCTGGCACAAATCATGGCACCAGGAATAACCCTCCTGCTAGCCTCCTGTAGAATACCTCTTGCAGGGATCACACAAGCAGAGGGGCTGCTTCTCTGAAGCAAACCCTACCAAGGACTCTGCCTGCAGTAACACTCCAGCATCATTCCCCCTTTCTGTCCCCACAGGCCCAGCGACCCTGGCGAAGGACAGGGATGAAGCCCCCAGCCCCAGCAGCTGTTGGGGCGCTGCTGGCCCTAGCCCTGCTGGCTCTCATCCACCTGCCCCCACCACCGCACCACTCCCTGCTCCCGCTGCCAGCCTCATCCCCCCCAGGGCCCTCGAGGGAAGTGGCTGCCCCCCTGTCTGGAGGACAAGCCTACAGAAGAAGGCTCCCCATGTCCCGCTCTCACCTGCGGCAGGAGCGGGCCCCTGGCCGGAGCAGGAGGCACAGGGGGGTGGGGAGGGACACTCCCCCATGGCTCTCTGCTGACGACCTCCAGAAGATGTGGCTGCTGTCCAGGGGGAAGGTGGTCTCCAAAACCCGCGTCCCTGCCCACGGGCAAGTCATGCGAGTGGGGCTGCGTGCTGCGGAGGATGCCGAGGGGGATGCCGAGGGGGATGTCTCCCCAGGCAGCCCAGAAGGAGACTGCCAGGATGGGCGCTGTGGGCTCATCAAGCGCCCCGGGGACCTGTACGAGGTGCTGGCCTTCCACCTGGACAGGGTGCTGGGGCTGAACCGCAGCCTGCCCGCCGTGGCCCGGCGCTTCTCCAGCCGCCTCCTGCCCTACAGCTACACCAACGGCGCCCCGCGCCCCGTCATCTGGTGGGCTCCTGACCTCCAGCACCTGGAGGACGCCAACAACGACCAGAACTCCTGTGCCCTGGGATGGCTGCAGTACCAGGAGATGCTGCAGCCCCACAGACCGATGCTGGTGGCCAGGGACACCCCCTGCTCCAGCATCCCACACAGCGAATGGAGCCGCCTGGCTCTCTTTGACTTTCTTCTCCAGGTAGGGCTGTGGTGATTGAGGCCACCTGTCCCATCAGCTGTGGCACTTGTACTTGTATTGTCTGACTATGGTCTCCTTCTGCTCTGAGGGTTCACACAGGCTGTGGTTTCTTGGGATGTATTTTCACTCATCAGCTGATGGGTAGCAGCAGAACTTTGTGCCAGAAGCACTTTGACCTGAGTATGGTCCATGCTTGGGACTTGCACGGGAAACACAGGCAGCTTGTGGTGAGTCTGCCCTCACGTAGGCGAGCTTTCTGCTGCTCATTTTGTGCTGGCAGAGGCTTGGGACATCCCTAGAGACATCCCTAGGGCATCCTTAGGGATAAGCAGCATGTCCTGCATCAGCCCCATCACATCCAAACTCAGGGATGTGCTGCTGGCATTGGAAATAAGGAGCCCTGCCTTGGACAGCACCGCCTTCCACCTCCTCAGTATTAATAGCACTTAATCTTCTGTCTGGAAAATCATACCCTGCTGCTACAAGGGATTACAACAGTATCCCAGAGAGTTATCAGGTCTTGGAGGGCAGCTGTGAGGAGGCAAAAGTGATTTCTGTGGAGAAAAAGAAAGCCTGTTTAGGCACCTGGGGGCTGCTTATCAGACAGGAGAAAACTGCCTGAAAGGACAGGTATTAATACAAAAAAAAGAAAGAAAGAAAGGAAGAAGGAAAAAAACCCAAACAATTCAAATAAGTTTTCCATATTCTTTCTCTTTTTTTACAACTATGGCTGGCAGAGGTGGAGCAGTTCTGCCTGGGCTTGAAAATATTTTAGCTGAAACAACCAGAGAAATGAGAAGATTACCAATCTCCCTCCCTTTCCCAGGCCAAAATACTGCTGAGTGCAGTGGAAAGGCTGAGACTGCAGGAGAAAGTATCTAGCTCTAAGGAGAGTTAGATACTCAAGGGCTAAAGCAGTGCAATGATAAATTCAAGGGCAATCCACACGTTCTCCTCAATAATTCTAAGGGAATCCTCCCATGCAGTAAAGTCACCTAAAGGTAAAGAGGATATTCTAGAAGTGGAGTAGAATCTTTCAGAAATGGCTTTAGCATCTCACACCCTTGCTAGGGAAGGAGAAGTTGTGAGATTTGAGCCCTGTTGTACATTGGCATTGAAATCTTGGTAGTTTTCTTCAATTGCTCTTAAAATTTGGCTTCTTCTATGTTGGTTTCTCTTGGAATTTGCCATAAGGGAACCCCCCACTACATGCAAAGTTTTACTGGGGGCAAAATGCCAAACCTGGTAGAAAAGGGACAACTGCTGATGGCTTTGTCCTGCACTTTAAAGAGGGCCAAAACCAAATCAACTCTGCAGCCACATCCCTGCCCTGGGACACCCTCTTCCCAGCCAGAGGGAGAGCAAGGAAACTTGGGGGAAGCCATCCCAGGCTGAATCATAACTGGAAACACCTATCAGATGCAAGGGGATGCCCCCGGATGGCCATAAGAGGGGCTGAAGGTTAGCTTCTGGTAGTGTTTGAGCTTGGATGGGAAATGTGGTTCATGTATTTGTGTTCCAGCAATAATACCAAAATTCCCATGAATCAGAGCTCTTTAAGCTCTGGAAACAAGAAATTAATACCAAAAAATCAGGGGAGGGCCAGGGGAGGGAGGGCTTGTCAGCATGTCAGGGCACTCTCAGCATCTCCACAGCCATCTGGTCCCTCTCCTGGGGCTCCACTTGGACACCAGATCTGCCTCCACCTCACACCTCTGTGGGTTCAGCACCAATCCACCTTGGTTTCACAGGTGCTTGTGGGTGGGTGAGCGGAGCGCTGAGCCTATTTAATGTCTCCGTAAGTTCTCTCAGGTTGTCTTCACCTTCTGTGCAGACTGCAAAATAACATAGCAGGTGAGAGAAACTGGCATGCTGAGCTCTCCAGTAGGCAGACTGAGGAGATGTGTGGAGGAAATGTGATATTTTGTTCTGTTTCCATGTGTTTTGTGACAAGATGCTCAAGCACTTTTTAAGTGGGATGTCTCCCAATGGAGAAATACTGACCTGAGTGCTTCTTTAAACCTCAGAAAACAGAGAGGTTTAAGAGGCTCCAGTGTGGGACTAATCCTTCTTCTCAAAGGGTTATTAATGGAATGGCTATGGAGATCACAATTCATGTTTCCCTGCAGCATCTGCTCCAATGGTTGGTCAGTGCTTGGGTTCAGACTGAACGCTCTGTCAAAGCACAGCCCTAATTGGTAACTTGTGCTAATTACCAAGGTGAAGGGAATAGGCAGCCACTGTGGGTCATTTGGCTTCTGTCTCGTTGTCACTTGTATATCCCTTCTGGCTCACCTGATATCTGCTCCCTCCCAGTGGCTCCAGGAGCCTCTCTGCACCCCGAGTCCTGCCTCCTGGGCTGGCACCAGCAATGCCGAGCAAATCAGCGAGTCGGACATTTTCATGCTGCAACCAGAAAATACATTTATTTTATATTTTATATATATTTAATATATATTTAAAGGAGCATATATATATAGATGGGGTTTTTTGTAAACAGGAGATTGTGAGGTGGCTCCCCTACAGGGTCATGTCAACACCCAGCCATGGGAGGTCTGTTGACTGCCAACGAGGTCCTGTCTGCCCCACAAATCACTCCAGAGGATGTACCAGCTGCTCCTCACAAAACTGAGGAAGCTCCAGAAACACTGAGGCAAAACACTGGAAGTTGTCAAGCAGTTCCAGGGTTTCTGCAGGGAACTGGGATGGGAAGCAGGAAGTTTGACGGCCTGGACAACATGGAGCCTTAGCAGCACCTGCAAATGGTTAAACACAAATATAGCTAAAAGGAGTCACCGTGGCCCAGCTTAAATGTCAGGCATGCTGTGTGTATGCACAGATGGCTTTTTCCCTTGCTAATACTTTTCCATTCATCTTTCCATTGAGAGCTGCTCAGGTTACCTTAGGGATGGATGAAAGGTTGCATATGTGGCAGGAACCAGATGAAACCCTCATATAGAGCACCAGGACTTGGAAAAGTAAATTCTTTTTTAGAGTTTCAGACGCTAGGCTTCCTTGGGTGCTTTGGGTTTTTTTATTCATTCATCATTGTGTACGTTTTTCCTTCATTTCAGCTGGAAGCACAACCCCTTCTCTTTGTGCAGATTCAGAATGTGGAGGTACCAAGTACCTGAACTCCATCAGAAAAGCCTGTCACCATCACCTTTGTCATCACCTTCTTCGTGCCAAAGGGGTTTTGCATGTGTGCTTCCATTCCTCTCACTCACCAGTGTATGCAGCTTTTCCATTGCATTCCATTCCCTAGAAATGTTTTATTTTCCTCTGTACAAGAGCAGCTCACAACAGGACCTCCCCATCCCGGGCACATGTCCCTGCTAAGGTCCCCAAATGTCTCCTGCAGGTTCATGACCGCCTGGACCGCTACTGCTGTGGGTTTCAGCCTGATCCCTCTGAGCCCTGTGTGGAGGAGATGCTCCATGAGAAATGCCGGAATCCGGCAGAGCTGGTCCTGGTCCACATCCTGGTATGTCTCCCTGCTGTCCAAGGGCTGCTCTGGGGCTAACATGAAGGTGCCTGGGAAGCACTTGCAGGGGCTGAGGATGTAGCAAAGGGAATGTAGGTCCCATGGTGATGCTGTGTCCCTCGTGGGAGGTGTGCCCAGGCATGGAGGGACATAGACATTGGCATGTGCTTTCCCCCAAATACTCTCAGGCTTTCTCACTGCATTAAAAGGCAACCTAAAGCCCCACAGTGGTGACTCTGCACTGAGTGAACTTCTTCCCATCCTGCTGGCAGGTCCGGAGGAGCGCGCCGTCCCGCCTGGTGTTCATCGACAATGCGGGCAGGCCACAGCACCCTGAGGAGAAGCTCAACTTCAGGCTCCTGCAAGGCATAGAAAGGTGGGAATGTGCACGTGCCAGGCGAGGGCTGAGCTGGCACACAGGGAATGTCCAACAGCCCTGTGTGTCCTCACCCTCTTGCTGCTCCTGGCCTCCCTGATGGGGCATCCCTCTGAATCAGGGCCAGCTCCCACCCAGAACAGGGTGGGTGGCTAGGCTCTCAAAAACGTGCCCTGCCCTGAAACTAACTCTTTATTCTGCTCTGAGTGGCTGATGGCAGGCTCCAAAGCCCATTTCCCCTCTTTAATTGGCAGCTGCACAAAAATAATGAATAATCAGGTATTTCAGCATTTCTTGCGCCATTGCCCATGAGGCATTTTGGCATGCTAGAGGCCTCTTGATTTGGAATTTGTTTGGGTCTGTGTCTGATGGAGCTATCCCGCATGCTCACCATGGGTAGAGTTTTAAGCAGAAGGCTCCTCATCCTGCATTCCTCCGGGTAGACGTGCATTTCCTCTTGAAGCATCTTTGCTCGAGCGCCCCGCTGCTCCCTTCCTCTGTGCTCAGCCTTCCCTGGATAAGCCCTTCCCTCCCTGTCCCTTCTGTTCCTCCACTGCAGCTTCCCGGCGGCGGCGGTGGCCGTGCTGCGGTCGGGCAGATTGCAGAGCCGGCTGCTGGAATCCCTGCGCCTGGACCGGGAGCTCTGGGAGAGCCAGGGTGGCGCCGAGGGGCTGAGACCGCTGCTCCGGACCATTGACAGGCGGGCACAGATCCTGCTCCGCCACATCCAAGAGCACAACCTGACCGTGTTTGAGGACTCGCCGCGCTGAGCCGGCCCCCGGCTGGCTCACAGTGCCTGCCTTGCGCATCCCAGCAGCCATGGATGCACCTCATGCCCTCGGCATGGACTTTATGAGGCTCTGTGCTGGTGCTTGGCTCTCCACAGGGTGTTTTCCCTCATCTTGTAGGATGATCTGGAGAAGCAGATGGAATCACAGGCAGTAGGAAAGAAAGGGAGGAGATGTCTCCTAAGACAACCCACAACTGCTTGGGAAAGGCAACAGTCATCAAGTTATGGCCTCAGCATGGATTTTCAAAGGGAGGGCACATCCGTGAGGTTTTTGGGTGTCTTTACTCACACACACAGAGACACACACAAGCAACTATGAAAACTGGAGGCTTGGGCAGCTGAACAGCTGACAGGGACCCTGGAAAGAGTTAAAGAAGCGGTGGAAGAAGTCACTGGCAGCCTTTCCATGGCTTGTACTGGGCTTTTTTATAATGCCTTCACTATTTCCAAAACATCCCGGACAGAGAGGCAAGGAGAAAGCAGAGGGGAGCTTTCTAAGAGGATTAAAGAAAGACAAGACACTAGACCTGAGGTCTGCCTTTCCCCCTGCAGAGGAGGTGATGTGTGCCTGGGAGTGAGTGTGAGCCACTGCCTGAAGCTGAGACTAGGCAGGACTTTGGAGCTCAGCAGCACTGGGCAGCAGCTGCCCTCATGTAGCCCTGGTACCACCCCTAGTGAGAGCAACGTGCTGTGTGCCACGTGCCGTGATCCATGCATGTGCCTTGGTGGGCCTGGGCTGCTGCCAATGCTCTCAATGTCAGTTTTGAAGACTTAAATCTCTCGTTCACCCTTTCCCTTCACTGTCAGGGAAATAAAGGCAAAACTACCCCACTTCTGCAAAGCACTCCTGGCTGCTCCCTTGGGCATGACTGCTTCTAACTCTTCCCCAGGCTTGCAGAAATATGTTTTAACAAAAATGCCAGGCTAGTTTAGCAGAAGAAAGTCGGACGCAAAATGCTTTCTGAGCATGCTGGCACCTCCAGCAGAGCCCATCCTGTTCCTGTCACCCCTCAGGCTCTTGCCCAGCAGCCCACTCTGATGAAGAACAGCAGCATCCCAGCTAGGCAGGTCTTCAAGTGTCAGGGCTGAGACATAATTCAAAATAAAAATCAACAGGAGAAAAAAAATGCAGGGACGGGCTCCACATTCCCAACAGCGTGTTTCCCAGCTGAGGCATGCAGTCAGTGTTTGCCTGGAGCAGTCAGTTCCTGGCCTGTGGGTTTATGGTTCACCACCAGAAGGCTTTTTAAAGGCCTCTATTTCTCCAGTGTTACAGGCAGAGCATCCATGCACTCCAATTCACTTGTGCCTTTGGAAAGTCTCAGTGGGACTGGCACGGGTACCCAGCTGCCCCATGGTGCAGCTCTCCCATTGCAATGGCTTTGGAGAGCACAGCCACCCGTGCAGTGGGAGAGGAAAAGCTGGGTATGGATACCTTCCCTGCTCCATCCTTCTCAGCACAATATCAGTTTGAGAGCCTGCAAGGGGATGCTTTAATACTCCTGCTGATAAGCACAGGCAATTACCTTTTTTCCCCTTTTCCCTCTTGCTGAAGAGAGACATGGGTGACATGAATCAACAAGCAAGCACAAGTGCTCTCAGGAAGCATCAGAACTCAGCATCTCAGGCACAGCAGCATCCAAAGTGCCATCAGCTTGTTCCTGGAGCCCTGCCCTCCAATTAGCCAGGGAGAGCCTTTCCCCCAGCAGTCTCTCCACCTGGTGAATTATCATCCCATTTGCTGTGCCATGAGATGGATGACGGTCATGGAAACCCTGCTAAAGCCTGAATCATGGGGATTTATTACTGGGAGGTGAGCTTAGTTTGTAAGCTTGAAAGAGAACAAAATAACTCATCTTGGGTCCTATGAAAAGACATACCCAGGCACAGCTGTGTAAGAATAAAGGATACTAAATGTAACATAATCAAATCCAAAAAATATGCTGGGAAAAACAGTGAGGTAACAAAAATGTGAGTTATGGTGCACAGCACCACTCAGAGTCTTGTTTTTTTGCATTAAAGTGAGAAGTTTCATTAAAGGAGAGGTTTTCTTCCCATGTAAACCAAGTTCTCAGTGAGAATCAAGAGACAGGTGGGGGCTCTGCACAGTGGCCAAAGCTGTAGACATTGCTGAGCTGGACCAGCAGCTTTTGCCTTTCCTCTGGTTGCATCTGCTGAACCTTGACATTGCACAAGGTAGTGGGGGTTTTTTGCGTTTCTTTGGTTGTGAGTTTGCTGGCTAAACACATGTGGGAACATCTGTAAGCAGTTATACACGTGAATAAAAATCCCTCATGATTTAACAAAGAGCCATGTATGGATAAATGAGAGAAGCAAAAGCCAAGATCTTGCTGAGACTGATCATTAATCTTCTCTAATTAGTCCATTTTTCCATGGGCTTGCCTATGTAGCCAGCACAAGCTCTGAACTGTGGTCATGGCTGTTCAGAGGAATCCTGTGGACGGCTTGCGTCAGCCTTTACCATGTTGTGTTGGGTTTGGTTTGCTCCAGCTAGCTACATGTCATATTTTCTATCATAAACTTACTTTTATGTTTATAACTACCATATAGTTAAAAATATTCATGTAGGGCCGTGCTTGACAAACTAGATTTCATCTGAGCAGGGATGTTCTTTTACCAAATTTTACTGCACATCATCACAGATTGTGTTGGGGTGTGGTCGCAAAACAAGACGGTCCAAGCTGGCTGCAGGATGGCTTTGTCTTTAAGAAAGCAGTAGCAACAGCTTAGCAAAAAAAAAAAAAAAATGGCAGCGGGGAGACAAGGGCTCCCTGACTAGGGGGAATCCCTGTAGCACCCTCCTGCTCACCCTTGGCACCACGGGGATGTGCTGCGAGAACAGCATTTGGGAGCACAGGCACGCACCTCCACGGAGCTCTGCCAGGAGGGAGCTGCTTCATTCTGAGGTGATTCGAGTGACATGATCCATGTTTAACAGCCCTCTGGCTCTGCACAGCCTTTCAGCTGGCAGAAAATCGGGAAGGCAGGGGCGAGAGTGGCTCCGACCTGCCGAGCACACGCACTCACACATGCAAACGTGCACTGTGTCATTGCTCCTGTTCAGCCTGATCTGAACCCCCCAAAGCTGGTGATCCCCGGGCACCCCCAGCAGCCTGCTCCAGTGCTTTGCTGGCCTCACCCTCTGTAAAGTAAATGCCCATTTGCAGCACTTAATGAGCTGGACACAGGACGCTGAGTAGCCTTTTCTGCAGCCCCGTATGGACCTCGCAGAGCGGCCCCAGCACTCACTGAACCCACCCAGGGGCCAGGGGTGACACCAGTGGGGTGGCACTCGGCCATGACATGATGACCCACCCTTGTGCTTCCTTTTCCTTAAGGGTGGGTTGTCACAGGTGCCCCTCAGGGACCTCAGAGGGTGCTCTGCAAAACCCACCCAAACACTGCCATGTGGCACAGGGGAAGCGTGGGCTGACTGCTGCCTGAAAGGCAAGAGCTAGCAAGTAAATCCAAATTCATTGTTAAATCTCTGGATATAAAAATAATCTGGCTTTTAGAAAACAATTTATTAATGCTTTCAGTACTTACTTAAATATTTATGTGAAAAAGGGGAAAAAAGTCTGCTCTGACATAGGACTATTGTAGCAACGGTCTTTGAGATTAATGGAAGTAAATTAGCCTGATGTTTTATTTACATCCAGAAAAGCAATAGATAAACTCTCCTTGTGATGGATTTTCTTCATTAGCTGGGCGAACGCCTAAGGTACAGCTCTTGACATTGTTTCTTCCGTGCGCTTAGACAAATAGTTTATCAAAAGAGTATAAAATTGTCAGGAAAAGAAGCAGATTAATGGCCAGTAAAATGAAGATCATTGAATTTATGATATAAGTAGCAGTATCACTGGAGCTCAAGAAATTGCTTATTGGATAACCTCCATGTACACACACAGGGAAGTGCTGAGCCCCCCTGGATCTGCTGCATTGTCGGTGGCTGGTTCCCAGATCCCAGTGGGGTGGTCTCCACACTGAAGCTTCACCTCCTTCCTCCTTCCCTCCAGACCCCTTTAGGTCTGGGTTTATTTTGCAACTCTCTCATTCAAGCTTGTGAACATATGATTTCCTCCCAATTAAAACCCCCTAAGACTTCAGAGAGGATAACCTTGTCTTCATATCTGTGCTGCTGTAACCATTTCTGCAACCTGTTTTGTCAATTTTGGCTGCTTTTAGACCAGGGGTAATCACACCAACATCAACAACAATAATGTACAGGTCTTATGATTCTTTGTAAAAAATCCCCCAGCATTAGCAGCTTATGGATCTCATATGGCTCCTGCAGCAATTACCTCTGGAAGGATAATTACCTGCCAGATAAGGCAAATGGAAGAAAGGAGACAGGGAACCTGGGAGAAACTAAACATTCCTGGGGATGGCAGAGAGGCTGTGTCTGTGGGTTCCCTAGGTCTTTGCCTGCTAGACATGGGCCCAGGTTTTCAAGCTTCAGAAGAGGGATTTTGGGTACAAGGACAACTAAAACCCATGAATTTAACTGGTGCCATGAATCTTGGTGTCCAAGTGTTGTCTCCAGCAGGTGGCATTGGCTCGACAGGCTGTCTTTTCCCAGTGCTTGCCAAAAGCGTCTTAAAAGTTTCATCTCTGGACTGGCAGATTTCAAGCTGCTAAAGCATCATTAAGTCCCTAATTCCTTTGCAGCCTAATCCGCCCAGCTGTACTTTATATCTCTTCACCAGCACCACCTTTTTTCCCTCCCATTACTCTCTTTCTAACAAAATATAGATTTATGGAAGCAGAGCATTGCTCCATGCTGGCAGCAAGACAGAGCAAGTGGCTGCTTGAAGAATGAAATGCCAGAGCACCCAGGGCTCTTCCTACCCTAGTGTGGACCCACAGCACCCACAGGATTTTTGGATTGAAGATCTCAAATGGTGGTCAAGTCCAGGAGTTGTTCCCTAGAGCTGTTTTGGATAGCTGCTGCTTTGGTAGGATTGTCTCTGTTCCAGAGAACTCATAAAGTTCAGGACATTTTGAACGGGCCCTGCAGCTGTCCCTGGGATGGATTTTAAAAAGATGCATCTCTTAGAGCTGTGTGCATCCAACCGGCAGATAACACAAATCCAACCATGCTCTGGGGCTTTGAAGTCCAGTTTGTATGAAATGTTTGTCCAGTTTGTACAAATGAAGTTTGTAAGCAAGGCAAGCCGAAGATGGGAACAGCCTCTCCCAAACAGGAGTAGTTTTTTACCCCCAGACTATCACCATGTGGTCCTTGGGAGTTTCCCTGGTTTTTTGCTTCACTCCTGACTGAAGGACCTGCCTCACTTTTCCTCCTCTTCTGAACTGAGCCAGTTTTTTTTTCCCCTGGGCCACACCCAGCATCACTAATCCAAGAGATGATGTGGGTGCAAAGGGATTTCTTGCATCGGGCACCCTGGGGGCCCTCCTGGGACCCCCTGCTGCAGCCACAGGCAGGGGGCTGCTTGTACCCCCATGCAAGGCGTGGTGAGGCAATGCATGTCCCTCCAACTTCTGACCATGGCTTAGGTTTGGATAGCACATGAGCTTCTATCCCCTCCTCAGTCCTTGTGCAAGTTCCTGGTTAGGCAATCAGACTCACCATTTTACTTCCTTTTGGGATGGGAGGCTGTAGTTGGTGATGTCTCTGCATCATCAGGCAGAAGGGAGGCTCTTGTAGCAGGAGAGGTGAGGAGAGGTAAGGACTGAGACATCAGCACTTTTCTTTCAGTCTGTGAGTTGTCTTGTCAATACCAGGAACTAATATGTCAGTCTGGAGAGGTACTAACACAGCAAATGGGCTGCCTGGCCTTTCCCCAGCTGTCTGGAGGAGGCAGTGTATGGTGATGCCTTCAGGAAGCACCTGAAAGGGGTGGGTGAAGATTTTTTCCCACTAGGTGCTCAGTGCTGGGAAAGCAAATTCTCCGTGGACAATGGTTCAAATCCTGTCCCCAGTCAAGCCAGATGAATATGGTGGGGTTTCACACCAGGAACAGGGAAGAGTCCAAGGAAAACCTGAGCCCTGACTCTGCATAGAAATGGAACAGGATGTGCCCATGCAGGGATATTTCCCTGACCAGATGTGAGCACGACTCCATGGTGCTGCTGGCCAGGCTCTCAGCTTGAGTAGGCGTGGTACCACCTCTTCCAGTCCTGCTTTTTGAGTGAGTTTTGCTCCCTTGGATTTAACTTTTGGCTGTATCTAAGCTGGGATGGAGTTTTTATTGAGGATGAGGTGAGTGGATAGAGCGGCACAGGTTACACTGTAAATGTTGTATTTTTGCATGTGTTTGGTTTTAATTGCCCATTCTGGGCATCTGGGAAAGCTTGGAGTAAGCAGAGCATGTTACATCCCAGGGCTCTTTATGTACATAAACAATTGGAGGTTTATTGCCTTGACCTTCCCTGAAACAAGTTCTTGGCTCCTCTGAGTTAAATCTTGGGGAAAAAAAAGGCATCTAATAAGCTGAGCTGCAGATTTGGGCTGCTAGGAAGCACATCTAGGTGCCAACAAGATACCAGGAGGCTGAGATTTGCCACAATTGGGACAAATCTTTTTTAATGGCTTTTGTTCAGTTCACTGGGGTCTGCCAGCTCTGCTATTTGCCAACAGTAAATAGTCTGAGAGCAGGGAACTGGTGATTTTATTCAATTTAAGGCAATTCAGCATGGTTTTACTTGATTTGGAGTGTGGGGGAGAGGTGGCACAACGTCTATACACAGAATGGACAGGTTAGGTCAGACACTTCCTGCTTTATTATTTGAGCATCAAACATGGCATCACATGGAAAGAGCCATAATTAGGCATTCAGGAAGAGTTCATCCTGCCCATTTGAGTCAAAGTTGTAAACTAAGAGGGCAGAGATCAAAGGCTTCCACCGAAGGCTAGAGCAATTTGCTGAGGAGCTTACCTGGAGGGTAGCACTGAGTGCCCATGCAGGGGCATCATGTCAGCTGCAGCCTCTTCCTTGCCTTTATTTTTACTCTTCTTCCAGAAACGGGAAACAACCAACGTGTGGGAGATATCTCTACTTCAGCTGGGCATGGCCTTTTCAAGCCTGATCACAGTTCAAGAGCTGGGGGTAAAAAGCTCCAAAAAGGCACAGCTGTGCTTCTGTGGTCACAGCCCCTGTGTGGGCAATGTGACTTCATGTCCTGGGGCTCCACTCCAGCCAGGCCCCAGGCTGTGCAAAAGGAAAATCTGCTCAGTCCTTCCCTGCCTCTCCCACCTGGCGATGCTTTTGCACTTACCCTTCTAAAAAATCTCATCTTCCTGAGGTATTTTGATTGCTCTAGGTAGGCACTGTCCTTTTTATGCCTGCAGCATTATCCCTTCCCTGCCCCTGCCTGCTGGAGCTGCCTCTTGCACACTCCACAAAGGAGCCAGGCACTGTCTTCTGTTTCAATTGGTTTTGCCCACCTCCTGGCTTGCCCTCACATTAGCTTTAGGGGATGTGGGGCAGGGGGAGGGCTTGGAAATAGGGAACATTTGGGTGCTGAGAGGCAGGGGAAGGAGGGTAAGCAGGTACCTGCTGGCTTGGGGGATTCGAGCCCTGGCGTGGTGGGAGCAGATGTGTCAGTGCAGGCACCTGCATGGATATGGGCAATAATTTCTCTGTCTTTGCAGAGCTATGGCCTTGAAGTTTGCCTCTTTTATTCTGTAGGGACCACTGACTGCAGAAAACAGATGCCATCTGTCCACCGTGCCTTGTAAATCAGATTTTAATCATCTCAGGGAGAGGTCTGTCTCCAGCTGAGTGCTGCAAACCAGGTCTGCAGGAGTTACTCTGCAAAATTTACATTTCTGAGATAGGTTAGTGATTAGGGCTCCAGCTTTATACCAGGGAGGCTGAAATCCAATTTCTCCCCCTCTCACAGATTTCCTGGCTGATGGTGGAAAATAGCTTAGGCCATGCCTGAATTGATCAGGTAAGTGCAGATCTGTTTCTCACCTCCCAGCTGACCTCCCTCCCCAGCACGCTCACTCTGCTGCATATCTGCATCCAGCGTGGGCAGAGAGGCTTCCACAATGAAGGACACACTTAGTCAAGACCAAGAGAGTCACCTCTGAGATGCAGTTTTGCTCCATGAAAACTGAAGCCACAGATTGCAGAGGTGCTGGTGTTGGAATTGCTGTCCCTCTGGCACTGCCAGTGCCTGATTCACAGCAGCTACAGGTTTGCCTGGTGGATAACAAATTTGTTCCAAGAGCTGGTGCAGTAGGCTGCAGTGGGCAGTTGGGGAGAGAGCCAGGGAGGGAAATGGCACAAGATCTGACTGTCTGGTCTTGTACAGCCCTTACACAGGTCTGTAAGGCAAACAGCGTATTCCTACAACAACAATAATGCGCTGCTGAGGATGGCCACAAGCACAGGTGAACTGTCCTTGTCCCTTTTTTCAAATCATTATATATTGCAAAATCATTGCAGGTATTACAGGGAGGCTGCAAAGCAACTTCTTTGTGAGTAAAGAATCAATAATTTATTTTCTTCTTCCTTATATGAAAACAATACCATAAAATCATGTTGGTTTATTAAAAAGGCAATACCCTCCAAGCACAAATGGCAAGGCTGATCACAGCCTGTCTGTGGGAAGATACAGCTCTTTTGTCCACAGCCTCTGTGGACTTACTTTTCAAAAAAAGAGCTTAGCAAAGCCTCTAAAACCATGATTATTTATCAGTTGGCATTGCCAACTTTTGTCCCTCATCAGAGGAACTCGCAGGGGCAGAGCAGACGGAGCCCAGCGTTACTGCTGCTTTGGAACAAATCTCTGCTCCTTCTCCTCCATCCTCAAAAAGGAGATTAGCCAGGCAGGATGGCTCCTCACAGCTGTCCCGAGTCACTCACCTCTGCCATTTTACACAAAAGAAGTGCATCCTCCCAGACTGCGTATCATCACATCTCAAGAGGGTGGTCACAGCAGTCATATCCTGAGATGAGTCAAGTCCTGTCAGTTCATCAAACCCCAAATTTAATGGTTATAATGATCATACCATTAATATTTTGAATGTGATGCCATTAGAGTTTAAGATCTTGCAAGGGTACAGGAGAAGAAAGGTGCCTCCTGTCAGCATCTTCTGACACACTGCAGAAGCAAACCTGCATCCTTGGTTCACACAAGTTGGGGCAGCCATCATTCATTCTGCACAAAATCTTTTTCCCCACCTCTGCAGTGCCATGGAGATTGCAGCTGGGCCACACATTCATGAACTGGATGGGGGGAGGGCACAAAGGCAGCATGGCTTGTGTGGAAATGATTTAATGGGGAATCAGTAAAGGAAATGCACCTTATCCCCCACCTTCCTGCCCCTTACACACCCTCAGGGAGTTGTTCTGTACAATACCTCCATGGAGGTGCTTGGGCTGGAGCTCCCTAAAGGTCTGAGCAGGGCTCATGAGGCTGGTATGAGGTGTCTGATGAGAAAATTCTAGAACTAAGGGCATAAAAGTTTATTTGTAAAAATGGGCTAATAAGGGGTAGTGTGGTACCCACCTAATGGAGAGAGCTCAGGCTCCACTGGATAAGCCCCCCACAGTGCTGGGATTCCTTTTAATCACCACTTAGAAAAGAAGAGAAAATATTCCCCATCTTTTTTCCTTAAAGATTAAATCATTCATTCAACCAACATCCTAATGAGGCACCAATAGACATGTAATGAATAAATATTTTAAAAATAGTTGACTTAAACATTAAAAAACACCCCCATCTCTGTTCTGTAGGTAGTGCTTGGGGAACTAGGTTGGAGTGGGGAGAAGGTGGAACAGCCCCTTTCCAGAAGAGCAAGGGAGACTGCAGATTAAACCAACTCTTGAGCTGGTTTCTAATGAGGCTGCTGCAGCTTTTCCAGGTGCATCAAAGAAATGAAAATCCTTGGGCAAAACAAGTATTTCCATTCAAGTCCTGTTGTCTTCCTATTCCCTAACCTTCCTCCCAAATCCTTATTCCTGACCCAGATGCTCATGTTATGAACTCAGTTTCAGTCATGAGGATGCTGAGACTGAGGGGTCACACCTATTTCCAGGCGAGACTGTGTCGTCTAGAGGCTGTCTAGAGTCCTGTTACTGGAGCCCAGGGGCCCCTCATCAAGGCTGGCTTTGTCCTACATCTCTCCAAGAGATCCTTCACTTGTGGTCCTTCTCACAAGCACCATGATTTCTCCTTTCTTTCTTCCTCTGCAAAGGAAGAGAATTTAAAGATTAAATCCTGCTGAGAAATTAAAAAATCATAGGTCCCTTGAGACACAAAGTACAGCTAAACCCAACTACATGAGCAGGGAAACAGCTTTTCTACATGTTGGGGGAAGTTTGGCAGGTAGGAAAATATTTCTCAGTTGAACACTCTCCTTCTGGTTTGGATTAATAACTTGGGTCTAACTTCACTATTCCCATAACAAATAAATCTTAAACCAGAACTAGCCCAAGAGAAGAAGTATCTGCTGGATGTCTTTTCAATGCCGTAATTTTTCCTCTGTAAAGCATTCCTCTTTTAAAAGATCTCTGGCTCTTCACAGCTTATTTTCCTTGGATTTTACAGAGATGTCAGTACCAATGGCATGCAGACAACTAAGTTTCCAGGTAGCAACATACATAAGATACATGTGACAAAAAGTACAAGGCAAGACGTTCCCAGCAAAACAATGTTTCATTTACTGCTTGTGAATTATCCATGAGGAGACCCAGACTTTTTTTTTTTTTTTAACATATTCAGCTATTAGTCAAAAATATTTGACACTCTGCAAGACCCCACCACCAGTGTCCACAGCCCCTCTGCAACAATCTCTGTCACAGGCTTCTCGTGCCCAAGGGGATGGAGGTTTCCCAAGGTTTTGGAATCTTCTCCAGCTCCAGAGAAGACCCTAGGCTGAGATTAAGTTGCCATTGTGTTGGAGCACTGCGGGAAGTTACTAAACAAGAACTCAATGTATCGCTTGTACTTCTCTTAAACTAATAAACAATAGATGTTCCCTTAAAAGGTAAAGGAACAGCTAATAAAGCACTTACAAGCTCTTTCAACCCCAATAAAATCCCAGCCGGACGCCAAAGAAATCCTTACACCCAAGCATTGAACTCGATGTTGAAACGTCAGCCCCCGAAGGTGAGAGGAGTTTGTCTGTTTCCTCAATGTGCCTGGGAAGAGCCACAGTTTGGAGGGCTAAATCTTTCACTTTTGCCATCAGGTAGAACAAAATGTTTCACCTAAAATCTGGTAGTCATAAATCAGGTCCTTGAATGCCTGCAGAGAAGTCCTCAAGAGGTTCTCAGCCCCAGGTGTGGAATGAGTTTGGACAGACTTTTATCTCTATTTTAGCAAAACAGAGCAAAACATGTTCTACTCCACAAGTTTTTTTAGTCTGCTCAAATGAAACCCTTAATCAGGTGTCTTTTTTTATTCATTGCACTGTCTCTGAAGATGGGAGGAAAGAAAGGAAATGTGGAGAATAAAGAGGAACATAAGTAGCTGCATGGAGATAACCCTCTTGCATGGCAGAGGGAAGAGGGCTTGAAACACTTCAAGGAGGAAACAACTCTGATTATGGGGAGCAAGGCCAGCACCCTCACAGGTTCTCCATAGTCCTTCAACTTGGCCAGGAAACAGTGGAAGAGGACAGGGAAGGTGCCACCAAATGCAGAGAGGCTTTAATCCCACTTTTGCAAAGAGTCCAGGAGCAAACTTCTGAGGTGGGAGGTGATGCACCAGTCCCATCCAAGACCTGGCAAAGCCTGGCCTTGCCCCATTGGTGCAAGCCCACTTGGTCCTTTCCCTGGCTTGCTGCTACTCTGCTGGCACCAGGGGAGTGGCTGATGAGAGCTGGCAGGAGCCTGGGCACGTGTTTGAAAGCCAGAGAGAAACGGGAAAGATGTGGCATTAATTATGATGGCTTGGGACCAGCTGGAACTGTCAAACTGAGTTAACTGAGGAGAAAATGGCTCACAGCTCAGGGACAAGGCGACCTGGGGGGCTTGGCAGGGGCCACCAGATGAAAACCACCACCATGTGCCAACCCCCTGCTCGTTCCCAGCCTCAGCCCTGGAGCATCACCCTGGTGTCACCATGGATGCAGCTTGGATAATGGGAAAACAGAGTGAGCCCACTGTCAGCAGCATTTTCTTTTGAAGCTCTGCCATCACATGTGGGATCTCACTCTGGCAGAGTTTGAGCTGCCTTCTTAGCTGAACTGGGAAATTATTTACCCTGAGCCACACCTCCAAATGAAAAATGGCAACTTGGTCTTTGTGATGCCTGGTCTCAAGCAGCTAAATCAAGCTCAGTGAAGCAGTCCAGAGCCTCATTGCTCGGTGTGCTGTAGGACGGTGGCTTCCAGTAGGCAGGATGCGAAGAGAAATGCTGTACATTGAGGTCTGAGATATCTGCAGCTCTTGGCAGCTGGAGAGCTGGGCTGGGGTAGCAGCAGGTGCACATCAGGTGGGCACAGAGGTACCAGTGTGGTTATCTAAATGCTTTAAATGGAAATGGAAAAAACCTATTAAAATATATTGCACTGGGGTTTTGCTTCTTGTTGCCTCTGCTTCAAGCTGTAAATCTGCAATTACTTTGCATTTATGGATAGTTTACATTTTTAAAGTGTTTCAAAACACTTCAGCCTAAAAATATGCATTTCCAGTGTGTTTAGATTTCGTGGAGAGAAACAGGTCCCCCTGTGAGTCAGGCAGCTTCAGAGTTAAACAATAAACTGATCCCTTTTACAGTCACTGTCAGATTTCCCCTCCTGCTGTGTATCCATGCAGAGGTAAGGAGGCTCCCAAGGCAGTGCAGGTGGCTGGAGCTCCCCACTACGGCAGAGCCCCAGCAAAGGTGGCTGTGCCTGCAGTGCTGCACATGTGTTTTGTGGAGCTCCCCATTGGTCTCTTTCCTGGTAAGCAATGACATTCAAGGGCCTGATATTTGTTTATTCCACTGCAACCTGTGTGGTTGTTTACATGAAGGCAAAGGGTATGAAAAAAGCTCTCAGACCAGAACAGGGATAAAAAGGAAAAGCTCCATGCAGCTACAGCTGGATGCACTGACTGCACCTGGCCGTGTTCAGGCATGTTTGCTTGCTCCTGAAGCTGTTGATCACCTAATGGTGATCTGATTTTCCTACAGATTATGTGGGATTGGCTGTAAAATACTGTTTAATTCCACCAAGGAGAGAGGGTTTCCAGGTAAAGGGCTTGTCTTGCCTGGAGCAGCACAAACCAAGGTGCACTACTGCTCCACATGGGTCATTTTGTGGGTCTCTTTTTTCCCCTGAAATGTTACTGCTTTGAAACAGAGCTGAGAAAGCCTTGCCTAGATCTGTGCAGCTTATTTGTGTGTGATGCTTACCTAGGTTGCCCTCACCTGAGCTACTGGTGAGAATGCATCAAACTGGCCACCAATATGCTCTTGTTTTTTATGGGATAAGGATTAACTCAGCAGGAGCAGGGTAAGAGCAGTGGTGCTCACCTTGGGAAAAACCACATTGGCTGCTGTATCCATCAGAGCCTGGGTTACATTCCTGCCACTCGTCCCTACACCACTGCTGTGGTAAGTGTACTCTGCTGGTCAGAGATTTCCCAAACCTGGGCTGTAAGAAATATGATTTGGTTTTGTTCGTTTTTTTCTGAGGAGAACACTCAAATTAGGTGCTTGCTCAGAAAGGTGATGACACTTAGAAGAGAAATGTGCAATGTAGAGAATGAAGCTAATTGCTCTTTGATAGTTTTCTTCCTGCCTACCAGCTTTGCAGCACAGTTTTGAGAAGAAAAGGCTGCCCTGAAACATCCACTGAAAATTCTGCACTGCAGACAAGCACTATCAGGTCAGCCCCACCAATTTCCCATCCCTTCTTCTAGCCTAGGAAAAGGAAAATGGTATAAATAAACACTGTTTAATCAGAATGCCCCTCTAGACCCTAATCAATTGCTGAAAATTGTTTCAAAACCAGTTTTGAGTGGAAAGATAGCTCTGGAATTTAGATATTTCATCCAAAATTCCCCTGAAGAGAATTTTGTTCTTTTGTTTTGCTTCATTTGGTTTTATTTGTTTGGGTTTTTTGTGGAGAAAGGAAAAGTTGTCAGAGAAACAAAATGTTTCTTACAGAAGCATTTGGGACATGTGACTGTGGTGTTTGGCCCTTTGGAGCTGCAGCAGCAATGTCTCTTTGTCCCCTTTCTCCAAGGACACAGCATCTTCCAGGCATCAGCATTAACCAGAGGATGTCCTACAGAACCACCTCCAGCCCAAAATTTAGCAAGTGAGAGGGGGAAAAGAACAAGAACCCAAAGCATCTGAAACCCTTACTCCCAGACAACAGAATCGCGTTCTTCCCCCTAAGCAAAAGGCATTTGAAATTGCTCCTCTGAAGCACCATCACCATCCTGAGGAAGGAATTTGGAGGAAGAAGAAAGGAAAGAGATTTTTCACAGCTGTCTGGCTCTGAAACTGAAAAGTATTCATGTGTGGAGGAAAGCACCTTTCTCTGTCAGAAGGAAATAGATGAAAAAAAAAAAATGAAATATGGAGGGCAGCACTCATCTTCCATTGTCCTGGAGAAGCCCTGTTGTCAGGGGCTTCCTGACCACAGCTGGAGACACAGGTGTCTTTCCATGGAGCTCTCCCCTGTTCCCCTTTGCCTAAAGTCCAGCTCCAATTTTTCATCTTCTAATGGCAAAACAGAAGATGGAACCTAGAGAAGAGCAAATAAAAAGGACAAAGTAATGGAGAGTGATATAAATCCCTGAAATAGAGGAGCAGGATTGGGATGAGGAATTGTACAAACAGCACGGGTGAAATCACCCCAAAGCAGGAGATCCATTGGAGCCCCCACAGCAGCTGCTGCCCCAGTACCTATTCATGGATAGCAACAGGGCCCTGGCAGGTTTTTGCCAGGCAGACTGAAGAAGCAGGAAGAATTGACTCATCACAGAAACACCACACCGCTAGGAACATCCACAGGATAACGTTGCTGGAAACCTGCATCGGGAAAACACTGCTGGGAAGGAATGCCTGCAGACTGCCCCACCTCCATCCACCTTAGCCACACGCTGGCTGGCTATTGCTAGAGGCCAGGATAATATTAAAGCAAGGAGGGACAAAGGAGCAGGGAGTCTCTAGGGCATGGAACAGAGATGTTACCCTGAGTGGATCCCTCGGTGGATGCTACATTATGCATACAGAGACATGGCTAACCCAGAAGGTAAATTGGGCAATTGGAGAGAGCTGTTTGAATACACACCCAGCAAAGGGAAACTCAATTAAATTTTAAAGGCAACACATTTGAAAATGGCAGGACTAAGCGGCATTTAAAGGTGGCAATCGCTGCCAAGTTATTTTGAGCAAACAGGAGGCTATTCCATGCATCTGTTTGAACGTGCCAACAATTAATTTAGTAATCAGCATGTTCTGAAGGGACGACTTGAGAGGGTGACAAGCAGGGCTAGGCCCTCCATCCGTGTAAATTCACCATGGCTCTCTGTGTTGCAGCCAGCCCCACGCTAGCAGAGGGTTTGGATGAAAGCCCCTCAGGAGGGACATGCTGGGGGAGGTGACTTTGCTTACATAAGGACGGTGATGTGCCTCACACACGTGCAGATGGTGATGCTTCTCATACCACCCACAGCACAGATGGACTGTCAGTCATCACATTGAAAGCCATTCCAAGAGTGTGCCTACCCCAAGTCCAGCAGGGAAAAATTAAGTGCTCTTTTATCCACTAAACCTATCCTGCCTTACACCAGCATAGACACCAGAAGCAAAAATATTATAGAAATATGTCTGCTATTTATACAGCTCAGCAGAAGAGATAGAGCAATAAAGATGCTGAAGTCACTATTTTGTTCAATGCAAATTAAATGATGGTGTGCTTATAGAGTTCTTTCACCCAGAGAGCAAAAACCTCCTTGCTGTGGACTTGGACCAACTCTTGCCCTGAGGAGGCCAAAGGCTTGTATCAGGGCCCTTGCCAGTCCACCTGCAGTAAATGTGCCTCTGCCTCAGAGCCATCTACACCAACAGCCTACAGGGTGTTGAAATTAAGAATATCCTAAGTGTCTTCACTTAATTTGGGTCCTGTGAGGTGTTGGTGTCCTGGGACAAGGGACATCCACAGATCCCAGAGTGCTGGACATGCATAGCCCTAAGAGATGGAGGCAAAAAAGTGGCTTGAAATACAAGAAAGAATAAAAATTTTAAAAATCAACAGATAGCTTTAACAAATAATCATGTCATACATTTACCTTGAGTAATGTATTTAGCTCTTAGAGATTGAGGTGATAAAGCCAAAAAGGGTACTTTGCAAAGTCCCAAGTTACTGCTCTTAAGAGTTGTAATTTCCTTAAGAAAAGGATCTGTCAAAAAAGAATCAGGAGAGGGGAGAGGAAGGAGACAGAAACATTTCAATTTGAACTCTGCGGATCCAAGTACTTTGATTAACTATCTCCAGTCACTTTCTGGAGCTGTAAAACCCACTCTGGGTGACCAACCTGGGCTGCAACTAGCCCATCACTGCCCACTCCCACCACCCATGGAGGTATTAGCATCAACCTGCAGCTCCTGCTCCAACACCTCCATTCACTTCCTCTTCATCCTCATACATGTCTGTAAGAACCCTCCCACAGCCGCTTGCTGGTCCTTGCACTTGGGCTATTTAGAAAGAGATATGAAATTCAGCCAGAGGAAATCCTCCTGCACGACCCATCTCTGCAAGCATGGACAAGCCCAGCAGCAGCGAGTTCAGCACCCTGAACTGCTCCCAAAGGGTTCCAAATTTAATCCCAGCTACTTCCCTTCTTTCAGGACAGCGTGGCCAGACAGCACCAGATAGCATAATGTATTCCCTTTGGGAGCAGAAACAAATGTGGAATGATAGAAGTTCCAAATCTCTTGCACAAAGCAACTTTTCAAAAAGAGATCCACAAGCTCACCCAACGAAACAGCTCTCCTGGAAACAGACTAATCCAGCTCCAGTTCCTGCCTTCCTGCACACATGAGAGATGCAGCCTCAGCCCCCATGCACAGAGAGTCTGCATTCACTGTAGGACAGAACTTTAAAGGATGCCAGGCAAACATTTCTTCTAATCCATCAAGAAGTGGCACTGACAGAGAGAAGCAAGGGAAACAACCCATGGGACAGGGGAGGTCTGAAGCTGAGAAATGGAATGGGCCTGCAAAGCACTGATGGCAAAGTTATTAAAAGAAAGAAAATTTACTGTGGAAAGATGCCAGCACTCCAGAGCAGTTCTTGAGGTAGTATAAATCAGCATAACATTACCGTGCCCAATTTATGACAGCTACAGGCTGCACCAGGGGCTCTCACTGCTGTGGGCTCTGGCAGAGGAGAAATTCAGGTATAGCAGCGAGGTGCCAGTACTGACACTTTTACACTGGGCAGGTGTTGGAGGCAAATGGCAACATTACCAGCACGACTTCAGTGTTCAGCTATCTCAGAATCTGAAAAGGAAAAAGCCCTCTTTTTTTCCACCTCATAAAATACTCATAGCAATGATGAGGAAGACAGAACCTGAATGCACATTTTTGGAAAGCACATTTGATTATCTTCTGGAAAAAACTAGTCTCTCTCTGAACACGAGAGACTCTTTCATGCCAGAGTTAAGAGCACAGAAACCCACATATATGATACTTCATTGCTCTGTAGCCAATTTTGTTGATTAGTCATTAGGATATGAGAAGAAAGTAGTTAATGTGCTGTAACCAATCTGCAAATGTTATAAAATCTGCAATCATATGGAACTAATTTTAAGTGAAATGGGATGATCTACAAATTACAGGCAAAGATTACTACAAAAGGCATGGAGAAAAGCAGGCAGGAAGGCAACAAGCAGATCAATATCCTGCTGAGGATGAACAATGGTTAGGAGAATACAGGCAGTTCATACACCCAAAGAAAATTATTTTTGAGAACTGACACAAAATGAATGCTGACTAAATTTCAGATGTCTGAAGACTCATTCACTACCAAACAATTTACCAACAATAGCACCTTTGCAACAGCCAGCAGGATGACCACTGGCCACAGGGCTACCTTCAGCTTGAACAGATGTGGGGATGCAGGACTGCTGCAAAACCCTTCTGTGAGTGGGAGCTCATCAGCCAGCGAGTTTCTGGGAAGCCACAGGCCTTGGAAGCTTCCCTGAACAGCTTGCTTTCACTGTCATCTTATAGGAAGCTTTTCTCACCTCAGCTCCAACATATATGGTGTGGAATGGGCAGCAGCCACATGGAGACTATGGGGCACAGCTTGAATACTCCAGCAAGAAGCCCATTTTGTCCTAAAAAACAACAGTGGGAATGTTCCTGTGCCCCTTTAAAATATCAAGGCAAAACCCATTAGTTGGCAAGGTTACAATTGCAAAGCAAATGCAGACTTTGGGACTCATGTTCTGTTTCTTCCCCTCCTTTAAATCATAAATACATTTGAAAACGAAGCAAGGCATAATGAAAATGAATATATAGAAGTAGCACTTGCCCGAAGGTCCAATGTTGAGCTGTGGTGTTTTACTCATTTTTCAATCCTTTGGTTTCTTGTCCACATTTGCACAGCCATTTGTACTCCCCCTCTCCTTAGAACCCATATTTATAATCCTGCCTTGAGATGCTCATCCATCAGCCCAGAAAGCTGATATGTCCATCCAGACCTTGGGAGGAAGGTGTGGACTGGGAGGGAGAGGAAAAGAAAGCATTTTTCCTTTTGCTTCAACACTTGTTATAAACTATAGAGAATGCTAATATCTGCCAAGGAAACCTCTCTTACTCCTGCCCCTTTCCTTCTCCCCTCCTCAAAAGCTGCACTTGTTACTCAGAGCCATTTTTCAGACAGTGCCATTTAGGGTCTCTAGCTAAAGCAGATCTAAGCAGGATCAGGTCCAAAGTAGTCAGTGTGTTACCCTGGCAATGACACCAGATTCTGATTTCAGGGAAAATGAATTTAAGTCTAGACTGAACTACTCCCCCCACTGGAGTAACAGAGGTGTGAGTGTCATCAGCCTGATCCCTGCCACTTGCTCTGGACAGCCCAATGCCCTGGAACACCCATCAGGTGTTTCCTGCCTGACTCTGCTTCCTTCCACCAGCATCCAGGAACACCAGTGCACAGAAAGCTTTCTTTTGCCACCATCTGCCTATTACCTAGCAAAACATGTACCTATTAGTAGTTATTATCAACAGATTATTCTGATCAAACACAAAAAAAAAAAAAAAAAAGGATTTTCTTGAGCGGATTGCTGTAAGTGCAATCTCCTCTCCATCGGCTCTCCCAGATCATCCCACTCCTTTCTCACACTGTACATAACTCACAAAATGAGAACTCCTAAAACACAGTAAATTATTTTATCTACTCCATCCCTTCTACCTCTTATCTGTTACTACAATCTTTTGCAACAGGGGTGCAGTAAAATCTGATTTCAAACATGAAGCTGTAGTCTGTAGTTGTTCTCTTCAGTCAAAATATAAAGATAAGAAGCTGCAGATACATATTTTATCACAGCAATGGACAAATCTATCAATAATGCTTTTGACAAATAATAAAATGCAAAAAAGTATTGAGGAGATTTACAGCAGTTTAATGAAAGCTCTCGTACAAAATCTTGAACTCAAAGTTACAGTCAAGAGTTACTGAAAAATATAACTTACAATGAAAAAGCTGATGAGAATTGCCCACTTAGCCATGGAATTAGCTGCGCTTTAATGCTGCGCTTAAATAGTCACCACACAATAGGAACAAATTTAAATCACGACCAAGGTACACACAATTCACTTCCATTCTGTTTTCAATTACATGTATTCAGCAAGTAATTTAACCTCTAGAAGTTACTCTGAAGAACCCAGAGGTTTCTCTTTTTTTTTTTTTTTCTCCAAACACTCACTGGAAATAAATACAATTGAAAGGATACATGTGGAGTGCAATAAAATGGACACTTAGGCACTGGTACAGTTTAGTCCTCTTCAGCCCTCTACTAACTACAAGACGAGAAGTTTTAAACCACAGATGGAGTGGAGAGCAGGTTAGAGCTGTACAGTTAGTGCAGCAGGTTATGTACTACACAAGAGCACATCTGCAAAAGGTCCCAGGAGATTTTTGTTGAAGATGCAGCGTATCCACACCAGGTATATCGTGAAGGGCTTAATGTTTTCTGAGAAGGTGTGATTCTGATGGGACAATATATAAGGCATGTAAGTGTTTTCCCCTTGCTCTTGTATCCACACCTCGTATTTTACTTCTCTGACCTTGAGATACCTCAGATTCCAGGGGATCTGCCAGGACACGGCAAGTTTAGCTTCACTCGTGCCCTGGACAGAGGCCTGACACTTGGCATCCCTCACTTTGCCAGGGTAGAGGCTACCAGACCACTTCTGCTTCTTGGGTCCAGGCTTAGACTTCACAGTCTGCCTAATCACGTGTATGAGAGATGGGATGTTCACCTTTGTGTCCTGGTAGGCACGGAACAGCCACTCAGGGTTGCGGCAGCACAGGTGCCGCGGCACCTCTGTGCTTTTAATGATCCGCTCCTGCTCAGCTTTGTCCAGATGAGCAATCCCGCCCTGATCCCAAGGTCTGTCCGGGTAGGTTACGGTGTCTTCCCTGTCAGTGTTCTGCCAGGCAATGTACTGCAGGTCCATGCCAGGAAGGGTTGCCAGGGTTTTGTACGGGGTGTAGTGTTCGGGGTTGATAGCATATGGGAAGAGCTCCACCACGGTGGCCCCTCTTGGCAGGAAGAGCGACATGACTAATTGGGCCCCGTGCATGCTGACCAGCATGGACGCATTGCTGATCAACCGGACAATGTCAGAAAATGAATGCTCCTCTAGAGAGACGGAAATGGTTTTCATCTGAAACTCCTGAGCAAGAGCCAGGATTAGTTCTGCCTCATTTAGGATAAGTCTGTTGATTGTCCTACTGAACACTATGATGTACTCCTCACTGGAGCTTTCCTCCAAGCTGATATTCAGTTTCTGCATCATGAATTTGGTGAACTGCCTGATCTCATTACCAGAAACTAAGATGTTAGCCTTTGGCCCTTGTGGCTGGACAAATCCGTACTGGTACCAGGTGGTGATTTTGGACAGTCCCACATAGGATTTGGTAAAGCAGAGGAGCCTGCCCAGGGTTTTAAGCTCCTCCCTGAGGAGCGGCTGCTTGTTACTCAGTAACTTGTACAGATCAAAGTGAACACCTTCACTCCACCCTTCCATGAAGAAGAGTCGTGCCTCCAGATCTAAGTCAGAGAACTGCTGCATGGTGTAATAGATGGGGAGGAGGTCGTCATGAAAGACATGCATCAGGTTGTCTGGGTTGAACCTGTTGGCGATCAGCGCCACATCAGGCACGAAGACCGGCTTTGGCATAAATTTCAGCGCAGCAGCTGGCAGCTCCACAAAGTTGAAGTACTGGGTGTTGTGGTCTTCCACGGAGGAGAGGTCGAGCAGAGCCGGCTGGAACCTCCGGGAGCCCAGGTTGGGCAGCATGACAGAGGAGTTGCTGTGAAAGTAGACAAACTCCTCAGCCTCGGTAGAGTAGCAGAGGGACTCAAAGCGGCAGATGCGGTCGGTGTGCATCCTGCCAGTGCACACCATCCTGGTACCGTTCTCCACCAGGGCCTGCAGAGCTGCATGGTAGTCAATCTGAGCCTCAGAAAGTTCCTGAGCCTGGCGCATGAGGACCAGCTCCTCCTCCACCGTGGCAGCATGATCGCACAGTTTGATGTATTTCCAAAGCACGGCAGCGAGGATGGACACGAGCAGGGCATTGAACACAGCTGCTATGTTCATTCTGTAGTTAGATCCTAGCAGGATGACAGGTGGGGAATGCAACGGAGAGGGAACACATCATTAACACTCTTTGACATGGTGAGGGCAAAGACCTGTGGAAAATAAAACAAGAGAGGAACCATTTAAACATCAGGTTTACAGCTCCACCATAAATCATACTTTATGGGCTATTCAAGAGAGTTTAGGCTTCTTTCGCTAATTTTCCCCTCTTCCAGGGAATGAAGGGAAAGAAGAAAAAAGTGCCAAAGCTCTCCCCAAAACAGTAAAAAAATATAAAGCAAACAGAACTGGGAGCTGCTCTACAGGAAGCCTCCTCTCTCATTTTCATTTCTATGCTTTTGAAGAAGAAAATATAAAAGAGTTTAAGGATGAGCTCTATGAAGATCTGTTAGAAAGAAAAGTATGTTCTCTGGGACTCTGGATCACTGTGCTTTTTGCAGACCACTCCCACAGTGAGAAGAAATAGAGCACTGCAGTCACTGGGCCACCTGCAGAGTACTCGGAGCCCAAGCTCCTCCTCTCGCTCTGTGTGGCTGAGAGCACTCAGCCGTGCCCTCACCTTCACCGTGCAGGTAGCAATAGCTCGAGAAGTATTGCCAGGACAGATTTCGCTACACTCCAGTGTGCAATGTGAACTAGTGAGCATCACATTCAATTTCATTTTTTCCAGGGCTGGGGGAAGGACCTGCAGGTCTGTGGACTGCCCTGAGGGAGAATCCTGAGTCACCAGGGTGTTGCTCTGGCTGCAATCCAGGATCAAAAGCTAGGAACCGCCTTAGTCTTCCAAAAGAAATACTGGCATGGGAGAGAGGATAGGTCTGCTCTTTACGAGAGGAACTGATGTGTCATTAAAGCAATCAAACCTTCATTTAGTGAGAGTCTGGCTCACACAGCACAGTCAGCCCTTATACAAATGATAAGCTAATGCATTTGAAGGGTTTCACTGTTGGCATGTTCCCATCCCAACCTGAGAACCTTTTCTGTGCTGCTCCAAAGCCTCCCTGATTCTTTCTGTTAGAGCCTGCGACTGTTTTCCTTCTATGCAGAAACACTGCTAGCTTATATCAGTGTATTGATTATAACTTCAACTGTGAACTTCAATTGAGGTATTGATTCACCTACAGAATTTATGGGCTTCAATTTTCATTATGTATCAAGATTCACTGCTAGTCAGGCTGTAAATAATTGCACCCATGACTCATGGGGAACTTTAGGAAAAGAAATTTATGATTAGTATTTACCCCACTAGATTGTTTCTAGCTGCCATTTTTAAAGGTAGCAATTTTAAATTTCCTTTGGTGCAAGTTTGCCGTGGGGGAGAAAAAAAGCAATGTCTCAAGCACATGTTCTGACATCCCAAGCAACCTTTAGCATTTTAACCAAGAGACACTTCTTACATGGCAGTGTGAAGGAAGTTAGCCAGGCATATTTGGGACCAAAGCAAACGCCTCTATTGCCAAAGGAGTTCCTTTGAAATGAGCTACTGCAACTTAAAAGCTTGATCCTGCAACTTGGAATTGAATGGAGAATCATTCATGGAACTCAATGAAGTCAGAAGGGATTCCTACACCTCATGAGATCCCAACAGCCTAGGGGATCTGTCTTAGGAAGAACTGAAGGTACGTGGGAGTCTGAATAATGCCAAAGAAACGAGTGCTAGCTGTAAGCCACACAAACTCAAGAGGTGAGCTCTGGGGATCTGAGCAGCAAATTCATTTCAATTTCTTGCTACTCAAACAAAAAAGAAATGAAGTCCACCTCCTTTGGCAAGTGGTCTGAAAAACTGCTTCATTTAGAAACTCTGTAAAAGCAAAGCAAGCAAATTAAAAATGTGTTGTTTTGATTTCAACCATGGAAAAAAAGGGACCTAGAATGGTCATCTGATTATCAGGGCAGGATCAACTCCTCATAAACCATGCCCCAAAGACACTTCTCTATCTCATTCATAGTACTCATTCATCTCTTCAGCCAGTGTCTATCAAAAGAGGCATGAAGGACTGTGATACACACTTTTCTAACACTTAGCCTTTGTTTCCACCACAGCAATTTTAACTGGGTCTTGTCCCAGGTGCCACAGATATCCTGCACAGAAAAATGATGGCTGTCACATCACATCTCAATCTGTCCTCTTCTGTCATCAGGGGATGACTGCTGCTCCTCATGGCTGTGCAACTCTCAATCATGGCTATTCCATAGACAGCCTGGATTGGAAACCCACTGGGGACAGCAGTACATCATTCAGGTTCTGCTAATGCAATCAAACCAGTTTTTAGGAAAAGAAATTTTTGATGGGGAGAGATCCTGAATTATTTTATTGGTACTGACTTTCAAAGCTTTATTTTACTTCTTCACTGTCTTTGAAAAATGTCTAATGATATCATCCAACTCTGTACATAACCTCTCCACTAAAAACCTATCATCTTGTGACCACAGCTTTAAGTGACTTCAAGAGCATCAGCAAGGAAAGGATTGAGCCCCAGCAGCCATGTGCAAAGCCTGATAATCAGTACATGGAGGAGACCTTTAACAAGCAAGCCCTCTGCTGCAAGCACACACTTAAAGGAAGGCCAGTCAGCAGGCATTGTGAAAGTTAACTTCTTTGGGTCAGAAGAACAAAGCACCTGCAAGTTCAATGGAGTCAATGCAAGTTGCAACAACTTGGCAGAGGAGCGAAAACCACATAGTTTCTTTATTATTCCATTATGGCATAATGGTGTGGATGTTTCAAAGGCATAAGAAGCCCACAGTCCATAAAAATACCACTGATACCACCTGCACTTCACAGGCATTTTGGTGGTGGAGAACTCTGACGATCATTATAAACCCCTTAAGCCAAACAGGTCTCCTTGAAAACAGCCTGTTCAAATGTTTCACCCCTGATTTGCTCTCTCCCCTCCAGCCGCAAGGGAAGGGCGTAAGAGGCACTTCAGAGACATGGCCTGATGGATGCAGCCAATGTTCAGAGATTAGCAATTCTCATTTCAGACTCTGCCACAGTCATACCTGCTAAATGGCTAGGAATGAACAACTCAGCTTTTTAGTAAAAATCACCTACAAGGCCCTCTTCTACCTCTTCCCTCATTTCAGCTCTTTCACTTCCATGCAATTAGCTGAAGTGAATATGTGCTTTAGCCAACCAAGTGTCAGGAATATATGTTAAATGTTAGCAATGCTAAAGTAATCCATCTTCATTTCTGTTCCTCATTGCCAGTTCCTAAATCCTGGTTCGTGCTGCTTGGGAGAAAGCTGCTTTGGATGGAAGTGAACAACGGGATGTGGACAGGAAGGGGTGTTGCAGGCAGAAACGAAAGGAGAATTTCACAGGTACTCAGAGAACTGTCTTAATTCTTTGCCTGTTTTCCCACATTTTATCACCCACCTTTTTTTCAATCTGACACTTTCAGTGAAAACAGACCTTCAGGAACTATAATTTTTGGTCCCTCAGGGAATGATAGAGCATAAATAGTAACAAACAATCCCACTGTTTGCTTTTACATACCCAAGAGAGGTTGCACCGAGGGAGTAAAGGCAAACAATCACTCTCCATGTCCCCTGGTTCCTCAGTCCTCCAAGCCGAGATCAATCATAAAGTGCCATCAGCAGCAGTAGACCCAGGATAAGAAACTTTCCCAGGAGGCACAAGGTAACACTGAAACAGGTGAAAGCATTTAGTTTTTCACCTGAAGAGAGCTGCTTCACAATAAAAGAAACTTTCATTACTAAATCTCCCTCACGAAATGGGTCTAGAGCTGCGACTCCCACAGTGTCATCAGAGAACATCCTAAGAACTGAAAGGCACTTCCCAAAGTGGCAGGCCAGACACACTGCTACTTTCATTAAGAGCAGAGTGCTCTGTGCTGTTTCTTTCTACATAGAGGGCAGCCCCTAGGCCAGGCACCCCCTGAGCTGCCCACAGACTCCCTCCTCCCCACCCCTGCCACGTTCACCCACCCTCTTGCTTCCTAGTGACACTGGGATAACCAGGGCTCTGCTCCACGGGAGTAATACGCCCCAGTTACCAAGGAAATCGATTGGACTGACATTTTTTCACTCTCTGCTTTGAAATGCTAAAGCACCATCCTTCAGCACCAGGAGACATGACAACTGATAGACCAGAGCCAAGCCAGAAGAGATGTGCATGTAAAAGCTGCACAGAGCTTCTTGCTGCCAAACTGGCAGAGGGCAATGATGTCCCATGGGAGGGGATGGGATGTGCCCTTGAGGACTCCCGAGAGGAGTGGGCTGCAAGGGTGCAGCAGGAGTGAGAGACAGAGGTAGAAGAGGCAGATTTCCCTGGCAGTGATGCTGACAGGGCAGGGGGCAGCAGACTTAAGAGCCAGACATGGGGAGTTCAACAAAAACACCAGTGTGGGGGCAGCTCAAGACTGTGCAGTAGAATTAAGAGCATATCCTGAGGCTTGCAGCTCAACCACAATGGATGCTGCTCCAGCAGCTAAGAGCCTGTGGGAGGCACTCTATTTTTGGTCAGCTCATCTTTACTCTTTTTCTAAGAGTTCACAGGCATGAAGAGCTTACCCCATTTTATTCCTCCACCCCCACTCACCTAGAAAAAGCCTCACAGTTTCATTCTCACAGCCCAGCTACTTCTCCTCTAACTAGCACTGGCTGCTGGTGAGCAGATGAGGTCTTCAGGAATATTCATTTGGTGTGTTCAGCAGGCACTTCTGGCAGAGCCCTCCAGTGTCTTGCAGGTCCATAACACTCTCATGCAAGTTTGGACACAGCAGCAGCTTCTGCCTGTTAGCTACAGGTTATCTGATGTATTAAACATCCTCAGGAAGTGGTAAGGACACAGGAAGCATAGATGGAGACACTGTTCTTCATCTCCTGTTAACATGCCTAGGAGATCAGAGTGGGTGGGATGAGAGAGGAATTTCCACTAATAGGCAGTTGGCATAAAGAACTGTTTGGATTCATTTAGGAGACGGGTTCTGTTGTTCTTTTTTTAATTGTGAAGCTATAGTAGGATGAATCACTAAAGCTATTAATATGATGGACAAAGCTCCAAATCTCCTCTCTATTTTAAAAATCGCAATCTAGGTAAGAAATAGGGAGAAATGCTACAAAATCCACATTAAAAAAATCCCAACTACAAAAAAGACAACCATACACTACTAAGACCCCCAAAAGGGAAAACACCAAGAGCTTGATTAGGGAGAACAAGGGTGAACAGGGTGACCAGCACGCCTAAAGAGGGGTCATCTAGTCCAACAGGTATTAACAAAGTGAGAAGTGCTGTTTTTGTCTATTTAGGCCTTGAGGAACTTTGTTGCCCACTGCCTGTACATTTTCCAGGCCAATGGTCAGCTTCCCATAGCTACAGCAGGCTAAAAATCCTCATAAAATGGAAAACCAAAAAGCATGAAGGAGACACATCTCCAGAGAGCATCACCACTCTGTGCACAGAGGGAAATGCCTCTTCATGGAGGCCAGCTTGGCTTTGGCCCAGCTGGTCAGCTCCTGTGCACAGCCTGCCAGTGGTGGCAGGGTGTCCAAACAAAACCATCTCCACAGTTCCCAGAAGCACAACCCAACTGGAAGTGGACTGGGACTGCCCTTGCCACAGGACAGCAAAGGAGTTAGGGCAGAGCTGCATGGGCAGGAAATGGGCTTCTTGTTACAGTAACACAGTGGGAGGGGTAGGAGCAGATATTCCCTCCTCAAGGACATTTTCCCCATCAGCACTCCTTACCCCTGGATCCATCTCTTGCTAGACTGGCTTTCCAGGACCAGTACAGGAAAAGAAAAGCATGCAAACATGGCATTTTGCACTCCCCCTGCAAAATGTCTTCTGTTCTTTCTCCCATCCCTGATGCAAGAGGCTTAGCTAAGGATTCAGTGTATGTAACACATGCAGTTTTAAATACCTACTTCATTCATCCTTAAAGCAGAAGTTGCTAGAAGGCAACTTTCCCAATTGGAAGGAGGGGGAGTTGGGATTCAGCAGCCAAGAATTTGCTTATATTCTCATCTCTGTCACAGATTCCCACAGAACTACAAGCAAGTCAATCCCTACAGCCCAAAAAGCTGTTATCATCTTATTCACTCTATTTATTTAATGAGATACATATATCTTTCACAGTACATAGCACATTAAAGAAAGGATGGTACACTGAATGATTGATATACTGGAACATTTTCTTTGTAAAAAGCAGCCAACTGTAGAAGTGCTGACTTTTTAAACAGGAAAAGAGCAGATTCTTGTAGAGGGAGTAAGCCCAGCAGTTAAAGATAAAAATATCATTATTGAAGCCTGATACGAAGAGAGGACATGAAAAATAAGAATTTCTTGACTATATAGTCTCAAGAAGAATTTTAAAAATAGAGCTTTATTTAAAAAAAAAATCAAAATATATTTTAAAAATGTCTATCTTATAAAAACCTTATCTATAGCTAGTTGTGATCAAAATCACGTCCATCTTCAGTTATGGTTCAGCATAAGTGAGGAATAGAAAGCAAAACTGTAAATCTTTCTATACAAGACTGCAACCAAGGAGACTGAGGCTCTGTACAATGGTCCCTATTGCAAAAGTACCTTCCATATGAACAGGAGAAGACTGGTGGTTACAGGACACCTCCTAGCTGCACTTATGGATAGAAAAATCTAAGTTTTCTCCCATTTAATATCAGAGTCTGTGAGAACTGGGACAGGAAGAAATCCAACCTGACTTGCACAATGATGAGCAGCCATTGTTTTAATATTTGTTGATACTCCTGTCTTGATGTACAAAATAACAAGTTAAAAAAAATTCCAACACTAAGCAGTCAATGCATAGAAGCAAGCCACAAAGTTGAGCTGAAAGTATAAATCTAAAAAGAATAGTTCTTGGGCTTTAAGATCTGCATTTCCAAGTTCTCCATCCATAATGGAGTATGAAATTCTCTTCCCAAACACAATCCCAGACCTCCAGAAAATTCCCCCCAAAAATATGCAATTCTGATAAACAAGCTTGAGGAGAGAGATGTAAGAAAAATGAGCTAAAAAGGTGAAGAAAAAAAAATAGGTATTTCTCTCAGCCCTCAAGTCTTGTTCACCTTCTGAGAGTCTCAAGCCTAAAGATGAAAACTCGAGTTACTCAAAATAACCATGGCTAGACAGAAGGGAAAGCTTAACAGGCAGAGCTCATTCCAGCTGACCTCTGTTCACCCGAGTATCCCATTGAAACCTATCTGGTTACATTGTCATTAATAGCCTCGTCATACGAGTAAAAACCCTCTAGTTTTGCCTGGTCTCTTGCTTTTAGTCAGTAAACAAGGTACCTTTGCCAGGGAAAAAAGTGTCAAGAGAGCAGCAGGTTTATCTTACTTCAGTGGTCTGCCTAAAGCAAAGATGGAGCGGGGGTGGCTGAAGAGAAAATTTACTAATGCTGCAAAAGTGAATTTAAAAGAATATGATGCGAAATCCCGAAGTACTGAACAAGACGATCTTCAGCCACCCCAACTGTGCCTCTGGGCTTTAGCTGCCCTTTGTTATTCTCAGTATTTTATCTATCCTTTCTTTCTGTGTTCTCCAGCGGGCAGATACCTGTTTATTTGGTACTGGGACTGGCGCTTAGCAGCATTTACAGCCTGAGCTCTCCCTGCTTTCCATCAGCATGGTGCCCAGGACCGCTCCTATGTGCTGCAAATCCTAAGCAGGAGCCAAAATTGTTCGGAGCACAGCGCAGCCAATAAGAACACTGAAAATCCCTCCTTGGTTACCACAAGCTCCACATTAGCATGTTTTTAGGGGAAGGCAAAAAAAAAAGTAATCCCATAGCAGCACGTGTCCGGCAAGAAATACATTTCTGCAAACCTACAGAATTTAGTCCATATCAGAGATGTTTTCCCCAGGAGACTTTAGTTTAGAAATCATAAAGCAAACCACAAGTCAAACAAAGAGGGACTACGAAGACGTGGGATTACAAATGGACTGCTGACTCCCTTCCCACATGTGCACACACAGAGAGGAGGGATTCAGCATGAACTTGCATGGAAGGGGGGAGTGAGGAGATATCATCGAAAACATGCCAACCTCCCCCCTGTCCTCAGCACGCTGCAACCAGGACTGCCAACAAAACTGAATTCAGAGCCGTATGTGATCAGCACAGCAAACACAGCACAGTTACGATGACACTCAGCAAAGAAATGCAGTAATTCAGAGCATCTGCAATCTTTTTAGTCTTGGAAGTACTATCACTGGTAGATCAGTGTTTCAGCACATGCACGCATACCTGGTGTTGCTAAATAACAGGAAATGCTATCCGGTGCCTCTCTTTCACAGGAGAAAGAAAAAAGAAGACACCTTAAAGCTATGCTTTGCAGGGGAACGAGCACTCTCCAGTCCTCTTCTTTCCTCACCACCACAAAGAAAAAGCAGAAATCCCATCTCTAAGAGCTCTCGGCACCGTAACCCGTGCACCATCTGCAGCCTGAGCTACCTTTCTCCCCCAGGTCTGAGCATGCTCTGTCTGCCGGCAGTGTCCTATCGCTCCAGCTGGCTCACCTCAATTTGTTAGCCTCCCAGAGGTCAGCCTTGCATGCAGGATGATTTGCTGCAGTATTCCTGCAAATCCCCGACGGGCGGCCACACTGAAACAAACACCACCGTGCTGTTTCACGGAGCTGAGCGTGCCTTGGGAGACAGGCGGCAAACTGCTTTGGGGAGGGGGGACACACACATTGTAGAAACCCCGCTTCTGAGGATCATTAACGCCACTGCTACTCCATACACTTCACACAAAAGAAGAAAACAACAGGAGAGAAAGGAAAAAAAATGCCCCTTGCTTGAGGACGTGAAAGCCTTTCGTCATGCTTTCTAACAATTCCCTGGGCACTAGGAAAGCAATTTCCCAGCTGTGATGGTCAGCAAATGGCTCAGAATTGAACAAGGCTGTGATTGCCCTCCTTCAGAGATCCAGCGAACAGTATTTTCATACTAAAGTTATTTTTTATGGTGGAATAGTAATTCCTAAACACAAAGGCACAGAAATTATCCAGAAGCTTACAAGAGAATCTCCTACTGTACATAAGCTCATGGAGGTGAGTGCCTTACCCCAACCTTCACAGCAGAGCTTGAACCTGTGGGGATTGAGCAACTTCGCGAAGATGGCAAACAAGATAGAACTGACTGGGAACACTTCCAGTTCTTATCCCCCAGTGGGATCTACAAGCAGATCATAGCCTTCCAAAAGGCTCATGGCACGAAGTAACGACATGGCACATGACTAAACACAGGAGTGAGATCCCAGCCCTGCAGGGACACTCCTGCAGGCAGATCACAAACAAACATGAGGCTCTGCAAACGTCTTGATTGTATATTTGCAGGACACATCTTGTTGAATACCTGCCTGTGAGGATTTTCCCTTTGAGACCTACCAGGTAAAATAAGGAAGGATTAAAAAGTCGAAAAGTTCACTAACATTTCCTCCCCACATGCTCAAGGTGGATTTTGAACTACAGTATGAGCCTATGCCTATCCTGAGAGGATCTCAGAGAACCACTGGTCAGTCACATCTGCCTGGGGGAAATAATAAAAAAGAGCAAAGAGAAGCAAGCCCACCCAGTGCCCTCAGCCTGTCCTATTGGGACTAAGGAAATCCAAAGTCAACCTTCATTGTCCTGTTGCCCCTCTGAATACAAAGATGTTGCCTTGTGCGGAACAGGTCTGATATTTTTCCTCTGAATTTTGAAACTCTAGGAGTGGCGTTAGATTTGGAGCTGACTTCACTTGAGAAAACACATCTCGACTCTGTGTTTTCCACACTTCAGAAAGCTCCACAGTATGACCTACCTCCCACTGATGATGGGAGCCTTTCCACTGACCCCATATATCTTGGTTAGCGACTTTATCAGCGGGACGCCGGATAACCCAGACACACCATGTTGGTCTCTTTCTCTTAGACAAGCTTTTATTTTACTGGAGAGAAAGGACAACATATACAGACTGGTCTGATCTTATTTATGAATAAACTTCTTGTCTACCCCTGGAATGAGTTATATTAATGGATTTCTTAGGTACAAGTTATACCTAAAGAGTTATAGAGTTAAAGAGTTTAACCCCAGTCCTGAAGAGGGTCCTGTTTGTCAATCTGCCACACCACAAAGTACAAAACTACATCATTAAGGGGTGGGGAAGGAACCATAATCAAGTAATTCCAGCAACTGTGAAATAATAACTGTCCATTACTATAGCCACATAAGGCACTAAGTGTGGCAGTCCCAAGCTCTTCAAAGTTAGCACCTACTACAAGCTGGTAAGGTTTGAATAGGAGGTCTTACCTCAGAACTAAGAATTTGATAAATATTTAATACCTCTCATAAAGTTGCAGCCTTCAAAACCAGCACCACATTTTAGAACTCCTAAAAAGCAGTACAGCACAAACAAAACTCATCAAGCTACCAAGGAAGTCTGAATAGATCCCTCTTGGTTTAGGGCTGACAAAGAGCAGGTAAATCATTATTTACTGAGTCTTTGCAGTGCACATATATGTTGCAGGGGTGCCTGCATCACTCTGAGTCACAGCATTTATTATTTATGGTCCCAGAAGGACTCTCTATAAGAAATCATTATTCTTGCAGTGCTTTTGAACCAAAAGTGCATTTCAGTTTGAGAGCACAAAAGAAAAATCATGCCTGAACTAACAAAAAAAGTCTTTGTACTGATAAATACAAAAAGGACACAAAGGAAGCATTTGATTTCTGGACACCAAGATTGGGACTTTACACAAATAGGATAACAATTTTATTCTGTAGAAGCTAAAATTAAAACTCATGCCAAAAGGACCAGGACTTCAGCCAAATATTGAAAATTCCTAAGCAAGAATATACTTTGACAGGGTAAAAGGTATTTTTCTGAAGAATACCTCAGGGGTTGAACCCCTCTTTGCTTGAATGCTTCAAGAATGACATGGTCCCAGGCCTAAGAGAAGTAGGATGCAAGTTTTACATAAATATTAGGTTTAAAAAGGGTAAAGTCTTATCAAACATGTTTTACACACACATACACACACACACAAACACTTGGGTTACGTCTTGACATCAACCTGACAAATAAATATTTATTCTCCTCTTCAGATATGTGCACGTTTTATACATACAAAACATATACTTGCCTGCTATCTGAATTTGTCATATGCTAAACTACTTACTCTAATAAACCCCTCCATCCCTACTAGGAACCACCCTAGCAGCACTGGCCTGCTCCTGCAGCTGTATGCAGTGTGTGTGGAAAAGAAAGATGTGGGAGAGTCACCTGCCAGTTCCCAAGGCAGGAGATGGCTTTGGTAGCTGTTCTGATTCAAGTTAGGTGTCACTTGTGCTCTTTCAAGTTCCCATTTTGCCATCAGTAATGACAGGTCAGCAGGGTGACAGAGATAAATCAATTCCCTCTCGTGCAGCTTTGCCAACTGCACACCTGTAAATGTAATTAGTGCCAATGTGTCTGCAAGGGAATCTGACATAATTCATGCTCATAAGAGCAGTTTGGTAAGTCAGTGATGTTCAGCAAGACTGACATGAGAAACCAAGAGTAAAACATTGCCTGTGAGATCCCTGGGTATGGCCTCACCCTGGTGCTTTCCACAGTTACCATTTAACTGTTTTTGCCCAGGCAGTAGGAAGATCATCTGCCTTCTCTCAATATTAAGCCACAACCTCACCTGAAGAAACACATCTCCCATTTTACAGACAAAAAGACTGAACCTGTCAATGGGATCTGGGTGGGATGCACCACACCAGCATCCGTTAATATGGGAGTAGCTTCCTGTCAAAAATCTACCACAATCAAAACCTCTTGCATATTCCGAGGTTGTATTAATGGGCTTCAGGGCTCAAGACAGAAGCTGGGGTCTCCAAGAGCACAGGTGACAAAGTAAACATGGTAAAGGACAGAAAGGAGTAAGTTGCCAGCTCCAGCTCTGTCACTGTTGCACTCGAAGAGCTGCCAGTGGAGTAGCCACAAGCCTGACACGCCCTGCTCCCGACACACTTTCCTCCCATTTTTTATTCCCACCACACTTGCTGTGCAGAAGGTCCAGGGGCCTCCTGCATGCCTGGGAAACCCCCCTGGATCCACAATTTACCCTCAAGTTGGAGGCCCTGTCAGAATGACTTGTCCTGGGAATTTTGGAGGAAAAGGAAGAGAACCTCTTTTCCTGTCTGTTGAGACAAACAGGGTAGTCGTAACCAGCAAGTCTCAGATGTCTTAGGAAATTAGGATGTTAATACCACAGCAAAATACAGCTATTGAAAGGAAAAACACCCCTGAATGTGAACATCATGTGCCAAGGTATGGAAAAGAAGAGACATAATAGAAATACAAAACTTGCGTTTCAGGAACTGACAGGCACTTGGACAGATCTGCAAGGGTGAACAGATAACAACTGTGTGGAAGTATCCAAAGGATAGGGCTTAAGATGTCTAAGAATTTAACTGCCTTCACTGGATTATGCAACTGGTTTGCAAGTGGGCTGCAGTTGTTCCAGAACTGATGAGAAAAAATCTCAGTTCACAAGCAGGATTACAGGAGGGCTTCAAGGACTGAGGTCCAGGACTTGGATGGTCTTTGTGGGTGCCTTCCAACTCAGAATATTCTACGATAGGACTGTTGCCTGAAGCTGCCTCTCTTCTAACCTTCCACTTTTTCTATGTTCAGAGACTTTGTGCTTCCTTAAAAACCTTGAGAATCCAAACCTACAAACCAAAGTCCTAGTACTTCATGGAAAGAACTCCAAAAGGGAGCAGTAACAGCATCTACTAATCTACAGTCTTGATCAAAACAGCAGTTTCGATCCAAGCTGGAGCATGTGCTTCAATTAGCCAGTCTCTGACAAATGCCTGGAAGTAGCTAGAACAGCAGCATGACAGGAAAATAGTTCAGAGCCAAGCTAAAGGAGAATCTAAATCAAATCAGGGGAAATAAAAAGGTTTACTGCCATTTTGAGTCCCGTAATTGCAAACTGATTGTTTTGCCTCCAACGCCCCCTTCAGCTACACTTGTACAACACATCCTCACATTTTAAAGGATGCAGCCAGCATACAACAGAACCCTACCCCTAGGAGAGCAGTGTAATATTAACAACAGATAGGAGCCCAGTATCACAGGATACCCTCCCTGTAGTGTAATCTTTTAGATTAATGCAAAAGGAGCACAGAACATCCATGTTCTGGGTGGGGAGCATATCCCAGGGGTGCTGACAGTCACGTGAAATTTCAGAGCAGAGCATTAGGTCTCACAAATCATAAAAATAACTTATACAGGAGGTTAAAAAAAAAAACGTGTTTCCCGACAGCATAAGCCATAGGACTGAAAAATATCTGCTGGCCAATTAAAAATATCCTAACAACTGGGTTTTGATTAGTACTTAAAAATCCCCATCTGATTTTCCCCATGGAAAAGATGAATTCTTACCTCGTCCCCCACCTGATTACAGTAGCATCAGAAGGCCCAGAAGAGAAGTAGTAACACATGGCTGCAGGCCAGGCATTTACTGTTGCTCTGAGGGCTACTGCTGCTACTGACAGGAGGGAGAAGAAAGCAAATGAATCATCTTTCTCAGCTTCAACATGAACCGCTGCACACAATAGGGGAAGTGTGATGAATACACTGAATTAATTGTAAAAGCCTATTTCAACTCCTCCAGGTGTCCTATGCAACCATTTACAGTTCAATACCTAAGAAGAGCTTCTTCATGCCCTCAGCAGCTTGAAAATTCATGGAAAGACTATTGAATCTAGGCATATTTATCAAGGGCACTGCAGTAAGAGGAAGAAGTCCAAGCCTGACCTGATGGGAAATTTTTGTATTAGGCTTGCTGTTGTATTTATCTGAATAGTAATAAAACCCAAGGTGGTTAAATTTTGCCCCATTTTCCCCCACCAATAAATCAATGTATCATTTCTCTACAAAGCCTTCCTTGTGACCCACTTGTGTGTAGGTTTTAACACCCCCATAAATAGACAACATGACATTCAATACACATAAGAAGGTGAAAGCTTCACAGAAAAACAGAAAGTATCTGTTGAAAGAGGAACACCTGCAAAACTACTGACACAGCTGCTATTCACCTGTGGCCCTTCGATCATGGGAGATTCCTTACCCAACCCTGCCACAGCACCTCATTTCTGTTCCTTTCCTAACAGCAAGATCTGCTGGCTCTGTTCCATCAAATGCTGAGTCAAGTCTTTGGCAATGAGAATCTCTTCAAATAACTGAAGTGTAACCTGACTGTCACTGAGAGAAGAGCAGCATCAGCCCGATAAACCAACTGCTGTTTAAGACAGCTCCAGTTAAAAACATCTGCCCTCATTCATTTTGTACAGCTCTGGATCCATGTGCTGATATTTGCAACGCCAAGAATAGAGTGGTCTTTCAGCAAGTTTAAAGAGTATTTCAAGACATCAAGGGCTCTCCAGACAGCTTCCTACATCAGGAAGTGCTTTTCCATCTCTAGGCTTCTGCTGGCATCAATGCAGCCATTCCCCAGAGAAGCCACCTAGCACAGGGAGGGTTGGAGCAGGGCTGAACCCTCTCTCTAGCAAAGCATTCCCAAGATAAGTGCTTTCACACCCAGCAGCCTCAAAGAGGAAGGCCTTATGACCTTGAAGACAAGACTAAAATATACATATGTATTGGCCATAGGCAGTGAATCCTATCCCAAGTCTGGAGAGGTCAGAGATAGAGGACATTTACAACCTTCCTGCCTTGGCTCAGCCTGCTTCACCCCTTCTGTGGCAGAATGATGTGCTTACTATCTAACCTGGAGGCTGACAGGAACAATCTGCTGAGGTAGCCAACCCTTCTTTCCAGGCAAAGGGATTAAAGCTACAGCACAAAAAGCTTCTCTTGCAACTATGAAGACCCAAATCTGCACCTGTGTTACTGCAGCAAGTATGGGAAATGAGAAAGCACAGCAGTCAGGGACTGAGGACTGACTAGAAACAACATCTTGCTGAGGGACTTACAGTTACACAAAATAACCACCATTTCTTTACCATTGAGGTGATGAACCAAACTAAAGCCCAAAATACACTGAAATAAAACCCCTCTTCTCTCATTTGATTTAATTTATTTAAGGCTTAAAAATAAGCATGTATGCAAGAGTCCTGTGTTCCAGTGGGACAATACATGCACATAAATTAAGCAAGGACTAGAGAACTTTGTGTATAATAGCTTGCCTTGTGTATAATAGCTTGCCTTGTGACCTCTGTGCTAAGTATATATGTATTTGTATATAATACATATGTATGGCTATTGCAAAATTCATATAAAAGATTACAATTAAAACAGAGACTACATATTTCTTCTGTGTTTATACCCACATTAAAAGATGATTAATCAGTGATTTTATAAATCCGAAGAAGTTAATTTCAATGAGTTGCTACCTTCCCAACTTTAGCTTTATACTTTGACACAACGATAACAGAGTCAGAAGCCAAGATACAGCAAAGCCATATATAAATGTGTGTGGAACTGTCCCAGGCAACCTTACAGGAGAAGGGAAGGTGAGAGCAGCTCCAATCTTCATTTTCTATTAACTCTCAGGTCTCTACATGAACATGAGTAACAACCTAAGTAGTAAAGAACAAACAGCCAGAAGCAAGGAGCAGAGGTAAGAACAAATCATTAAGAAGTGATAAGCACAAAGGGCCCTAACTTAGCTAAAGACAGTAAAAATGCAGACACACAGAGAAACCCACATCATGCCTCCTCAAAATGAATCTGGTCATATAGTTTTAGTGCTGAGTGACTGCCTCAGTGCAACACCACAGTGTCTGCTAGAAAGGACAGTATTTCATCTGTGTGCTTAGAGGTCTGATAACCTATTTTCCCAGGTGTGTCTCTCCCTCCTTCTAAGAGAAAATTACACAGCAAATTAATCTTTTTATTTTTCACCATGCCTCCTCTTCCCTCCTGCCACTCCTCCTATCTGTTGTGAAAGGTAAGCAGGAATATATTGAAATTAAAATCGAAATAAATGACAACAGCAGGAACAACCTGAGTCTGGTTTGGCTCACAAAAGTGAGTTTATGATACAGTTGAGTCAGTGCAAAAAAGAGGTCATGAAAGTGCTGTCACACACCTTTCTGGAGAGAGCTTTTTGTCCACATAGCTACAGATGAAAGCCTCATCTGCTCAGGGAAACTAATTTTCCAGTGCAAAAGGGATTTCAATTCACAATCCACCACCATCCCACTCAATTTACATTACATGTGGCCAGCTGGGAGAGGGGAAAACAACAGCAAAGTAAGACACAAAGCAACTCACAACTCACTCATTTCCAATGCATCAAAGGCTTATTAGTGAGTGTTCTGTGTGATGGACTGTGGTCATTCCCTAACTACATCTGAACTGTCTGCTTGCCAGATGCAAAACCCCATCACATTCAGGGAATCACTGACAATACATAGTGCATTCCTCCTTTGTAGGGGGAGTGCAGTCCCTACACACAAACTTAGAAGAGTTGGTTTTGTTTTTTTTTTTTCCTCCTGGGAGAGAAGAAGGGAAAGAGGCAGTTGATTTCAAATTCCTTCAAGGCATTTCCAAGGTATGTTACACAGACTGTGCTTAAGTATTTCATTGGTCACCTGTGATTCAAAAGTCACAAACAGCTTAAAACTACACAGGTCTCTGAGCTTAAAGAAACCAAGGTCTAAACTCTCAGTTGAATACCATGCTTAGAACAAAACATTCACATTAGTACACCAGTGAAGAGCACTGAACTGTCAAGATTAAGTGTTACTCTGGCAAAGAGTATGCAAAATTGAGCCCTAAAACATAATGGTTGAAATTTTAGCACCAAAAGACATTAAAAACTCACAGTGTGGCTTTGAGAAGAATGTAGCAGAAACATCCCAAACAGTCTAGTTTAGAAGCTCTGAGAAGGGAGAGCAAAGATTGCTTTTCAGTCTTAGCCATAAGACTTCACAAGAGGAATCTTTAAAAATCTTCTATGGTTTACTATCAGAGAACATAACTAGATGAATAAGAAAGATCTCTGTGCAAGCCCACTTTATACAAAGGCTACATAGAGCATAACCAATAAACCCATCACAATTTCTTGATGTCATTAAAGCATGGTCTGAATACACAGCTCTAAGCTGAAGAAAGAGATGGTTCTCTGAAACAGAAGTAGCCTACGCCAAATTTACACAACAAGGACTTCAAGTCAAGGACTCAAATCCCATAATTGAGCTGCTCTTTGCTTTTGGAGCAACAAAGAAGCCAGCAGATCAGACTCTAGAGACATCTTGCCCTGCTAATACATGATAAGAGTTTAAAACAGAGATTGTATCACAACCACTGTCTCTTGAGGGCAAAAATACACGTGTAATTAAATTGCTAAGGTAAAACAGTAAAAAGATGGAAAGGCAATTAACACCATATACAAAGAAATCTTTGCAACTGAAAACACAAGATCTGTTTTCACTGAGAATAACATTTTCTCAGCTGAACTTTGGCAAGTAAGCTTGCGTGGTACAAAACCTATTTTTTCACAAATCTCTTCTGTTATTAAATAAACTCTTATTCCTCTCATCTTTAGCCCCAAGCTCCATATATGCCACCTCCACATAAGAACCACGAGATCCTTATTTACTATCAAAATGCCCCTTGGCCCCTTTTCATGCACATGTGGCCTTCAGAATATCTAGCAGCTGAAGAAAGGGCTCCTGGATGCAATTGAGCAGAGAAGTCCAACTGTCAGTGAGTACCTAGATCTCTGTTGCAGTTTTATAAGGCAGAGTGAAAGGTCAGAGGAGAGGAGAACACTTGCATGTGTGTTTTGAAAGGAAAAGGTGAAACATTTTACAATGGAAAAGGGAAACATCAGTTGGTTTGGATGAGAGAATTGTGCAGCACAGCCTCTCACAGGTATGACAAAGCAAACTTTGGAGCACAGGATGGTCAAAAGGCAATGAAAGCTGGAGGCACGATGGGAAAAGTTTGTGAAACTTTTCAGGTGACACTGGAAAAAGCTTGAAGAGATGAAGGGGCAAATTACTGCGCTCTTTGCTTACATGGCAGTTGTAAGGAAAACTTCCAAGTTAACTCCAAATAGCCAACTATACTTAAATTCAGGTGTGTCTCTTCTCAAACCTAAACAAAGCAACCCAAAAGAATAAGAAGACCTAGGAATAAAATAAAGGGAAGGAAGAGAAGAAACAGCTAGGAGGAGAATTGAGAACAAAAGTGACGCAGTTGGACAAAGGATGTACAACAGAAGAATGTGCAACCTTCAAAGACTACTCTAGAAAAAAAAAAAAAAGACCAGACAGGGAGATTATCTTTTTGATCTGTATTTATCAATAAAACACCAAGAAATTTCCAGTCGTGAGCTTGAGACCTCATTGCATTGTATGAAGTAAACAAAATCACTTAAAACACAGGAGAAGAATGTGAGAATTTCAGTGCCAGCTGCAATACCGTTGGATCAGCTGGTGGTAATTCAATGAAACCAGTACTGTAAAATCAGTGCATGAGGAAAACTCAGCCTCAATCTCTCTTTTAGAGTCTCAAGGATGCAAGAGAGATGACATCTAATTCAGTACCAAAAAAACCAAACAAAAACATTTCCATCTGTACACAAAAATGATATATCACTTCCCAGTTAGAAAACTAGCTCAAATCCATGAGGAAAGAAATAGATGACTTCACACTACCAGGAATATGTGGACAGCAACCAGAGCAGAGAATACACTGCAATCTCAGAAAGCTTACATGACATCAAATACAAAGAAGCAAGAAACGTGGCATGAAAACGAACTACAGGGGAGGAAAGAAAACAGAGACAAAAGGAGTACTTCCACTAAAGGACAACCAGAAAAAGAATCAGACAGAGAAAACATCATAGAATAATAGAATATGCTGAGTTGTACTCATCAGAATTGAGTCCAACTCCTGGTCCCACATAGAACATCTCAAGAATCACCATATGTCCCAGAGCATTGTCCAAACACTTCTTGAACTCTGTCAGGCTTGGTGCTGTGACCACTTCCCTGCGGAGCCGCTTGCAGTGTCCAGCCACCATTTGGGTGAAAAACTTTCCCCTGATATCCAAACTAAACATTCTCTGACTCAGCCTCATGCCATTTCCTTGGTACTGGTCATGAGAGTGAAGAGATCTGTAGCTGCCCCTCCATTTCTCCTCACAAGGATGTTGAAGAACACAATGAGGTCTCCCCTCAGTCTCCTCAAGGTGAACAGACCAAGTGACCTCAGCCACTCCTCACCAGGCTTCCTCTCCAGACCCTTCACCATCCTTGTTGTCCTCCTCTGGACACTCCCTAGTAGTTTAATGTCTTCTTCACATTGTGGCTCCCAAAACTGCCCCCAGCACTTGAGGTGAGGCTGCCCTCACCAGAGCACAGCAGGACAATCCCCTCCCTTGCCCAGCCAGTGATGCTATCCCTGGTGCCCCCCAGGACACACTAGGCCCTCCTGGCTGAGTTGTGAATTATTGAAAATTTCTACATATTTCCCTGTTTGTTAGGGAGGAAAATTTGTGCACTCCCATGTAACATCCTCAGTCTCTTCTAGTGCTCCCACTTTCTAGCTTGAGGTGCTGCGGTGCTGTATCACCTGCTACAAACAAGGCTCTCTGCTCATGGTTAGCAGACACGGGCAGAGCGTGAAAAGTGAGAAGTGGAGGGATGCACTGTAAGGTATCAAACGATCAGGATTTCCATCTACATCAGTTCACACTGTTGAGTCAAGGACAGTAACACAGAACAGCTAAACCTGCCCTATCCTCAGACTGCTCTTCAAGGGGACAGGAAAAGGCTCATTTTCTTATCCCACTTCAAGCCACTCAAGTCAAACCTCCTTTCACAGAATGAGCTTTGCTTACCCCACACAGCATGATGCCAGGAATATACACCCAATGGAAGCAATGCTTCTGCTTCGATTTAAGGATGTGCCTAACTCCTGGCTGGATTAGCACTTTCAAACACACATCTTGTGGGTCAAGGATTTGCATTCTTACACATCCTTAAACTTTCCAGGACATGCCATTTATCATTCTGACTGTGATAAGGGATGGCAACACCCTGCTCGTTTATCTTGTTCTCAATACATTGCAGAAAGCACAAATATAGATTTTTTTACAACAAGACAGAGGACACTGATATCACTCTCCCTCTCTGATAATTTAACTATAGCATTAACATCATCAGGTTTGAATCAGAAGAAGGAAGAAAAGACTTGAAGAAGCAAAAAAAAAAAAAGGGGGGGGGGAGGAACATTTACTGCAAAAGAAAGAAACAAAAAAATCTGTTTATAGATCACATCTGAAAAGAACATCTCTATTAAATGTGATTTCAGAAAAACTGACAAGGATAAATCCACGTGCAGCTCCAGGTATTTCCACCTAAACATGGAAAATACCCATTATTCTGAGTTTATGAAGGGCTTCGTTTCACCAGTGCTATTTATACACACTTTCGTGGTTCATTTTAGACATATTGCAAGATTTTAAACCAACGGCCTTGGGTGCTCACCGATTTTAAAAGACAACAGCTCCCTATTTTTTACCATGTTCTTGAATTATATATGGGCTGTGTACTCCTTCAGACAAAGGAACTCATAAATTGCATTCTGCCTCCTGAAGCCAGATGCTTCAAGTAATCTCCACCCTCCCACCTCTTCATCACATGAAGATGAAGACTGCACAATGCCAGTCACACTGCAGACCTGTTCAGATGCTGCCCCTACCTGAAACAACATAATCCATGTGTTGAGATCTTCATCAGTCTCCATTATCAGAAGCTGAAATTTTTGCTACAGTGGGCTCAGGCATGTCCTGAGAGGGTGCTGACTGGAACACATCCTCCACAGCCAGCATTATGCCAGACTGCATCCAGCTCCTCTCACAAGTTTCTCTTGATGGGATTGCTCTCTCTTAACTGACTTTCTCTTTTATGCCTGGCTAAGTGATTTTGGCTGCACCTGCGGTCTGCAATACATTTCACAAAGAGCACAGTGTGCTCCATGACCTGGCTGCCCCTGAGCCACATGCCTGCAGGAATGCTGCCTAGAGCATTAGGCCCACTGCATGTGCTTGAGTGCACACATCCCATTTTGGACCCGCTTCATTACCCTTTTCTCAGCAAGCTTGCATAGAGTTAATTTAATGCATTTAAGGACTGAAGACCAGCTTTGCCACTCTGCATTGCTATCAAACATGTTACAGGCAGAGGATTTGGCCATACTCCATGGGGTTTCCTTCAGAGTCCACTTCTGAAAATAGCTGAGCTGAGCTTGAGCAGTATGAGAACAATGCTCCATCCAACACAGACCACCACCACCATGGAGAGTGCTGCATCTTTACACTGACCCTTGCATACCCAATCTCTCTCCTATGACAGCATAGGAGCGGGATGATTTCCAAGTCTCCTTATCTGATACTCTAAAAGGACAGAACAATACTGAAATACGCAACAGCGGTCCCTGCATTCAAGTTCTACTGGCCTGGTCAGCTTAATACATCTCTCTCTACTGCTACAGATGGGTATTCATAATGCCAAGACCAGAAAGTAGCATCAAGGTCTCACAGGAGTAACTAGAGGCAAGTAAATGTTTTCCAGCTTCTTCCTCAGCAAGAGTCCCCTGGGCTTGAGGACTGTCACCTTAATATTCAAATTCCCATGGAAGAAAGCTTTTTTATTTTCAAGGGTGACTTCCAGCTTCATCAACATTTAGACAGGATGTAATGAGCAGGAGGGCTGGTGTAATCAGGACACCTTTGAGAGAGATGGGAAGGGACTCTTTGTTTAGAGCCACACCTGGACATGCCTTTGCAGTGCAATCCCAGCTCTGTCTACAAACAGGCTTCCTCCCATTCAGAAATAGCTGTATTATGCTTTCTATCAGTACTATATAAACTAAAAACCTTTAAAATTCAAACACAAATCACTTCTTTTCTGATCTAGCCAATTGAAAAATGATGAATGACAAGAAGTCATAAAATTTACCTTGTCACCAGCCTATAATTGCTATTATTGGAGCTTCAAATTATGGTAGAAAAAAAAAAAGGAAGAACAAAATGGAAGTGCTTATAGCTTGTTTGGATTCTGGTTTACAAAGTAGAGCATTATCTTCGTCAGTGTGCAAGGAAATGCAATTACACTGTGGATCTCTACATCAAAAACCATCTACTTTAATTGATTATTTGAGTATTATACCAGCAAGAAAAGAATTACTGTAGTTATTTCAGAGTTGCTTATTGCTTTTATACATGTGATCTGTCTGCAAAGGTTAATATGAATTTGTCAAAAATCTAAGTTAATTTTACTACAGAATTATTATCGTATTAGGATTTAGGATTAGCATAATGAGATACTATGATTATTAGGATGCCTAATGGTATCCTAACAAATACAAAAATATTTTGAGATCTTTCTAAAGAGGAACTGGATATGGACTGAGGAGTAAAGGAGGAAGAAAAGGCTGCAATTTATGTAGGTGTGAGATTGTCTACAGATGGAGATTTAAGGAAAGAGAAAGACTAAGGAGCCCAATGTCAAAGGAAAAAAAAAAAATCAACAACAAAACTACAGGCAGACTTCCAAGACCTTCCAAGTAAAATTACAGTACTTTAGGTGCACTTGGTTTAAAATTCACTCATTCACCTTTCTTCTTTTTCTGGTATCTCATAAATACCAGATATAAAAGCCCACCAATCAAAAGCAATCAAAGTTACATTTTTAAAGCAAGCTTTGCCCCTCTGTTCTTCCCCCCAGGCTTCCAACTTCCCATCTCAGGGCTGTCAGTAGCTGTCAGCAGATCATATGAGAAATTCATCTGAACATACAACATAACTTGACAGGCAATACATCAGAAAACCTAGATGTGACAACAGCAAATTCCACCAGATGGTCCTGGATCATATCTATCTATTAAAAAAATTCTGACAGAAAAAAAAATCCTAACCACACATAAGCAGAGCTTCTGAGGAATGGAAAAAAAAATACCTGGTATATTCACTGTTTCACCCTTTGTCCTAACCATGCCAGAAAAGGATTTACACCACAGCTCCAGCTTGTCCTCAACAGTTTGTCCTGTCATTAGTATCTATATGCATATTTCATCCTCCTCCCCAAAGAAAAGACTTCTAAATAAAGATGTCTCTCCATTAAAAGCAGTATGTACTACTAACAATGCTGCTTTTCAATTGAGAAAATTGTGTCAATGACTCTGGAGCCTGGTCTTGCTCCAGCACCAGCCTGGTCTCCAGGAACTAAAAAACCATGTGGTTAGCCCTGGGAGTAGCTGCAAACTTGAAGCACATTCAAGACTCCCTGTTTTCCACCCTTCCCATCTCCCTGTTGCTCTGGCAGACAGCAGATTCTGTTTGGATTCAGGTTGCCTACAAACCTCATCAGCCTCTGCAGCGACTCTTTTAGGACAGACCTTTGATTGCCTTGTCCACTATGAGTCATGCAGGTCAAACACTGACTGGCCAGACTTACCCTCAATCCAGGTAAAACTGCCTTTCATACATGTGAAGTACAAATCCCATTCCAGCAGGCACAACCTGCTCCAGCCTCAGGCCCACATGAAACAGTGCTGTGGCAGGCACAGGGTCAGGGTTGGGACATGCCACCCTCTGAGAAATGAGCACAGTCCCACAGCAAAAAACACCAGGTTCAGAAGCAGCTCTATGGCTATTTCACTGATGCTGTCACTGTTCTTCAGCTGAGCACCACCAGCCTGGCCACAGCAGCAGCTCAGCTGTGACAAAAGTGACAGACCTATGAAATGTAAATCCAACTGGAGCAGGCTGTCACTGCTCAAGTGAGACCTCAGGGACACCATTCCTTGCTCCTGTTCTGCCCCCGCCTTCTACAGCTGTGTGCAGATACATGTTTTGCTCTGAGAGAAGTAGTTGTGTGTAACTGCAAAAAACTGCCATGTGTCCTTGTCCTCCCAATCACCCATGCTTGGAAGCAAAAGGTATTTAGTCAAATATATTTTTAATTGATAAAGCAAACAGACATGAATCTGAATGCACAGAGGGAAGGAAGACAGTGAAGGATGTGGTATTATTTTATCGTTGTTTAACAGGACAGGATAGTGCTCCAAGTCCTTTGGAAATCTGACAGTTGCTTTGAATACAAAGCTGTGACTGTGGTAGAAAGCAGATCTACTCCCTGTCAGTGCACAAGCTGCACTCCACAGCTCAGGGCTGAGGAAGTCTCTCTTCACGCCAGTGTGGCAAAATCGGTTTTCACCAGGGAACCAGACTGATCCTTTAACCAAGGAGTAGTTCTGTATATCACACATACCTTTTTTCCTTCTCCTAAGGATAGCTCCTTCCATTATAGATTCTCCTCTGCTGTTAATCAAAGTGCCCCCATTTCCTGAGTGAGAAACACCTGTGTGTGGGATTACTCCATTGCACTGTTTATTGTCTCCATCCAATCCATTTTACAATTATCACCTTTAGCACAAAGTTACTTACATCGTAGGCCTGAGAACAAAAAGCTTATGAAAAAGGCAATTCTCCCCTCCTCCTCGAACTTCAACAAGGAATATATTATTTTTCACCGTGCCATTGTCATTTTGACATAAAAGAAAAAGTCAGTGACATTTTCAAGTTTTGTTGTTGTGCACCAGTGGGGGTTTCAAATACTGCAGAAGAACACAATTACATTTATAGACACTTTTGACTGGAACTTAAATATTGCAACAGCTATAATGGTCTCTTAGAGATAAGAAAAATAAGCATTTAGCTCAAAATGTATGTTCTGATTAAACTGAAAATGGACACCACCTTTTTACTGGAGTGCCTTTTAGCATCTAAAAGTTTTTTCTATAAATACTAGACTATGATTTTTCAAACCATCAACTTCCTACAGAGAGAAAAATACACATCTTACTATTTAATCATTCTCAGCTGAAATACTGTAAAAGAGAAAGCATAACATGTATTTAATGAAATTGATGGAAAGTCACTTCCTCCCATTCTGATATTTAATTATATCTCATTAGAAAAGCAAAAAATTGTGTAAATCAAAGTCCATGAATCAGCTGTTTACTTTATTTATTTATAGGCATTTATATAGTGCTCATCACCATAGCAACGAGGAACCTTTTTTTCCTCTTGTTCAAAAGGAAAAGTTGTAATTTCAAAATGTGATCCTTTGACGTCACAGTGCAAATAGGTACTTAGGTCCTGTGCTGCAAACACTTCAGGCAGGTGCCTGAAGTACACGAACCAAGTCAAAGGTGTGATGAAAGAAAGAGAGAAAGGAAAAATGGAAGGAAAGGAACCATTAAAAAGGAAAGAGTAAAGGGCTTTCCTATGAAAACCCACAGTGTGCCACGTCCCACAATAAGCCATGATCATCCTAGTAACCTTTTACCTGTAATAACAAGTGACTGGTTCATGGAGAACAGTCCAATTAACGAAGACCAATCAACAAGTTCCAAATTTATGCTGAGGGCACTGGTGAATATTCTTAAGCAAGGATTTCTAAAAGGCCAGTAGCTTAAAAACAAGGCTGTAGAGGGCTGTCTCCCTTTTGCGAAAAGTCAGGAACCTCACTTTGACTACTACTCTTTTCTGATCCCCCAGCAATTAGGCATTACCAAATTCCCACAGACTTAATAGACTTTTTAAAAAATGCCACCTGCTCACAAAACACCAAAGAAATGTGTAAAATAGAACACTGCTCCTGCATACACCATTATAGAATGAATTACTAGTATGTCTTGCAATTGCAGTTTCCTCATGATACTGCTGGGAACCTCTTTTCAGACCTCCAAAAGAGACTGAAATTGGTTTTACACTGTTTCATCTGGTTCCTTCCCACCATTGTATAGATGATACACATACATGAACAATGTAGCATTTTAGATTCTTTTTAAGGCTAATGAATTACTAATTGGGACAGAAAAGAAAAAAAATCTTTGGCCTGTTGTCATTTTGTTATATAAGAGACATTATCATGAAGATTTCCTCAAGACACTGGTATGTGAAGTTATTATCTTCAACTCTGTATTTGTTTGATCCTATCTTCCTCATTAGCCAATACTGTCCAAAGCAGTTAAGTAAGGAGTGTTCAGCTGTTCCTAAACTAAACACATAAATCTTTACTTAGGACTGGTGGTTATTTTGTAGTCTTTTTTTATACTGTATTCTAAATAGGGCAGAAGCTGCATGTATGACAGCAGGAAAAGTGACAAGTTCCTTATCTGGAAAAGCACCAGCAGGCACTGTTATCAGAGCAGACCAGCTCTTTTTAAGTGGATTGATGAAGCTATTTTTAAAAACACCTAATAACATCACAGAGGAGACTCTGATCTCTGCAAAGGTGAGCCGCACAGCTCGATACTCCTGGGAGGCAGCTAATGAAACTGAAGCTTGTCATACACAGGCTGCGTCCAGTAATTGGCTTTGAACACTTGCAGCTGAGCCTCCCCCGTGCTGAGCTCAGTGCCCCACTCACAGCTGTGCCAAACACAGGCAGAGCCGAGCACTGCCTGGCATAACCAGGTGTGAGTGGCCCTCTCTCCCCTGCCCGTGCCACCAGGCACCATCTGCATACTTGAAAGGCAAAGAAAGAAACCTTCCAGCCCCTCACACCTACCAGCTGGCTTCCAGGACAGGGAGAGACACTTGTGTAGGGAAGGTGGCAAAATGGTGTCGGAGTAGGTGGAGTACTGATGGAGAAGAAGGGAACACGTTCAACCACAGAAGGTGAAGACCTAAAAGGAGAAGGAAGAGGGTCCCATGTCACACCTTCATCCAGCACAGCGGAACCACCAACAAATGCTAACCCTCAGTCAGTGCTCTGTGCCAATGGTGCAAAGTCCCTTAGGGACAGCCACTGGCTTCCCCAGGAAGGCAGCCAGCAAAACACAGGAGCATCACTCATCTCCCCCAAAACTCCACTAACCCTTCCTAGCCCACTCTTCCCTGACCTTTGTGGACCCACAGACCCACTCTACCTCTCAACATAAACACTGAATTCTGCAACCACCCTGGAACACAACCTAAGAAAATACTGTCCCACAGCATGAGAAGACTCTGTCCTCTTGAAGGAATTCTATCTGCATCGCTGAGGACCTCTGATCTGGTTCTGGCTCTGTGATTTAATGCTCTCCTTTGCGCCACCTTCTTTTTCATGATTCTTCCTGCCTCCCACTACTTCCTAGAAAAATCCACTCCTTCACAGCCTAGATATACCCTGACTAGAAAAGCCATTTTAAATAGAAAGCAGTTTCTTCTGCTGAGAAAAGTCATCCATGGCTCTGATCATTTGATAGTTTTACTTGTGGAAGATCTCTATGTTTTAAATCACCTCCTAAAGACCTTGTTAGAGCACAGACCAGATACATTAAAACTCTGAGGAGCAGCAACTGGATGTGGGCTGGTATCATAGGGAACCATTTAAACCCACAGCACTTATGGAACACTTTAAAGCAACAATTTTTAAGAGAAAGGGGGTGAGAAAAAGGGGAGTGAGAATATTCAATTTCCAGATGACTGAAGCAAACCTCAGTGAGTTCATAATGAGATGCAACTCAGGAACTTGGAAATTTAACTGGAAAGATTTCCATATAGTAAATCCATTTTGCATATTGCTTAATAAAGAATAGGCTCTAAGTAATTAGTCCCAAAACATGACCCGGGCACCTAGAGTGCATGTTCACGGCACACTTCACAAGTGTTGGAAGCTGAAATCCAGCTTTGATGACAGCGAATTAAAACATAAAACTGAGACTCCAAGTAAAACAGCCACCTTGCAATCATAAACCGTTCAAAATGCACTCTGGCAGAAAAGCAGACTGCAAGGCAGCTTTCCTGTATCTAGTTCACGCATTTGGTATCTACCACGGTTTAGAAAATGACATTGCAAAATAAACACCCTGTCATACTGCTGATGTGTTTAGCATAAGTCAGATTTGTTTCAGGGAGAACGTCCTTGCAAAGAATATGAGCTCTTCAGGTTCCCAGCTAAGTCAAGGCTTCAGCTAACAAGCCAATCAATCAGTTCAAGCGTTTTGAGATTGCTCTTAAAAGGAGCCGTTTCTGTTTTATTACCAAAGTCAGCAGTCACCGTTTAAAGTCAGCATTTGTCAATAGTTACCCAACTATGGCACTGGTGTGAAAACATTGATAAGTTCTTGGCTTGAGCAGTTGCTCAGATACAGTCCTTATTCTCATCACCAGAGAAGAGTGTGCCTCTCCAACTTACTTATTTTTCCAAACATGGAGCCTTTATCTTCATAGCCCATTTAAACACTGAATTAATTGAGGGGGGCTAGAAGGAAGCAAGGGGACCCAGCAGAAACTGGTGAGCCCACCCTTAGAACATGCATGTGCAATGCATCCAGAGCTGACACAGGCAAGAGAAACTTTCCCACCGCGCTTAGTCAGCACGCAATAATTAAAAAGGTGCAGGGTGAGATAAACCCGGCATCCGTATCCATTGGGGCCAAACTCGCAAATTCATTGCTAAGCTTTCAAAGCCGAAGACAGGTGTCGGGGGGCTAGGGGGGTGGTGTCCCAAGGCACTCAGCCATCAAGGAAAACTGTCAGGACAACATAATTACATCTTTTCCTGCCCCAGTAGGCTTTAAACCTGCAGCGCCTTTGACCTCTGGGGAGGTTATCAGAGTTGTAATTGAAGAGCCGCCTGCAGGAGCAGGCACCGCTCACCCTCACCGCGGCCGCTCGGGCCGGACCGCTCTCGCTGCCCGGCTGTGCAGAGGTGTCCGCGGCGGCGGTGCCAGCCCCGCTCCGGGAGGGTTCCCTGCCTTGTCCGCCTCCCCGCTGTGGGGTCGCCGCCGGCCACGAGGGACGTGGCCCCGCTTCCCCCGCTCCCCCATCACCCGCTCTCCCGTCGGGAAGGAGGCGGCAGCCGCCGCCAGCCCACACGAACTCCCTCCCCCGAGGGAGCCCGGGCCGGCCCCTGCCCCGCGGCCGCCCCGCACCGCCTCACCTGCCGCCCGCGGCAGCGACCGCCCCTCGGCTCGGCCCGGCCCCGCCACCCCGGCCGCCTCCTCGCTCACGGTGTCCCCGCCCGCCGCCGGGCGGGTGCGCCTCGCAGGCGGCGGCCGCGCATGCCCGGTGCGGGCGAAGGGCATTGTGGAGGCTGCAGTGCGTGCGGCCTTCAGGGCGGGTGTCCTGCTGCCGCGTTCAGCGCGCAGGCTGTGTCCGCTCCTGTCCGCCCGTTCAGCGCACAGGCTGTCCCCGCTGCTGTCCCCGCGTTCAGCGCACAGCCTGTCCCCGCTCCTGTCCCTCCTTCAGAGCACAGGCCGTCCCCGCGTTCGGCGCACAGCCTGCCCCCGCCCCGGCTCGGGGGTGTTCCGCGCACAGCCTGCACCCGGTGCCAGCTCCCACCGCAGCCCGGCGGGTTCCCCTCCCGGCTCTCTTCCCGGCCTGCCCAGCCTCCTCGGCTGATCGGTTTCCTGGAGCCCTCTGCTTTTCCCAGCCGTCTGCGTTGCCCATCTGCAGCTCTTCGTCTTTCTCCCAAATCTCCTCTAGCCTCCAGAGAATCATGGAATTATCAAGGCTGGGAGAGACCTTTCGATCATTCAGTCCGAGTGTCCACCCAGCACTATCGCTGTAGCCCCTAAACCACCCAGTACCAGATCTAAGTGTCTCTTGAACGCCTCCAGAGATGGTGACTTCAGCACACTCCTGGGCAACCTGTTCCAATGCCTGACCACCCTAACAGGGAAAAATTTGTTTCTAATAGCTTATATGAATCTCCCCTGTCCCAGCTTAAGGCCATTTCCTTTAGTCTTCTCACGCTAGGCGTGGCAAAAGAGACCTGGCCCCACCTCACTGAAACCTCCCTTCAGATGGCTGTAGAGGGCAATGAAGACTTCCCTGAGCCTCCTCTTCTGCTTTACCTCCCATCACCTCCCCACACTGTCCTACCCCTGGCCCTCTGGGTCCCTTTCTCACTCTCTGCTCCCCCTGCCTGACAGGCTTCTTCCTTGCTGCCCACATTCCTTGCCCTCTTCCACTCAGAAGGAGCTGCTAAAGCAGAGGGCAGCCATCCTTATGATGAGTACACAGCTCCAAATCCACCAGGAAAACCTGACAGATCACAGGCATCCGCATCCTTAGTTGGGGAAGGTTCTTGCCCACCAGGGAAATTGTGACAGGGGTGGCAAGTCACTTTCACATGGTGGTGTCTGCTACGGTCAGACTTCACCAGAGCAACCCAAAGACCATTACAGCTTGAATAAACCACCAAGAGCATGCTGAGCCTGCAACAAGAGGTTGAATCGCCTGAGCAGGTGGACATGTGTGTGTAACAGCACCTCTGCTCCCAGCCTCTCCCAAAGTCAGTGGGGCTTTTGTCTTTCACTTCACTGAGGCTTTTGTTTCTCATCAGAGCTTCCGATTTCCAAGCCTGTAGAGAGCTCTCACTGAATAGGAAGGGCAGACAGAGCTTTGGAAGCATCTTTCACATGAGCTGGTGTTTGTATGCATAGCTAAATGCTCCCAGAGTGACAGGACTGCTAAACATGCATGTAGGAATTTAATATAAAAGTTTAACTGTTGAAAAGTTTGCTCCTGAAGAGCAGATAATCATTTGAGGGAAATCAAATCTAAAAGCTTAGTGCTTCTTCCTCCAGCCTCTTTTTTCTGCCTTACAGATTTTGTAGCTAATAATCTGAAGAATTAACTTGTGTTACAAGAGATCACACAATAACTGAGGGGTTTCAGGAATGCTTGTTGCTACTTAGAGTTTAATTTCGTTACAGGCTCTATGAATTCTAGTGTTGAGCTCCCATGGACTGAGCAGGCAAATGTTAGGTTTCTGAGATTTGTTCTTCAGTTTGCTCAAGAACTATTAGACTACTGAAATCCATTGCAAGAAATCCCATCTATTCTGTTTCTCCTTAAGTTTCTGAGCTATAGTCCAGTGGAGAGACTTCAGAATGTTGGCTCCACATCCCTTTAACTAGAGCAGCAGTGCCAAATAATCATTATCATCATAATTTTCATTATTTCATTAGAATTTTCACTAGAATAAAAAGTTACTATTTCAAAAATATTTAGAGATATCTATTAATCTTCCCAAAGCACTTGTGAGTAGAAATCTTGACCAAGATTTCACAAATACCTGCATGGATATTCACATAAATGTCACCTGCAGTGCTACTTTTCTTCCTTGTTATGAAATATTTAATGAACCAGTCAAAAGCCAGACACTACAGTAATTTGAATCAAGTGGCGAGTCACGTGTCACAGAGGATGAATGGCCAAAGACACAGACATAATCATTCTAGAAAAAAAGAACACCCATAAGCTGAAATGTGTTTTTATGAAATATTCATAGGGTTGTGGTGATTTATTGTCATGTCTGCTTCAGAATAACCTGCAATGGGAAAAAGAGCATAATCTGATAAACTTTTCGTGCAAAACAGTTCATTTGTTATTGCTGGAGTAAGAAGTTTGTAGACCCACATCTGTTTAAGCACATCATCTATAAGGGGTAGGGATGCATTTTCCTTAATGCAAGGTTTTACAGGGGATACCTATTGGAAGCAGTGTGAACATGCTAATGGTAGAGACAGTCCCTTCAGGTGCCCAGGCATAGGTTCCTAGTGCAATTTTGGACAGTTTAGGTTGCCCAAGTCGTCTGCATAAGGCTGGTAGGTACAACATGGGACCTAGAAGAAGACGCTGCCTGGTCTGAACTTGAGCTTCAACGTTATATTGAGCTTCGCTCAGTTATATTGCCCAAATCACTTCTGATGTGACCATTCAGGGAATAAATCAGCTTTTACAGACACAGGCAGACGATAGGCTCACAGCTGGGAGCTAGAATAGTTGAGCCACCTTTTACAGTTCAATAGACAGAGCTGTATCTCGAACATGAAACAAACAAACATTGGAATATTTCCAACTCGTATGCCTTGTATTCACATCACCTTCTACACTTGGGCCATAGCTCTGTCTGTGTGTGCAGCCTCTTTAAATGAGGAAATACCAGAGGGTTGGGCCCTGGCAGCTGACCCCACCCAGCAGAGTCACTGATGTGCCTGCTCATGAGCATTAACACACGGGACTGCAGTACTTCAAGCCTTGCTCAGCTGAAGTCAACTAGATCCACTTTGTTGTGTGTCTCTGTGTGAAGCTGCCTCAGCTTTTTTGGCCATTTACCTAATGCCTCTGCTCTCCCTTGCTTTTCATTACCTCCGTGTGCTGCACAAATTGTGGGCACTTGTGCTCTCATCCTTTCCACAGCAGGACAGAGAGAAGGATCTACACAAGCTGTTGGTAGGATCTTGCTGGAATTTAGCCACTCAGATTTTTTTGAATGTCAGCTTTGTAAAATGTATTTGGTGGGAGTAGTGGGACACACAATCCCAAAGGATGTGGCAGTGTGCCTGTGGTATAATCACAGCTCAGCAGAGCATGCAGGCCAACCAGCCAGTATGTAAAACTGGATGAGCACCAGTGATTCCAGTCTTGTAAGAGGTAATAAGCAACATCCGTGGAGTGTGCTGCTGCCTAATCATCCTGGCAAGGAAAACTGTTTCAGCCAAAAACATCAGTGAAGCCATTTGGGACTGAAGGCACCATGGAACTCTCTGCACATCCGCTCAGCATATGCAAAATGCGGGCAGCAGAGAGAGCTGAACGAGGGACTTTGAAAGTGCTATATGCCTCAAACCTCTCTTACAAATTCATGTAATTCACTAAAGAAATTATACATATTCATGTCATTTTACCTCAGGACTATGAATTTGTTTGGAGGGGATAAATGCTTTCTTGCCTCCAAAGAGCAAAAATTTCATTACACTGTCTCACTTTTGGAAAAAGCAAGCAGTGACCCCAATCTCTGCAGTACCTGGCAGCCAGTAATAGCTGTATCATGATCAGTATCTGCCCTCTAGTAGCAATTTTTCACACACTGATGTCGAACACATGCAGGAGTAAGAAAAGAAATAAATCTGTTGCTGAGCAATGCTGCCACTGAAATGACTTGTGTCTATGAGGTGGTGAGGACCCTGGGTGTTCTGAAGCACAGCTCTGATCCCAGTTTCACTCCTTAAGACCAAGATCTGGGTAATTGCTGGTGTTGCCAAAGAAGGTTAAGGCTTTGTTTATCTTGTTGCAGGTAAAATAAGGTGAAATGAGCACATGCTGTTAAACAGGTAAGCAAACATAACTATTCTGTACAAAGAGAGATCAGAAAAAGACTTCTAAGGATGACAGTTAAAACTATCCTCTAGTTTCATGGTGATACTAAAAGAACAAGAAGACTTCCCAGTCCCACAAGCAGGGCACCAACCCCTGCTTCTGCTGCTAGCAGTTGGATCCCACTTAGCACAGAAGTGAGCAGCATGTGGCAATCCACACTAGCATGACAGCAAAGCAACAGAGAGAGTAGCTCTTTCCTAGCTCCTCCTGGAGTGGTGACAGCTTCTGCTTGGTTTTTGGAGTGGTCTGCTTAGTTTGGAATGCAGGACAGTTAGATAAGCAAACACCTGATTTTTTTAGCCATTCGCTTATTTAACATGATACAGGCAAGCTGTTAAGCAATAAGGAATTTTTCTGTATAACAGGACATCCATTCATATATGGACTTGAAGTAGATATTTTTGCTAAATATAGAAAAAGGCTTGCACTAATCTAAATTCAACTAAATATAAATCTCCACGACACAAAAAAGGAATAGGTGGCTACTAGTGGCAATGAATAAAAAAGATAGGAAAATGGAGAAATCCAATGACAGTCGGCATCAACAGATGTGCCAAAAGCTCCCTTGTATGACAAAATGACTGTCTCATGAAATATTAGCAACTATCCAAAACTGGGAAAGTGTGAAAATCTTGTTGCTGTATAAATTATCTAAGACACTCCTGCCAATTACAGACTTGCTGTGAGGAAGAGAGACATTGGTAATCATGACAGTGACTGTGTTCGAGTGTCATGTGAATATTCCTGGGCAATTATTCAAATCAATCATTTCTTGTCGGTGTAGGAAAGATTCATCATTTTTAGTACTTCGTGTCACTCAGTGACTGAATTGATGGTGCTCTGCTATCTGTGGTGCTCTGTAGTCTGCCTGTTTAAGGTGACAGCACTGTCTCATATTTAACTGCTGAGGTGAAGAGCTGTCCAGCAGAAAGTAGGAGAGCATGGGCCCAGAATCCATGAGAAACATTACACAGGTCGTAAGACACCAGCTCCGTTCTGCACTGAGCAATGTCCCACCTAGAGGCATTTTTGGAAGTGGCAGTAACAATGCTGGCTGTTGCCACCGTGGCAGGGCATGAGAGGGCTCTAGATGCAGGGAGAATGCAATCCTTTTAATCACTCTTCTTTCACACAGGATGTATATGAGACCTGCTAGCCATGTCTTGTCATTACAAATCCTCCAACTTCAGTGACTGGCATCCCTGTTTGTTGAGAATGACTCCCATATTTGATGATGTTCTGGCTTCTTGCTTTCCTAGCCCTGTGTGCTCTGACCTACCCTCTCACACCTGCTGTTCTGCATAAAGGGGGCCTCCTACCACCACAACTTCTTTCATCCTCCCACCCTTCCTGGCAGGAATTCCTCTAACAGAGGGCTGTGTCCTCCCTCCTTGAGAATTACTGTCGGTAGGAGACATGACTGAAAATGTGCAATGTCTCTGTATGATCACCAAACTGTGACAACATAAATTTTGATCTTTGACTTGGCTTGATACATCTGGTCTTACCTTCCTTTTTTATATCGAGGTATAATATATCAATTCACTTTTTTGTTTTTAATTAATATGCCCCATCTCTTCCTTCTGGCTCTTGTAAACTATGCATGTATAAAGGCTGATTCCAGCCCGTTCTCACAAGGGGATGCATTAAAGCTGCAGATCTGCCTTTGCAAAGCCTTAAGCATCTGATTTTGTAAATTAAATAAAATACCATCTACATGTTACTGCTAAAAGTTCTCAGTATCAGCTGGGTTTCAGTACCACAGGGCTTCCCTGCTTCTGTTTGAGGAAAAAAACTAACACCAGCAAATGGTAACTTGAAATGGAATTTATTCTTTAATAAAATAACAAAACAAAGTCTTCACAGAGGAGTAGTTTCCTTTTTTCTACATGTAAGTGTTTGTAACAAAATAAAAGAGCGTTTAACTCTTCAGGCTGGTGATAACAAATAGAGATGTGGTTCACCTCGACTTTTACACGCTCTGTCTCTCTTTTCAAAGAGCTTCTTTCCTTTATTCATGAGCTCTTTGGGGACAGGATTTTTAACAGTTCTTTCTGCCAACTTGTGGTTAGCAGAATATTTGCTTTCCATTTTTTTTTTTTTTAAGTGTGTGTTGTGGCTCCCAAGTATCCATCTGTAACTCTCTGAAAAAATCCGGTAGCTTGCGGCTAGAATATATTTTGGCATGCCTAGTTTGTCACTGGTTAGCTTGGATGCTGAAGTTTAAACTGACACCTGAAATTCACCGAGATGAGCAGTGCTTTGGAGACCCTCTCTTCAGCCACCTCTTCCAGGTCACCCCACTGAAATACTGAGAGATTATTGGCATTGGTACTGAGCCATCACACAGGAGAGAATTTTGATTTTTTTTGCTTTAAGACTGCTTATGCCACAGATTATCCTCACTCCCTGGATCCCTTCTGCACCTCTAATGAGCTATGATGCCTCATTCACATAAGGTTTTGGCAGTGCATATCCTATTTTTTGGAAGGGATTTTACAGGAAAGGACACATTTTTATGTGTTACACCTCCATAGCAAAAGTGTGAGGTCTGGACATAGAAGATAACTATCCCTGCTTCACTTGATGGTTGAACAGTCCAGCCTCTCGCTCTTTGTATCTGCATTTTGTAAGATGTGAGCTGCCCCAGTGTAGCATAGCCTAACTTTTGTTATCTTCATTTAATGACACACAGATATGAAACAAGGAGGCATTATACCTCCTCCCAAGACTGCAGCTTGAGAGCTGTGTCCATCCTGCAAAACAATGGGAAACATCAAGCCTAATGCTAAGAAATCCCAGTCTTCCTTCGGGACAATTAGTTCCATTTTCAGCAATTCGTTTGTTTTTCATGCATGCACAACCGTTGTGGTTCCAAATCTAAATGGGGGTGAGTTAAAATGATTCCTCTGCTCCATAAACACCACTGCCCACTACCGGGGGAAATGGTGATCATTCCATCCTTCTCCCACCTGCAGAGGAATCTAGACTAGCTGGCTCCTGCCTGAAAGGGTTCAGATCTTTCTTCTTAGTGAGAGGAAATGATCTCTTTATCTCTTTTTCTGAGAGCCAGACTGTGACAGAGAATGGAAACTGATTGTCCTGCTTTTCAGGATGATCCTGTTCCGGGCCAGTCAGAAGACAATGCCAACTGCCAATCCTTATGTGGCATTGTTTTCAAGTGGGAATGTTTGGTCCCAGTGAACTTTCCCTTGACTCAACTAGAACCTTGCCCTCCTTGACAGCAGCCCTAGGTACCACAGAAGTGAATTGGGAGAGCCAGGTCAGGTAACAAAGCTGGCTCCCTTGTTGGATTCTTTCTGCCCCAGGAAGTATGTTCTTATGAGCTCAATTTTTAACTAGCACAGCAAAATAAATGAAAAGAAGGCAAAGAATAATGCTCCACTTCTCTGGGAACACAGGGCCTCAAGGATGTAACATGAATGCAACATGTCTGTTTGCTGGAGAATTCATACATAGGATGGAAAAGAACTCTCCAGGGTGACAGCAACACAGGTATTCATTTTTCCCCTTGCCTTGCCCTGCCCTGCCTTGCCTTGTCTCTTTTTTCTTTGCCTTTCTTTTTCTTTTTTTCTTTTTCTTTCCTTGTAGTGGAAAACATGTAACATCTGCCTGCGTATCTGAGCGGGGAGTTTGGCTCCTTCCATTCATGTCACAGCAAGACAGAGCATCTCTCCGACAGGATCATTTTCCTACTCTTTCAAAGCACCACTGTCTGTGAGCGTGCCCCAGCTCTCCCCTCACGCACTTTGTGCTGACAGAAAAATCATCTCCATCTGAAGTTGCTCCATCTCCCTGCAGCTACAGCCCCCTGTGAGCTGAGCCTGCCTTCCCCCTGCTCCCTCACTTACAGATGACACATCCCATCTCATTTATATTATGAAAATGATTTCCACGGGGTCACCTTCTGCTTCACGCCTGAAATGATATAGAAAATTAAGCTCTTCCTCTTCTGCCACTTGGATTTAAATTGTAGATTTCAAATCTGTCCTCACTTCTCAATCCTTTAATTTTCCACAGGCAGTTCTACTGCAGCAGCAACTCCTAGTGACTGCATTAAATGTTAAAAAAAAAGAAATCACAGGCGCATCCACTCATATGATGTTATGATGAGTGAGGTGGATAATAACAAACATGCAGTACTCCAGTCACCCACTGGGTCTCTTTCCATTTTCTTCACAGAAAACCTAAACAACCTGCTGTGTGGAGTATGAAGAAGGTCGTATCAAAAGAACATCTGCATATTAGTGTAGTGATTAGCTTGTAGAGTAGCACCCAGTGGTGAAAGGGCTTTTATCTTCCTTTCCACACGCAAAAATGATGTGTCACGTGAAGGAATGCTTACACTGAAGTCAGATCTGACATCTGTTGTGACTTCTCAAGCATTTAGTCAAAAATATTTCCTTGCAGGTGAGTTTGGCAAAAGGCATTTGGCTGTTTAAGGTAAAGTGCTGGACTTTTTTAGGAAGTGTAATTGCAGTTACTGTGTTTCACAGGCAAAAATACTGCCAGGAATGAGTAATTCTTGATATGGGATGCAGACAATACAGTAAATATGCAAACCAATACTTTGGAAATTGTGTCTTTCACTTAAGCTTGATTTAAATGTGTGAATTCTTTGCAGCTTTCTGGTATTTCCTAGTCTTTACCATTGTCTTTCTTTATTACAGGTCTGAAAGAAGCTGCTGCCATATGGAGAGCTGGAGGAGCCAAGAGTTACATTCACCAGCAATGCACTATTCAAAGCATTTAGAAGCTGCCAGTCCTCATGATCCCAGACCAAAGCTAACCTTTGTAGCAGCAGTATTAGGTTTTCTTGCTTCTTTTTCCAAGTCAGATGGTCTTGGCACCCTCTTGTGAAGAGCACTGGGTCAGATGTTCTGAGGGGTTACTCCTGATGGCAATTCCTGTGCTAACTCAGATGCAGCTGCATCCCCAGTTACATTCAGTCTACGGGACAGAATAATCCTCTGCATTTTTTCACTGTGTGCAGCACAGATCTGATGGGTCTCACCTGAGTACTGGAGCAGAGATGGAAGAAAGGAGAAGCTTTTGCTCTTTTTTTGGGCAAATGTCTGAGCTATTCCACAGAGAAGGCTACACAATAAAAATTAATCCAACTCTTTCATAGTGGCTAGTGACTAAATGCACAACTGTTGAAAGAAGCATCGAGCTATCTGTTCAGCCTTCCTTGCAGCACATCCTTCTATCCAGAGCATACTCCAGAATGTGTCTGGGGAGTGAGACGGGTCAGAGACACTGGAAAGATGAAAGCTATTGGATTAGCATTTTTGTCCTACGGCTGTAATAGAAATCTTTAGTAAGCAAAGCCCAGGCATGAAAAATCACATTGTAGCTTGAAGATGAAGTCCAATTTTAAGCTGAAATTCACTCCCTTTAGTGGTCTCAAGGCCAAAGTATGCACAGAGACTCTGTAAGTCTTATTTTCAGGGTGTTAGCAGCACATAGATCCCTCTGCTGGTTCCTCTGTAGGTGAATGAATTGGATCCAGAGCACAAGCACAAGCTCGTATCAGAGCACTGCTGTACGTCATGTTTGAAGACAACTTTACCCTTTCCAAAATCAAAGATTAAAAGAAAATCTGACTGAAGGAGTGCTGACACATTCTGAAAATTTAGAGGTGAAAGGGATCTTCTGGGGTCTTTTAATAAACTGTTATAAAAGTAAAATTACAAAATACCACTCTTCTGCATGGAAACCTCAAGGCATGTTCCCAGCTTTGAATCTAACTTGTAGACTGTATTCCTCTTCTATTTCCTTTTACAAGACATAGTGATATTCTGCCTCATAAAGAAGGTCCCTGCAAACCCCTCTGAGCTGTAAGCATCTGGTTCTGCTGATGGGACTCTTATGGACAAATTTATGATACAGAACATTTCTTCAGTTAGATAGCAGATGTAATGTGTGACTATGGTAGTTATAGTCCAAGCCTTTCAACTGTGGCTTTGGTTCTAGGATCACTAACTCATGTAGGATAATCCACCCAAGTGGTCTTAGTTATCTAGTCACCACACAATCTGCTCAAGGACAGTCTTCATGCAGAATAAGGAATGGAATAAGGAACCACAGGCAGCACTCTGAGACCAGGCAGCCTCAGACAATAATGCCCCCTACTGATCTTTGAACAATTCCAGGGGAAAGAGATGTCTCAAAGAGCTGGCAATGGCAGCAAGGCTGATAAAAGCAGCAAGAACCTGTGTGAGGAGCACAGACAGGCACCTTGAGGTTCCATACAATCAAACATATAGCACGGAGGAAAGTAAGTGCTCAGAAAAAAACATGCTTTGAGAAAAGGCTGGTTTGAAGATCTTGTATTTTAGGGTGAAGGAGTCTCAGTAGCTAAAAGTTAAAATTTGGCATTTCAGCTGCCACAGAAGTCCACGGACTGTCTCATCCAGGCTAAGGGAACTGTGGGCATGTGGCTGCTTGGGAGCTGCAGGGACACTGTGAGCACAGCTCACACCAAGACATTTGCAGACCCACATCACAGTCGATATTGCATACAGACCATGGTCACCTCACTTGGAGAGAAATTGAGACAAGATGGCAATGACATGACTAAAGGTGTATGCATGTATGGGTAGGCAAATTACTTCCTTTCTAATTAGGGTTTCTGTAATGCCTGGGTCCTCTTACCAGCCCAGCAGTTATAATCCTTTACAGCCAAATGCTGACAGCAGCTTCATTGCCTATGAACCACTACTTGTAACAGCTTTACTGAAATTTGGTGTTTGAAACTTGGGTTGCTCTGCATTATGTTCCATTATTGTGTATAGAGCAGGTGTTTCCAGTGCTTCCAAGGAAAATACTGAGTATCTGTAGCCTAGGAGTTACAAACTTGTATTTTTAAAATTAAAATAAAGCTCAGATATTTGAACAAAAAGACTGCTGCTTAGTTTCCTCATCTTCCCAGGAACAAAGACAGCCATTCTGCTACATCCACTGAGAGCCAGCCACGGCTCAGAAGAGCACTCCTGTAAACTTCCTGTGAAGTGCAATCGACTCTGTAGCTCAGTGGAAGTTGCTGTACTTCCATCCACACACCTTCAGCAAGCCTTAAATTGTCCTAGGAGCCACATCTGTGCAAAAAATACAAGGATGAGTATGTAATTTGCTTGTCACACACGTATCTATGGTCTAGGAGGTAAGAACAGCCTCCTCAGCCACAGAAAAGCTCTTTGCTCTCTGGCGATAAGGGTGAGGAATTTCAGTCGATATAGTCCTGTGCACTGGGAGCCTCAGGCAGGACAAGAGACAGGACCTGGCTCTGATGCTATCCTCAGGTAAATTACTTCCTATTGTAAACACAGCCTGTGTTTCCAAGCAGCTTCTTCCTGCCTATAGACTTGCTTAGAGAGTGAAGGTAACTTCCTGCTAAGTTTGCTGTGGCAGCCTGTCAGCATCAGACGAAGACTGCTTTTGCAAAAATAAAAAGACCATAAGAAATCTGAAAAGTGAGGTTGGATTTTACTATTACCACTACCCAAAAAACCACTGTGTATCAGTGTGCCCTTGGGAATACATTCAGACAGCGAATGTATTATCATGTGCAGTAAACACTGTGAAGTTAAAACCCTCGGTGGCTTCTTAAGCTTTTTTCACTGGATTAATGTCAGCAAAATAGCATGGAAAGTGTATTCAAGTGGTTATTATGCACCACTCTGATCAGGCCACATGAAGTTGTACCTGGCACCTTGTATGCAAAGGAAATCTGCTTTTGATGGAAAATAATGCATGGGTAATTTGCTACATTAGCATGTGACAATTAGTACGCAGGCCTTATGATGTATTACAACTACATCTTAGTATGCATGCATGCAAATAGACACATAATACATCAGTGTGTTAAATGCAGGCATCTCTAGGACAGAAGGTGATATAAACAAATCTAAGCAGAAGTTTTGGACACAGAATGAGGGCTGCATAATGAGTGCCTCAATTTACAGTCCAATAACGTATTAAATATTCCACCACACACCCTGAACAGTGTGCATATATTAAAATCTCTAATCTATCTACTTTCATATTTTTAAATATATTAGGACTTTCTGTGGTTTTTTCTTTTTAAATTGCACAATCCAGGGTCACTTAAATAGTTGCAGCTTGAAGACGAACACTGTGGCTGTGTCAGAGTAGGACATCTCATCACTCTCAGTTTTGTGCATCTGTAACCATGGTGACTTTGTGGCTGCAGCTTTCCCCAGACTTGGTGTAACCTGGGGTGGATAAAGGCATGCTTCTCCGTCTGGTGTGGATGTCACGTACAGGATCTCTTAGGATACATTTTTAATTACTATGTTCTCTTAATTACTCCTTCTGATTTCCCTGGTGAATTGCCTTTCTCGAATTTCAGTGACTCATTGTGAAACCAAGTGATATCTTTGCTGTCTTCAGTCAGGAAAATTCATCCCAGACCATCCCAGACAGCACCTTCTCAAGGACAGCACTCGTCTGAAAAGCAATGCAACCTGGTGCTTTGTGCTTGTGGCTACCGACCAAATGCGGTGTTTTTCAAGTGCAGATTTCCTTCCTTCTGCTGTTGGCCTTCCCAAACCACACTGGAGAGTGTGGCCGTCCTGTCCAAAGTGGCCTAGGTGGGCTCCACCACATCTCCTCTCAGAGAGTTGCAAGGACTGCATGGTGGTGACCCCAGCAGAAGTGCAAAGGTGACACATGACGGGGTGTAAGGACAAGGGAGGCTCTCATCACCCCCTTAGCAATTTGGTCCCCACCACGGCTGTCAGGCACTCTGGAGATAGACTCATAAGCCTGTGGGACATAGTGCCACAAAAAAGCTGTTATGGTGTTCGAGGGGGAAGCTGTGGGGTGTCCAGCACAAATATCCCACTCACTGGGAGCTACAGACTGCAGTCTGTAAGTCTGCAGTGTGTAAATCTCACCAGCCCCTGCTGAGAGGGGGCTTAGCTGGGCAGTGTCCCCTGTCACCACAATCTTTTTAGATTGCTCTGCTACAGCACAGTGTGCTGGGACTAAACAACTCTGGATTTAGCCTTTTATTTGACAAGGTACATAGCTAAGAGCTGTGATTTATCCCTTTAGAGAAATCACTTCTCCTGGTGTGTTAAACTCACCTCTGGGCAGAGGTCCAGGCAGCACAAGCCCTGCGCCCCAAGCAGGCAACTCAGACCATACACACATTTTACAGCCACACAACATGGGACTGAGCAGCTGGAGAGGGGCAGTGCCAGACTGCAAGGGTGTTTTTCTCCCAGTATACCTGGGGGGCTTGTCTTCAACTTGGCCTTCATGAGCTAGGAAGTCCCCTTACACCGTAGATTAATCAGCATTTAGCAGAGCACCCATGTATTCTTCCACTTAAACTGCACCAAACACAAGCAGTAACTGCACTATTTCTTTTTTTCTACCTGGGCAGTAATAGATCTTCTTTTCATGAAGTCATCCTTAGCTGAGCCATCTCTGTAAATAGCTGAGCCGCTGAGGTGCATTATTTATCACCGTCAGATGTTCAGCACACGAAACCGAGCAGCGGGTGGCAATCGGATCACCTTCTCGCTCAGATGGGATGAGGGGGATTTATGGTCAAAAGCTGTGCCATGGAAAGAACACACAGTACTTGTTAATTAAGGACAAGCGGTTGAAGACCAGTACTGCTGCATTTCTGACAGAGGGCAGCATTGAGTTTTTTATCATATAAAATAAAACCCCAACAAAACACTGCTTGGCTCTCCAGTGATTGCGCAGTTCAGAAAGAAGAAAGCTTATCACTCTCGTTTTTCAAAAAACTGTGCTATCAACTGGCTTTTAACTAAAATTTCCTCTTAGAGCTGGCTATTTTTTGAGACTGTTTAGGCAGAGGGAGGGCATGGTTGGGGTTGTTTGCTCACAGCTTCATGGAAAATGCTGCTCTCTGGTCTGCCCCTTGCTGGGCCTTGGCTGCTTCTCCTCTACCCAAGGAGAAAGCCACCAAAAGCCATGAAAGTCACCAAAACTAGATACTACCTGGGCAGCCTTGTAATGGAAACATGTCCTGTAACACCCAGCTGTTGTTCCCCTGTTTTGGGGGCCTGTGGAAAGGAAGGATCTAGGGGTGCTCAGAAATCATCTGAGGAGCCAACAGCTCCTGCTGCAGGCAGCAGTTTTGTGAACCAACTTTGGACTTGAATCCCTCTCTCACTAAAAATCCTCTGTTTCCTCCTGAGTTTTAGTAAGACCAGAGAGCTGTGATGTCATCCCCACAGCTGCATTAGGAGGGGATGCTGCTGAATGGCACCCTGGGCAGAGGGCTGGACTCAGGAAATCTTGAAGGGAGGATTTAGCTGGTGCAGTCTCTAACTCTCTGTTTTCTGTTAGAAACACATCTCTTTTTTTCCCTGCCAGCAAGGAATCAATTTAATTCCTGAGAAATGTAATTTATGATTAGAAACAGTCTCTGATGTGGGAATTTACAGCAAAGCCTGTATCTAACTTTCTACTGTTCCCAGCCTGTTGCATCTCTGGGCTCTGGCTGCACCTCCATTTGTAGTTGGAAGGAGGCAATTCCTACATGAAATTGGCAGAAGAGTGGGTGCACCATGAAATTGAGCGGACAATTGGAAGCTTGCCCACTTAGGAGACATTTTCCAGTAAATGTGGATGTTTCCCAAAAACAGTGGGTGTAAGAGTGTGTGTGTTATCTGCTGCAATACCGCCTCCCTGTAGGCATCTTCATTATAAGTTTGGGAGAGAACTGCTGCATATTCCATCTTTGCCCTGTCTAATTGATATTCATTCATTCTCTAGTGGGCTTAATGTTGCTGTCTGCACAGGGGAAAAAATTAAAATAACAAGACAAGGAAATAATAGAAGAAGGAGGTGATTCTTTTTTAAACCTTACTTGTGAGTGAAGACAAGGAATCATTCGTCCCGAGCCTTTGTTCTGGGAGCCCTCGGCACAGCAGTTGTCAGAGCAGGTTGCGTGAACAAGGTATTCAAATGCCTCAGAATACATCTATAAATCATGTCACCACTTTTCACTGCAGGAGCCAAAGAGTAGGAGGGAAGAGGGATGAGAACAGCGAACAGATCAAACAAGCAACCTTCAGAGGAGACATCAGCCCCACCATGATCCTTGGCGTGATCTGAGCATCTTTGAGGGTTCCTGTAGGTAGTTTTATTTGTCTAAAATAGGATGGACCCTAACCAAATATTTATGTGCCTCTCCAGTGGTCTTCAAAATATTTAAAGTTCTTTGCTCATGTGGACTGAAAATCTTCAAAGGAGCACAAATCTTCTTGACTTGCAAGATGATATGAGCACCTATGTCTCATGTCTGCTTTTGGAAATACTTCTTGCAAGGCAGGCTGATGGATATTGTCCAGCTGTCCCGGCAGGCAGAAGTTCTGCAGCCACTCCAGGGCAAAGGATATTTGGACAATGAAAGGGAAATGAGGATATTCCTGTTTCACCCAGCCCTGATTGCTTTAGGAAGGATGCAAATGTCTCTACAGCTTTACCTGGAGGTCAAACAGGACCTGATCAGGCCAGGTTCTGTGAAGGGAAGCTCAGCTAAGTTGTCAGGTCTCACAAGCTGCATATGAGGGTCCTGGGGCCACTTGGTGCTCCTTTGCCATAGGTTGGGGCCAGGCAGTGGGGTTGCTCGCCAGCCCTGGTACCCCTCATGCCACACAGCCAGACAGCCTAACATGGGCACTGCTGACTGTCTGTGGAGCTGGTGGCCAGTCACCGTGGGGGGAGAGGCTGCTGTGCCCCCGTGGTGACTCCTTGGGCCCGTTGTCCCCTTCCATCCCCTGCACATTGCCAGTTACTGTCTTTCTGCTGTAATCTCTGCCAGATCTCACTCCATGTCTGGTCACTGCTTGTGGCTCAGGGTATTTCACTGGCTGCCACTGCTGTCCCTTTGATCACTGCCCACCCCAAGAGGACCTTGAGCAATTGTGTGCTCAGAGCAGCATAGCATTTTGGCTGTAGCTGCCAATAGTTTGCCTATGTTGTAAGGGATCTTTGTCTCGGTGAAATCCTTGAAGGTCTGCTGCTTTCACCTATGGACAGCAGTATTTGGAGATTCATGACAGGCTTTATGGGTCTGGTTTTATAAGCTTTTAAGTGCTGTGCTTCATTTGTGCCTTGATCTCCCCTGTCTGTCTCCCTATAAATGCATGTCTGGGATATGGAATGAAAAGTTGAAGCTCACGTTAGCCACACCATCTCCTTACGTGCCTTAACTAGTCCACCTCAAGACTAACTTAGGACAGCTTCAATTTGAACCTGCTTATATTTGCACCCAGGAGGGGAGAAGATAACCCACTTTTATCCTATGAGCTGCACAGGAATGCAGAGATCAGAGGCACCAAGAGTTCAACTAAGTATAAAACTGTCCATGGCACTACCACACTGCTGTTTGTCAGATGCACAAGAACTGAGCTTTGCAGAGACCAAACCCAGCAACTGTTTGTCTTCTGTGCAAATCCAGAATACTACTGGTTATGTTAACCTTAACCTACCAAATTTTAAACTTTGGGTGGAAAGAAACCTTCTGAAGGTGGCAAATGCTTGCAGTTTTGTTGCCAGAAGCCTTTAATTACCTGCAGCATTCCAGATGTAGGTCATGTTTACTACATCAAACGCTAGCAAACAGCAACAATACAACTTCACAGAATAAACCACAAATTTTAAGCAGCAAAGATGCTGCCTTTTGAGCTTCTGTTCTAGATTAAGCATCTTTTAAGCCCCAAACAAACAAAAAATTATGCTTTCCTGTTTCACACCTCACCTCAGGATGACTGTAGCTTATTTATTGAGTGCTCATAATATACTGTGTGGTTGTAGTAGCAAGCAAAGCAAACTGGGCCACAGAAGAGCTGTAATGTCAGAGGAAAGCGAAACAACACCATTGAGCAGATGATTTCATGCCTGGAAGAGCAACCCTCAAAATTCACACTTGGAGAACATGGAGGCTGTGCACAGTCCAGTGCCCGGGCTAAGGGTAGGGTACAAACCTTTAGCAGACAGAAATCACCATTTTGTATGTGAGCTGCCTCCACACCGAGATGGGGAAAGCCTTGAAGGTTCCTCCCGTGGCCAGCCCAGGCACGTGGCTGTGTGTTTCATCCTGCCTGGCATTCAAATGGTGGGTGCCAGCAGGAAAATGCATAAGGGCATTAAGCCAACTTCCTGAGAACATGCCACTGCTTCACCCTGCAGCCATCAACAGCGATCACTTTCAGTGCAACAAATCCAGCTTTGCTTCTGCAGGTACATCCCTCACATGCTCCAAGGTGCAGGGCTTTGCTTCTGCTACCTGCTGGAATGGGTGTGCCAGCATGACTGGGAAATACTCAGACACAGGATGGCTTAAGGCAGTGGAAGCGATGGGAAAGAAGGAAAAAAAATCTTCTGAGGGAAACATCTGTTCTCCTTACCATTAGCTACAAGTGGTACCTTTTTAATTATTGAGATGCTGGAGCTGGCAGAGGTTGTGAATTGACTTGGTAATTATTTAGAAGAGCCCCAGTTGCTGGCAAGGATTCCCATGTAGTCATTTTCTAACTGGATAGAGGGAGAAATAAACTCTTCAAGTATTTATTATTATTATAGCCTGTCAATTATGAAGATTTATTCATTCCTGGGTAACTACCTTGAGACTTGGCTTTATCACTTCACTGCTGCTGCCACAACACTATTATATATGTGAAAATGTGAAGGTGAGGCATGCTTTTTGAAGTTAGACACAATTCATCTTCCTGAGTTTTGACAGCTCCCCACCATGTACAAGATAACACCGTCTAACACACCGACCATGGCATTACAGCCTGCTTTTCTCAGGTTTGATTCAGCACAGCTTCTTAGCTCACACACTGTAACATCTTTAAGTGAGTTGAAAGTGCAATGAGACCCAGTTTTAGTGTTTTCCACAGCTATCCAGAGTGCTGTATAAAACTCCCTGGTTCATTGGGCTCATGTGGTGCTGAGGCCATATTTAAGCCCATTGAAATTGGGATTTCAATTGGTAAATTCCCCATCTTTCAGGTCAGTCAGGTCCTGAATTTAGGGCAGGTTGACCAAGGTCTTTAGGAAATGTGGGGATGTTGGTGTTTTGTTCTGTGTAGCTCATTTAAGCCTGTTCATGGATGCAAGAGAGGCTCAGCACAAAGCTATTGTTTTCTGGTCCAAGAAGGAAGTGGCTTATGGTGCCTTTTCCCTCAGGATTTGTGTCCTTTCCTTTCCTTTCCCCTTCCTTTCCCATCCCATCCCATCCCATCCCATCCCATCCCTCCCATCCCATCCCATCCCATCCCATCCCATCCCATCCCATCCCATCCCATCCCCCCATCCCTTCCCTTTCCCTTTCCCTTTCCCTTTCCCTTTCCCTTTCCCTTTCCCTTCCCTTTCCTTTCCCTTTCCCTTTCCCTTTCCCTTTCCCTTTCCCTTTCCCTTCCCCTTCCCCTTCCCTTCCCCTCCCCTCCCTTCACCTCTCCCTCTCCCTCTCTCTCTCTCTCTCTCTCTCTCTCTCCTTTTTTTTTTTTTTTAAAGAGAGCAGCAGCCTTCTCTGGTTTTGTTGAGTGAGGGGCAGATTTATTGGGGCAGAATTAAGGAGATAAGAGCATGGGAGCCCCCCTCATTCAGACCTCAGTTAGAGAGGCTATGCCTCAGGAAAACCTTCCCCATCTCCTCCTTCCTGCTTCCCTGTCTGCCTGCACAGCTGCCTGTCACACTGCTTACACTGCCCCCCAGGGTGCACACTCTCTGGCTGGTAGGTGACTCCAAAATTTGCTTTCACAGGCTTTATTTTGGGAGCCATCTGAAAGACATGGACTGCCTGTGAGGATTTGAAGCCCTGCTGCCTTGTGTGCTGTAGCCACAGTATACAGAGGGTGCCCAGCAGTGAGCCTCGAGAGGGTGGGACCCTTCCAGTCCCACCCCAAATTGGGGGTCAAGGTCCTGGGCAGCGGACTTGCCATAAAAATGCTCTTTGCAGTCTCATCCCAAGCAATGTGACAATTTGGGGCCATCTGCAGATTTGCCACCTCACTGCTCACCTCTTTTCCAGATCATTAAAGCATGCATTAAACACCACCGGCCTTCGGAATGGATTTGCGAGTCTCTCCTACAGCTAGCTGGAAAAACAATCCTAGCTCCTTATTTTCAGCCTCCATCTCTGTTTGTGCTGTGCTTTCCCTTGCATGATGGGGCGATTTCCCAGTCATGGTTATGCAAGGTGTGTTAGTCAGGATCCCTCACATCCTGTGCAGAATCAGGGTTGGAATTTCTACGTGAGCCTTTGGGGAGGAGCAGGTGCTGCTGCTGTGCTTGCCAGCTTCCCAGCTGTGCTGCAAGGTCTTTGCTGCCTGTGTCAAGGTTGTGCCATGCAACTCTTCCAGAGGCACGGGAGAGGCATTTGGTGAAGTTTCTTCTATTGCTGCTGGTCTGCTCTGCGGCTTTTTACAGGAAGCTGTGCTGCACCTGCAGTCTGGGATAGGCAGAACCTGGAAAGAAAAGATAGAAACAGCAAAACCAGAGTCACTACCAGGCTGGGCAATTAGTTTTATTTATACGAACATGCTTCCCCACTGTAGTTTTTGCTTCCCTGGTGCATGTTCATTTTTCTTTCTCCTCTCCTCTTCTCAGAACATTGTGGGGCCATGAGTTTCCCAGCCTTTTCCTCTAGCTGGTCACCAGCCCTGCTGCTGGGTCAGCACAAGCGCAGTGCCCTCTTGCAGCAGCCCCAGTGCTGCTGTGCAATAGCCGGGCAGATGTGCTCTGGGGGCTGCACTCTGCACCCCATGCTTCCCCCCGCCTGCCAGGTTTGGGGAGCTGCTCCTGAGCTCCCTGTGAGGGACAGGGCTCATTAAACTGCTTGCTGTGCTCTGCAGCATTCCCACTCAGCAAGGTCATCACTGCCACCTTGAGCCATTCGTCCCACCTGAGGGAGACGTGGCAGGGAGCCTGTTGGGAAACCTTCCCCTGTGCTAAACCATGCTTGCTGAAAATACACCATGGGATAGAGCCCTGAGGAGGCAAACAGCCTGGAGCCAGACTCAGGTTACATCGTCCCTGTCCACCAACCATTTTAAAGAGAGGCACACAACCCCAGCCAGATGATTTGTACCTTAACACATGGGGTGGATGGCAACCACATCCTTTGCTGCCTTCCCTGGTTGCCAGAGCAGAGATCTGGCAGCTCCATGGTTGGCTGGGGCATCATCCCAGATCTCAGCCATGAGCCTGGACATGGGCAAAGCACAGTCCTTTCTTCCCAGCATCCCGCCACTCAGAGGAGCCAGCATTAGTGGGGACAGGTGGCAAAAACCCCATCACAACCTGTGGGATCCCCTGGAGTGGTGGGGAGTGCAGAGCCCAGGCTGTGGGTCTCTGCCAGAGGCGGGGGTGTTTGCAGCCCAGGGGTGTCAAGGTTCAGAGGACTCTCCAGCCCAGCTGGGCTGTATTTTTTTTGGATGCACCGAATGGAAAATATTAGCCTGTAGACAAAACAGACACTGTGAGGAGGAGCATGGGGTGGGATGCCCACTGCAGGAGCCGGGGCTGGAGCAGCCAGCTCCCCACTTGGCGAAGCTATGCCAACTATGGGCTGCTAGGGAGTGATGCTGGCACCATCCTCAGCCATCCCATGCTGGGAATAGCTTTTACTGCTGCAAGTCACCTGGGCACACTCCATGGAAAAGTTTAAAGGTGAAAAGTCCTCTTTGCCTTCCCATTGCCTGCTGACGATGTCAGGGTTCAGTGTCCATCCGCCTGTGTCTCCAGAGATAATGGGAGGTGGCCAGCAGTTGGTCTTCTGGTCTAAAAATGGTTCTCTTTTATAACAAACATCCCACTTGTCTTTGGTAGGTAGTAACCACGAAGCAGGAGGTCTAACACACAAGCAGGACAGGGCTCATCTCCCCATGGGCTAAATACAGAGCTGGAACTTGCATCACACTGGACGTGGCAACCAAGAGCAGCCCCACAGACACACATAGAGGAAAATCCCAACTCTGGGCATGCACATCAGGTCTATTTCCCATAGTGCTTATTGTCTCCTACTTCAAATAAACCCAGAATTCATGAATTCAGAGCCTGCTTTTCTGTACCATCTGCTTGTGGGCCAGCATAACTGAAAGTACCTGGAGTCAGCTCTCCTGCCACCTGCTCCTGCTGGGTTTTCCTCCTCTAGCAAAGCTTTAACCTTTGGTTTGCAGCCTGCTTAAATGTGGTTCATTATTAATTGGCTGGAAAAGTGGTGCCACTGCAATGGACTTCTGGAGCTCCTCCCTCCTGCCCATCTCCTTGCATGACCCGGCCTGGCCAAGCAGGACAGGCAAAGCATGTCTCTGAGCTCAGCCAAGGAGGATTGCAAAGGAGGGCCACACTGCATGGCATCCCACAGCCCCTGTGTCCAATGTCCTCTGCAAATCCCCATCTGGATGCCAGAACTGATGGACGGTCCTCAGAGGGAGGTACTGATTTAGGGACAGCCTTGTTTCTGTCTTGCAGGGTGGCACACCTTCCCAGTGCTCTGGTTTTACCAAGTTAGGTTCTGTCTTGCTCCCTTGCTGACCCATCCATGTTCAGGCCAGAAGAGACCATCACTATAATCTGTTTTTTATCTTCTCACAACTCAGCTGTAAATCTTCACCCAGTGATTTCTGCATTGAGATCACAAGCACTGCCAGTGGTAGCACCTGGCTTTTCAGAGGTCCAGACCTGATCCAAAGGCTTTGAACATCATTACAAAATTCTTTGGAATCTCTTCAAAAGGCCATAAGTACTCTCTGTGTCTTGTTCAGATGGGAAACACAGATTTCTGTGCACCCATCCTGACACAGGGCATGGCACACACCAGCCCCCATGAGAGACTCCACACCTCCAACACAGCACTAGTGTGGAGCATAAAGAAAACAGCAACACCCCCCCAGAAGATGAGACCCAGATGTTTCCATCCTGGTCCTTTTGGGAAGGGGAAAAGCAGCAGCTTAGCATCTGAAATCACAGCCCAGCTGGTGGGGCTGCCAGGCAGGTACTTGCAGTACAGTGCTCCAAGACTCGCTCTCCAAACCTGGACCTGCCAAGTCCCCACAACGTGGGGTGCCTGCACAGCCAACACCACTGCTGCTGGTGCCACAGCCCTGCGTGGGGGACATGGGGCTGGGGCAAACCATCCACAGCTCTCCAGGAAGCGCTGGCCATCCAATACAAACTTAAAACCCAAGCTTTCCAGCTGACCTTCTTGTAGTCCTGGAGAGAACCCTTGAGTACAAAAAAACCAATCCCAAAGACCTAAAAATAACCCTGGCCTTCTTCAACAGGACAGTTGTATTTTGAGATATGTAGAATATTATCGAACAGTGAGACCTCCTGCTAAAACTGTGGAGGAGATGAAAGCCCCTTAACTCCTTTTCTCTTGTCACCTGAGCTGACCCTCAGGCCCAGGAGTGCTTTTATTCCAGCACATTCCAGGACTCAGGCGGTGGCCTCGTGCTTCACATCCTGCTTGATTGGGACAAGGACATGCATTTGTCATTGATGTTCTCTGCTCCTTCTGCGTCAGAGAGCTCTGCTTTGTTTCTCTTCCCAAGACTAGCCAGGGAATACAAAAGCAATGTTTAAACAAGCAATGGACATATTATTTTATTGAAATGATAAAAAAATAAATCAAAGGACCCTTTTGTTTTATAAACCTGAAAGTTCTGGCTTAGGCCCTCTGACAGCGTCCCTTCAGCACAAAGCAAACCTAGAAGAAACATGACAACAAGATATATTAGCAGCTTGAACACTCTGCTCAGTTTAAAGCTATGTGTTATTGCAGGTCTGAAATGTTATTTCTGTTGGATATACAAAACCTTGCTCTTCTTACAGATTTACTTTTTCACTCCTCTCAAACTTGTCTCCAATATTATGTTTTTGTGCTTTGTCTCCAGAGTCCAGAGCTCGCTCACCTCACTAGGGCTGATATTGCCATGCTTTGCTCAGCTGAGTGCACCCAATGTTTTTGCCAGTTGCCTGCTGCTGCTCCAACTGGGCTGTTTCAAATGCCCATTTCAGGAAGAGAAACCTGCTTGCCTGGGCTGCAGCAAAAAGAAAAGGCTGTTCTGAACTGGGGGAATGAATAACCATCCCTTCTTTTATGCTACTAACTTTAAAAGGCATTAAAATAGAAGGCTTTCAGGGCAGAAAAATCCCTATCACCAGGCTACAGATGCTGCAGAAGGTGGTTTCATTATGAGCAAAGAACATCTGGAACCAGATATTCCTTTTAACAAATACTCCAGTCACTGTCTTGAAAAAAATCAGATCTGTCACTTGCTCTGCTCACCTGTGAATGTGCATTGCCTCCAAATTCAGAGTTTCTTAGATCATTATATTGTCTACAATGGGATTGCTGCCTGCAGAGAGCTGCAGATCCCTGACCCCTGCACACACACACACACACACACACACACATATACTCATGTCAACAACTATCTTTATGGCCCCAAAAATCCCACGAAAACAGATGGTGCTATAGTAAAACTATGATAAACAGAGTGATTTACATACACAGGCAACTCCAGCTCTCATTAAGAATAAATTAAGTAAAGAGACCCAAGATGCAAGCAGCTCACCAGCTCCAGCTCCAGGCACTCCCATCATTGTTGATGCCTGAGTCTGGGATGCTGTTGCAGTCCCAGGTAATGCTGAAGCCTAGGAACTCTAGATTTGCATTTCATATCTAATTTGAGATGGAGTATGCACCCAGAGCTTCAGTGTGAGCCCTGAAACCAAAGGAAAGGATGCTTTACTTAGATTTTAAGATTTTAAACTTGAAGCTGAGCCCCGTGGTCCAGGTGTTCCTCCCTTCAAAGCTGGAGCCCAGAACCTCTTGGCATGCTTCAAGCACAGCTGCCTTGCCAGCAGCCCCCAAACCTCCCATGTGCTCCATGAAGTTGGTAAGGACTAATCTGTCCCATTTCACCTCCCCTTTGGCCATGGCCTCTGGGCAGAACTAGCCCAATTATCCAGAATGGGCTGGCCATTGATGAGCCCAGCATTCCTAGCCCCCTCCCCAGGGAGGTTCCGAGGGGTCTGAGTCAAGGACAGGTGTGACAGCGGGGATGGTGTGACCATACAGGAGCACACCTCAGCCCACCTCACCTGCAGACTGGGGAGGGAGGAATAAGCATCCTTTGGGCCTCCTCTGCTTGCTGGAGTGCACATGGCTCCTCCAGCAGCTCCCACTACCCCTGGCTCTACCAGCCTGGACATGGAGCCAACAGCCAGAGCAGACAGCCAAGCCCTTGGCAAGGGCTATGCAGTGCAGTACCTTTACCTTTCCAGAGGGACTTTAAAAAGGTGGGCTCGGCCAGCCCCTGGCCAGACACAGCTGCTGTACCTGGAAAGATAAAGGATAAAGCCCAGAGATTCACTGGACTTTCTCTGCTCCACAGGGCTCCCTGAGGGCTTGCCAAGGCAGCGTGCCTCTCCTCATGACCCCTTTTGTGTCCTGCGGGACTTGCTTTGTGAGAAAGAGGGGGAGGAAGGATGAAAATCCAAGATGAAGCACAGTTAAAGCCACTGGGAACCTGACGAGCCAGCTGGTCCCCATGCAAGCACCCTCAGGGACCTCCCTCAGGGAGCAGGCTCCAGGGTTTGATCTTGCAGCAAACTCTCTGGGTAGCCTCTTCCCAGGCAGTACAGCCTGCCTTGCCTTGCCTTGCCTTTCCTAACGCTTTAATTTTCAGGATTTTCACCTGTGTGGTTTAGGTTTTGTTCACAGTGTGTTCCCATATGGTTTAATTTGCACCTCTAAAATTAAAACAAGATTCCTTGCTGTTAGGGGGCAGCAGGTTTGAACACCAAGACACAGAATTTTCTATTTTTCTGTCCCAATGAGCTTAGTCAAGCTCAGGGCTCCTTGTAGCCCTGGTGCTCCTTAGCCCAGAGCTACAGGAATGGAGAGCTGTGGCAATGCCAGAAAATTTTCATGAAAGATTTTTTATGTGTCATCAAGCTGAACAATTAAATGGCATTGAAAGGTGCTAGATGAGGAACTCGGAAATTTGCATTTAATTTGGTGTATGGTCGGGTTTTTTTAAAATCCACCATTAATCACTGCTCATGATATTCACAAGGAGCAAAATATTTCTTTGCAAAACTGAGGCTACCATACTCCTGAAATGGGAAAAAAGAGACGAGATCAAGTCAGAGCCCTGTGACAAATGTGTGCAGCACGTTATAGAATATCATTAGAAGGCTGCAGCCTCCAAGTGCAGCATGGATGGAGATACATTCAGAGCTCCCTGAAGTGTGGGACTCGTGTAGCTCAGGGGAGACCTTCCCTGCTGGGCTTGGTGCTCTGGGTCCCTTCAGCTTTCCTTCCATGTCTAATTCCGAGGGAAAGCTGGCCAAGGTGACTCACTCGGCAGGAATGTCAATACAGCACACCAGGCTGCAAGAAGAGAAATCAGCCATCCTGGGCAGCCAGCCTCTGCCAGCCCCTGCCCAGGAGCTGCAGGAGATGTCTAGGGAGGACGTGAGGAAAGCACAAGCATACAATGAATCTGTCCCACAGAAATTCCATCTGATGGCTCATGGACATCACCTGCTTGAGATGACATCCTTGAGTTTAGAGGCCCTTGAAGGATTTTAGTTACTGAAATTTGTATAGCTGCTTTCTGACCCTTGACAAAGCTCCCAGCACCTACACCATCCTGTGCCAAAATCCTCAAATGGCAGTGAAGTGCTGAGTCACTGTTTCCTCCCACTTCTTTTAAACATGCTGCCTAATAAATTTACATTATGATTTCAAGCCTTGTGAGAAGGAATGAAAGTTTCTTTGAGTTTCCCTTTCTTTCATGGACCTCCTGCATGTTCACCCTTGCCCTGCAGCCATCTCACTCCCAGTCTGTCCAGCCCATTCTCCCACAGAAGCTGTTCCCTATTTCTGTCTGCCTTTATCCCTCCCAGCAGTACAGCTTTAGCCATGTTGATCTACCTGAGGCATCTCACAACAAATCAATGGAGGTACAGGTAGAAGAGCCACGTCATTGGGATGATCTGTCTGAGGTCATCATGTCATGCACAGCATTGTCTTTTACATGGAAAATTTCACCATTGTCCCCTGGATGCATTCTCAGCCATGGGGATGATGCTGCTGGACATGACTGTGAGTACACTGGCAGCTCCAGACTGTTCGAGTTCAGCTCCTGGCATGCCTGAATGATGGCAGGGATCACTTGGTCCACCTTGGAAGGTAGCACAAGTGAAGAATAAGCAGCATCACTGCCTCAATTTCTCAGTCTTTGTCCCAAGTACCCTGACTGCCTCAATTTCTCAGTTTTTGCCCCAAGTACCCAGAAAACAAACACAGAGCCCACACTAGAGGGAGGCTCAGAAACAACCACTGAGGAAATGTCTTACTTCACATCCTGAGCAAAGAATGCCTCTCTCAGGCTGATAAAACAGGCTAGAGGGGGTGGATGCATCTCTTCCCTCTCAGGAGGAGCAGAGGGAGAACTCTCCTGCTGGGCAACCCCTTCCCCTTTTGCCTTGCTGTTGCTGAGCTCATGAGCATCTTTAAATTTTCTTTAATTACTGCCTTTACCTCCTGCCTTTCAGAAGCTGCCCACTCTGCCCTCTGCTTCAGTGAGGAATGATATTTTACCATCATTAAACCAGGCAGGCTGGCAATATCCCAGATGTTTTCATATGTGCCTGGCTTTTAATGTAGACCAGCTGTGAGGTGCATTGAGGACCAAACCCATTCACAATCTATCCAATATCCCTCTGTGTTTGCCAACATTAGGGACCAACCTTGTTCAGTTTTCTCTGCTGCAGGTTGTGTTCCAGTCTCAACAATGTCCTACCTCTCACGATTTCATGCCCTTTCTGGCTGTTCACTTGATGGGGAGCTGAACAAACCAGTACAAATGACATTTGCTGGCATTATTCTTGTTTTCTGGCAACTTCAATGTGGAATGCGTCTGATATTTATCAGAGAAAAAAAATGTCACATCCTTTCTCTTCCTCCAGATATATATTAGAAAAAAAGAGAAAGGCAGTCTGGAAGCTTTTAAAGGCCTATGTTCTTCCACCAAAGACATTCACAGATGCCTATATGCTTAAGCACAGATGTACAGCATGCACCCCAAGGAGATTACCCTTCAGGAGATCCTTCCTCATGCTGGATTAATTCTAAAGAATGCAATGTGATTCTAGTCTTTGCAGCCTCACACTTGATGTTCTGGGAATTACCTGGCCGTGTTTGCATCACCATGGGCTTCTTACAGTCCCAAAGTCTCCCATGGGAAAATGACAAAAGTGAAGGACTGCATGTTCCCCTGTCCTTGGTCAGTCCTGCCTGCTGGTGTTCTCCAGTAATTAAAAATATCACATCAGCAACACCTTCTTGGGTGGAAAAACCCAGCTTGAACTTTGCCTCTCTTTGTCTGTTAGGTGTCTTTTCCCCATTTTAGCTCAAATTGTGTCCTGTTGAATGGCACTTTGGTGGAAAGGCCTGTTTACAGGACCAGTGTGAACCACAGCCATGATTTCTGTGCTTGCAGATGTGTGAATGTACAGTTGTGAGCCTGCTTGCTTTCGTGTGTAAATATGCATATATGCCAATATGTGAGCTGATCAGAGTATTGCTCCAGCCTATTTATCATTTATTATAATGCATGGCATTAAAAAAGATAGCACAGTAGATGTAATATGTAATGCAAATGTCATATGCAAATAATTCACTTAGTGTCACAGCAAGAGCAACAGAAGACAAGGAATCCGACTCTCAGCAGGCCTGTGGGGTTTACATTCTACATTACATCCTCACTCCATTTGCTGGGATGGCACAAGGAAAATAGCTGTCAGTAATACTTTGTGTGGCAGTGGATGCAACATGCAGAACTGCGAGCAGGCTGATGCAGTACCTTTTATTATCCAGATTAAGGATGGCAGGCAATTTACTTGCTGAAGGCCAACAGCAAATAATCTTCTCCCTGTGAAATGAATTTAGGCAGCTTGAGGTGGGGCCAGAAAGCAATTAAGTATATTATTAAAGCAGGGCAGGAGATTGTAATCATACATATGTATATTACGTACTTACATATAGAGAGAGGCAAATAAGTCTGCAGCCACCTTTGGAACCAATATATTCAAGTCTGAAATGCAATAAGGCTGGAAATTAGGTGCTTATCTTCCTCTGTTAATGTGTAATCTTCCCCTTTAATCAGCTGCATTAATTATTCCATCACACTGAGTTTTTACATTTCTGAAAAGCAGAAAAGTTAATTCTGTTGTGGTTCATGGCTTTTGAGAATTACCTGGGGCAGAGCACAGCAGGGCTGAAGACGGGCTGGCTGCTGGCTGCCTCCCTGCCCTTGCAGGCACCCTGCTAACAGGGTCCTCACCTCCCGCTGCAGGCTGAGCCCTCCTGCTCCCCGGGGCGGCGAGATTCCCGCAGCATCTGGTGGCAGAGGGATACTCTGCTCTGGATGTTGTCTGTCGTCAAGGAGACAAAGTATCCAGATTATCGGCCCGAGCGATAATATGATCGACATTCGGTGAAATACATGCAGCTTTCAAGAAAAAGTAATCTGAAATCTTCCATGGTAAGACAGGGATTTTGCCTGCCTTACTTAAGAGGTCTCATTTATCCAGTACAAACAGAAAACAGGGTTTCCTTTTGGCTGTAACGAAGATGCAGATTGAGACGTGCTACTTACATACAGAATGTTAATAAATACATGACGGGAGGGTATTTTCCTCTATCATAAGGGCAACAGCCACAAAAAAGCCTGATTAAGTACGCTCCATTTATAACATCTGATTGCAAAAGGCAATCCCTGCTCACTGAGGACGTGGCAGTCAAGGGCACAAACCACAAGCTGAGCAAAAGGTCATCAGGACTTGGGGCAAGGGGTAACACATCTGGTCCAGGGGTGCGCCTCAAAAATCTTCCAACTCCACTTCCACAGGGGCAGAATGAGCATGTTACACTTTGGCTAAGGAGGGCAACACAGGGATCCACAAAGCATTATTTTGCCTTGTGGAATAGCTGATATCTGAAGATATCAGCTCTGCTGAGATCTCTTCACTGCTCTGAGACATCAGAACCTCCACTGAGCCCATATTACAGCTGTCACAGGCAACACGGCATGGCTGAGCCTACACTGCCAGACTTAGATGTATAAACTGCTGCAGCTCTAATTAAAATGTGGATTTCTTTCTTCTGGGGCTGTAAAAAATGGTGTTATAAAGTGAGGTCAACACAGGAAAACCAAGTCACTCTCTTTATCCACTTCCCCTTTAGACAGATTGATGTTTCCCTACACTGAGCACACAACCCATGTACTGATTTTGATAAAATTACAATTTTCTTTGTTTAAGCAAAGTGTGCTGATACTATTAAAACATCCCAGATCCATTGTGTTATTGAAAACCTTTCATTTAACCAAAAGTCAGTTGAAAGTGAATTTTAATTTCAGGGCATATTTTAAAATTTGTCATTTACTTTGGGATTAGGAGTGGAATAAAATAAGGAAACTGGAGGGACAGAAATTATCCTGGTAATTTTTATATTGACTGACACAACTCTCACATTAACTACTTCAGGGTTTTATTGCAGGACAGGGTTAAATTCAAACTAATGAAGTGAGGCCAACAGACAGGCCAAATAACGCAACAGCTGGCACAGTGCTCTAAGAGCTAAAGAGGTCGCTAAAAACAATGCCAGCTCACAGTGGTTTATATAAAATGTACTTTGTCAAGCTAACCGGCCGCATTTGATGAGATGATAAATTTTGCTGAGAGCAATAAAACGCCTTGGACTTGGTACTGTGTGACATTGGCTTAGAAACTAGGATGGCATGAAATCAATGTGTCAATATTAAATGAAATTAGGCAACTACAAGCTGCTTAATGTCCACATCATAAAGTAAATTGTAAATAAGAATCACCTTGTGTGTGTTGTGTGCAGGCCATTTTGGGGATCATGTATTTTGTGTCCATTACAGCTCTTATTTTTGATAACTACTTTGAAGAAAACCACCACTGATGATGCTTGTGACCTTGGGGGATAACAGCAATATCAAAGAAAAGATAGCACAGATCAGCATCACTTGCACCTGAGCAAAAAACACTCAGCTGAGCAGAGCCAAACATAAACCCATAAATCTGAGGGCCAGAAGATGTTGATGAGGCAGGTGACCCATGCCCACATCCAGCTTGTGAGGTGAACTAGTCCAGTAAGAGCTTTATTGCAATTCAATATCCTAGCAGATCCTGGCAGAGCTCCATAGGCATAGGCATCAGCTAGCCTTGACCACCTCAACATTTGGATGCCTCCTGAGTTCCTCCTCCTGTTTGTTGACTTGCCTGTTACTCTGTTAAAGGCTCCTCATTGCTGCCGTGCTCTCTTTAATCCTGGTTTTAAGGCACTGCACTCCCTACAGAGGTAGGACTGCAATTATATTCCACCTCGACTCGTGGCCTCCCAGCAGGCTGCCTGCATTCAGCCTGCCCCTCAGGGACAAGGGACACTGTCCCTTGCTTGGCTCATCCCTGGGGGCCTGGGAACTGCTGCTGACCTGGGATCTCTGGAGGACTTGCTTACAGGCTCAAAACATCCTTCTTCCAAACATGACAAATAAATCTTTGCCTTAATAGCCTCATATTTTGTGCCATCTTTTATGTCCTCTCAGGATGTTATATGCCACATAAAACATGAGAGGTCATTAAAGTTAAAGTGAAAAACTAATTAGCCCATATTTACACTGAGGGATGCAAATAAATTATGTTATTCAGGCATGCCTTTTTAAATATTGGCTAATATTCTTGCAGAATCCTCAGCTGTAGAGATCACAGAAGATGCTTCATTTACAACAAGCACCCAAACATATGACTACACTGGGATAACACCGACACCAGGTGAGAGATGACCCTAATACCACCTGCAAATCTGCACTCAAGGCATTGCTACAGGGACTCTTAGAGCTCCTGCCTCTCACAGGAGAAACAGAGAGTTGTGGACCCTTCCCCATGAGCCCATCAGCTCTGGCCCCACAGGCTCCAAGGTGCTAACGTAGGTTGCAACCAAAATATACTCCCTATATCCTCAAGGGAACCAATTGCCAGCGCAGAGGAAGGATATTTAATCTGCTGTCCAGTAAAGGCTGAGCACCTGCTTCTTCCCTCTGTTTGCTGCTTTTATTGGCATCTCTGCTATGCTCAGCTCCTATTTTCATGAAACTTGTAGGAATTTAATATCTTCGCGCCTTTTTCTCCTCTGTCAAATTTGTCTGAGGGCAGCCAATTCCAGTGGAATAGCAGGGAATGCAAAGGGAGCAAGCAAGCGATTACATAGCTGTATTTCCTTACGAAGTAGGCTAAAAATAACAGTGACCTTTACGAGCTCTATTTTTCCATGGTTTGGAGCAGAGTTGTGAAGTTTGGCAGGTGTAAGAGACCTTTGGGGTGTGCCTTCTGCTGTTCCTGTGAAAATCTTCTCAAATTTGGGCTAGGTATAAGCCTTTGGAAAACAAGACCATATGTTAAAAATACGGTTCAGAGGCATGTAAGAATTTAAGCAATTCAGAGGAATTCCCTGATAATTTCACCCTCCCCAAGTGTCATGCTACTTTCCTACTCTGTGCCACTGCCTGGCTCTGGGGTCTCCACCTGGATATCCCCAGGACCCAGCACGAATAACTGGGGTGAAAAGCAGGGGCACAGTTTTTTCAGAGCTCCCTGTTCACACCCTGCTAGCAAGCGCAGGTTAGAAGGATGCTCAGAGCAACCATGTGGAGGGACAAGGACATGGAGCAGATGGTGGACCAAGGTGGTCCTGAGTCACCACATGCTGCAAAAGGCAGAGCCTGTGGACAGCCTCCCAAACACATTCCTGCTTGGAGAAGGAGGTCTTGCCGCTTAGTGTGTTTTCAGACAAAAGCTGTATATAAGCTGCATGCATTAATCTCTGGCATGCACATACGTGAGTAAAATAATCCCTGTTACAAGGTGTTGTCACGCACACGGCCACGTGGAGGGAAGGTCTCAGTCTGAGATCTGACTGTGCAGCCACAAGGAGGAAGAGAATGTTTGGCTTCATAATGGATTAGTCATTTGCTTGTAATTAAAATAAGACTCTGAGAAATTGTTGTCTTGACACTGTTTTCTGGCTGGACTGGTAAGAGTGGCTTTGAGCCGTGTCTGTGGAATATCTGCCTCACTGAACCAGAGGGGCAAGCAGTGACAGAAGGTGGTGTGATGACTCTTGCCTGAGTGAAGGACGCTTCCACAGACAGCAAACAAGTGCTTTTTTTGCTCCTAATTTACACAAGCTTGCCTTAGGAGAAGGCGATTTTGAAGCAGAGCATGAGCTTTGAGGTCCTTCATCCCTACAGGCTCCAGCCTGTTTTTCCCCTGGCACTGCATGGCCCTGCTCTGACCTGTGCAGGCCACACTGGGAGCTGGGATGAGGCAGATCAGTGCATGGAAAAAGAGTCACCAAGTGTAGCCAGGGAGATCAGTCCATCTGGAGCAGACTGATATGGGTACACTTGATCCCTAAGGGACCCAGGAAAGTTTGCCACAACCACCAACACCAGGAGTGACTATGGAGGTTGCAGCTGGCAGGCACACAGTGATGGAGGGAATATTAATGAGGAATTGAAGGAGAATTGGGGTTGCTTGGGCAGAGAAGAATGAAATTGAACTGAAAGGTAAGGGAGAGACAAGATGGGAAAATGGAAAATACTCTATTCAGTAGTGGCTATCAAACAGGATTTCTATCCTATGAACCCACGATGACAAGAATCCTGTAGAAAAGGTAGATTTTGATTAACATGCACTCAATTGCATTAGTAATTAAAGTCTGTGTATTATAGGGACTGTTCAATTAAAATTGCACTACCCATGCCCTTTTTAACAGCTCTTAATTTCCAAGGAGCTGACTTTGTGATATTGCTCTGCCACTGCTGTTTTCTTGACCAAATTCTAATCCTTCAACAGCAGTGCAGTGCCAGTTGATACCTGCTGGAGATCTCTACACACAAACCAGTACCAAAATCACAAAGGTAGGGAGAGCTGGAACAAGTATTTAAAGGAGGCACTAGCAAAAGGAGTGGCTGTCCTTGTGCAATGCCTCCACTGCATTCCCCACACTGCTGTCTGGAAAATGCCCACTTGTGGGCAAAATGCTGCTTGAGACTGGAGTGACTGCAGGGAGGGATGTCATGAGCCACAGGTTTTGCCAACATTACTGGCAGTGAGTTAAGGACCTGCCCTTGAACATTGCCTGGTCAAGCTTGGGAGTATCCTGGCATGGGGAACAAGAGGGTTGTGACACCCTCGGCCCCACCACTGATGCCACCAGAGCCCATCTGTCAGAGCCCTGGCTGTTAGCAGGATCAGAGCTGACTATCCTCAGTGAGCAGAGGGAGACTTTGCTTTTGAGATTAGGGCTGGCCTTGTGCAGGCATGTGCCTGCAGTTGGATGTTTGAGCTCTGGCTGCAGTATGGGTGTGGGACAAGCCTGGCAGACCTCACGCAGTGGCTCTCTTCATCACGTGGTGTGTTCTGGTGCTGTGGTCCTGCTGAGCTGATGGCTCAGGACCCCATGCAGAGCCCCGTGGGGACAACCCCTCAGCTCCTGGGCCCTGTGCTGAGGCCTCCACAGCCCAACGCATCAATTCATGGCACAGTCATGTATCAGACACCCATCTCTCCATGGCCCATTTCAGATTGCAACTGCATCCCAGTAAAAGGGCTGTTTCATATAGGACTCTCCATCCTATTTGTGATAATCCAAAGCCCTATTCCTCTTGTTCATGGCTGTGTAACAGCCCTAGTGGCAAATGCATCAGCTGCTTATTCAGGAGAGAAATCCTGGCAAGGCTGAATGCAAATTTACGTAAGCCAAATGGCATACAAGTTTTCCAGAGAACACTGGCAGAGCCCCACTGATTTTCAGAAATATCTATTCTTTTAATAGCTGATGGACAAGTTCATTAAGTACCTATTTTTAACAAGATGAAATAGATTCTGAATAACTGAAGTGACCAACATGTCAGTCCTGAGCAGACAAAACTTGGATGCAATCGCTGGGGATTTTTCTCATGTCAAAATGTGGCAAAGGCTGCAATAATTGACTTCTGTGATGCTGAGGACCCCCAGTTACACACTTTGCTTTCTTCCTGGTGATGAGTGAGAAATTGCCCACTGATCACAAAAAATACAAAACAATCCCTTTTCCCCAGACTTTTCTTAGCTGATCTCCCTTATTAGCTACCCTCCTTAATTTGAAAAAAGAATAAATTTGGAGGTGGCTCAGATGAGAGTCCTGCTGCCACCTTGGCACAGTTCAGCTCTCTTTTTTTGGGAAAATGCTGTGAATATTTCATGGTTGATTGTCAGCAAAATTTAGCTGGGCAGGTGTTAGCACTGATGACAATATATTGTGTGTATATGTGTGTATGTATATATATATATATATATATATATATATATATATATATGGAATTGATTTTGGTTAGGAGTCCAATGAATTTTTAAGAAGATGGCAAACTGGGCAGTATAAAAGAAGGAAAAACCAGGCAGATAAAATTCTAATCTTGTAATATATGTTATATCTACTGGAGACTACCTGTGTCTCTGGGTCTGCAATGTCTCCTTGGATTCAGAATGGCAAGGGCAGAACCACCAAAGTCTGGTGCTCTGAAGCCAGGGACTCATAGTCTTACGGTAGACACAGTTTTAGATGGTATCCATATTACTGCCAGCATGAACTGGGCCAAGCAGATCTGGGGAGATGCTACATTGGTTTTGCTGGGGTCTTCAGTGAGAATAAGGTTGGATCATCAATCACCATCCTCTCTGACCATGTGCTGTGCCAAAAAAACCTTTTCTGATGTCTAATGATTTGCAGCCCAAAAGAGCAGGCTAGTATTTTAACAGATGTAGACTTGCCTCCTTCACCAATCCCCTTATAGGAAGGGTTCATTGGAAGGTTAATAGGATGCTGAGAAGACAGACTGATTAAAGTTAAATTAATCCAAATTAAATTAGGGGAAAGTCAAGTAACCCAGTCAGTTCATAAGAATTCGTAGGAAAAGTATTAAAAAGAAGCAGTTCAGACTGTAAGGAAACAAAGGATCTGGACCCGAGAGTGTTCTTGCCTAGGCATCACCCAGAAGGATTAGGCTGAGCAGTTTGCATGGCTTGTAAGACCAGTCTCAGGAGCAGCCAGGAACACGCTGTGCTTGCTCATCAGCCCTGCAGTACACCCAGCTGGCTCCGGGACAGCCTGCGGACTTCCCAGGGGACAGCGTGGCTGGGAGTACCTGGTGGTGGGACCTGCCACACGCCCATGCAGGAGGTCACAGGCTCTGCCCTGCAGCTTCCCGTCCCTGGGCTGAGGGTGCAGCGTGCGGGAAGGGGGTGCGTGCTGGGAAGCAGGGCAGCACGGAGCCAGCAGGGATACCGTGCTCCTTGCCTTCATCCGTGCTGCCCCAGCAGTGGGACTGCTTCCACACGTAGCATCCGTGGCACAGGAGGTTAGCAAGGTCTGCAAGGACACCCAAGCACTTTCGAGAAAGCACTTAGCACAGGGAAGGGTGTTTTAAGGAAATAGTAATGACAATCAAGCGAGCTACGTTCATCTCTAATGGTATTAAGGCTATTTCATTAAACAACAAATCTCTCCACAGATATGTCCAGGTTATCCACTCCCCCAACACATCCTCCAGGAGTTCAGATGGTTATCTGCTTTCACATGCAACAAGACAATCTTCTTTTTCCCCATCATGTGAAGTTAGGAGAAAAACTGCTTCAGAAACAAAGGGTCACAAAATATTCACTATCCTAAAAAGCACAGAGCCACGGTTATCCTGCAGTTCAATATGTAATGCCCCTAATATAACATGTGCCTAATTTTCTTTTAATTTCAAAGCGTCTGTATAGCATTTTTCTTTGGATTTTTGCTTTTTTTTGTTCTTACTCTGTGAACTAAGAGAGGATCTTTAAACTCCATAGTGTGCAATATCTCCTTCTAAGGAGGCAATCATCTCATCACAAGATGAAACAATATATATGTAAATGTACATTGATACATAAAAACTGAAATAAGACGTTAACATCTACATTTTGATGCACTAATTTGGGCCTAGTTATGTTGACACAGATGGAGTGAATTACTGGAGGAGAAAAAGCACATCTGTTAAATGTTATTGTTTAATTAAGCCATTAGCAACTGAAAGACAAGGGCCTTTAAATTATAGTATTTTATATTTATCCCAGCCCGTGGTAGTCCTATGGCTCTCTTAGCACTTGGAGTGCACTGTAATCTATAATGCAATCAGCATAACAATCTCTCTGTGAAAGGGACCAAGAAGGGTCCCTCTCTCTGCCTTGCAGCTGGAGAGGTAAGCTGTTTGGCATAGGAAATTTGGGCAAAGCACCATGGTCTGGGGTTAACATTGTGACACTGACCCGCTTTGTTAACCTGCGTGGCAGAGCCTCACAGGACCCCTAAGGAAATCTTCATCTGGGGATGAGCCTCTCTGAAACCTCTGGTCATTGCTCAGTGAGGGCTTTGAACTCTGGCATTTGTGTACACCCAGTTGTGCAGTTTTGGACACACAAGATTTTCTACCTGAGTGCCAAGCTCTGTGGGCACAGCCAAAGAAATTGGCAATAATACTTTATTACAGCCACAGTCTCTCTCTGGAAATCTTATTCTCCTGTTCAATTTTACAGGGAATAAGTTTCCTTGCTGGAAGGAAATTTCTTCCTGTGAGAGGGATGAAAATGTCTCTGTGAGACACCTTACCAATAGACATAGAGGGGAAGAAGTCTCATCTTATGTTCATTTTGGAATTGCCTTCAAATTCACCTGGGAAGGGTCCATCGCCATTCTAAGGATGCAGGGTCAGCCGTGAGAACGTGTCCTGCAGACTGTCCCACTGAACAACCTACCCCCTTGCTTTAAGTCACATTTACTGTAGAAATAGAATTTTACAGAGGCCTAGAGAGCTTAGAGATATTAAGCATCCAGAAGCAGTGCAAAACCAGACATCTGTAAAGAACAAAGACACCCTTTTAGCAGTTTTAGGGTGGAAGAGCTTAACACCACCAGCCTTGTCTTTGCCCAGGCACTGAGACTTCCTATGTTCTGCTGTCCAGCAATGCCTGGCAGCTGTCATGATGGGCAAGCAATAGGGGCATAAGCAGTGCCCATAAATTATTTGTTTAATTTTTCTGTGCCATTTACACCATCACTGCCAGCCAAGTGACATGTGATAAATAGAAGTAAGAAATGCTTTCAGCTTTAAAAGTAGAAATGTTTTTCACTTTAGCTGCTGCAGGAGGAAGGCCTGAGTCTGCTCTCACTTGTGCTGGCATAAAACAAAATTAGCTACACACAAATGAATGGAGTTACATCTATCAAAAACTGCACAAGTGGCAGCAGAACTGACCTCTTTTCTTTTAAACAACTTCCTGCTCAACACTGTATGAACATCTTCTATATTTGATGCAGTAATCTTTCAGAGCTGACCCCTGCCCCCCACATCAGAGCTGATGCCATTCAGGAACTAACATGGATACAGCTCAGAGTGGAAAATCAGCCTTGGTGAAGGCCCACGCAATATGGGAAGCGATCCTTGGGCCAGCACAGAGCAGTATAAAGTGCCACCACAGAGGGCCAGCATTTGCTTTTCCTACACTAGAAAATATTAAAGCACAGCACAGTCACTGGCACCAGGAAGGGTGCTCAGGGGGCCCTCCAAGATGAAACACTGAGGGACTCCTGATGGTGCCCCATTCAGCTGTCCTAGTCCAGAGCCATTGACTTTGGCCAGGCATGATCAAGCCTCTGTGGGACCCAAGGAGGTTGGCAGAACACATGGAAACTTCCCGAGGGATGTGCCAGGGAAAGGAGACAGCATATCCCTCCTAATGAAAGCAGTGGCTCAAAGACAACGAATCCCTTCTCCCAGGGAGCTGGATCCCAGTGCTCTACCGTCTGAGGTGGCAGCAATTTGAAAACTAACCAGAAGCCTTGCTGCTATCCCAGAGTACTGCATTAAATAATTGAAAAATGAATAATTAAATTAAAAGAGGATTATTTCCCACAGGCAGGCAGAAAATTGCTGCCTGCAGGACAAAGGATGATGGCAACACTTCATTTTCTGCAGTTCTCAGCAGTCAGGAGTGAGGTGATGTGAATAACATCCACAGTGGGCAGGAAGAGACCCCCTGAGTCACACTGGGTTTTTGGCTCACAGTTTATCCCTAAATTGTCTATCGGCAAATGCAAGATTAGTGATTTCTAAAGAACAAGGAAGCGAATCAGGAAATACAAGACATTCCCTTTTCCAAGAATGTCACCCTTGGGGTGTGGGGGCATCTATTTATGTAGAGGTACCTGAGGGATTTGCACAGATCAGTCCCGTTGACTCACAGTGAGCTGCTACACATATTTGTAGGATATATTCCTATGTTTAGTCATCTACATTTATTTTATTGCTGGATGTGAGGAGACGTGCATGTATGCTTTGTTCTAGCACTTTGTAAGAACAGTATAATGGCACTATTATATTTTTCCCTAAGATGTATATTTCTATTTGAACAGACGACGCATTGAAAGAGTCTGTATTTCTCATGAACTATAATTAAACATGAACAACTCTCCACATAGGATAACAATACTGTAATATACTTGCTCTCCTCACAAAAATTTAAACAAGTCGACATGCTGAGTGAATAATGATCCTACATTTATGCAGAATTATTTTCTCTGAGTAGCTACAAGCCCTTGGCACACTGATACCCTGACTGTATGAGGCACTACAGCAGGGTCTGAACATGACCTGAGGGAAGTAAGTTGTCCTCTGCAACCCATCCACCTGCCCAGCACCTCAAGCTCTCCTCACCCTACATCCCTTCATTGTCCCACTTCACTCTTTGTGCCTTTTGCATCTGGAAGCCCTGTTTTTATCCCTTGTGTAAGGTTCCTTTGCACAGCCCTCCTAAACCCCTCCCTTAAACTCATATTTGTCCAGTGAAGCAATTTCTTCACTCACCACATCAGCCTTGGCTATAAAAGGTCAGGGTATTTTTCCAAGAGCTGTGACATTTTCCTTAAGCCCATCTTCTTGTCTCTATCTATCCAGAAACTTTATAGTCCCCAACATGGTGGTCATAGCTGTGACTGAGCTGTCACAAACCAGATGGCTGTGATGGTGCTGTGGGATTCAGAAACACACATGCAGCATCAGGAGGGGTAAGTCTTTAACCTGTTAGCTGCCCTCCCTCCCTCCACTAGCAGGCCCATACTCATCATCATGTCACATGTATATCTGGAAACTGTGACCCAGTGCGGGAGGCCCAGGGTTTCAACAGCAGATTTCTCATTCTCCACCTCCTGTGCCAAAGCAGATGGGCAGAGGAAGCTCAGCAAGTAAACAGCATGCTTGACACTATGGAGTGGTGCTGCAGCAGAACAATTTCTGAATGCCAACCCAGGGCCTCAGTCCCAAAACCAGCCCCTTCCTTCCTCTACAGAGAGAATGTCTGCAGGCTGCATTGTATGAGAAGACATCTTTTGTGAGAGGTGGATTTTGAACATGGAAGCAATGAATTCATGCTGGAGCCCAGAGCCAAGGAGGCCAAAGCAGAGGAGAGGCAGGGGTGAGGAGGGCCTGTCTGGCCATGCAGACAGCACCATTGCCCTCCTCTCACAAAGGTCCAGCAAACCAAGGCCAGCTCTCAGCACTGAGGGGGTGGGGAGCAGCACAGCAGCTTCTCCCTCCACATCAAACCATGAATAGCAGCGCAGTGGAGGCTGGTGGAGGGGATATCTCAGTACATGCTTTTTCATTGGAACACCCTTGCATTTGGTAAATGACTCTCCAGTCCCTTCAGAAATGGTTTTGTGGTGACACTTTCCAGGGCCAGTCACCACCAATCCAAGACCAACATTTACACACACAGGAGTTGAAAGCTGGCATTCACACAGTACCGGGCATCAACCCTCCTCTCTGTGTCTATGGAGCTATTCCCTTATCTCAGCCTGTTTGATAGCCACAGGAATACAGTTGGTGATGTTCCCTTCTATCCTGAAGCCCTCCCAGCTAAACCAGTGGAAAACATCTTTGTCCTGCTCAGCTCCAGTCCCAGCTCCCTCCACTTCTCCAGCAGGGGCTAAAACCGCCAGAGGGATACTCTAATCCCAGCCATCTGGCAGGGGTCCCTGGGGGACAGTCCTCCAGCTCCAGACTGTCAGCATGCTGCCAGATGAGTGCTCCCTGCTGCTGGAACAACTCCCAGCCAGCTGGCCGCCTGAGCCTCCAGCCTCTCCTTCCCACAAGTGCAGAAGAAAGAGCTGGTTTGGGGATGGAGGAGGAGGGAATTGAGCTTGGACCCTCCATAGAGGCATTCATTTTCTCTTGTGCATCAGGAGATACTAAAATACAGTTTTTGTGAAGGCGTGTCAGCTCCTGTGATTTAATGCCAGCACTGGCTGTTTGCGTCTTCAAATCTCTTTACCATTAGATGGCTGTGTTCTCCTCTCAGGAGCAACCAGGCAGCTGTGCTGGGACCAGTGGCACCATGCAGAGCCTGTCCCTCTCCCAAATGACTCAGGCCCTGCAAGGCTACCTTTGCAAGGCAGGCAGAGTCAGTGTTATTCCCTCCGACAGATGGGAAAAACGAGAGGACGTGCAATGGCAACACTCGCCCAGGGGCTTCCTGCTAACCTGTGCTGTGAACGCCTGAATTACTCAGCTGTGCGCTCCAGCCCGTCAGCTCAAACTGCCTCTGGTTCTCTTTGCTGCAAACCACTGACAAAAGCATCAGTGCATCAGCTCTGGGTCAAGCCAAGGCCCCGCCTACCCCTGTATCCCATCTCTGATGAAGGGCTTGGCTGGGCACTGGCAGAAAGGCTATGCCAAGGAGACTGGTACAGAGCATCTCCCTCCCAGTATGCCTTGAAAAATGAGTGATGCCTTTCCATCCCCATCACCTCTCATAATGATTAAAACATTGAATTATGCTTTTGGCTTACAGAGCTTGCATTGTGTGGGTCTGTTTGAATTGAAGAAAAGAAACGCTTTGATGATCTTAATCAGAACTTCCCTCTAAACACACATTTCCGTCCCCGCCACGGCAGGAGCAAACACAGCACTCTGCTACGCAAGAGCCACGTCCAAAACATGCTTCCAGCCCCAAAGGTCACGAAATGGAGGAACAAATGTAACCCTGCTCTCAAGTTGTTAGCCAGACCAAACAAAATATTCCTCTCCAGTCCAAAGAGGAAGAAGGTCCCTAGTAGACAGTGGAGAGTCAGTGGGAGATCAGTGCATTTCAGCCTGGTTCCAAAGCAATTGAGGCAGAGAGGAGGTTTTCAGTGGGGACCAGGTGAGGTCCTTGGGAAGCTCATCAACAGCATGACTGGGCTGATCCAAGGATCTGAACCATGTCATAAGAGCACATAGCAACACTTCAGGCAGGAGCTGAAGAAGAGAGAGTTACTCACCATATGCTTTTGATCCTCCCTTTTACCTTGTGAAGATGTTTTATATATTTTGCATCAGAGGTAAAATTTACCCAAGGAATGTAATAAACAGCATTGCCTCGAAGACAGCGCACAAACTTTACATTACTGGCAGATTAAAAAGTCATCTTCTCCCTAGCGATTTCCTCCTGCACGTACCAAAGAAGTCCAAGTGTGGATAAATTTAACACAGATGATTCTCATTTTTTGCTTCTGGAAAATGTTGCCCTGGCAGATCATGGAGTCAAGCTATGCATCTGTCACTCCCTCCAGTCAAGTCCTTGGGAATCTGTATTTTTAGTCCTAGGCTTTGTACAGTTAGTGTCCATGCCAAAGCCTGCTGCAGTCAATGGAAATCTTGGGGGAAAAAAAGCATTAGAAACCTTTTATAAGAGCACAGTTTTGACGAGAATATGTTAAAATGTTAGAATATGTAAAAAACTTTCAAAAATAATTTTTAAACATTTCAAAGAAAAACCTACACAGGCAGTAGATTCTGAAATGAGTTGTGGATGTGTGCTTGTGAAAAATGCTCAGGGCAGTGTGATTACCTGAGCACAGCATCTTGCCTGCCATGCACAGCACCTTGTGCTCCTCTGGCACTTCAGCCTCTGAACTGGGTCAGGGGGAGTTTTGCATAACTGACTCAGGTGAACTCAAATTCCACTTTAGTCTATCTTTCTGTTAAATAAATGCCATTCTACAACTTCATTATTTGTTGTTACCAGTCACAGCAGGTGTTTTCATCAATAAAAGCAGAGAGATTTTTCTCACTTTTAAAGTTTGCTGAGAAACAATAGTGTTTCCTACAAGAATTTTTGAATGGGCACTATCTCCCTCTGGGATTCCACTGCAAAATATTGGTGCTTTGTTTTGTGTATGACTGCATCAGTGTCAATATATTTTCTGTCTTGGTCTCTTTCAGCTTTTGCCAGGTTTTACAACTCCCTTGAAATCTGGTCTACAAGAGTCTAGAATGTCTGATCTGTATGTCAGAGATACGGAAGGGGACACACATACATGAAGGGGACACACACACAGAGCAACACATGACCAAAAATCTCCAGGGTGATAAATGGATGAGCACAAAATATGCATCACAACTTTAAAATCCTGTAGCCACTGAAGTAAGTAATAAGAAGTCCTATAAGCAACTCCAAAACAACAGCATTTCCAGCATAGGTAACCAAGTCACCAAGTAAAATAAAATGCTGACCAGGAGCATTTGTAAATAGTACAAACACCGTAAGTGTTCTCCAGCAAACTTGGCTTCTCAAGGTTGAAAAAGGCTTACACCAACCTTGCTGAGCCTTGCACAGCTGGCAGAGGCCTCTCAGCTGAAAGGATCCAGCAAGCCTGAAGCCAGTTTTAGCATCTCTTGGCAACAGAGCATGATCAAGCCAAACATATTTCAGTGGTCCCACGTTCACATGTATTTTAGTGTCATCTACAGCAAATCCATGACTGAGGATATATAAAAGAAGACATTGATACGGTTGCCCATGGCTTCTCCATGCAGCATCTGTACCATCACATTTCCTGTGCAGACACCCCAGTTTCAATATTTAGGCACTTCTGTGCTGAAAGAACAAAGTCAGAGGTGATCCAGGCCCACTCCTGTCTGCATGCTGCCCACATGGCTATTGTTTGATTTAGCTTATCTACTGCCAGAGCATATCTTGGATGTGAAGATCTATAAGGCAGCATCCTTAGGGAAGATTGAGCTCAGCTGTAAAAATACTTATGGCGCAGGGTGTCCTTCTGCACATTGCTTCTGCTCACCATAGACTTGTCTGGATTCTCAAAATCTTGCTTGAGGAGCTGCTGTGTGCAAAAGGCAGTGGGGAAAAAAAGCTCCCAAGCATTGCCCAGTCAATGTTGTCAGGTGGTTATCTCTGTACAGTACAATTTTCATGGTGCTGCGTAACTAAGGACAGAAGCACTTACAAGGTCCAAAATTAGGGGCTCCTTTGCTCAGGACATCCATTAAACTTCACCTAGGAAGTGTTCTCACCACACTCATGGCCAGCCCATTCTGCCCGAAATTGTGAAATAGGTAGAACAATTTACTCTTACTCTGCATCTTCTGCTTTTTACAGCAAGAAACTTCATCCACAATGTGGGAATCCCAGGCATAATTTCCTCTCCTAAGAGAGTAGGATTATATGTGTCCTAGATACATGCTGTGACTACCAAAGAAGAGGTTCTATCCTGGGGGGTGCTCCATGCCCAAAATAAAACAGGGACACTTGGCAAGAAAAAACAAGATTTGGTAGGGAAACAGAAGCTGTCAAGGGAAATTCTGCTGCTGCAAGAGTGGTGAAGAAGAAGAGACTGTAGGACAATGGAGGCCATCAAGCTAGGTCACTACTGACTTCAGCAGCCTGGGCAGGCTCCAAATTCTTAGCTTCCCACCTCACCTGAATGCTGGATTTTTAGAAATTTACATATAAACTTCACGTAACTTCTCCTCCTCTTCATGAGGTTGATGCTCCTTTTACGTGCTCCTTTTACATGCCATGCTACCATGAGAGCTATTTAATGTCTTTCACAGTGTCTGATGATAGCGAGTGGCTTTGTCACGCCTCGCGCAATTATCCTGCTACGTGCTCAGGAAATGCGTGTCCCAGGACTCCAGGAACGTCTGTTTCCAGGACGTACCTGTTGGTTTTATAACATGCAAATATCTGTTAGCTGGTTTTGTAACTTGGTGATGTTATGAGCCAGTGAACTTAGAGAGTGAATGGCTTTCCGCTACAGAAACCCAAAGCAGAGCTCCAGCATGTGTAAATCAGGGTAGCTCCTCTGAGTCAGATGGAGCTGCGTCAATTTATTCTAGGTGAGGGGCTCTTGTAACTGGAGACATAACCCCCAAATGGCCTGTAATAAGACACCATCCTGCTTTTTCTCTCTTCGAGTGTGCTAGCGCTGCATCCTTGCCGATGATTGCATGCCCTGCCACGTGCTGGCCCTTTGCATACAGCATTGGGCCAAGCATTGCGTGAGGTGAGAGGGAAAAAAACCACAGCAAGAGCTCGGCACAATTTTATAGTCTCATCTGAGCCTTGCTTTGGATACTGGGAGTGTTGCAGAGGCTCTGCCTGCCCGCTTTGTGCAGGCACGAACAGCAGCCTTTGATTCCCGGGTGGCACCGGTTCCTGCCCTTTGCTGTGGCTTTAAGACACAAAGGGCATTGTAAGTGCCTGGCTGCAGTTCTTAAGAATACCAGCACTTTGGGCTCTTGGAGCAGCTGCATCCTTATCCCCGGCATCTGAAAACCACTTGTGTTATTAGAGTGCCAGATTTCAGAACTGGCATTTCCCCACAACCACAGGTATTTAAAAAATTTAGCAAAACAAAATGGCACGCTGGGATGGTTCTTACGGGTACTGCATAGCACTTAGGCAGGAGACAAACAAATACCAGAGTTGGATCTATGCAAAAAGAGCCTTGGATGTGATTCTTCCTCTGTCTCTGGCAGGATACAGCCACTGCGCTAACAAAAACATGAAAACTTTTCCAGAAACATTGCGCTTGAAACTTTTCATGGCCTTGTACACAGAATGCTACAAGACTCATAACCTATTTAAGGTTGGTGATGCAGAGTGCGAAATAGTTGTCCCCAGGAAGCAGCTGGCTGATGAAAGTTCCACTGGTGTGAATAACCAGCACAATTACAGGGAAAGGCAGCTGTCTTGAACAAACTGTTAATGGGACACTGAGCCTTTAACTGCTAGATCAAAGTGCAAATGTCTCCCAGAGCAGCACTGACTCACGTTATTTGATGTCCTGTGGGAAACGTGCTGGTAAGGCTCATTCCAGCTCCTTAATTCATCAGAAGCATTGAAACTGAAGGAGCTGAAGCCTCCAACAAACTGAGATGCTTCTCTTGATCCTACCAGAACTGTATCTACTGCACCTTTGGAAACCTGACCTTACTTGTCTCTGCCACAAGGGTCACCACTGCCACTCACACGACTGCCTCAATTTTTGGCCAAGAACAGAAACAGCATGAAAACGAAAATCCCATTTTAGCACTCATGTCAATTATTTATTCATGAATGCTGATTTATTCATCAAGATGTCTGCCTTCAGCTGTGATTTAACAGCTTTGCTAAACATGGGTTTCATTTAAGTAACAAGGAACTTCACTCTGGTCCTTCATCTATCTAATAAGGGCCAGCAGGGGTCCTTATTTAATAAGGACTGCAAATGGACCAATCTGAATTCCGGCTTTAATAGACAAAATTAATAGCGAAGATTAATTTCCTCCACTGCAGGAATGAGCATTAGGATGAGCATTATGAGGAAGTCAAACTAAATGATTGTAATTTCTAAGCCTTAATATCTATTTAGGTAGTCATTTTGCAATAACAAACAATTAGATCTATGCAAAAGGCAGATAATGAATAGGAAAAGTAAGTGTTCTGTGGACCTTCATGGAGCATAAATGTCTATCACCTGGTTGCCCAAAATTGTGTGGAACCAGAGTCAAAGAGCCCATTTGGCTCTCCCAGCTCTGTATTTTTACTGAATATATAGTAATTAATTTATTTTTCAGAGAAAATAAACTATAGGTATCCCTAACTTAGATAAAAAATGAAAGCCTTTCTACAGTTACCCAACCATGAATCACCAGGACTTTACATGGAGTGATAGCCACACGCTGCATGAAGGCTCTCTGTAATGCTGTATACACTACAGCAAGTCTGAATTGTGATGTGAATTCTTAGTCTAAGAAAATTCACTGGGTAAAAGGAGAAGTTCTGACATGGTGCTGCCCTTGCACGTTTGAGTGGATTTAGTAAGGATGTTTGATACAAATGATATAGACAGCAGTCAATGTACTTAGGAAGTTGATGAAGACCCAAAAGGAAGCAAAAAGCAGAAAGGTCATCTGGTTGTGCTCGTCACCACGAGCCTGAGCTCTGGCAAAAGTACAGCTTTAGTCCATGGTAATTGTAACTCTCTGGTAATGTTCTGCTTCTCAGCTGTGGTGTTCTAGGAGCTGAGGGTGGCTCAGATCAGTAGCAAGACTGTGTCAGTGCCACCTCCTACTAACCCTGCTGAGCTGAAGGACAAAATGACCAGCCCCAGCTCTGACACAGCCTCCCTGCTGGCATCCACTGTTCCCTCACATCTCCTGGTATGGTGTTGCCAAGCTCCCCCACTAAAGGGACAAGATCAATCAGTTTAAATGGTCCCAAAGAAGTTATGAAGTGCCCAGAGAACCAACTGAGCATGCAGAGTAGCTGGGTAAAGAGGATGTGGGGGGTAACAAGAAACCACAGACAGTGACCTCTTACGCAAGCCAAAAGACAACATGCACCCACAGCCTAGCTTGTCAAAAACCCTGTAGCTCTGTCACACAGAAATATGTGAAAACACCCAAAGCCACATACTGCTCTACTTTCTCCCCTCTGGATGTTGTTTATTAACAAATATTTCTACAAGCCTGGGGGAATGACACTGGGATGAAACAAAGTATGCACTGGCAGTGAATATGCACCATGGTTTGCTATAAGCTTGCCTGACTTTTTAAGTGCCAATGTTTGTCTTCTTAATTTTTTTTTCTTCAAAGCCTGGCATACTACCATGACAGCTTTACAGTGAGACTCTAGTCCAACATGCTGACATCAACTAACAAGGCATAGCAACAACCCAGCCCTTTCACATACTTTACGAGTACAATGTGTTAGTGTTAAGAAATATTTGAAGAAATACTAGACAAAATAGTTCCCAGGAAGACCTGGATTCTGACTTTATGCAGGCAAAGAAATGTATGACAGAAATGATAAATCCTTGCTGGTGGCCCACCTAGTCAGGGAGCAGTTGTAAGACTTAAGTGCAAGCAACAGCCCATGAAAGACCATCCTCGTTCCTTTGCTGTACTTTTATGCTGGCAAGTGTTGTTTGGTAACACTAAGCAGCATAAGAGGGCAAGAGGTTTTCTTATTTGGCATCTAGTGAAGATAAAGAAGTAGAAAAAGAAAAGCTCTGCTAATAATAACAACTTGTATTACAAAGGGTTGCAGTGTACAGTATGCTCTTCTAGAACCACACTAAAGCCCAAAAGCATGGAATGTTGACACTATCAAAAGTCTGCACGTTTCTCAAAGAAAGCAACACTTAATCTCTAAAAATGGATAGATAAAAGGTTCGGTACAGACATAGAGTACATTACTACTTTACAATGTTCAGGTCTTATGCAATTCACTCAGCTTCCCCCACTCCCCTTTGCCTTATTCAGGGATGGAAATGTTCTTCTGGCTTGTATGCTGTAGCAGCTGCTCCTCTTGACATTTCTGCTGCAGGCTGGGATACAGACCCTGAGAATTAGTTCTAATGAAACAGCTAATATAACCCTTCCTCTCATTTCCCAATATTTCATGTGAATCAGAAATTCTAATTTAGGCAATCATTTATCTGAGAAGTCTTCCTAGGTTAGTGGAGATTCAAAAATAGTTTGAAACAGCAACAACAAAACCAAGGGTGCTTCAGGCTTTAATTTTCTTTCAACAACTTCTGTGGCTTATTAGAAAAACTAGATGCTATTTCTACCAGGTATCCTGCAAGGAAATTCAGTCTATTAGTTATAAGCTCCCACTCTTTAGATGGGTGCTCAGGTAAATAGAATAAGATACATAAAGCTAATCATAGAATCATAGAATATCCTGAGTGGTAAATGACCCATAAAAATCATTGAGTCCAACTGCTGGCCCTGCACAGGACACCCCAAGAGTCACCATGTGCTTGTCCAAATGCTTCTTGAGCTCTGTCAGGCTTGACCTGTGACCTGCTCACCTCTTGTGACCACTTCTGTGGGGAGCCTGTTCCAGTGCCCAACCACCCTCTGGGTGAAAAGCTTTTTTTTTTAATATTCAACCTAAACCTCCCCTGACACATCTTCATGCCACTGGTCATGACAGAGAAGAGATCACTGTCTGCCACTCCTCTTCCCCTCACAAGGAAATTGTAACTGCAATGAGGTCTCCCCTCAGTCTCCTCTTCTCTAGGCTGAACTAAGTGCCCTCATCCACTTCTCATGTGTCTTCTCTATGTCCTTCACCATCTTCATAGCTCTACTTTGGACACTCTGTAATAGCTTTATATCTTTTTTTATACTGCAGTGCCCAAAACTTCGAGGTGAGGCCACACCACTGCAGAGCAGCGTGGGACAATCACCTTCCTCAACCAGCTAAATTCTGCTGCTGAGAATATGTGGACATGACACAAGAAGAGAGCATGATTTTGATCCACAGGATGCATTTGTAGCTCAAAAAGTATAAGGGAGAAAGTGTGTTTACAGAAATTATTAATGTTGCGTTTCCGTGACAGACCATCCAAGATGCAATTCATGATAAAGGGGCTTTGTCTTGGCAGACCATTTCTCCAATGGGCCTGCAGGAGTTGCTCATTAACAGTGCTTCAATCACTACCAGTGATCACCGAAGACTCTGTAAAGAAAGCCTCCATTTGTTCCCATCACGCTGCAAATACACAGCCCATGCAAACATTTGGGTTTTTTCAAGATCCACTGAGACTGCTGGCTAACAAAATCATCAGCATCACACTGAGCAAATTTGACAAAATAAGAAGAAAGCTGAGTGTCAGTCAATGAGACCTGGGAGCAGAGATATCTATCTTGAATTACCCTTTCTGTGCTTCTGCCCATTACCTGAAGAAATGTGGGACATCTGGGAAGCAGGAATTGCAAATGCAGTCAGTTACCCTCTCAGCTGTGACAGATTTAGTTTGAGTTCTGCTTGTATTGCTCAATAATTTCTTTAGGGAAAGGTGTATCGCAGGAACAATTAATTGAAAAAATGGTAATTAATTGACATATACACCCCATCTCAGCAGTAGAAAATGTTTATTTCTGGCACTAGAAAGAGACAAGAGTCTCCTCATCCCAAGTCACTTTACAGCTCCATTAATCACCTGCGTTTGTTCCAATGGAGAATGTGCTTACTGCAAGTACTTTTTCTCATGCCTGCATACATTTCCATGCCCTGACTCCTGCATAGCCTCCAGGAAACTCCTCAGTGCAGGCAAATTTCTGCACACAGTTCCCAGAGGCACTCAACCATGCTGCTTGGCCAGCTCCAATATCATCATGCAGCATACTGATACTGCTTTTTATGCATGTATGTTTTTCAGATTCCAGGAACAGCTTTACCATCATTAACCGACTAAACAGACTATGTAATTTAGGATATTTCTCAACAAATGCCACCCTGGTGGAAGCTTACTGCTGGATTGCCATGGACCTGTTTCCAAGGTTACATTTCTATTGACCTGTTTCTGTATGCTGATGCCTTGTACTCACATATCAAAACAGGGTCTAGGAACATACCTGCCCTGGAGATGCACTGGGTTACTACAATTCAGGAGTCCCAGCAGTGAATTCCTGCTCGGAATCCCCAAATAGGAGTGACATACAGCCTGTTGATCATACAGCCTCCCCTCCAAACACTCTTTCTGTCAGCTTCCTCCCTGAAAACTGCATTTCCCTCAAGATCTAGTATTGATTCCTCAGACTCAGCCCAGAGATTATAAATATCCTCAATCTCCCACGTTCCAGTTAGCATTTTGTGAGAAAAACTGAGGAAATTCAGCAACACAGCATCCTAAACCAGCTCATTAAAAGCAAACAAACAAGGGAGCTCCCCAAACCCCAAGCCCTTTCTGAAATGCAGCTTCCCTCCACCAAATTGTGTCCCACTTCAGAAGTCCTTGTGGCAAGAAAGGCAAACAGGCAGCTCAAGGGGTACCCTCATGCTTTAGCTTTCTTGTGCATTGCCTTCAGACTTCACCCAGGAGACCTTTTAAACCCTCTTTTATCACCTCTTTAACATTGCCGAGTTGCTGGCAATTTGCCAGTGCTCCTGGAAAAAAGGGTACTAGTTTGTATTCAGAGATAATATAAACCCATTATGCCATCCAGCAGCAGCAGCAATCCAAAAAGTCTTCACATTTGGGAGTATCAGTAGACACCGCAGCTGTAGAGCTTGCAGTGTATGCATAAGTGCTTGCCTGTCATCTTAGATTTTAGGGATCAGCCTCCAAGTAGATACACAATTTCCTGTCCCTTTTCCTGATCAGCAATCACTATTGAAATCTGTTTTGAATTTTTGCCAAGAATAAAACAATAGGCTGCTTGAGAACTTCAGCTTGAGGTGTGAGTTACTGTGCTTCCTCTGCTTAGCCAAATCCTGTGAGAGGGCTGGGGGAGTACAACCAGAATTCAGGGTATGTGCTGAGAAGAAAGACCCACATCTTCTTTTTCCTTAATCCCAACATACTTTATTATCCCACTGGGGAGGATGGGGCTATGGACATACCATTGCAACTACCAGCTGAAGTTAAGAGATCAGTTCTGACAGCAGCACAGAGTATGTCATGAGCTTATGAATGCACTAACTCACCTTAAGAATTTTGTTGTTCTCTTTAAATGTCAGGTTTCACTCTGTTGGACACCAACAATTATATGATCCCGCAAACTAGTCAGAGCTTGGGCTAGAAAATGTGGTATGAAGGTGCATCTGGAACATTAGGAAAAGGTTCTTCACCCAGAGGGAAATCTGTCACTGGAATGAGCTTCCAGGGCACCAAGCCTGCCAGAGTTCAGGGAGTGTCTGAACGATGCTCTCAGTCATACAGTTCGGTTTTAGGTAGTACTATGAGGAACCGGGAGGTGGACTCTATGATCCTTATGGATCCCATCCAACTTGAGATATTCTATGATTCTGTACCAGACAATCAATAAACAGGGTCTCCCAGCATTTTTAGAAGTAGGAGAAACTTCAAAAATGGCAAGAGGGTAAATGAAGTAATGAAACATAACATCTGTTTCTCTAATATTAGCTTTGTTTTTTGTCAGACTTGCCACAAAAATAAAGGCACGAAGGAAAACAGGTAGGTTACATATAAGTAAAATCCTCTAAATTGAGAAAGATGGGTTTTTCGAGAAACAGAAAATAAAGATATTTTGTGTTTTGAGAATCCTGAAAGATGATACTACTATATAAACCAACCATAGACTATGAATATAATTTGTTAATATATTGCTTCAGTAAACATGTTCACCCATCCTCTTTTAACACTAGCTGTAAAGGATTTTTTTTTTAATGCAATCAACACATATTTAATTGTACTTATATGCTAGCAGAATGCCTCTCAGTTTTACCACAGATTTCTCATAGTTAGAAAAAAAGTCTGAAATTGCAATTGTCTGAAGTGACTGCCTGTTTTTGACACATACCTCTTTCTTAGTCAGCTGGTGCAAACCAGTCATCATGGAAATCTGAAATTCATCACAGAACAAGATACTGTGCTCTGCGGGGAATGTTCCGTGACTAACAAGGGATAGTTTTTTTAATCTGATTTTATTTTCAAAATGAAGTGGCTTTTGACTTCTTCCTTTAGATTTGGGCACGAACACTGTATTGGAGTGTATATCTTCTGTGTGTACCACTTGAAACTGCAGAGATGCAACAGCTTGCCTGTGGAGATCAAAACCAAAGGTCAGTTTGCCTAATGTTGGGATATGGGCCAGGTCTTCTCTATGTTTTTCTCTCTCTCTCCCAATATCACTCTTGTATCGGTGCCAGGAATCAGGATATTCATCTTCTCTAGGTAAACATCAGTTCATAAAATGGAGAATATAATTGCACAGAAGCAGCTATGATATGCCTTGGGATTAGTGAATACCTCCTAACTGAGCTTCAGTGAAAGCGGCAGTTCTGGCATTATTTTTATTCACCTTGTGGAAAATTATTGGAGCATATTTCATATAATTAGGATCAAGAATGGATTTGGCATCACTTCCAGCAAATGCCCCTGAACACTAATCTGGTTTATTTGGCACCACTGATGAAGCTTCTCTTGTGGGGAATACAATGACAACAATTAACCTGGCAATATAGAACAGAAATGGGAAATGGGAAATTGTCTTGTCTTTTATCCACATACAAGATGAAGTGTGGTCTCGTTCAGCAACAAAGCAGTGCCTTGAATTTATTTTCTTCTTTTGTTTTTTTCTCCCATCTTGAGATGCCCTAAGGAATCTTCTATTTTTTCCCCCATCTATCTGAAAAATCTACATTTTTCATGCTGTTGAAGAGAATCCCAACAAACAGACTTATTGAAAATGTTTGTAGCTCAATGTATTGGATTGAACAGGGTACTGTTGACTGACCAAAAGACTCTCTTTCTAGAATTAGACCAATATTGACTTTCAACAGCTGCCAGTTCAGAGCAAGAAATCAATAGCAGGATGTGGGCAAGGTCTTTAGGTTACTGCATCAGGATTTTTTTTTTTTTTTAATAATTGCATATGATACTCCAGTTTTTAGTGAATTCTGTTTGTTCCTTCTCAGTGAGTGTTCTGGACAACTCAGAAAGCCCCGTTTTTTCTCTTCTTTATCCACTCGTTAAGAATTCGGCACTGACAATACACTTTAAGGTTTCCAGGTCAGGTAAAGTGACAATTCATCTGTCCGTAGCTTTCTTTTCCTTTGATCTAGTCCTCAGGCTAGAGGCCACAGTGAGGCTTGGGAAAACTAGTTCTCCAAAGTTTCTTTTCAGGGGGGATGTTTGGAAGAAGAGACTTCCACTAGAAGCAGGACAAAGAGATTAAGTATTAACCTGGGATCTTAAATACAGCAAAGCTTGAGAGACTTAGGGAGATTTACAGACACAGGGAAGTATGACAAGAAAGAGGAAGAGTACAGTGATTGGGTTTAGCTGCTGAGCCAGCTGAGAAAGGGATGAGAAGAACTCGGAGGGGAGGAGTGAGAGAGGAGGATCTTGTGTACTCAGGGAACCTTAGACTTGACCCCAAAGATCACCATGAAGCAGTGATAAAATTTAAACAAGGAAATATATAGAGCTGCTTATTAGCATTATGCAGGATTTGGGTTTTTTTTCTAGAGCAGTATATTTCTTTTGCCAGATATAAGTCCTAAGAACACAATAAATTTCTTGCCCAGACTCATATTCTGTCCCTGATCATGGCAGTAGGAAACACCATCCAGGCAAGCACGCTCATTTTATTTAGGAGTAGTCAGAAAACCTCCCTGTTTCCTCTCTCCCTGGTGGCTGAAAAGGTGAGGTAAGAACTCTCGAGCATTTGCAGCTCTGGGGCTCAGGGCAGGAGCTTGCTTAAGCTGCTGAACAGCTCAAGGAGGGCAGCTGTGGGACTGGGACACGATTCCTACACAAAGTCCCAATTCTTTTACTGGAAAGATAGAGAGAGAGTATGGTCAAGCAGTGTGTGAGACTGAGGAACAGTCAAGTGTTGTGATATGCTTCTGTGTAGAGCACCTGAGGAACCTCCTGTAAGCTCAGTGTAGTGAGGCCCAGGTGTAAAACCCTGGTGAGAGCCATGGTAGTGTTTATGGCAAGCAGCTGGAGATTGCAGGATTGTATTTCAGTCATATTTTTAAAAATCTTTACAAACACAACAGATTTGAGCAATGCTGTCAGGCCTAGCCCCATCCTTTCTGAAATCCTTGAAAAACAGAAGAGACTGACAGCCTGTCCTGATCATTAACACTCTCCTCCCCAGAGCCCCCAAACAGCCTCAAGCAAATGCCAAAACTGAGAGCTCCTCAAAGAAAGTGTCCTTCCATTATCCTGAACTGCAGTCTGTGCTCTATCCTCTTCCTTGACAGCAGAAAGGGGATGTAGTAAATCCTGTGCAAGCTGTTCACATCAAAACCAGCAGATGATCTTGTAAAATTGCTGCTCCTGGTAAAATACCTTGTTTAGTAAGAGAGCAGCTGCATACGGCTCCTGGATTGATTGTAGATGTAGCCCAAAGAGGAGAGAGTTGCAGCAATTTAGCTGTGAAACAACAAGTAACTGATTTGCCATAGGGAAGGTCTAGTATGGGTAAAAAACACGCTGTAACAACATCCTAGCCAGACAAAAATGAGAAACTTCCTAGAAAATGCTGATTTGTGATGTGCAAGAGGAACACAGCAAGAGCCTCCGTGTGCAAACCAAGAAACGGCAGGCACACTGTTCCATGAGGAGTGGAAATGACTATTTTTCCTAAGCAAATAACTCACTTTTGCCAGGTGTAATTTTTGCCAAGCCATTTCATCATGAATTCGGTCCTCCAGCAACAATCTGTGAGGTTTTCAACACCTCATCAGCCTTGTTGTCAGGTGAGCCAGAGAAAAGGGACTGGTTTATTGCCAACACAGCTGAACTACCACAGCCTATTTTCCCTATTCTGTCCCTCAAAAAAAAATTTAAAAAAAAATTAAAAAGCAGAGAGGAGCAAAGGGCAGGACAAATATCACTGTACACAGGGGATCTGAGCCTTGCTCTGGAAATGCCTGGTGTGGAAGGAGTGGCAAATCTCTCAGGCCAGACCTCCCAGCTGCCACCATCATCAGGGGACTGAGCAGTGTCCTGCAGCTGTGGCTGGTCCCTGTCCCATGTTGTGTCTGTCCCCTGGTTCTACTTATGCTGCTGCCCTTGGAAAGTGGTACACACTGTAGTGTTGCCCCAGACCTTACCATGTGCACAAGATATTCTGGCTCACTTTTCAGCGGTTTTTGCTAAAAAATTTATTTTTATGCACACATAGCATTGCATTTCATTTTTAAATTTAGAGGCTCTTAAATCCATCCTTAACTCAAAAGTCTTGGATACCCACCTTCTGGCACCTCATTTTAAAAGCTCTGGCCTGAATTTTTTGTGTCCTCTCTTGTGCCAGACATTGCACAGCCCCCTAAATAGTGATAGATAATGAATGAATTGCATATGGTTCAATACCAAGTTTCATGAACAGAAAATGGGATGTTACCCTTAACCATGAATTTTCGTCTCTCCTCTTCTAAAAATCTGTGTAATAACAATTAGCACAGCTTAAATGCGTACTGTACATTTTCACAGGGTTTGGACACAAATCTATTTACCTCACACTACACCAGAATTAGCAAAATAGCAATGTTCCCTGTCAGCACAAAGAGAAATGAAGGATAATAAATCACTGACTTGTAAACTGCATCCAAGAATCAATAAAATGTAAATGGCTACAACACAGAAGGTACAAATACATTAAATATGAATGATAAGGAAGAGTAATAAGGCTGGAAAACGATAAGGCTGTGTATTTCTTTACATGAGACAGAAACGATGGAGAATGTTTCTGGACTGGTAAAAGGAGAGAAGCTCTTTTCAAACAAAATGGTATCTGACCATGTAACTCTGTCCACTACCCCTCTCACAGAGATAGAATATATCATATAAGTGTCAAAAAACTTTTACAAACTTTACACATCACTGATTACAAATGAAAATGTAATGCTGCCTACACATGTTCTAGCTCTTATCTCTCCTCTAGGGGAAAGCATTAAATCCTCAGCCTGCCATGGAAAATGTAGCATTCAGACATCTGTGACCAGTATGTGTAAAGAGGAGAAGATAAGGTGCATATCAAGCCTACATCTGTGACAGGGGTCTCAGAGTCTCTAGAGATAGATGAATGAGCACATATGAAGACAGACTCAAAATCTTCTAATTAAACCTTTGCTTTCCCCAGAAGTATTTGCTCTCTACGGAGAGCAAATACTGTTTCTGTTTCTGTTTTGAAAGAAAAGCTCACCAAAAAGATTTTGGCCAATATCCTCAATATCCACTGCTTACACACACACACACACATACACACTCTACTTTTAAGAAATAAATAGCCTGCTCTTGAGCAAAGATACTTTGTATACTTTAAAGACTCCCTGGAGAAAGTTCAGCCTGCTCACCTACTGTGCAAGGTAAGAGGTAAGCTGTTAATGGTTTTAGGATGACACTAGATATATGGGCTGTGAGACAGATTTGGGCCTTTGAAGAATAACTGTTTCTGAACAATAGGAGATAAATAAATCAGAACAAAGCCACAGGTAGATGCTTGGATGAACAATGGCCTGCCAGTCAGAGCTGGTTGTTAGCCCATACTGGCAGTGCAGGTCAGATGAATAAGGTAGAGCTTCAACTTCAAACTTCCAGGCAAGGCTCTTGAGTTTTACAGCTAGAAGTATAACAGCTTTGTGTGGCCAGCAATTCATCTTACTGCTTTGGAAATTTAAGAATAAAAAATGCAAATGCACCTTTCATGTGTTGATTACTTAGGGATGTACAAAGCCATGAACAGTGGCAATAATGAACTGTCTCCTGGGTGCCTCTGAACACCACAGGAGGACACAGGCAAGGTTCCCTAGGAAACCAGAGATGCACTCCAAAGCATGTGCAAGTTTGGCCAGCTGACAGTCACCCACTTGTGTTCTGAACATCACTGCTAGAAGGTATGTGATTCAACTCCGAGTGTAGTTGGAAGGACTAATTGTGGAAAGCCTAGAGGAGGTTGGGATAGATTTATTCCTGGTTGCATAAATATTCAGATCTCTAAAAGAAAGAAAATGCTGATTGCTAGCTATCCAAAATGAGGGGGAGAGAAGGGTGAATAACACCTTCAATTAATCTAAATATTGATCTTAGTCCCAGACTCTGCTGGCCTAAATTCCACCTAAATCCTTGTGCCTACCGTTTTCTATTGGCTGGGAACCCAAAGACTTCAGAGTAATTATGCCAGAGATGTGAGGAAGGCTTAGAGCCCAGAGCCACCAGTGCTCAACACTAAGTACTCAGATTTATGTAGAATCTAGTCCTGGCAAAACTGGGCACTGGGATTCGATGTACCTCCAAGGTGCTTATGAGGGAAGATTTCTGCAGACCCAATGCTTGACCTTGTCTCTTCCAACCATGTCTCTTAGCATCTCTTGGGAAATACAGTATAGCACCTCTCCTAAGCTTTGCTCTCTTTTTGCATCCCAGCACCTCCAACCCCTCATTGGCTTTGCTCAGAAGAGAGTTAAGGCCATATGTACAAGTGACTCACCGGGTGAATGTGAATAGAAAAAGCAAAAAACATTTGCCCTCCTTGGCTAGATGATTCCTAAGGCTTTACAGATCCTTTGTCTCTTACTACCAGAAGACCCTTTTACAGGCAGAACAGTGGAACTTCTCATACTACTACAGAAGACATGACATGACTGAATTTCTTTCCAGTTGCATTTCTCTGCATTTCATCCCTTAGAACAGGCCCCTGTATCTACCAAGGACTGGAAAGCAGTCACAGAGATTTCAAAATCAGCGAGTCCTTCCCAATGATCTGTGGATCAAATATTGTTAATATCAAATATTTGATGACTGGGATGTTTGGAGAGGAAAGGGTCTACCACACATGAACATTCTTACAATGCTTTCCATGGATTGGTGGCTGTAACTCCAGAACAAGTAATAAATACATTTAGCAGCTAGGTTAGCATAATTGCTTGCCTAGTCAGCTAGCATGCAAAGTGCACAAACAAGTATCATAACAGTTTTATTACATGTACATGCTTGTGTTTCCTTGAGACGTGATAAAACAAACAGATCAGTAATTTTAGAACAAGCAGTCAAAAAACCTAAAAAATGCAATGAGTAATTTAAACCAAATGTTAAGAAAATTGTATTTTTAAGAAATCTTCTCCAAGCTCTGCCCCCATTATATTTTATCAGTGTGAAAGACGCGGTAACAAAATGTATTGCTGGTCACAAAACCTTACATTCAGGTAGCTTTTTGTTCCATTATGAAATATGTTTTGTTTTGTTCCATTATGAAATATGCTTCACTGCATTCATTTATACTCTTCAGTGTGAAAGGTGTGATTCGATCTGGAAACATTTTGAATGGGTGATTGCTTGAGAAATGTCCCCACCCTTTTCTTCGTTGGAACAACAGATAAGGAATGTGCCTCTTATTTCTCAAGTAGACTATTTAGTTCTTGCTGATAATATTGCACAGTGCCTTTTGAAGAGCTTGAATATCAGTGACTTATAACTGTTCTAAATACATTTTTAACAACCAACTATAATGTCACAAGTATTACATGAGCTAGCTAACAAGTTTGTTAGTCAAAACAAATAAGCTAAAACATCTTTGGGGTTACACCAAGATGCACTCAGCTGTTAAACGAATTAAAATCAGCTGTTGGAGTTTGTTCCTTTTACAAATGGCCCATTGTGTGTGTTTCAGGGAACAGTGGGAGCAGTGAGCAAGACATGAATGAAGTAGTCTGTCAAATCCTCTGATTTATAATAATGGGGTTGCATTGACATGAGAATAAAATACAGCAAAGCATATGTTCACTATGAGTTATACAGACTCATTTATATGTTACAGGAGTAATAAATAAATAGTCCTGATCATTTTCTAAAATAGTCCTACAATGAATGTGGTTATAATATCATGGGACAAATTCTGCTTCACAGGCAGTGATCAAACAGACAGAAAAATATTAACCATGGGTTTTTTTCTCCTTAGGTTTCCAGTCTTTAGACTGGTGAAGGGAGTTGAAACAGCATACATTTTTCTGTTGTGGGTCTAAAGAAAAACTAATCCTGGTCTTCCTCTGGAACACAGAACAAGAAAAACAGTGGCTTCATGACATAACTTGCTCAGTTTCAGTCCTCAAAGAATCTGGTCCTTTAAATTCTCAGTCAGATGTTGGCAGGAAAGGGCTGGGTAGGACTTCAAGAAAATGTTGACACAGTTTAAGAGATGTCAGCAACAAATCCAACTCACCTATAAAGCAGTTACTGTAGGAACCCAGAGAAATACACGCACTTATCTTGAAGACTGGCAACGCTTCCACATGGATGTTCTAATTAGAAGTCATGACATGCTATTTCTTTTTTTAATACCCTAGTTGTAAATGGACAACAAATGTTATTTACCAGCGATTGAGCAAGAGAAAGTCATTGTTTAAACATGGAAATGGAATTTAAAGTTCTGCATTAATTATGTTGGGGTTGCTTTTGATTTGGAGCTAAACCTGGAGATTTTTAAAAATGTGGCTCCAATATTGTTTCTCTTTGTAAAATGGGAAGAATGTTAACGAACATACCCAATCTGCCTTCAACAGCATGAAAATTGTCTAAAACACAGTAAATCTCCTAGTTGTTCAAATAATCATGCATTGTATGAGCATGGATATTTGTGTTGTGGTTCTAACCACTACATTACGTGACAGCTCTTACAAACCAGAAGTTCTGAAGTCTCATTTCTATTTCTTTTCTTTCCTTTTTTTTCAGTGAAAATGGCTCTTTACTTAGCTCTCCCAGAGACCTCAATTTGTGCACCTATTCAGTGTCAGAAGCAAAGTCATTATAAGAAAACTGCTTTTTTTTTTCCCAGTTCCAGCCTGAATTGAGATGTTCTAAACACTTGCCAGAAACTTTGTAAATCAGAAATCTGATAAATTAAACACAGCATTCTTCTCAGACCACCTAGAGAAAAGAAAGACTATGAAGAAAAAGGAAGACTAAGCGAAAGTAAAAAAAAAAAAAACCACAAGGAAAATAGAAGGACTGCTTACTGAGCTCTAAGGCATAGGCCAAAGTGAAGTTGACATTGATATAATTTCTGCAGCACTGGTAGCAAAGCCCAGGCCACGGCTGGAGCTGTGAATTCTTGGGAATGTAGAGCTTCTATCTGCTAAACCTGGAAAGCTGCTCTGCCCTTCAGTCTTCATTCCAGGGTGTGAGTTTAACCACACAATCTTAACCACTGGCCTTTACTTCATTGGCAAAGGTAATTTTGACTACATTTGTTGAGTGCTGAGAGCAGATGTGTAAGTATTTAGTACGGCATCCATCAGAATTTTAAAAAAAAAAAAAAAAAATCAAACAAAACCCCCTAACCCCAAACACTTTGTTGACGTGAATGTTTGAAATATTTCATTTCAAAAGGAAAATGTTATACTTATGAAAATGGCAATACTATCCATTTAGATGAACATCAGTTATTCCAAAGAAACACATTTTGCTGTGTAAAACATGATTACTGCTGTTCCATGACTACAATTGCCCTCAAAGGTGCAATTCTCAAGCTTTCCTTCCAAGAAATCTCTTATTTTTAAATCCATGGCATTACATGGTTGTACAGGTCTTCAGCTACAAGTCTCCACATCACATCTTGTTATTTCCCACAGCACACTGCATGCAATTAAGTTTAAATCAGGGGTATGTACTACTAAGGACCCTCCTGTAGGTGTAGTGTGTTTGAACATAGCTGAAAGTAAGCAACAATTATAATACTGCAAAAAGCTTTTAAATATTTGTTTTTTAGGACATGATGGTCCTGTTTCATCCATTAAAGAGGCAGGGTGGAATATAGGTCATATCCTAGCCATTAGCACTTATGCTTCAGTAGCAAACAACTGGGGTTAAGTAATCTGTCACATGATCAGAATTCTAATTTTGACTTTAATGTAATAATTGTGTGCTTTTTCCCTGTAGCAGTGCACATATGGCTGATTTTCTACACTTTCTACCACATTTAGGGTATTCAAACCCCATACTTTATAGACAGTTTAAAAGAATTCTTTCTGCCATTCATACCTCTCCTTCTTCCTCCCAGGTCAATGCTGTTTTCTTTATTATTCTACTCTGGCAAGGTGATTGGGGGTTTTGGGAATCCAGTTCAGACAAAGTCTTCCCCAGCCAGTGTGACACCTGCACAAGGAAACCTGGCACTTTGTCCCACACAAAGACCTCCCAACCTTTCCCAGAACTCAGAAGGACAGGGAGTACTACTGAGTTAGGCTCCTGACTACTATAAAAAAACATGTTGGCACTACGGGATTTTTTTTTCTACAACTGACTCACTTTTTCCTATCCTGGCTCTTCTGGAAGAGTTACTAGGAATCCTTAAATAACTTGGGCCAAGCCCAAAACCATAAGTGAAAAAGAATGCAAGGCACCAGCCTTAGAACCACTCCTAACTTTACTATGTTTAATTAGTTTATCACTTAAAACACTAATGGCATGTCCACACACTTTGTGCCTCTGCCTTTCCTTCCAGATTGACACATTTTCATCCTTTCAGACTAAGGCATTATTAGTCTGTCATACCTTACTTCATTCATCATTTCTATGCCTGATGTTCTTTTAATGTCCTGTTCCTTTCTGAGTGAAGCAGGAGCTTTTGAACTGTGTCATCAGCTCATCAGAACGAGATGTGGGACAAAGGTATCATAGGAAGGGCAAAGTTTCTGCACAGCTTCTCTGCTAGTCAGGACCCAGAGAGGCTGGCTGCATGCTCAGTCTCAGCCTGATATTTTTGTCCTCCTTGCCTGGCTAAGTCAGCTTGGGCCACATCCCAGTTTTCCTGTCAGTCCAAGGGTCTCCTGTATCACTGTCCCTGCTATTTGTGTCACCAGGTGGGATTAGTTGCTTTGACTAAAAAGCAAATAAGGAGTTAGGGGACACAAAATGTGCTTCCTTCACAGCAGGTAGCAACTCTAATTGACCTTGGCACCAGCTGGAAACACCACTCCCCACCCATTGCAGGAAGCACACACCTTCTTCCTCTGCAGCACTACAGTACCCATGGCCTTGCTTCGTGTTTCCTCCCCTCTAGTACAGGCTGTGGGTGGGTGTTTGTGCTCTTCTTCCTTCCTAGGAGAAGGAGGGAGAGACCTTTTGGAAAGGCTTGCAGCAGCATTGTAGAGCAACCATGTGGTGGTGGAAAAGCACAGTATTCCAGATGCAGTCTGAGTGCCAAATAGAGGATGGTAATTGCTTCCCCCCTCTCCTGGCTGTGCTCCTGCTGACAGGGTGCTGATAGCCTTCATCACTGGCTTGGGCTTACCCCAGCTTTCCCCCAGGACCCCAGGCCCTACTCCACAGAGCCATAACCTGCATGGAATTAGTCTGTCCCAGATACTGTTTGTCCTGGACGAATTTCATGAGGTTCTTGTCATACCATTCCTTCAGCCTGAGTCCCTCTGAGTGGCAGCTGTACACTTGACCATATTGGCTCTCCACTAATTTGCTGTCATCCACAAACCTGATGAAAGGGCACTGTGTCACCTCCTCTAGGCATTCCTACAGATATTAAACAGGTCAGGTCCCAGGATAGATCCCTACAGTACTCCACTTCTTACTGGCCTCCAGAGAGAGTACAGCCCTTTAACTGCTGGCCTCTGGGTCCTATCATCCAGCTTTTTACCCATGTGGTTGTGCATCTATCTAGCCCACAATGTGATAATGTGGATACAAGACAGCAGACGGTGTCAAAAGCATTGCAAAAGTCAAGGTAAATAATATTCTCTGCTCTTCCTTGTCTACAAATACAGTCATTTTACTATAGAAGGCAATCAGGTTGGTGAGGCACACTGGCTACTAATGATCACCTCCGCCTTTCTGTGTTCAGGAAAGTGTTCCAAGAGGACATGGATTTCCACATGGACTGCAGAGAGGCTGATCAGCTGTTTCCCTTTGGGCTTTTTTTCAAGAGTCATTGGAAAACACTCCAGTGGTTGTGGAGACTCCAGTCTCCACTATCTTTCAAAGATAAAAGTGCAGTCTTGCAGTGAAACCAGACAGCTCCCTCAACAGCTTAGATACAGCTCTGTTGATCCCATGAATGTTTATGGGTCAAATTCTCCCATGTAATCCCTGACTTGATCCTCACCCGTTTCTGGTTCTCCTCCATGAATTCTAAGCACAGAGATCTGTGAGACCTTGATGATATGCCTGAGGCAAGAGTGGCTCTGGGTGCCACAACTTCATCTGTTTCCATTGCCAGGTCATTTGCCCCATTCAGGAACAAGACCACATTTCCTGTTTTCAGTCTTCTACTCTTGGAGTTGTGGCAGAAGCTCTTCTTGTTGCCCTTGGGATCATTTGCAAATCTTAAAAACAACTTTGGCCTCAGAAAAGATTCTATTTCTTTGGATATTTCCAGCAGTTTCTGCATCAGCCCAGAAACCTGAGTTACTTCCCCTGATCATGGAAATGTACGGATCTGAATGTCCTCCATAAGCCGCAGTATAAATTGTACTCTTCTATATCTGTCCGAAGGCAGCTGCTTTGTTCTGCTTTGTCAGGGAAACTGTTAATAATTTAATAATGAAAGGGAACTAATGAGGCCTATGGATTTGAGCCTCATGCTCCGATTATCCAGTGTCTAATGAAGTGTGAATTTTGACTGAAGCTTTTTCCACCCTGAGGGGAAAAAGCCACTCTCATCCATGCAGATTCTCCTGTGACTAATGAAGGGTGAGCTCACACTGCAGCTTTTGCTGTACAGGGAGTACAGGTAAGGTTACTGTTCACTGCATAGGCCTAGTTTCATGACACTTATGAAAACATGTAATTCTGGAAATATCTACCCCCTTAATTCAGATTTGACCAGTGGGTTTGGGAATTACTAGGGAGAATGGACATACTCACAAAGGCTGGTCCAAAGTCATTATTTAAGCCTCAAGCATTTTGAAACATCCCAACATTTTCTTGCACTACTTTGCATTTCAAACACGTCTCATTGGAAAGGTACAAAATAATTTACATTAGTATTAGCCTAATTTTTGAAACAGAAGAACTGTAATGATTCATCTTTTAAAGAACTTATCCCTTTTCAAATCCTGTAGACTAACAATTTCACACGTGTTTATACACTTCAGACTTTTGACAGATGGCTTACACTTTTTGTATCTTATCTAAAACAAGGTTATTTCTAATGTCAGCCAGTAGGTATTCTGTAAAAACCAATATTATCTACCATTTTCTTCCTGTAGTAGATTATGCTTGGATTTAACAAGGCGGAATGTCGTCTGGTCTGCTTTGGACGCGTGTATGCCATGAGCAATCCCTCAAACAGATGCACGAGGCTGTTGCTGTCACCTTCCCTAGACAAATACATTCAGGCCAATGACTGACAGGTGAGGTGTGTTTTGCTGTGGCACAGCTATCATGTATTAGCTGTCCTGTTTTATAACTGATGTGGGGACCGAGGCACGGCACTTTTATGGCCGGGTAAACCAGGCGACGCCAACCAAAAGCAGCAGCACAGGGCCGACCTCCCCCAGCAACCTCGCTGCAGCTTGCGTGATTTTACAGGCATGTAGCTATCACATTCATTATGTTTTCACTGTAAAAAAACCCCTCACAAAATCAAAACAAGGCCCTGTGCCACTGAAGACAAAGCCCAGTGTAAGTGACTGTATATGTGACAGGAGACTTACATTACCTTGTCGGGGGAATGGTATTGGTCTCATCCCAGAAGCATGTGATCTAGTGTAAACAGTGATAAAGCTACCTGAAAACAGGCAATTCCATCCCACTACAGACTGTCAGACTCCTTCCAGTCCCTGTTGTCTCCACTTAAGTGCAGCATGTTTTCTTGACCCTCTTCTTGGTCTCACACATACTCATCTACAAAGACTCATCCCATTGAGTAAAAGAGCTGTTGTATTGCACAAGTGACCCTAAGTACAGTATCTCAAAATAGCTATGTTGCAGGTGAGAATTTTCTTTCTTTTTCCCTGCAAATGTATCCTTTTCCACCCTCCTGTTCTCCCACATAACCAAACATATGCAAAAGTTGAGTGCATCTGAGCACAATATCCTGCGTGGCAGTGCAATAGATGATAGTGTGATTTCTAGCTGTTATAAAAAAGACCTTTACGCCAAAATATTTTGCAAAGGAAGACTTAGTGGCACTGAACTGAATCATCATTTGGTCTTTGTGAGATGTGCCTTCTTCAACATGCCAATGAAAACCAACTGGAAATATGTAATTATTATTAACTAGAGATGGAATCTAGATTTAAGTTTTACAACACAATAAGCATGAGGCACCACCTGACCACAGCAGGCTGAGAAATTCAAGTGGTGCGTATCACATGCTTGTGCAAACTCAGACTTGAGAAATTAGTGACAATCAGGCAGACACAGGTGATGGGCTGGCTATTGCAATCTCCTACATCAAATCCATCTTGTAAATTCAGCAATCAGTTGTGTTTTATTGATGCCTGAATCGTGTAAGAGAGGAGAATCAAGCCTGATTGGAATGGAGAATTTAGACCATGGAGTGGTCTAACTTATGACCAAATCATTAAATTCTCATTCTGGTAGGAGGCAGTGATCAGACTAAACATATCCTGAAATCTTAATGTATTTTTTACTTTATTTCTCTTTTGAAATCTTAAAATGCAAAATCATCATGTCCTTTTTAATACATATGATCACACTATTTCAGTTTAGTCATTCCCTGAACTGTATTTTCTGGCGTAGCATATTCACAAAGATTGGTTTCAAGTTAAGGAATTCCAGGTTAACTCAATAGCCTCTGCTGTACACACGTTATTAACAAAAGAATGATATCTAAATTTTGTCAAAGCATGGGGAAAAAAATGAAAAGCATTTCTCAAACATGCTCTTAAAATTAGGCTTAGCTGCATAATGAGGTTTTGTATTCTCTCTCCATATATCTTGAGTGGCCATTTCTATTTGAAAAAAAAAAACCAGGGTACTTTTCAAAGTGCCGCTTTCAAGTCTTTTAATTCCCTGGCTATTCAAAGATTTTCCTTCCTTGATCTTCAGAGGAAATTCTTGCGTTATTTCTGATGCTCCGAGCAACCGCTTCGCTCATCCCGTCTTAGCACCCACTTAGCCCAAACGCTTCTGTAGCGCAACCACTGGGGTGTTTCTCTCGCCTTCACTACCCGGACAGCCGGGTACGTGTGCGGGGAAACTGTGCTCTGCCAGGTGTATGTGTACAGGGAAACTCTGAAACCCCTGCCAGGCTCGCTCTTCGGCCTGTTTTCTCCTACTAGCTTCAGTGTCATCCTTTCCTTTCAGTCTCCCTGCTTCCTAGATGACCTCCTCCATCCATCGTGCTCCCACCCTTCCCAGCACAGTGGAATCCAACAGCAGCGTGCCTCACACCATCGCTGCCCAGGCCAGCTGCCCAAGGCACAAGGAGCACCAGGGCCTGCTCGGGGAGGTGGTGGAGTCACCGTCCCTGGAGGTGTCTGAGGAAAGACTGGACGTGGCACTCAGTGCCATGGTCTGGTTAACACGGTGGTGTTCGTCACGGGTTGGACTCGATGATCTCAGAAGTCTTTTCCAATCTAATTGATTCTGTGCTCGCTATACTCTCATTTATACGCTATTATTGCTACCCAGGAATCACAGGCGTGGCCCTGTCACGACTTTAAGCAGCTCTCCAGCCCAGAGTCCCCGCCAGAGGGACAGGGCGGCCAACTCGCCGCCACGCAGGTGGCGGAGGCGCGGGCTTCTTCACCCTCTCCTCAGACCTTCAGCGCTTCGTCCTCCGCTCTTATTTTTCCCGTGTCTAAGGCGAATTGCTCAGGACCTCCACGAAACCGAAGCCCAGGGCGGACTGAACCGGGCGGTCCCGCCAGGCTCGGCTCGGCTCGGCTCGGCTCGGCTCGGCTCGGCTCGGCTCGGCTCGGCTCGGCTCGGCTCGGCTCGGCTCGGCTCGGCTCGGCTCGGCTCGGCTCGGCTCGGCTCGGCTCGGCTCGGCTCGGCTCGGCTCGGCTCGGCTCGGCTCGGCTCGGCTCGGCTCGGCTCGGCTCGGCTCGGCTCGGCTCGGCTCGGGCGCCCCGTCCCCTGCCCGCCCCCCCCGCCGCCATTGGCCCCCGCCGTGACTGCGCTTGGCGCGCGGCCTCCCCGCCCCGCCGCGCGGCGCAGGCGCGGCTGCGCGCGGGCGTGCGTTGGCCCCGCCCCGCCCCTCGCGGCCCCGCGCGAGCCGCGGCCGTTGTTGTCAGTCGCGACTCGGAGGCGCAGCAGGAGCGGCCGCAGCGCTGGGTCCCGTCCGAGCGCAGCGCGGGCGAGGGGCGCGACCCGCCGCAGCCCCGCCGATCTTCCTCGCTGGGCTCTCGGACCCTTTCCGTCTCCTCCTTCGTCCCTCCTTTCCTCCGCGCTGAGCTCCCCGTCCCCGCCGCCGCTCCCGAGGGCAGTCGCAGCGGGCGCTGCCCATGCAGGGGGCGGCGCGGGGCGCGGCGCCCCGAGGAGACGCCGCCGCTGCCGCCGCTGCGGGCAGTAAGTTGCCGGCGGGGTTGGGCCGCGTTCGGCTCGGGTTGGGCCGGTGGGGTGTGGTGGGTTCCTTCCTCCCCCTCCCTGCGCCTTCCCGTTCCACCCGGAGCCGGCCGAGCCCAATGGCGGCCTCGGCCCAGGGGGAGGAGGAGGCGGTGATGAGGGGACGTTTCCCGGCCGCCGCCGAAGGTCGGTGTGTCGGTGCCGGCGGGGCTGGAGGGGAGGGCTTGGGGAAGGGAGGGGAGAAGCGGTTGTTTCTGCGGGCACGGCGGACTCCCGGGATGCGGGTGTTCATGCGGGATCGGCGGGGTCCCGGAATGCGGGTGTTCCTGCGGGACGATGGGCTCCCCGATCGCGGGTGTTCCTGCGGGGACAGCAGGCTCTCGGGGATGCGGGTGTTGCTGCGGGGACAGCAGGCTCTCGGGGATGCGGGTGTTGCTGCGGGGACAGCAGGCTCTCGGGGTTGCGGGTGTTGCTGCGGGCACGGCGAGCTGCCAGGAGCCTGCCGTGGCCCCGGCGCCGCGGAGTGTCCGTGCGAACACGGCCCCGTGTGACCGCGGTGACAGCCGGCCCCGCGCGTGTGACCGAAGTGACACCGGTCCCTCCGCCGCTCCCCCGCTGCTGCTGCTGCCCGCGCCGGCTCCGCCGCGTATGTTCTGTTGCTGGGAAGGGAAAAAAAAATAAACAAGCCAGGCGAGAGCCCCGCGGTCCGGCCGCGGGTGCGTTTTGAGGGAATGACGGTGCATCTCGCCCCTCGGAATCCGGTGCTTAGCCAACAGGTTTGCCTTCGTCTCCTTGTGCCCAGGGCTGGAGCGTGCCCCTCCTGACAGAGGCTGGAAGTATCCCTCGTTCTTTGTCAGTACGTGCCTTGCTGCTATCAGTACACTTACTACGTTGAATTCACTGCCTAGAGAATAGTACAGAAATTGGTAGAATAACTAATAAGTTCCTGCGTAGAGGTCTTTGTGCTTATTGTCAGGTGAGTTTTGGCACCCAGGTGCTTATATTAACGGAAGACGACTTTTAAAGATAGTTAATATGCAGCCTCAGTAATAGTTAAAGGGCAGATATGTGTGGTTGGTTTTGTTTTGTTTGTTTGATTTTTTTTTTTAAAGTAAGTAGACTGAGTAAAGTGTTGGAGAACATCCACTAGGGCAAAACCCCTTGTATTGGGCAGAGGATGGTTAGTGACAAGTGACCCATTCTCAGATTGGATGTTTTTATTGGTAAGAGATGCTAGTATATCTGTGAAGGAGAAACCTTTATGTGGGACACATGCTGTGGGTTTTGGCTCATTCACAGATTGTTTCTTGTTGATCATCTCACTTCCAAGAGCTTGTTATGAGTATATGAGGGCAAAGCAGTGGTTTCTTCGGTGGTACCATTACAGTTACTGGAGCAGCTGAGGCGTATTGTATGATTTTCAGCCATCTAGCATGAATGAAGTGCATGCAAATATGCTTACGCCTGCCCTCTGTAGTGCAGTCACTACTTAGTCATATCTGCTGCTTTTTTGGAGTTGTTTATTATGGATATATTTAGATCTTCAGGCTCTGGGGAAGGACCAGTTTAACGAATCTCTGCAAAGTGAAATCTGTATAGAAGTGTTTACTAGCAAATGTTTATTGTGTTAAAATTAAGCATTTCTTTCAAGCCATGCACCATTAGGAAATGGGTTAAGGAATGGTGGGGATTTTTTGGGAGATATATGACAGAAAGTGGGAAATCAGCTCGTGGTTGTTTTTGTACTACTGCTGATCCTTAGAAGGAATAAAGAACAAATAAGAACTAACAATCATTCCTGAACAATGCAATCAAATTTTACCTTGTGAAACGTGTCAACATATTTGGTTAGACTAGTATCTGCCCCTTTTACTTCTAGTGCATACAACATCCAGATTAGAGGACTTAATAATAAAAACTAAGGAGGAGAAAGTCCAATCTTGTCTCTTATTTTTCCTCAATATCCTAAATGACCAGGAAAGTGGTAGAATGATGACATGTTTTCTTCAAGTGATTGGAAAGAGAAGCTTACCTGACTGCTGGAGCTGTGCCTGGTAGGCAAGGTAGCCTCTAAGACAGCACATTCATCTGGCTCTTTAAAGAGAATCTTTATGATCTACACTTGAGGCTTTCATGAAAAACAGGGAAAACAGAGAATTGCATCGTAAGCGTACTTCCTCTGTTACGGTTTATGTTTTTGTTTTACACGATTGAGAAGCAAGAAAGTACAGTTTGAGTGCTGGACACTCTACAGGTTACTGCAGATCCTGCCATGAGGACTGATACTGCCATGTGGTGTGGGGGGTTGCACTCAAATAATCTGCTTTCTGATTATTTTAAAGAAATAACATGCTAAGGGTGTGCATGCTAATATACTACTACAGATATTTTTTTACTTGCAGAAGTCACCTTGTGCGCTGTTCTGCCCAACCTGGTCTCTTCTAACTGTCTTGGAATTATACTTGAATAATATTTTTGCAGTCTGCACCTTCAGTGTATCATTGTCCCTTCTATCCCACTGGCAACTGTAATGCCAGAGTAGCACCTTTGGCTTGCTTGGGCTGCCTTGCTTTCAAGGGCACAGTATCCTGGTGCAGCTAGGTTTTTTTTTTTCTCAAAATATGTCTCTTGTGAAATAATGCACTTCCTTTTTTGGATTTTCAAAGTTTCACTGAAATGCTGTAGCTGTAGAACTTACTGGTGAACTTCTGTCCATTCCTACTTAATAGTGTTTTCTGATTATGTCTTAAAATAAGAAACCAATGAAACATGGTTCAGATTAGGGATATAGGGCTGAGCTGCAGTTTATGATGAATATAGTAATATTGAATTGCATAAGTTCTTAACTTCAGTAGCCTGTGAGATTCTGCCCATCTTCTATCGCACATTATTTTCAAGCACTTAACTGAAATGCTACAGCTGCTATAATACTGTTAAGTACCTGTTGTTTTAATACACATAACAGTATTATGTAAGAGCTTAAGAGGATTTGAAAAAAAACATATATTCCCTTACAATTCTAGGATAACTCACCCTGGCAGAGTTCTCGTACACATAAGTTGATTGAGTCACCAATGTTAAGAACTTAATGAGAAATAATTATACTTGCAAAGTATAAAACAGAGCATGTTCACTTTCTGAAATGCTGAATCCCTCTGTTATAGTGATTTTCTACAACAGTGCTGGGACACAAATGTTGCACTGTATTTGACAGCCTGTTTTCTTTCTTTATGTATCCTTGTGGGTTTTTCTGCAGCAGTCTCCCATCTAGTTACTGACTGGACTTTACTTGAGAGATTATAGCCTAGACTTTTATAATCTTAGTTCATGTTGAAGTGTGGCAAGTTTCAGGTGTTCCTGACGAATTTAGGATGCTATAAATGAGAATAAAGTATTGAAACCGAGTAACTGTAGGTTGGAGTCAATCTGTATATCAAGATTTAAGCAGTTTGTGTCCTAAGTGGAAAACATCAGTCTCATAGTGACAACTTAAGTCAACTAGAGTACCTGAATTTTATGTTACCAGATGTAGTGCTAAACAAATTAAACTGTCTGATATTTGACCTTGAAGATAATAAGAAATTTAATAGACATTATTACTGTTTGTAGTAGGTACTAAGAGTATGCACACAGATTTGCATCCGAATACTTGTGTTTGAGATGGCGTGTGATGTTTTCACCTCGCTTGACACAGAAAAAAAGTCATGTTTGTGGTTCTGAATTTACACAACAAAGATGTAGGAGTTAAAACAGTGCTAACATTGAAATGTTATGCCACACTGAAGTGTTCATTGATTAATGGCAGAATGTTTAGAGCTCCTGTTAATGGTCTTGGCTGCACTGTGTGGCATGACAAAATTATGTGGTAAATTATTTGAAAAAGGTGAAACAATTCTGAGAATTCATGAACATGTAGTAGATGAAGCAGTTTCTCTAAAAGAGTGTAGTTTGGTGGAGAAATCTGAGTTACCTGCTTTCTGCAAAGTTCCTGCAGTAAGTTTCCTAGATGTAAGGATACTGTTACCCTCGTGAATCACCTGATAGGCAAAATATTTCTGCATCAGTTTCACGTTCCTAGTTATTTAGGGGGAAGAAAAAAGAAGAAAAAAAGGAAAACATGATGGGATTTAGAATATTAAAAGTCTTCAAAAATCTACTTTGATGCTGTTTATCAGGCTTGGAAAAGTATAATTTTGGGCTAGGGAGTCCATCTACCATGAGTTATCTCTGCTGCTTATACAATTGTTGACTGAAATACTAGATCTTGATTGGTTAAATGTATGAGTGTCTGTAACTAAAATATCCATGCTAATTTTCTGTAGTTGAGGAAAATCTTTTCTGTTAATGCAAATTCTCATGCAAAACATGAGAATTTCAGTTGAAACTATTTTTTCTATATATGATGACATCGCAGGGTCTGAACAAAGTTTTATAACTGATTTACAGATACAGACAGGAAGTACTAGCAGATATCACAAAACTTGGAGCAAGTCCTTTTAAAAGATGTTATCACATACTACTGTGCAGAAGATAATTTATGAGGTGTGGCTATTCAGGAAGATCTGGTATTTTTCTATACAGTAATACTTCAGGAGCAGCTTCAGAACTCAAGTGCTGTATTGCTGAAGCTTCTCATATGTGAACAGGGTAGTGTCTTACTTTTTTTCCTTTAAAAATGAAAGGCCACATGCTGGCCTTCTAGGGAGGGCATAAGAGGAAAACAGATACAACTTGAGATTAATTGCTTTTGGAGCTGTGGCTGGTGTGAGGACTTTAAATGGTGTTAAGATATTGCTGAGTTCTTAAATCCATAGGCAGCTTGTATTTGTCTTGTGTAATACCTTCTCTTAGAAATGGAAAGTACCTTGTGAACTGCAGCGAATTATCAGCAAGGTTGTGAAAGTACTTTGGGCTTTTAACATATTTCACAATTGGAACCAGTGCCAGTAACTACCGGTGATGGGTTTGTCAGTGGATCATAGTTCCATCAGTCTTAGTGCATCTGTCCTCCTAATAGCTTTGGTGTCTAGTCTGTAATCATAATCTTTCTGTTACTGCTACTCTCTTACTATTGCTTTGCAATCTGTACATCAACATAGTCTGTATTTTTTCTCATTCATCTTCTTGGAAAGAAAAAGGAAATAGACATTCTTGACTTTTAAAGTGGAGGCCTTGAATGACCAGTTCAGATCCGGTGGCTTCTTTAAGTTGTCTGTATTGAGGGTGATTCTCACACAGATACCAACTGTCAGGTGGAGTTTCTACAACACAGTTCTCAAATTTTAGTTTGCACTTTGCTAGTGTTCTGCAGAGTACTCACCACAGCTTAGCTATATGAAAGAGGAAAGCTTAAATTGTCTGTGCTTGATGTGACTGCACTAATCTTCAGGAAAATAGATGGTAGACAGCAATCTGTAGGTCTGAAAGTTTGGGAATTCCTTATCTAAGAAATAAACGTGTTCTTTAATTGATGATATCATAAATCATTGTATCCTTTACATTTTCTTTTTTCTTATGCATTGGATCTGCCTCAAAGCGTCTTGCTCTTAGAAGTCAAGTCATGCAAGCTCTCATCATTTTCTGTTACAAAATGCTGTTAGTAACTTTTTTCTTCTCGAATCTGTAATAGCGCTACCTTTCCCATCTTCCAACATTTTGTTGGTTCAGGAGCAATGTTTTACCAAGTTTATTGACCTGCCAAATAGTTCTGCTGCTGGCTGTTCACTGAATAATGGACTTTAGAGCTGAAGAATTCTTGTTGGCATTTTGCTTTTACTTCAATTCTAAGCAGAGTTAAGGTTACACATCAGTAGCTCTAATGCTTGCAATACATTCTAAAATAATGAAACACTAACATTTCATTAGAGATTTCCCAAATGTTTAGAATGGCAAAACTTCTTCAGCAATTGGCACCTCATATCTTCTCAGAGTAAATACCTATAGACTGTTTAAAACTAAGGAGTACAGTTAAATTTTGCAGGTTAATTCTTCTTTTATGTTTGTAACACAGCATTACTTAATAACTCTTCATCATGATCTTCATCATTTTAGGGGTAGCCAGTGCTGAATAATAGAGAGGTTTGCTGATATATCTTGACATTTCAGTAACACGGTATGGGCTGGAGACAGACACTGAGGCCTAATAGGAAAATGAAAAAAGTGCATGTACACCTTGAAAAAAAATCTCCTGTAGTGTTTTATTGTGGAACTCTCTGGAAACAGGAGAGTTTATAGGGTTTGTCATCAGTGAAAGGGAAGATATAAGTGTATGCTGTGATGCAGCCACATAAAGTGGAAAATAAAGCTTTAGAGAGCATTGCGTATTTAAGGGCTGAGTGGTAACACAGCTGCCTCTGTGAATTGTGTCTTCCTCTGCCCCCCAAAAATGCTGCATGTACAAAATGTTTGGCTGTAGGGCAGGTGTAGATTGCCATCATTTCTTTGAGTACATTTGAATGGCAGTTGTGAAGGCTTAGGCCAAACGAAAGTGGAGGAGGAATGGCTCTGCTGGATCATGACACCTGTGTATGCAAACAGAAGGAGAATACACTTTCCTAGGATCCTGACTCCCATATTGAGTCTTGAATATTCAAGAAATACTGGCTACTAGGAGCTTAAGAAGTTTGAAATATGCTGGAGAAGTTGAGTAATGATAAGTTTTCGGGCATGTGATATGCATTGAGTGTATGCATTCTTCATGTCACTCTTGCAATGCATTTTACCTGCTTCTAGTGTGTTGGTGCTTCATTATACCAAAAGAAAGGTGCTGCAAACCCTTCTGGAGGAAAGCAGATTGCCACATCAGTGAAGTGTCAGTAACAGTAACAGTGCAAGTAGTGGCTCATATGGTAACAAGATAGACTGTTTCTAAAGGTTCATGGATTAACCTGTAAAGATGCCTTACATTAGGATGGCAGATAAAAATTGGGAGGAAGTACTGGAAAAAAAAAGAAAAATTATACTTGGCAGTTTGTTTACTGAGTTATGTCCTTCCATTTGCTCTCAGGTTCTGATGATTTGTACAAATTCTTTTCAGAGTGGAAAAAAAAAAATTTGCTTCTGAATCTCCATATTCTGTTGAGGTTAAATTTTGGATTTAGTGTTTTTAGGAACACTAGCAATATAAGACTTACTCTCAACATACAATTATGTAGTAAATAAATAATTGTTATATATGCCCTTACTTATCTGAGACAAAAGAGAACAAAAGGAGGAGCAGGGTAAAACTTCTTTAATCTATCTAGTGGATGTGTATAATGTGTGTATCCACGGAACTATTCATTCTAAACTCCTGTTACAGAAAATGAAAGCGTGTGCTTTTAAGAAATGATTCATTTGATCTGTTTGGCTATCTGCTTTAGGGCGCAATTTGTTTTATCACAGACTCTTATCTGTGTTGACTGAATCTCCATTTATCGTGAAGGGAGACAGGAATGGTTAGCTGTCTGTAGAAGGATGAGTCCCAGTGAAGATTACTTCAGCTTTTATGTCTGTTAGACTGATAATGCAGGGAAGTCTTTGCATTGATAGTTTTTCAGCATTTTGTTTAAATGGGACCTTGAAGGTTCATTTTCTAAAGTAAGCTAATACACACATTAGGGTAAGATGAACTAGTCTGGTCTTACATGCAGTGTATAATCTAATGAAACTTTTTGAATAGGGTGAATTGCTCGAAGAAAAGCTAGTGTCTCTGAAACATGCTCCTTTTTCTAAACAGATCTATTCATCCATCTTTTAAAGGTGGTTGAATCACAGTACTGTTGTTAAGCTTCTTAATGGGATGCATGTAATATTACAAAACAGCTCCTGCTGATCTCCATTAGGGGCTGTTTGCAGTGTTCTGTGGGATAGGTATGTGAGCTTCTGTGGAAAGAAGGATCTGTTCTGAATTTATTTACTGGTAAATGTCTACATTGCATAAAATGAGTATCGGGGGCGTAGCTGAGTTCTGGTATAATTAGGGAAAAAGGCATTTTTAGAACCATAATTAGCCACATGGATTAAACGCTGCTAATGGTTACTTAATTCACCAACTACAAAAAACTAAACTCTAATGCTAAAAAATGAACTTACCAGGGATCTAATGTAACGTGAATGAAAAGACAGGTAAATATTTTCTGTTATATAACTGTCTCTTAAATGCTTTTTCTCAGGCTGTTACTTGGCTTGCTGCTAATGTGTGGCTGGTGGAAATTTTGCTTGTTGACAGCTTTAGTCTGTAGTTCCTTCGTTTGGTGAAAATGTTCAAGAGGTCACATTATAAACTGGATCACCAAAATGATCCATCATTAAAAGTAGTCCTGTTTCAGAGGGTCATGGCAAAACTAGAGGTTTGCATGGTTTCATCTATAGTCAGCCCCGGAAGTTTTGCTGTTGTAGCTAAGTAGACAACAACAAAGGGTTTCAAAGAGGCTCCACCTTGAAAGTTATCAAAATGTGCTCTTAGTGGATCCTTAAGTACTGTCAAAATTCTACTTTCTTACTCTTGAGAGAAACTGAGAAAAAGAAACTGCTCTGAAATGTATTGGTATGGCAACTGCGCTCCTTTAGATAGCATATTTAAATTGTAACCAAGGCTTGTATCTATATACACTATGACGTTTTTGCATCCACTTCCTACTACTGAACAATTCTAAATTTTGGTTTGTTCAAACCATGTGTTGCATCTGAGATCCCTGTATTTAGCCGTGGGAGCTTCATCTATGCAGATTTATTTTAAAACCACAGAGTTAAGGGTTAGTTGGTCTGCTATTTTGGAGACTTTAAGTTAAACTGTTCATGAATCTGAGTTAATTTTCGTACAGCTAATGGGGCTGCAACATTAATAAACGTAGTTTATCTTCCATTTCTGTAAGCTCTTATCCTGTTGATTACTCTCTGATATATGTCTCCATGGTTTAAGCATAACTGGTTTTTTGCTGGAATTCTGTTGACAGGTTGATGTTTGTGTGTACAGTGTGATTTAGAGTTAAATCACTTGTTGAGTTTGTACAATGATTGTTGAGAATATGCCAAGTGAACAAAGTAATGAGCATAAATCTTTCTGTACTGGGTGTTGCAGTTAAATTTAGACAAGTTCTCTTTAATATGTGTGCTCCAGTTTTCCTTTAATTTCTCTAATCTAGAAGCAGTTGGGAGTCAGATTAGGATGCTGTGGAGACAACACTATAAAGCATGTTTGTGTGGGGGTTTTGTTGTTGTTGTTGGGGTTTTTTTAAATGCTGGCATCCCCTTTAGGAGTGAGACTGTGGAGTTGCACAACCATATGGGACACAGCTGATTAATATATCCCCTCTTGCTTCATACAGGCTAAGGTTAGGTGGTTTATGTGTGTACATGGGCTGTTTTTCATTAGTCTTCATTTTGGGGTTAGGTCAGTATGATGGAACATTATACAACTATAAAGTAAAGCATTGCTTGAAAACATTGTCGGTGTGCTGTAGTAGCGAAAAAACCCTCAAATTGGCCCTAAGAAAGTAGAATAGAACAAACCATAAAATGAGTAGAGAAGGGTGAGAGGAGTGCTAAAGTCGGTGGAATAACCTCAGGAAAAGGATTGATAGACTAGGATTAGAACAAAATTGAGCTGAAGCTAGGAAGGGAGGAAGCTAATTCTGTGAGTTGCTTGAGGCAAGGTAAATGGAGTATGATAGTTCTTGTTTTGGAACAGAGGGTGAATGAGAAGATGCACAAATTATCAGGAGATTAAAAACAAACAAGAGGAAGTGGTTCTTCTCACAGCACATAGTTAAGCAATTCAGCTCTGCTGCAATATGTTCTTGATGCTAAAAATTCACATACTTTAATAAAGCACCTGCCCAGTTTCACAGGGAGGGGTGGCATCCATCAAGTGATACTAAACACAAACCCACTGCTCTCAGATGTAAAGAAGTTTTTGAATCTCTGAAAGATAAGGAGAGTTTTATTGTTTATTGTTGTATTTGCTGTTGTACTGTGTTGTTCCCTATGCATTCTATAATAGTTTCTACCAGGTAGGAGAGTGTTTGGCATGGGCATTTAGTTTAATGTAGCATGCTTTAATTCAGTTTTGTGCTTTTTTGAATAAAGATGGGATGCTGTTACATGGGAGTGGTAGGGGAAACTGTAAGATAAGCAGTATGGGAAGTGTTGGAAGCAGATATGGCAACCATCTTCTAGTGGAGTGGTTTTTGAACATGTGAAGCGTAGTGCTTAGTAGCACAATGAAAGAGTGCATACAGCAACACAAAACCCAGTGAAGTTTTTTGAAGCTTGATGACTATCTTTAAAGAAACACAAAACCCCAAACCTCAACGTTTATATTGTTTGTTATTGTATTAATGCTTGTTGTACTTAACCCTGTTCCTTGTCTAGGTTGTGAAGTTTTGGAAGTTAATTGATTTCATTCAAATTTTACAGGGCTGGAGGTCTCAAACTGAATTCTATGGGTTTTGTGGAAGCAGAGAGCTGGATAGCGAAGAGGTTATACCATGGCTTCAGCTGAGAGAAGCAGTAAGGTGAGCTTGTTAAACATCACAGAATCCTCATAGGACCCCCCAACCTTGTAATTGAATTCATATGAAACCAGGTTCATTAGTTCCACTGTCTGTGAAATAACTTGTTTAGCAGGGAGTGTTTTTAATCTAATGTTTACATTTCAACTTGAGAATAACTAATGTAAGGGGCTGTTTGTTTGCCAGCTTCCTTTTTAAAGTTTTTCTTTTTGAAGTTCAGTTTTGAAACTGAAAATATATTCTAAAGAGCTGTGTTTTCTGCATTTTAGAGTTGGCAATGAGCCATCTAATTTTCATATTTCTAACTACTTTGCACTCAAAGTTGGAGAAATAGTTAGCTTTTTGATAGCTACAGTCTTTTATTTAAACCTCAGGCTAAGTTAACAATGCAGGAAAAGGTTCTGGGAGGTTTTGTATGTAGGAAAAAAACGACGATGGGATGTACGACCTTCAAAACCAGTTTTGAATATGAATATTTTGTAAGTTGAGTCTTGTTTGCTTAAATGCCAAATACCCGGTAAGCAGGACTTCAATACACAAAAGCTGAACTCTTGAATCTTCTCTGCTTCTTTCCCACTCTCCTTCCCCTTCTCCTCACTCATTCCCAGGAGTGATGAACATATGCAGCGTACCTCCAAACTTTTTATCACCAGTTTGTATAACTTTAATCAAAATATTTAACAAGATACTTTATTTAGCGCTAAGTATATCCAATTCAAATGTTTCATTTCAGCCTTTAAAGCTTTGTTCACTTGCTGTAATTACAGTATTGATTGATAATGCTCAAGGTAATTAGAGTAACAAAATTAAGTATTATATGTCATTCTGAGCTTTGCTAAACAGAAAGCTGTTAAAAAGGAGGAGGTAAAAGTCCCAAGTCAGGCCATCAGAACTTTGTATTAGGGCTGTTTCATGCACAATATGAAGGGATGTGCCAAAATAGAGATATATTAAGTATATTCCTTTTGATGATATTCTGTGCTGCCCAGCTGTTTTATAGTGTATCTGGAAAAGTTAGAGATTTCAGCTTTGCCAATTTTAACAGTCCTTATAACACTAATTTCCTCCACAGCTGCTTGAAAGGTTTCTGACTCAAGACAATGAAGGCCACTGAATTTGAGACAAATTTTCATTACTGCAGTGTTGAAACTCAGTTTTCTTCCAGCATACTGATAATGTATGCAAGTTAGCACAGCCAGCAAGTTAAGGCCTTATTAAACCCTTTGCAAAAATTCCTGAAGATTACTTCATAGATAATCTGTAGTAATGTATGTAACTTGGGGTAATTACAAGATAATAATTTTGCTTACTTTTATACATGTATATAATCTTGTCTCTTTATTTTTAGGTATGCTTGGCAGTGATTATGGACTATTTATTTGCATCAGATACTCTTATATGAAAATACCACGTTTCCAAAGAGCTTAAATAATATTTTATCTTCTGAAACAGAATGGCAGGCTTCAAACGAGGATATGATGGAAAAATTGCAGGATTGTATGACTTGGATAAAACTTTGGGCAGAGGCCATTTTGCTGTGGTCAAACTTGCTCGGCATGTCTTTACAGGTGAAAAAGTAGCAGTAAAAGTCATTGACAAGACCAAGCTAGACACTCTTGCCACGGGACATCTCTTTCAAGAAGTCAGGTGCATGAAATTAGTGCAGCATCCCAACATAGTGCGGCTGTACGAAGTGATTGACACCCAGACAAAGCTTTATCTCATCTTAGAGCTAGGGGATGGTGGAGATATGTTTGATTACATCATGAAACATGAAGAAGGTCTCAATGAGGATCTGGCAAAAAAATACTTCGCTCAAATAGTTCATGCTATATCCTACTGCCATAAACTGCATGTAGTTCATAGAGACTTAAAACCAGAGAATGTGGTTTTCTTTGAAAAACAAGGACTTGTGAAATTGACTGATTTTGGCTTCAGCAACAAATTCCAGCCTGGAAAGAAGCTCACCACAAGCTGTGGATCTCTTGCCTATTCTGCTCCTGAAATTTTACTCGGGGATGAATATGATGCACCAGCAGTGGGTATGTATGTCTGCTTTGAATTCAACCAGTAATCTATAAATACAAATACCATGATCTTGTAAGTCTCTTTTCTGTTTCAAGATAATGCCGTATGTGGAACGCAGCTAATTGGCAGGAAATAATATAAATTAGATGAACTGTGGATGAGTTAATGCTGGAGCAGCTCTGTTTGAAGGAGATACTCAAACATTGTCAAAAATGCTTAAAAGTTCTTTTTGTATGAAATGATGCAATTGTATACATTTAATTATTTTTAAATTAATAATAATGTGGATATAATGGGTATATTTGTAAATGCTTTTTTGGAGAGAACCCATCTTCTTTTTGGAAGAGTTGCCTGGTTTAAATTTATTTTTAACATGACCCCACGCTCTCTTGCACCTAACCACCAGTGATTTTCTTTGCTCCATTTAGCCATGTAAGAATAGCATTTTGAGCCCAGGCTGCTTACATGTTCTGCTGCAAGGTGGTGGGAAGCCGTGTGTACCAAGTACTAACTCAGCTATCAGAGGAGACGGGGACTTAAGTTAAAAAAAGCTTCAACTCCCTCTATTCCATCTCTGCCCTTTTATTGTCTCAGAACCAAAAGTAGCTGATGAGTTCCCAGTTGCTCCTGATTGTGTAGAAGGTAAAAGAAATAGTAATGCATAAATGAGTCTTCACGTTTCTAGCTGCAAAGTGGAGTGTGCAGGGTGGACTGCTACATGTAATTCTCTTACTGTCTCAGTTCTACTGCTTATTGTAGTAGAAGCAATTTAGTCTTTTTAGAATAGTTGTGAACATTGATGGAGTCATTGAATATTGTCCTGTAGTCATACAGACTGCTTAAATCTTTTAGTTGAGGTACAGCTCCCTTCCCCAACAGGTGTAGGTACATGTAATTGCAAATGGTGCTTCAAAAATAGCTTCTGATAGTCAACATGCCTCTTGTTCTTGTTTGCTCAGTATCTGATAATTTCACGGGTGTTGATAGCACACATCAGGACTCTGTACACGGCTGTGTGTGTTTTGTTACATTTTGCAGCAGTGACTAGTGATGGTTTAAATTAAGACAGAATTGTCCAGGTTTTTGCTAATTGACCTGAGGTAAACAATCAGCTAATTTTGTGTGCTGACAGGCACACTGTTGAACTATAATTCTTGCATTATTTTTAAATATAAATATTTTTAGCTATTAGGTATTATGTTCTTTGCCTAAACATTTGAATAATACTTCGTGGCTTCTGACTTTGAATAGGCATTGTACTCAGGGTTTTCCGGACTTGAAAGTACTTTCCCAAGTGTGCTATAATTAAGAATTTTGGATCTGTTATTTCTGGGTTTGCAAATCCATGTTGATGTTATAGTGATACTTTACAAAATGATTTCTATTTAGAGTCAGATGTTTTAGATGAGCTGGTTCTGGTTTTATTAGCGGCAAACTAGAGCTCCTGAGTTCTGCTGTGTTCTGCTATGTCTCTTTATTTTGAGAATTTCCTGAAGCATGAGTGTAACTGATAGCAGTGGCCTTCCAAACTAGATGGAAAAGTGCATTTGTTAAATGTTCTGTACAGTGCCTTATGTGAACTATTCCTTGAAAAATGGAATAGCAGTCAAATTTTGGAGGATGAACAAAAAATTAGGTTTCGATATTGCTGCCCAGTTGAAGATACTTGGGAAAAAGGAGGTGTGTGGAGATTAATGGGGGAGGGGGAATTAGGAGCATTATGACCAGATGGTCCAAATTGAATTATATGGTTAACAAAGCATGCTTTGGACCTCTTAATGAGAAATGTAATAATGTTTGTTAGAGGACTTCATAAACAATTAGGGAGGTAAACTTCTGAATAGTACCAAAAAAAAGTTTTTGAATAGATTTGTAGAGGGGAAGGTCTGGGTAATATGGAATGGATTGATGTGAACAGTAGAAAAATTAGGAAAAAATTAAATTCTTTTAACTAGTGTCTAAGAATGCCAGTTATCTTCTATTTCTGAGAATATTTAAATATACCTCAGTGGTTAATTTTTGTTTACTTATTCCCCAGTATGCTGTCTCAGCTGCTGGATACTTAAAACTTCTATTCTAGGTGAGCAATTGCAGTGCTTGTATCCTAACATTTTAGTGGCATATTTTTCATCACTTTGTAATGCACTACAAAATCTCTCTGAAGTACTGTCAGTTACCAGAATAAAAATACCAAAATTTACTATAAGATTCCAATAAGATGACGACCTTGAAGGGTCTGGATTTTCCTTTTCTAACTATGGGTAAAAAGGTAAGATACACTATACAAGTTTTCTAAATATGATTTATGTATTTTAAATACAAAGATTGTGGGGGGAAAAAATAGGGCCTTCTTTAAAGCCCTCTTGTCACCAAAAGAAATCTTAAATGTAATTTTAGGAAATCTATCACTAAAAATGTAATTATGTAACTGAGAGTCAGCTTCTGCAAATCTTTCTTAAACTTGAAAGATAAACTTTCATACTAGGATGAGGTTGTATTTGTGGACTAGGAGTATGTATAAATTCAGAAGCAGAAATTTTTAAGAAAGAAATTTCATCAGTTACATTGTGGTGCGAGTAATGTGCAAGGTGTGTATATATAGCTTGAAATAGTGGTGGAGTGCTGTGAACTCATTCAGCTGTCAGCTGAATGGGCCTATTAATATTGCAATAATAGTGACTGACAAAGGCAAAGATTCTTCAACCAGTTAGTATGAAATTACATTACAGCTGAACCAATCTAAAAACTTGCTCCTTAGTAAAAAGGAGGTCATGCTTTCCCCAATGTAATGACATGGTCATGCCCCCTTGTGAGCACTTGAAATCCAACTCAGTTTACTAAAATGACAAATTGAAATGGATTCCCCTGCTTACACTCTGTGCATATTCAAGTATCTTTGCATTCATTGTGTTTTTAAAATTCCACACCTGCTTTTATTTATGCAAAATTGTTGCAAAAATTATTGGAAGAAAAATTGATCAGTTGATATGATGGGGTTTTTTGGCCAAAGAGTTTGCCACAAACATGGCTTATTTGGATCTCTTGTGAACAATATTAGAACGAGTATATAAAGGAAGATAATTTACATTTTCTTTCAACAAACAACTGAAATATTTAGGGCAAGTCTTTATTTAAAATTATATGCTTAATAAAGATAATAGAAAAGCTTGCTTTATGAAAACAACTGTTTCAGCTAGTTGAGGGATTAATCTGCCCTTTGTGATGTCACTTGAAAGTTTGCATACTTGAAAAGAGCCTAGTTAATTTAGGTCTCTCGTTTCCTTTTGTGTTTAAAGCTGTAGTTAATAATGATGCAAGAGGAATATTGGGCAATGATCATATGTTCCCAGGGCTTTTCAAAAAGCTGAGCAAGTTAGATGATGAGAAGTTCTGTTGCTTGTCATTTCCCGTGGCTTTTTCGTACTTAATTAAAATTTGTTCCAGTCAGAGGAAAGGGAGAGGACTGTTGTTGGACATAAAGTTCATTTCCTAAATCAAATGGACGTGCTACTTTAGATCAGAGCTCTGTCTAGAGCAGTGATGTGATACTGTGAGCTCCATCAGTATCTAGAAGTTGATAACTACAGATGAGAAAGAACAGCGTGCTTCTCGTAGTACTCTTCCTTTTGCTCTGTCAGCATCAACAGAAATTGGATCATTAAATAAATAGAAATTGCCTCTTTCCTGGACGATAAAATTTAGTTGGAGTTTTTCAGATTAGTTGATTCTTTCAGAGGAGGGCAGGTTCTATTTTAACTGCTTGGCATGTCTACAAAATGTGAAGTGCTGTGTAGGCTGCAGTAACGCTGGAAGACATAGACACTTATGATAGATTCATATTATTGTAGTTGGGTATTTTGCAAATGCATGGAAACATTTACAGAGTAAATTATTGTTCTGGGGATGAAAAAATGGACAAATTCAGATTGTAGCATTGGGATTTTGTATATTTAGCACAGTTGAGCACTGACCATTAGGAAAGTACTGTAATACACAAATAACATTGTAGTTACCCTCACAGGTGCTTAGCATTGCAGTCTGTCATCACAGCAACACAAAGAGAATGGTGGCAAAATGTTCCTCATAAAAGACGTGACTAACAAGAATATTGTGGTTACTGTAGCTCCATGCTACTCAACCGGCACTTCATAGTCCAAATTCAACTTGCTCCTGCCCTGGAAGTTGCAGATAACTTCTGCTCCTTTAGTAGTTAGATACAGGCTTGCACAACTCAGACCTGGATATTTTCTGTCAATATGGTAAAACTATGTATTCATTACCTAGTCACATGTTTTCCATTACAGAAGGAAACAGGCTTTGTTACACATACACTCTGCTTTCCTGAGATGATGATACACTGCCTTTAGACCCACTTTGTGTCTGTTGGAATGAACCCACATTCTTTTATTTTCTTTTTGCATCAAGCATTTGCAAGGGCTTTTTACTTGAATATAGTGTTGCTGGAGTGTGCGTGGTGTTTCAAAGCTTCAGCCGTGTTCACAGGGTGCTTGGCCTTTGTGGAGCTAATTTAGATATTCCTGGGTGCATATAACACTTTATTCTCAAACGGAATGACTAATGTAAACCTGTGCCCAATGGCTAGATACAGTAACCTTTTGCACTAAAAACATACTGAATATAAGATTTGACTGACTGGTATTAAAAAAACCCAAGGTTGTAAGATACTTGCAGACCATATGCAATATTGAGTAATTGAGCATACCTGGCATCATTTTGGAGTTTCAGTATGCTCAAAATCACATTATAGCGAAGTTCTCAGAAATGAGAAGCATTTCTCTGCTTGTTTTGAAAATTTCCCTTTCTATTGTTGTATTGCAACACTTCAGACTATTTATACTTAGATACATTATGGAATGAGCTTGAGGCTGGAAGGATGCAAAAAGCTAAAAGTGTGATACTTAGCTACTTCCAGTATAAGGCATGCCTCCCCTTCTGTTTTGTTTGCCTCGGTGCAGAGCTACCCCTTCTCCTTTGCTGCACTCTGCTGCATGGCTGGCCATTGGATGAACTGACTTTTATCAGCTAACTTGACAGAAAACTGTTAGAAAGCCAAAAACTGACAGAAAATCTTCTCTCTGCAGGCTTAACTTCTGCCAGGTTAGCAGAGCTGTTTGTTCCCTTAGGATTGAGTGGAAGAGGTGGTGCACAGGAAGTGAAGGGAATATGGAGCTTGGAATAGAGTTCTGGGGGAGAGTGGTAGGACCTGTCTCTTGAGTTAGCAAGTTTAAGTAATATCAGGTCTGCCTGGCTCACTTACCTTCACCTTCTGTGTAAGAGAAACTCCTTTGACTGAAATTCATCATCATTACCAGTGTATTTTTAGGAGAATTGTACACTCTGGTTCTTGGCTTCAAATGTTTTTTGGGGCAAAACGGAAGGAATTGATGTGAGTACCAGGTGTATTTCTGTCCTACTGTCTTCTCTAGTGTGCTGGTGTTAGTGGCCACGCTTTTCTGCCTTCACCTTACTGTGCCGTGTATCTCATGCTGCTGAAAAAACTAATTTGAAACATTATCAGAAGTTAACTTTTTCTACTTTTTACAAGGGGCAAAAAGAAGGAATTGGTAGTAGAGCACTTTTGGAAAGTCAGTCTTGAGGATAACAAAGAATTTATGTTCTGTGGCAAATTCTGTGCAAATAGTAAAGTTTATTTTTAATGAAATGGGAGTTTTCATGCAGTATGCTATCCTTTGGTTCTTTTTTTTTTTTTTCCTTCAATCTAATTACTGTACTGACAAGAAACTACTTTTAGTGCATAAAATTGAGGATATTATGTTGGAAGTATTGGAGCCTTGTATTTGGAAGTGAAGCTTTGATGTGATGGGGCTGCAGTGAATGGTGAGAATCTGTGATCCTGATAACTTTTCAGTAAATCTGAGCAAGCTAATATTTATGAAGTATAATTTATGTTCTGTTCTGGATTACTTTATGCAGAAGTTGTCATGCATTCACCAGTAAACTGCTGGGTGAAGCAAGGAATAATTCATCCAAGTGAAACTACAAAGAAGAAGCTGTCAAGATTGGCTTCAGTTACTGCCCTATCAGCTAAACTGTAATTTAAATATAGGGATATAGTCATGTTGCTATGTTCATGGGAGAACTGTTTTCATAGTATTTCAAGCTGCTGTTGTGGAGCAAGTTTTCTTTATGATGAATACATCTCCACAGCCAGGAACCTTAATTTCATCTATCTTTCAAACAAGTACTCAGATTAATTATTTCCAGCCTGTGGCTGACTAATTTGGCAACACAGATCTGGTGGGACTGAAATCAGGGATGTACCTACCTAGTTATAAACCAGATGCCCAAGTTTTGCATTCATGTGTAAAGCTGTACTCAGATGTTAATTTTTTGGAAATAAAGTACAAATTATGCATTATACAGCTAAAATGTATAGGAAAAGATAGTCCATCTGAAAAGATGAAGGATTTTTAAGATACCAGGAGCAAATTATCTTTATATACCAAAAAAAGAACAAAGTCATTGCAGTGAAACATGTACAATAGCTGTATGTGCTGTATAGACTTTGATATGTCCAGTGATTTTGAGAATATATTTTATAAAGAAGAAAACTTCCTTTTATGTGTACTGATTAATTGGGTTTTATCCTGGCTAATTATTTTCTGGAGTAGTAGTATTGGAATTCATGCAGAAAATGTTGGTTTAGGTTTTTTAATATAGATTCAGTAACTTTTTGGGGCTAAACAACAGATATCAAACGAGATAGAATATATTTTTAAATGCAGAACTGATGATTTGGTGTAAAACAGGCTATTTTGGAATAAAGACAGTGGCATGTGTTCAGTAAGGCCTTTCAATGGTGGTGTTTTCTGTTAAAATACCCTTACTGAAATTTGAGATGCATTAGTTACTAAAAATGAGAAATTAACATCTGTATTTTAGTGTTTTTACTCAACCAGCAAAACCCATGCTATTGACTTGAGGGAAAAATCATGAAACCCTAGAATGGTTTCAGTTGGAAGGAACCTTAAAGACCGTGTATTCCCAACCCTCTGCTGTGGGCAGGGAATCTCCCACTAGACCAGGTAGGCCCATCCTACCTGGCCTTGACCATTGACTGCGAATGGGGCATCCGTAACTTCTCTGGATGACCTGTGCCTCACCACCTTGATAGTGAAGAATTTCTTCCTAATATCCAATGCAAATTTGCCCTCTCAGTTTAAAGCCATCAGCCTTTGTCTTGTCACTCCATGCCCATGTGAAAAGTCCCTCTCCAGCTCTCATCTCCCCAGAACCTTCTCTTTTCCAGGCTAAACTACCCCAACTCTCTCAGCCTGTCTCTGCAGGAGAGGCGCTCCAGCCCTCTGATAATCTTCATGGCCTTCTCTGCACTCACTGCAGCAGGTCCATGTCCTCCTTATGTTGGTGTTTCCAGAGTATGAGTACTAGTTTACCAGACTGAATGAAAATAGGAATAACTTCTGAAGATAAGACTTAGTTACCGATGATCATGTCTTGGTCAAGTGAAATAACTTAAAACAGACTGTTTCACCAGACAGATGAGCTAATTAGGAAAATCATTTGCTAAGTGTCATTTGCTATTTATGCTCTTTTTTGGAGGGATGAGGAAAGGAAAAGGTTTATCTTAATTTTCTTGCCTGCTATGTGTACTAATAGTAATATTGATGGGATTTTTAGTGCTTTAAAACAAAACTCCCCATTCTGCATGTTAATTTAAAAATGTTAGCCTTGATTGTGGATGTTTTCTTCCTCAGCCTTCAGCAAGAGAAAAATAAATCTCATTTTACAAAGACAAAAAAATTGAGTTAACAGATGGTAGCATCTCTGAGAACTAGAGAGGTCAGTATACAAGTTTATTCAGAGCCTTTATCATTAAAAATTAAAGAATGAAAGACTAGTTAAATCAGCTAAAAGTTGAGCATCTGTGAAAAAGTAATCCTTGTTCTTTACTCTTACACTTGAAATTTTACTGGTCCAGTTTGAGCATATTCCAGATTTGTCAGTAGTCTTTGTACATGGCAGTGTAAAAATACTTGTGATATATATAAATGCCGAAATCTTTGAACACAATTTTTCTCTACCTTCTGGCTACTGACTTTTTATGCAAGGGATGCATTTCTAAGATTTTTAGCTTACACAGGAGCGGAAATACTTCTCTTACTCTTTTTGAAGCACGAGTATATCAACAAGCACCATTCAAATGATTCAGTGGTATGATAACAGCTTTTATCCTTTGTACTGTTGTATATGTTTTATCACTATTTTTAGTAGAAGTCTCATTTTCTGCAGTGTTTCACCTGTCAAGTGAATTTTTACTCTTAAATTCTGTTTTGGTTCTTCAGACAATTATGTGAAGCTGTGCTATATGTTTGAGTATTCATTCAGTTTCCCTCTGCCTATTCTGTGAAAGGGCTCTTGAATTCTAGCTTGTAACAAGCATGCCTGCCACTTATCCTGGTGAGCTACCAGCCTGTACCTGCTCCTGAACCCATCACAGTTCTGCCCTTCAATCCAAATGAAGTAGTTCACGAGGGGGGTTTTTGTGTCTTGAGTTGAAAAGCGCAGTCTGCAGGTCTCTAGTTGCTCCCTAGCCCTGAATATGCCCAGAGTGTGGAGGTACTGATGATATATAGATTTCACTGATTTCATATAGAGTTTTTCCTATTTAGCTCTGCATACAAGAAGTAGGTATTGAAGTGCTGGTGTGTTGAATCTCTTCCAAGGCTCGTATTCAGTAGGTTTCTATGGATTGGGCTTTCTTCATGAAACCTGCTCTGAAGGGGTAGCAGCAGCAAGGGTAGCATTCTTCAGTGCTTTAGCACAGTGGTTAGAGTAACTGCCCATAACCCTTGAAATTGGAGTCCATTTCCATCCTTCATTTATCTACAGTCTGTTTGTTGATATCTCTGTAGTGGCAAAATAAACATGTAAACACTTCTGTCATTTCCATAAAAGTTGGTTTGTTTCCTTTTAGCTTAAGTGGCTCCTAGTAGAAAATAACTATAATGTTCAGCTGTTACAGTAAATAATGTGAGGAGCAATTTATAAAACCTGGCTAAATTTACTTGATATTACAAGTTGCTTTTGAAGAAAGAGATTTTCTGTAGAAACATACGTCTTATCAGCTGAGCAATGCACACTGTAAACTGTTGAGCAGTTCTAATTTTAAGTTAGGAGGAAAAAAAAAATCAACCCTTTTCCCATCAAGGTCTGAAATAAACAACTTCAGTCAGTAGACTAAATTTACATTATGTATGTAAACAGAAATGTATCTTTTCCAAAATGAGTATGGATTTTTAATTGCTTAGAATCCCAAGTTCATATAGTGTTTATAAAGTGTGACAGATGTCTGACTTCTGAGAAATGGTAGAAATTTGAGAGAATATGAAGCAATAAGCATCCTGTGTCACTTAAGTTGTAACTTAGTGAAATCCCAAGTACTTATTTTAGGAGTAAATCACAAATTTCAGAAAGCAGTAAGTGACTAATGAAATGGTGAAGCAGATGTATATGGATATCCTTTGTGCAGTGTACAAACTTGAACATGAGAGATGTTTGACCACCCCGTGTTTAAGACAGGCGAAGCACAGACAGCTGATGTTGTAATTTGGTTTCTATGGCAGTGACTTCACATTATGTAAGGAAGTTGCATATACACAGCCCTGGTTGTCATGGTTTATGGTCCTTTCCTGATTATTTAATGGCTTAGAAAACAACAACAAAAAAATCTCTACTGCAGCTAGTTACTACTGCTTTTATTCTTATTTTATTCTTGTCATAGCAATGACAGTTTCAAGTTACCCAATTTAAAGGCTAAATTGTATATTGAGATCTTCACAGGACTTTTGAAAGAGACCTTGATTTTTGCTACTGTGGAATAGAACTGTGCCTTCCTTTACTGTAATAACTTTCTGTTTTGCAGGTGATTAAGAATGCTAAATGCATGCAGTGTGTTGGGCCTAATTTCTGCTTTTCCATCAGTTTTATAAAGGGAGCAAATTAGATGACCCTTGAAGGATAGAAATAAGCAGTTTTCATAAAGCCTTCATCTGCTGATTGCTAGTTACTAAGAGTAGGAAAAAACCTTGAAATTATGAAAAATAAATTATTGTTTGAATCTGCATTTTAAAGGTGGTCTGTAACCCTTCTCTTCCTTGTGTTCCTTCAATTAAGGGTCTCAAATCTACAACTGGCACTGACACTGATTATGACAGAAAAAAGCTCTGGTAATGAACACTGTCATCTATGGCTTTGTGTATTGTTTGGGGAAATAATAAAATGTGGTAAATATACATTATAATAAAGTAACCTCTGATTATCCTTTACTAACTTTTCCAAGACAACCCTACTTAAAGATCCTGCATCTTTCAGCAAAATTACACTATTCTGGAATAGAAGAATTCTCCAAAATAAACTGTGATTATTATATGAAATGGGTGAACAAAAATTGTATATTTAGATAACAGAGCAGTATATTTAAGTGGTTTTGCAGTATATTTCCTGAATTTGACTGAAATATGTGAAGCTGTGTTAACAAGAGCCTTGTTAAAGGTGATGTTGCATCAGTCATCTGGTTGGTCGGCTTTAGTTGCATGAGGAGTTGCAAACAATCGGTGTGGTCTGTTTAAGCTGTGGCACAGAAAAGGGAAAAGGAATCAACCCCTTGTTTGGAGAGTTTGCATATGAAGGAGCAGGACAGAACTCTTGAATGTGTTCTCTTAGTACGCCTGCAGACATCCAAATGCGTGGCTCTGCTTCCAGAAATGAGATGCTTGCTATAATATGATATTGCAGGGCTTGTGAAGATGTTGCTAAGATGACGTCTGTCTTGTGACATAATAAGTCTGCACTAAGCTTCCCAGTGATTTTTCAGTCTTACATGTGGATTAGACTTTCTCAGGCACACTATTTTCCTGCTTCCTGGTTATTAGTAGACTTTTAAGTTTTGCTGAGGCTGCTCAGCTTTGTCCATGAACACTGCAAGCTGAGTCATTTTAGTCACCTTGGCTGTAGGTGGAATGAAGTTGATCTTTTTACAGCTAGAGCTGTAAAAATAGGCTGAAAATCAAAGCCATGTAATTGTTTCTGCCCACTGTTATTTCTTGGTCACATCAGAATAAACATCTGCTATGCTGGCAGGGTAACAAAATACACATTTGTCAGAAAAGTATAATAGGAAGCTTTGCCTGTAGCATATAAGGGTGAGGTAAAGTGTAGTTGTTGCTGCTCTAGTGCTCTTCAGAGAAGCTAAGAATATCTACATAATATGCCAAGGTTAAATGGTCTTAAGTACTATTTTTGGTTTCTAAAAAAACTTTTTCTGCATACACATTATGCCCTTTCAGGGTTTATTTTGTGCATTAAACAGAATTTGTGATATAATGAAAGACAGTAGCAGTTCAGTGCTACTGTATGATTTATATTTCATTATTAACCAGAGGTTTTATTCTATTTTCGTACACCTGTGTTAAAATTATTTCATTTTACTATTTGCAGCTCTCCTTATTTGGAAAGACCCATGGGTACAGAGTGCAAAATATAGTTACTAGTGAAAGAAAAAAATACACAAAATTCTCTGTTATGTGCTGGCTAATCAATAATTACTCTTCTATTTGTCAAAACAAAAAGGCTGATGTCTAATGGACATTGCATAATGGCAAGCAGTAGTGGTTTGTGAGTTTACTTTGCATTTAGAGAATCAGTTGGATTTTGCTTCTAAAAAGTGTTTTTTATTTTTTATTTTTATGAAGTAAATGTGCATACATGTTTATCTAAATAACTTTTGGAAAATTGAAACAGTACCTGTTATTGCACATATCCTTTCAAACTGAAATATAGCAAAGTGTAAATATAGCCCAGAGAAGAAGCCATGTGTGTAAAACAGAAAATAAATTAGGAGGCTACCTTGTAATGGAAAATACTTAAAGATATGTTCAGAATCTGCTCAGTGCAGTTGAAACGTCAAGGTCCAGTAGAGTTTCCTGTATATGGTGATTTCATGGAACTTTAATTCTTGTCTTAGTTTGATTGCTGTCCTTTTCTCAGGACTGTCTTACTGTTTCTAAGCTTGATTTCGTACACTACTGTCTTTTTCCTTCTGTATAAACTTTTTATATGCTTATTTTTAACTAACAGTTTAATTAGATTGCTCCCCTCTCCAATATTTTTCTCTTGGCTTAAATTTAGCCAGTATGTATTGCTTTATTATGGCAAATGTAAATTGTCTGTGGACTCTCAAAATACTTCATGCTAAAAGGACACATGAAGCATTCTATGCTGTTACGGGGAAGTATTGAACAGAATACTAGGATGGATCAAATCACAACATCGATCTTAGGCAAAGCTAAAAATCTAGGAAGGATATTGATAGCCAAAAGCATAGAAATGCATAAATTCACCTGTCTTTTGTGCTTGCAAAAACTTCATGTAATCTGTTGTGTGATGGGAGATAGATAATACACCAGAACTTTTTGGCTGCTTTGAAACTAAACAAGTAAGCAGAAGGACAACAAGTAACTTTACCAAATTAAAGGTGGACCTTTTAAGTGAAATTGCCTTTCTGTCTCCTGAGGGTTTTTGCATTCCTAAACATTGCCTTTCTGGCATCAAGCTATCGAAGAATTAAAGCACTTATTGAATCTGTAAACATGGTGATGGTCATGCTGAATTTGCAGGTATACATGATATGGTGTACCACCACCAAAATGCTGAGTACCTACAGGATTGAGGCCCTAGTGAGCATAGCAGAAATCCAGTAATTGTCTTTTTAATAGCAATATATTTACTACAAATTAGAGCTCTAAAGAAAATTACCATGTAGTGTTTCTATTCCTCTGTCAGCTAAACCATAAAAAGAATAGGTCATAACTAGAAAAATGAGTAATTGTTCTAGAGATGAATCTGTGTGATTTACTACATCAATTAAAATTGTAACCATCCTTCAGGATGAAATGCACATCGAGTATTTTGAATGGGCCACAGAAAGCAAGATGCAGTTGAGTAGGTAGATTATGTGGATCCCTCTTGCAAGTCCTTTCAGGAAAAAGCTGGTGTGCTCTATGTCCCAGATCACTGCTGGCTGCTCTCCCCTCTTTCCTTGGGAGGTGCCTGCCTGATCATTTCTCAGCTGTTTGGTTTTAGTGGGTACAGATCTGTAGCATGTTAAGGGTTTAAGACCCAAAATTGCTGCTGAAATTCCCAGAGCATGGAGTTGTACCTGAAGTTTAAGAACATGGAGATTTTATTAAGCATATATTGGAGCGAGTTATTTATTTTTGTAATATGCAATATGATGCATTTCTTAATATTTATGCTTCCTTTATTGAATGCAGTGACACTCATGAAATACTTTCTTTTAGGCAGGCTCTTATTAAAGATTTGAACTAAATATTAACTATTACACTAAGTAGAAACCAGCTACTGGGCTTCATGCCCCAAAGTGCTTCTTTTTCATCTTTTGGTATGCCATTCCACTGGGGAACAAGAGAGTTCTTAAATGTTTATTTTACAGAAGCAGGAATTAGAAGGAAACAAGAAGACTCCCAGAGTGTAGTGGAAATCGCTGTTAATTGTTAGGTTTGGATATTTAAAAAAAAAACCAAAAAACAACAACAGCATCCAAACCCACTACTCCAATGTAGTATCATTGGTATAAGAAGCTGGATTTACATAAACTAATTTATTTACTATTGGAAGTGCCAAATTTTAAAGCAACACAGCACCACTGAAGGAAAAACATAGCAAAATCAGTCTTACTGAAATAAGTGATTTTCTTTGTAATTTCTTACATCATGGAGTAAGTGGGGGTTGGTCTCTTTTTCCAGGCAGCAACTGACAGAATGAGAGGACAGCCTTAAGCTGTGCCAAGGGAAATTTAAGTTGGATGTTAGGAAAAAGTTTTTTATGGGAAGAGTAACTGTAAAAGTTACTCCAGTACTCTGATAAAGTACTGGAATTTTCTACTGGGGGAAGTGGGGGAGTCGGTGACTCCCTGGATGTGTTTAAAAAAAGACTGGATGTGGCACTCAGTGCCATAGTCTAGGTGAGGTATTGGGGCTGGGTTGGACTTGATGATCCTGAAGGTGTCTTCCAAACCTAGTGATTCTGTGATTCTAAATAACATGTAAATACAGAGAACAGTTTATGTGAGTCCTTCAGAAGGGAGTGTGCTTTGAATTCAAATCTCTTGAATAACCTGTGCCCACCTGTTATTAAAAGGGTAATGAATTCTTGCCTTCTAAGTGACCAGATTATTTTCAGCTTTATCTAACACTGCTGTCAAAAGTGTTAATGCATCTCAAACTGTTACGCATCCTTGAAGTAATGAATTCTGGGGTTTTTTCCCCTTCAAAAACTGTAAAACCTGTCAAGCAATGGAACTACTATATTTTGTACTTCAGTGAACTGCAATTTCCTTAAGTAGTAAAGCTCATAATGAAGACTGCAATAATCACCTCAATATGCATTTTAAGAATATTTCATGGGCTGGATAGTAATTATGTCTGTATCCTCAACAGTTTGGGTTTTTAAATACCTACTTTATATTTACAGATATATGGAGTTTGGGAGTCATCCTCTTCATGTTGGTCTGTGGACAGCCACCATTCCAAGAAGCAAATGACAGTGAAACTCTGACTATGATAATGGACTGCAAATACACGGTGCCACCTCATGTGTCCAAAGAATGTAAAGAGTAAGTAGAGTACTAAACAGCTTGGAAGAATTCACAGAAGTGGATTTTCATTACTTTTGGGAGTTCCCTGTACCATATTATCAATGTGTTGAATTGATATTCCTTGAAATTGAATTCCTTGATACTTTTATGTTTCTCAGTTGTCATACATTTTTTAAAGAATTGAAGAAGTTACTCAGTAGCGATTGGCTTTGGCCAACTCTTTCGCTGGACAAATTACTACATGGTGTTGAGATTATTCTGTCACAAGGGTTAGGAAGGTACTGCTGCTTATCAATTTCTGTCCAAACAACAAGTTACCAAAACCTGTCACGCAGCAAGTTTTGTTCATCTCCTACTGAAGTTACAACTCCAAATTAACATCCTAGGCTGTCAAGGGAGAAAAATATTTGGTCTGGAAATACCATATCCACTTAGGAGTCATGATTCCTTTTGATGTGTTTTTCAGTAGTGTTCACTGGAGCCTTTTTATTGATATGTTCCAGTATTTCCCATGTTTCTCTATTGGTCAATGACCTTCAGACCATTAAATATATATCCCAGTTGCATCACTTAGACTATTTAAAAATGTTTGTCTGGGTTCTTGAATCTGCAGTAGAGTATCTTTTAATTTTCAATACAGAGAACCAGATGCCTTTATAAATGCTTAAAAAATGCATTTGGTTCAGTCAGAAAAACTAGAGCAGGATCTAGAATTCTTGTATTTGCCAAAGAATGAACTTTGTTACAGCTGTGGTCATGATGACCATTCCTATCTTTACCTGTCATCTGTGCAGTCCAGGAGTCTAATGCATAACATGGTGAACAGCATCCTGGCCTGCATCAGCAGCAGTGTGGCCAGCAGGACCAGAACAGTGATCCTCTGTGCTCAGCACTGATGAGGGCACATCCTGAGCCCTGTGTTCAGTTTTTGGGCTCTCAAGAAGGACATTGAGGTGATGGATTGTGTCCTGAGAGGGGCAGTGAAGCTGGGGAGCAGCTGAGGGAGCTGGAGTTGTTTAGCCTGGAGAAAAGGAGGCTCAGGGGACACCTTACTGCTCTCTACAACCACCTGAAAAGGGGTCGTAGCCAGGTGGGATCAGTCTCTTCTCCTAGGTATCAAGCCAATAGGATGAGCAAATGACCTCAAGGTTAAGATTGGGTATTAGGAAAAATTTCCTGTCAAGCCTTAGACCAGGGAAGTGGTAGAATCACCATGCCTGGAGGTGATGATGATTCAAAACCAGTGTAGATGTGGCACTAAAAAGGTTTATTGGTGAGCATGGTGGTGCTATCATAGTGGTTGGACCTGATTCTCTCAGTAGTCTTTTCCAACCTTAATGATTCTGTAATTCTGTGCCATAGCTAGTGTTCTTGTCTTGTCATTAGTGTTTAGCACCCTCCAGTAACATGGAAAAGCTGCTCTGAGCTTGAAGAGCTTCACATACAGGAAGAGGTTTAAAGTACAATACAGGAAGAGGTGTAAGAGGGAGCTCTTATCAGTGAATTGTATCAAATCAATCTCTTGAGATGCTGCATGCTGTGCTGAGGCCAGGAAACTTACCTTTTGCAGCCTTTTGCTTAATATACTTGCTAACATTGATTTGCTTACATGTCCAGATCTGCTTTCTCTATACGAAGCATGAACAGCCAGTGACCCAGGTCCCCTCTGTAGGTTAGGTTTTCTTAGGAAAAAGGCTCTAGAAATACTTAAACTTGCTGCTTGGAGTGAAAGCATTTGTGGTTTATGATGCATAAACAAGCTTCAAGCAGGAGGCACGTGTGCTGCATTTGTGTTGTTTTACTACAGGTGTAATTTAAAAAAAAGTCTAATTAAATATGGATTTTGTTCTCTTTCTGTCATAATATTAACAAAAGCAAAGAAACTCAAGGCTCCCACGTCTCGCCCTGCCTTTCCTCTTGGTAAAGACAGAGACCACAGCTAGTAAAAATAAATGTGACCTTTTTTTAACTGTAGAGTTTTTTAAAGAAGATTAGATTAACCTCCAGTTTTAAATCCATACATCATCTCACACAGAAAGAAAACCAAACAAACAAAAAACCCATTAAAAAACTATGATTACCTTTGTGCTTTGTGTGTGGCCTTGCAGTCAGAAGTTGCATGGTATAGTATAGTTAGTGGAAGAAAAAGCACTATATGAGAACTATAAAAAAGCACTATAGGAGAACATGTTGGAGCAATAGTTTCTTTGTAACCTTGGCAACAAAACTATATATCCATATTTGTTGAACAAAACCAAAAATACCTCCCTCAAGAATTTTCCATGTATAGTAAGTGAACAGGGATGTGCTGTGCTAATGAAGTCTTCTTTCCCTCTTTACTTGGGGAATTCATGCACTTTCTTTACAGCATTTGTAAAATCTCAGTAGCAGCTGGTTAGTAGATTTGTCACTACATCATCCCAGAGGGTGTATTGGTCTGTTTAGGGTTTTTTTCTGCATGGGTAGAAATCACAGTTTTTTGAAGGATACTGAAGATTCAAATGTCTGATAGTTACTTCAGAATAAAATATTTCTGTTTATCTTGCCATTCTATATACTTGTTGGCTGCAGCAATAATAAAAAAATCACATTTCTGTTACTTTACCAACTAGTTCATAAGCCACCTGTGACCTGCAGATGCCCTATAAAACTTAATTAATCTGATTTTTCTAATTTATTTGATTTTATTATCTAACTACAGTAAATAAAAACTGCAGTGTTTATGATATTTATAGTTCTAATAAATTGTTTCAGTTTAGCAGTATTTGTAATGTCTTTGAGACTAAAGTTTCCCATCACATTGTTTACTGTGAGACTTCCGAAGATCTATGTGACCTGACAACAGAAAATGTTGCTCTTACAGCAGCTGCTTTTTTAAACACATGTGTGCATTTTTGTTTAGATTTATTTTTTATTCACAGTCTAATTACACGGATGTTGCAGAGAGACCCAAAGCGAAGGGCATCTTTGGAAGAGATTGAAAACCATGCATGGCTCCAAGGAGTTGATCCATCTCCTGCAACCAAGTATAATATTCCTCTTGTATCCTACAAAAATCTGTCTGAGGAGGAGCACAACAGTATAATCCAGCGCATGGTTCTTGGGGACATTGCAGACCGAGATACCATAGTGGAGTAAGTTGGCAGCATTCTAGGTGCAGTTTGTTTTGTGCATCTCTCCTTTTTGATTCGAGAACATCACAAGAACCTGGGCACTTTGGTGTTTAAGTATCAGGCCATTGAGTTAATAAACAAAGTATTACAGTCTTGCACTGTGATAGGATACTGTGGGATCAGAAGTACTTAAGTATACCCAAATTTAAGAAAAACTTCAAGAAAATATGTTGGAACAGTGTTTTGATTCCTGCAGTAGCCATCTTGAGTAAACTTAAATGCTTTGGAATCCATGCTTGTTCTTCATCTCATGTATATTTGAAAGTGACAAATTTTAGCATTTTCCCTTAGCACATTTCCAGTTTACCTGAATCTTTGTTAATTTCAAATATTATTCCCTTTATCTGTGTAATGTGTAATAGTCACTATCACTGAGGGAGCTTGCTAGAAAGCTACATAGATTCTTTTAATATATTAAAACTGCCTAATCTCTAAAATATTCCTCAAACTGAAAGAGGTCTTAAATATTTTTTCCTTTTTTTTAACGTGTTCAGCTGTAATAAACTGTTGATGGGGAAGGGAAACCAGCAGTCTCACTTCTTAAGCTTTTAGATGTATAACAGGGGCAGCCTTTTTGTTACAATGTCTGAGTGACCCTTGCTGGTTAATGAACTTACTTTTACCATAAACTCAATGTGACAGCCCTAAAATAGTGCAAGTTTTCTTCCATTTGTTGTATAACCAAATTATTAGTACTTTGTGGTTGCATGTGCCAGTGGAAGAGCCCATCATTGGTACAGAACATTAATAAAAAACAGTTATCATTTAAAGAATGTAAAATAAAAAATAATTTCTTACTTTTGTTGCATGATATTCTAAGGATGTCTCCTTCCAACTTTAGTTGAAATTGCTAGACTTGTTGGTTCTTTATTTTTAATAAAATTAGGGCATGCTTGTCAAAAGATCAGAAATGGGCAGTCCTGCTTTCAGGCACTTCTCCTGCTATGGGAAGCACAGCAAGCTGCGAGATGCATGTCCAATTCTTAGAAACCACTGATGGATGGGTTATTTCATGTTTTGTACTTTCCTCAGGGCATTGGAGACTAACAAATACAATCACATCACTGCTACTTACTTCTTACTAGCTGAAAGGATCCTGCGAGAAAAACAAGAGAAGGAAATTCAGACCAGATCTGCAAGCCCCAGCAACATCAAAGCTCAGTTCAGGTGAGAATTTAGGAATGTAAATGTCTAGGAGGAGTTTGGGGGTTTTTTGTTAGTTTGTTTTTTAAATTGTCTTAATGAGAATATTAAATTTCTCAAGTACTTCTTCCTTGAAAACAGTAAAATACTTACTCATTGCAAATCTTAAATGCCTTCAAAGGGCTGCAGACACTTCAGAAATTTCAGAAATAGTGTTGTACTTAATATTTTCAATTCCTACCCTTCTCAGGAAATGACAAGGCAATTTGAAGTCTGTACCTAAAGAGGCAAGTTTTCACACCTCCTAGAAAAGGGCTTGTTCATTGACCTTCAGCTCCTTATACAAATTGTGTTATGTAATATCCCTGGAGAAAAATTAGTTGCATAATCCATAAACCTGCTGACAGGGAATTAGTTACAAATGAGAAATCACTCTAAATTTGATCTGTAGGTTATGTTCTTTTTTATGTCGGTTTCTGTGCCTGTTGTCTAAGAAAAATTGTTGAATTTACTGTTTCAATCAGTCACTTAAAGATATTGCAATAGATTGTTTTTGTTTGACAAAAACGTGAATTAAAAAATTTTATAGTAAGGGTCCCTGAGATTTTCCAAGCTTCAGCTTGTGACATAGTAAAACTAAAAGAGGGGAATTGGGTTTCTGGCATGTAATTGGTATTGGTATGTTCAGCCAATTCATTTGCTCTGCAACCAGTTACCAAAGCATCTACATATTCAGTTTCAGCACAAAAAAAATATGCTTTAGAAAAACCAACCAACCAAAAAAAGAAAACCAAAACCAAACCAACCTACCAAAACACTCAACCCAAAAAGGCAAATAATATTTCCACTTGCACATTGATATTGGAGGTTTCAAGTTTTGAGCAGTTATTTTTCTTAAACATTGTGGTTTTTCTTTCCTGAGTTGTGTTAAACTATCACTAGGGATCTGCTGGTATTGGATAAAATATTTGTTGGCCCATCTTGGCAATTGTTCCAGTGAAGGTGGATGAGGTTCTGAGGCATTTCTATTAACTTTCATCCTGTAACCTCCAGTCTTTTCAAAGGTTGCCTATTTACGTAAAATATTGGTAACTGTTGCTAGCAAGAATAACAACAATTATTAGTAGATAATTTATATATGAGAAAAGAATACTAAATATTTCTGCTGATGTTTACCATTGCTAACACCAGCAATGGTGTTATGGTTACCATCCAGCAACACCTTCAGTGTTGTTTATCTGTATGATTTAGAGAAAAGGACAAAATAACTTGTTCATTCCTAAAGTTTCTCTGTGCAACTTTCAAGCAATGTCATATGTGAAATCATTTAATAGGAATAAATGCTGGGATGTCCTTCTTTTCCATAGTCATAGTTTCCTTAGCCTAATTGATAAAAGTAAGGTACTACTACCTCAAGTTAAATCTAAAAAAAATGGACACGTGTTATAAATTAAGAACACACACTTGGGAAAATAGGTTAAAGTCTCCATTGGTTGTCACCTTGGATTTAGGCTTGAGATTTTAGAGGCATCTCTTCTGAATACCATTCTGTCTCCCTGAATTATGAGTTGATGGTCCATGAATGTTACAGTGGTTTTAGTATCTTGGTCATCCCCAGGTGGGACTGCACCCTCCACTGTGTACACTTAATGATCACTCAGTCAGTGGTCACTGGTGTAGGAAATTTTATCTCAGGTGGTTGCAGGTACTTCAGAAGAGTTACTGTTGAGTTACATCTAAGGGTTGCCTACAAAACCTAAATGGTCTGGAGCTCAGTGTTAGAGAGCTTCAAGGGCGAGACTGTAACTTTGACTCAGCAGTTCTCTCATGATGGATCATGCCCTCATTTCTTTGAAAAAATAAATCCCATCAAATGTGCCTAATACTAAGTATTACTTATAAAACAAATCAGAGGAAAACCTGGAGTTCACCTTCAGATGGAAATTCTAAAACTATAAAGTTGGCTTTTGAATTGTTTGGGTTTTTTTCCTCAGTGTCACTTGTTCAGTAAAGAGCAGCTCTAGTTATATAAAAAACTGGAACAAAAAATTCAATGAATCTGAATTTTTATATGCATTTGTAAAGTTGGAGTGGCTGTAGCCTGCCCTATGAGTATGAATTTTTATAACAAGGACATCTGCACAAACTCGGGAACCCTTGCTCTTATGGTCCTAGTAGCTGTTCTTTGTCTCCATGATGGTTCTAAATTCCAAGTGTTTCCACAGAATGACCTTATAGAAAAGACAACACAGTAGTGCATTACTTTGATTTTCAGACCTCAAAATATGTATTAAAAAATACATTAACTTATTTACAACCTGGAACTTCTCTTCTATCCCCCTCAGGCCCACTGGGAATAAGGGGAGAGGCAGAAGAGAAGGGAGGCAAACATGGGCTGCTAGGAGAGATAAACATACTGTAGTGAGGAGGTTTTTATTGCCTGGCAACTACAGTACTGTAAGATACTATATTTGCTCTTTATTGTGACAACTACAGAACTCTTCCTATTTTTGCTGACAAACCAGTCTGTTCTTTGAGCATGGCAAGTTCCTGAAAGATTTAGATTTTCATTTTCTGTCATGTTTTTGTAGTTACGTTTCTAGTGTATTTAAGTCCCGTTTGTTAATTATAGGCAACTGTTTGTGTTTAAAATACACAGCAGAGCATAAGTCATTAAGAAACTTGGTCAGTGTTTCCCAGAATTTCTGCAGACAGCTGGGGCCTCAGGGAGGGTGCAAGTGTCAAACCAAGGAAGACCACAGCCCAGGCTTCCCTTCTTGTCTGTGCAGCTTGGCTCGGAGCTGCTGGTTGTGTTGCCTCCCTCCAAGTAGAGCTCCCCACTGGAGAGAGGCTGGTAGAGGCAGTGAGACAGGCAGGAAGCAGCATGGCTCCACACAGGGAATGCACCACACAGGCTAAGGCGGTGTGTGGGCAGCTGGGCCCTACTGTTAGAGGGTCCTGGGCTAGAGGGTAGAGGTTTCTGGCATGGTTGGTTGAGCAAAACTGATGCAAGTGCTTCAAAGCAGAGTCTGCAGCAAGACTGGGTGAGTTTATTGCTGGCTTTAGTACAGCTGCCTCCTCAAAGTTTGTACAACTGGGGAGAGAGTTGTCAGGAGAAACCTGGTCTAGACCAAGTATCTTCTCACACCTCAGGGTCCTTTTCTGTGCAGTCTTCAAGTGCAGTCCTACTGCAGCAAAGAGGTGTCTGAGCCTTCCCTCTTCCTTCGGCTTGACCTCCTGACATGGCAGAGAGCGGGAAACTGATGTGATTTTTGTGTCTCTGTATGCAGCCTGTCAGGCAGATACCTGGGGTCACACTTGGTCTCTGCTGTCCTTCTCTTGCTTCTAAACTGAGTTGTGAAGTCATGCAGCCCTTTCTTTTGGCACACACAAAATACGGTTGGGAATGTCTTGTAATATGCTGTCCATATGTGAACAGAGGTCTCTACTACAGCTTTTCATGCAGTAGCCAGAGTATTTCTGTTTTGTAAAGTTACTAGATTGGCACACTTTTTAAAATGAAAAACAAGAAATATGGGGCTTATGTTGAGTGAAGAAGCCAAAGAATTGTTCAGTGTTGATGTGTTGGTCTGTAGATGTTGGGTTTTGGATTAGGCTTTTCAAATAGAGCGAGTAAAGATTGACAGTCTTTGTTCTTAATTTATTCTGTGTGCATTATTGGAAAATTACAATATATGTTAAGATTTAAAGTTAAATGCAAATCATTAGAGAGTAGCTTAAGATACTGGAGATAAGACATCAGCTGCCTACTTGTAAAACTGATGCACACTCATGTTACTTTCATTTTGATTTGAGCTAATGCTATTACAGAGTCACACATTTTCAACTTGGATTAACAGTTTATTCAAGTGTCATATTCTTAAGCAGCTTGAGTTCTCAATTCATGCAGTTGTATTATTCCAGATTCTCAGCTAAGGGCAAATAAATGTATGATCTCAGTTTGCATGTGTTTAAAATTAAAGGGAACTTTGTAGAATAGAACTTGGTGAGAACGAGAGACTGTTTCATCTGACTCACCTTTTCAGTCTCACTCATGTTAATTCTAACCTACTTTTTATATTAAGAACATTGGGGGAAAACCCCCAGAAGCTTCAGACTAAAAGTAGTTTGCAATACTATCTTACTTGTGCTTGAATAGGCTAGTACCTTCCTCTGGGTACTGGTGGTTCTGTACCAATCTCAGATTATTTTTTTGAGACACAATTATTTCAAGTTTTTTTAATGGCCTAATTCATTTTCTGAGAGCAGTGAAATCTTAAATTTTGATTTGACAGTAACCAACATCATTGCTAAACTGTGTTCTTGTATAGATGGTGTTCCTTTTAAATAGCAGCATTTCCTAGAGGAATGCACATTCTCTGAGAACACTTCCAGTCACTCAGTACTGTTGATAACAGACATGCCACTCAGGAGCCCAGTTTGTGTGTCAGTATTTGTGCTTCTCTGGTGCAGATCTTACACTTCCTTGTAAATTCTGAAATGTTTGCCATGATGTAACTTCCTGTTTATCTTTAATTTTTTTATGCAGGCAGTCGTGGCCGACAAAAATCGATGTCCCCCAGGATCTGGAGGATGACCTTACAGCAACCCCTCTCTCCCACGCCACTGTTCCTCAGTCCTCACCGGCTCGCACGGCTGAGAACGTTCTCAACGGGCACCGGAGTAAGGCCCTCGTGGATTCAGCAAAGAAGGAAGAGATCCCTGAACTGGCTGGGCCAGCACTTTCAACAGTTCCATCAGTGAGCCTAAAACCCACTACAAGTGGCCGGAAGTGCTTGTTCAGAGTAGAAGAAGATGAAGAGGAGGATGAGGAAGATAAAAAACCTATTTCTCTTTCTACTCAAGTTGTTCTGCGTCGTAAGCCTTCGGTTACAAATCGGCTTACTTCGAGGAAGAGTGCACCAGTCCTCAACCAGATCTTCGAGGAGGGTGAGTCAGATGATGAGTTTGACATGGACGAAAACTTGCCCCCAAAGCTCAGCAGGTTAAAGATGAACATTGCCTCGCCCAGCACCGTGCACAAACGCTACCACCGGAGGAAAAGCCAGGGACGGGGCTCCAGCTGCAGCAGCTCCGAAACCAGCGATGATGACTCGGAAAGTAGGAGGCGTCTGGACAAGGACAGCGGGTTTACTTACTCCTGGCACAGACGGGACAGTAGCGAAGGGCCACCTGGCAGCCAGGGAGATGGTGGTGGACAAAGCAAGCCAAGCAATGGAAACGGAGGGGTGGACAAAACGAGCCCAGGCGATAACAACAAAGGCGGGGGGAGTCCCTCCGGTAGCTCTGGGGGCAGCACCAACACCACCTCGGGTTCCACTCGGAGATGTGCTGGATCTGGAAACTCAATGCAGCTGTCATCCAGAAGTGCAGGGGAACTGGTTGAAAGCCTGAAGCTAATGAGCCTTTGCTTAGGTTCACAGATTCATGGCAGCACGAAATACATTATTGATCCTCAAAACAATCTGTCCTTTTCCAGTGTAAAAGTACAGGAGAAATCAACGTGGAAAATGTGTATAAGCTCCAGCGGAAGCACAAACCAGGCTTCATCACTGGGCAGCCTAAAATTTTTTTCTGACCAAATGTCAGACACAACAAATGAATTGGAACGGCTAAAGAACAGGAACTTGAAAAACAATGTGCTACAACTACCTCTCTGTGAAAAGATATCTGTGAATATTCAGCGGAACCCAAAGGAGGGGCTGCTGTGTACCTCCAGTCAAACCAGTTGTTGTCACGTCATTTGACAATGACCTGACTTGAACAGCTCGATCTGCTTTGACAGCGTCATTCTTCCTGGTCAGAGCTGTGAACACCTTGTCACAGACCCCCTTTTGTTGTCTTAAGATTTTTAAGTGGGCTTCAAGCAGTTATTTATTATACTTTAATTTTGTGTTTGCTCGATGGTATGACAATGCATGGTCTTTGCATGCTGCTAGCAGGTATGTTTTTTTTTTTTTTCCCAACACAACAAAATATTTTATTGTGTAATTTTTACATTTATAATTTTACTGTGGAAGATCTGGATTAAATTAAAATAAAGATCTGGATCCTAATGTAAATGAAGCACTTAGAAGTTTCATGTTCTGCACTTAAACTAGAGAGAAGCTTTTGTTTGCTTATGAAATGTTAATTCTTGTTCTGACCTTCTGTGAAAACTAAAATATGTGATATGTGGCATACTTCTATGTGTCTGAAACAGAACCAAAGCAATAATGTTTTGATGCTGAAAACTCTTCAGGGAGCTTTCAGATGTTCCAAGGCTTGTACAAAGCAAAGATGCACTGAGAATTAGTGATCTTGAAATATGATTTTAAACCCACACCTATTTGTCTTAAGCTATGATATGGATGAAGTTGTGGCTCAAAAATCAAACCGAAAAGATCTTGTTTTGCTAGAGGCAGTTTTCTTCAAAAAAAAAAAAAAAAAAGAGGCAAGTAGATTTGTAAGGCAGCTTTCTCCCATAGAAATATGTTAATATTACAAGCAGACAATCTTTTTTAATATAACAAAGGTAAATTATTAAGTCTACTTCTGAGTTTTTACATGCTAACTGAAAATAAAGTATTTGTATAAATTACTTTTTGTTAGCAGTATATCATGACACTTAGTGTTTTAGGTTTTTACCTTGTAAACCCTCTCTGCTGTTCTATCCTCCTCTCCCTGAGATTCCAGAAGGCAATAAGAGATGGAAAATCTTTAGGTAATTGGATTCATATTGAAATTATGGTCATTTACAGTTTTGTTATTATTACTCACGTTAGGACTTAAACTACTGCTGTTCCCCACATGTACACCACTTATTTTCCCTCAGTAATACACTTGTTCATAAAGTCCTTTTAAAATAACCTGTAGGAAAATGTTTCTTTCACAGCTCTGAGTCCTCCTGTCAGGCTTTCCAGGTTGCCATGGCAAGGTCTTGATTTAGAGAATTTCTGTACAAAAGGATACTTTTGACCAGATGAATTAACTTTGTGGAATTTTATTATCTAGAATAAAATATATTGCAGATTCCTAGTTTTGGGAAGGGCAAGAATGTTTTATTTTTTCATGCTGTGCACTGGGTCTTCTAAGCAATGCTAGTGAAACTGGGGGTACTATGTAGCAGCACCCTGGGCAGACCCTGGGTGTCCCAGAGAAGTTTGACACTGTTGAGCATCTTGTAACACTTTCAGAATGGTCAATACAGAGCCTTTTGTGTCTGCCGTGGAGGGAGCAGAGCACCAAAGAAGGGCTGCGTCAGGATGGCCACAGCTCACAACAGCTCTTGTGATTCCTGCAAGACTTCAGAGAGTCTGAAGTGCATGGGGTGTCCTTCCTGGCAAGCTGAGCCAGGGGTTCTGCTTCTGAAAAAAGGCAAAGGAGAAGTATTCTGCTTCTTTAAGTTTTAATCTCTAGTTGCAGTTTAGTTAAAAGCTACAAGCATAGATGTGTGGGTGAAGCCATAGAACATAATTGCTTGACATTTTTGAGCAGGGATCTTACCAAGGGCCAGAAACGAGATGTGTGGTTCACAAGAAAGTGAGCGTAACATCCACGTAGGAGACAAGTTTATAAAGGGCATTGGCAATAAACTTTATTTGTTGCAGCTTTTTTCCAAGTATTGTAAATACTCTTTCCTGATATGTACAGCCTTGGAATGGCACCTTTTAACTAACCCCGGGTGTATTTTGTTTCCAATGTTTTTATATACGACTGTATATATGGTGCTCACTTTAGAACAGCAGTGTTGACCATTTATGCTGCATAGTTGTATTATAGCCTTATAGTTGTGTGTGGCTGGTTGGACCTCTGGGTGTACAGATGTGTACAGATGTGTTAGTCTGAGTGCTGTCCTCTCCCCCTCTGTTGATAGGTGAATGATTGTGCATGTGGTGTACGTCGTGTTATGTCGTCACGTAAAAGGAAGGGCGAGAATAACCACTACATTAAGATAATATTGGACCAAACTATTTAGAGCAAGTAAACAGTTTCTTGTACCCCTTAACGTGTCTTTAAGAGTTGCATATAGTTACAGTAGTGTATAAAGTAAATATTGTGGAAAAACAGTTAGTCTTGTATTTTTCTGTATGTGTGTATATAAAAATATATGAAAAATAATGTACCTCTAGCAACTTAATCTGTATTTAAGATGTGACAATCTTGACACAGAATTTTAAGAGTAGCAGTCTAAATAAGCAGAATTAATGAACAGAAGTAAAAAAATTTCTCACCAAGAAAGAATCCATGTGTGTTAAGAGGGTACAGAAATATCAAATGATCTTATTGCTTCTGGCAGTGTTTGGCTTTTTCATTGTACAAACATTCACGGTGTGCGACAGAAGTGGAAAATCCAGTTAATAAAAGCGATATCCTGATTGATGCATAACTGATGACTTGCATGTGGATGGGGTTTGTGTCTCCTGGCGTTGGGTGTGTGAGGGTGGCACAGGCTCCAGAAGGTGGGGAGGGCCAGGGGCCTTGCCTTGCAAGAGCCCAGCTTTGTGTGTGGATGAACATCCATTTGTGAACTTCCAGTTACTCTCTTGCAGTGATCAAACGCGTTCATTTGGGTTTAACAGTTGTCACAGTCATCACCTGAATTTTTTGTCTCAAGGCTGAGGGAGCTGTTCCTCAGGCAGAACTTCAGACCATTGTTCTTTATAATGTAAAGTGGGTAATAGTAAAAATAAGGGAGAGCAGCAATGCCAGCCCACTTTGCCCCACCAGCACTGAGGTGCACGGGGCTGCCTGGGAGCAGGCTCGCTTCTGGCACCATGTCCCTCAGAGGTGTCTGGTAGTGGTGGCCTGTGGTTGGAGCAGCTCAGCACAACCTGAGCCGCTGCAGTGATTTAACTGCTGCTGGAGCACAAACTGTAACCAGCCAAGGTGGGTATGGACACAGGGATCAAGGGCATGGAACAGGGTGGGTGAGTACAAGTCATTAAGTGAGCACTGCTTTAGGCCAGGGCACTTGTGCAGAGCTACGCCTGCGGGCTTGTGCAGCTGGGACCTTTCCCCTGCTGAGGAACTTCCCAGCTCTGGTCACTGCAAAACAGGGTGGAGGTGGTAGCAGGAAAGGAGTGGCCAAGAAATTTGCAGGGCTGTGACTGTGACCAAGACAGGAAAGGCGTAACACATCTTGTAGTGCAAGGCCCAGCAGTAACATCTCAGTAACTGGTAGGTGCATCTCAGATACTTTTCATGTCAGATTTTTTAAAGTATCTTTTTCATTAGCAGATAAAGGGAAATCCCAATGCAGCTGGCTGGCAATGCACAGGGAACAGGGGCAAACTGGAATGTCCCCACACATCAGAGACAACCCAGCCACCCTGTTAGCCCTTCCCATGGTTAAGTGAATGAATCAGAATGGATTTGTTTGTCGTTAATTCCAAATGATGACTTGCTTTCAATAAAAGGTGTTTGAGCAGTAACACCTTGATGTGACTGTACTTGGGAGAGTGTAGCAATGACTCACTTCTTGAGCTGCCAACTCCATGCAGCCAGCCAGGCTCCCCTCATTGAAGTCACATCCATATGGTGTTTAGAGGGACTGCTGGACTGCCCTTCTCCAAAGCAGTGTCTCTGCAGTTGTCCTGGCCTGCTCCCTCCCTGAATCACAGGCTCTGGCTATTAATTTATTTTTTTAGTTTTAAATTGTAACTGCAAGATGACTCAGTTTGGCCTATCTGCTTGTATTAAAAATGACATCAATTTCTGGAAGTCAAGATCCTGTATTAGTGACAGGCTGAAATCTTATTACATAGGGGTAAAAAAAGAGATGACCTCTACTTTCCCATGTGATGGAAGAATTATGTTGTAAGAAAAATGCAAGTACAAGACCTGAGAAGCAGAGGTAACACAGACTTCATCAGGCTCTCAGTGAGTCATGTCAGATCTCAGGAATTCATTTCAGCAAGCCCTTGTGTAACACTATTTCCTCCCTCTCACTGCTCTCCCTTGAGAAATACAGAGCAGGTTTTCTCTCTGGGCAGCTGTGTGCCACATGCCTGAGACAGGCTCCTCTAGGCACTGGGACAGCCCTGGGAGCCAGGGCTGAGGAGCTCTTAGAGCAGGCCCAGCATTGCCCTGACGATGCCAGTGATGACAGAGGCCATCAGCACAGTGCTTTGTATCAAGCACTGGGGTGCAGAGAGAGCCTCCTCTCTCAGTTCCAGTCTCCAGGGCTGGCACTGAGTCACCAGGCTCTGCTGTCAGCCTGGCCTGGCACTCGCCCCTCCAGCTCCTGGATGAGGTATGGCAGAGCTCTCCTGAGGAAAGCACATTGCAGTAGTAGGCATTGTTCCCAGGGGCTTTGCTTACATGAATAAGGAAGTAAACTCAAATTTCTCTGAATGAGATTCGAGATCAATTCCCTCTGGTCCAGGCAGGCTAAAATATCCGTAACTGCTTGCCTGCTTACAGAGGAACCTTTCCATGTTCATCCAAGGTGTTGTCCTCTTCCGTCATCCTCAGTAGGTATCTTGAGTCAGCAGATCCCTCTGGGCCACACCATTAAGATCTGTACTTAAAATGTACCTGATGAGAGAACTTTTGTGTCACCAGCAAGTGATTTACGTGTGCCCCTCTTAAAAATGGCTTTCCTGGATTGTTGTTGCTGCTAAGGAGATTTCTGAAATCCGAATTTTAACAGACAGATACGGGCTGCTCCCACAGAGTCATCTTCCCAAACAGGATGCTCCAGCCTCATCCTTGTTTTTTCCCTGAAGCTTGAGGCCAGAGATAAACTTCTTTTATTGCTTAGACTCAGGCACTGCCAGAACTGTCACACACGCCCCCGTCTGTTGGCCTGCACTCCTGAAGGACCAAGAGCCACGACTGTCTCAAGGTGTGAGGCTCTCTCAGCTCTGTAAGGGACCCTGCCATGGACCTGGGAACAGACATTCAGATTCCATACCTTGTGAACGGCAGCTACTGATAAATGTCTTATTCTTTCTGACATTTTCACCCGACAGCTGATTTTGGTCAGTAAGTTTCATCCCTGGCATCCCACAATTTTTACAGATACACCTACGGCAGAAAGGAAACAACACATTCAGGAGCACAGACAAAAGAGTTTTTTCTCTCCAATGAGAAATGAAAATAGATGCCTCCATGAATGTATAGAAACCCCTCCCCAGTGACAGGACAAAGAGCTGCATACAGAGGAATAGGATCTAAATTTCAGTTTGGTGACAAAATACTACTTGGCACTCTGAGAGAACATTTCTCAGCAGGTTAAAGTGTGTGTTTTAGGACACAAACCATCTCTGTCATGACCATGTAGTAGCATCTGTGATGCTAAAACGAGTTCTCCCAGTATGTGGAACAAACTTTAATCCCTATAAAACAAAGGAGTCCCCTACTTCTCACTCACGCCATGGAAGGTTAGAATTCCTCCTTACCTCCTCAATTTAGGTGGAGAATACACCTAAGAATAGTATTATCCCTGTTTATAGATAAGGAAACTAAGCAGAAGTGAAGGGATTTGCCCAAGGCAAAGGCAACAGCCAACATTACTGAAGTCACTGGGTACTTACCCCTCACTAGAGATTTTCCTGTTAATCCTCAGAAAACAAATGGACCCCACATGGAAAACAAGAGTCAGTTTTGCAGAAGATGACTTACTTGTTTCACATGATCACAGGTGACACATGACTTGATTCCTTTTCTAACCCATCTTAGAAAGTCATTCCAGACACCTGATCCAGCTGCCATCAGCCAAACACACCAGCTCCATGCTTCCAGACCACCACCAATTAGCAGACCAGCAGAATCCCTTCGAAATGGCTACAAGGTCACAAGAACATACTCCAACAGGAAACCATCCCATGGATTTTTCTTCTCTGGAACCGCTCACTCAAAAGCACTGACCAGGCAGTTAAAGCTTGAAGAAACATGAGCTACTTCACATCAAAGTGGGCAGGAGACTGCAAAGATGGGGAGTTTTCATGGAGAACACACTGGTCCTCTCCTAAAAAACCTTCAGGCTTTGGGATCTCTACAGCACTACAGGAAGGGTGACATGCTTCCCTCAGAGACCCTCAGAGCAGAGCTTGTGCAGCCACATCCCTGCCACTGCTTCAGGAACTGGCTGTGAAATCAGCAGCCCATGAGATAGCCCTGAAATAGCAGCAGCATGGGGGACTAACAGTGGGAGAAGCAAGAACAGAGCAGCCATGGCTTGCGTGGTTGGCTCCTCTTCCCAGGGGAGGTAATTTCTTACTGGGTCACACTTGCAAAGCCTGAGAAATCCTAAGTTCCAGTGAAAATATATTATTTTGGCTTAGTTATATTACTCTGCTGTGGGGGCCCTGTGGCAGAAATCTGAAATGTGCAAAGTAGGCAAACACCTTAATTATGGCAGCAGCAGATTTTTGTGAACAAAATTCCAGCAAGTACCACATACAGTTACATCTACCAAAACTGAACATCACAGCAGCCAAAAATAAACTGTCTCAAGGTCACAGGAGCAAACACTGTAGATTTCAGTCCTATAACTGTCAGAAAACAATGAAACATTGGGACAGCTACGTTTTTGTGAAATGCAAGGAAAACCAAATCAGATACTCACAACAAACACAAGTACTGGTGTATCAAGTATCAGCTTTAATTGATCTGTTACTGTTAGTTCATTTAACCAGAAGATTCATTCATACAATACTGCAGTTCAGAATCTAGGGGAGTGATACCAAAATCCAACGTAAATCAGAAAATAAATATGCTTCATAACTCACTGACCAGCAATCTGTTTCCTACTAATTTTTTTTTACCTAGCTTTCAAAAAGATTTTAGCTGGGACCTAACTGTTTAGAGAACTAGCAAACAGGAGTATATAATCATACTCTATAAATATTTATGGTTAACTATTTCTCAGATCACAATGAAATACATTGTTGTTCCCTATGAAATATATAACATAAATTAATTTGCTGTGGACAAGCAGTAGCTAATAAGCAAATTTTGAAATAATAGAGAATTGATTAGCTATTGTAATGAAGGAACAAAAGGAGCAATAACCATAAAGGGAGAGTAAATTAAATAAGTCTACTTTTTTTTTTTTTTCCCCCCCTTTAGAAAGTTGCAGCTGAAAATTCTAGTTAGCTTCTGGATGCTTCCTCACGGGATCTGTTTTCAATCACTCAAAGCACAGGGAGTCTGGCAGATTTTATCCAGACCTGGCATAAGCTGGAGCACTTTATTCGGTGTTACCTTCACAAGCAAGTGCAAATGAGAAACAAAGAGCAGGAGAAAATACAGTTTTTTACAGTGTCAGGCAAAGATTATTGACTAAGTTTCATATAGGCAGGTGCCACCTACTCAGTAGATGGTGGAGGGTGCACTCTGAGCGCCACACATGACCACAAACGCCGGCTCCGCCTCCCATGTGACCGCCTTAATCATCCTCATTCCTCCGTGTTTACTCCTTCAGGGACTCCGCCGCCAGCTTCATTTGCTGCCAGGGGAGAGAAGAGCGGAGAGAGATGCTGAGTACAGCGGCAGCAGGAGGAATTACACAAACCAGCTAGCACCCAACACAGGACGCTTCAGAATCCAACTGAGTAATAAAACCACACCAAAAAAAGGAGCTTGATCATTTAAAAACAAAAGGCACCAGTCTGTCATGCCTGATTTTTACAAAATACACATTTTTAACACAAGCATTACTTTTGTCCACCAAAACACTCGTCAAATGGCAATGCAATTTGTATGTTAATTAATTATTTTTGTGATGAATAGTGCTTTACATGAAAGTCATTTAGCCTTAAATATTTAGGCTTTTAAGCTGATCTCAAAAGGTCAATGAACTGACAAACTGCTGCCCCCACTTCCCACTGCAACAATCTGTTAACTGTTATTCAGTATTTGTTTTTGTTGTTATTGAATTGAATAAAAACATCCTGTGATATAAGAAGGAGGTAGCAGACTGTTTTCATTATCCTAGGATGTCACCAGAGAGATCTCCCTGTGAAACCGGGATAACAATCCCAGGTGATGAAAGTATCTGCTGAGTAAAAGCTTCACTGTAAAGCTGCTTGTTAAAGAGAATGTTTCATAACAGAACTTACAGAGGCAACAAGAAAGAGTTTAAACTGTGCTGAAGGCATCTCTCACACATCACCTGGAGGTTGTCAGCCAAGGGCCTGACAACGTCTGGAAGGCTGATAAACCAAGAAATAGTCAGAGTGACTGAAGTCCCCAAAGAAAAAAGAGACAACAGTAACAGGAAGGAGATGAGAGGGAGACCAGCCCAAAGGACAGGTGAGGAGCAGAGGCAAGGAGATGCACTGCTGGAATTCACTCATGCCCAGCATCACTGCCTCCTTGGAGGCAATTTAGCAGACAAGGAAATGAAAGAAGAAGATATAAGAAGAAAGATGGGTGATCATATGAAGAAACACTTTATGCAGCTTTCAACTGCTAGGCCGCTGGGTGGGTTCTGTATCATTCCCTCAATGGAGGATGGACGTGTGCTACTGAGCTGAAGTTTCTTTTACATTTGTATTTGATCTCACAGAAATGGCCCATGAGATATGAGCTATTAGAAAGAGAAGTATCTATTAATGCTATTAAAAAATTGGAAAAGACAGAACTGCAAATAACGTGTACACTATCATTCAGTTTCTGTCCCACAACATAGGATACAAAGATGTCAGATGTTTCAACACAGCACCTTCCACCTTTTCTTTGCTGCTAGTCTGGGCCTGAACCTTTTCCAAAACACTACTCTGCACGCTAAAACACACCTACAACAACTCTTCTTTACCATTTTTATCTGTATTTCCATGCCATCTATAAGTGAAGTAAAATCAGTTTGTGATACAAATATTTATATGCTTCTCCATAGCAACAGTGCAGGGAAAAAAGCCACAGCTGAAGGCTGGAATATAGATAGATACTTCTTCTACATCCTGATTCACTTATTTAAATAAGTGTCTGAATAAAACTACAGCATCTTTAATTAAAGTGACTTTTCCTCATATTGCAAAAACACAGACACAGAAGACAGCACCTTCATTCAGTTCTCAATTCATCAAATAAAAACCTAATTCTCTTATTTTAGAATGATTTTCTTAAATTCTGAGTGTTGGTGTAATTATATGGGGATTGATGAGGAATGCATAAGACTGGAAAGGTATTTTTATTCTCTGATCTCTGCAGGGCTTGCCAAAGTCTGGGAAAAAACCAAGCACATGAGTGCTAATGATGACTAAATGTAATCTGTCCAAAATCTCTGTACAAGCTGGACCACTCTCTTATGTTTGAAGGCCCTCCTAATTTTAACTGAGCTAATCTTAAACTAGGATTGTCTTGTGCTGGCAATCTTATGCTATCATATTTAAAATACATGATATGTACAAACAAATATCTCAGCTTCTTGAGGGAGCCAGTGAATAGAAAAACCTCTTAAAATAGCTTCATATGCTGCCATGGCACGCAAGGCCTGGGCAAAATCAGTCCAAATGCAGTCATACACATATTTCAGGAAATGAATCGTAAGCCACGTGAGAACCCCAAGAGCTGAGTATTTAATTTCTTCTTTATAGTTTCTAATACCAAATGTATTTGGCAATAGCTGGCAGAAGCAGGCTCCCCCAAGAGCTATCACTTGGGCAAGCAACATGTGGTGGCACCTTTAAACAGAGAAATTCTTTGCCAAGTTAGGGCTGAAGAATTTTTAAATTTTCTTTCTTTCTTTTTAATGTGAAAGTAAATGTTCCTGTTCAATGGGAAAATATTTCTCTAAGACGACATACGGGAAAGGGAGTGTATTTTTAAGTTTTTATTGCTGAGAAAGGGAACTGATGAGGTACCTTTTAAGATCGCTTTCCCCTGACAGGCTCAACAGGTTCACTGGGAAACCTGTGGGGCTGAGTTAACTACTCTTCCCTTAAAAAGACATTTCTTTGTAAGCTTTAAGAAGTATTTTAAAAATATGGAAAAGAGGTATTAAAAATGTCTCGATCCTACCAGATAAATAATGACAAAACCTGCTCATTTGAGGGGTATTAAAAGCCTCTGTGAACTAATCAGATGCACAGCTCAGAAATGAGTTGGCTCAAGAAGCCATTCTTCATTTATTATCAGCTGAGAGTTACTAGTGAAAGGCTTATACTTAATGCTCTGTTTTATGCAGCACCCTTAGCAACAGCAGCCTATGCATGCAATACATGAGTGAAACATGTTTAAACTAGCATTAATTTTAGTGGGGCTACAGTGTTGTTTATCCTAAAATTCTACTATTAGGAAATGCTCTAAAATATTTATCTGCTGTAATTCAATAGATTTGATATTTCCATTTTATAGAGTTTAAATGTCCTTGTAAAGCATATATAATATAATTAGACAGTACTTCCAGGAGAAATAACAAAACCCGTTCAATATGGTTTACAAATAGGCTTTACCAATTACTTAGATTTCCCTACATTTCAACATTAAATTTTCTGAAAGAACTTTATTAAAATGGAACAGATACTTTCACACCACACACAGCTGCGTACCAAGCATGAAAATCAGCCTACTTCCTTTGTGGGCTCACTCACAACCAAAACCACCAAATTTAGTGTACAGGGTATGGCTGTGGTAGTTCTCCAGTTAGAGGGGCTATGGAAGTCTAAACATGTGATTTAGTGCTGCCAACAATACCAAAATACAAAATTAAATAGCTATAAACATGAAATAACAGAAATACACAGCAGCATCAGAGACCTCAACTACATCAAAAACGCAAGGAGCTGCCAAGGGATTTACCAGCAGCAGTGCCAGGGCTCGGCTGAAGCCACAACCTCTCTGGAAATGCAGGATGTTCCACATGGCACGAGGAGGAACGTCACCCACCTCCTCTTCCAAGCCCTGTTCCCAGGGCTGAGGAGCTGCTGCGCCCCTCACTCTGCACAGCAGGGCTGCTTGGGCCAGGGCTCTGCATGTCCCAGCCCGTGGCTTCCTTCTGCCCCTTGGCTGAGAGGCAGGAGCTGCCTCTCACACCCCCACCTTGCCAATCCATCTGTGACCTCCTCTCTGCACCAGAGGACGGAGGGAACCCAGCATTCCTGCTGTCCCAGTACTGGTTTTGCACACACTCATAACCTAATCAAACACTCTCACCTTTCCTTTATGGTTTCTGTGGGACAGCCAACATTTAAGAGGTGCTAACAGCCTTTGCCAGTTTAATGTTGATTTACTGCCCTTGCTGAGCTCTGTGTCAGATGCTTACAACACTGTTATTTTCCAGTTATGCTCAGACCTGGTAAGCCAGCTTCTAACTACTCTTAATTTTACCATTGTGTGTGTTAATGCCAACTGACAATTCAACCACAACCTGAGGAAAACAATTTAAAAAATAGAAAGCATATAAAAAGGAAAACCAAAGAAATCAGGATCTATTGACTCACTGCTTTGGTGCTTTTCCACAATGTACTGAATGTACACCTAAGTTTGTACACATGAAGAACAGACATGTAAATAGTTTATGCTAAACCTAAGAATACATGAGGGCAGATGTTTTTTATCAGCAACATCATCTTCTGGTTTTCCTGTATACACCACGTGGAACAGCCCATAAGCAATTAGAAAAAGCAGTGGAAATGGTGTCTTTCCCACTTTCTAGCATTAATTATAATATGAAAACATGACAGATATATATTAAATTCTTCTTTTGTAATGGTGTCCAATCACAACAATAATAGTTTCTTGGCTCTTGAGCTGTCTCAAGAACTGTATCAACTTAATCTGTAAGTACCAACCAGTTATAAAAGAGGCAAATTAACACCCACTTCAAAACTCAGTAAGCCTCTTCCACATGTAGTATTTTATTCTGTGTAAAGGCTTAAAAGCTTATTCAATGGAAATTCATTCTCACTGATTATAATGGTGTAAGGTTATGATGGTAACTTCATTCCTAGAATCACAAAAACCTCAAGGTTTTTGTCTATGGCACTGAACACTCTGTAGAGAATGGCACTTAAGGACTCCGGGCTTGGGGTTACTTTTAAGCTGCATTTCTGACTCTGACCACTTTTTCAGCAACCTGTTTGTTTCCTTAGCTGGAGATGGTAACTGATGCTTCTTGACAGCAGTAAATAACCAGTCCCTATACTAGTACACTCCTGTTTTTAAATCCCAGGACTATACACAATGTAACACTGAATGCTTATTTTTACCAGTTAAGTCATCCTGCACAATCCTTCATTCTTCTTGAATGTTATTGATTTCCAGAATACAATCTCCCCCCTGCTTCAGTAGTATGATAAAAGATTTGTAGGAACAATTTCACAACTTCCTCATTTCCCAGAGCCAAAACCAATGGCCCTGTGATGCTGCAACCCAGTGGAAACAACCCTCTATAATGGAAAGCCACACATGAGCATTAAACAGTCAAATGCAGATTTTTCAAAAGGAAGCGGGAGGAATTTTGAACTGAAGATAACAAAGAAACAAATCCTGAATTGTCACTCTCACAAGGACTGTAAGCAATTACCGTAATTTAAAATTTTGAGGAATATTTACTAATCTTCTTACTTCTAGAAAGTACTTCTTACTTGCACCTGAAAGATTACATCTAGTTTTAGGCCCTCCAGTATAAGAAGGATACTGAGCAACTCTGCCAAGCCTAAATATGGAATCCAAGATGGGCAGGGAGGTGATGCACATGCCCTGAGAAACCTGCCAATATCTACAAGGAGGTCAACAACAAGATGGAATCAGGGTCTTGGCCAGGGTGCACAGCCACGGAACAAGAAATGAAGTGGTCCTTAAAAAATAAGCCAAAAAAAGCCCCAAGAGAAAACATTTCACTAGAAGGATAACTAAGCACTGCAACAGGGTCCAGGGAGATTTTGGAGTTTCTGTCCTCAAAGCACCGTACAGGAAACCCCACCTCCCAAAGGCCTGGGGTCTAAATTTGGTGCCAATCCTACCCTGAGCAGGAATTAGGACTACTGACCTTCTGAGGTCCCTCCCAGGTTGAGAGATTTTTATAGTTGTTTCTACAGGAATTGTGACAGGAAGTTTGCCTGGACTCCACAGACCTAGAGTGGGGATCTGCTACAAGAAATAGAAAGTAACGGGAAAGAGCAAAAAAAAAAAAAAATTCTTTTCTTTCTTGTATGCCTAATTCAAGATAGAATACCAAGTACAAAGCCAGTGTTAATGAAACAATAGGCTTGCAAAATTAGTAAGTGCAGAGTCAGGAAAACTTGCAGAATCACATAATTTGTGCCTTGGAGTATTGTGCCTGATTAATAGCACTGAGAGGAATAGGAGACAAAGCAACCCCATTTGTAGTACATTTTTTTCCCAAGATTTTTTTTTCTGATCTACTCCAGATTGTCTCTGATTTAAATTGCAAAGTATTAATTAATACTCATTACAATATTCTTACAGTATTAGTCACCCTTTGCTGAACCTTATTTTAGTTCAGTAGACAGTACAAAAATGAAGAATAGTGGAAGTCACACAAGACAGTCTAATAGTATTTTCTTCAGAATATAGCTTATGCATTCTGTCCCTCAAAATATTTACATTTTTTTTCCTTGTGTAGTTCATATTTCATAACTTTTTTTCACCATAACTGGCCACGTAGTTGCCAAGTGACAGATAAATACACAACATTAAACAACATGTCTGAATGCTGATGAGGAGTAAGTGCCGAAACCACCCCCACAGGATGCCAGCCCAGCCCAAAGGATGCTCTCCCCTTTAGCTTATGCAATTACCTCTCACCCAATCAGCAGCTAGTCAATAGATTTTGGAGTCAAACTATCAACTGGCTATGAAAGCAATGATGCAAAAATGTGCAGTGTGACATGACCTTGGGGACATCTCAAAGCAGAGGGATGGGCTGTGCATCCCTCTGCTTTGAGAAATTATTTCTTTAATTCTGTGCCCTGGTCATACAGACATCACTATTGTTTAAGGGTGCAGCTCACCCCTACGTTCACAGCATATCAACGATGTTGTAATGGTTTCAGGGTGAGCAATGATACAATTTATTTTCTCAGGGGTTTTGGAGGATGTTAATTACCTGCCTGCAATTACTAGTTACCATCAAGAGAAAATGAATAAACCAAACTATTCTGCCTCTCTGAAGTTGAACAAGCTTATTCACTAAGCAGGGTGCCCCTGAGCCTGTACGTACCTTTTGGAAAAGAAATACCCAGCACCTGGAGAGTTTAACAAGCCTTCTGGACACAAATTCCTAATATATGGATATGGCTGACACTGAAGCTTAACTGCAGACATAGCTGTGTTATAGCTTTATGCCAAGTGTAATCTCCTTCCCTGGAGATACTCAAAAACCATCTGGACTGAGTCCTAAGCAGCATGTTCTGGGGGTCTCTGCTTGAGCAGGGAGGTTGGACTAGCTTATCTCCAGGGGCTTCTTACAACTGACCCATTCTGTGGTTCTGTGACAGCAGTAAAAGCCTGGCTAACAACCAGGCTGCTCAACTGCGCTAATTTACCACTTAAGCTCACGTGCCTTGCATTCACTCTGCCTCATGTTCAAGGAGGCACAGCTGAAAGCAGGCAAAAAGCCTCTGAAGCAACACTGGCACTGGTAGTGAGTGGCCTGAAGGCAGTCAGTGGCACTGCAGGGGGACAGTGAGAGTCCTTCCTCCTCATGCTGCTTGAGTGGCCAAGTGCTTGGGTGATGGAAAAAATACAAGCTCACTACAGCTTCTGCAGAAGATATGTTACAGACTAACTCTGTGCTTCCATTTTTTCTAGTTTAAAGCTGGAAGGAACCTGTTGGGTTACAGACACAAGCCTCCCTCGAGTGCATAAACCCGTATCACAGAGGTTTAGTCAGGGGAGACCACACTATCAATTCTAGTATTGCACAGGCAAAACCCACAGTTCTTGCCAACATCCCCTAGCAAATCTATTGTACAAAAGGCAAGAGACCAGTTTAAACTATTTAATGTCACAAAACGAGCAGAGGAAAAACTCAAAGAGCGTGAACGTGTCTCCTTGTAATCCGTGCAACAGCAGGGAACAGACTGTGTGAAAAACAGAGACAGTCTGTCAAAATGAATTATGCTCAACCCTCAGAAGACAATAAAATATATTCCACTACTTTCTGGACACCAGAATTTGGCCACCCCTGGAATTCAGGCACATAAACCCCAACACCTAAGGACTACTAAAGTGCTACCCACCCTCTGCTCTGCCAGTGGACACAAAGGCATGGCTAGCCCCAGCCCAAGCCCAGCTGGTCTCAGTTTTACCCTCGGCTCCCATTTCTCTCAAATTTGCTAATTTGTGGAGTCATAAATAGCCCAACCTGGCTTCAAATAAAACAAGTAACAAGATCAGAAGCTTACTCCTCTATGCAGGACATTCACTGGGTAATCTAGATGAGCCTCCAGATACAAAACTAAGAACCCAACTTCAGGCACTATTTTTGGAAATTACCATCTGCGGCATAAATCTGACATGTAAGCAGAAAAATTCGCAAGGGGCATGGCTGTCCTCTGTCCTGCCACACAGCAGCCACAACGCTGCAAGTACAAAATTCCCATTTCTTTGTGGCAGGCAAGAAACTTCAGTGTCACAAATATGGCAGAAAATGCCAGAGAAATCAAATGTCTGAAAAATATAAGTAAAAAAATCTTGCAGTATATCTGAAGTAAAAGCTACATGTTGAGAAATCAGACTTCAACGCTGGGCAGACACATAGGAAAAGTAACCACTGTTGCAAAGGGAGTTCTTTCCAAGAGGGAATTTGCCTCTTTGTTTATCTGTTGTATCAGCATGAAAAGTTTAATTCTAAAGTAACTGTAACTGCAGTATTAAAAAAAAAAATAATGCAGTAAAGTAGGAAAAACTAGTCAATGTTTAGATTATTTGGTAAAGAACTATTCTCAATTCTACTCTAGAGTTTATTAGGCAAGGAGTCCAAGGCCAGCAATAGAGGGACATGCCAGGCAATCTTGTTTTCCTCCCCTGCAGAGGCTCTCCTGACCCAAGCACATGTTATTACAATGTAATTTTGAGTAATATTTTCATTCTTGCTTTTCTTTTCAAAGACAAGTTCTCTTCTACTTCCTGTGAGGGCTCTGCAATTGCCTAGTTACAGTCCAGTGAAAAATAATCAACACAGAGCCGGTAAACCATTTCTAGTTACAGTAATTTTATAAATATTCAGAAGCAATCAACTCTACGAATGTTAAAGCGTGTCAAATAGGTCTTTAAATACTTACAAAATGGCAGTGGCACCACTGACAGTGACCAGACATACCTGTGAAAAGGCAAATTCCCTCCTGCCACATTCCCCATTCCTTGGGATGACTATGCATCCATGGAAAGAAATAAATTGCTTTCCCTTAAACACTGGGCCAAACATAAATATCAACTGATTACAGGCTATTGATTTGCTCTTAAATCTATATTTAAGTCAATATGTGTCTGATCAGATAAAGTCAGTTACTCAAATTAGTTACAGTGGATTTATGGTTTGACCTGGCTCAGAAAGTTCTTGAACTAAGCACAGGCAGAGGATGGGGAGCTGTATGTTATTCCTGCTTTTCACTCCATCCTAGACATCTACATATTGCCACTTTAGAGGCTTTGGTACCAGTATGAAAATATACACCTACATAATGGACACAGCTTACTAAACGTGTCATTTTTATTAAAGAGGCACAACTGGACACAGAGCATTACTCACACTGTACTACAAAAGACTGTCTAATAAGCAGGTAGGAGAGTAAAAGGTTGGTTTGGTAGTTTATAACTGCATTTCTTCAAAATGAGTAAAGTTGTAACAGCTGACATAGTCCTAAATTATAGGTACGGCAATATTTATAAATTTATAATCCTTATAAATTGCCCTGCTAAGCCTGTTGCAATTTTGAACAACCTAGCAAATGGTAAGGTCTGGTTTCCATGAAAGCAATGGCAAACTTCTCTTTTACTTCAGTGAAACCAGACTTTCTCACTTTCTCTTTATATGCTTCCTGTGTTACGAGTGAACAAAATACTTTTTCCCTTTTTCCAATGGGAAAAAGTATTGGTGAGAATTCTTGGTGGGAAGAAAACCTCTTTGCTGTAGGCTGCTCAGCACTTTTATTTTGAAGTAATGTAGTGCTCTGCCTCCACAGCCCTCTGTTCAGAGCTACCTGCACTGTATCAGAGACCCTCACAAAATTCTATGCCTTTCTGCCTCTAATATCATCAACAATTTCATTGCAAAGCTTTATGAAATTCTTTTGCAGTAAAAATGATTTAATTTTATTAAATTAAAGCTGTATAAGAGCAAATTAAAGCTGTATAAGAGCAACTATTTTCAATCTGAAGAGAGATGATATTTTAAGCAGCTCTTTAATATAAAGACAAACAACGACTTGGAGATACGTTGAGCATTAGCATTTACTCTCTGAGATCTGCTTTAGTGCCATTGAACACCCTATGCTGTGCAACTGAGAAACAATAAAAAATGGTTTTGGGATCAGGTTTAAATTGAAAAAAAAAGATGAATGATTTCTGACTATTTAATTTTATTATTTTCCTTGCCAACCCTATAATCCTAGTTTCTTTCTGTTAATTTTAATTTAATAATACATAAAGGCAGAGTACATGTATATATAAAATACATCTACATTTGTAAGAATTTCTTTTAATAACATTGTGGGTTTTAAGTTTAGAACTTTTTGTTAAAGTTGTTACCTTCTGAACAAAACTTCAGTGATTACCAAAAATGATCATGCATATGGCAATTATTCTTTTACTTTGTCAACATGAACCTTGTGTCTATGCAGGCTTTCCAGGCACAGTGTCATTTTTCATATGCCTTGATAACACTCCCCCTTTTTTTTTTCCTGCTTTTTAATTTCCTAAAAGTATTTTTGCTTTATTAAGGCATTTTACTCCTTTTCCTTATTTATTCCTTGGAGATTTCCCACTATTCTGCTGTCCTAGCTGTACCCTCTGCCTTTTATTTTCACTTTCAATTCCTTCAAAATGAGAAATCTTTCCCTTCAGCCTCCAAATTCACAGGTGGGTAAGGGTCAGATTTGCTGGCAGAAAAACTGCTGAGAAGACTGGCCCTGGATGCTGGCAGCTTCCCAGTGGGAAGAGAGCCACACTCCTCCTCCTGCTCCCATTATCCTGTTCTGCCTTTCAGGAGCAGTGGGAACCAAAGGAAGGACAAAGTACCACTAGCACAGCCCTGCTTTGGGGCTCTGCTCTGTCTGAGGGGCTGGATAAAGCCGGACAATAAACTGAAGTCTAGAAATAAATGTGTGGAACAGATATATGCAGCTCCAGTCCAGCTGCTGTTCTAGACTGACCTCCTTCTTTTGCTTCAATGGAAATTAGAGCTAATGGTGCCAGCTTCAGCATGCACTGGGGGATTAACTATTGTGATTCATGTTAAATTGCCACACTAATTTAATTCTATCAGACCTCAAGGCTTGGCTTTGGAATGTCTGTTATACATTGCAAAGTGCTTTTGCTGGACACCCTGGGTTACCAGTACCATCACACTCCTATTCCTCAGCTTTAATCTATCACAACAAATACATTATCTAGTGTGCAACACAAACATCTAAAGTAATTTCTCTTCAAAATATTAGCTGTAGCACATCAAAACTGTCCAATTGCTATAGAAACACTGTACAACATTACCATTTGTGAAAAAATATGTTGTCTTGTAAATTTTATAGTAAGACCTTTATAAAATAGGTTGTTACATCTGTCAAACCAACCATATTTTAACAAACATGCCAGTAAGTGCTGTGAAAAGACTCTAAATAAACACTGAAAACATCATATGATTTTGCATCAGTAAAGTGAGTCAATACTATCCAGTGAGTCACCTAGCTAATTCACAGCAAATTTATGTGATGGTATAAGATGGAAGGTGAACACACATTTCCACAGATCCTTCAGGGCAAATCAAATTTGCAAGCTAGGGCAGGACATATAATTGCAAAATATTAACAAGCTGCAGAAATCCATTTTCTGCACTTTGTGCTTGATAATATGTCAGTGCTCACATGCTCCTGCTTCCTTCTTGGCACAGATCAGAAACAATCAGAAAATAAAGACACACCATTACAGAACCAATAGAACTGCAAGAATCATGGCCACTAGTTACATCCTTTTCTAAAATAGTAACATTTCACAACCACAGCAAAAAATTTCTTCAATAAACTAAATCAAACATCTCTTATGTATTAAAATGACAGCACATATTTTCCCTGCTAATAAGAAATTACAATAATTATTAGTAGTGTAAGGAAATACAGCAAATGCTGTGGTTTACAGTAAGCCAGTGTAAGAATGCATCTACCAAGGACCTGAATAGAATCCACATACCCAGATTCTCATTTTCATTCTCTCTCTCTCTGTACCTGTATACTGCATCTATTTATCTATCTAAAAAAGAAATAAAATGCATTCATAAAGAAGACTTTAATGGTGTTAGTATTTAAAGGGGCATTATCCACAATATTAATGGGAGGCTGTTGTTAGGTTTTGATTTCCATGTGTTGGTTTTTGCTACCCTGAAAATTTTCCTCCCAATGCCTTCCTCATTTGTAACTGAAATTTTGGAACTGGCCAATATTACTACCATAATGGTATAGGGAATTCACACTTCAGTCCAGCAAAGGAGTTCTTCAGCAGGCAGTATATTCTAAAGACTAATTAGCATCGAGCACTAATTTAAAATAGATATTATATATGTTACTCTATATTACTTGGTATGAATCTTATATACATAACCTTCAAGCAATTATATAAGAATTTTGCCTTCCTATTAACTTTTGATCAAAGAAACATATCCCATTGAAATTGGCATCTGCTGAACTTGCTTCTTTGTTTCATCTTTCTGTGACATGGGAATAATCACCAATACTATTGGGAAAAAATATATAAATAACATCCTAAGTAAGTTTTCTCTCTTCTGAAATCTGCAGGGGTTCGACTAAAAAAGAAGAAAAGAGGGTTTTGTCCTGTGTTAGTGAATGGCTGAATCGCCTTTCAAGATTTCTGCTGATCAGTGAAAAAATAGAAAAGAAAATACAGCTCAGAATCACTATGATCCTTATAAATGCTCTTGTATTCGATGCTTATGCAACAAACTGGAAGATTCACAGTGGCATTAAAAATAATCTCATTTGTGAAGCAGATATGAAAATTCTCCCTATTGATGAGATAAGCTTAAAACTAATTGATACAGCAAGTAAGCAACTGCTCCCGTTAATTATCACTCCAAAGTTTTAATTGTTCACTACACTTTCATATATTTCTCATTGAAGCAACAGGACAGATCACTCCTGGAGAAGTTACTGGATAAACTAATTAATGGTTTGGTCTGGTAATTTCAACATCACTATGTTAAAAACAAGTAAGAGAAGCTCTGGGTGTGTCCCACCTGCAGAAGAAAAGTGACTTCTTGCCACATGCGAGTCTGATTTTGCTACTTGAGAGCTTCTCAGCTGGCAGATCAGTTAAGTTCTGGGTTTACTCAACAGCATTTCCACCAACCCAAACCCATCTGTCTTTCATTTCATTAGGAATTTACCTCACTACTGGTCACCAAATGTTAGCTAGAATGTGCTAAGAGCAGACCTTTCCATCTCCCCAAAGAGGAAAAAGACAGGCTGATTGATTTGATAGAATTTCTTAAGTCAGAAACAGGAAGGACCAAGAGTCACAAAAGCTTTATCTACTTAGCAGATTTACTCCTCTTTTATATACAGAAGTAATCTTACTTTTGAAAAAAATCCACCAGCTCAAGAAGATGCTGATAACAACCCCCACTCCCTTTCACAGAAACAGACCTCTCTAGTTATTCAATTTATTTTAAACTATTCAAACACAGAACTCTTCAACAAATATCCAGCAATCCCTGTTGTGTTGTGGGCAGTCCTGCTCTTCCAACAGCATGTAAAATTGTCCTTAAACATGTAAGGCTGTGCTGCTGCCTAAACTTTTTCAAGTTTTTTTTTTTTTTTTTTTTTTTTTTCTTCCTACGTAACCAACACATATGGCAGAACTGTACAAAGCTTTTGAAACTTGCATGGGCAAGCAGATGGTGACCTGTACCTGCTGCACAGATACCCAAAAAGACCACTGGGGCAGGAACTTAATATCTGTGCATTTTTATAGAGAGCTAAGGCAACAGAAGTCTTAATGTACTTAAGCCCTCTAAGTGCTACAACTAAATATACACTGCAGAATAAATAGTTACCTAACACACAGTTCTTTTGTCTCAGAGTCTGATCTGAATATTAAAAACCTGAATTTGGTCACCCATTCTGGCAGATGTACTATATCCTACAGGGAGATCACCAAAACAATTACAAAAACCTTTAAAATCCTTCCACTTTTTCCTGTTCCTTTCGTATCAAAAGCTATGGAGTCACCATGCCTGCACATGTCTGCTAAACCTACAAAGTATTTTCTCTGCATAGAAATTTAAACTTTTAACATGTCTTTGAAGGAACTCTAATTGGTCACATCCCTGAAAGTTTGATCAGCCATTCTGGACAACATTAGAACAATATTGCTGAAAATGGAAGGAGCCTTAAAGATCACCTAGTTCCAATCCCCTGCCATGGGCAGGGACACCTTTCATTAGACCAGGTTGCTCACGGCCCCATCCAACCTGGCCTTTACTTCCAGGGATAAGGCATCCACAATTTCTCTGGGCAACTTCTTCCAGTGCCTCACCATCCTCACAGTCCAGAATTTCCTCCTAGTATCTAATTTAAACCTACTCTCTTCCAGTTTGAAACTATAAGTTCTTGTCCTATCACTACATGGTCATATAAATAGTCTCTCTCCATCTTTCCTTTATGCTCCCTTCAGGTACTGGAAGGCCACAATTAGATAATCCAGAGCCTTCCTTTTTCCAGGATGAAAACAGCACTTGCTCTAGTATCAAAAACTGGTTTACATCTTTGAAAAGTCGTTGCTTTATCACATTGAACATCTTTTTTGCTTTTTCCTGGGGTTTTACAGTTGTTGCCTTTTTCCTTCCTTTTTTTTTTCTTCCCTCCTAAAAAGAGATAATTACTTTCCTCACCTTTCCATCCTTCCTGCTCAACTGCCCCATTAATTCATTCCAGAGTTTTATCTGAGACATGGTCCTTTCTGGCTTGTATTTTTCTTTCATAATAAACCAGTACCCTACCAAACATTCAGTGTCTGACAAGATAACAACTTCTGGCCCAACAAGACATGTTTTAAATGTTGCCTCCTCCGCTCTGAGGGACCAAGGAGAGGTCACAGAAAGGCTGCAGACTCTTGAGTTGAGAAGTGCACTACTGCAGTATATATTGCTCTGGGAAAGCTTTGCTTTGAGATAACAAGGTACATAGACCAGGCTATGGCTCATTTCTCTGCACACATTCCACATTCTTCTGACTTTTGATAGTTTTGTAATTTATTCTACATGAAACAAAAATTGAGACAGCAGAGAAAAAAAAAATCCTTGGAATATGAAACTATTATCATCAGAGGAAACAGATAAAAAGAAAAGAAAAGATTCTCCTAAGAAAAGATAGTAATCAGACAAAAAAATCATAGATTGGCTACACAGCCTTAACAAAGACTCAAGAAATAAAGTGCTCTCAAAAGAAAAAAAAAAAAAAGGTCAGCAATGCCTGTAAATGAGGAAGAAAAACCAACCAACCAATCCAAAACCAAACAGGGCAACTAAACTAATAAACTTCAGATTCTCAAAATGCTTCTCAGAAAAGGAAATCTTTCTGTTTTCAATTTATGTCAGAGGATATATAGCCATAAGTAGTGCACATTGCTCCTATTACTGGGTGAATAACCTAGCAAAGGACAGAGGCACAATTGTTCTGAAATGATAGCTGATGTTTTACTTGTTGTCAATAGAAAAGAAAGGAAAAAGAAAGAAAAAAAGAGTATTACAGTACCTTAATTTATAAAATGTTCTATTTGATTCAATCCTGCTTTTCCATTTAATTTTCATTTATTTTACAAAACTTTAAAAGACAGTAAAGCTTTAAAAAGTATCTGTCTGAATTTAGTTCTTCTGGCAGATATTTTCCTCCTGGCTTCTCTAATCCGTTTTATATGAGCTGGCATCTTAAGAAGCATGCTTTAGTATGCAGAGCCTAACGGTACCATTGAAACTTCCTGACAGCCTGCTTCTCAGAGGCAAAAAAAGACATTATCTCCCCAAAAGACCTGCTCTAAACAGTGTTCTCTTTTGCACATGAGCTACCTGTCACCCCATGCCCTGTTACTTGTTATTCATAGAGCTGCACATCAAAGAGAACCAATCCCGAGAGCACACAAAGGAAAACTTACTCTTTTGGTTAAGCACATAGCTATTTATATAATAGTGTGCTGCTTTCCACGTACATAAATGAATTTGGTTTTTATGAAAATTCCCTCAGAATATTGGAGATTTCTGTCTCTTATTAAATAAACACAGAGCAGCAACATAATATTGCTTCTATAAGAGAGCAATACTCAGACTGATACACATGCAATGATGTATAGACATTTGTCTAAAGAAAGCTGCAGTATGTGCCCCATGATTTCAGAAAGTTCTTAGCAGAAAGTTATACTGAGCTGATAAAAATGTAGAATCTCAGTCACCTCAGCTTAATACTTATTTCAGGAAGAGAAGGTTAAAGGAACCCCAGTGTTGTCTGCTTGCTAAATTACCCCAGAATGCATTTTAGTACATCATAATCACACTACATACAACATTCAATATCCTACACTCTGTATGAATAATAAAAAATGTTATTTTCAGCTTGTCAGAAGAAATATTTCAGTTTTTACAGCATAGTGTGTAATGAATTAATTACACACTAGGTAATTAGAATCTAAAATATTCACCATGCTAACTTAAAAGTCTTAACTAATTAAAGACTGTCATGCTCTTTGACCCCAACCAGCTTTCTTTGAACACAAAACCTCCTGAATTTCTCAAATGTCAAGCCTTGCTGCTTTTCCACAGAAATGTATGAGCCTTCAAATGCAGCAGAAACCCTGTCTTTATGATGCTCTGCAGAACAATGAAAGAAGAGTTTGCTGTTGCAGACATTCAAGTTAAAAGCCCCCTACATCCTTCATAAGCAAATCAGGCCTTATTTGCTCCGCTCCCTATTTTGCTTGCATATTGAAAACCCCCTCATGTTACTGTGACTAACTTTCTTATATTAATTTTTCTCTGTTTAATCACTTCACAATTCAACCACTTCATAGTTCAGCTGTTGTTTCAATGGGATGGTCTCTAACAGACTTGTTGGCAGTCTGAACTACCTGTAGGTTCTGGCCAGAATGGCATTTTCTACAATCTTGTGTGAGAAACAAATTTGATTTGAAGAGAAAATGCAATGGCAATAAATCAATTTCCAGTGCTTTATGATGTATAATCCTACTCAGAGTTTCTCAATTCTCTGAATATCTGCCTTCCCCTGAGGTTTTGTGCACACACTAAATCTCCTCTCCCAGGAAGACCAACACATGCCATCCACACAGTTTCCTACTGTGGGTGCATATTCAATGAATACTTTATTGCTTATCCAGTACCTGAAGAGTTTATGTATGCTGGATCCCATTATGCTAAACTAAAGGACTTGGAAGTAGGTAAATGGTAGATTTGCATATCAACAAAACACTTCTGACAACTCCAGTTATTTGTGGGTAGCTTCCCTTGCTCCTTTCAATGCCTGTCCACATGATCATTCACACTTTCTCTGATTCAAAGCAGTATCCTCCCACATATTCACAGTTGATTAGAAGTTAGATTTGAGAGTCTTTCAGTTGCACAGCTGACAGGACCGCCAAGAACAGCTTTGCTTCTGGATGTCCCTAGAAAAGGGCAGAATTTGGTAACAGGGTAGCAAACAAGCGGGTTACTTTTCAGATGTCAGGACCACAGAATCTCCCCTGAGCTCAGCACTAATTCAAACACTGATAGGCGTAGCTGGGTAAGTAAATGCAGGCAAATATCTCATGGCAAACTCTGATGACTTATTACCCTGTTAGTCTCCTTAGTGACAGGCTTATATTGGGTACAATTATCTTGAGTAACCAAACCACCAAAGTTAAAATAAAAAAAAAAAATTCTGTAGCTGAAGTGTTCAAAGCACATGGTCATCCAAATTGTAACAGGCAGCTGGACAAGCAAGTAACATAATCATATACCTTGAATACCATATACCTTGAATAATCATATAACTTGATACCATGCATTACTACAGAATAATTATTAAATAATAACTCTAAAATTCAAGTAAGTCTCTGGATTTCAGTGTGGCCAACAACTGTCTCCAAAAATCTGCAGTTTTCACAGTGAGAGTATGTCTCTTAAAAATCACCTGAATCAGATAAAGGGCCAGGGCCATGGAGCAAGGGACCACAAAGAAACTTTCCAGCCACCAGCCAATTTCAACAGAAGTCATAACTTTGCAGAGGTCTCAAGGATGCCAAGTGTCTCTTTACCTTATGAAAATGAGTAGCTGTGTATGAAGGGAAATCCAAGCCTACAGCCTATCACTGAAAACAGAATTGTAGCTCAGAGTAGCTGCCACTGGTTTAATGAGGATATGTGCACAGCTGCCTATAAGCTCAGGAAAGACAGGATATAAATCCTGAGGAAATCAGGTTTCATTAGTTCTGCTGCCTATAAGCAGATTGCAATGGGAGAACATGCAAATGGAAAAGTTTATTGTATAAGAAATCAGTCCAATCTCCTTCACAGTATCTGTCCCTGTACAGTCTTGATAAAATATAGTCTTGATTTTCATTCCCTTCCCTGTTTACAACCTGCATTTATCAGAGTTCTGCCATTTTCACTAGTCTCTCAGCATACAGGTACCCGATTTTTTGATTTCTTTTTACTTTTATCTAAAAAAGACTGTAAGACTCTATGTTCAAAATACCTTTTTGCCCTTTTTTGTTTCTAAATGTTAAGTTATTGTTCTATTTGAGAGAGCAAACAGGCAAAAAGAAATTTTATAACATTTTTAAGAATAAAATTAATGCAAGCATATGACAGAAGGGAACTGTCAACTGCAACAAAAATCAGAATAACTACAACTTACTGCTTTGATAAACTTGAAAACACTCATAGTTTATAGAAATGTAGCTCTCAAAGGAGCCAGGAGAATAATATCTGCCATGGCAACCAAACAGAGCAGTCTTCTGGCACTTTCTGAATGAGCATTTAGGAGGAGATTAATTCAATACTCTGCATGATGAAAGGGCTCTTGAGATCCATAACTGTCTCCCACAAATTACCCTTATTGTACAACTGGATGTTTAGAACAGATTGCACATTATCTATATTGAACTAGAGCTTTCACAGCAAATTTATATGAAACAGATTAAGCCCACATGATGTGTCACACTATTTTTCACCCACTCATTTCAGGGCATTTATAAAAATGGGCATTTTATTAAATGGATCGTTGCAGTTTTGCAGGATTTATTTTTAAGCTTATTTATATTTAGAAGTACTGTAAAGCCTTTTTACTATGAAACTTTGAGATTTCTGAAACATGTAAAAGCATAAAAAGATACTACAGAATTTACAGTATAGTATGTAAACAGACAGCAGAAAGACTGCCACGTAAGTGAGCATTATCATCTTCATCGTGCACTTCACGCTATTTTGAATTTACTACAGTAAATTCAAGTGATGATACACCTCAATAAATAATTATGTATTCCTATTTTTAAATACACATTTTTCAGCAAATGCAGCACCTGATGAGCACCAGGCAGCTCAATGAAAGCCAGTGTCTTATAGAAGACATTTTAGAAGTGTGTTAAACCTCTACCCGCTTCATCAGAATTTTAATTACTATGAAATCTTGCCTCCCAGGACAAAAGTGATGTGGTATTTTGTTTACTGATTTCCTCATATTGCATCCAAACATACTGTACAACATAAAAAGCAGAAGAAACTTGGAGTAAAACAAGATCTTGAGTGCAAGCACATTTAGAAATGATGGCAGGATAGAAGAGCCAGTCAGTTACTCTTAGGAAAGAGGAAACACATCTTGTCTCTTCTGAGGCTACTGAAAACTCTTCTCTGCAGCCCAGCAATGCTCAAGATGAAGCATTCCACCAGCTGGATTAAACGAAGAGCTTTCCAGTTGTTTGCAGTTATGAATAACACATGGATTGCACAAACTGTTCTGGAGGATGCACACCCAAAAAGTAGTCTTAGCCAGTCTGATGAGAGTTACTTGAAGTTGAAGATTATGAATAGCTTTGATTCAGTTTTGTATTTGGCAACTGAAATGAATGAAAGGTGAACTTTCCAAAAAATTTCTAAAGGCCACACGTAATTTGTAGTGATAGACAGTGGAAATTAGACACTTAATCCATCAGCATTTCTGAAAATCTCACTTTGGCTTTGATTACATTATCATACATTATTTCTGAAAAAAACCCTATCTTCTCTACAAGTAGGAATACATTAGGCAGGCAACAAGAAAAACAAAAAAGTAGTGAGTGTAATTACAATTTTGAAGATCCAAGACTTACGTAGAGCTACCATTTATTTGCAAATGAGACAATTCTGAATCTACACCGCTCGAGTATAGATTGCACTCTGTACTGTGTGTGGAGGAACTAAGTACCCTGAATTATAAACACCACGTAAATCAAGGAATGACAGTTAGGTTCTAAGCAGAGAAAAAGAAGTATTTACTTTGCTATTAAACGTGAAAATAAAAATAAATTTAGGTAAAGCAACCTCAATGACTGAACATCCTGTAACTTAGACTGTGCTAAGTATATTGGGTGGAATAAAATTCCAGAACACAAGGAGCAAAGCTGTGGTTTGCCAAGTTCCCTGCAATTTACTACTTCTCACTTCACAATTATTATATCATTGACAAACCTTCAGTCCTCACTTTGGTACTGATAATTAATGCTATTTTAAGTTTTAGAAGGTCTTTAAAAATGTTAGGCATTTTAAGCATTCAAACATCACCAAAAAAAAATCCCTCTGGGCTTGAGTGAGAGGGTCTCAACAAACCTAATGGAGTTGGGTTGATTATTCTAGATAAAGACTTTCAAGTTTCTTGACTCTTTTAAAAAGCAATGAAGTGAAACAGATTTGTACATTTCACCATTTAAACTCTACAGGAAAGCTACACAGGTTTTAATACCTGTATTTTCGAAAACAGTTGAGGCTTTGCAAACCCGTATAACGATACCTCTCCCAGAAGTATATCTGTTGATTAACAAACCTCCAAAACAAATCTTTCCTGTATAAATAGAATTAAATACGTTAAAATTTCAAGTCAATGTATTTCCAAGGAATTAGAAACAGTAATTTGAAAATTGTCTCAACGGATTTGCAGAAGTACTTACATGATCAAGTAAATTACTTCTCCCCAATACTATTGCCTCAAGATCATTATTTTCCAAAGCTCCTCTTCACAAACAAGCTAGACAAATCTACAAAATGTGGTAAGAATTTGAATCTGCAGTTCATGAGAGAAAACATGTAACCAGAGAGCAAAGAATCATTCACAACACCAAATTCCTCTGTCTCCATGTCAGCTGAATCTGAGGGTTTATGCCTGCACTCTACCCTCCCTCTCTTTCGTTAAAAACCCCAGCCACAAATGTCACAGTTAAAATTATCTTTCTGATCTATGCCTTTAAATTTTCACCATTTTCTTCAGCCTACTGTCCCTTCGCATGAAACTAAACTCTTCTGACTTTTGGAAGTTTTGTAACCTATTTACATCCACTCCATTCTGACACAGAGAACTTAACTTGTCTCATGGCTTTGCCAAAAAGTAATTCCTTGCTGGCATGCTTCTCCCTCAAAATCACTGTTCATTCATGAGGCCATATAGGTATGGAAAAGCTCTCCATGAGCATTCAGAAAAGGTATCCTGAAAAATCACCTTTAATGTATAACAAACAGTTCATAAAACCCTGATCAGGCATTTATTAGTCATTTATCATGAACATTTTTTCCTGGGGGGTGGCTAAGAGCTCTTCTTTAGATCTGATTTGATCTGCCAAAATATCCAATTGGATTTTTTTACAGTGTCCTCTAGAACTTATTTTTATTATAGTTCTAATATCGTAGTTTAACGTAATTGAAAGTATTACCTAATCCTATCTATAGATATCACTACTAGTCTCCATTAATAGTTACAGTGAGAAACTGGAAATGCAGCATGACCTGTAACATATTTAGAGTATAGTATTGGGAAGAGAATATATTTTGTAGGAATGAGTTCTTTTCATGACTGAGTAAAGACAAATGAGAGCTGTACTTCACATTGGGAAAGTTTTATAGTTCTAGATATTCTGAATGAATGTAAAATTTAAATTTAGTAAGATGTGTTCTGAAGGCAACCTTGTCATTTGAACACCTTTTGAGTCCTTAGGAACAGTGCTGATTGTTGCCTTGGAAACAAAGACTGCTCCAGTGTGTTCATTTCAAGGGATTCAGTCAATTTGAACTCAAATTTCCAACTGCTAATTTTATAGACAGTGCAGGTGCAAAAGTTTTTAAGATCAGAAGAGAAACTGTTTGCAATGCTGTTCCCTGACAACTCTGTATATTTATTTATTTTGCACTGCCCTTGGGAAATTATGATATTCTTGCATAACACTCTCCAGGAAACTCAACTGTATACAGTCCCTCTGCATAAGAGGGTGATTATGATAATGGAGGAAACAAACCTGAAAGTGAAAATGCAAAAACCTTCAGGCATAAACAAACAACGTGTAATTTGGTCCTACTGTTCTTTAAACTGATCTAGGATATTTACAAAAAATAAACAGGATAACAAGTAAAAAACTCCCAATGTTCTACTTCTATGAATACATTTGAATTCTTTTTTTTTGTTTGTGTATCTATATTTGGATAAAGTATTTGTAAAAATGAGGTCTAACATTTAAAAAGACATTCCATTCATCATTTCAGTGAAGCCACTTTGTTTCAATAAAGCACAAAAAAAAGGACAGGAAGAGACACTACCAAGCAGGACCTTTGATAGGGGATGACACTCATATTTTCTGAAGCTCAAATTCAGTCTTGTATTAATGGGCCCCATTATTCACCCTCAAGTAAATCATGACATATCTAATTTTGTCCCTTACTTGGTCAACGTATAAACATTCCATTTTCAAACAGGATTTAAATTATGGGCCAAGTTCTTAGCTGGTTTCTACCCATGAAAATATCGACACTTCACCCTGAAGGAGACTTGTCCCAAGATGCTCCATGTACAGTGAACAGGGAGAGGTAGATTCCTTTATAGATTGCTCAGAACTCAGAGTGAGATTCCTGTTCTGAGGAAGCTCTTTCTCTGCCTTTCTTCAAGGAATGGAGAGGACTGGAATATCTAAAGCAAGTTTTCCTAGTATGCCTATATAATAGTCAGTGCAGGTAATTTAACAGTCCTAGCAATGATAGCAAAATACCAGTACTACATAAATACCTCCAATCAGCTATAGGAGTTTTATGCTGTTAAAAATATTTTTTCTTCCTCACATGCACAGGGCTCCTTAACTTCTATTATCTTCCATTGTCAGAAAGTTACAAAGCACATCCCCATAGCATTCACTCATAAATCCAGCTTGCAGAAACTATTGTTTCCACTCAGCTGTAAAAGAATCACTCACTTGCCCATCTTAAATCTGCATTCTCCATTCCTGTTGGTGAAATTCAACCAGACTCTTTTTCAGTATTCCAGGATTTAATATATCTAAAAGTTTCTCATGACTAGCTTTGCCTTTTTAATCAAACTGCAGAACCCCTACCTCAAAAGACTAATGAAAATAGAAGTTAATTTACAAGAGAAGGAACAGTTCATACTGTTCATACAAAAAAAAAATGTATTTTCACATAAGCATATGCAGTATAGAGGCCATAGGCAGCACATATACCCAAAGGGGAAAAAAAATACCCAAACCTTTAAAAACCCCTGAAATAATAAATAAAATTTAAATGAAGCAGCTACTGAATGATTCAGGATTTAAAAATTGCCATGGACAAGTTGATTCAGTATTACCAAAAAACAGTTACAAGGTGTATGGCTATGTACAGACCCAGAGGCATATGCAGGAATATAAACATGTGTATATATGCACAGGAGTTAGTGTATTAGGGAAATAAAAATGTACTTCAAATGGAATAAGAGCACACACAGTTAACATACCTTTCATAATGAAGGCAGGAATTGCTCATTACTTTTTCTACTGTGAAGACAATGAAATTGCCTTATTTTGGTATCGATGCAAAGCTAAAAAGCAAAGGAAGGAACAAGAGCTTCTAAATGTGCCACATGCAACTACATTTCCTGTCACTCCTCCACCTTCTTCAACTTTCAATTTCAGGTTTCAGTATTCAGGTTTTTTGCACCAGGCTTTCTTTAGAAACCATGACATTCTGTTATCACTGAAACGAAGGCCTTCAAGAACTGAGTATTTTGAGGGCTATAACAAAAATGTGTGCATAATGAGGGTAAATTAAATGCAATTTAATCTATTTGAGAGGCTGGGAGATATTGTTCAAATACTGATTATTGTGATGAGTGAACTGAACAATTCAGAATAGATTCTTCCTTAGTTCTTTGTTTGTGTCCTTATAAAATCAATGTAAACAAACTGCCTAGCAGAGCAAGGCTGCCAAGGGTACTTAAATGAATTTTCAGCTCGTTTCTCTTCCTGGATTAATCCCATTGTCACTTTGTGTAGAGCTGTGGAACACTCATAGTGGCAAATAAATGATGTTTACAAAATACTCACTGTACGGGGACTTTAAAATGCCTAACAGCTGATTAGAGTCCAGGGTGAACTGCAACATAGCAAGGAGTATAGTTATGAAATCAGGTTCAGGAAACTCACTGCATGACAACCTAACATCTCTCCCATGGAGACAAGAAATATTAAGATAAGTAAAACAGAGAAATGCAAAATTGGAAAGATTAGAAGAGTCTACACACCAAAATTAACAAAGACAAAAACCCTTTCAGAACAAAACACAAACAGAATACAAAAAGCAGGTACAAAATTTGAGAGAATAAATTTGAGAGAGGTAGGGGAAGAGACTATTTTTATACGAAACAATTCTGTAAACCACATTGATTTCATACTCAGGGACACTTTGTAAGATAAGGGTAACCATCTTGCTGCAGGTTGACATACAGAACTAACCCATTTTAAGAGCAATGAGCTAACTTGTTTGCCCCTTGTTTACTTAAAGACTCAATGCTAAAGAAACACTATTTTACCTTAACTGGTTATTTCAGTTATATTGTATGGATTTGCTGGTGATACACTTGACACTCATGCTTGCTGTGGACTACCAGTCCTGAAGTCCCAGCTGGAGAAGAAACAAGCAGCTACCCATTTCTTTATAGATAAGGTACCAGTAAGATATTAACTCTGCTGAGGCAAAAAAATTGCAGTGCAGCATGATGAACACAGGCAATAAATACTGCATATACATACTTACCTCCATTAGTAAATAATTATATTATATAATTTTATTACATAAAAACTGCCTACAGAGACCTTGCTCCCAGTGACTAGTAAGTTACATGTAGACAGGATTTGTGTGAAATGTTCTATTTAAACAGAACAGGAACTTCAGGATGTCTCCATAGGGCAATCTTCCCAGACATGGGAAATAAGGACAGACATCTTCCTCAAGAAAAAGACACAAAACTCAGTTTGCACTAACAAAGCAAAAAGCATTTGCTCACAAATTAGACATCGACATTCCATCAACTGTGAGGTGACAAAATGTGTTTCATAGCACTGAAGAAGGAAAATAGGCTGCAGTGACTTCTGCCAAATGTCTCTTTGTAGAGTTCATGGAAAGCTGAGATTACTGTAGGACCAGCCAACAGACTGAAATAGCAGACAGCTTTCTGCAGGAGCTTGGGGGGAAGGTCTGACATACAGCCGAACTGCCCCTCACTCTGGCAGTGAATTGCATCAACAGCACTCTAACACACCAGAGGCAGCAATGCTGGACATGAATGCAGATCCCAACTGCAGTTCTGAGAAGCACCATCAGGCAGCAGAGGTAATTGGGCTATAGGCTGGACTCACATATTAGCAGTTTCTAATAAAAAATGTGTTCAGTTTAGTTCAATGTTGGTCAGGTACAGAGGCTTCAGCTTAATGGTGATGTCCCACAACTAAAGCAAGCTGTTTCTGGACAGAGTGAAACTAATACTGCTCCTGTTTTGTTTGCAGTGACCATTATAGCACTCTGACAGCACCTGGCCTCTGGACACGTGATCTGTGTTCCACAACACTGGATGAGAAGAAGCTCCTTACAAACACTCCATGCCATGTGCATGAATGCATTGTGCTACCTTTCCCACCTCCAAGGTAGTTTTTGAGAGGAGACTGGGGGATGAAAAAGAATACTCCTTTGAAAAGCTGAATTCAATTTCCCAATAACTTAAGAAGAGAATGTCTTATAGAACTCTCATATGCTATCTGTTACAGTTACTACAGTGATTTCAACCATTTAACCTGTAATATAAATTAAATGTGGCACACTGTCAGGAAGGAGTTGTAGCTATCTGACCAAAGCAGGAAGAATCGAGCTCTTACTGCTACCATTAAAATGTGCTGCAGAGGGTGGAAAAGGTTCATCATCAAGCACCTTTCAATCTTGATCTTAAACTGTGACAGATTAAAGAAGCCTCAGCAGATTTTCCCCCACGAGAAATAACCATGCTTTTATTTGCAGGAGAATTGAAGTTAAATCTGCAGAAGATTTTACTAGCAATAACAAAATAACTAGCAAAAAAAATTGCTGAGATGGAATTCTTTTTTCCAAATGAAAAGAAATGCTTATTCAGACTGTATAAAAAGGCCCTTCCTGCTGGGCCTAAAAACTCCCCACCATTTCATAGTATTGAAACATATTCCACTGTAATATAAGTTGCTGAATGTGATTTGCTCTTTTATACTGATACTCAGTTAAAAAAAAAAAAATCCCATGGACACTCAATCTTGTTCTTCTTACAAATCATTGTATTACTTTGGAATATTTTAACATGTGTGTCTCATGCAATCATCCTGTTACTGCTGCAGCAATAACAGCGATGCCCATTTTCCAAGAGTGCTGTGTGTGTTTCCAGGCTGGTTTCAGGCGGGTGGTGGTGAGTTTTGGAAGAGCAGCCGGTGACCTGGAGCAAGGGGGGGCTCTTATGTAATATGCTTATACACCTTACATAACTTTCATATACTGTGACAGCCAAACCATCTCCCAGATATTTGACTATCTGACAGCTCTCCCTCTCTGACTCTCTCACTATCCGGCTTTCAAGGAGATATTTTAAAAAAAACTCCTAACAATCCTCCCTCACTTCCCCCGCCCGCTGAGCTCCCCAGATTACAGACACTAATGGCATCATGCTAGCTACCAGCAGGAACAGATGAGGTCTCTGCTTTTTGGACATTTTCACATATATCCCCTGCCAGTAAACCTAACTTTAGAAAAATCACATTTTGCACACTACAGCCATGGTTTCACAGCAGGAGAAACCTGTGTTTTTACAAGTGCTTTTTCTTCTCAGTCCCCAGTAATTTAATCTCTAGCTGAGTGGATGGCAAATATTAACCAAGGGCATTCACTAAGGAGGAAGGGAAAGAAAATTGTTGTGCAATAGTCAAGTATTTCACCAAGCTACAACTTTTGAACATATCCTATGAAAAAACAGTTCTTACCAACTGATATCTTAGATTTTTGCTGATATTAATGCAAAAAACAAGGCATTTTAGGAAAATTACCTCTATTTGCCTTTTCTAGGATAGTTACACAGTACATAATGCCTTTTTTTTTTTTACATTTGTTTATAATACTTTATAGCTTTATAGAAAACATTATTTGTAAAATAAAGTCTTTCCAGAAACTCTAGGTATAAATAATGAACTCATACATTCTTGGTCAACAAAAAGTTTAACTCCTAGCACATTGTTGTAGCCTAACAGCCTCATTTTGCACTAGTATTATAATGACACTGGCAAAATATAAAAAGCAGAGATGCTATTGTAAGTATGAACAACCAGCACTCTTCTTAAGTTCCAGCTCTAAGGAAGTGGAACTGCTCTGGTTTTATTGCCATTGAAGTTGGGACCCTAATTGTGAGATACCCTCTCTTTAACCTTGTCAACAAAAATGGAACACAGAATCTGAATTTAAAAAGTAGCATTTAGCAGTAGCATGCTTAGAAACACAGTCAAAGGATACAAGATAATTCGACCTAAAAAAGCTAAGAGGCTTTGGGCATTAAAGCAGACTCTCAAATGTTTATCTTAGCGCAACAGTTTTGCCCTCAAAGCTACCCAGTATGATTAATGTTTGCTGGAAAACATCATGCACACACAATACCTAAGTAGAAAGACAGTAACTTTTTTAAATGCATATCCTCCAGGGAAAGCAGTTGCCTACAGTCAGCTGAACTTTACAAAATCTGCTTAATGTGACTATAAATAAATAAATAAAGTAAATCAGTAGTTACAAAGGGAAGATGTAACTCAAGTGGTAGGCAGAAAACTGGGGCTGCTGGAATTTGGCTACATATAATGGAGGTGCTGGCCAGACCCCCTAAACAAAATGGCCTCCTAGAACTACAGGAGATCCCAAACAGCAGAAAGATTCAACCTCTTTGTATTTGTAAGTACTTCTTGTATGAAACAAATTCTACACCCTTCAGCACGTAAGCGCCTCTCATAAAAAAGCTAATTACCAATGGAATGTTTAATTCATAATTAAATAAAAATTTCAGATACACGATACAACTTTATGTAGAGTTACACATGTAAATAGCTCAATATATTCATGAATACATAAATATTCCTCATCACTGCAATATTTTCTTCTTCCATAAAGTTAATGAATTTTGAAAGACTGGACTTTTAAGTGTCCCAGTCCAAAGTGACAGAAATTACCTTAGCTATTTTAAGAAAATAAACAGTATCATGGCACTGCTATGTTGTGGTGTAACTGCCCAGCATACTTCAAGAACACAAAGGCCATGACATCAACCACCACCAAGTCATGATACCTTGTCTAATGACAACCACCAAACTGGCAGTGTTCAAGACATTTCATGTTTTGGCAGATTAAGCAATTTTCCATGAAAAAAGAACAGGAAAGTACCCTTAGCACCTAATATGCCCACTATGGTGGCAAAAAAAAAAACCAGACTAGGTAAATCAATTCAGGTACTGTAATAGGGTGAAGGAAAAGAAACTACAGGAATCTTGCCAACTTGAATTTTCCCAAATTTGGTAATCAGTCTGGCTTTCATTGTGTTAGCAAAATGTTAACATGGACTCCAAGAAAGAGGACTATTTGCACCAATGCACATTTTTTGACCATCTATACATAAACAGAGGAAAAAGTAGTCAGCTAAAGCCCTGAAGCATGTGATTTGATTATACTAATTGTCTTAAAGCAAATTTGCAAGCATCATTAACAAGCTAAAAGTAAATCAAGCCATCATATTTTCCACAAAGCCCATAAAATACAGTTATAGAACCTCAAATTCATGTATTACAGAAGCCAAAAGGACCTCCATGACAATTTAGCCAAATACCTCTTCTCATATGTAAAAGCTAAAGACTTTTTCCCACCAAACCCAATTAAAATATATTAAAACATCTGCAAATAATCAACCTACGTCCTTGGCACCAAGAATATTGAGTTGTGGCACTTCTTGCTGAAGGATACCATGGACCCACCAAAAGTAGTTCAAAAGGGAACAGAACACTACCATGGAAGAGAGAATAACTGAAGATTACTAAACACAAAGATACTGCATCTGTCTTAGAAAAATCAAGAGCTAGAAAGGACAGGAGATTGTGAGAGTTTTAGGAGGAAACACACCACCTAGTTGCCACACTTCCCTGCTCTTTTCTAGACATTTGTTTGTGGATGCTGGTAGAGATGGCACACTATCTTTGATAAAAGTTCTTTTTGTTCCTTGTTTTCTAGTCTGGACCAACATTCACTTATTTTCACAGATACAAAATCATGCCTCCTTTATGTGATGTCTGATTTCAGACACTGGGCCACATGACTTTTTTTCAAGAAGTCAAAGAGGTCTTCCACTACATTTCCATGCACTAGCAAATACATACCTACATAACTTACATAAAAACAGCTCTCACCCTTTCCTTGACATGCTAAATAAATTGTCTCTTAAATAATCTCCCCTGTATTATGGCAGCAAAGGTTACAAACTGCTGGTTCAGGCTGTCACATAATTTATGAGAATCACTTGTACATGTATTAAAAAGAACTGCTGTTACTGGAACAGAAGGCTTATAAATGTCCCTGTGGTAGACAGAGACTTCTCACACACGCATCTTAAATGTGCATTAGTTGGAAAAAGTATCAGAGCTTAGTATCTTCAGACTTTCTTATCACATTTCCTGCATTCTAGTATGCCATCAGAGCTCCTTTCTGATTCCCTAATCATAGAGGCCCATTAAGAAATGCCAAACCCAAGTTCCTTTGATAATACAAGTGCTACCAGTCTCCTCATAAGGAAGCTAGCCAGTTGCAGGAAATGAAGAAAAAAGCAAGTTAGAATTTCTTTCTGGTTGATACCTCATGCCTGCTTCTAGCAAAGTGACCCAACACAGGGTCCTGGTTTTGTTGCCTGAGCTGGCACAGGGAGAAAAAGGGACTGTCAGTCTCCCTCCCCCTTCACGCAGAGAGTCTCTGCATCTTCCTCAGACACTGGACATCCTGTCACGCTCTGTTAAGGAAATCAAATTTTCTGCAGTTCCTTATCATTTACCAGTTTTATTTCAATCAAGCTGTGTCCACTGCTGAACAGTGAGTGTATCTCCACCATAGTTACACTATCATTAGTGAAAATATTACTTTCCTCACTATATCTGTGAAACACATGCACTAAATTTTGCTGGTGCTGTCCTGCTACACATACATATTCAACTCTACTAGTGACAGAGGTTGGGCTTTTTGTTTCAACACATTCATGGCACGTTTTCACAAAGCAAATCTCTCATCCAGTTCAAAGTGTTCCAGAAAAAAAAAAGATGGATTTTAGTTTAATCATCCAAAGCAAATAGGAGAAAATTCCAAAAATCTCTCTGACAAAATGTCACTCTGCAGCAAGAGTTTATTTTAAAAATATGACCTTTCCTAGTCCACAAGGAGCTTCAGTTATACCAACTAGCTCAACATGGGAATGTGGGCTGGATGACTTCTATCTGTCCCTTCAAACTACACCAGTCTATAATTCTGTAAAATCACAAACTCCTCAAGAACGTGTTTAAATACAGTCTAGGTGTCAGTCTGCATACTGGTGAAGGGCAAAAGACATTATTTAAGACATTATAGCAAAATTCCTTATATCATGGATACAGCAAGTCTTAGAAAACAGGTACTGACAGAACACATACTTGCTAATTCCCTATGAACAAGTGGGTGGTGTCTATCCTGATACAACAGAGATACTTACATCAGACATGATTATTTTTCAGCTGACATGGATGAGCATATGTAGAGTTTGCAGAAGCCTTCTAATACAATGGAGTTAAAACAAATAAAACCACCTTTGTTGGACCAAGTTGCTTCATATCCATCTGTTCACTTGGAAGATTTTCCTCAGTACAAATTTGACTACGTTCAAATTTTTGAATTATCACAAATTTTGAGAAGCAGCAAAAAGGACAAGTAGACAAAACTGAATTGCCAAATAATATGCATAAATTACAAGACTATAAATGAAACAGGAATTGATAATTTGTTCTAGACAATTATGAGTGGCAGAAAAACCCCATGCCAAAATTCAAATGTTGCCATATGTTGTCCAGCTTGTGGGAGCTCAGTGACTCCTACAGAACGGTAATTTCACTAATAATCAATCACTTGTACTACCTGCCAGGCAGGTGTCCCCAGACAGACACCTCAAGAGACAGAGGCATTCAAAGACTGAAACTTCCTGCAATGCAATCTTTGCCTAGTTTTGGAGAAGGAATCCATCCTGAACTCCAACTAGATGAGAGGGTGAGGGAGAGAAAAGTTAATGCTTTAAGACAGGTTTGTAGAAAAAAAAATCATCTTAGTGGATATTACTGGTACAGAGCAGTAGCTGGAAGAGCTACTGCACAAATTGTCCCTGCTTGTGTGACAGGGATCCAAGCCATGCAGGATAGGGTTCACTTTGTGACAGTCAAAGGAGTGGTCTTTGCAGTAAGAGATCCCTGATGAGATTAAAACTCAAGCCATAGTTGTAGCAGAAAGTATAAGGAAAGATGGTGCTGAGCATGGATTCAGTAAGGGACAGATCAAAGTGTCAGCAGTGTCTCCTCTTTTACTTTGCAACACAGTCCTTGACTGTACTAAGGGATTTCGCTGTCTCTTGTGAATTAAGTGAAAATGTTCTGTATTTATATACACTGGTGACACTGTTTATACCTGGTTGTCTGTACATACCTGTGATTATGAAATAGCCTGTGGCCTGCCCATTAAAATAATGCCTCCAACTTACATCTTCAGGTCAACACCATAGATTGAAGAATAGAGAAAATAATACACAATGGAGACAGGTACCAATTTTTACCTTTTTAAAATCACCCTCTCAATACATTTTCAACTATATCAGCTCTTTAGATGCTGGAAGAAGGTACAGAATTAGATATTTGAAAGTGCCAGATGCAGCAGTCCATGGAACCACCTTTACAAAGTTATCTATGATGAAAGTGTGAAGAAAACATTTGCACAAGGACTACTCCGACACACCAAAAGCGCATGCTACAGTTATGTATCTATAACACAATTAAGTATTAATATGCACTATTGAATTTAAACAAAATGTACACACTTTAATTACTTCTTTTTCTCTTTATGCTATCCAGACAAGCAATTAATATCTCATTTCAGAATAAAAATTAATCAATATGGCAAGAACTTGACCATTTGCCACAAGTTTTACTGAAATGGCTAACATATCAGAGAGCTATTTCTCATAACACAGAAAGTGGGAGTATTCAAGGCAGCACCATGAGGCATCGAGATTTTTCTAAAATCAAAAATGAACAAAAGGCCAGTGGCTGGGTAGGCAACATATCATACTGACGACTTGTTCTTAGAATCACCTTTATCAGACTTCACAGCATGTGCAAGAACTCAGTCATGGTACAAGTTTTGTCACTAGCAACATGCAGACATGAACCCACTTTTAAATTTTTTCCTCTTTTCCAGGAATTCTGTGAGCTCCTGCTCTTTGGTCTTCAGTTATATCTCAGAAAGAGCTCTTCCTTTAGACGGGATGAGAGAGATCTCCTTGGGAGGAGGGGTGGTAGTGGTATAATCAGTAGTAGTTAAACATCTAAAATTTGGCTGAGATCATCATCTCCGAAAAGTTGAGATGTATCTTACTTATTGTCTTCCTCCTCACAGAGAAAGCTTTCCAAAGTCAAGTTTAATTATTTCAAATAAACCAGCATTTCCTCTTTAAGTCCATTGTTCTCACTGGGATCTTTTGAGGTGGCATAGGGAAAAGCATATTTAAAATGCAATAGGTGTGTAGGAGTCCAGAGCTACTTGCAACAAATACTGTACTTTTTATCATCAAATTCTATTCAGTTCTATAAAGACAATCCCATTATCAAAGCATGGTAAGTGTAACCCTATGGGATTCTTTTCTTTTGAAGGAATTTTAACACGAGATTTAATTTGTACTTCTCACTCTAGTCCTTCACCTTCTCAGTAACAGGTACAACCATATTTAGAAGTCTGTAACTACAGACACATGAATGCCCTGTAAAAAGCTGTTACCAGAGTTCTTGAGATCAAATCTCACTGTGCACTTCACCCTAATTTGTATGGGAAGTGGAATAGCCTCTTGCCTTGCATTCAAACTAGTACACACATAATTGGGACCCCCTCTGGGTTCTGAAACATATGAAAGCCTCATGCAGCTGCAGCAGTCTTACAGTAGGAACAACTGTAACCTAGTTTTTATCCTATCCCCTTACTCCAGGTTTCCTTGTTGAGATCACATCTTGTCAGTGACCTGGGACATCAGCCAAAGGAGAGTACTGAACTGACTGATGTTCATTCCACCACCAGGTTCTAGGTCAGGATTTGAAAAAGGGTAAAATGGATTATCTTTCCAGAGAGACTCAGCTGTTATGGAAACATAATATGATGCACAATTTTACCCCTAACAACAGCCACAGAGAACAAATGGCTTGTTGAAAAAGAAAGTTACACCTGCTGGAAAGTTGGTGCATTATTTGTTTCTGTTTCCATTTAAGAGCATGCAAAAGTATAATCTACCATCTCATTATACCTATTTAAAAGTTTATATTTATACTGTTAGCTCTCAAGGGTCCCACAGCTAAATGTTTAACTTATTCCCAACCAGACAGACTTGTCATCTCACCTTCAGCTGAAAAGTAGCAAAAGGGGAGACACAAATCTCCTTCCCAAATTTGATTTTACTTTTCTTTTCTTTAAGGACCACAATTTATTTTTGTTTTGCTAACACTTTTGTATTGAAAGAAGTTTTCATTACCATATTCTCAAGCAAGCTCCAGGATTAAAGGAATTCATGTTTAGAATACCCTGTCAAAACTATGTTTGAGCACAGTCTGTTCTGTGACTGGGTGCAAGTCTTTATATGCTTAAAAAACTGTTATGAAAATATAATGAATCTTACCTGCTGCTACCAAACATACGCAAATAGTATATTGACATGTCTGAAAGCACTCTGCCTATTCAACAGGAAAAAAATTGCATTTGTGAAGTTGAAGTAACAGGTCTGGCCTCTTAAAAAAAACCTACAGCAACCAACAACAATTAGCAATGGTTCTATTTTAACATCAGCTGTGAGTTATATCTGATTACACAAACCTGTAGAGCCTATGAAAAAGAGTGCAGCCGCATATTTCTTCAGAAAAAAAAATGAGGCCTTGTTAATTTTTTTTCTTTAGAAACAGTGCTATTTTTAAGGATTTGGGGGGAGGGGGTGTCAAAACATAAAGCAAGTGGTTTATTTGCTCGCATTCTGTTTTAACCCAAATTCAATGTTTGAGCTCAAGTTTCATCAGCCTTTCCTACAGGCTGTTTCACAAATTTTAGATTATTTGAATGAAATCTTTTCATATCAGCTACTTGCCCTTCCTCCTGTCTGCAGCCTTGTGCTTGTTCAGCATAGCCAGCAAGCACGGAACAAGCTTCAGCGGTGTTTTGAGGGCAGTCCTGGAACTACAAGTCCCTCTAAATTCTGTAATTATAGCATCAAATAAGGCAGAAATCCACGAGTTTGCTTCAGACTCACAAAACACTGTCTTCAGTTCCCATTTTGCATGACAAATAAACAGGATGTTACAAACTAATGACTTATGCTCTTCCAATGTCAGCCAGTTAAAAACAAAGATCCTGTTCTCTTCCTTCCCCCACGAAAAGAGAAGGGTCATTTCTGAGGCTCACTGATAAGTCAAGCAGCTCTTGGACCATCTCACCCACATCACACCATATTTTGAGACACATGATATCCTACTACATAGAAAATCTCTGCAACAAAAACAGCTTGAAGAGGTGCAAGGAGAATGCACAAATGTCACAGAGTACAGAAGACCCTTAAGTTAGCAATACTTCTGTTTTGATCTGAGCTAAGAAAGCTGTTCTCAGAGAAGCTACACACTCTAACAGGCCAGCACAGTGTATTCCTTCTGGAAAGGATGTGATTAGTGCTAGTGGGTGCTATTCCCAGGGGAGATGGCAAACTTCAGCAATTGCAGTCAGAAACCAAAAAGCTTGGCTATTATTAAAGCTGCTGCAGTGTGGTGAATTGCAATGATAAGGTGCTGAAATTACTTGAATCAGAAGGTTTTCACTGAGAGAACAGCAACTTTCACATAAAATACCTGCAGACAGAGAGATGATGGATTTAAATTTTCCATATGACTGCACCTAGGTGGACAGACACCTGTCTCTTTCTTGTCTCATTATCCTTTCCAGAAAGAAGCTTGTTAACACACTGTCACATTTTGAAGAAACCTCTGGTCAGTGATGATGATGCAGAGATCAGTCACAGCTTTCCTAATTTCCTGCATTTCCTTGAGAGGAAACTGAGACACAAGACCCATTTTCAGGAAGCAGTTGACATTGCTGGAGAAATCCTAGAGAGTGTTGCATCTACTGTTGCTTAAAAAAACTTGTTATTCTGCTGGAAATCATTAGGAAGGAACAGAATTTACTTACACACACCTGGACATCACTCTAAAGCAACTGAAGCAATTGTTTGTGGATATCCAGACTATACCACTGACATGAAGCAATAGCATATGGCTGGTACAATTGCCAAGGGAGATACTGTATGAAAGAGCAAAAGGTCTTAACTGCATTGCTTTATCACTCTCTGAACAGAAATACACCAGGGAGGATAAAGGAGGCATCTTTTCACAGCTAATGTTCACTAAGCCTGACCCTTTTCATTACTGCCAGTTGAGGAAGGGTGACAGCTGTCAATCAGATGACTGGGCCCTTTACTCATGAGCCTTTTATCTGTCTGGATTTGCTTTCTGGTGGCATATTTACAGATGGACACCAGATACCTAACAGATGGACACGCTTCTTCAGAGGAAGTGCTGAAAGACTTCACCTATCAGAAGGAAAAGGCATTCCTGTTAAAAGATACTGCCCACTGATGGCTAGAACACTAAGGAAGGAAGCAGGAGCACAGGGGTGAAATTGGGAAGGGATGCAGAGAGCAAAAAATCCTCCATATCTGCATTTCTGCTCCAGCTTAAGGCCAGTTTTTCTCCTCTATAGTTACTCTGAAAAAACCAATTCTTGCACAAAAATATATTTCTCTACTGTTGCCATCAGGGCTATGCTTATTTTGCTCAGACATTGATACAGGAGATGCTATAACGAAAAACATCTTTACTCTATTTATATAATTCAGATGTTTTAATGCAAAAGTACTACAAAAAACAATGAGCATTTTTATATCAACGAGCTTGTGTTTTCAGAGCTCGTATTGATGCTGCATAAGTAGCTGCACTTTGTGAGAAGATAGGCCATTTCTCCATCATTTAACACTTTATCCTTCCTTGAAAAATATCTACTAGTTATACATCATCTTGGAGTTGTTACTATCTGTATTTCATGATCCAAAAATAACATGCATGAAAAATTGCATGAACAATTATTTTTCCCCAATTGGGCTATCTTTTGCCTGGGTCTAGTTTCAGCACAAAAAAAAGGTATTTATTTGATTTTTGCCCCAGCTGGAAGAAGGTAATACTGGGGAGATCTCCTAACACCTGAAAACATGACTGTGATCTAGTTCATAAAATGAAAATTACGTTGTTTCATCTGTGGTTGTCTTGCGTTTCTGGAACTTAGATGTTTTATAAGGGCATATGGCTGACCCAACTCCAGCCATGAGGGCTTTTTGTCTATTCATTAAGCTTTGATCTATCCAGAAGCTGAAGTATTTATTAGTAAAAACTGAAGCTTTTACTGTCACTGTCCTGAAAATGCTGGATAGTGACCTCACACAAGTTCTACATCATTATTTCCATGTACAATGTACGCAGTGGTAATTCTTGAGCCCTTGGAGAATTAACTGACTGTTCTCATGCTGCCTGCAGGAACATCTATACTCAGTCTTCCCTAAAATAAGAACTAGACTGAAGAGCATGGCATGCTTCTGCACTTGCAGCAAGTATATGCAGCAGAGCAGAGTACTGCAAAGATGAAAGGAGAGTCTCAGACACCTCACTCCGCTCTACCAAGTGGCTCCTTCCCCAGGAAGGACGTTGATGCTCACCAGAAAAGGGCCCATCACTGCAGCAGCAGACAATACCCATTTCCAATAGTCCATTATCCAGGCTTCCTTCCAGGCAACAAAGAACTTGTCAAAACTTTAGGGATCGTGAAAGGAGTCGCTCCTGCTCCTCTTCTAAGAATCTTGATCCATAAACTCTTTAGTCCTCTATGATAAAGTTCATGTTAGTTTTCTTCTCTGTCCCAGCTCCCCCAAAAATAGAGTCTAACCAGCCTCCTGTATCATTCTTTACACTGAAGGATACCAGGGAAATTTGAAGCAAAATCTACAGCTGTAGCATATCCCTCAATTTGGATTCAGAAAGATTAACATACTTTGTCTTGAGTTACATTAACAAACTTTGTTATTATACTAGGACTGTATCATAAGAAAGTATTTTTCAAAATAAATCACATTATTTAACCCATTCAACAGTCTAGCCCTTTTCAACAGTCTTAATACAAACTATGTAAAGAAATGTTTCAAAGAAACATTTCAGGAGTTCCTAAAAACCTTTCCTAAATTTTGAGAACTTCAAAACAAGACTGACATTCCAATATAAAATGACTCTCTTTTTTTCTTTAAATGGCATTTTTCACCATATAGAAGGGGTTTTTTAACAAGCTCTAATGATGACTATTCATCCCGATTAGAGAGCTGAGACACTCTATTTCCTAAAATCCTTTCAAATAGACACTCAAGTCTTCAAATGGATTTGAACACAGAATAGTTACAGTCCCACTGCATCACGTTAAAAAGCAATTAGCTTAGCATTAATGAAAATGCAAAAGTACTCCCAGTGCCAAAAGTTAAAGATCGCAAGCATAATCAATACGACTGTTCAAAGCAGCTGTATTAGGAGATCCTCTCTCCATGCACTGTATACAGAGCCTAATAATCTGTTTTGGCATCTCAGAGGTTTACAGCACAGCATTGTTAATACCCTTCTAATAGCTACATCTCAAGGCAGCAGTACTCGAACAGATTACATAGTAAAACACAATGGAATGTATGTCTGGACAGCATCAAGAGAGGAATGTGATGCATACTTGCACAGAAGTATACAAACCAGTTTCTCCATAACATTTGATCCCACAACATATTTACCCCAGATATTTATGCCTGTTGTTTTAAATATATGTTTTGGGGGATTTTGCTCTTATTTTTTGCTTGAAATTAAGATATTCAGCATAAATTACCAGGCTGACTCTCAGTAACAAGAATAGAAAATGTGCTTCTGGTTTTGGTATCTTTTTGCAGTGCCAATGTACTACTTTTAAATGCAGATATTTTTCACTCAAAAAGCCACTGAAGAACAAGGAAAAAAAGCCCAAATATCTACATGTCTGTGGTATACACAGCACAGTATCAATCAGAGGAAATCTAAAAAGGTGATGGCATATATCTGCATTTAAACTACTTATCAAGGCATTTGAAACTCAGCCAATACTCTTCCTAGGTCCTTTAGGAAGTCTGAAAGTATAGGTGAGAACTAAGCCAGGCTTCTGGTTTTTTGCTGAAATTCCAACTAACTGAATTAATGATGCAACCCTGAAAAACTGGGAATCAGGCATATATTAGTGTAGGAATGCACAGATGCTAGGATAGGAGATGAAGTATCTACTATAACTGCTGACATGCACACTCATATTGAAAGAGACTCTGTGTATTTTCCAGCTGGAACATTGGGACCAAAGGTGACTATATTCACTTGACCTTAACATTCCAGTGGGTGACCTAGTTTTTTGCCTGTCTACAAAATGAAAACAGAGAAAGAGCAGCTGAAATAGAAATGTAGTCCTGTTCCTTTTAATATTATCTAAAAACCCCATGAGATCCCTGGCCAGTTCCTGGTAACTACATATCAACCTATTAGTGAAAAGCAAAGCAAAGGCATTAGATGCAACTGTAATTTGGATTTTGTTTGTTATGGTTGATTAAGAAAGACAGCATTGACCTCAATAGTGATGTTCTAGTATCACACAAAACGGTGGGATTTTAACTACAAAAGGCAGAATATTGTTTACCAACTCGGTTTGTTCAGAATCAAGAGATCATTTTGTCACATGCAGGTACAGTAGATGCTTTAAAAAGTAACCTTCCATTTTACACATAATAAATAGTATAGAGGAGTTTACACATGTGCATGTCATGCACACAAAGAACATGTTCATGTAAAACCACGCTCTACAGTGTGAAAATATCTGAAGTAACCACAAATAGGGAAAACAGTCTCTGCAGCTCAATGCTGGAGTTTTTATTCTTAATTTGTTTTCTGATATGTAAGATAGCTTAGAAATCCCATCTAGCTTTGTACAGTCAGAAACTCCTAAAGAATGCCACCATTTCAAAACCAGCTCTGTAGAATCTCTGTATCCTACTGAAGCTAATTCCATGCAACTTTCCATCTCTCATGATCTCCACCACTGACTTTACAGAATCATCTGTTAAAAGACAAATTTTCAGTAAAGCAATCTAGTTCTTTATTTTCCTAAATTGCTTTGGAATGTTTGCTAAGTATATTGTAGAATATACCTTTTTACACAATAAAATGGGAACACTGTATGGACAGTAAAATAAGGCAACATTACTATTTCCTCACATGTATATACTTCTCAACACAATTATTTCAAACATGTTCAGACTGTTTACAATTTCTGATTAATATTAGAGCCAAGTTAACTGTTTACTTGTGATGGTATTTCAGAAATGAAAGAAATTCTGGTGTTGCAATAACAGACACCTCCAGGGGATGAAATGAGGTTTCATAGAGCCCAGTGTCCTTTAACAATATAAAAACAAAGTATATTTGCACACACAAGGACAACAGACATTATAAGGTGCTACATCACCGGTCACACCAGGAATTTCAAGCTGTCTGAAGGGGCAGGTCATTTTCCTGGTGTGAATTTGCATACATTGGTGGGTTGCAAGGATAGATAAATCAGTTAAAATACTGGTCCACTTCTTAAGCAATGATGGATTAAGAGAAAATGAAGCTGCATCTGAAATGCTCTTACCTGTTGTTTGAGAGCCTCTAAAGATTCAAATTCCAATTTGGCAAGTTTTGTCTGGATATCTCTTGGTTTATCAGGAATTACAAATGCCATGATAAACTTTATTGCTAGTAGCAAGTGCTGTGGAAAAAAAGGAAAAAGAAAAATGTTGTTTTATAGAATTTGAAGCACGGAGAAAACAGCATAATAGTTCTAAATTTTAGTAATAGAGGTATAAACAATGATTTCTTGTGACACGTACAACACAGCTTACTATAACCACATTAGGCCACAGCTACTCCATATTTTTTCTGTTTGCAGTCATTCATAATTTGAATCTAAACACAGATAGTCTGCCTTATTTTCATAGTAATCATATTTTCACTGTACACTATAACATTCTAATTGAATTTTGTATTTGTGGTTCCAGATAAAATAATAGCTTTTAAAATGTATTATTGGCGTATAGGAATTGAATGTATTATATACTGCACCCAGTATATACAGTTTCAGAGTGAATTATTTACATGAATATATATATACACAAATACATATCAGATGAAATTATAACATACATATGTGAATACACACATATATGGATGTTATGATACAAATGAAACAAGCTATTGTAAAAGATATGAACAAACACAGAACTTCTGCATTAGAGAAATTATTAAAATGCAAAAACATTCCTGAGACCATCAGAAAAGAACAAAACCAAGAAAAATATCATCCTTAAAGAAGTGGCTCACTCATGAACAGAAACTTTTCAGGAAATGGAGAAATATACAATGTGTAAGATGTCAAATTAGTCATAATTTATTGCAAACTTTATAACCTTATTTAAGAGAAAACAGTCATGAAGTTCTGTTGAACCTAGTCACAGAGAAGTCTTTAAATTTCACTTAAATATGCACTATCTCACAAAAAACAAATGCCAAACTGTCAAGTCAGTAGTTTTGTTTCTTCATTTATGTCAACTACAATCTGAATAATAAATCATCTTCTATCAAAGCTTGAGCTGACAGTATGCTGCATATTTGTAAGAAGGAACTTGCTCCTAGCTGAGAAAACCCTGACCAAGACAAGGCAACACTCAAATATATGTGCTTAACTTCAAGCACATGCTTACACTGCCATGGTGATACTCATGGAGGTGCTTAAATTTAGATGGCATACTCAAGCTACTTCCCAAATTCCCCTGATTTTTTCATATAAAATGAAGCAGAGGAGTGCTCCTCTCTGAAATACCATTTTGCTGAACTGTGTGATCTTGATGGACTTGGGCACACAAGTAACAACACAACAGACAAAAAAATCCCTCAGATTCTGGTATTACACAAGCAAGAAGCTAATGAAAACACTACAGACTTCACAGGAGCTGTGGTGAAACTCTAAACAAGCTAATACATACGAGTCAGATTAAAGTCAGATTATGGTAATAAGAGAACAATGACAAAGAGCCATACGTTAAAATATTTCTTAAAATGTATTGCAGAAACATAGTAGGTCTAGGGAACAAATATTACAAGGAATAATACTTTCTTTAAAGAGGGGAAAGGAAGGCTGAAAATTGATACAATGAAAACACAAAGACTAAAAGATTAATGAATCATTTGGTATTTATTAATGTGTAATGCAATGGTTAATACCACATTATTTTAAAAAATCATGTCAACAGTACAACATTCTCTTACTCATTTAGATTTTCTTTTCCCCCTCTAGTTTACGCTGTCTGCTACTAAGAAAATTTTCTTCCAAAAAGAAAAATGATAGCAAATAATGTTGGTTTATGCTAGAGACACACAGCAATAAAACATGTATCAGAGTCAGCTTTGGAGGAATCTCTTAAATGGAAAAAGGTAAAATGTTGAAGACAATAATTGAACAAGACAAACAATACTCCTATGCAGAATAGAGTCATAAGTGATCACAGGTTGAAGGGGAGTAAATAATGCACAGAATTTTGGTATGTAAATGTAAAAAAGAAAAAGAGATCAAACTGGGAATTACTCAAAACTAAGTAACAGAATTGGGATAAAATCTTATGCCTAAGACAGATTTAATAAAAATTGAGACATTTGGAGAAGCATAATTATTTGAAAAATTACAGTGGACAGTTAAAAAGAGACTCTGCATCACACAATGTCACTTTTAGATGCCTAAAGTCCTTTGCACTGGGGTTCACCTCACATTGCTCAAAAAAAAAAAAAATTAAATCGTATTACAGACTGATAATCAAAGTTTGCAACTGTAATTATTCAAGCATTGCCTCTTGAGGAGTTTTAAAAACATAAGCCAAGCAGGTAACTCTAGACAGAGATTTCGAAGTAGTTCCAAATTCAAACAGCTTTTAAGAAAATACAAGAAATAATTTCAAGGAAATGTAAATAATATTATGGAGGATAGAAGTTTTTCCCATTTTTGATACATGTGAGGAAGGAATAGAAGAGACATCTAAGGAAACCAGAACAAAACCCAACAAAAATACTGCAGTTAATCCTGGAAAACATTGTATCTTTTCAAGTAAATTTGGAAGGGCAGTGTGTTTTAATTGCTTCGCTATGTGACAAGTTTCATTGTAGCATTAACTAACTAGACACTTTTCAGAAATTGGTTTTCATGCTAGCACAACTCAGCCAACAAACATAAGGATACAATCTTAAACACAAATGCAGAACCTCTGTCTCAGTCTTCAGGCCAGAGAGGGATCAAAAGTTGGAGTACAGATATGGGAAATCACTACTTTTGCCTGCCCCACTGTCATGTCCTTCCTAGGCATCCACTAAGGGCCATTGTTAAAAAAAAAAAAAATTAAAAAATTACAGGGTTAGGTAGACCTTTGGTTTACTCCTCTAAAGGGCTTTTTTATGTTCTTTTCCCTCTCATGAAAACAAAGCTTTACCAGCCATGAAGTGCCCAGACTGTGGGGGATGTCCCTGTGTGCAAACCTGTGACTTCAGAAAACACATTTGACTTAACAGACTGCAAATTGAGTTCAAGCCCACCTCATAACTCCCATGAACCTGAAAAAATACATCAGATAAACAGCCTCTCTTGGATAATTTTTCCAGCTGTTCTTATTTGCAAATTTGGGACAGTATTAATAAAACTGTCAAGGTAGAAATTATGAATATAGGTCATGTGATCCGTGAAACCTCTTGAAAATAAATGGATCTATTTTATTAACAGTTTATATTTCATTTTGAAATTATAACTTGACAACAGAAATGTAAGTAGATACTCAAGAGAAACTGAATGAAAAAGTAAGGAGTCAAGTACGTAAATTCATTATATCAGCCACATTTCCATACTGATTTCTTAATCTTGTTTAGTATAACTCCTGCAAGTCAGATCCACAAAAAGCAGATATCTGCTTTCAGAAAAGGAATGTCTTAGGAGTATAATATAAATCACTAGAAGACAACAAGATTTGCTTTCATTACATTAACACTAGTATGAATATGTTATAAAACCAAAATACTAAGGTTTATCCAGATTTGCTACACTAGTGTAAATGTATTTGTTCAATATTAAAAAATTACTTCATAGAGCTGGTTTTTGTTTTGGGTTTTTGTTTGTTTGTTTGTTTTTATTTGGGTTTTTTGTTGAAATCAGGTTACAAACCCAACCACAATTTCTAGCTGCAACCATTAAAAAGCAGTTTTGTTTCCAAGAACATGTCCTTCATGATTACAAGAGGACTATTCCACTGCGAGCAAAACCCGGGCTGACATTCCCACAAACTGTAAGCTCTCCAGTGCCAACAGCAAAGCCCCCTCTTATTTTGTAGTGTGCCAAGCACACAAACAGCACTGAATCTCTTCCCCCAATAAATGCAGTGCCATCAAACTCTTGTGGTCCTGTGCCAGGTGCTTGGTGAGCCAGAAGAACTATTCTGTTCTGCAAAGCCACCGACAAGAGCAGAAGCAGCAGCTGTGTTTTGTAGCAGTGGGTTCCCAACCTTGCCTCTACTAAAACAGAAATTGCAAATTAGGGTTAAATTCCTGAAATTATGAACAGCTAATTTGATTTCTATAGTGGTTTTACTACAGCAATTCCTGACAAAATCTACTCAACTGAAGAAAAAAAAAAACAAAGAAAAAAAAGAACACAAGCAGTTGCTGTGTTGCTGGTTAGCTGATAAAAGTGCATGCCAAAATCAGCTTGGGGAGACAATAAAATTTTGCATCAAAAGTCTTTTTTATAATCTACTATTCATAGAAACTTGCAGTTAAAATCAGAAATCTGGACCTAGTCCATACTCTGAAGCAAGGTGGTCTCTGGTTACTAAGTCTGCACAAAACAGAACCCTACACAAAAGCCAACACCAGAGAATGGCACCTCACTTGGAACCTCTGTCCTCTGCTGGCCTTTGCCAAAGGAATGCATCACTGCAGAATAATGTTGTGGTTGTCAGAGCAGAAGGCAAGGAGATCATTAGCTTCCTTGCTAGGGCTCCAGATCACAGTATTCTGACAGTAAAGCTAAGTTCAAACACTAAGAAAAGACAAAAACCAAAACCCAAAAAACAAACCAATCAAAACAAACACAAAGCCAACCAAAAAAACCTCACCAAATCAAATTCTGTCCATTAGTGGCAACAGTTTTTAGTTTTGTGCATCTTGTATCTTTCTGAGAAAAAAAAAATAGCGGGAGGAAAGTGAAAAATAATTCTGTCAAGGGAGCAATACAGGCAAAGAAAAATTTTCATAAAGCTCAGGAAGTTCAATTGCATTAAACTGTCTTTAATAGACATCAATAAATTCATGAGCAAACATTTCTGCAATATACATTAGAAGAAAGCAAGACCAAAACTTCCTTACCTCCTGTAGATTGAACTGGCTTCAGTATAGTCTTGCTAATGGGACGGAATTGTCCCAGCTGAGCCCTTTAAAAAGGGCCTTTTTTCTGCTATTCTAATAAATTCTGCTTTTAAAATCACATATCCCATATATTATTATAGATTTTTTCCTTCAAAATTTCATTTTATCCACAAACATGATCAAAATCCGGGGGGGGGGGGAGCGGAAATGGGGGGAATGACAAAAAAGTTATTACATGTAGGGTCTATTTCATGGCTTCTTCACCTCTCCCATTAATCTTCTCTTCCACAAACATCCACATGCACTTACTCACAATCCTAACACCTGCCACCATTTGTAAGCTCCATCTATCCTATTTATTTATTCCCAAAGCAGTATAGCCCATTTCTCCCTCATTTCCGTCTCCTCCCTGATGAAACTTCAGGGAAACACCAGGACTGAAGTGCAGCCTTCTTTCCTCAGATCCAATGCCTCTTGCCACTCCAGCACAGTGAAATGTGTCTCAGTTCCCAACTGAAGTATGCTCAGTACAGGTGAAAAGTTCATGCACTTACACCTGATATGCTTCTTTAAGACACTACAAAGCACATAAACCAGAGATGTTTCAGAAGCTTGTATCTTTACCAAGCTGTGACAGTTTTCTTATAGGAGCACCCTAAAGCACATTCTTTAGATCTGATTGAAACTTCTGTCAGCCTGCACGCTGCTACCTCAAACCACAGATACAATGCTTCAATGTAACAATAATCTATTTTTTATATATATTTATAAATAGCCTATATTTATTACTTTACCTATAGATCTTCAACTTTCACAAAAGGTGAAAGGCATTTATTTTAAATACAAAACCTCAAAACTCCAAACTTAAAAGAACCCGTCCAGCAGGGAGAGTTTCAGCCTGTCCCATTAAAATGTGGCTTAGGTAGATACAAGTGAGCAGAAGCTTATTACAAAACGTGTCGGGGAGTGTGAGCAGACAGCATTATCCGGTCCATTTATCATCTGTAACAGAACATCCGTTTCCTCCTCTCACATCCTGAGCACACACACACAAAGGCTGCCCAAGGAAACCTGGCAGCTCCATTTCTGCCAGAACATTTCACAGACTGTCAGAAGGGCAGGAGCAGACCACCCATCTTCTGTTGACTGCACCAGCACATTTGAAACCTAGACCTGCTGAATCTGGATCTTAAAACTGAATGGTTGAATCACAATGCTTTCTTTTTTTCCTAGAGGTGGCTGAATGCAACATACTAAATTCATGAGTTTGAAAGGAATAATGTCAGCTTGCATGGCATCTCCTTGCATTTACACTTCAGAAACTGTCTTAGGTAGTACAGAAATCCTGGTCTGTATTTTTTATTACCAATCCACTGTAAAAACATCACAAGTAGAAATTTATGATGAAAAAGATACTAGGCTTTAATATGCAGTTCCAAGGTGTATTTCAACTGTAAGTATTAAGGTGCATCATGAGAATTCGGTTTCATTTTAGCAGCTCTGGCCTCTAAAAGCACTGAAACACACATCTTTCCAGATAAGTCTGTCTTATGCCTTAAGACTATTGAATTGGTTTCCCTCAGAAGGAGTAAATTTATTCTGAATACTATAATTGCTTAATATACTATCAAAATGAAAAGAAAAAGGAAAAGACATTTCCAGACCAGCACTCCTGAGCAAGAGACTAACATGTAAGACAAGAAGTAAGGGTGTTTTTTAATTTAAAAAAAAAAAATATAATCTTTAAGGAAACAGATTCTGTGCTCATGTTTCCAGGAAGCAACTGCAGAAGCAATGAGTTAAACAAGGCAAAAAATAAAACACTGCAGTCATCAACTCCTAGTAAGGAAGCTGGTCTCTTCTGCTCTTACATGTTTTTGTACTCGTCTTCCATGTTCTAAAAGATCTCTACAAGACTGGTTGGAAAGCAAGCACAGGAAGCTAGTTCTATTTCTGAAACTTCATCCTGCTCTTGGAAAGCCCTAGAAAATATTTAAACCAGGTACAAATTAAGTCAATTAAAGTGGTAAGTGGTAAGTCAATTAAATAAATAAATATTTATTAAATCAGGGGAAGTCAAATAAATAAATATTCCATCAAAAGATATGCTAATAAACTCAAAAGCACAAGTAATCTGGTCAGTTACATAATTGTGACTTTTTTTTGTCTTATGGCACCATTATGCTTTCTAGTAATTCAACATTTTTTTAAAAAACAGATTTTCTAATTATTTACAACTTATTTTTACTAGTGTTTAAACCACAGCTGTTACACATATTCAGTCAGTAATGAACTGAAGCATTACCTGGTTTTATTAGACATTTTGAAAAGATTCAGAAGCCCAACTATTCTCTGTAATTTTCTCCAACAACAATTAAGATCTGAGGCAGCCCAAAATCTACAGAAATTTTGTCACCAATATACCTGGCACTGAAAGAAGGCCACTAGTCCATTACTTCTCACCATTTACATAGCTGTTCAAGGCTTCTTATAGATTTTTTTTACACTGGAATTTTAAGCCTACCTTCAGGTTACTTCTTCAAGACTGAAGTATGAAAAAAAGAGGGCCAAGTGCTAGTAGAGAGGGTGTTTTACTTACACATCCAAGCAGCATTTCCCTCTCTCTCCAGGGAAATTGCCATTTTTATATCTATCACTACAAATTAAGGATTCAGCATGTTCTAGAAACACCTGCTGAAAGAAAAAATTCTAAATGAAAGATCTTCTGGTATCAGTCTTCTAAACAGACTCCTAATTGACTGCAGTTTGGGAAAAAACAGGTACCCTAATAACCTTGTTGTATAAACACAGCATATTCTGTGACCTAAAATATTTTATGATACAGCACACTTGCAAAACTGTCTGTACAAAAGCCTCTATAAAACTAGAGCATACACAAACGAGTGTTTCAGACACGGCACAGGAACAAGATTTTTCTCACATTTGTTTAATCCTGTAGTCAGTTCAAAAGACATGAAAAAAAATCACTGTAGGTGTAAATTTGTCTTGGAGGTCGTAAGTATCTGCTAATGGTTAATTTTGTAGTAACCCAACAGTGTTCAAACTAGCATGATAATACACCCATCTCTATGCTACCATTAGGTAATCTTGAAATGTTTTGGCACAATACTTATCTCAATTTATGGCCAGCGTTTAATAGGAACTGGGATGAGAGTTGCCAAAAGCCAAATTAGCTAATGCTGAATGTAATGAACAGCAGAGCTTTGATCAAGCTCTGAAATAAATTCTAAGTGAAAAGTGGAAAGAAGGATGCCCACGGAATTAAAATTGACAGTATGATTAATACAAGCCATATGAAGGTGCCTCTTAGCTGATTGCTAATGTTACATATTGGCTTCCATACTGACAGGTATAGCTTATTCTCAAAATGGCATAATGTTCCACATCAAGGAAAGAGGGAAAAATTGCTGTTTTCTATTATTCTGCAAAATTTATACTTCTTTCCACATTTAAATAATACATTTTTCTCTGTGAAAAAAGATACCAGGAAATCATGGCATGAGTCGCTGTACTTAGGCATTGTAAGGAATTCTGCTCACCAGGACTTAGAAATTCCTTCTTGATTACCTAGATGGCCTGTGATTAGTAAGGACATATAAAGCAATGTTTCTGCTAGAGTTTTAGAACTACTGTTAGTTCAGTGATAAGCAGAATTTGTCACCTACTGCAAACATCACAGATTTTAGGAACTCTGAGTTTGGTTGAGGTTCCTGCCTCAACCAAACCTCACTTGTCCTACTCCAAGCCAAAGTGAACAGATACAAAACTTCCAACTGAGCTGTGGACAGATTCAGCAAAGAGACCAAAATGTACACATATGAAAGCAAATCCACTATACTGCAACAAGCCTTAGAGATGGTTTTCACAAAATTGTGGGGTGGTTCTGGAGACTGAAAGACAATTAGACCTATCTGACTTATTTTTTTCCAGTTTATGAACTGGCAATGGAAGAGGTAATGTATCTACATTAGAATTTAAACTATTTTAAACATTGAAATTGATGTTCTGTCACCTTGACAACAAGAAACAAAAAACATAACTGGTGTTTAGTTTAAAGAGCGAAGTCTCAGCCAGTCATTCTTCAAGATGATACACACTTTATCTTTTAACTTTAAGTGTGAATAACAGCTTCTCCAACTAGATGCATTGCATTGTATTTACAGCTATTAGCTTATTTCTCTCACAGCTCCCCGGCTTTACATGCAACAGTCTTAGGATACTTTCAAAGCTGATTCACAAGAACATTCATCCTGGTGAAAAATCTCTTTGCCTCACAACACCAAGATAAATAAAGAACCATAACTGAATAAACATATTTTAAACAAAACATAGTGTTTCACCACACTGCCAATGCATCTTCACTGAATGAATCAAGATTTTAGTGTAATGCACAGCTTTCTTCCTACTGTATTGCTTTCACCCTGTTCTAAGTGGTTTGCTTTGCTCTACTTCTGTTTGAAGTTTTAAGTAAACTCTGTAGGACATGGCACATGTTTTAATCTGGACCAAAAGGTGAATCATGCAATGTTAAATAATAAGCAAAATGTCACAGGCATGACTCATTAGAGAATAAACAAACGGTATTGCAATATATCACACTCTAATCTGCAGATTAATTGTCGTCTCTATTCCTGTGCAACTTTAATCAAAACAAATTAATTGAAAAGGGTCCAATAAAACTAGCTAATCTGAAACAATTGTATAGGGGAAAATCATAACTGACTTTTTCCTATTGGGAACTCATCACCTGCATTTCTTCCTGTAAAAACTAAGGGGTTTTTTTGTCAGAACCATGCGAAATCAAATAATCCTTTGCTTTTCTATAAAGGTCAGGAGGAAAGCTCTCCATTCAGCTGGAGTATTTTAATTAAACATTGCAGCAGGTGTTTGGATATGGTGCCAACTCCTAAAAAGCTTTCATTAAAACTGTATCTTAAAAAAAAAATAAAGGCCTATACATCCTCCTCAAGCCCTCTTTATCTGTCTTTTCTCTGGATGGGTATTCACCACATTTTCTCTGTTTTGGAAATCCATTACCTGCCCTAGCTATAAAAGGAGTTCTTCATCAAAGCTGCTGGAAGCTAGCCATGCAATTCTCACATCAGCTTTTATGGCCATGGTAGATCCCTGCAACAGAGCACAGCCCAGAGTTTAGCCTTAGCTGCTGACCTGCTTCAACTTCGTGGGAACATAATTGGTCTGCTCAAGCTGACAAAAAGAGAATCTTTAACTGTGAGCCAAATTAACTTTTGCGACAAAATCCTGCAGTTAATGCGGAACTCTTTGTGTCATACACAAGTAACCGAGTTTTGCAGCAATAATACCTCTCAACTTTACACACTCACGTAAAAGCAGCCTATGAAACATTTCCAGAATTGCTTATGGTTTTAAGGAATGCAGAGCCCTTGCAAAGGGGTATTCCACACAAAGAACAAGCCATGCTCTACACAGTGGCACTCAGTGATTCTATCAAGTCCTTCTGTCAGCTGAGAACGTGAGTCAGAATGTGAATCCCAACATGAAGATTACAAAGCAGTAATTCCTATACCTGGGGTACACATAGTTCCATCAGTGCAGTACTGGCCACCAAAAATATCAGCATAACCCAGTGCTTACGGCTTGACAAATTCAGTGGGCATCTGTGACGTCTCAAAAAATTCACATTTGAAACAGAAGTGGTTGTCAATTGAGTTCTGATATATAGGGAGAAAGGAATACCAGCAAACATGACAATACATCAACAAATACCTTTACTTACTTACTCATTTAAGAGTTTTTTTCTGAGACTTAGTAGTTTGACCTTTGGAACTACAGTCAAAAGAGAAAACCAATAGTTTAATCTCAGTGGTGTGAGAGCTTTGACAACATGTAGTGAGCATAATTTCTCATCTCCCTACAAATAGCAAGGCTGAAAGCAAAAAAAAGAAAAAAGGCAAAAAGAAGAGCTCTATTTACAGATTCAATTAGAATTTTAAGACCATTTGGAGCAAGACCAACTTGCAGCAAGGGCTTGGCATCACTTTGTTGCTATGAAACATTATCACATAGGAATAATCAGCCATAAAAACCTGCAGCTGACTCGTTCCAGGGCAGAAGTGATCTCAGCTGAGAAGGACACTTTCAATTTGAAATTAATTAACTAGCAATTTTGAACATGGCTCTGAAATATACCTCAAGAATCTCAAATTGGTAACACTGAGATGTCATACAAGATCCTGGACCTTAGTAACTAAATCTGAACAGGTCCTTGTGTAATTATAACATGCATGCAAGCAGAGACAGGTGGAAAACTAAGACACTTCACACATGAATCTCAACAGAACTGACCTATGCTGTCTAGAGATGTTGAACAGTCCAGGAAGAAACCACCTCTACCTGTGACTTTAGAAGGCCTGCTACTAATAATTGGAAGAGGTAACATGATACCAAAAAGAAGAGTATCTCGGCTTTAAAACTCATTCTGGGAATGAGAGAAACCTGTGAAGAGGCATTATCTCACTCCAGGAACAGCTTCTAGCAGCGGTGACTTGACTTGCTGTGAACAAGGATGATGGTGTTAGAGATCCCACAGACTTTGAGTTTTTGACTTTGAGTCCTGGGTTTGCACACAGAGACTGATGAAAAGCAGGTATTTACTTCCTGAATCTGGGGACCATTTGTACTTACTGATTTGCCTTATGACCAGACTGAAAAGTAATTATCTTTCTTCTCTAAGAAAATGCTGGAAATGAAAGTATTCTATAGTGCCTTTCCTTCTGCTTGTAGACGAAGCAAGTTACTGCTCCCTTTTTGTGCTAAGTGTGGGTAAAGAGAGTTCCTCAGGACAAATGAGAGAAGCATAAAAAGAAAGGCAAAGCTGGTGCATAAGGGCAAGACTTCCTGCAAACAGAGCATGCCTTGGAATGGACTGTGATGCCCCAGCACTCTGCCAGTTTCACTGCCCCCAAACAGCAATGTATGCCAGTTTACCATCTCAACACCCTGCTGGCTCCAAAAGGGACAAGATGACTCCTGGGGTGCAGAGACAGGTGCTCACCTCTAAAAATAGGCAGTCCTGGTAAATTAATGCAATTATCATCTTCAAAAGAAACACATTTATAAAAGTGAAAGGATCACAACATTTCAAATCTTTCATCCAAACAGACTCCCTCAACAGTCACATGAATCTGAACTACAAACAAAGCAACAGCACTGTGAACAGGCAAAACATGAAGAGAATTTTCACTTTGTTGAGACCCTGCCTTTTTCCCTTAGAAGTTCTTTAAGAGCTGTTACTTGAGAGTAGAAATCGCTAAACCTTCATGGCCTAGATTTTATCTTTTTTTCCTCCTTTTTTATATTGTTGACCAAGTGTTGTTTGTTAATCTAAGCACACACATCTTTATGTACAAAAGAAGTTTCTCCCATATTCCCAAAAAGGTTAAAAAAATACAAAGCGAGAACTTGTACAGGAATGCTTGAGAGATCTGGCAGTACTTGATATATGGGGTTTTGTGGCATATAATTAAGGAATTATCTTCTAACATAGTAAATTGTTACACATAGCAAAAGGTTAAAGTCATGTTAGATAACAAACAGGCTCATAAATCAGTTTTGCTATTTACATTTTTTTCCTAACGTCTCATCCAGCATTTTTACTCAGAGAAGAAATATAAGTATGTCTCAAACACAGGAAAAAAAATTCTCCATCAAGCATTATTTAAAAGTAAGACCTTCCAGCATCATAAAAAGCATTATGAGAATAAAACTGAGTATATGTTTCCTTCAAGCCAGGGGAACATTACCATTCTTTGATAATACTGAATGGGTTTTGGGTTAGATAAAATGACTTTGCTGTATATAGCAATTTAAAATCCATTTTTATGATGAAGCATTTTAGCACCACAGATACCAAGTTCTCTCAAGCCAGAAATAGTATCTTTACTAGTCAGCAGACTAGTTCACAAGACCTTGTTCACTTTCAGTGGGAACAAGCATATTACCCTCAAATCTGAAAAGTATCTAGATTATTTTCAGAATTTACAGGGATGTCAGATGTAAACTAGAAAAGTTCCAAACACTGTACTTCTGCTTCTGCTTTTGTTTTACATGATCACAAAGGCAATGATTTTTTTTTTTTTTTTTTTTTTTACTGCATGCCTGGTCTTTTAAAATCAGTTTCTACGTTTCAAGCACTGTATCACTGAACACATTTCACATATATATTGCCCTATTTTATCCTGGCCCAGATTTTTAGAAATTTGAGTTTTCTATTGTTGTTTTGTGGGGAGGGGATTCTTTAGTTTTAAATAATTCAGCATCTTCCCATGCTGCATTTACTAATTTTTGCTTAACTTCTCTCCCACAGACAAAAAGCATTAGGTAATACAGTTCAGAACAAAAACATTTGAGGATCATGAATGTCCAGGATGCTTCTGAAGATATAAGCCATTCTTCAGAATCATTCCTCTTCCAAGATGAATACTTAGACTTTGAAGCCAGGTAAATGGCAAGAGTATTTTTGTCAAATTGCGTTGCCTAAAGTGAATATAAAACATGCTTTAGAATTCTAAAATATCATTTCTAAAGGGAGGAATACCATTGCAGAAAAGGTTTACTTAATTATCCTGTAACACTGAAAGAGAGACAACAAGATACAGTTGTATTGATTGGAGAGGTGCTTTGTTACCCTGTTCTGTCAGAGGTTAAGTCCTTGATCTCATTAAGGACATGCTTGGTTGTTAGTAAGGGTAACTTTTTTGACAGTGCTTTGCTTTTGAGGGATACAGATTTAATTTATTTCAGTTGGGTTAAAAGTTCACATTTCCATTTCTTTTCTTTCTTTTTATTCCCCACCATGCCAACAATCTTATCTTCATATGGCCAATTCAAATTTTTTTGTCCTTTATTTTTTTAAAGCTTAAATATATACAGCTGACCTTTATTTTAATTTAAATTCTCCTTCATACTTTTAGAATGTTGTCAGACTTGTTATCTCCAAGTGAACTTGGTGCTGCACAGTAAAAATAGTCCTTTTCTGCCCCATCAGCAGCAGGGTATGTTTAATAGGGTGAATTACTGAGCTTCTCTGATCTATCTGTAATTCACACTGCCGGTTTTCAACATATTTTCCTTAAAAATGCACTCTAATAACACTTCGTGTGGCCCAAAGCTGCTGAGGTGCTATGCCTCAGGAGTCCTCAGTTCTGTATCTGGTATTAACAAAGAGGAGATAGCCATTCACACAATTAACATGCCACTCCTGTGTAATCCAAAAGACTGATGCACAAGACCCATCGTTTGCATCCAACACAGCAATCCTGGCCCATTCCAAACAGGGTATGGTATCTAGGTTTACTGCAAGAACAGTAGAGATTCAATCATTAAGGAATTGCTATAAATAGAAAACCTAGGGTGATGGCTCACATGTTGTTTTCAAGTGTTATGTGTCTTCTCTTTCTAGATATTTGTATAGCAACAGCGTTTTTAAAAAAGATTCATTTAAAACCACACAGTTTTCTGAATATATAATGCTGCTTGTAACATTACACATAGAGCTGTTTTTCAGAATGTATACTTGTCTCTCTTAAATGCAGAGAAGAAATAGAGACAGCCAATTATTTGCTTCAAATATAATACATATTTTCTTGACATACAACATTTATATACAGTTTCTGAAAGTAAGTCTGGTTAGACTGTGTCACTGGGAAAAAACTGGTATTAAGATCAGGGAGCTCTTGCATTCTTCCATAAGGCAAAATCCAATTTTGCCAATAAAAACTAAAAACCGAATACAAATGATTAAAAAGCACAGTGCTTATCAAAGCTTTGGGCTTGTTTTAACGTTCTTTCTTTTCCCTTGCTATGAGACTTATGTTCAATAGCTCACAACTAAAATGTCAGAAATGCCAACCAGGTCTGCTATCTAAAATGCACATGCTGCAACTCTCAGTCAATAACAGGTCTAGAAGAGATGGCAGAACAGACGTGGACTCACTCTGTAGTGCATCATATTTCTTCCTGGTATGCACTTAGATGCTTCCCAGTGGACAAGCTATTCTTCAATAACCTGTATGAATTTCTGTTACAATCTTCTGAATAATAGATCTACTTTACACAAAGTAAAGTTGCTTTATGAATTTTGCTTTTATATATTCACTGGCAAAGTAAACCTTTGTATCTGAAAGTGCTAACAACTGAGCAACACTCCATCATGAGAAACAAGGTTTTTAAATTGACTAAAAGCATTTTCAAGATTACTAGCTTTGTTTTTATCTTGAATGATTGCCAACACAGCTTCCAATCATGAGGGAGAAGATTAAATAGTGCAAATAGCCTTTGCTGTTTGTAGTCCATCAGCAAAGCATTCCCTCAGTGCAGAGAAAAGCCAGCTGGGAGCAGCAGCCTTCTCCCTAAGCACACACAGCAAGCAGGGGTGGGCTGTGTGCTGCTTGAAGATGGGTGGGAGCATAAAGGCAGCGTGCCTGATATAAAATTCCTAATCGGGTTCTGGGCAAGGCCATTTTAATTCAGTCCAGCTAGATACCTGCATATTCCTCAGTCCCACACACTCCATTGTACACTGATGACTCAGTCTGAGCTCTTGCTCCAAACACCACAGTTTTGATCAATGACAAAACAAGCAAGTCACAGATTTATGATTAGAAAGATTAGTGCTGAATGGTGAAGCACAAGCTCATCTTACTGGCTCCTTCTTAAAACTTTACCACTAATAGCAATTTTTCCTTTTTCCTGCAAAACTCATTTATCTATGAAGCTCACATGACAAAAAGCCCTGTATGCCTCATTGCAGAGAGGCAGAGCATGCAGAGAAGTGGAACAAACACGTCTTCCTCCATAGATTAGAGTAACAAATATTATCAAGCCAGACAATAGCTCTGGAAATGAAAAATGAAAAGCAATCCCCTATCACCACATACCTCAGAGCACGAGTTTGGAGATCATATGCTGAAAACCAGTTTCTGAGAAAGTGTCAGCGTGCTCTATTTTTGTTGGCACAACCAGCAGTGCTCTAGTTCTGAAAATCAGGTCAATGCTACTTTTGTAACTACATGCAGATGCTTGAAATCAGACACCTGTATTTTATAAGTTCTGTCTTACTATACAATATTTATGGGTTGTCCAAGTACTTGAATCACTGAAACAGACAAGCACTTATAATAATTGCCCTGAAATTAAAGACTAGCCACACAAAGTTGGATCAAGACTTTTTTGCTGAGCAAAAGTAAATCAAAATCATGTATGAGATTTTCTTTCATCTCAGTTTAATTATCTTATAAATCAAGCGTAGCCAAAGCTAGCTGGTTCCAATCCCCAGATGGCATATTGTTCCATTCCAAATGAAGGCAGGAATGACTCTGCAGGTGTCTATACATTCCCCTTGCCTAGACAGTAGTCTAGGCAACTGGCTTCACACAGATACTAGCTTTCACGTTGTTAAAGGTTAGGGGAGACTTTCCAATTTATATAAATTTAAGAGTAAATGCCATAAAAACCTCACTAGTTGAACTCAGAGGGAAATAAGCACAACAGCACTTGAGTATAGAAGAAATACTCCAAAACCTTTTTATGCAGAGAAGTCACTTTGAAACATTAAAAACAGTGTAACTTATGAAATATGAGACACAGTTCGTAGCCTGTTGTGATTACTGAAGCTAATTACTAAAATTGTTATCTTGCTTAGGTTGTGAAGTGTGTACTTAATAGGTTCATTTACATGAGTGGGTGCAGGCAGAGGTCTCACATTTTACAACACTGATCTCTCCAGGGCTTCCATACGGTGTTAATGGTTATAAGTTCAATATTTTAATAAGAAAAAGAATGAGTTCAGAAAACCTTTAACCTGTATATGAAATACAGAATATTAGAGAAAATTCTGTGAACTATTTTTGCATAGGTAAAGGATGCTGAGACTACAATACTGGAGAATATTTCAGAAAATGTCTCGTGTATGGTTTGATGTGTTCAGCCCCAACTATTTAAAAATTACTGTATTGTGCTTACACTGGATTATCAGGAGATAAACATTTTTCTTAATTTCTGACTTCTGCTGGAAAAAAATCCAAACACACAAAGCTGTATCTTCACCAACTCATAATCTGGGACATCCCAAACACTCATACATGCACATCAAAAGAAAATCAGAAAAGATGCATTGTTTTCAAGCCTCTGGAATGAAATTACAATACACTTCATGTACAATAAAATTACTGAATTCATTTCCTTTCCCAAAACATAAAGATCACTTCAGCTTCTGGGTCTCTCTCATCATCATCCAGCTATGGAGGTTTCTCTAGTGGTGAGGAAATAAACAAAGAATTGTTTAGGTTGGAGAAGACCTTTAAGGTCATCAAATCCAACTGTTAACCCTGCACAGAAAAGTGCATCACTAAATTGTGCCCATGCATCTACAGGTCTTTTAAATACCTCCAAGGATGGTGACTCAACCACTTCCCTGGGCAGCCTGTTCCAATGCTTAACAACCCTTTCAGTCAATAATTTTTTCCTCATATCCAATCTAAACCTCCCCTGGAGCAACTTGAGGCCATTTCCTCTTGTTCTACTGCTTGTTACTGGGGAGAAGACACTGACTGCCACCTTGGCCACAACCTCTTTTCAGTCACTTGTAAAGAGTAAGAAGGTTTCCTCTGAGCCTCCTTTTCTCCAGACTAAACAATCCCAGCTCCACAGCCACTCCTCACACAGTCTTCACTGAATTCGTGCTCCAAGCCCTTCACCAGCTTTGCTGCCCTTCCCTGGACTCACTCCAGCACCTGCATGTTCTTTCTGTTCCAAAACTGAACACAGGATTTGAGGTGCAGCCTCACCAGTGTCGAGTACAGAGGAACAATCCCTGCCCCGGTCCTGCTGGCCACACTATTGCTGATACAGGCCAGGTGCCATTGGCCTGCTTGGCCACCTGGGCACACTGCTGGCTCATGTTCAGCTGCTGTTCACCACACTTCCAACAGCTTCTTTTCTCGCTGAAAACTGAATTTTCATCACACCAGTGTGTCTCCCATCAGAAAACATTTAACCTTGGTTTTACTGATCCAGCAGCCTCTCATTTACATGGCTGAAGAAAGCTCATTCAAATCATAGAGAAACAAACACACAAAGAAAGCCCACCTTTCAGGAACAAGACCCAGATAATAAGAAATTAATTCTACTTAAAAACAATGAAGAAACAAAGGCAACTGGGGTAAAAGCAGCATTCTGAAATTCCTGAGGAGGTGTTCAGAGATAATTTTTTGTCAGATGCAGTCTAGGAATTCCAGATGAAAATAGGTAACTTGTAGTATACCCACACATTTCCAACTATTCTCCCTACTCTATGAACTCCCAGTGCAGATTAGTGCAGTCAAATGTGATTTTAAGTGACACATTAAATTAGGAGTCTTATACCTTTTAAAAAACTTAGGTCAATTTACTGATAAAGCTCTCTGGCCATTAGTATTTCCATTTTAGTATTTCCCATCAACAAGTCAAATGCAAACATTTTAAGCTTCATTAGTCTTCAGCAATCCCAAATGCCAGCTTCTTGATTATCTACTGTTGCATACTACTCCATCTCTTAAGCTGAAAGAAGGATTACAGTATTATAAAATCACTTAGAACTTGCATCATAAACTGAACTATTCATACCATCTGTTATAAAAGAGCCAATTGTTCTCCCTGCTGAAGGAAAGATTGAGGTTAATCCGCTTCCCCAGTGCTGTGCAGCAAATTGGAAGAGCAGGGTACACTAAAATGCTGAAATCTATAGTTGCCCATTTCATGACAATTCTATATTATCTTTTCAACAACTTGGATGCACAGCTACCCCAGCACATCAGTCTCATGTCCTAAAAATTCTAGGACTATTCTAGTTCTTGAGGCTGCAAATAGCTTTTTTTCTTTTTTAACATTTGTATATTATTAGCTATAACATTATTACTTCATGCCCAGATAGTTCAGCTGGAGAATCCAGCCTCTGCATGAGATGTCTAACACAGTTATTTCAAGTGCTTCAGGTCAATAAGCCAATACTACTGCACTCTTGTAAATGAGGCCAGGATATCTCATGAGGTTTAACCAATAACTTCAGAAATATTAAATTATTCCTTTCATCCTCTTTGTCTTACCTAACACCACAGATCCCATTAAAAAAAATGTTCACTTTGTTCTAGGAGACTTTATGCAAATAAAACTCTGAAAACATATTCAGCTGGAAAACAAAACTCCTACCTACATTGCCATCTTGTTGTTTGCAGAATGGAACAATTAGAATTAAGAAATAAATTAATTTTCATAGCAAAATTAAAAACAGAAAGCTCATTAGACAAAACCAGCTTTAAACAGGTGTATTTTATTTTCTCTTTTAATGTTTTTCTTAGGCAAGTATTTTGACTGTGTGTTTAGGCCAAATTTCTCTCCCATCACAGCTCAGTTTCTGATAATGATGAATGAGGTCATAAAAGCTGGATTAAAAAGCAACAGTAAGACCTTTCCTGCAAGAAAGTGTCATATTTGAGCTCCAACAAAATATCTAAAAATACGGAAAGAAATATAGGAGAACAGAATAAAAATAACAGGTGAAAATGTGTCCTACATTCAAGTGTAATGCAGAGAGGAAATTCCTTTTGAGTAGTTCCAGGCAGGTGCTCTGGTGGCAGATACTACGATGAAAGAGGAAAAGAAGCACCGTACAGACAAAGGAGAAATAGTCTGGGCTCAGGCCCACTTATCCATTTCCACAAGATTTGGAAATACTACACATACTTGGCTTCCATAACAAGAGCTCTTAAGCTAGTTTGTAGGATATGACAAAGTTATTTATCATTTACAATGTAAGATTCATGATGAAGAAAATTTGCAGGTAAGAAATCTTAGGAAAAAAATCTAAATATTTCATTGGTCAGAAGAGGTCAAGGAAAAAGAATTGCAATTCTGCACTAAATTATGAGAGGAAAAAAAGCTTTACAGTTTTAATGAAGAAATAAATTCTAGTTAAGTTACTTTAAGACTTCAGTATGCATTTTTGTTAAGATAGGAAAAAAAGCTAATGAAAATACTGTGGTTTTTAATTACACAGTACAAAAAAAAAAGGCAAAGTAAAGCTTAGTGAAGTAAACCTCTCATCATCTCACATGTGCACTGTCCCCAACAGATACATTACATAAGATCTACATGCCCTACCATATGAAAACCAGATATAACCTTACCCACGTCACAGACACATACAAACAACTCTACCAAGACTCCACTGCAAGCTTCAAGGACAGTACTATCCAGAAGGCATTGCTTCTGAAAAAGTACAAAGCCACCTTAAAATCTTGCTGTTTACTGTGGCTGCATATTCAGTTTGTCTCTCACAGGAACACGTACACAGCATCAGGTGATGATAAAATCTAGAGCTGTAATGCTGTTTACAGTGACTATACATGAATCAAACCATGGCGTTATCCAAGTGTGACAGAATTCCTATGAGATAGAAGGAGCTCAGTGAACCATCACACTCTTCTAATGAGTAAACACCTTTCTGTCTCTCCTAATCTCTACAATAAACACCAATCAGTAATTCTAGCCTCTCCTCTTCAGTTAGTACAACACCCAGTTCTGAAAAGACAAATGTGATTATTTTGACAGAAAAAAAAAGATGCAAAACAAATGACTAACATCAGCCTTCCTGTAGAATCAAGCCAGAATGTTCACATTTTGTAAACAAAAGCTTTTCTCCAGTCTAAACTCACGACTGGTTACATACCAAGTTTCTAATATATAAACCTTGAAAAATAACTTTGTTTTTATCCACTTACCTAATTTTGAACAAACACTACTGAAGGCTAAAAATAAGTAAATTATCTGGGTATATACAAATGCAGACTGAAACTGTGGAGATTTAACACTCCTTCTGGTTTGCCAGAATTATAGTAATGTGCAACATTCTGTCTCATTCACTGTGCTGCTTATGAAGTATTTTAATATCGTGTTTTCATGAAGCTTAAAAAAAACCAAGACAAAGTATTTCACTTTTAAATTTAATGATGCTCACAAGATTTCAGTACTGAACTGTTTGCACTAAAAGGTCCCTTACTTATTAAAGTTCTAAGACTATTTTGATGAGCATATGAAGTATGTGTTTATAACAAAATTTATCAGGTTTTTGTAATAATGCACCAAGCACAATATCACAACTAAAAAAACAATTGACAGTTTTGCCAGGTTGAAGTTACTGTAAAATTTGATAGAAACTCTCTCCTATAGCAGCAGTATAGCACAGCTGTAAAAAAAAATCAAACATGCTCAGTATACAGAACTAGGTTCTAGCATTTTATTTCTTTTAAGCTCTCACAAAATTTTTGAAGCATTAAATTGACATTTATATTCAGCTGTAAGACTTAATTATATCCAAGTTGTTGAGACTTCCGTCAGTGTTTGATGGTAAACAAGAAGCTAGAAGATTTTGTTATGTGGTACATCCCCTTTAATGATAAAGTGACAATTCTTAATTAAAAAAGGACCTTAGGACAGTAAAGAAACTTCTTAACTCAGCCATACAAATCACTGTAACATGGTTACCACAGCACTTATAAAGTCTAAACCCTTTTTCCCTTCCTTGAAAAAAAATAAAAGAAAGATGTCAGGGGGGTGGAAGAGTATGTGTTACTCAGGTTATTTGACTGTGTATTACAGAATGAATAATTTTGTCTATTGATTATTTTAATGTTGAGTTATTCCTCGAGTGAAATTCATGTTTTCTGGTTAAAGGACTTTCTGTATTTAAATTCTGCCTGTCTGTAGGGAATTCAGAAAGAATTTTCATCCTTCTCTAGTGGACCTGAGAACAGAGGCATTTTTCTTCCTACTTGTTTTTAAAATTGCAGGTGTTTATGATTTGATTTGTCACCAAAAAAAAGCCACAAAAACACACTCTTTTAAAGAATATTACACAAGTCAGAACTACGTAGCTGGAAGCTACTTCAATCCCTTTGACCTTGTGTTCACTGGAGGAAATAAAAACAAATAAAAACCCCTCTGTGCTCAAGCAACTCAATCCAAGGTAGTATCAAAGTAGCTTTTGATCATTTAGGATAAAATGAACGGGCTCATCTGAATTAAGTGAAGACCAGACATTCATCTCTAAACCTTTTCAGGAATTAGTAAAAAGTTATTACAGCATAAGCTCACAATTTACCAATGGGGTACCTCCCATTCAACTGGTTTGCAACCATTATCTGGGCCTTTCAGCTCATGGAACTGTGACAGTGAGTGAAATCATAGCAGTGACACTTCCCAGGAAATGGATAATCAGCAAGAAAGATGGGAATCCTGGACTCCAAAGGTTGCCTAATACGGCAAATCAACATGGATAGATGTGAAGACCAAATGCCTAATTATTTTGCATGCTATTTTTTGTAATTCATTTCCTATCTCATTGCTTCCACTTCTGTTACAGGATTAATTAAAGCCTAGGACAGAGCCTCTTCTGAAGCAATGGCTGCACTTTTTCCTTCCTTGTGTTTCCTGCCTTACCAACCTTGCCTCCTTTTCCTCTCAATAACTCACTGTTTTCCATGGTCTGGAAGCTCACAAATAAATCATTGCTTGTCTCAGGCTATTTAAGCTGTCAGTATTTCACTTCAGCAGAAACTGAAAGTATAATCTCTACTAGACATGATATATATTAACATTATTTATTTGTTCTATATCACAAAAATCATAGGTTAACAAAGCCAAACAAAAATTAATGTCGCATCAATAGGGGAAATGAGGATTTTTTTTTTAATTTAACAACACTTACATTTCATGTTTTGGGCTTCTTAAAAATCTTTAAAGAAGGGAAGCACTGATGACTCTGAATTCAGGGTCCAGGGACTCATGGCCAGCACTCAGGTGATCAGGTGTTCTGGTTAAGTGTGCAAAATGCTTAATTCATATTCCAAACACCAATGACTGCTCATAACCCTCTCAGGTAAAACATTGCCCTGCAGGACACATCCACTTTGCAGTTCATTAACTAAGAAGTTCTGTATTTCAAAGATAGGAAAGAAGGTCAAAAAAAACCTCAAAGAAAGAGCCTTTCCAAGATATCTTTCTGAACTACAACAATACCTTATTGTTAACACACATAGATTCATCCTTCCATTGTATTGTGTTTGAGATGTAGTCCCAAACTACATCTGAAGGCTTTGTGTCACACTTCATTTTTGAAATTAGTAACATCTGTATGTATACAGCAGCCCCCTGATATTTTTTGGTAGCAGAATGAAAACCTTTATCTTTGATGAAATCAAGTTTGAATTCATAGATTTTCATGGAAGTGAAACCATACACATGGATTATTTGGGCCATAAAAGTATTACACTCTCCTTATAAGAGATATTATTATTTAAAACCAGTTCAAAAGCTAATGACACAATCTGCTGGAATAGCACTGGGTGAAAAGAGGGGCTGGGCTTTGTTCAGAAAAGAGGTAGGAAAAGGAGCCTTTATTCCACTGGAGAATTACATTAGAATCATTGTCATGTGCTTACCGGAAAACCAAAATATTTCTCACAAGAATTAGCATCTACAGTCTCCTTTTACTTCATTTTGTTGTGGTGGAGAGGTAAATATACATACTAGGACTTTCTGAAAATAAATCTTTGACATGCTATTAACAGAATAAAGTCTTTATTAATTATGAGATGAAGTGTTATACAGTAAGAGTTACAGATGCTTCATGACACAAGTCTTACAACATTAAAGAGCGTGGAACAAACCACTACAGAAATGCATGTATGGGATATAATCTAATGAGTTCTTTTGACATTTATTTGGACACACAGGTGTCAGTCACCTGCAACTATTTTAGAAGTTCATATTTCAAAACACTGTTTCAGTTTTACTTCCCCTCCCATGAACAATATTAATGCTATGGGGATCGTTTTTTTCTTTTCAAAGTGCTTTGGGCTGGCGTCAGAAAGTACTTTAAATTTTAAGAGTGCCTCCTGTGCATCCCTGTCTAGCATGTCTAAGAGGAAACATTGTCAATCAAGTTTGACTAGAAGCCATACAGGTCATGAAAGCAGTTGCATAACCAAGCAGAGTGGACAGCCTTTGTATTCAAAAGATAATGCAGTGCCGCAGGTTTGAAAACAACAAAGCAAGGGAGGTGTGTTCAAAATCACATCTGAAGGAGAACAGAAACACCTACATACTTTAATCTCAGAAAAACATTTAGGATGCTGAATATCCCTCTCTACCTTCATAAAGACAAAAGAAGCCTAGTACAATTGGGAATGACTGCTTGTTTTGTTTTGCTGCTCCATTAGTTATAAATGCCACGTCTTAGGCACTGCTGCTGCTGTTTTGTTGCTGTGAAGTGACAGCTGAGAAAAATGATGATGCTAGAGATATGTGTTATGAATATACAAATAGGTGACAGACAACTGATTCCTGCAGACAGGAGTCTAGACATTTCATTTAATAAGTGCTTCTCCCTTTCCCTTTCCTTAAATCCAGCAGCCCACCAACTGTACAGCCTTACCAAATACCTCATACAATGTGCTTCTGGAACTCTACTGGTAATTAATGGTGTAGACATTATTACAGCCTGAACACACTCGACAGCCTCAGCAGCAGCATTGATCTCGCTGTCATCAAAGAAACTAGTCCAAGGTTCTTGAGCCTACTGGGATGCTGAATAGTCACCTCCAGACAATCCTGTTTTGTGTGCACAGAATAAATTCAACTATTGACAATGTCATATTTGTTATCGTTTTAACAAGAAATCCTAGTGAAAAAATGTAGTGAAAGAGAAAACATAACTACCACACAATATATAAAGAGTAACTTTCTTGAGAAGTTGCATATTAGTTCTAAAATACTGTAAAAGAGCTTCTGAACAATGCTGAAATGTAACAGACATTTGGAGTTTGGTTATGTTGACACATATACCTGCTACCCTGTCATGCAACAAAGGAAAAGGGTTTAAGCTAGCTAAGAGAGAAAAAAAATTCCTTTTTTTTTCTCCTTCTTTTAAACACAATTCAAAGCCAATCTCCAATTAAACTTGTGTATTACCAACTCACTTATTTAATTCATACCCAAAAGACATAGCTTCATACCCATAAAGAATATACTCTTCTATTGTGCTGACACTGAACTAAATGGAAAAAAAATTAGCATGTAACTGAAATAGAGTATCAAAAGTATGTTCACAGCATCAGTGTACCATTCTGGCACCTAGAAAGTGATAAGAACTAGAATGGTTTGGTCTTTTTGATTCCTTTCTGGGGCTTTAGGATAAGTTCTCCCTGCCACACATCGCAGTACAATTGTTTCAATTGCTCTTGAGAAAATAAAAGGATCGCAGTGATGGATAAATTTAAGCTTACGATTTCCAGCAATTTCAGTCTTCGTTATATTTCTACGGACTTTCTAATAATCCACTTCAATACCAATGTAGTCTTCTTTTCAGCATCTTTCCAAGTTAATAAAACCCACAAAATTAAAAAACCAAAAATGTTATAGCTTATACAATGACATATTTGAGGAGGCTGAACTATCTGAAGTGAAATCAAGGACTTGTCAACAGTACACTGCATTCAATAATGACATCAGGCATTTTTAGGAGTCCTACAACCATTGGAGGGCACAGTTATATTATACTTAGAATTGTAAACTTGGTATGGCCATCACAATAATAAGTACCTACAGATAACAAAGAATCCCACCCAGTCTAGAGCCTCCTTGCCTGCAAGCTCATGAATGCCAAAAGGAACAAGAAGACTGCTTCTATTATGGTGTTCTCTATTATTAGACCATGTCTTGTATCTGCAAGAGAAACCTTTTTTTTTCATGTATTTATAACCACAACTAAATTTCCTGAATACCCTCATTCCTGAGTAGTGTCATTGTTTTCATGACACACTGTGCTAACTAGAAAAGCTCAGAAAGAATCCATATACAAACAGAAGCACCCCAAGAAGAATTTGATATATAGACAAAGAGTACAACACAGAAGGTTTACACCATCAACACCTGGTTTATGCCTCAGTCAAAAGTTCTTGTCACCACTAACAACCAACAATTAGTGCCAATCAACTTGCGTCAGCATAAAACTGTTTCTTGAGAACACTATAAAACTTGGTTGATAAACAATTTTGATGTAGAATACTTAGAGCATCTGAAAGCATGACTTGAATTTACAGAAAGTCTTGTTTTAACAGTATCATATAAATTAAAAAGGCTTAAAAATGAGACATATGATAGAGCTCAAGGCTACCATCTTAGTATGGTTGTACCTTTTCTACAGCAGCACATGAACCATCTCAAAACACATATTATTCAGAATATGTGAATTCAAAATAATCAGAATTCAAAATATTCAGAATATTCAGATCTTGATGATTTGGAAGAAAAATAAAATAATTTCAGAAAAAAACCCCCTGTGGTGCCTAAGCAACAATAAATTCTGAAGAAACCAAGGTGCTGACGCAGAGGTACCACATCTCTTCACTGACCGCATACAAGCAAGACAAACTTCCAGAACAACCAAGTGAAAGGCTGTACCTACAAATGGTTACAAAGGTCAGGGGACAGAACAGAGGAATCACTGTCCTCAGAAGCAGTAACTCAAAGTAAGAGATCTGGATACTGACTCATAATAATTTGGATATTATTCCTTGGACAGCATGGAAGTATTGTACTAAATGTGGAAAACAAAGAAATCTGGAGAAGACAGAAAGCAAAATTACTTTGGCTCTGATACTGATGAGACTAGTACTGGAAAAGCAAAGGAAATGTAGGATTCCCCACCTCAAGAACAATGCCGTAAAAATGGGAAATGTTTGCAGAAAAAAACCCAATGTATTGGTGGGTTTTTGACTAAAGAATCACAGTGACAGAATAAAGAAGCCTTTATTTACCAAGAAAATTAAAGGGTAATTTGATTGAAGTACACAAGTGAGATATCAAAGGGAATAGAAGGGTCCTGAATTTAGGGAGGCAATGAAGGAAAAGAAACTGAAGATGGTCAAATGCAAAACAGGTGATTTTTCTTTTCTTAAATGGCACAATTTCTGCTTGAAAGAAGGTACTAAGGGTCACCATTTTTGCAATTTATGTACACGAAAGCATAAATTTCATCAATTGTTTTGGGGGTTTGCGGTTTTTTTTTTTTAAGAGAATATACTACCAGCTCAAACTTTTAAGAGACAAAAACTGAAAACATAATGGAATTTGTATCAGTGTTAAAAAACTTGAGGAGTTTTATGGCTTTAAAACCTGGCATGTTTAGAAATGTTCAATGCAAATAAAGTACTATTACCTGAACAATTTTTTTTCTGTGCATAAAGTGTTCTATGCAAGATACCCATTTTCAAAACTTATGTGTAGTACTTTCACAAGTGCAAATGTCATTTGGCAATCTTTGTAGTTTTACTGTAATAGCAAAGGAACATTCTTTCATTTGATGAGCTGAAAGTGCCTCAACAGATCAGCACATTGGTACGAACTAAAGAATTACCAAATGTATAAAGCCTGTGTTCTCTTTACTTCAAAGTGAAGAGAAAAAAAAAGGCAAGATATAAGAATAATAACATAATAAACTCTTAGAAATCAAACTTCTTATGTTTCAAAAGACATAAATCACCTAATTAACACTGAAATGAATTGTCTTTTCTCTGACATGAGCAGTGAGAACAGACTGAAATTTATGGCAGCAGAAATGAACCACTGGGATAAGAGCAGAATGAACAATCAGGCCAAAAATTCAAAGGCTCTCCTCATAAATTACTCCAAAATAAGTTTAGCATTTCACTTATGTTTTATATCAATTTTTCAGTAAGATACAGGACCTAGAAATCCAGTTATCACAAAGAAGCCTGATGATGCAGAATTGTATTTGCTGTTCAGAGAAGAAAAACAGCTGACCCTGTGCTGCATCAATTTGTGAAAAGTCAGTTCTTCACAAGAAGAGTATTTTCAGTCAAATCTAGAATTTTGTAGGGCCAAAGAGATTTATTTTGAAATAGGTAGCTCCTGAGTAATGGAAGTGGTAGGATTTTTTTGTTGTCCATTTTTGATTCTGCTTATCACCTTCTAAAAGGAACCAAGTTTTTCAATGTATTTGAAAAAGAGAACTTCAAAGAAAGGACATCAAATCTGCAGAGAGCACTCACACGGAAGATAAAACACTTCCTGTAATGACCTGTGAACCCGAGTACAGGTAGCCCACCTTCGCTTCAAGGGCTCAGTACAAAGACAAAGCAACAAAGGAAGACAAATTGATCAAACCATTCAAGATGATGTCAATCTCCAGCAGATATCATATAGCCCTTGTAAAATGCAGTTACCTTGGAGGGGCTTAGAAAATGGCCTAAATTAAAATTCTATGAGTTCGCATAACATTAATATACATTTTAAAAAATAAATAAATGAAGGATTGCTTATATGGGATTTAAGGAAGTTAACACAAGAAACTAATTAATTTATCATATAGCTTTACGCTGTTAATAGGCTGCTGTGTAATAAATATTTAGTTGTACCCTGAAGTAATTTTAACAAGCCAAGGGATTCAACACTTCTTAAGAGTCTTCTGAACTTCAGTTAGTAAAATATGGAATAAGGGAACTTTTCAAGAAGGAGGAAAATGTGACTGGATAAGCACCTCTAATGTGGATATGCACCTGTGGTGCTCTAAAAGGCATGAGATTAACACAATATCCTTTCTTTTGTCAGTTCCTAAATCATGAGACATTTTATACTCCCATTCTAGGATTAACTGGAAAGGAGATTGAGCTAGCTGCCTAGGAGACCTGAGAAGCAGTAAAATGGAAATTTAACTAGTTCCCTACTTTGGAATGAGAACAACTCGTGAGACACACACAAATGTGTTTCGATATGCAATCAGAATGGAAAAAAACAAAAGTGAAAAGGAACTCCCTACAAGAATTCAGGTGGTATTCCAAACAGCTACAATTTGTGAAGATATTTTATTTTTAGCTCTAGTAACCTGACTCTGTTTTCATAGATGAATGGAAGATTCTGACAGCAGTCAAAAACAGGAAATAAAGCATATGTGAATGAAAATGGTAATCTGCTGCTTCCATGAACAACTTATTCTGTAGACAGAAATTTTTTATGAAAGACTTGGAATTTGCATAAACCCATCAAGGAGCCTCCTTAAAATGCCTATGAGAAATTGAGCTATCTTTTCCTTTCAGATGTGGGGGATAACTTTGAATAATTCATTCAGATCTATACTGAAAATTGCTTTACACAACTCTAAAAGGATTGCCATATCTACTTTGAAAACAAAGTATCTAGCAACAACCTTCACGGGAGTAAATAATTAACACAAGAACAGTTTTAGCCTTTCTTTTCCATTCTTCTTGGTTTAGTGGAAGAAGAAGAACTCAAACAGCATAAAAGTATTTGATACATGAAGCGTCACAGTATCCCTCTGAGTTAAGTAAAGATAATTAAACCACAGAGGTAAGTCTCTGGGCACCACGGACTGCTGAATCTTCAGGTTCATGGCATTCTGTGCTAGTCCTCATCCATACTTTGCTCAGAACTCAAAAATAGTTTTATGGAATAAATCAGTCATAGAAATAACATTGTAAAAGGAGACACACACTAAATGATTTAACATCTGGAACCATTCAATCCCAGGAGATACTTTTATTACACAATTCCAGAGGTTGCCCCATGTAATCATTAGGCACTGGTTAAACAGACTAGCAGCATTCCCTTTCCATAGATTAGAACTCAGTCTTCATTTTCTTAAACAGCTATAAAAAGTTGTAGACACTCTAATGTTTTTCTTGCAAGTATTTTCCATTTATTCATTAATTATATCCTTGAAATATTTTAGGCTGTATTATTACCATTTCACAAAATGTAACTATTAGCAATCCAAGAAATTAATCTAATGCATGCAAAAATTACTTTTTGCAGATCCCAAACAGTTTACAAATGACTATCTGGATCATAAAGATGCACTGAAGTCACAGAACATAAGACCCTCTGGTATTCTCTGTTGTATTTCCTTTCAAGAAACCAGCAATCTGCAAATGTGGATGTGAAATTGCTTTTGTTCAGATAAACAAGAATGGTTTTATTAATTATTTTCTCTTGGCTAATTCAACTACTCTCTACACCGTAGTTCATCTGTGGGCCATATAAAGATCTTGGTCAGGACCTGGGCTTTCTAGTAACAATTTATCCTCCCTTTTCACCATGAACTTATGTATGGGTTTCCTAAGATGTGACTTTAGCCTTACCAAAAAAAAAAAAAAAATTGTTGCCTTTCAGCATCCCCTACAACCAACATAATCTATTATATTCTACTAGCTACCAAGTCTAGGAGAAAGGCGAATACATGCAAGGGTGTTTAATTTAGCTATTCAGCTATACTTCAAGTGGCACTAAGCACTGCAGAGTTGTACAGAAATTAAAATGCATACATGTCAATAGTCTAATCTGTATTTGTGAAGTCAAACTAGGTCCTCTTTTTCTGTTGAAGGACCCTGTTTTCATGTAAAGTAAGCCGTACATTTGTCCACACTCCCTATTCCTTTGTTAAAACTTCCCACAAAACCTTTGCTGAACCTTCCTATGGATAACTTCCCTAAATTCATAGGTAATAAATAAATAGTAACACAAACAGATGCCTGACGTAGATGATTCTGTATATAACTCTGATTTACATATTTTCCTTTTCCAAACTTATCTATCTTTAAACATCCTGTTTAACTATAGCACAAACTTTTTTTTAGATTGAAATAGGTATGAAACCAGTATAAGCAGCACCATGTAGAAATGCTGAGTATATGTAATTCTTATTGCAATGCTGGGTGATACAATGATTACCATCTCTCAGGCACAAGCCCTAGGTACAGCAACACGTATAGGATACAAACAGGGATATCCATGTGTGTTCACTCAGTGCACTCATTTTAATCCCGAGAAGCTGATAAATTTAGAATGGGAAAAAGCTATTTAAAGGTTAATTTTTCAACAGCTAAGGATAATAATACAGATTTTAAAACTGTATTTGTGCGTGCATAGGACAGAGATACTTGTATCTTTGCAAAGACTGACAGGCTCAAGGCTGATCTACTTTTGAAAGCAGAGCATGATCCATTAAAAAAATCCATGCAGCTCCTGTCACATCCATTTTCCTACCAAAATAAGACTCATTTGTAAATTATCAAATTGGTAAAGGAGTAACATTAAAGTGGATAAATGCACTTGATTCTGTAGACTTTTCATTAAAATCATCTAAATTTCTACTAAGCTCTCACACAGCCTTACAGTATAATCAGAAATTTAAATAGTCCTCTTTCTATCTTTAGCCAGGAGAAGTGATAGAGTTTTAAAAACAAAAAGATAATCTTCTTAAACAGGATGAAGCAATCATACTTAACTGTAAAATAACCATGCAGCTGTTAATAAGACATAAGTCAGCTCTTATGCCAAATTATTTTGTATTTTAGTAAGTACTGTAGCACATTTAGATAAGAACATTGAATCATTTGACCTAAAGCTACAGATACACATCTCACAATAACTTTTTTCTTGAATTAATGCATACGCAGTTAAAGCAAACAAAGAAGACAAAACTTTTTTTTGAAGACAAAACTCAGGTGAAGTCCATCAAAGCATCATTCCAACACACAAAATGGCATTTAAACTGCATTTGTCATTACTGAGACTCAAGTTTTACTGCTGTTTTGGTAAAAAAGTTAAACTAAAAATTCTCATCAGTCAGTTCAGCAGTTTCCTAGTAGCTAAAATCAACCAAATACATAATAAAAGCAGAAAAGTTCTAGGCTGACAGTGCAGGCTGCATTACATAAGAAGCATATAAACACTTCCACTACTTAAAATAATCAAATATTTTTAATATTTTTCAACTTCCTCTCTGGCTTGTTCCTTTTTCAAAACAAAACCTCAAATACAGAAATTAAATTGTTATTGTTCTATTTAGAAAGGAAAGAAACAATGAACTAACAAACTTGCAGTTTCTCATTTCTGAAAACTACTACTAACTGACAGGTAATCTGCAGAATGAGTGATTTTAAGAGACTGGCCCCTCCATTGTTCACAAAATAGACTCCAAACAATTCATTTTGTTCTCTGTTCCTCCAAATACCACACAAGAATCTTGCCTGACATTCTGCCTATGTTTCTTCAGCAACAAATGTCATGAATGCATTGTTCAGATCTTAATGTTTAGCCTACAGAGGAAAAAGGCAGTACAGTTCTGAAGAAAAAAAAAAATCTGAAAATTCATGCATATACAAAGTTGAGCTTTTAAGAAGTATATATGAGTAGTCTGAATTATGTCACACTTGTAAATAGATCAGATGGAAAGTCTGTGCAAGAGTAGTATCTTTCTAAACAAAAGTAACTAATGCACTGTCAGAGACTGAAATATTATATTTTATGACTTAAACATTTTCATGAAAGACTTTTGCCTATTATAACAAAACCATATTACATGCATCCTAAAGCGGTAGGTGATGCCACACTGTAAGGCCTTGTTTCTTTTTGCAATTCACCATGGACAGCATAAGCTACCACTCCAAAAGCTCATTCTCGTTTATTTTTCACTAGACACTCAACCACATCTCTGGCAATACTACAGGAATTTTAGACAAGACATGCCAATAGCCAGAACAGCTGTTTCAGAGCCCTGATAACCTCCAATTCCTCACTGTAACACTCCTATGCAGAGTAGAGCAAGTGTAACCAGAAGAATCAAATGCTAAGAAAGCAGTATATATATGGATTTAATGAAGGCAAGGAACATAGGCCTTTCTGGACACTCAGATGGAACAGAAGTTATGAAGCATTTATTCCAACAGCCTAGGAAAACACTGTTTACACCCGAAGTAGAGTTTTGTCTCTTTGAATAAATTCAGATAAGGTCTGAGGGCTAAGACATATAAGCACTGTATAGGGAAATAGCCACAAAAACAAAGGCAGCAGTCACTTGGATAACTAGGGAGGAAGGGAAGTAAAGTAAGGTTTGAAGTCCAACTCCATCATGAAAAGAAAAACAGAACACAGAACTTCAACAAAAATCATGAAACAACATTAGAGGAGTAATTACTGCAAATAGAGTTTTGGTAAGAACAGCTGCATGAAATTAATTTTAGGCTGTCTGCAAGGTAGGCAGCAATTTTTCAGTTAGAAATTTTCAGTTTATATATGAAAGCACCACAGATTTCTATATAACATTTTTACCTACCTTAAAATAAAATGTGTTTTTAGGCAGCTGGATAAGCGGTTCAAGAACTCTTTTTTGAATTAATATCTGTGTATTTATATGAGTGCAAGTTTTAGCAGTATCGGTTGACATTCTAGGCTTTGCAGAAAGTCATCAAGTTTCTGGCTAAAGAATATTTTATGGCATTCTCTTCAGCCTGAGCAAAAGCTTAGCAACACACCCCTCTCTTCACTGCACGCCCAAGAAAGCCACGTGTATTTTCTAACCTTACTCTGCACTATGCACTACAGAGACTGCAGGATCAGGTACAGGAGAAATGGCCAAGCATTCTAAAAGGCAGTTCATTGTTCCTAACACTATTTCCATGTGGATTTTTCCTTTCAAAACCAAACCAAGACTCCTCATTTACTCATATGTTTATGCTGCTACAAGTAGCAAGAGAAAATCACAGGAACATCATTTATTACAGAGTAATACCTGATGAAGAGTAACTCCACTATAGTATTTATCATCTCCTTTCATGTCCTTCCAGACATTAGCTACCAAACATGGCCACAGTAAGCATCTGTCCACTCTGTTTAGGTCAGGTTTTCTTAATCACTATCTACTATTTTTGGAAGTTTCTCCTTCCTTAAGATCATTGTCAAATTACAGGAGAAATATACAGATATCTGACAATATTTAGCACAATTCAATGCTTTCAAACATTTACACCAGTCACCTCTTTTTAAATAAAAACTTGAAGATGTACAAGGGAATTATGTTATCATATGTAACCATAAATTGTTTTTTCTATTACTGAATATTCCTTCAGATAAGACAAGTGGGAGAGACCACCAGAGGTTTTCCAAACAGTAATTTTTAATTGTTCAAATCACTATTTGCATTATTTTTTTAAATTTCTCAGCATCTATTCCCTTATGCAAATAAATATACTAAAAGAAGCAGTCAATGCATACCCACGTAATGATGCAATACAGAACACTGTTTGAGCAACTGCTCTAAGCACTTTGTGCAGCTTTTGTGACAACATATTCTTGAATCAGCCCCTTTAACTTCATGAACACGGTGGACCACAACTGCCAAGTTTGTCATTGAAAAGAAACAGCAATGGAGCCATGCCAATGAAGTTCAAAAGTCAAGGAGACACCAGAGACTCAGAAAATGGCTTGAAAATGTGTTTTTTGAGATCTCAGGAGAAGCCTCACACATTTTGAGGAATTCAGAGCTAAATGTAAGAAAATGCAAACTCCACAACTTTTCAGGAAGATTTCTTACCCAATGCTTCTGCACGGCATCATACTCAGATCTACCATCTCCAAGCAACCCCAGCCTTTCCCCAGGGAGCCTAATTTCTCTTCTGTTCTCAGATGCATCTCACTGTACACATTATGTTTCTTCCCTTGTCATCAGGCACTTTGCACCACTGCTTAGGCTTTCTCAAACCCACAGTGCTCAGTTTTTGCTCAGTGCAACTGTCTGGGGAAAGGCAGCTGCTCCTGCAAAAGCACAGTGGTGATTCCCCTGGCTTCTTGTCCTTCCCTCCAAGTTTGCTCCTCTTTTGACTGTTTCTGCTTACTGAAAGCAGGCCACTTTTTCGTTCTGTCTGCACAATTTTCCATGAAAAAACCCCACCTGGTCCTGCCTAGGACAATACACACTGAAGAAGTTAGTGCTGACAGCAGATCATCCAGAAAACTAGTTGTGGAGAAGCCGTATTTTTGCCCTGACCTGCTGGGTCTCTTCAGACTAGCCTTTCTTCTCTCACTCTGCCCCTTTGATAGTGGCTTCTGAAAAACTGAAAAATACGAAAGCTGCTTTTAGAAGGTCATGAAAATAAATGCTGTTGTGTTACTGATAACAGAGCATAGAAACATCCAACATCTTGTCTCTGGAAGGAGGTGTCGAAGAAAACACGTGGATAAGGACAATTCCCCACAGCACACCTCTAAGCAAACTGCTTCTTAAGGACCATTCATATCAGAGGTTGTATCTGTATCTTAGGCTTAGTCTTTCCATTCATTAAACATTTTGAAAAACATAATTGAAAACACATCAACTATTCCTTGTAGCCTGATCACTGTGCATCACTGCTAGAAGGAAACTGACCAAATAAACTGTTTACATCAAAATGGTTTCTTAACCCTAAAATTTGCTCTATACATAAAGTGCATCCCTGACTGTATTCATCCTAACAGAATTTTAAAAACCCCAAAATAGTAACAACTATTAGCAACTATTTCAAAAGAACTTTGATAGCACTGATTAAACCTAGCAACTCTCATTTCATCATTAGGTTCCTTTAAAAATAGATGGACTTGCACAACCATGATTTTGCTGTGAAAGTATCTTCTAGATGTTAAGATAGGAAGAGCAAACTGTGCTTTAATAAATAAATACACTAAATCTCAACTGCAGAGGAAGCTAAATTAACCCCTCTGGGGTTCTCATCTCTGTTGTTTCGCCAGTTTTGTTTTTTGTTTGCTTGCATGTGATATAAATATTGAAATATTTGGCTCAAAGTACTCCTGAGTATACACAGGAGACTTGCAGAGCCAGTTCAGTGTCAGGCAGAGGAAAAGGAGAGCAAATGACATCCTGTCTGCTTATGTAATTTTTTTCCAAAGTTTGCTTCCCACAGTTGGGATTTAAAATAGTATCTTAGCTACATTGTAGAAGCAGAGTATTCTAAGTTCATAAGAACTTTATTGTTTACCACAAGATAAGTATGTAGTAGATAATTAGAAGAAATAAATTAATTGCCCTGTACCAAATTCTAAATTCATCGTTACACATTTTCCCACATACTTTAACTCAAAAGGAGAAAACATGCCTGCAAATGGAAAATAAACCAGAACACTGGTCTTTGTCAGAACATTTATTCAGGCTTAGGCAATTTCCCTAAATGCTGAGATAATACTGCAATGTGTGCAGGATTACTACATACTTCAACGCAAGTTTAAAACATTTTTCTTCACTTAAAATGCATTACTGGTTCAAAGGATCAGCAGCTTAGTTTTACTGTACTGCAAGCCAGTGTGCCTATGTAACAGTGAAACAAGTCTTTTTCTGTGTGCAGTATTTAAAAAGTTGTCAATATTGAGTGAAAAACTGTTTAAGTTCTCAGATGACTCTTATTTCAAGTCATTACAGACTCATTCTTCTCCATCGAGAAAAATCATTATTTTGCTTATTCTGACATCACACCTATGTTATCACTGATCATAAAGAGCTACATGTTAAAGCTATTTTAAGTCAACTTTCATTATTTCCTGCAGCCCAAACATCCTGTCACTGGGGAAACATCTGTGGGCAGGAATGCAAATTATTGTTTGTATCTAAGGGGGCACAAAAGAAAAAAGTGTAATAATCTGCCTTTGTTTTTCAAAAATTCTGCAAATAAAGTATTTCTGAAAACAGAAATTTCACAGTTCTGCTAGACTGAAACAGTTTGGGGTTATTGTTTCGTGCCATTATTTTCCCTTTTTAGTGTGTTCCATAAAATCCAAAAAGTTACCAGAATTCAAATACACTTAACAACTGAATGCTGATCAGGACTAAAATCCCCATCTCCCAAACAATACCAAGGAACTTCTAAAGCCCATCGAGTTCCTGAATACTTTTAAAATGCTAACATAGACAGAATTTAAAGCTCTATGATAAACAAACAGAAACTGTTTTGAGTTCTGAATACTTTGGTAAATCAGCAGGGAGGAAGGGCAACCTCCAAAACAATGGAATGCATATTATAAATGTTTAGAGCTTGCCTAATCCAGAAGTGACACCAGTATGAGATAACATGTACATTCATATTACTAGGGTTGCTTCAGTATCCTTCCTAGCCAATATTTTTATTTCTAGTACGAGAACGGGTCAGGTCGCTTTGAAGGCCTGCTAGAATTTTAGTTCATGTAGCATAATGGGATAATTAATGAACCAAATAATGTACCGTTTTAACTTCCTTTGGACTGAAACTCAAACACAACATCAACACAAAAACCCAAAAAATCTTTAAAAAACCAAATAACTAAAAAAAACCCCAACAAAACACACAAAAACCCCCAAACTTCAAACAAACAAACAAACAAACAAACAACTTCACAAAACAACAACAACAAACCCTGAACAGGTCATCCAAAATAAAAACGAGACAAGTATCTCAAGTTTTGAGGTAGTGGCAGTTCTCTAGTAAAATTGTATATCTCTCCTTTCAATATTCTTTTTGGAGGTACAGATACATGTAACATTTTGATTTATCCAAAGTATTTATAAAGAAGCATGGTAACAAACTTAATCCTACAAGCTGCCTTCACTTAACTATATACTCTTACACATCTTGCATTTCCAGGTTGTTTTGGAGAAAGAGCTATGAGGTAACTCTATCTGCATGAAAAAATAACTCTCCACTGACCAAAGATCATGCACAATCCTGTGCAGTGCAACACTGTAAGCGAAGATAATTATGTTGTATTCCTGGATGTACAAACTGTAACAAACCCAAGTCACTACCTTGTTGATACAAGCTACCTGATGTGGACCCCAGTTTTAAGTATGTACAGTTAATTAGGAATATCCAAAGGTATTCCAGGAAGGAGTCAGAGATACTCATGCAAGAGAAATAGTTAAAGAACAATTGCTACAACAAATTAACATATAAGAAAACACATTAAATAAAACAAGACTTTTTTTCATATTAGAACACATTAGAAATTATTATATGAAATAACAGACAAAAGCTTCAAAAGCTTGTTAACTTCTTTTGAATTATCCTCTTTAGCACCCTGAAAAAGAACATGTTTCTATGACAATGCATTAACTTTTTCTTTCAACACTATTGTTGAGAAGATGTTCTGTATTTGTGGAGGGAAGCACCACTCAGAAAAAGTGAAATAATGGATGTGTTGTTCACTTAGAAAATTTTAAACAAAAAAAAAAAATCTATTGAGTAAACATTCATAAAATTTTAAAAAATGAAAGATACAATTTAAAAAATCCTTCCAGTTTATATTTTAGGGCTATAACTCACACACGGACTACAAAATTATCTTTCCCATTATGAACTCCATTTTCATTTTCATAATTAGCTCTGTCTCATAAAGTGGCTCTTTAATCCCACTTGCTATATTTTCACTTTGCTGTAAACATACTACCTCTCCTTTTTATTAACTTGGCTAATTAACCATCAGCTTGGAAATATATACATAAGTCTTACAGATTTCTTTTGCAGTTTATTTAAACTAACATGAGCATGCTACTTTGGAATAATATCATAATTATGTAACCAAATTAAGAGTTTTAACATAATGCTCACAACTTTAAATAGGAAATGAAGGATTATCAGTTTGGGAAAAACAGGTTGAAAAACCATTCTTATGCAGAACTGTACAAACTTTTTTTTTCCTCTTTTTGTTGACCACAAACATGACCTATCTGCATATGACCTTTCACAAATAGATTTCTACTGATCAATATCATCCTGGATACTGGAAGTGGAACTGCAGAATGCTTTAGTGACTGTGTATTCATTTGACCCAATATTTCAAGTATTTGCATTGAACACATGGAAGTTTCAATTCAAAGCTATGATCAAACTGCATCTTTAATAAATACGTTGTCAAAGTGCCACATACAAAGATCTGATGCAAAGTTACAAAATAACAGTACATACGAAAAGGCATTGTAATAAATTATTTCCATGCGACAGCAAACTTCAACTCTGAGGATTAATCTAGAAGACACATCAAATTCACTATCCTTCTTATGCCTGGCTACTCCCAGTTATTAACATCATGCAAATTACCTGGACCATGCAATGCATATCCCTATGTATTTTCTATGCATTTAAGTGGTCTATGTGTCTCCAATTTTTTCTTAAAGCAATTTTCTAAGAATATATGGAAATATTTTTAATATTATTAGTTAATATTAATTTTAATATTAATAGTTATTCCAAGACAACCTTTACAAAATTTGAAGGTTGCCTATCCCTGATCCATTTCAAATTAGATATGCAAGTATACATGACTTACAACGACTCCTTTTGACTAATATAGATATAGAAGTACTCTGACAACAGATTAGCAGGGATGTTGGCTCTGACAAAGGAGTGGAAAAACATGAGAGGAGAGATGCAATGAGATCCAGAAAAACAGAAATCTGTCTACAGACTTAATTGCTGGGGGAAGTGAGCCAGAGCTACAAGTCAATAATGTCAAACTCAATGGGCAGGCATTCTGTTTTATCAAAGAAGACAGCTTTTAGCTGAAGAAAACTGACCACATCCCAAACAAGACATTTATACATGTTCCATTATTTAGTTATATAAATAAGGAATTTCAAGTCCTCATTTTCCTTGTACCAATACATGGACTATTGCTTAGCTCTGGTAAAAACAACCCCATCCCTCAACTTCTGTTTCCTAACTCACAAATACTGAAATTTAATTTTGGTTTAATCCAATTTTAAGAATACATTATCATTATCAATTGATTAATTTTTGTATAAAATCACATGTCCTTACAAGTGAACATCCTGCTCTGCATGTACACGTGTTTTGCAAGTAATTATCAAACTCGGTGATTATCCTATTCACAAAGTGTTTAATTTTTTTCTCTTTCAGACACACTATAGTAGATTTGAGGTATTTGCAGCTAAGATTCTAAAATAAACCAGTTTCATCAAGCAACAGGGCAATTCACCAGGAAATAAAAACATCATGCAGGGACCAAGCAAATCAGTACCTTCATTTACAATGTGTGAATCCTTCAAGCAGGAAAACCAATTATCAGGTAAAAATAGATCTGCACACAGCCAGGATGGCTTCAAGCTCACTGGGGGCTTGAATGTGCAATGACCAAAAAAACTCCGAAAAGCACACACGCACACAGAGCGGCAGAAACGTTTATATAAAGCTAGGAAAGCACACATTTGGAAATGGCTGCCAATGTTCTTTGGTAGGCAGCAGGAGGCAATAACACTGGGATGAAAAAGCACAAATACAAAAAAAAAAACCCTTTAAACAAAGCAACATTCCCCTCATATCTCAGACACAAGCAAAGTTTTCAAAGAATGCCCAGCATACACGGCATCCAATGGTAAAGAGACATCTCCTGTGCTAAACAAAGGCAGTGCTCTGCTACATGTCTTCATAAACAGAGCTGAAACCTAGATTCAAATATGCACCACTGAAACCACATTCAAAGATTTCCAGAAGGAAGAAGATGAAGACTTAGGCTATTATCTGAACATCTCAGAACTGGAGGTAGGTCTGGACTGAATTTTAATTCGGGAACATATACTTACAATTGGCTAACAGAAAGAAAACTGTCAGTGCATTAAGTTTTAACACTCAAGGTCTTGCAAAACTGTATACTCATTAAGAGATACAAATCACTAGCCCTAAATCAGCTCTGAATTACACTTAGAATAAAATCTTGGCATTCACATTTACAATACTGAGTTTATTCTGGTTTTTTGTTATTAATGTTTACACTACAGGTAGTAAAAAATTAAAAACTACCTACAGCATGGAATTAATTTAGTTGTGTAAATTATAGTGTATATTTCTGGAGATATTTAGCAAGTTAAAATCTTTGTTTTGTAACCTCCATCTGTATGTGTCCCCTGCCCTGACATACAATCGCAGGCATTCAGATAACCTCTCCGTATGTTTATCTAGTTACAGCAGCTTTTCTTAAAACCCTGCACACCCTCTGCCATGTAATCCTCATTGAAGGGCTGATTTTGGTCCTGCTTTTTAGTTTTTCTAAAGACACAGATAATGCTTCACCTCCAATGTCAATGGTCATTTACTTGTATTTTCTTACTCTGAGATGGACTTCAATGATACTAAATTTCAGTACTTTTTCTGGGCATTAAAACTTCTCTTTTTGCTGAGATTAAAAAAAAAAAAAAATCCAATTGTTTCCTTTTCATAAATTCCAGTCATCTAAAACAAGGTTTAGACATACCACCTCCTGCCCCTGCATCCTGTATTGACACATTTGCTTCTCCTCTTCCCTCTAATATGCTACTGAGCCTCTTCCAAACCAGATTAGACACCCTTCATGCATAGCTACCGATCATCATAGGCTATGATGACCTATGAATCCCTAGGTCATCATAGGGATTCATGATTACCTATTCATGAATCCATGAATAGGTAACACACATTCAATATATTCTGGTCTTCAAATTATAAGCACATTCCTTTTAAGATATTTTAAGCATGTCTCAGAGAAACTTTTTCTTTACAAAGTCACTGAAATATTTCATACAATGAAAATACTGTCACTCTTTTTATCCAGAAAGCCAGTGCCAACCAAAACATGTAGGGATGGAGGATTACTGTTCTTTATGCCTTGTACTAATATTCAGACTGTATTTTGTTCTAAGAAAAACAGAATTAAACTTTCTATTTAGTGTCAGATAATTTAAGAAGTCAGTATTTGTAATCACAGTAATTTGAGAATTTTAAGAATTCTTGCTCTTGCAATACATTAAAAACATAAACATAATTCTCCCTGAGCTAAGTGTAAGAGAAGTGGCGATCAACAACGAATCACATTCCGAACGAGCCAGCCTTGCATCGATCGGCTCCAGAGATGATTCTGCAGCTGCCCCAGCAACAAGCAGAGGAGCCAGGCCAAAAGACCAGAAAAGAAGCCCAAAAGCAGGTCAAGGCTTGCGAGCCAGAACTTGGCATCTGGATCTTACAGCTGTCAGGGATACTTATGAGAGAAGTCACTGTTGTCTACAGATTTTGAAAACAGTTGGGGAACAGGAAGAGGAAAAAGAAAAAAACAAATCTATCTACAACTATTATGAGCCAAGCTGGAGCGGAAATGCTATACATGCCACCACTTGTTCTGTCACAGCACTGTGATACCAAGCCACTCCACCAATGAGGAAAGGATTATCTGCACAGAAATACAGTTTTGTAGTGATGTGGAATATTAGACTTAAAAAGAGATTTTTTTCTGGAAAAGAAACATGAGTGAACAAGATGGACATAAAACTAGACAACTGCTCCTTTTAGTGTATGTGCTTCAAAATACAACATTTTGCCGTACTGCTTTTTTAAGGGGGATAGCCTGTCAAATTTTCCTTAAAACTCTCCATTGTGTAATTACTTCCAGCACCAGCAAGAGCTCCAATATATAATGAACTGTTTTGTTGTCAAGTTGTATGTACTTTTTTTAAAAAAAAAAAAAAACCCCCCCCCCCCCCCCCCCCCCAAAAAAAAACCCACCAGAAAACCCCACAGTTTATCTAGAGATTACTGAGAAAATATGAAGCTGCACTGTCTTTATTAGGGACTCCATACTATTTCATGACAGACATAAAACTCAGAATGACAACTGCACATTTCAAGAATCATTAAACAGAATTTGCAGTATCTAAACGAAAGAGACTCAGACCAAGAACTCCAGTTCTGCAAAAATTAATTTAAGTGCATATGCAGGCAAAAATCCAAAGCTAGTGGCAGTTTTTGGGAAAGCTGTCTCCACAGATTCTGTACTGACAAGCCAAGCAACTGCCAAGCAATGTTTCAAAACAAAAGAGAGACTCTTGGAAAGTGCCAAAAGAGATGTTATATTCTGCCATTACAACTCATGCTTTATGAAAAGGAAAGAGAGGACACTTGTACTGGGATTCTCATTGGCACTGTGAATCAGGCACATTCCGTCCTAAGCAGATTCCCAAGGAAATATGCACGCTAGCATGACTGCAAAAATGAAGAAATGTTCAGCTGTGATGAAAATCAAAAGAAAAGTGGAAACAAAGGCAAAGCAACTGATGTCCAAAAAATGTATAGTTCTGTCAAAGAGGTGCTTCCAGCAGAAGTCAAATGAACAGCAAAACTCTTAAAACACACAATTTGGCAGGATATTTGAATTTATTTTCTCCAATCTATTCCTTGTAATCAGCCTCTGTGTTTAGTTGTAGATTGAGATACTTTCTCTTATTTAATTTTCTGAGTTTAGAAGAACTAGTTAGCTCATTATATTCTTGACTTCGTAGTCTGATATCCATCTCCTGAACGTCACACTTCCATCTGTTTTTCTTGGATCATATGAAGCGTCAGAAAACTGTCTCAAGGCTCCCTTCTCGAGAACAATCTCCACTGTTATACAAATAAGCCCTCTAGTGGTAAAACGACTTGTGAGACCCACCATATTCAGAGTTTCTGTGCACCCCCTGAACAAGTTAAAAACCTTATTCTCATAATACCTTTTAACTAAAGGTGAGCCACTAATAGCATATCTACAATATCTTTTGAAAGGTATTCATTGAAGATGACAAACTTTATCTTGGGCATGAGTGGTGGCTTTGTTACTGAAACCAGAGATAAAAACATAATTATCAACACAGAATAGAACTGTCAAAGGTACAGAACAAATTTAGCATAATGTCACAGAACTCTCCAGATTTTATAATTGTTTAAGAAGTATGCCAATACAAAGATAATGAACTCCACCGCACACTAGCACTTAATTAAGCCCTTTGATTACCAAAATCACATGTGAATGCTTGTGTTCTTTTCATTCTAAGCTGCATTTCCTTTCTCTTCCCCAAGAATATTTATTCTCTAGTTCTAAATATTAGTCAGTGACCTGATCACAGAAACCACCTCCAACACTGACCTATGTTTGTGGCAGTGATTTGCATTATAACCGGCCAAACATTGCCAATGCATCAGATACTTTATCTGAAGCAACTCCGTTTCACACACTGCCAGACTTAACACTGTCAAAAATTTCTAAATATTATGCTAACATTTCATAACAGAAGACTAACATGCTATCTAGTTTTAAAATAAAACAGTTATATTTTATATTAGCAAGCATGGGCAAAAACCACCCATCCACATACTTCTCCTCTTACTTTAACACAGCAATGCAACAAATTGTTACTACATGAAAAGGGGTCCAAAGGGTCAGTGATTCTCTATTGGCACATATTTCCATGTATTCAGCAGTACTAATGAAACAATTATCTGTTTGGCCAGATCAGAGCTTACACTATACTTTTAATGACTCAAGAGCTCAGTGACAGTATCATGGTGTGTTTGCAACCTCACCGCAGGGATAATGAAGGAGACTGCTGGGAGAGGAGACTAATCGCCTTCCACAAAACACTACCTGCTTAAGAACTACCTGCACAGAAGATGTGCAGCACTAATTCAGAAAAAATAAATACTCAGTCCCCCATTCTGTCCTGAGTAGAGGTGAGCTTAGGGAATCATGGCACACCATCAGTTCACAGAATAGACACCTATCTTTTCTCTGTCTAGACCCCTATCACTTCACAAGCCTGCGGCCTACCAGGTAGAATTCAAATGGAAGACTGCCTTGGAAGTGCAAGTGCCAACAAAACTCTATCAACACAACAAAAAAATAATTTTTTGGCCTCCATAAACCTTTCTTGTGATTTCTGCCTATCATGCACATGCCCTGATATAACAGTAAATGGTTATAATTCAGAGAACAGTGGCAGAGGATGAATCAAAGTTCTGTTGCAATTCGACAGCTAGAACCTCAGTACTGATACGTACTGAAATTCCTTGCAAAACCAGTCACAAATGAAACTATAGTGCAAAAATACATAAACTTGAAATGCAGGTTCAGAAGCAACAATAAAAGTAAATGTAACTACTCTGGCAAGATTGATAGTTGTATCACTTTCAAAACACTCTAAATCAAATAACTGAATAGGAAAGCATCCAAATGATGGAAGAAAAAGCCCTCCAATAGTAACCATTGGCAACTATCAGGCTGGAATGTCTATTCTGTGGGGGCCTAAAAAGATCTGTGATGGATCAAATTCCAGTTCAAGAGTTTCACTGACAATTTTAGTGACTGAACAGGAAAATTTGCTTAAGAGCTGCATATATGACATCAAGCAAGGAGAAATCTAAGTGCTCTGATGAGCATGATTAGAATTCAACAATCCTGAAAAACTGAAGAGACAGTCCTACTGAAGAGAAAAACTGAAGAAACAGTCCTAATGAACAACGTAGCTACACACCAGAAGATGTGTAGCACTAATTCAGAAAAAATAAATACTCAGTACAAGGCTACTGCAGAAAAGATAAAATACCATTTGGCATGCTAAAAAGAGCATCACATACAACACAGGATGTACCTGAATATTTTTTATACTCAGAAATATGTGCATTTGTAGCTTGTTTCAGGTATCATCATTTTAAAAGTAGAGACAACCCTGGTGAGAAAAGAATGAAGTATTTTGGAATAACTGACCTGTGACAAAAGGTTTAAAGGCATGTGATCCAGAAAACAGCAGTTGGAAAGTGATCATGAAAGGAACAATGACTAAATACTTTCCTACACTAGAAGTATTAACCAGCTTAACTTGTACTTGGGAGATTTTGGTTAAAAATTCATGAATCACAAGAAGAGAAAGCTCCTAAATAGGTTACTTTGCAAGGCTCAAAGCCCTCATGTCAGCAATCTCACACATTGTGGGTCTGGTCAAGATTGCATGATCTTGGTTCAGAGCAGTTGAAGAAAAGTTAGATAAACTGAACTTAAGGCAGGGTCTACAAAACATTTTGAATCTTTATTTCCCAATCAGCCAGACTAGCAGAGCTGTTACATGGTACTGCAGCTCCTCCACCTTCAAACAGCCACCCTTGATATCTCCTGACGAAAAACGGGGTAAACAGGAGCAGAGGGAGAATGATGCACACCTCAGCCCCGTCCCACCAAAGTGAAGCTTTTTCTGAGTTACACACTGAAACACTAACTTGCCTTTCGGGCCCTGAATGGTTTTAACACTGGTTTTCCAAACGTAGCTAAATTCTGTAATATAAAGCACATTAGAAAGGTACCAATGGCAAAGGTGCAGTTTATAGGCTACAAATGGCAGTAGGCCTAAGGAATCTAATAAGAATTTATCTCTAAGTCTTGACTTATGCCAAAATATTGAAGCTACCATTGTGTGTTATACAATGCATACACATGCATAAGGACACTTTTGTACCAGTAGAATCCATCAGTATAGTTGTACCACGCAATGTCTTGAGGCAATGCACTAAGAGAAAATGACAAGATAGGAGGTATCTTTAGTTTGAAACAGAGTCAACAAAGTTTTAAGTCTTCCCCCCAAACTTTTAAAAGAATCACAATACAGCTTTTTTTTTTTAAAACATATTAGCCACAATTACTCTGTGGGATAAGAAGAAACATCTGCCTCTTTCTATGGCTTCCAAGATTATATTCCATCACTTGCTAGATCTCTGCAGCTCAGATGTCTTCAGAGGGAAGCTGAGCAAAGCAAGATGCAGGTGCCATTATTAATGTGACATTGCAAAGGAAACTAGATTCCCTCCTCCTTTTTGTTCAGTTTCTGGTAGAAAGGCAATTCTTACAATTTAGCTTCCAATTTGAGAAATATATCATACAGCTGTATATACTCCTACACTTCAGCTTCAGAAGACATTTTACAACATATAGCTTTTGATCCCTTGCTACAGAAATTATTTTGTATTTAAACTCTGTAACTATAGATACTATTGATCTCAAGAGTTTAATCTACATGGAGGGTGGGAAGGAAGAGCAAGTTACCAGCACTGTTATTCACCCCACCTTCAGGAACTGTTAGGAAGGGAGGGGAAATGAATAACAGGCTTAAAACTCAGCGCATTGGGAACTTCTAATTTGAAAAATTTATAACAGAATAAAACTATTAAAATACTGTAACAGAGCATCCATATGAGGAGGTGCACTCCTAATATTTCTTCTTCAGCATTACTGTTAACTTCTCTGGCTAGTTAAGGTCTTAGTGTAACCATCACGGCACCTGAGGTTGCTTGGAAAGCCTAATCAACTTGCACGACTCATAAAAACAGAACAATGAAATTATTCAAGGCTCTACCCATACTCAGCAAATCCAGAACTTGCAATTCTAGCCACACCAATATAATATCCATCGAGCTGGCAAAGAACTGCAGTCGCACTACTACCGAGGAAATTACCCGTACGTTTTGTGCTACACGTAGCTGCCAAGATAAGCACCAAAATAACTAGAAATCCTAAAGAGGCAGATGCACCCATTCCTAAAGACATGCCCAGAGTCAGTTTTATTTGGCCATGACAGGACCTTCCAAGTTACAGAAGACCAGTTCATGAAGCTATTAGCATAATGGTACCAGTATCCCTTTTCTACCTGCTGTCTCCTTGGGGAAGAATATGGCTACATCCCATTCTCACTACCAGCTGTGCTCTTGACTCTTAAAGGACAGGCTGCAGTCACAATTTAGAAGTCATTATAGCCTACTCTAATTACAGGGAGTGAAACAGAAACAGGAGGACTGACAGGAATAGTCTATAATCTGTTTTGTGGACTTCTTATTGACACATAGGAGTTCACCCTCAAACCATGCCTATATATGCATTTTATGTTTTTAAAAATAATGTAACACTTTCTAAAGAATTATTTTGTTAAACTGACATCAAGACCACTGGAAAGATGTCACACTAATACCCATCCCATTTCTCCTGCTTCATCCTGCAATTCCTAAAACTACACAGGAAGTGAAGCAGGACTGCCAAATGGAACCAACGTTAGAGTGTGGACTGATACTTCCAGGTGTTTTCAACATACTATAATTTGAGATGCATTAATAATTTTTCTGTTACAAACCACTCCTGGTATATAATCTTTTTTTCCTAAACAAAGCATCTTAGAAGCTAGAAGAACAAAAAAAGTATTTGAATTAAATAACTTTATTTGCTAAACTATAAGAGTAAAAATCTAAACATTTCCTGTAATAAAATGTTTATTCCCATTTCACTGGTTTCTGAAAAAAGTTTGTCTTAGATTTTTCAGTGGTTATGAACTTCTGAAAAAAGGTAAAGTATGCCAAGATACAGATTAACTGCAGTATCACAAACTATATTGCAAGTTTAATAAAAGATACGCTAATATTTGACATTGGTTTATCCATAATCCCTATACCAGGCACATACACACACACTTTTCATCATACAACAAATCCTCTGACTAAAGCTAACCTTGATCAAACATATTATGGTTTATGAATTCTCATATCTGTATTTCCTTTGTGTAATTCATTTCAGAGATTTAGCCAATTATAGGCAAGCATGAGGAATCTTCCTCAACTTCAAAAGGACTGTTCGAGGCATGAAAAAAGCAGGACCCACCTCACAGCTTGCACATTGCCACAACAAATGAAAAATCCTTTTGAAAACTACATAACATTCCACTAATTTCTGCTGATCAGAAGAGTGAAAATCTGGATTGACACTTTCTTCCACTGTAAGATACAAATTCAGTGCACAAATGAAGTAATTAAGCCCCAGTTCTTTTGACATTTACTTTCCAGCACGACTTATGATCATCTTCAGCCTGCATTTAATAAAATGTTTTCAGAAAGACTATTAAAAACCCCAACAAACTCTCTGCTTTCAATCCAGTACTGCATTTTCTTGCACAATTTAAGTTCCAAAATCAGTTTTCAGTTAAGTGTGCCAGGTGGCATTTAAAAACAAAACAAAGCAAATGGAAAAAAGGGTTTTTTACAGATTTTACAAAGCACATGATGCTTCAGAACTTTTTTTAAAAAAGGGTTGGGAGGGTAAAAACTATAGCAACAAATTTCACTCATTTTTAAATAAAAGCCTATAGAACTCATGCTGCAAGCTGCCAATAAATGACTACTAATTATGTTTACAACACCGAGTAGGTATGTAAAAAAGTCAACAACATGAATACCAAAGTTGATCTAGAAGGTTTAACACTCCAAACCAGAATGTTAGAAGTTATTGCAAAGAATTTTAGTAAAAGAAAGGTAAATTCTTCTGCAAATTTCTAACTAGGAAGCATATGTGCAACAATACTACATTATTAAGATTCTTTCTGTAAAGAGGTGTTTATGTCTAATCAACAATGCAGAGGCTCCAACATGTTTGACTGGCGTTCTCCTGCTATTTATAGTCAGTTTTACTGATTTCTTATTCTCCATCTCTTTTCCAGCTGCAGCCATAAACCCCGCATTTTCTACCCTACCTGCTCAGAGCCACTCATTTTCACTCTTAATCATCAGAGACCACGAATGACAAAATGCATTTATTTTCCAATGCTGCACATAGTTTAAAAAACAAACCAACCAAAACATACCACATTAGACAAAGAAATCACAAAAAACTTTTCCCAGAGACAGGAAAAACACTGCAGTCCCTAAAAAAGGAACATTCCTAGTAAGAACAATACAAAGTAACACTGCTGCAAACTGCATCAGAGATAAATGCATATACAATGGAGCCCTATAGCTCCACCTATTCACAGATTCCTAGGAAAAGCCATTATTCAGGCTTGTGCTGGCAGCTATGGATAGCGCATTTGCAGAGAATTATTTAAATAATTTAAGAGAATAAACTAATGCATTATTTACAAAACAAAACAATTCAGCTTCATGAAATGCTAAGCCAGTCTTGAAATGGTTGTGAAGCAAGAAGGCTTTGAATGTTCATACTCTGTCTTGTCATTAAACAATTACTAATCCTAATCAAGTGGAAAGTAAACAATTAATATTAATAAGTATTAACTTGGCTTTTGTCTGGACGTTCAAGTTCCAACTGCCAGCAAGGAAGCGTATTCAGCATATTCAGGCTTGAGCTGGAAATATTTACACATTAAAGGAAACTTCTTTGTGGGAAATATTAAACTAAGTGGGTTTTAAAGAGATTTGAAAGTCTGATTCTTATGGAGTTCTTTAAAATGTCTTGTAATTGTCTGCAAAGATCTGTTCTCTATTCATCCTCCCTTTTGAACTTTTGTCATTCTGGCATCCTTAACAATCCCAGAAGAATCAGGAAAGAAATATTCTTACTCTGTCTTCTGCTGTTCTTCCAGGCTGACATTTCTGAAGCACTTATTAGCATAGTTAAGAAATGTGCTCTCTTCCTAAAGTATCTCCCCCATCCAACCTTCCTAATAAGACTATAGCAGTGTCTACCAGATAATGGTAATTTATGAGGAATGGCACCATCCCAGACACATCCATTTCTGATTCCTACTGAAGCAACATGACCCTCTTGGAAAGTTCAGATCTTTTAGCTAATTAGCACCTGATACCTTTGTGGCTCCCTGTTTCTACTCCCACGCGGCTGACAGCAAGAAGAGAGTATTCCCTCTTTGCTATCATTGTTTCTACTAAGACACCTCCAAGGTTTTCCCACAGCGAGAAGGCTTCCTGCGCTCTTAACCTTCACTGTAATGTCACAACCACACTGGCAGAATCCAACTTAAGAATTAAAAATGCTTCTCAGACAGAAAAGACAATTGGAAAAAAAGCACGGAGAAAACCTATGAAAATCCAGGGTAGAACCAATACATATGGCAATTACTTATGATGCCAAGAGTATATCAACATTAGTTGCTTAAGCAGCACTTTACTAGAGTATAATTCAAATTCTTTCAAACAAGTAGGTACGCCATCGTATGAAAGCATTGCACACTTTCCCATGCAACTCTGGCCAGATCGTTTTTGGTTACTAGACAGACAGGTTACACTGCAAATCACCAGATTCTGGGAATTAATTTGGAAAGAGCATGACTACATAGTTGACTGTACTAATTTACTCTTCCCTCGGCTGCAGAAAGGATCCTGGCCTATAAAGACCCCTGATCTGATCTAGGTCAGCCATCCTTTGCACACTGTCTTCTCTGAAGATAAAAATCACATTCTGAATTGTGTCAGCAAGAAATGAACACTACTGCCAAAATGCTCCAGTTGGGGCAGACACAGTAGTAAAATACATCAATACATTCCAGCTATCAGAGCTGAAAAACCTGATGGAGTACCTTGGTTTCTTGCTGTATGATATATGCCCATATATTTAACACATTTCAGAGTTTGTACACAATTTGAAGAGCACAATTCATTCATCAGTGTGATTATTTTTCAGTTTTGAACATAGCAAGAAAATGAAAGAGTTTGAATAAAGAACAGAAATAAGGAGGAACAAATGAAAATTACTCACAAATAGGAAAACGAGAAAATACTGTTTTAAGCTCTGACACTTTCAAAAATCCATTAGACTATTTAAGCATAGATGTTAACATGCATTTTCATTTCTATACTAGCAGAAAGCTATGGAACACAGTTAGATATTTGAATTTTTTAGTGTTTGTTTTCATTCTGACACACTTCTGGCATTAAGCTGTATTACTCAAAGTGACCAAAAAACCAACACTAAATCAGAATGATTATCTCAAAAGAACCAGTAGATGGCAATAAAAAGATCTGTGATAAATTTTGATCTCATAAATAAATATAATCTGTAGTAATGTACAACCAGCAAAACTGGGGGGTTTTTTAACCTCATTGATATGGTTTCAGGAGGCTTCTTGAAGCAGCTTTTATAAAATTTTATACAGACAAATCCATTAATCTTTCCCCACATCTGAAAGGTGAGGAAAAAAAAACCAAAACTGAGAACAATCTGTTCCTGTAAAGCAGAAGAATAACTTATCTAAATAAGTTATTAATAAATAAAATAAAATATTTCTTCACTTTATATTAAAACTAAACCTATGATTTCAAGAATCTTTTGCAAAGGAACATGAATATAAAATGCACTGATATGTGAGTTCATTTTTACTCTTAAAATGTTGCCAAACAGTAAAATAAAGAACCAGTAGAATTTAAGTGTTTAGACATAGTCTTTATATAAGTATTTATAGCTTCCATTAAGTCTCACACCTAGGCTATTCAGCAACTAATGGAAATTTTTGCCAGGGTTTCAGCTTGAAGTTAAAATATCCAACTATTTTTTATGTCTCAAAATTTCAATTCTAGGAATAAACTACACTGCAGTGGCTTACCTGTCTAGCAGAGGATAAAAAATAATCAAATTACTATTTTGTATTGTACTAAAAACAAAACCATACATATTAGATTTTTAAAGGAGGGCTTTTAGATATTATTTCTTACATATATATATTAAGTAGATGTTCACAGCTGAGGCAGAGGTATTCCAGAACAGAATAGCATGTTAACTGAAATCACTAGTGTTTCGTATTAACCTTTTTTAATATTCAGCATCAGTAATGCGGCAGAATTATTTTATGTATGTATACAACAATGAACAAAATAATTACACAATTTGCATAAGGTGCATTTTTCCATTTTCCTATGTTTTCCCATTTTTACCACATGCAAGCTTAGATAGGTCTTGGCTAGGATATCTGTTTCACTGAAATAAAATCCTTGATGAATTAAATTGCCAACTATTTTCCAAAAATGAACCATAAAGCTGTCAGTAAGGTTAGCACCTTACCACAAAATACTTTTGAAAAACAGATGTATATTTAACCCCCTAATTAATATTTGTTCATTATAAGTAAATAATATTTTTTTTCATATACATTTAACTATTAGGAAGAAATTGAAACCAAACATCTAATATTTGCCACTAAGTACCCTACCTTACAGTTACATCTGAAAACTGACAAACTACTCAGGTTGTAAGTGTAGGATATACACATGCATGTCAGTATGGAAAAAACACATTACCACAAAAAAGAATTAACACATGGAGAGATACCTCAAGACTGTTGCCAAAAAAATTTCAGCAGTAAGAAAGTTAAGAGTTGCCTAACACTCACAGAAATTATTTTCTCTGATTAAAGAGCATATACCTTGAAGACAAGGAAGGAATACACACTGCAATTAGCAGAAAGACATTAAGGGGATAAGCACTTTTTTTTTTTTTAAAAAGGTGCTTTTAATTAAGTGGCACTGACCACTAGGAAAGCAGAGACTGAAAATTTGGAGGGGGCCTGTTGGAGAGCCACGTACAGGGTTGAAAAACCTGACACATGAATACAGGTTGAAGAAACTCAAGTTTGTTACACTTAGATAAGAGAAGGTTTGGGAGGGTGGGTAAGATCTAATCACATTCTTCCAGTGCTAACAGGTAGTTTTCAAGAAGACACAGGTATCCTCTTCACAAAGTTGCACAGTGTAAAAACAAGAGGTCATGAGCTACCAAGTTGCACTAGAGAAATTTTTTTCTTCTCATTAAAAAAAACCCTATAATTTGCCATGAGAACAATTAAACAGTGGACCAGGCTTCCCAGAGAAGTGGTTGACTTTCCCTCACTGGTAGTGTTCAAGTCTTAGCTTATCTTGATAAGGACATTGAGAACTTAATCCAGGGTCCTGCTTTCAGGAGAAGGTTTGGGCAAATAATCTCCAGAGGTCCCTTCCACCTACACTGCTTTTTAATTCCATATGTGAAACTCTGCAGGTCCTATATTCTGTGTTAGTATCTGACAACAACATTGAAATAATTTAGCAAAAACATCACTTTACGCACAGCTGTTATGCTTCAACCTTTGTGCTTCTCTAACTCCATCAGTATCAAAGGATTTATACAAGTGTGTATACAGATGCAGACTATTTTTCTGCATCTTTTACCATCTTTTCTTTTCTACTAAAGTTGGCCTTTACATATATGTATATTTAGCATATCTTCTAAATCCCAAACTCATGAGTTCTACATGAAGAAAGCTATTTGCTCCACGAATTAGGAACACTATACAATGCAGGATCATGCCTCACTTCCATCTGGCCAGAATGGAGTCATGTACATTATTGTCAGGAAATAATTCAACTAGAACAGTTTTGCAAAAACCAAAATTGCCCAGATTTATCAGGAGAAAACAGATTGAACTGAAATATGTTGCAAAATATTTAAGAAATTTCAAAGGAAATTTTAAAGGAAAAAATACATTACTTTTGACATAACAATCCACCTAAAATTGCTTCTGCTCAGAAAGCAGATTCAAAAGATCTTCAACTGCACTCAGGATGCAATGTTTACTAATTTTCAAGTTTGTGCAGAATGCAAAGTATGATGATGCCTAGAACTAGATGATATACCTTGTCATCTACTGGAATTCAAACTGCTTGGCTCTAGTAGTTTTTCCCAGTTTCTCTGGCACATAATTTCAGAAACAACTTGTCAAGCTTACTGTTGAGCTGACTGAGTTTTGGGACTACTAAATCAAGATTGTTCAGCAGAAGCTCAAAGAGCTTCTACTCTACACCCGGAGGCCTTTGATAAACAAATACACATAATAAAATGGAATTCTAAAGAGAAGTTGTATACCAGGCAACTCTCAATCACTTTGATTTTCAATCAGCTTTATTGACACGCTATGAATCCTGCTTTCCAGCCTTTTATAAATGGGTCATCAGCTCCTTCTCACCCAGAAAAACCAAAGCTTAAGAAAGGATTACTTCTTTTATTCCACTCCGTACTTCTTACAGAACTGACTTTTCAATACAGGTTTTTCTATGAAGCTCATGAAGATCTATGTCCTTATGAGGAGACTATGAAATTAAATCAACACAGACCAACTGTTTAAGCCATGTTTACTACAAATACACCAGCTGTGTCTCTCTGCAAAGCTCCTCATTTTCATCTATAGCAGAGCTGATTACATTCTTTTCAAAATCATGTTTCTAGACTGTAATGTCAGATTTTATATTACCAAGAAGGACCTTCATTACTACTTACTATTTCCAAACTAATTCCCAAATGCCTCACGTGACGTAGAATATCCAGGCTAAGTGCACTTCTGCAAAAAAGCTTTCCATTAGTTTACTACACTTCAGGGCTGAAAACATGAATTGCTTTTGGAGGCTAGGACACATTCATGAGGAGCTGTACTTAACAGCTACTGCTTAAAACACTACTACTGTAGTACTGAGGTACTGTTAAAAGCAAAAATCACTGCTTAAGAGTTGTACATAGAACTGATTTCTTTAACTCAACTCTTTTTGAGTAGTCCCGACAGTGATTTAATCAGCATTTCTTAAATTTATCAGGGTCTACACTAAAAAGAAACAGTCATCAGGAACAAAACTCTTTGTCAACGATTTTTGCAAGAAAATATTTTAAAGCACTGCAGAATTAAGGTTACAATTGTTTTAACCTACTTCCCTAGCTATACACCAAGTTTCTTCAGAGTTATTTCCTTTTTATGTGGTTCAAATCAGTGTAGGCAGTCAGAAGTTATTTGGAACAGTTTCACACAAGCACAGACACGTGCTTGGAATGTCCTACTTTGCACCTGAATTCACACCAGAATTACGTGTCTACGGTGAATTCTGAATAACTAAACACACAATGTGATACAACTATTTTAAAATTATGTTAATAAGGATTTGTTGTTTCCTGCTTTAAGGGCATTCAGCTACTTCTTTTTGTTTGAAAACTACACTGGCTGCACTCAGCATCCATCCATAAGTAAAAGGGGAGTTTCATCATTCTGCTCCTGGTTCAAATCATGTTGCCATGGAAGCAGATGTTGAATTGATGAAAATAGGTCAACTGTTCAAAAAAAATCACTGGTTTAATACTTTAAAAATAGTATTATATTTTATTATTTTAATGCTTGCCATTATTTTGAAATTTGTAATATTTCATTCTGTGGTATTCTAATTAACATTTACTTCACTCACACAATACATATTCCCATCAAAAATGTAGATAGCATCAGAGTTAAGAGTTGTTAATGGGAAAAAAATATTTTGCATAAATAAGTAGGGGCTGGGTACAGAATGCTTACAAGAATATCACACACAGTTCTTTGTTACTTCAGTAGTGGGTGGTGTTAAATGTTGCCATATAATCTGTTTCCATTTGAAGAAGATTAGTATTATTATTAAAAAGCACTAGCATTTTTCAACAAAAAAAAATCAGGACATCACTAATACCTATGCTTGGCTTTGACAGCAACAGTGCTTTTCTATTTAGTTTTGCATCAAACAGATATATAAATACTCAACTGGAGTCTCAGTTACTAAAAACTGATTAAAATACTTAAAGACAGCTAAGATTTAAGTAGGTTACCCCATCAATAGAACATGTGAAAAGACACATAGCCAACTCAAAGAAATTTCTCTCAGCATTTTCAAGCTGCCTGCCAAGATGCTGTCAAAATAGTGTAAAATGCTCATCTTCACCTGCAGCAAGCATCATAAAATAAAATAATTCACCTGTATCATGTTCTTCTGAATCTCTACTACGTGATCTAAAACATTTTTCTATCAACACCCTGACACATTCAAATTTTTTCCACCTTGACATTGATGTACTTTAGATGCACCAGATTTGATCTAGAAGTTTAATGTAATATATTCTGTTCCTGAATATTTCTTTACAATTGAAATGCAGTTTAATCATTAATAAATAAAGGTGTGTGGAAATACTGCCACTACATGAGATTTGTGCTCCTTTCATAGTTCAGAGATCCTTCTGTAGATTAAGTGATACTTAAAGTAGAAAGGCTCAGTGGTGCAGAAGTCCTACAAATTTAATCCAGCACAAACCTGCCACAGCACTACTGCGTGTCTCCCACACACCGCTGCTTCTGCCCTGCTCCCTAGCGAACTGGGTCAGACAGCTTCTCCCACATCAACTCCCTGATCTGTTTCATCACACACCAGATAAAAGAAAGTCCCAGTGTAACAGATAAGATGGCAGTAAATACACAGGAAGCAAAAGCAAAATCATCCCCATCTCCTGAAGGTGACATAAATCCATACTGTTGCTGTTCATAGCCCCACAGCATCCAGTAATCCTCCTCTTTGAACCTTCTGCAATGAATGTTTTTACCTGAAATATGTACAACAGAACCTCTGATTAAAAAAACTCTGTAATTAAGAACATGTTTAACTGTCAACACAACTGAAACCATTATCAACAGAAATAAAACTCATGTTTGCTGTGTTCATTTCCATATTTTCTTTCAATTAAATTTCTGTACAAAATGTGTTTCACTTAGAAGAACTCTTTTGGACTCTAGAAAGTTCAAAATTTGTGTAATGAAACTTCCTGCAATATTGTATGACCTGAGCTATTCTCCATCTCCTTAAAAAACTAAAACAAACAAACCAAAAAGCCCCCAAGCCCCATACCTGTGAAGCTGTCAAATACTGTTTAAAATGTACTGAAAGAGTGTCCTTATGGAGATTGCAAAAGCCTTACATTTCACATTGAGTAGTTTTGGAACTGTTTATAACCAACCAACAATCTTCCAAAAAGATCACATGGCTTGTTATGCTCCAGAAACATACTGTAAGGCTCACATGTTGGTTTTGTATCTGTTTTCTCAGACAATAAATAGCTGGTAATAACAGAAAAACAACCACAAGAAAAAATCAGACTAGCATATCTAAAATCATCGAGCATACTGGATACTTTTGATGAAAACTTTAAATAGACCTTTTCTGACCAGTGCATTATGGCTTGTTGTTTTATTGTTCGGCTGTTTAGGGTTTTTTTAATTAAGCAGAGTAATTAGAGAATATTTGAATTTTCTTTAACCAAATTATTACCTTTCATTTCCTCTGGCCCATCCAGCATTAGTTCCAACAGTCCTCTCATACTATGGTAATTATAGATCAGTGGTCTTCACCAAAGTTGCATCTCTGTATGAGACAGCATTTTTCCCTTCTCCTTCCCTCACTACTAATTTACCTTTTCCCTCCAAACTTTCTTCCCCTTGTTTTCTGAATCTCTTTTTCCACAGCACTTATAGATAATTTGAGATACAGTGTTAAGGAGTTCTAAGAGTGACCTAATTATTATGCTGCAATTCCTGTTCCCTAAAGGGGTGCATATAAACAGAATTTCAATTTATAGAAAAATGATGGTATTCTCCTTTGGCCTACCAAGAAACAGAGGTCTGCCTAGAGATCAAATAGCCAGCTTCACATTTAAACAGATAAAAGGATAACACACAGCAAGCAAAGGCAAAACCAGCCCCATCTCTAAGCTGTCAGAAATCCATGTTGTTTACATTTACTCATTCAGTTTTCACAGTATCACCTCTCTAGATAGGTTGTCCAGTAATGAGCTATATCATTACATTTGATTTGTTAAATTAGTTTTATATTAAAACACCTCACTGAGGTTGTCCACGTAAATGTCCACACATGCATAATAGAAGAGTGCATCAGGCTGCCTGTAGACTCAAACCAGTCAACATGATTCACATTTACAGTTAACTCTGCAAACCTTAAGGCATGGAAAATAAAATTCAAAGCAAACTCATGATTCATTGCATAACGTGTAATACCTGTAAAAAGAACAACAATGTTCAAGGTGCTCCTGATGCACCTCTGTAAGGTGATGCACTTTAGTAATTACACATACACAATCCAGATCTTTTGCCATGAGAAAAGTAGTCCAGTTTCTAAAGGTAAAATAGAATAATGGTAAAAGTCAAGGCAATGCAATAGAAGAAAGCCCTGAAGGAAAGACTTGTAAGGGCAAAGTCCTGCAATTTCAGATCTGTAAAATACCCATCCTTCTATGAATGTAAAGGAATGACACTGATGTGCTTACTACATGGAAATAGAAGATTAAATCCAAATGCTATTACAATCACAAATATTTACAGTCATGACACATAGTTGTTTCAGATAAGCGCTACAGGATACGTCCATAAAGATTATGTAGGAAGACTTCTTAAGGTATGTTGGGGTCACAACCCAAGCAGAAAAATAAACAGTTCACAAAAATGTGATTATTTTGCTTCTTGAAATAGCACTAAATACTTGAAGTACATGAAGCAACAAATGCACGGTATCTTGGGAATGCATGGGAAAGTACGGCAACAGCATTCACAGCAAATAAAAACACAGAAGAGAAAGAAATCAAAAAGAAAGACTTTGAAACACTTCTTTGATAGGGAAATCTTTATTTCCTTCTAATGTAAGATGTGAGGTAAAGTCTATTTCCTGCTATCATTTTCACTGGTATTTGTGTTATTTGCTACGACATGCACTGTTTGAAGGCAGACTTACTTACCTCTACCAATGCCACAGTCAGAACAAGGTCCATTTTTGAGTCTGGGAAAAGGGCATCCACTTGTGGAGACATTCCAATCAGTATACAATTAGTAACAACTGATATTACACTCATAGTTTCAAAGGCCAACTGAAATCAAACACAAATATATTTACAGTTATGATCATTACCTCTAACTTACTAGTCCCCAAACTGCTCTGCATGATACCTCTCTCTTCATTTAAGCCTCAGAAGACCCATTAGTTTAACTTATTTTCCATCATCTTTTGAATTCTATGGCATAGGACTTGCTTGGCAAGCAGTCCAGACCTCATCATCTTGACAAGATCACAGCAAGGTTGTAACCTGAACACATGAAAGAGTAAGCACTCATCTACAGCTGCACTCCTAAACAAATTTATTTCAGGATAAAGGAAAAATTGCAAAATTCCAAGAGGAACTTGTATTCCTAACACTGGTTTTGGAGGTTCTGTCTGAATGTTAAGAGGAAAAGGTTAAGAATGGTTCAGAATACCTTTTTTAAATCACAACCACTTGAGACTTGTTGAAAGATTTACATTTGAACACATGCAACAGCACAAGTCTAAGCAGCTCTTGCCTACAGAGCTCCCACAAAATGTCTGAAAATATTAATACAGCTTAACAATTACATTTGCAATGTAATGGTAACTTATTCCAAGGTCCTGTCTGGAATGAGAAAGACTGACACAGAATTGTAGTGACTGTCACAGTGAATTAGCAGAAATAACTTTCTCCTTGACAAGAAGCTCGTGACTCAGCTCATCTGATAAAATAATTCCTGTATTCCTGTAACAGAAATCTTTCAGCAAATGCTCTTATTTCCTATATGAAATCTATGACTTGAAAATTCAGTTATTATTTTTAATTTGCAAAGCAAATACATTTCTGCTATTAGTCAAAAAATGACACCATAAAACAAAATTACTGTACTGTAGTAATGTTATAATTTTTCAGCCTACTCCCTTGATTGAAACAAACTATTCTAGCAAAAACAAATGCTATTAGTACACCTGCAGGTATACTTGTGACTTATGACCACAGCCTGATTATTCTGGTGCTTACACAATTGGTCAATGCAGCTATGCCATTAAGATGTTGGCAGCATAGATCTGGACTGAGAAAGTGCATCCCGTGTTAAAATGCAATCAGACTATAATTCCCACATTTTAATGACATTATTAAAAGACTTCACCTCTAAGTCCACTTCACTAGTACCTATGTATTTGTCTAATGAACATTGCTCAGAATCCTTGGTTTGCATGTTTTTACTGTATGTTTTACTTGAGGTTTCAGGATTTCATTTCGTACCTCTCACTTGCTTCATTTTACAACCCCTCCAAACTGAATAACCCATTAGCTCATTGTGCCTTTTATCTCCATTATATAACATCAGAAAACCTGTTAAATAAAACTAGAATATGGATCATCCCCTAGAAAGATCCCCCAACCTTATCACACTCCCTTATCAAGCACTGCTATTATTATGGAATGCTAAAGTTTCTGGGTGCAACTTAGTACTCCAGAAAACTCTGACCAGGATCAGCTCACTCATGCAGCACACTCAACAGGCCCCAAAATAGCTGGTGGCAGCATGATTGCATGGACAAACAACTGAGGACAGAAAATGCTTAACCCAGTACTATTACCATGAAATTGTTTAGATAGACTGCAGTGTTCAGGCTGTGCAGAAATTTCCAGCTCCTGCTCACAGATCTAGGCTATTTTCAAATTATTCAGCTTGAGTAACAGTAACCACGGGTGCACAGGCCACAAGCCTGGCTTAGGAATCCAACTACTTACCTATTCTTCCATTTCTTTTGAAGCCTCTGCTGAGCTCTACGCTTCTGAGATTGCATCAGAAGTTTACCATTTCTAAAATACACTGGCTACAAAGAATACTAGGCAGTATCTGGAAGCTTTGCTTTGTTGAAGTTGCAACACGAGTACAATACATACAGAGGAACTAAAGAAAAGATCTGCTTTATTTTCCAAGGCAGCTGAAAGCCATGTGGTCCAAAATCCCCACCAAAAATATCACTGGATATCACTAAAAATATCACTATATATAGTTGGATAGATGATATTCCAGGGCATTGTGGAGAACAAAGTACCTACTGAACTTTAAAGTGGCTTATGGGGCAAACACAAAGCTTTCATACTGTTGCTGAAATCTCTTTTAAGCATATGAATAGAAAAAAAAGACATAAAAATTACCTGCCAGACACCAATATTTGCTGTGGGTTCTGCAAATGGACGCTTGTAAACTCTGCACATCTTTAAGGCATCAGAGTATATCTCTGTGATGTTGTTTAACACTGCAAAAACAGCTGCCAGAGGATAAACACATGAGAAAAGGCTCACATAGCCAAACTGTAGGAACAACTCCAGGTAATCATCAAAAGTACCCTGAAAAACAGAGGACATATAAGGACAACTTTAACCTACAAAAAAACTATGAAGAAACACAGAAATAATACTAGAGTTGTAAATGTTTCCTCATCCCAAATCAGTTGTTTGGAAACAACTGCTGATAGTAGACAAGAAGAATTTTTTAAAAATCTAATTAATTTGGATCTATTCAATCACTAAAAACTTCTTATAAGGGGAGGCCCAGGTTTTTCCTTTTGCCTAATGCATTTTCTGCAAGTCACAATTCCTATCCTTATTATATGAAGTAACTACAAAAACACATTCAACCTATGCAGTTTCCTAAGCATCTCAGTTAAACAGTAACAGTAACAGAAGGAACAGTGAGGAATAGAAAAACAGCACCATCTATTTTAACTGGCAGAACATTCTCCTGAGAGCACTGTGGCAATAGAAGTCCTAGCATTTCAGTCTGTCCATGAAAGACCTAACCAGAATGGTAGGCTGGTAGATAGGCAACTCTTTTCTGTTTTTTCTGCGTTTATTTCAAAATGGGTGGGCCAGAGTTAGTGGCCCACTTGAAGATTCAAATCTACAAGGCAGCACTGACATGTGAAAGGAACAATTAATGCAAACAAAAAACCCTGTTTAACAAATCCCAAACCTGATCTTTAAACCAAGAATGCGGGTACTTAAATGCTGATTAAGTATTCACATGCAGCTGATCATATACGTAATTGCATATTAGTTTTGTAGTATTAATTATAGTTTGCTACGATTGCAGCAATTTTGTTATGAAAGAACCAAACCAACCACTTTTAAAGAAAGGTGTTCATAAACAAAGGATGGTGAAATACCACAAAGAAGTTAAAGTGGGATCCAGGTACCTTGTATCTACACAGACACATGAATTGTCCTCTCTCTCAAAACTGAAATCATGAAGCCTTGACAGTAAATGAAATTATTGCAAGAACCACATGAAAGCAGTTTTGGCTCCCTGCATCAGACACATGGTTATCTACTCCTTTTTGCCCATCATAGCTGTTAAACTGACTGCCCTCTCCAACACCTAGTGCTTTTTTCTCCTAGGAAACAGAGAGAGGCAGTGGAAGTCTGCAAGCTCACAAATCAACATGGGGTACTCATTAATTGCATTTCTCACTTGAGCTCGTTTTGAAGTTCCACAGTATTACTCGGTCTCACAAACCAATCCACAGGCCAGACCATGAACAGCTACCTAACTTTTAAAGCCATTAAGATTTTTTTCCTCAGAAACATTTTGTACAAATTTTAAATTTTACTAAGATCTTCTTCAGGGACCTTTGCAGGAATGGCATCCACACATCTGCTACTGCTATCATTTTTCAATCACTGCAGGCTGAGAGAGAGCTTTCCTTTGTGCTCCTCCTTCTGGTAACTGCACGGTATTCCCACTGCTTCCTCACACTTCTCATTTCCTTGCCCAATACCTACTGGCTTTTAGAATAGCACAGTATGAAGTAATTAAGTATTTATTTTTCTCCTACTCAGTTTATGAAACTTTGTGTAGGAAAACAGGAGTCTGAGACAACATTAAAGAAATTTGTAACTGTGACATCAGCAGCCAGGAGATCAGCTACAGTATCAAGGAAACAAAAACAAGGAATAAATTAAGGGAGAAAATTACTAGAGGAGTGAAGTAGAAATTAGGCAAATAATAATAAAAAAATTATTGCAGGATGTTTTTACATCCTCAACAGGGTTAAGGGCTGGATATTTGAAAAGTAAGCACGAATGAGGACAAAAAGAACAGAGAATTAAGTGCTGAAGAGTATGTGAAAGAAGGAATCAAAACAAAAGAACCTGAAGCACAGAATTCTGTCAAGACTCCTCAGTTACTAAACAGTCAAATGCTTCCCCCTTGTGACAGTTTTAATTTTAGAAATATTCTTGCCTGCTGACTGCTCACTGCTTGCAAACAAATCAACCATCTAATATCATTTATTCACAAGCACAGCAAAACAATAATCTTTAGACTGAATATAAAATTAAGGCTTTGAGTACACAGTATTTAGAACTGAAACTGAGGCTCACAGTGGACACATCCAAGGCAAAATCCTAACTCTCTACAATTGACCTCTTGGGTCCCTGTCAAAAACTATTCAGGGCACAACAGTACAACAGGTGCAGATTCATCTGATCCAGCTCTTTACAAGAAGCACTGGGCAATGTGACTCAGAGACACCACACTGGCTTTGTATGTGACAGCTGAGAATCATGAGTCAGCTCAGGTCTAAGAGGCAGAGCTTATTTGGTCAGGCCTGATGCTGACACACAACTCTGGGAGCTGTGCTGGCTGATGTGCAGGTGCAGTGCTGGACTGTGCTGATTTACCAGCTCAGCCACCAACACAGGGACTTCTGCTGTGTTCTACACTGCAAGACAGGCTGTCTAATTCTATCTCCCTCCAACCTTCACACAAGGACACATTTGTACAGTTTTTTAATTGTAAAGGTGATAGCTCTTTCTCCTTTTCCCATTTCATGGCACTTCATGCAGGAAGAGAGGAATCTGATATGGTGTTATTAAACTTCAAACTGCTAATGTCTACCTTTTACATGAAAGGTGCACTAAGTGCATGTACTTCTTATTCCATAAGAGCAAAAATCATACAGATTAAGACTCTTCTGACTGTGCCTGCAGAATCTGATCAAGTTGTCAGCTAGTCTGTGAGGCCTTAACATACACACTGACGTCCACTGTGTAAATTCCTTTAGAATTTTAAGTCATGAATTGCATGAAATCTGCTAAATACAATTAAAAATTATGCTGGGTAAGAGGTGGTCAAGAACAGAATCAAGAAGACAGTGAATATCAAAGCTGTGGTTTCAAGAGGCAAGAGCATCCAGTAGAAATACTGTTTTGAAGAGTTGATTTCTTCTGTCCTCTGTTTCTGGCCCCATTCAGATGTAAGTGATCTCTCTCAGGCTCTAGTTTAACTGACCATTTAAACTAGTACCACTGCAAAATGAAACCAAAACAGAAATAATTTCCCTCTTCCCTGTGCCAGCCTACCCATCCTGGTAGTCTTTGGGTTACCCTTGGAGATTAAAGGCATATTACACAACTACTTCTTTCCAGTGATACCAGGTTAGGTAGTTCCAGATAGAGCTGTTCACTCCTTTCCCTTCCTTCTGGACTTTCTAGGATCCTGCACTGTTTCTGCTTCCTGATCCAGGGCAACATACAGCTGCATAAACAGCTACCAGCAAAGCTGATGAAGCTGGAAATAAGCTGCCACACCAGAAAGCCAACAATATTCTTACTTGCCTCAGCTGATGCCCCTGTCAACTACAGCCCATTATAGTTTTAACTCTTTTACAGTATTGCAACATACCAAATAGGTTCCCATTTCTTTCTCCATGTTGACCTGTTCAGCTAATGACAGGTCTGTATCAGTTTTTTTGGAACACGTGCCCTTCTTCATCCTCCTGTTGTATCTCTTCTGGAGCCAGTAAGGAAGCAAGGATTCTGCAAATTGGTTGAGGATCTGCGAAGTTATCAGCAAAGTGGCCAAGCTCTTAAGTTAAAAAGAAGAAAAAAAAATAATACAACTGTGATGAACCTATGTTCATTTGCAATTCTGTGAGCTGGAGTAACACCATAAATTACTGTACTATGAAAAAAAGGCCAGCCTAACAAACCTAGCAATAGATGATCTAGTTCCCATCCTTTGCTGTGTGCCGAAAAGGACTCATTAGGAGTCAGTAGTCTAAATATTTTGTGTACCCAGATGTATCTTGGAAACAGTACATCAAGTATTGAAGGGTAATACATATTTAATATATGCCAATGACAATCACAGAGCTAAAGACTGATTTTTTTTCTATGCTTTTTATTTCTTGATTTTCACCAGAAAAAAAAAAAGTAGAAAAAATGTCACAAATTTTATGTCTGGTGTAGGCAAGTCAAGTGTTTTGCTGTAGATCACTTCAGGGTAACAGAGGTCTTGAGCTGAAGTTCTTGTTGTACTGCTCATTATGTTTAGAGCAAAAATATTTTCCTTATACCAAATTTGAGTGTGAAATTTGATTTAAAATACCAACTACAACTACTTATTTTTGCTTTTATTTATTCTCAGATCCTCACTGTAGTCAAACTTAATCATGACCCTAGCTTCAAGAGTCTCTCATTAAGAACACTACAGAGAACAGTTTCCAACATAAAAGGAAATAAAGAAGAAATTAAAATTTCCCAATCTCATCTGTGTGAGAGAATAATCAAATTTATTTGAAAACAGTTCTTCATTTATACAGAGAGAAATAATTACTCTACTCTGTTATGATGCTGCAGTGTTAGGGGAACTGAAACATGGAAGCTGGATTTCTGAGAAAATATAGGTGAAACATATTAATTGCCAAGTTTATATTTTAAAATTAACTACTGAAGTCTGTTTCATCATCAACATTTTTAAGATGTTCTTGGAACTCACCTGCCTCAAAAGCTTCATATCAAACAACACAAAGGCAATGTAGAAAAGAGATGCAAAACAATTTAAGAAGTTGAACTGCAAATAAAAATACTTGGGTTAAGTACTGTAGCAAAAGTTCAGACGCAGAATATCATCTAACTTAACAGCTGCCTTGACTAAATGGCTTCCATGAAGATGTAAACTGCCCATCAAAATTTTCTTTACCATTTTTAAACCTTAGGTCAGAAAAAACACATTTTCAATATTGGTCTTACTCAGTTTTTCACTTAACAAGCTTAATGTTTTCCTAAAACAAAGTGTACAAAGAGAGCTACAACTGAATTATGAAATGTAGGCATTAAATACACATCACCTTCTACTTAACTTTCACTTTTTGGCAATTTCTCCAGATAACATCAGAAAAGGGATTAGATCAATAAATTGATCTTCATATAGAATAGTGGGGGGTTTTTTAGAGTAATACTTTGTCAAAATATATGTGTTGGTCACCATGTCTCTCAATCTCTCAAAATGTTCCTTTATATATGTTAGTTGCAGTTTATGTTTAATCACTTTAAAATGTTTTGTGGCCAAGAGAAATACTCCCTACTTCTAAAATGAGACATAATCACAGTATTTAATCAAACTGAAGCTTCCTACTTGCTGTTAGTGCTGCAGCTCCTGTTTTGGAGCTCTTGGCCAACACACATAATATTGGGAGTGCAGAGAGCCACTCACAGACTGAGAATGAAAACTGGGGGAAACTTACACTTGACATTTCATAGTATTTTAAAACATTTTGTATAAATACCCCGTAGGGAAAAAGAAATGGTTCTAAGTTTTATGAGAAAGGCTACAGGAAGAGACAAAGCTGTAAGTGGCATCTACACGAGTTTTAGCTCTAGAGGTTACCAGTAACAGATGGGTAACAGGACATTTAACACAAAAAAACCCAAAACAAAACAAACCCCAAATAAACATACACACACATATAAAAACATGGTGAAGGAAATAAAGAATGAACTCTCAGGAAATTGAGGAAATAAAAAAGGAAGACACTAAAATGATCTTTTCAAAAGTAAACAAGAAGATAAATGAAATAGATCCACATATGCTATGAACTAGACAGGAGTAGACTGACAGACAGATATTTTCAGGTTCCTCTGACTGGTTGTCTGAACGTTAGTGCAGGTGGAATACATGAACTTTTCAAAACATGGATTACCACAAAATCATGCAAAAACTGAAGGGAATAGCTCTCAGTTGAAGACAGGACCACACCAATTAATAGAAATTTATATATACTGCATCCTAATGAAAGAACAATTCGATACAAATAAAGAGCCTACTCTCCACTATAAAAGAGGCATCTGAAATAGTCTAGTAGTTACTGCAGCCATAACAGAAATCTTGTTTGCTCTGATATTTGTGCTACTATTTGGCCTTGAGCAAAACCGTAGGTCACTGTAGTAATGCTAGGAAAGCACTAATAAAACACAGCACAAGCTGTCTTTTTAAATAATCTTAAAAGCTGCTTATGAGACATACTTACCACTAAAACCTTCAGAATTAAATGATTCTGATATGAAGATTCCAGCCTGTGATTTTCTAAATTACCAACAAAAATATTAATTAGTAAACAGCAGAAGCTACCATGTACTACACATTGCTATCCAAAGAGGGAACAGACACTTTTACTCCACACAAAAATTACTTATCTAAAAGTTTGTATTATTCCAACATTTCATGGTAGAAAGAATTTATACTGTACCAATACCTCACTTAATCTATGAAGCTAATCTGATCCACAGTATTATCATACATATTTTTGACTAAAATTGCAGTATTTTTACTACCACAGAAGTTTCTTCTTTTATGTATTTCTGACTCTGAAGAGCTATTTTATTAAAAAAATACATCCACCACTCTTAAGACTTAACAAAATGTGTCAAGTTATTGATTGCTCTCTGGCTGAAAACTATTGCAAGACTAATGGGCATATATAATGAAAAGTAACAATACCAAATTTGATTCAAAACCAGTAAATGCTCACAGAAATATTCCCATCTCTTTCCAGGGAATTTAGATAAGACCCTTCACTCTAAAGCAACACTAGAGTATGCGATGTTCAACAGATGCATAACTCATTCCAAATTGAGATTTTCAGTTCATTCAAGATAAACTGTCAGAACCTGATGTTTCAGGAAGGTTGGTTTACTGGAGGGGAGAAAATGGAAGTGGATGGGAGATTTTCAGTTTCTTTCTGCTCTTTTGGTAGATTGTACCTTTAAAGCCCTGGGTAAGCAGTAACTGGGAAGGCAACACGCTAGCATGTGTTGTGTCAAGGCTGAAAGGAGACACCATCACCTAGGGACCTTGCTCAGGACAAAACAGCAGAGCTCTACTCTGACAGGAGCATCAAGTTAGGCCTGACATGTGAAAATGCACTCAAGTGACTGCCATTTTTCTTTTCGCTTTTGCTACACAATCAACTTTCACGATAAATGGGCGCAAGAGGGGTGCTTAATATATGCCAGATTGTTTCCCATGCTTTGTCACTTTAGCTGCTGAAGTCAGATATTATCTGAAAATATGCCAGGTGGGAGAGAAGATAGGACAGCCAGATGAGCTTTTCAGCCTATTCAGAGCATGGCAGCAGAAACACATTGCATAGCACAGGAAAGGCACAAGCTGTCAGTGTAGCAGGTTACATAAATACTGCCTCTGCTTAATATGAAACATCAGCTTAAACCCAAAAAACCCTGGATAAAAAAAGAATCCCTTGACTTGCCTGTTAAAGACATTTTAGTGTATTAGATCAACATAACTGGTATTTCACAGAAATGTCTTTCTTGCAGTATAGTAAAAACAATGAAGCAAAACAGCCAACTGACCCCTGGATATGAATTTAAAAATCATTATTTAAATAAAAAACTTGAACAGTCATAAACAAAGAAATTGACTGCTTTTACTGTCATGGATGTCTGGTTGAATTTGCTGAGCAAATCATTTTGGCAAGCATAACCAACCCCCACTTCAACACCTCTTTTTTTTCTGTCTTCTGCATCAATCTCCCTTTTGCTTTATCTTTATTCTGTTAATTTTCTGGGTCTCCAGCTTTAGTAATCTGGATTCTGTCCTGCAAATCAATGCCATATGGAGCTTCATAAAGCAGTTAATTCTCCATTAGCTTAATCTATTAACTTTGTCTGAAAGAGACTTCACATGTTTGTAGAAGTGCTAAAATTCAAAATGAACACCAGCACTTCACCGTCCTTATGTTAGGTTACAAAACACAAGGCCCAATCTGTTAAATAAATCACACACACAAGCGGGGAAGAAAAAGGTAATCTATAAAAACATTCCTCCTCTTTTGAGAGAACCCAGAGAAACACATTTTGATTGGGATGTGGAATCCCAGTCTTTATTATATATGTAGCATACATAAATACTCTCCTAACACTTAGAGTGGGCTTTGATTTGGTTCCATTATGTCAGTGCCTTTGCCCTCTGCACTGATGTACAGTAAAGCACAGTAAGCAAACCCAGGTTGTGGATGCAACTTGCCAGGACAATCCTTCCTGCCATGCACCTCTGAGCTCTTATCCTCATGCTCTCCCCCCACTCCTTTTGCCAGCACTATGGCTGAGACAGCCAAAGAGCTAAATCAGGGAGGGGGAACTTCTGCACCAAAGGCAAAGAGAGGCTGAGGAGGAAGGCAGGATCATCCGTTCTGACAGCATGTCAGACTCAGACCAAATATGAAACTGCAATCTCAGAACACTCAAAATATAAGTTAAAATTACCATCTCTTTTACCCCCAGAGCAAGAACCTATTTTGGGAAATCTCTTTAGCATTCTGTTGAACAAGAGCTCACAGTAATGTATTCTACAAAAATTACATACAAATTCTAAGTATGTAGGATTCTAATTTGAAAAAAGAATAAACAACCTTCTTACCCCATGATGTTAAGAATTCAGCAGCATACCGATAGATGCGGTTCATAATTTCAATCACAATGGCATAGATGATACTGGGCACGTACAGCATCAAGCTGCTGAAGTTAGACTCATTCTCGTTGTGATAATCCAGAGCCCACTGCTCCAAGTCAAAGTAAATCATCATCACATACAGGGAGAAGTAGAGGCAAAGGCACACAAATGGTAAGGACACCAGGTAAATCCTTAACTGTCTCTTAATACTTGAGTACACTGGCTCCTCCCTGCCAGTGACAGGATTGATCCCCAGCACACCATGGAAGCCTGGTCTTGGTTCCTCAAACTGTCGTTTCATCAGCAGTGTGCCCCAGCGGTACGTCAGGATGGCGCAGATCCGCTTCCAAACCTCCAGGATCACAGTGGACCACAGCAGATTGAACGTGGCAAACATCACATATTTGTCGTAGTCTTCCCACGCAAACACGTAATAAGGAATCCCAATGACAGCCATTGGAATCAAAGCAAATGTGAAGTATTCTAAGAAGCCAAAGTAGAGAGCAATGGTTTCGCCAAAGTAGCAGCGTATGTCATCTGCAGAAAGATGAAATTAAGATTACACTTGACAGAGATGTCTGTACAATATCAAAAGTGACCCTACATGAACTTACAACTTTCCATTGGCCAGAACTTTTTGCTTCTAAATAACACAATGAATATCATTGTTTTTTCTTTCTTCCTTCACCATTATTACAAAAAGTCAGATAGTTATCTGAATTACTTTTTTATGTTACATATATACCCACATAACCATACCATTCAGATGGCAAAGAAGTCAAACAGATATCTAGAGAAAAGGAAAAAAAAAAAAAGAAAACCCCCCAATCAATGAGGAAACACTATCATTCTTGAAAACAGAATTGATCAATGAATGGCATGGAAGACATCTGATGTAATAAAAAACAAACTTTAACAGCAAGTGACACCCAGCCTCTGAAAATTCCCATTGGCATATGTACTCCTGGGAAACAAATTTGTTTCAGCTTGCTCAGAGAAAAAGGGCTAGTTGTGCTAACCCTCATGGAACTAAAGGAATAGACAGACAGGTGTATCAAAATCTTAAACACATCAGAGAGAGTACTCAGGTTGAGATACTCTCTTCAGCAGACAACTGATACATGAAACTGTACTCTTTAAGTTTACTGTACTCTCCAAGTTTGTCTGCTCAGGTGCTACAGAGACTTAAAAAGTGCACTAGTAATGGGTATATTTCATGATAGATGTATTACCTCCAAGAAGACATATCACTTATCTTACTAATAAAAAAAAATACTGCATTATTATTATTCATATAACATAGAAGCTATTAGATACAGAAATGCCTTTGAAACAGTTAAAAAGGCTGAAATCTCTTTTCTGTGCCTGCTTGGATGACCAAATTGCTTGTATGCCACTGTTTTGTATTTACCAGATTAAAGAAAGAGCCATAGAAGCATGACCTCTGAACTGACACTGTAAATACACAATGCATTACCTGTGTAATACACCACCACAAAAAAACCTCATATGCAATACCAGAACATTCTTATGGCTTACAAAACACTACAGCAGAAGTTCACAACTGTCAACCAGATAAAAGTCTCTGAAAGCAAGAAGGAAAGGTAAACAGACACAAAGACCAGCACTCTGACATCCCTGTCAATCAAAAATTCATTAACAAATACATTCAAGTGTAGGTCATTAACATCATTTCACACTCCAACATGAAAGACATCCCTCAATTAGTACATACTTAACAGGCTCCTGGGATTTACTTGAAAATTTTGTATGGATTCAGTGTCAGTCCAAAAAAAATCCCTTTCTCACATAAACAAATGACCAGCACACAATAAGGCTCCTAACACAATACTCTGGAGGCAGGCATTATCAAGACAGATCTTTAACTTCCTGCTGGTCAGGAAAGAACCTTAAGCAACTGCAGGACCCATTAATTTATAATCAGGCAAACTCCCAAATGCTTATTTTCTTATTTTTAAATAAAGTTTACAGATTTAAAGTTTAGAACTTAACCTTCCACATTGCCAGACTAAAAATTATATTCATTTTAAGATTATTCAGTGTCTAAAATTACTCAAGTGATGCTGGCATCCAACAACATACAGTCTTCGTTCAGACAATGAATTTAAAACAAACAGTTGTAAATACACTTTTGACACACCTACAACAGAAAAAAGCTTTGGGAGTTCCAGATACATGGGAGCTTGTCAAGAGTCACTTTGAAAAAACAGTCTTGACTTGGACCATTTGGAGAATTTGTGATGTGCAGACTGCTGTTATATGGAAACTCACAGACACTGAATCTGCAGACCTGGAACCACCAATTTTGCAAGTCTAGAATCATTCCAGCAGGTCACACAGGAAACACTAAAAGAGGAAAAACCTGTCCAAATGGTAATCACGACTCCATTGCATGACCACAATGCAAAGGGCTGTTCACATACCTAAAGGCTGATAACCGACTTTCACTCGGCCATACCAGCTGTGACTAAGCTTTTTCAACTCTTCTCTATCATGCAGAGGGAAAATTTGAACAAGAATACCACTGGTCAATAATCTTCTCACTAGAAGGGGAAAGAAAAAATAGATACCAAGCACTCCTTCAAAGGACAGTGAAGCTGACATAAGTAAACAGGTTATAAAGTAAACTTTAGCGATCCTAAAGTTTTTTTGAAATAGATCTAGCACTCAAATCCTAAAAAAATTGTCTGATGTTAATTAAAAAATTATAGAGCACAATTATACCTATTCCTGCAAATACTGTGCTGTCCACTGGAAGATAAAGAGCAACCTTTTTACATATAACAACTATCCAATGGCTTTGCAATATAACCAGATGCAGCTTCAATAGCAAAAAGTGCTACAGGTCAGGACTGAAATGTAGCCATGTGGGGATAGTCACAAAGTCCTTGTTGTATTAATTATGGGAAAGATACAAAAAAACCTCTGAATTATCAGTTTACACTAGTTCATAAATTATATCACTTCTTTATTGCACACAAACTACATATTGCACAATTTGTATTTGGCTTTGTTATGGAAGGCAATACTACATGTGTGGATTAAGAAACTGCTCTGAAGTTACAACCATAGGAAAAAAAATGAAAAAACAAGGAGGCACTGGAAGTGTGACAGTATTTTTCTATTTCCCATCATCATCTGCGTGACAAAACCAGAAAAATACTTTGGCTATATAAAAAAATTACCAATGTAAACTCATCTGACATCTACATTTATTTACATTTTTGAACCACTAATATGCACAAATCTCCTTCTCTGATGACCAACACTAATGAATAAAGAGGCTGTTAATAAAAGGACATACAATTATTAAGATCCATTCTCCTAAGAATCTGTAGCATCTCTGCCGACAAACTACTATCAACTATCACAGAAATAGCATCAGCTCTCATTGCTTCTTTCTCCCATGAAAAGGAAAAGCTCTTGAAGCAAAGAAGAAGATCAGTGAAACCAAATAAATTAAATAAAACTTTGTTCCTATTATGAAATTTGTAACTCTGGAGCACTGGTACTCATTCCAGTATTTTTATATAGAGAGAATCCAAGCATATAGTCATGTCACTTAAATAATAACTACTTTTGGTACTAATTAAAAATAACGTATAACATCAACATGTGCAAAAACTACCCAGCTGAAGAGAACATAAGGCCAGAGCCTCAGCCTCACAGAATGACTCAGGATGGAAGGCCCTCTGGAAGTAATCTGGACCACCTTCCTGCTGAAGGTAGGTGTGACTTTAATTGGGCTGCTCAGGGCCTTGTCTAGCAAGGATTTAGAAGTCTCCCAGGACAGTTACCAACAATCTCTTTAAATCCCTGATCAAACATTTGATTACCCTGTTGAGAAAAATATTTTCTTGATACCTATTTAGAATTTCTCTTGTATTGTGCATCCATTGCCTTTTGTCCTATTACAGAAGCAGTGAAAAAACAAAGTTGGTTAAAAATAGTGGGACTTGAACATCTGAAGGATTTCTCTTCACTGCAGGAAATTTTTTTTTTCACCATGAACACTATCCTATATTAACACAGTGAATTAGAGGCAACAAACTACATTACTTACCAATTGATTTTCCTGGGTACAGCTTTGCCTGAGGATATCCAGGGATCATTTTTTCATTTTTGGCTCTCAAATTTTCAAGTTCATGTTTGATGATGTACTGACATTCTGCCATTGTAAGGAAATCGTGATTGTCGTCTAAATAAAAAGGAAGGTTGTATGAAATGGTGTGGCACAGGAATACAACCCTGGCAGCAAACAACTATAAAAAATTACCAGAATCAGGAAAAAAAAAATTACAGCAACAAACATATGTCTAACCCATCAATTTGTCATCATGGAAACAAGAGTCAGATTTCCTTGAGATAAAAACAATTTTTTCTCCCCCTTAGGAATAAGAAACTAGAGGGATTGCCCTAAACACACTCAGAAGCTAAAATATCAACAAAACTCTAATACAAAGAATAACAGTATAGTATTAGCTTAACTGGGCAACCAGAAATACTATCAAGACAACATAGACTGCAGGGTTTCTTTGCTAGGTGACAATTTCTCTGATCGCACCTGGACAAAAATAAAATTACATTTCTGTTTTTAAAAAGACAAAATACCAGGAGATATAACCAAAAATATATTTACAGCAGCTGGAAATCCAGCTAATCCTAGAGATTCTGTTAGCAGTGGAATTTGTGTCAGATTTGCATTAGCAATGTAAAGGAATGAAAGAAATTGAAGTGACACCTTTGCAACTGACAACTCTTCTGAAGGCTTCCTAATTTCAGGAAAGCAAGGTCACAAAAGTAAAGACACTGTAACAGCTATTGCAGAGGAGTGATGTTGAGCAAAACTGCCACTGAACAACCAAACAAAAATTGTTTCAGACAGACCCAAGAACCTTTATATTGAAACTGTGGTGATAGGCATCACTCAAACAGGCCCATTAGAAGTATTGGCAAGACTAAGCTGGAACTGCAATACTTACCTGCAGAGCAAAAACTTTGTTCTGCCACTGTAGGGACATTAAATACCCTACAAGCAGCACATTTAAAAAGAAATGTTCCTGTGTTGGCACCCCCACAAAATAAAAGAGCAAAAGGAACTATTCCACTAGTTCCACTAATCATGCCCAAATCCCACTGAATGCGTCTGTAGAGTTAATTATTGTTTGTTTGATGTGTACACATAACAGAGAAAAATGTTCCTATTTTTTCCAGCTAATTTTAAGATAATAAGCCTCAAAACTGGCTCACAGAAATTGAATTGCTACATTAATTCATAACATGGATTGTTACTCATAAAATCATGTTTATCACCTCTTTTTCTTGTCTTATTTTCTACGAAAATCTTTCATAGAAGTAAGAGACTATTTGGAGCATAGAAAAGCATGAAGGAAAAGACAAACAAAAAAAATTAAAGCCATGTGAAAGAAATCAAAATGCATTATATGATCTGAATTTCCACAGTTAAAAACATTTTTTTCATGGCTTGGTCTTCCACTTGCTGCTCACAGTTACCATTCCAAGGAATAGAAAGATCATACAAGATTTAGCAGCATAATTGCTTATAATCTTTAGTCACCACTTTGCAATGACAAAGATTCCTACATTCCTAAATTGCTTACCTGCAAAATGTTTGAAGGTTTTTCTACTGCTGTATGTAAAAGCTCTCATTGAGTTATCACTGCATTCCTTCACCAAACCTACAGTTTCAGCTCCCAGCAACAGCCTTAAGTGAGAAGCTCCAACTAGATAAATATTTTCAACTCCATTTTCCATAACCAGTGGTTTAATCAGTAGTTGTGCACCTTTAAAGTAAAGAGAGGAAAAATAAGCAAGAAAATACATTAAAATTACATCTAAAAGCCCTAGCATTTTAGCATCCAATATATTGGCCCTAGCTAATAGGAGTGCTGAAAATGTCTCTTTAAGGTCACAAAGAGTTAAGGTTTCAACAGCATTTGACATAGGATGTCCAGAATCTTGCAGGGTCCCCCTGATTTAGCCCTGTTTCTGTTGAAGCACTCTCAAGAATGAACTGGAACAATGAGGACTGTTTGGATCTATTCCACCAAGGTTCATATCATAAAAGCAAGAAGCGCTTCTGCAAACAGTCGCATTGGCTTTCAGGAAACTAGATTTTTGAAGCAGAAACGTCCCTAACTTATCTAACAGAGACCTGAAAGCAAGTTTGTAGTCATAAATCCATCAGCCACAGCAATATTACTGACCATAAGCTATAAGCTACAACAGCCACAAATAATGACTTAAAAAAAAAAGTTTTAAAAAAAGTCCAAGAAATTACAAATCAATCAGCCTAACTTCAATTCTCAGAAGCATACCAAAATGAGTAATGAAATACTGTCTTTGTAAGACCCTACGTGCTAACAAAAAATATAAATAAAACCCAACATGAAGTTACCAGGATTAAATTGCTTTTTGCTAACTTAATTTTGTTCTGCAACGTGGTACAAAGGCTTATGGACAGGATGTGAAGTGTCTTCATTTAGGCAAGGCTTACCATGTTTCTGTAAGCAACAGCAGAAACATGTCTAGACAACTGCTATAAAAACTGACATCAAAACTACATTGAAACATAGGTTATCAGGGCTTCAGTGCAAAAAATGGAAGAATTCTAGAGTTCAACTGGCATTTGACCTTAAGCCAATGTTTTCATTAACAACAGGGTTCAGTGGGTTCAAAAAATGTAAAACAAAATGAGACCGGCAAACAATCATTATACCACAAATTCCCTGAAAACTAATATTTTTGTATGTCTTCATATTATGGTGGCAGCCAATTTCATTTCAAAGTGGTACTGAAGATCATACTGTACTCACCTCCATCTGCCTTTTTGTCCACAATTCGCTTGGTGAGCCATTCTATGGTTTCTTCTTTGGTGCCTTTTGCAAGTTCAATTACTACCAGAGGCCTGAAGTTAGACTCAACAGTATCGAAGGAAGACCAGCTTTCCACCATCTCTTTCTTTTTTTCCGCCATCTCTTGAGAGCTTACTAAGTACAAAACCAAAATAAAATGCAAGTGCTAAAAAATATCAGGTACAAATCTAAAAGCCACAAACCTCTACTGTAGTGAGTTACACAAGTCTGTGCTTATCAAAGGTATAGGTGTGCACTTTTATGCACTTACTAGCATCAGGTTGAGGAACCTCTGCAGTTGTCAAGATGCTACTGATAATTTAACTTTATGTGTAAATAATCCAAATTATCTAAGCAGGCCTTTATACACTCACAGACCCATTTAGGCTGGAAAAGGCCTTCAAGATTGAGTCCAACCATTAATGCAGAATTCCAAGTTCACCACCAAATGTTCCCAAGAGTCACATCTACAGAGCTTTTAAATACCTTCAGGGATGGTGACTCAACCATTTCCCTGGACAGCCTGTTTCAGTGCCTGGCAATCCTTTCCATGACAAAATTTTTCACATAATTTTAATGGCAGAACTTGAAGCCATTTTCTCTTGTCTTATCACTTGTTACTTCGAAGACCCCCACCTTGCAAAAACCTCTTTTCAGGTAGCTGTAGAGAGTGATAAGGTCTACTCTCAGCCTTCTTTTCTTCAGGCTGAACAGCCCCAGCTACTTCTCCTTTGTCTTGTTAACAAATTTTATATAACTTATTCTACAGAGATCATTGTGTCATGCTTCATAAAGAGATGTTGATAGAAAACAATAAATCGGGTAACTAACCTACTCCATTAAAAAAAAAGTAAAAAACCCTCAAACAAAAAACCTATAACAGATTTAATTTACTAAATTTAAAAGTGAGAGGAAGGTTTGGTGATTTTGTTGTTTTTGGGGGATTTTTTATTAACTTGACTGAAGAAGGGAATCTACCCACTGCCTTTAAGCAGTTTCCCCACTCCTGTTAAAATACTCAATTTCTAAGGAAGTTGCTCTAAGGATGCAGTTCAGCTTTTATGACCATTATACTTCTATGATTCAAGGACAAATCAGTCTCCAGTATTTCATATAAATTATCCTACAAAATACAGTGATACTGTAAACATATGCATATCATAATAAACAAGTCTATTCAACTTGTCAATTTTGACTTACCAAAAAAAGCTTTCAAACCAAATTTCAATGGGGTTTTTGGTTAGTTTCACTCACCTTTTTCACACACACACAATCCTGCAACATACAGATTTATAGCTCTGAACCCAAATACTAAGTCTTTTAAAAATGCACTAGATTAATAAAGTATTTTTAAGAATCTGAGATGTGTATCTGCACAAACAGAATGAATCACACCGAGAAAAACAATCAGGGATGAGGCACTGTAACTGAGCTTGTCAGTGACTAACTACAGTCTTGACAAGTCACTGCACTTTAATACATCACCATCCATAATCAGTGGTTTGCAGGGCTTTGCTAAAATTACACCTGACACATCGTATATATTGCCATTTCTAAAGAAGTCAAAGAATGAAAAGCACTAGATAATTATTAAATATTACCTACTGGTTAAGAATATCACTTTGCAGGACAGTTATCGCTTGAAAATAGCCTTTTTAATATACAGTGAACTTGGCTCCTATCATTTATTCAGAATCATCATCCTTGGCATGGTGACTGTGTAAGAATCACAGAATCATCACAGAATCAAAGAATGGTTTGGAGGTACTTTAAAGATCACCTAGTTGTAATTCCCCTGCCATGGATAGGAACACTTTACACTAGACCAGGTTGCTCAGAGCCACATCAAACCTGGCCTTGAACACTGCCAGGAATGAGGCATCCACAGCTTCTTTGGGCAACCTGTTCCAGTGCCTCACCACCCCCACACGGAAGAATTTCTTCATAATATCTAACCCAAAACTACTCTCTTTCAATTTGTTATTTTCAGGCTTTCAGTAAGTCTGTTATTTTCAGGCTTATTACTATTGAAAACTACAACAGAGCTGAAGCACTCTTCCAAATCGTGCCTGTGTGATTTCCAGATGTATTTTCCTAACAGGTTGTCCAACGCCCAGCACAGACCCTATGGGAGGTAATTTGGCAGGTTATTTGTCTCTTCTTTCACCCTGCACGCTGTGTAACTAGTGACAGACCCAGAAGCACGGGGAACAACCCAAAAAGACCCTCAAACCCCCAGGCTCCCGCTCTCACTGCATGGCTGGGTGGCGGTCACAACTAATTAGGTCGGAGAATACCTCTGGTACCACCGACTTCAACCCATGACCGAGGAGCACCTTGTCAGCTCAGGGCAGAAGGAGCGGCAGCCCTTTTCCAGGGCGCGTCAGAGCCAGGCTCACCGCCCAGGCTTCAGCCGCGGGAGCCGCCACGTCCGGGCCGTGCCCGCTCTGAGGCGGCCCATCGCGGCTCCTTCCCACTGCCAGGCTGCGCCTCGCTCTCCTTTTTTAGGAACCCAAATACCGGAGAGGAGAGCAGCCCGGCCGGCCCCGCCGCCAGCAGGGCCGGTGACTCACTGCCTGCCCCCGGCCCGGCCGCCCTCGCCGGCGGCCGCCGCCCTGCCCCGCTGCCCTCGCCGCCGGCAGCCCGCAGCGGCCGCACGCCGCCAGCACCCCCCCAGCGCTGCCGGGGCGGCGGGGGCAGCGCTGGGGGTGTCACGGCTGCCCAGGCTCGGCACTGGCTCCGCGCCGCGGCGGGGTGGGCGGGAAGGGCGAAGGCTCCTCCCCTGGCGGCGGCGCAGGCGGCGAGAGCCCCTTCCCGCTGAGTCCCACCGCCCACTCCCCACTCACCGCCGGTGCCGGCTCCACATCCGCAGGGCAGGGCGGGGCGGAGGCGGGCGGCGGCCGCAGGCACCGGGCGCTGCCAGGATGGGCCCCGGGCCGGCCCGGCGTGACACCGCCCGCCGCTGCCGCGGGCCACGCCCCTCGCCGGGGCCCTTCCCGGCCCGTGTCTGTCCGCCCGCCCCTTCTGCGGCCTTTCCAAATGCTACATTGTCAGTGTTTTAAAAATGCTCCAGTATCAGTGTTTCAGCAACGCTCGTACTGACCGCCAGCACACGCATCAACCTCTTATTTCCCGCTTTTGCTGCCTGTGCTGCCTCCTGTCACAGAATCGCTGAATCAATTAGGTTGAAGAGGCTTCTGAGACCATCAAGTGCAACCCATGACTTAACAGCACTGTGTCAACCAGACCATGGCACTGAGTGCCACATCTAGTCTTCCCTTAAACACCTCCAGAAACAGTGACCCCACCAACTCCTTGGACAGTCCATTCCAATATTTATTCATCCTTTCTGTGAAGAAATTCCTCCTGATGTCCAACCTAAACCTCCCCTGGCGCAGCTTGAGACTACGTCCTCTTGTCCTGCGCTGGTTTCCTGGGACAAGAAACCAACCCTCCCCTGGCTACACCCTGCTTTCAGGTGGTTGTAGTGAGCGATAAGGTCACCCCTGAGCTTCCTCTTGTCCAGGCTAAACACCCGCAGCTCCCTCAGCCACTCCTCATGCAGCACTTGTGTTCCAGATCCTTCACCAACTCCACTGCCCTTCTCTGGACTCACTCCAGCACCTCAATGTCCTTGAATTGAAGGGTCCAGAACTGGACACAGCACTTAAGGTGTGGCCTCACCTGTATTAAGAGTGAGAGGGGACAATCAGTTCTGCAGTCCTGATGTCTGCACTATTCCTGATGGATGTCAGGATGCCATTGGCCTTCCTCACCACCTGGGCACACTGCTGGCTCATGTCCTTCTCTGGATGTGGCCCAAACCTCCTCCTGGAGCTTTAGTTATAAAAATCCTGCATTTCAGCTGGGTCAGTTACTTTTCCAAACATTGTTTTGTACAGGAAAAGAGAACATTTTTGCATTTTGATACCAAGACTTTCATAGAGAATATAGTTCCAAGCATCCATTTGTGGCTAGGAAATGAGAAGTGTGACTGTAAAGTGGTGGTGGCAGGCAAAGCATGCTCCCCTGTGGGGCTTGAGGAAGACTTTTCAGCATATTTTGAAGTAAATAAAGATATTTTAATGTAAATTTTGTGACAAAATTTTGATTTGTATTTGGTAGTGAGTATAAAATACTAGCTTTTGGTGATGAATTTTTCTAGTATTTATAGCCAATGAAGCAGCGAGGGTCTGGGGAACCATGAAAAATGGGGATATGCAAATACTTGAAATTTAGGTACTAGAGATTGCAACAGAGAGTAGAAGACAGACACTATCTGTATCAGATAGTTTGGGAAGAATATCAGACTTCTTAAACTGTTTTTCAGTCTTGCAGCTTCCAGTGGCCTCACCATAGAGTTATTCATCTCTGAGCATCACCTACTGTGAAAACTCTCACTTCCTGAAGAAGGCGTATGGCAGTGACAGAGAGGGGTTTAACAAAAAGAGGGGGGTTAGACCTTATTCTTGTGTTTTGCATGTTGGATGTCTCCAGTTATTATGCATCTCATGAATATCCACAATATCTTCATGGGCTTTGGGCCTCTGGCCTTCTTGGCCTGACATCTTCACTCTTCTAGTAGTTTACAAACAATTATCTTAAAACTATTTCTGACACCTCCTGCATTTATGAGTTTTCAGTGGGGACTTGACATTATCCAATTACTTTGACCCATGCAAATAGTCATTCAAAATCAATCTCTTTTCTGCTATCAAATTAATTTTTCTATTGGAAAGGGTCATCTTACAGCAATATTGCTTGATGAGACTGTCACGTTTCCTCAATGTCGTGTATCCACTAGGTGTCACATTCTTGCTATGCAATGAATTCTGCTACACTCAGTTTATCTCTAGGAAGTTCACATTTTGCTAGCCATGCATAAGAGTTAACACATAATGCTGTATTCACAGAAGAAAAATAGGATTTATAAATAGATGGTGGATGTGTCTACAAAGTAATCTACACACACATACATTGCTGGCGCAGTGGAAACAGTCTCACCATGATGGCAAAAAGTAAATTACTTTGTGCCAATCACAGTGTTGTAGAGGCTAGAAATTTGCTCTTAAGAGGATTAGCTAATTTAAAGATGAATCAGGTATGCCCATCCTAAATTGCAAACTGCACTAGCACTATAGCTAAATATAAATCCCAAGCTTGTATCTGTTAGTGACCGTAGTTCAGCCTTGTGATTCTGCTAGCTGATTATAGCATTTTCATGGTCTGTCTCTGGCAGGCACCATGCAGACTGCAGACATAGTAGAATGGATGAGCTGTGGTAAGGCAGGAAGAAAATGGGGGAAAAAAGAGAGACAAAATGAGAATCCATGAAAATTTTAAGAGCAGAGGGGTTTTTTTTATTCTGCGGTTAACTCTCTTCTCCCTGGACTAATGACTACTACAGTACCGAACTAAATTAAGAACCCATTAACTTACCACAACGTGAAACTGGCTTTTATACCTGGTTCAAAATTCAACCATATTTTGGATATAGTTCAAAGGCTAGCTGAGCCCCTCTAGCATCTCACTGGCACTAAAAGGGTGAGATCTCACTCCCAGTCCACCATTATCATTTCCTTTTCCCTGTACCCTCATTGTCAGATCTAAGGCTCTGCCCCACACTTAACTTAAGCCAACTCTGGCATTCACCAGATCCATCTCAGAGTCCATTCAATTTACCAGCTCTATGGAAAAACAGCCACTTTTGGTTTGTTTTGCTTTGTTCTCTTTCAGTGATCTAAATAAACCCAGATAAGGGTTAAAGAGCTGGCACAAGGAAAGCACCTTTCCATATGGCAATCTTCATTAATTCAAATGCATGTAGATGTATGTATGGTATGGCAACCATACTTGACATAGTCACATAATGAGATTAATATTGACTCTTTTCTGAAGTCATATATAATAGCAATCATTACAATCATAGCATCATTGTAAGATTTACCTTTACCTAGGTTTTGAGCCATAGTGGAACGCTGTATTATCATAAAAGTAAGGAGCAACTAACAGCAAAATATCCTTTTAATTCACAAGCTAATGACAGAGTGCAAAATGGATGATGACATACCTAAAGTTTAAGGCTAGCATTAAATTACCTTATTATGTTATTAAAAACAATTACATTAAAATTTTAGTAATTAAATTCCAATCAATGTGTTTGTCAGAGTAAGATACAGTGACATTTTACCAATTTTCAATGACATTTTTTGTCAGATTATACAAGATCTTTCCAAAATGTAATAAACATTATTAAATTGCATTCCTGCAAATGGAGGGTAAGTTATTTTTTGAGTCACATTTGGCATAATTTTCATATTCTGGCAGGAATTTTCACATAAATGTGTTCAGGCAGTACAAGTACTGTTTGGGTCAAAGTTTGAAAGCTTTGATTCATAAACACTGAACAACAAAGCTGATTGATTGCAATCTGTAAGGTACAAGGAGGACACATCTCTTCCATTTAATATTGTGTCCATCTGATTAGAAACATTTAGTTTTAACTTAGGTATCTATTTCCAAATAAGATCATCAGGGAACAAAAAGCCCTGTCCTGCCAAACAAAATGGAAGCAACATAAAAAGAGGAGGATCAGCCTGCCTAAGCCAGGAAAAAGTGAGATAAACCATTTTCAAATTATTACCCAGGAGGAGCAAGTAAAAGATAAAACATGCGCAAGATGTTATTCATCATTTATATGTGAAGAAAAATAAATTTAAAGTTATCAAGTCAAACAGCATCCTAGCCTGTATCAGAAATACTCTGACTAGCAGGAATAGGGCAGTGATCTCCCCCTGGACTTTGCACTGGTCAGGCTCCACCTCAAGTCCTGTGTCCAGTCCTAAGCCCCTCACTCCAAGGAAGACATTGAGATGCTGGAGCAAGTCCAGAAAATGGCAATGAAGCTGGTGCAAGGACGAGATCACAGGTCCTATGAGGAGCAGCTCAGGGATCAGGGATTGTTTAGCCTGGAGAAAATGAGACTCAGAGGAGACCTTAACACTCTCTGCAACCACTTGAAAGGAGTGTGTACCAGGGTGCGGCTTGGCATTTTCTCCCAGGCAACCAGTAGGACAAGAGGAAATAGCCTCAAATTGCACCAGGAAAGGTTTAGATTGGGTATGAGGAAAAATTTCTTCACTGGAAGGGTTGTCAAGGCTTGAAACAGACTGCTCAGGGAAGTGGTTGAGTCACCATCCCCACAGGCAATTAAAAGCTGTAGATATGGCACTTGGGGACGTGGCTTAGTGATGGACTTTGCATTGCTGGGTTAACAGTTGGACTCAGTGATCTTAGAGGTCCTTTCCAACCTAAATGATTCTATGTTTATTTCCTCAGTATTAGAGTAGCCTGCACGGTTAGGCAATGATGAGGGAGATCCAGCAAGCCAAGTGATCTTTATGTTTTGGGAAAGTGAATAAAGTCAGTAATTTTACTGTACATGAAGAAGTGTTTCAAAATTTCATTGCAGAGCTTTGAAAACAATGCATCCTTTCTGATTTTCTTTTGAGATGCATGTGTCAATATTTAGGATGCCCTAAATGGCGAGCTAGAATTTTGGCTTACAGAGCCTCCCTGAATTTGTGAAAATAATATATGAATTCATGTAAGAACTTCACAGTTAACCACAGGGGTCCAGTTAACATCATTGTGATAGTGTCAGGAGCAAAAAGGCTCCTTATGCTGCACTTAGACAAATGGAGCCATGAGGTTACTGAGGTTACAGTGCTTCTGATTAATCTATATGGCCTTCTGTTTCTATTAGCTATCCCTTCGTTCCTAGAAGTCTAATACTAGACTTCACCATCCACCTGCTGTGGAGTAGCATCCTATGATCATAATATATCCTATGATCACTGGTCTATTCAGAAGTAACTCATCACTGGAATTTTCAATACGTTCAGTTGGACTGCCTCCATTCAGTGACTGGCATATGACACCTTTTTTTTCTCTCATCTGGAGACTTCATCAATTCTAAAGGCAGCATTTAGCATTTCCTGCAAAAACAGCAGCAACAACAAAAAACCTGTACATTTTGTATATTTCAATTTTAAGGTAATTTTCTTTCTTTGCATATTTTTGTATTATAGAGAACGGTGTCTGTCATTCCACCTGGGCAGAACATACTTGGTTTATCTGTTAGTGCATGGCTAGAAACAGTACTGCACAGTCAATTGGTTACTTACTATGATTTACTAGATAGCATAATTTAACACATTCTAATAAAATGTGCAGTCTGGATTCATCAGTAGCCATGATACCATGCCTGGGGCTGCGCCTCACAGGGGCAGTCCCTGACTATACTATCTGATGCAGCCTTCCAGCCTTTTGTGTTTTTCAAATACCTGTTTTAATAATATCTCTGCCTGGATTTAGGAACTGAATGAAGATTATTCTAAAAAGCTGAAAGAGCTTGAATGAGGTTTGGGCACGTCAAGTTCAGGGATTTGTTATTCAGTAAAAGTCCTTCTAGCCACTACCTTCAAAATAACACTCACTGAAGATAACGACATGATAAATCCCCTTACAGTCCTATGCTGAGGGCTCTGAATTATGAATGGGAATTGCTGTAGGAGGGCTGAAGAAGTTAATGATTCCAGTTGTCTTTCACCTTTTGTGCCTGAATTCAGCTGTTGGACAACCACAGCATGAGGCTTTTAGGCAAACCAAAATCAGAGAGAAAGAACACCATCAGCCATTCCAAATGACATCAGATATGTACATGGTGGTTTTTATCATTCTTTGTGAACTATTTAATGTGTTCTTACAGACAACTTCATGAGATTACCTATATTGATTGCAAATGCCATACCTCTATACAATCCATTTTACTCTAATTTTTAAGTAACTTGAAGCATAACTTGGGAACTGGTCTTTTATGGAGCTCTTGATTATGAAAAGATGAGTCCTGTAGGTCTTCTAGATGATTCTTCACAGTGTCATAAGCTGATTTCTGTAGAGAGATACATTCACTTATATAGTTAGTCAAGGGCTGTAGCACTGGCATACTGCTGGCAAAGCGATTATAGATTTGACAGCTGTCCAACAGTTTTAAATCTAAAGACACTAAGATCTGTTTTCCTTTCATGCAGGATACATGTTGCACTGTCAGATACATTTTCAAGTCTGCATATAATTTCTTTGTTTAACTGCTACCCTCTAGTATGAACTGTACACCTCTTTATATGACTGTTCTCACCATTGATTGGAAAACTGTAAAACTACAGAACTACAGAAATCTTACTGCTATTAATTGCTATTTCTAAGGGCCCCAACTTGTCATTATTCCTTATGTCGGTCTAGTTTTACATACTACATCTACATAATCAGATTCATATCTTTGCCTTCATTTTCAGATGACCCCAATGTCACGCATACAAGTGTTTACTCATCAAAGATTTCAAAACAGAAATAAAAATTGCAGGCCTTGAATAAATCACTCTTAATTTTTTGATCAAAATAAAAATGTGATCATTGGACCTCACGAAAGTATGGCCCTTGCCTCCTTAGAAAACAACACCACCAAGAAAAATATATTGAACTAATAAAATTCACCATTTGAAATATTCAGTGAAACATTTTAGCAATCACTTTAGTAAGACTAGCTATTAAAGAAAAATGGGATGAGTCAAAAGAGAAAGCCTTTTGCTGTGATCTCTTCTACAGTGTACTGACGAGAAAAGTACTGACAGAACTAGGGGGTGAGCATATGCTATTGTTAACAGACTGCATGTGCTGATCTAGTTCATCATGTACTTTTGGTATCCAGATAGTTCCTTGAATGCAAAGTCAGGTACAGTTTTTCAACATCTGCGTTCACGTGGGTCCCACTGCTGTCATCAAATGTTCAGAGCACAGGGTAATAAAGATATATGATATCTTCTGGCAGTTCAGGGGAACACAAGGCACTCAAAGTGAATCTGAAAAAATGTTTAACCTGACTTGTCTGCTATAGTCATACATTCAAAAACACCAGATACAAAATATTTGTAATGGTAAAGATATTTTATAACAATTCCCACTAATTAGAGACTAGTGTATTAACTTTCTTAGTATCAAGTGTTTTACTTAAAATCAAGTACTATGAGTCTGTACAGAAAAACCTTGATTTTATCAACGACTTTGAATTTCTCTTTTATTTCTGTAGTCTATAATTCTATAATTTGATTTGAAGCACACTCAGATATAGTAAACCTAATTTTAGGAAGAATTTATTTTAGTAAAAATCATCTCCAATCAGCAACTAGAAATGCAGTGTGGCAGAAAACAGAAATTCTATTTCTGTTATCAGTTCCTTCTGAAGCAGATGTCTAGTGTTTGTCAAGAGGGAATGGCAGAAGAGTGTAGTATTTGCCCTGTTTTAAGTTGCAGAAGGGAGTGCTCCCTTGTGCTGGTACTACAGTGAAATAATCTAAACAAAACATTAAATTAAAGAATTCTCCATTCATAATGTCAAATGTCAAGTACAAGTCAAAAAAAGATTAGCAGTTAATGTTGCCCTTAAAAATCTTTTGCCTAGGGCATCTGAAGTCATGTACTAAAAACAGAGAACGGAATGCAAGTTCCATTTGGGGTTTCTTTCCTTTTCAGGAAAAATAATGTTTTACTTAGGCATTGCATTATATAACCAGGAGTCTGTGTTCACTTCAGATTTAATGAGGGTGTCAGGTGTCTGGGTACAGACAATCTCAGTCAGTCCAGGCTAGGTGTGAGTGGGTGTATTTAAAGCTGTATGTGAGTCACAGCAAGTCTCACTAGTACTGCATGTAAGGCCCTAGAACTCATGGGAACATAAAGCTTTATATGTTGCTGCAGTACTGGCGTGCGTGGAGGCTCCACACAAAGTCAGCAGACAAAGGCTTCTGTCTTCTGTGTAGGGCCATGCATTGCAGGGGCACACCCTGCCCATACTGAGCTGTGTGGCCAGAACCCACTGCCCTGGAGGCACAGAAGGTAGACAGGCCCCCGGGGCAGGCACACACAACAGCGTGGACCAGCAGTGCAGGCAGAGATGTACCTATCTTAGAGACAGCCACAGCTTCTTCCCAGATGCCTGGAACTGGTGGCTCTGTGAGAAGCTGCAGTGCTATGCTAATAGCACCAGTTCCCTGGAGTACAGCAGGGAATGACTTGGTGAAGGCCAGTGTGGAGGTGTGGGAGGATCCATCCATCGCTTTATGAAATCCACACCTGCAACAGCATGATTCTTTCTCACTTGATTGTGAGAGAATTTGACTGCTCTTCTGGACACTCTGGAAATGCTGGGACATACTAAATGACTGTCAGCACCCATTTATGTTGTCACTCTGAAGCTGACATCTTGTTAACAGAAGTAAGAGTAAGAAGCAGGGCTGGTTCTTTCCCCCAGCTGAACCAGCTTGTCTGAACTGAAATACCACCTCCAGACTAAGTGAGGTGGTTTCAGGTGTCCACAGGCAGTCACCATGCCAGTGTAAGTGCACAAGTAACATGTGCAATCCCTCAGGCACCCCCCCATGCACTTATAAAGGACTGATGGTAAGGGTTGAAAAGCTGCCCTTAATGGTATTTAACAATATGTTCAGAGAGATGGTTTTCCACATGTCAGATAGGCAGGACCTGCAGAACTGAGGATCTTTGTATGTCTGTGAATATGGATCTGTGCAACAACTGGTAGAACAGGCTGTCCTGGGCCAGTTCCAGCATAGTAGTGTATTCTGAAATGGCTGGAGAACGTGTGCAGCTGCAGAGCTCTACCAATTCAGAGAAGTTGGAAACTCACTAATCTAGGTTTGAAACATTTAAAACATCTGATCTGAAACATTCTGGGCATTTAACATTCTTAGAAGCAGGGAGATTGGTAGATGGCAGAATTAAGATGGGTACTGACAATATTAGATGGTGTCAGTAACAGTATCCCGCACTGAAGGTGATGATCCACTTCACAGCACTGACCCAGCATGCTGGAATACTATAGATGTCAGCATCATCTAGCCAGAAGAAAGACATGTTGTGAATATACTTGGATTTTGCATATCCTTTGCTTAGGCTTATTGTTAATAAGCAATACTGAGTTACCAGATACACTGGATTTTTTCCTTGATCATTAGCAAAGTAATCAAATATACATCCCTCCCTGACTTTTTAAAGGAGGACCTTAAATTCAAAGGTAAAAGGTGTTTTGCCTTCAATGGACAGTATTTGTGCCCCATTTAATTAAATGGTCTTTCAGGAGACCTCAGTATACTCATAGGACTTTGTTGTATGATCAAAGTAATGTTGTATGATAAATATGAAGAAAAACAATATGCTTAAGTTTCCCAAAAATGTTAACATTGATTTAAAAAATACAGAGCTCTTACGGTAAGATGTAATATCATTTGCACAATATAATTTAAATTATTTTTATGGACATTTTGCAGCTTGCTTTATACATTACTATGCTCCTTGATTATGTTATGTAGTTCTGTAATTATTGTTTTATTAATTTATTTATTTGTTTGTCATGGGATGATTACATTTAATTATTGTTCTATTCACTGTGACATCATATAGTTTTCTGAGGGATACAGAGGGTAATAAAGCTACTTCACCAAGTTGAGGAGTTTTAATTTCAAAATCCATATACCTTTATTTTTTATTTTAAATGTACATGTTTGGTGTAGGACAAATTCAACATCATTTGAACATACTTGAATAAGGAGGAAAATTGTAAAAAAATGATGGTTCTTTAAAAGACCAGAAGAAACAATACCTTAGCCTTTAACTGACCTTTGCTTTTATTTCTTCCATATTAGATACCAAAATCAAATAAAAATTGAATACAAGTAATGTATCCAGTCTTGTACTCTATACAGCGTGGAGTCTGTTCTTACATAACTCACACATACATGATTTTTTAATGTGATTTATTTGTCTTGACTCCACTAAGTTCAGCCCATGTAACTGAAGTATAAATGTTTATATTTTCAGGGCTGCACATCAGTGCTCTGACACATCTAGGTGAGGAATTGGTTCCCCAGATAGGTTCCTCCACACTCCTGTTACCTGGAGGAGTGTCAGCCGAAGCTCCCCAGGTGACCTTTCACCTGCCACTCACAGAAATTATCTGCATGATCAAGTGCCACTTGACACAACCTTGGGTATCAAAGATATCCGCAGAGGGCTCGTAGGGACGCCACAAGACTGAAGACAGACCTGCACTGTTCTGAAGCAACAGTGGGAGTACAGGAGAGATACATCACACAGCAGTGAAAATTGTACTAGACCCATATGTTTAAGCAGCTTATTTAAGTTTTTGCTTCTTTAGCTCGGTGGGCATTTTATCTGTCTTCTCAAGAGACAAGTGTTCTGCATCAGCCTCAAAAGCCAACAGTTCTCTACATAAGAAGTTACCCATCAAGGATATGACAGCATATATTTTTCTCATTTTGATTAGCAAACATAAGAATTATTTTTTTCTTTCACACAGCCTACAGAAATACCTTCATACATACATCTTTCTATATTTCTCCAGCAGTACAAACCATAATGAAACTTAGGGTGTGCCTACAAAGAAAATACACAGAAAATACACCTAAATAAACTCACATCAGTATGATTACTTAGCCGTACACCAGCAAGCACATGGAATGTTTTGACAAGAGTAAACTTTAGAAGTTTCCCCTTTCTTCTTGGAATTGCTCTAAATGACCAAACACCCTACACAACAAAATCAAGATATGCCTGTAGCACAGGGAGGTAAATGTGTTCTATAATTAATCCAATTAGCATAGTTACAAGTAGCAGTCTAGATGAAGCAGCATAGGCCAGATATTATATACATTTATACATTATATAAATCAGAATGCAAGCCATACAAAAATCTAGCAACATGCTCTGAACCTTCTTGTTGTTTCCTTAAGCTTTCAGCAATCAGTGACCAAAGGATTGAGATGCAATTTGTCTCTGGCCATTATCTTCAATGCCAATCAAGAGACACCTCCCATTGCCTACTCCCTTATCTACAGTTCTGTCACCTCAGCCTTCAACAGCACCACATTCCACTATTTCTGTCACATGAAGACGTACTTCCTGATGATTTTTTCCTCTCTACCATGATTCACAGGATCTCCTAATTCTTGTATTGTGAGATTTTGTGAATGCTTGCTTCTTGTTTATCTTTCCACACCATCTATTGCTTTAAAGATTTTTCTTGTACTGTTTTCCATCATCACTGTTCTAGGCCAAGAATTCTAAACTATTTAACTTCTCCACACATGAGAGAATAACATGGCATGGTAGTTATTCTTTAACTCTGAAAGTCGCTGCCACCCTGCCTTCAACTTCTTCTTGTCCTAGGCCATTATATCTTTTTCAAAATGGCATAAGCAAAACTTCATACAGGAATAAGAATACTTCAGTACCAATTAAAATGCTTGATTTTTTTCTTTCTGTATACTTACTTTCCCTATCCCATGTCTAAAACAGAAGAATTCATGTAAGGTGTTCCAGGAAAAACATTCAGCCACAGCACTACAAAAATGAAATTGAATCTCTCTCTTTTTATCTCTAAATATTAGTATTCTCGTAAGTTGCACAGTGATTTGCCTTTACTTGGCATAATTGTGCCATATTTGTAACTAACTGTAAAGAAATGCAACAGTAAGCTGTTCAGTGTTACACAGGACATACTATACCTAAACTTACAGATCTGCAATCAAAGACTTAAGTTCTGCTGAAACCAAGGTGCCAGGCAAACCAACTACTACATTTAAAAAACAAAAAAATATTCAGTAACAATCCATTTGTATTGCCCAAAGCACAGAAAAAAAGCAAGATGAAACCAAGTGTCTCATGTAGAAAAGCGTATCCAAGCAACAACACTAAGACTCAAAAGAAATAGGTCATGTGAAGAGAAGACTAAATTTAGTAATCAAATGTATATTCAGCAGAAAAGATAAAGAAGCTTTAGTGAAATAACATAAAGAAAAAAGAAATAAAGAGACTTCTGAAGCTGAGAGACACATGAGACAAAAGATGTGCAGTTGGTTGCAACTCTGCAACTGAGAAGAAATTCCATGATAATTGAGTGAAATTTGTATGAAACATGAAATAACTTAGAGCAGATTTTGGTACAGTATTTTATTTTTGGTCAGTTTAACCTCAGAAGCTTTATAAGAGATCTAGTTCATTTGGTCTCTGCACAAGCAGACTGAAGTTGTGATATGTTAATCTGGTACACAAGTACAATGGTAAAACTTTTACTGACATCACAGGGTCTTGCAGGCAGCCACTACAATTTGCTTTTCATTGTAATTAGGTTGGTGACAGAGCTTTCCCCCATTACACAGAATTGCACACATGACTTAATGAAAAGGTGTGACCACAGCTGCTGTTGGCATCCCATCTGAGCCTCGTCAGTTCAGCTGAAGAACTTGCTCACCAAGGAGCTTACCTGGAGGTGTGACAGCTAGCTGTCTTGAGCCACAGATGTGGTAACACTGAAAGAATCGCTCTGTTCCACAACTTGCTACAAAAAAATTTTGTACTCTCTTCCTCCTTGAAGGATTTTTATTTCATTTCAGAGACTGTCTTGTTAAATGCTTGAACACTCATGGATGGCATTTTTTCTAATAGGGGAGTTTCTGCCACTTCAGATGCACCAGCTTTGCCACTCACAAGAGCTTTTCTTTCACTGTTAAACTGAAGGTTTTCTCACCTTTGGATAAGGTCTGAACTCCATGGGCACTCCCTGCCCAACACAAAGGTAGATCATGCAGCTGGAACAGTAGCTGCAGGACAACTAAATTAGGACCTCAGGAAGAACGCAGAAACTCACAGTATCCAGGAAAGGCAGGGGCTGACTCGTGAGCAGGAGAGCCTTTGTCCTTTCCTCCTACTTAGCTCAAGACTCGGCAGAAGCTGTGCTCTGGCAGTGCTTGCTTCCCACAGCAATAGTTCAGCATCATTCTGGTGCTGTGGGAAGCAGCAGTTTCAAAGACAGCCCTCTCCTGAGGTCCTGTGGGAAACAGCAGTGGGAGAAAGAGCACACTCCTCTCAGAAGTGATAGCATATTTTCATTCAGAAGGTTAAAAAAACAACAAACAAATGTAGCATATATGCTGCTACATACTGCAGCAATTAGAACATTATGATTACAGAAATATATATTTCATGTTTAATATAAATTCATCCTGTAGATTTGCTGTTTCTGGGAGTAGCTATTGACTTTGCTCTGTGGGCAATGCTAAAAAGAGTGGGCAGAACAGGATTATCTAATGATGCTAAATTTGCCTTTCTTTATCAGTAACTGACATAGCAAAAAATACTGGCTGAAACCCAGACAAACGTGGCAAGTCTGGGGTGGAAACTAAGATATGTGGTGTAAAGGTGGCACTGTGGTTTGAATGTGAATGCAACAGTTGAGTTTATTTAGGAAGGACAGTGCATATCTGTCTGTCATCAGCACCCAGCAAACAAACAGAAAAAAAGCCATGGAGAGCAAGAGAAGCAGCAGTTATATGCTTCGAAGAGAAAGCTGAAAGAACAAACTGTAAGCACACATTATGCTTTGTGTAGTTTGATTCTTTCTCTTTCCAGGGAAATAGGACTTTGTGAACATTTTTCTGTAAATTAAAACATATTAGACATAACTGGGTTCTCTGTCACGGCATTCCCTAATTTTTTTTTTAAAAACTCATAAGGCTGAATCTGGCCAGCAACAGAGGCTACAGAGTAGGGGGGAAAACAGTACTTTAAATTGAGCTTAAGCAGTAAGCATCTTCACATTGCCTTACAAAAGTGGTCTTTATGTTGAAAAGGCCAAACTCCAAGGAGAAAAGTATTTTTCACTCTACTGCTACTTACTATTGCCATTTTCTACGAGCTAGAATGAGTACAAATAACAACTATTTCTTTTTTTGTCTTTTGAGCCCTAATACTTTATTATCAAAAGAGAACAATAAAAAGGGGACATTTTCTCTCAAAAGAAGAAACAACAATTATAACAAAACTTATTGACTGGTTTTACATATTGCTTTCAGTGTTCTCTTCACACACACAGAAGATTTTAGTAGTACAGGTAATTATTCTTTACTCATGTTGTATACATAGCTGGGACCTAACAGCAATGAAAAACTCTGAACTATTTGGTTAATCTGGTTGAAAACACTTATTGTATTTCATTTCAAGTACAGAGGCATCAAAATAATATTTTTTAACAAAAAAGCCTGCAATAAGAACCTATTTCACAAGAGAAATGACTGGAAGTTCTCAGGTTCAGAGTTTACCAGATACCAAGTACAATACCCATAGGAGGCTTCCTCTATTTACTCACAACATATGCTTTAGGGATAAGGAAAAAAAAAAAAAAAAAGAGAGATGTGGCTTTACATACAAAGAAAACTCCAAAACATTGCACAAGTTTTTATTTTCAACCAACAGGGTGAAGATGAGATCAAGATTACACCAGAGAAGTTGCGCTGTGTTTCATAGGTAAATTAATTTAACTAGGAGCAGGATTGCAAGGAGTGTTTTTTGGTTTGAAACCTTCCACTAGTATCAAATGGAGCAGCATGGGCTCCAGGCCATGAGACAGGACAGTGGGTGTACTGGTGGACAGGATCCACTTTTTACCAAAGCCTGTAGTGATAGAAAAAGGGGCAACATTTTCAAACTTTAAAATGGAAGATTTATATTTGATATAAGAAAGAACTTTCTTATGATGAGAGTAGTGAGAGAGTAGTGAGGTCCCAGAGAAACTGAAGATGCCCCATCTCTAGGGGTGCTCAAGTTCAGGTTGATAGGGCTTTGAGTAACCTGGTCTAGTGGTAGGTGCCCCTGCTCACTGCGGTGGGATTGGACTATACAACCTTTAAAGCTCCCTTCCAACCCTAACCCTTCTGTGATTCTATGATTCTATGACATTAAAACAATCAAAAAGGAGGGCTGAAGGGTCCTCAGAAACTAACAGCCTCATATACCTACTAAATTTCTTACTATGAAGGAGATGCACACAACCCGTTCTTAAAGTGACAATAACAGACTATGGTCATACCACTGGTAACTTTTTTCCAGTACTCTACCCTTCAAAAACATTTTTCCTAATGTTTAGGAAAACTTTTTCGTAAAATATCCAATTTCTGCTTCCGGTGGACATAGAAGTTATTCCCATCTCATCACTAACTTCTCATATACTTGTGGACTGTTGTCATTCTCCTAATCTTACTCTTCCCTACCTAAACAATCTGAAATAATTCACTATTTCCTCTAGATCCCTTGACATTCTGGTTGCTCTTTAGGTGGTCCACATCATTTTTCACGTGCAGCATTCAAAACCAGCTTTACAACTGTTAAGCAAAGCATAATTCCTTGCCAGGTCTTGCAAACACTAATCCTCACAACACATCCTAGCAGAATGCTTATCTTTTTTTTTTTTTGCAATAACAAGCCATGGTTGACTCATACCCAGTCTGTGACCACTCAAAGCCTGAATTACTATTGTACAGAATTTCTACCTAATCAGTTTGCCCTACCAGCTGATTATTCCTGCCTAGGGCTGCATCTGTTTTGGCTGAAAAACCCTCCATTTTTTCCATATTTCTAACTGAAGATAATTTTTTATTTTGTCCCTGCCCTCCAGCATACCCACTGCCTCCCAGCCTGATACATATGTGAATTTGGTAAGTATTTTCCCTTTTATAAGTATGCATCGTCACCAGATTCTGAATCTGTGCAATCCAGCTTGATACACATTTCCATTTTGATAGAAAACCACTTCATAACTCTGGTTTTCTAACAAGTGTTGCACGCACCTAGCTGCAGACCAACATGGAACACACATTTTTAATTTCCATATGGGAAGCACATAAAAGGTTCCCTTAAAATCAAGACATATTGAATCTAGAGCCCTTCTCTATCCATAAGGTATGTCATGTGGTTGTAAGGGCAATCAGATTTTTGAGATGTGAGTTTTTGTTGCCAGTTACCCATCCCTATGTTATTTTTCAGAAATGTACAAATATATTTTTCACTATTTTTCTAGAAAAATTAATTTGCTTAATAATGGCATTTTTTTTTCTTCTTCCTCTCTCCACCAAGCTTGTCACTTTACAGCCTCCCTCTATCCTACCTAGCATCCATAACTTCTCAAATATATTGATCACTGACACTTGGATTCTGTTAGTGAGAGCTTTAAACACTCTAGGACACAATTAAAGAGAGAATTCAGGTCAATTTGAAAATACGTGGCTTCAACATTCTACCCTTTTCTTAACTGAAAATACACCTCACTAGCGCATTAGTTTCCTTATTTTACTAACTTAGTGCAATCTAGAAAGTTCTGCATTCCTGACACCTTTCAGTCTTCCCACTTTACAATTAGAGTACACTTTCTATTTCACACAATTAATGAGCTTCTGGAGTGATGTGGGGGTTTTATTTTGCTTGCTAGTTACATTTCATCTCATGCTTGTATTTCTGATTTTGTTCTCACATGCTTCTGTTGTACATTTAGTCTCAGCCCTAACAACCAACATAAAAGCTAACTTACCTTCTCCTTTCCTGTAAGTTTGTCTCTCCAGTTTGAGTGATTTAGCCAAGCTGGTTTAACTCCAAGTTCATTGAAAACAGCCTTCCTGACTCCTGTGGGTTTGTGTTCATCATAGTCCTTGTTCTGGTCCTGCAGATCACTAATCTCTCATCACTCTGGCATGCCATGTACAGTCTCAACTAATGTTTACCCTGACCTTTTCAGCTTCTTGCTTCTTTCTGGCTGTAATCAAAACTAGAATAGCCTTATTGCTCTGTGCAGACTTCTCCAGAAAATCTGGAAGGATCAATTGTCTCTAGCCTTGTGTTCATGTAGGTTTTTACGTTCACAGGCGAGGGAGAGGAAACAAGAAGGTTGTGGCACAGGGACACTACTTAAGTTACATGCCTTGTCTCATGCAGCAAATGTCTCAACATCATAGGTTTTTCACAGGGGTCATGTATGACCCAGACAGACACAGTCACAGCCACAGCACCCTTGGTGGGAGCACCCTTTCACCCATCTGAAAACATGAGACCTTGTCTCTCCCCAGCCACTCCTGTGTCTAGGAGGGAATTCTAGGTTAATCACGTGTGAGTCATGAATTCTGGAATAGCCAAGCATGACAAGATGGAAGTTCTGCCTAGCAACACTGCCTGTCACAGCCTCAGCTGCTGAATATACTGATATATTAATAAATATGTATCTAGGCATCCCTCTTTGCAGTTCACTCGCTCCTTGAACACTTAAACTTCTCCTGGCCTTTTCAAGCTGACTCTTGCACACAGTTACTCAACTTTCTACTGCAACTGCCATGGGCACGTTTTCAAAATGTTGCCCATAGGGCAGATAGAGGCTATGAATAACAGCAGCTCAGTCAGGACTGCTCTGTTCTTTACTCGTATCACATGATCACGGTGAAGTAACCAGCAAAACTTTTCTAACAATTCTCTTCAACTACACCTCTTTTGTTCAAGTGCCAAAATGCACAGAGACTCTGGTTTGCCCCAAACATTCACTCCAGGACTGCCCCTTTATATTTGTGGCCACTGTGTCATCGATTTCACAGACAGCCTGCTCCCAGAGCGGGATCAGACATGAGTCCTGGAAGGGGCACAAGAAAGCTTGCCCTCCTGCACAGCAAGGATGTGAAAGGACAAGAGGCTGAGACAGCCTGCTTTCCCGTGCAGGGCAGGTGTTGGGCACAAGGAGCATAGTGAAGCACTAGCCTTGCTTCAAGGAGGGCCTTCCATGTCACCAACATCCCTCACAGCTTCCAGGAGTTTGCAAATCTGTAGAAATAGCCTCCTTTATGCTTGCCAAAGGCAGACATGTCGTTTGGCAAAGTGAACATGAAGGAGGATCTCTAAGTATTTGAACAATTCTTGGTCAACCTATACTCATTTAAAACTCTGCCTACGCCCACTTATGTCTAGGAAACAGGATAACGTAGCAGACACACTAGGAACACAACAATCATGTTGCCACTGGTCTCAAACTGCCACTGCAGTTTGGAGGGGAGCACTGAGACAGAGTCCACAAAGCAGTTCCACAGAGCAGAAGTTGAACAAGCTGCCCAGGGCTGCCATGACCCTGTAGACACTGAGAGAGCCCAACAGTATGGGTCTCCAGACTCTACTGAAAACTGACACAGTTACGACTTTTTGTTTCTTCAATGACTTAACCAAAGCTGAAACATCCTGCTGCCATAGTAGTGAGGTCCAGAACTAGGCAGAAGAAGCTCAGTTAATCTCAGGATTCCTTCCACACCTCAGTAACACAAAGAGCCCTCCCCAGAGAAATACAGACAACAGGACTCTGGGCAGAGTTCCTCACTTACATCTTCAGTCTTCCAGTGCTGTTGGGGCTTCCGCTCAGGCTTAGCCACAGCTAACTCCCACTCCTACACCTCCAGTCCCTGAGGCAGCTGACAAACAGCCTTCTCTCCTGAAGGAGCACAGTAGAGGAAGTCAGACCTCCAGTGACAGCAGTGCACGGACAGGGGCTCCCAGGGGCATTCTACAACAGCTCCAAGGTCCTCTTGCCATCACAAACAGGTTCATTTGCAGAAACCAATCAGTTTCATTCTGCTTTCTCCCTGCTATTCTGAGGCCCCACAAAATGTCAAAATAAGAGCAGACATAATAAATGACCTTACTTTCATATAAACACGTTTAAACGGTCTTAGTCTGTAATACTTGACCAAGTCAATCCCTCTGCAGTTTGTTGCTCAGACTGATTTTTGCAAGCTGCAAACTGCAACTGATGCAGTTTGGAGAAGTAGCTTACTCATGAGTAACATATCAGTTATTAAATAGAATAGTACGAAACTAATTCAATAATGAGGGCCAGATACAAGCCCCACTAAACTTCAAAGCAGAAAAGTGAGAGATTAAACAGCAGCAGGGACCGTTCCCTTTAAGATATTTTCAGTGTCCACAAATTTTTCTGAAATACAAAAATGGAAAAATTCATCTGAACTATTTGCTTCTCATTGTAATACAGCTGTCCTTCATTCATTGACACTCCACTGCAACATTAGCCAACTGATGCATAACTCTCTTTCTTCTACCAGCATTATTGCTGTCATTTCTTCATGCACAGAAATACAGCTGATTTATCCACATAATCAAATCAGCTCTGAAGAAACTGAGTCATTCCTCAGAGAAAGAAGGACTGCTAAGTGGGAGTGGGCTGCTTGTACAATTATACTCTTAAACAAGTGAAACCAATTACTGTTCGGGTAAGCACCCCTGAATTAAAATCACAGAGATAATTGTGTCTGAATACTTCCATATTCCATGAGTAGGATGTAAATCTCATTTATGAGGTTTTAAACTTACTATTCCATTGAAATGAGAAAGAAATGAAATCATAGCATTTAGAGCTATTGTTTCAGACTATTTGCAAATCCTAGCGACCATCTTTGCAAACTTTTGCCAGCGATCATATACTTCTTCATACATTGATAGTCACTTTTCTCATAAATAAAATCTTCCAGAGCAATAATAAAAATAAATACACTCTCCTGAGAAAAATACCAGATTGCCAAACCATTGTGACACAGCCAAACAAACTTTAGCTGAGATTGTGTAATCTCAACAATCGCTGTTGTTAAATTGCAGAATGGTTTTAGCTGAGAATTATTTCAGCTATTACCAAATTCACCTTATACCTTGTATCATAGGACTTCAGAAACCAAAAGAAACAGTAATCATCATTCCATCTGTTTTTCTATAAACAGCTTTAGAGCTCAGTGACAAAATTCAGAAGAAACACAAAACTTATAATCTTCTTGCCACTCCTTTCACTTGTTGCATTTTGCTGCTTTGTTTCAATTAAGGTTTGTTGATTGCCCAATACAGAAGCAGTTCTTATGCAGTTGAACAATAACACAACCAATATTATGAGGCCAAATGCTGTCTAAAACAAGCATATCCCAGCATTCTCCTCCCCATAGGCATGGCTGCACTTAAGTCTTTCAAAACACTTGAAAATTACAATCGCAATAGGTATTCTACATGGAATCGTCTTAGGGATAGATAGTACTTAATTTGCATCCAGGACTCCTAATTTGCTTCTTATATGTAAAAACAAACATTACAACCTGGAACACCTGGTGCTGACTAGCCCTGCCACCCTCTCTGCAGGCCTTGCTGAGTGACTTGGCCGAAGATATGTCTGTCGGGGAGCTGACGTTTAGGCTGGGGTTCTGCTCCCTCTCCTGCTTTACTTGTCAGCTGTGTGCTGGCACGGGGGCTTTGCCACCTCTGCAATGCCACTGCCCGCTGTTGTGCCCCCTCTGTGCACCACTCGGTGGGAAGACAGAGGGGAACGCAGCCCCTCGGTAGATATGCACGGTATGCCCGGCGTATACACAGTATGTCTGCACAGCGTACAGTGTGCACAGTACAGGATACACACACATGCACCGTGCGCCCCACATCTAGGGGCAGAGACGCCCCTCTGCCCGCCCGGGAAGCCGCGGCCCTTCTACACGGGCCTCATCTGTGCCGCCATCCCGGGATCAGGAGCCTAGCAACGGGAGCTCTGCTCCAGCCACGCCGCTGGCGGCCGGCGGGGCAGCGCCCGGGACCCGCTGCCCTCAGTGGGGGCCCGTGCCCGGCGCCCGCCCAACGCCCACGCACAGGCGCGGGGCCCGCTCGCGGCGCTCGGGGCGGTGGGTGGCCCCGCGGGGATGACGCAGGCGGCGGGCGGGCAGGAGGGAGGGAGTAAGAGAGGGAGGAGCCCGTGATGGCCGGTGCGGCCGCTGTCGCGCTGTCCCTCGCTGCGCTGCCGGCCACCGCCACCGCTGCCCCTCCGCCGCTGTCAGCTCCCGACCACCGCGCCGCCGCCATGGCCGAGGAGGAGCCTCCCAGCGAAGGGTGAGTGGAGCGGCCGCGGGGTGACCCCTGTCCTCTCCGGGGGGTGTCCCGGACGGCGGCAGGAAACCTTTCGGGGTGCCCGGGTCGGGCCGGGCCGTGCCGAGCCGAGCCGCCACGGGTGCTGCTTGCCCGGCTCCTCTCGCCGCCGGCCCGTGTGCCCGCGGCGCCTACGGGCTGCGGGGCGGTGGCGGTGGCGGCCAGCCCCTGTGCCAGGGCTGGGTGGACTCCCGCCTCCCCGAGCGCCCGCTCAGCTCCGCTCTCCGCTCCGGCCCTGCCGCGCTCCGGCATCGCCGCTCGGGCGCTCCCCGGCGTGCGGGCACACTGCCTGCCATGTTTTCCTGCCGCACAGCCCGCCCTCCTGCCATGGCTGCCCGCCTTCTGGCACGGGCAGGCTCCCGGCAGGGTTTGCCACCGGCTCCCTGCGAGCCCCGTGTCCCCGCTGCCTCGCCTTCTGAGCCGGAGCTCCGCCGGGGCTGGCCAGCTCTTGTCATTGCACACCTGCCTGCAGGCGTGTCCCTGCGCCGCTGTGCTTTGGCGGATGTGCGCGCTCCGACTGTCATCCACCCTTCCCTTTGCGCCCCAGAGGTCACACGGCTGTATACAGTCCTGGCCCCTGCTCCTGTGTGCCTCTGCGGCTTTATCTGTGCGTACAGATACCCCATCTTAGCTCTATACGTTCACTTTGATGTAGAGCAGACAGTGCACTTATCAGCCTCTCTGTGTCATTAAATTACAAGCATACATTGTTGCTCTTCACCAGTACTGTATGCTATCCCTGCTAACTTTTTCTTACCTTTCACTGTGCCAAGGCATTCACATCTACTGAAATAACTCCTATGGCATAAGTTACCCTGCCCCTGTTCTAATATATATCTCTAATACTTGTTTGTAACCACCTACACCCTTGATACATGATTTTATTATAGCTAATGATCATTCTTCTGCCTGAAATTATGTCGTTTTGCACTATATCTTCTGTGTGTGTACATTCAAATGGTTGTATACAAGTTACTAATCAATGGTCTATTCTTCAATTCACATGTTCTTTACTCAAGTATGCCTTTTTAGGGTGTGTTTTATTTCTTATTACACTTAAGCATCCATTGCAGACCCATTTTTATACCTTTCCATTGCCCCCAAATACATTGTCTGCCCCTGTAGAATAATACAGTCATCCTATCTCTGAGTTTGTTTACCAAACACACTTAATATATCTGCTGGGCACTTACCTCAAAGTTTGTTCCATCATATTTTATGGTTCTAGTCCAAACAGTCCTCTATCAGAATATGTCTAGCTCTGCTGTAGTCAGACATGTGCTTTATTCCTTTACACATTCCAGATGTGTAAATATGCTTTGTATGCATTGTTTACATGAATTTTTCCTCTTTGTCTGTGCTTTAAATATCAGGTGGTATATCCCATTGCTGATTGCCGAGTCCTCGAAAACTCTTTTCTTGCCTTTTCTTCCACATCTCCCTTCTTGCATAACTAAGTCTTATTTTGAGAAATCAGACTTAAAATTCTTCAGCTATTCGCATGAAATATTTCACATGAAAAATGAAATAGAGCCATACATTCATGACTTCTTAATTAAGGATATTGCTATTTGCATGTTGTTATGTTATGTGACTGTTTTATTATCTTTCAAAACTACCTGCATCCTCAATCTTGTTCTCTTTTTAGTCCTTTTTCCAGCTTGGGATTTTGGTGTTTCATCTTACATATTTTCCTGCTCTGCCAGCTCAGTCTGACCAGATCTGGACTATTCATCTTTTCTAAATTCCCTGTTACGCTATTATCACCATACGTAAACAACATTCTCATTTCAAATGCAAACTCCAAAAGTTTCCCTTTCAAAGTAGTGCAGTTTTTCTACTCTGTAACTCTCCACTCTCCTCCCTTCCTCAAACTTAAAATAGCTTTCCAAAATCTTTCCCTCCACACAACCTCTGCCTTCTGCAACATTACCCACTTGAAATTACAAGTGAAACCCTTCTTGGTTCTGTGTTCTTTCTGACCTCTTCACAGTCTTAAATACAAGTAGTTTGTAAAGCTTCTTGTTGCTGGTTTACAGGTTTTCTAAGTACGAGTCTTAAAATAGCTCTGCCTCAGCCTGTTTTGTTTGTGTGTTCATTCAGCGCATTAGCCTGAACTGCATTAGCTGTCTGGTTTGATCACACAGAGTGCTGAGTGCTGCTGAGGCAGTGCCAAGCACCCTCAGCTCGAGTTGCCTTTCAGGATTGCAGGATCGCAACACTCGTTGATCTGGACATAGGGTTAGGCCGAATTTTCAAGAGGATTATTGCAAGTTTCTCATGTGGTTTACACAGCTGGATGGCTTTTACAGGGTGTTGATTTTAGAACTTCTGAACGATTAGATGTTGATGTGGTATTTTTCAGAGTAAGCCTCCAAATTCACTAAAGACTTCTAAGAACAAAATCCCATCATCCTTTTCCATGAATTCAGAAAGTGCATTTGTGTTAAAATGTTAGTGCTTTTATTGGTCTGTTTCTAGCAATAATTAAAATTAGCATTTGTTCATCTTTTGAAGTCAAGCAAAACTCAGTAGCCAGGGGAAGTTTATAAACAAGAGAAATATGTTAAATAATTTTTCATTTAGAATGCCATGGCAGTGATAGGAAGTTACAATATACCATCAACCCCCTAGATTAAGTTACTAGTGACAGGTATACACAAAGAGTAAACTCGAAGTTTATCTGCTTTGAAAACAATAGTGTGACTCAACTTGTTGTGCAACGTACTTGCTTTGTTGCAGTTTGGTAACTGCAAAGTATGGTGAAAACAGAATAACAGTGGTTCGGTTACTTTCTGGAAGATCTCAGCTGAAAAATATTCCTGAAAAATATTCATGGCTCGTTCCTAACTTTGAATTAAAAGATTAACTAAACAAATGTTTTAGTAGTCACAAATGACAGTGATTGCTTGGTTAACATGTCACCTGCTAGTGATTTCCAAACCTGTTTACAGCCTTGGACCTCCTCTTTGTAAGTTTTAGGTGGAGACTTCTGCCTGTGAGGCAGACAGCCTAGTGGGAGCCTTTTGCCAGTGTTGAATTCACTTATTCACTCTGGATGCAGCAGAACTTCTTATGGCTTGTAATATAACGAGGAAGAACAGCTACTAAATCTGTGTATGCATACAGAAAAAGATCCACAAACTGCAATACTGGTTTTTTTTTTCCCCTCTGAGATAAGTGGAATAATTTTCTTTAAAACAAAACTTTAAGGGATCTGCAGTTATAAGCCCACGTCAAATTGCTTGTAAGTGGCCTTTAGTCTCATAAAATAGTGGCTTAGAGTAAAGGTAAAGACATATACTCTTAACACCAGTGTTCACAATTATTTTTGTGTTATCGTTCAGGCTTGTTGGTATTACAGAACTCAATTTTGAAGTGAGCTGTTCGATTAATAAAAGAGGAATAGTTAGACTTGATAGAGCCTGTGCCTTCTCCTTAGTAGGATGGTCCACAGTGTTACAGCATGAAGGAACACTCAACTCAGAATTTTTGCCTGAATTTTTGGCTGATTACATGATCTAGGTTTTAAAGCAAACTGAGTGGGTAGGCTGCTGAAAGCAGGGTCCTGCTTACATTTCTTCTTTCCTATAGTGCAGGTGATCGAACGCAGGTTTGGTAGCTACAACTTGCATTTTTAAAAACTGGATGAGATGTAAGTGCAGCGGGGAAAGCAGATTTGGAAAAAGGTTAAAGGTCATTTCCTTCCTCTTTTCTGATTTTGTTTTCTTGGCTGACAGGGTTGTGTCAGTCACAGCTTCAGTACTTAATGCCTTTTGTGTAACATGCATGAGTTCATCAGAAGGTATTTGTATGAGCAGGTTTTCGAGCACTTACGGGATTATTTCTAATGGTTTCTGGTACTTGTATGAATTTGGGGAGGGAAGGTCTGTGTTCATCAAGATTTATCATCTCCCTTAATCAGACTAAAGGGAGAGAGAAAGATGGCAAAATGTAACAGGGGCTATCTTCTTATTCTGGTGGCAGAAGAAAGATGCTCATAACCCCACTTTCCAAGTATCAAGCAAAGACACTTCTTCAGAAGCTGTCAAAGTAGAATTAGAGGGGGTCTTAGCCACAGTGGAAATGACAGTGAAGCTATAAATTCGGAGGGGCAGCTAGCCATGGGGCTGCTATAGTGCTGGTGACTATGGGTCATTGAAGAACACAAATTTTAGCCAGTATTTCATGTATTTGGGTATATGAAAAGTTGTTTTAGAGCCTGCTGGGGGCTGATAGGCCCAGTTAGAGACCTACCTCTTTGAAAGGGGCAGTGTCTGTGTGCTGAGGATTCTCTGACTGTTCTGAACTTCTATGGGAGACTCTGAACAACTCTCCCAACTGATAAACTATTAAAATGGTTTTTTTTAAACAAATGTAGTGGTTTATTAGTATTTCTTGCTGAGGAAATTTTGATTCCTGTGTTTCATAACTTCTGAGTATTACTTGCAATTCTGACATTCTTTTGGGATAGTTTTTTGTACATTATTTGCATTGACAGCCAGGGAGAAGAGGGCATGGGAGGAAAGGTGAGTGTCTGCATTTATATTGGCTCAGAAAGATCCAGATGAGAAGCTGAGCAGCAGGAGAGAGGTCAGTGGAGAAAAGAGATTTGTGAGTCAGTAAAGCTGTGTAAGGGAATGAGGTCGATCTGGAATAAGGTTAAGAGGGTAGAAGGAGGATTTTAAGTGGCAGCAAGAACACATGGTGACATGGTGAGGAATGGCAAAGAAGGAAGGTGCTCTGAGTGTGTTGTACTAGAAAACTCAATATGAGAGGAGACTACAAAAAGGAGGGAGACATGCAGGCATAAAAAATGCATTCTCTAAGAGAAGATGCAAGAGTGCCTGTTGCCTTTGAGAAAGTCTGCTCATATATTGAAGTGAGGGAGAGAAGGGTGTGGGCAAAGGGCAAAATACAGAAATGAGGTAGGTTAGTGCTCTAACAGACCATTGTAGAATTTTTTCTTGGCTGCATTTAGTAATTTGGTGTCATACTGACACCAAACGCTTCTTAATTACATCTTTATCTTTTCATTAGGGGACTTGTGATGTGATGGCTTTTTAGACCCATTTAACTTCTTAACTGTTTTTAGGACTAGTTGCACTTCCTTGACACATAAAGCATTTGTGGTGCAAGCATGTAGAGAAAATAGTTTGTTGCAAAAAGAGTTGTGCACCTCTTAGGTTTTCCAGAAAATGTAAATGGAGATAGGTAGTCCAAAATGTTGATTACCAGTTCTTGCATTTTGACATAGGTAACTTTGTCACTTTAGGTGACTATGATAAAGGAACACATCATAGAAGCTGCTCTAATGAGTTGCAGTGAAAAAACCCTCAGTGTGTATTCCATACTTGTGTACAAGTGGGGTTTGTGTACAGCATGTTTGGAGCTGAGGGAAGTGATCATATGCTTTAGATAGTCTTATATCTGTGTTCTTATATGGACCCTTATGGAAAAATGAAAACATTCACCTCCTAATATTGTAATCTAAATTGTGCATGATACACAATGGAATTTTACAGAAAGAGAAGCAGGGTAGAGTGTGGGTGGGCAGTGGTGCAGGTTAGTAAGAGGTGCCTGTTGCATGTGTGCTATGCTCTTGTCCAGTTTGATGGAATTTGGGAGCAGACTGAAATGTGGGCTGCTGGCATGGTAGGTATAAGAAGGCTGACAAGGATTAAGCCAGGTTGAAGTCATGCAATATCTGAAGGGCAGCAGGAGTACATCAGTTGATGTACGAATAAAATAAAAGCAGTAGAAAGTTGAATAACATCTAAGAGGCACCAAGTGGAAATTTTCATTTCCTTAATTTTAATTATGCTTTTCTTCAGAGATTCTTACTGCAATCTGTAGTGTGTTGTTTTTAAAAGCATGTGAAATGTGTGGCATTGCCAACTTCTATCAGACGTGAGTTTACTGTGGAGGGGGCAGAGGTAGGACCTCTGTGGTACCTAACCCATTGCCTCTATCACAAAGTTGAAGAATTTTAGTGGGGCTGTGCAGCTTCCCCCTTGCTTCTCCTCTGCATCTTTATCTCTGTATTCTGTGTTATTCCATACTTGGTATGTAGTTGCTAATATGGTTTGTCTTTGGATTTTTTTTTTCTTTTAAATAAGAATGTGAAACTGAGTTGGGTGCTATCATACCTTCTTTGTAAGCAATGTGAGCATTGCAGGTTGCAGGCTTGGGTGACACTCCTTGTGTAGACTTCATTCTTGTGGTACATACTGAAAAAGCACTTGCCCTGAAATGGACACCTTTGGGTATAGCTAGAAAGACAGTGGAAGAAATTATAAAAGAATAGAAAAAAAGGACACATATGGTTTTAAAAAAGAGGCAGTATTGGAAGACACAGAAGAAAGTGAGAGGGGGCTGCAGTGGTGCAAGTTACACTGCAAAGTGTATGTGTGTCTGAGGTCCAACATGTGAGGGAGCAGAATTGTAGGTCCTCTCCACTTCATGAATGCTCAGGTTGCTCAAGTGACTTAAGATAAGCATGGTAAACTTTACTATCTCTAAAATAGCCAGAAAATCTCATTGGTTATGGATTCACATTAATGAGGTACATTTTCAAGTTAATTTTGATAAATGATAGTTAATTATGATAAAAACAGCAATAAAACTTGCTTCTGAATTTTTATATTAATTCTGATGTTGAATGTTCTGAACACAGAGTTCAAGATGCAGTAAATATGTGAGGAATGCATTGTTTTCACCTCTGCCCTAATGTAGAGCAATATTCTGCAATAATCTGTTATGGGTTTTGTGTTGGAATGGGGCTGATGTATGTTACACTTCCTAGAAATATTATGCAGAGGTTTTCAAAACATTCTGTTTTAATGTTACTGAAGTATCCAAGAGTTTCACAACATCTAATTGCATGGAACATCTTGGCTCAAAACTCATCTAAACAGAACTTTATGGGCAGGGTTATAATGTCATCTGGGAAAAAAAATTGTTACCCTTTTTTAACCTGTTGAGAATGATTTAATCCATTTTTTGTCTCCTCATGAAAATGGTAAACAGACATTTCTTAAAGCAAGGACGTTTATTTGTTCCCATACCATATTCCTAATACTTGCTTCTGGGTCTTACATCTTTGGTATGCACTTTAAGGTCTTTTCCTGAGGATTTTTAGTCTGTTCATGCAATGAAAGTGAAACGTGGAATGTTTTTTTCTCCTGATTTTTGTCTCCAACTGCCAGCGTGTTTTGTCCTAACATCTCATGCAAATTGTTATGGTTGCTACATCTGACTTCTATTGTATATGCAGAAGCTTTGTCCCTGAATATACAGCCTCCACACTGTGTATGCCTGGATGATTCTGACTATATTCACTGTTCTCAGAAGACAGAAACAGTAAAGAACATGCTGCACTTAAGGGACATGAATGAAGGACTTCAAGGACTTCTAAAATTGTTTATGCTCTTAAGGTTCTCATGAAATCATATCCTGAGCCTTGTTGCAGAAGCATCCCTGCCTAGTTAAATGCGGACTTGATGTCATGATTATATGTTACTGTCTGTCAGTGGCAGCTCTGACTTAAAAGCTTGATGTCCTCCACCTTGACTCAGAGTCTCTTTCCACCTTGTTAGTTCATAGGTCTGCTGGTTAACTTTCTGGCTTCTCTGTGGCTGGGTTAAACCATAATTATCTGGTTTAAAATCTAGTGCCTTTTAAATCTGAATTTCACAAATCTGGCACAGAGAACAGAACAAGATGAACCTTGGATATAGTGATTACTAAAATATTTTTCTTTACATATTTGGAGGGTTTTGCCATGGTGATGTTGCTGGTAACTGTTAACAGAGAAGGATCAATTCTTGCCATAATCAGTCATGTAAACAGCACCCAATATTCTCATATTGCAGGCTATTAAATGCAAAAGGAAAAGTATATCATAACTCATTTCTGTCATGGATAGAAATGAGCCAGATGTAAACCTGCTACTTTTCTCTGACATATTGACACAGAAAGTTCTATTTGATTGTGTCATCCTTGACTGTTTCTTTCGCTTTTTATTGTTTCAGGTTATTGCCTATAAACTTGAAATTTAATAAACAAATACAGAATTTGCTCTGAAAACTTGGTGATGTTGATGGTGGAAGAAACCATCCTATGTACCTCTTAAGCTTTGTGTAGGCTACAGCTGATGCTGAGGAAAATGCAGAAAGCATCCAGTAAAAAGGAGATAATGAAAATGTAAAAGGAGATCTATAGTTACTTTACGTAAGCATCCATCCTGTGTTAACTGTAAAGTGTTTATAGAGCATTATAGTAAAACAGTTTTATTTTTAAAATAGACACTTTGCTTGAAATTTTACACGCTGACCTCTTTCCCAGTTATGAATACCTGATGCTTCTTTTCACTCCTTTTTTTGCCCATTCTTATTATTTCTGTAACAACTGAAAGGGCTGAATGAGTTTTGAGAGGTAACATAGTGTTTTTATGGGATGAAGTTTATGTAAGACCTTAGAACTTAGTGAAGCTTATGTTGCTTATATTTAGATTTCAACATATTGGCAATTTTGAATTCCTTTGCTGGCACAGTACTGCAAAAATATTTTATGCATAAACAAGAGGGTGGAATCTGAGCTGGCTTTCCAATAGCTTACCTTTGGTTTTTTTCTGTTACAGTGTAAGAGTATCTTAATTTGGAGCTAGCTCGGATTGCTGGGTGCTTATAACTGCATTGTCAGCTGAACGACCCTGAAAATCCCAGTGCCATTCCTCTTGGTGCTGGGCAGAAACAGTACCAAATTCTCTGCATTAATTTGTTTTTCTTTCCTTACTTACTTCTAAATGGCTGAAATTAATTCTGAGAGTCAGGAGAGGAGAGGGTTAGGGTTTTTGAGAGATCAGCTTCACTCTAATAAGATTTAAGGGTAAAGGGTAAAGCTTGAAGTAGTTTAGCTTGAACAGTGAGTTCACACAGTGTTTCAGCTTCTTAAGTTTTTGAGCTTGCTCCCTAGCTAAAATCTTGGTAGTTTGCAATATTATCTGCAAAAGTTTGATTAAAAATATTAAATATATTTGTTTCCTGAGAGCAAGACAAACAGATGTGCAGCTCTGTTGCTTGTGCATTGTTATTTTCCCATAATCCTTCCTTTGCAAGTTACTGTGTTTTTGTTGTATAACCTGAGCTGTGGCTTCATTACTGATGTAATTTTTAAGTCCAAAAAATTTGTTTTGACAGGAAAATCTGTTCTCCACACACCTGTCACTGCTGCATAAGTTTTGGTCTGTACTGGGAGTTTTGATTACCATACTAACTTAAAAATTCTTAATGAAAGGCTGATTTTATAGTCAACACTTTTGAAGGGTTTTTGCATGTCCTGTCTTGGTGGGTCAGAAGTTTTTGACAGGTGATCATGTAGCAAATAGTATTGTATTCATTTACTCTGGTTTGGTGGAGTTCTGTTACCTTTTTGCAACCTGTTTGCAAACCCCAGGTTTTTTGCTGTTCTGACAAACAGATTTTCCACAGGTCATGACAGCTAGGTCTGCAATACTGGTATATGCGGGGAGATGCCTCCATTGAATTAATTCAAGCTTACTACATCTTGTAAGCCATGCATTCATGTAACTCTAATGTAGGTAAAATCATAAGCTTGAAAAGTGAGAGAATGAGCTCCATTTCTGTACATTTATATTTTCTGGATAGAGTTATAAGCAACTTCTGCTGATTATTTTTATGTGGTAGAGCTTCCATTTTTTAAATCCACATTACAAGCCAGAAATCAAGCAGACCATTCAGCTGTTCATTTACCTCATTGTTAAAATATATTTTTTCAATTATTCAGCAGTATCTAAGGTTACACAAACTCTTTGTATGTCAAATCTGTAACTGGCTGCAGATCCATTAATTGTCTTGCATGGAATCAATTCTCACCAAACTGAATAGGGTTAATGGAGCTGACAGAAAGGTAACTGTGGTACAACCAATTTGCCACAATCTTCATTTGATCTGAGTAGTGGAGGTGAATGGGTGGGTCAGGCTCACTGTACCTCTGCCTCTACTTGATTCTCAGTTCTTTTGAAAGTTATCCCCAGGCAATTCAAGTGATGCTGTGACAGCAAGTTCTTGATTCAAATTGGCATTCAAGCAGCTAAGGACAAGCAGTGTTATCTTAAGCTCCACTTAACACAATGTTCATTCGCTCATTAAGTGTCAAAATATAATAATTCTCTTTTTTTCCTTGCAACCAAGGTCTCAGAACACTTGCTCCAACCAGCCAGGGTGTTAGATCCTGCCTGGTGGCTTGGCCCCTGCACGTGGTGGTTGCAGCTCCACTTTCTCAGATGTTTGTGCGTGTGTCCCTTTTGTTTGCATTATTTATTACTGTATTTGATCATCAGCATAGGCTACTGATGGTCCCCACTAATCTTCTAGGCTCACTCTAATCACTTGGACTTTCACTAAGGTCATTCAGTGGGTGTCTCCAGGGCTTTCCCTTACCTTCTGGCTCCTTCCCTGTATGTGTTAGAAGAAGTGTGGAAATCTCTGTGGAGGTCTGTTGGCAGAGAGGGTGACTTCTTTGAATGCATGTCAGGCCAGCAGCCCTCCATTTCACTTGTTAGCCTCTGATTTTTCCAGCCTCTGTTACTCCAGATGTTCTCAGACGGATGTGAAAAATGTAACTAACCTCAAACTGAAGATGCGAGGAATCACCCTATGCAATGCTTTGCACTACCGCTGGTTATTGATTATTTTAGCATGGATGTGCACACTGGTTTGTGTTATTACATGGCCACAAACAAATACACAGGTTAAATTCCACTGGTTATGTGCCTTGGTAATTTGATGTGTAACACTTGTAACTACATTTGGTAAAAAATTATAAAAATTTGGGCTGTCAATTGCCAGATTTATTTCACACTTTCTGAAATAACAAGCAGCCAAGACCAGTGAACCTCTTAACTTCTCAAAATACAAGATTCTGCTCTTGACGTTTTGTAAAAAGACAAGTGGGAACAGAGTATAAGGGAAGAGGTGAGTGATGAGAGCAGTGTGGGGTCTTCCTCTTCTGACAGTGGGTAGCTCACAATGTGAAACTACTACTGGAATCTTTCGTTTTCTTTCATAACTCTTCTCCATTGCTGGTGTGCACAGTTTTGAAAGGTCTATTGCTTCATTTTTGACATTATGTAGCACTTACAGCTTTATATCACAGAAATAAAAATGATAGACCATATAAGCAATGGATGTTCCTGTATGCATTTAGAAGACATATTTCGGACAGATGTACAAAAGAAATGATACAACTATATCCTTCCAAAGTTATCAGAAAAATTATTCTAATAGATTAAACATATGTTTATTCTCCATGTCTGGAAAACATCTAGCAATGTGGTAAAACGTTTTTGGAAGGAGGCAGACAAAGGATTAAGTCTTTTCTTAAGAAGAAGATTCTAGAAAATGCTCACTTTTTTTTTGCCTGAAAGCCTTCACCACTTACTCTTTTAGTTCAGGAAGTACAACAGGACAGAATTGCAAACAGTTTTAATTTTAAAAGCTTCAGCTTGCTGACTGTATTTGTCAAACTATATGTGTATGCAATGCCTCTTCTGAATTAAAATCAAAGTATTTGTAAACAGTTCTTATAACTAACAAAAGAAGGAGTGGCCAACTTTACCATTCTGATACTTTTTCCTAAGTAATTTTCCTAAGTATCCAGGTGCCTCCCTAGAACTAGGAAATATAATTCTGACATCTTCATTACAGATGTCACTTCTATTTCATTGTGGCCATATCCCTGCACTGTTTTCTTGTTGAGGTGTTGCAGCTTTACATTTCTGTAAATAAATAAATAAAATCCTTAAAGTATTTTCTTTGCTTATTCTGTGTTTTTTCTGAGAAGAAACAATACATAGAGTTTCAGCTCAGGGGAAGTTGTGACTGGTTTTGTTTCTGACCTAAGAGTTAAGAATGAAAATGCCTAGTTGAGCATATAACTACCAGAAAGCTTGACTCAGAAGAGTGGTGACCTAGATGTTGTTTAATAATTTACCAGAGTAATTCATAGCACTTGACACAATTAGTGTTATTGTTGAACTCAGATTTCACAGTTACTTGCAGGTGAAATTACTTGTGGCTTGTCACAGCTTTAACTTCTTAAAAATCTTACTTTTAAATAAATGTATAGTTTAATGTGGAAGCAGAATACTTAGATGCCCATTTTCCTATAACATGCTAAATTCTTTCATTTCTTAAATTACATGAGCACATGGCAAGGAAGGATGTACAACCATCTGTTCCCAGCCCCTCAATTAAAATTATTATAACAATTCCCATGGTCCCTCCTTATAACAATTCCAGTGATCTGGAGGGTCAGGAAGCTTATTTACAGAACAGCCAGATACCAGTGTAGAGGAGTAAATAATACTGAATAGCAGTGGGCCTGAGTGATTGGATGATTTTAATCCTTTGTGGTCAGATATGGTTTGGAGCTTCTTTTCCTAATGTCCCGTCACAGGTTTCTGTGAATCTGAACAATGCTGCTTGTAGTTGCATTGTGCATTCCCGGAAAACCTTCCATGTCATATTATAAACTTAAGGAGCTATGCAGCTGTAGTAGGTCAGCCCCTTAGAATGTGTAGAGAAGATCCTTTGGATAAAGAACTTGTGGGGCCTAATCTTCAATTTATTACTGATGTGTTGTACACACTGAAAAACTGGACATTAGTGACCTAATAGTCTTTCAGCATTAGTTGTTGTGTAACTAATATTCTCAGCGTTCAGTCCTGAAAATTCTGTAACTAATCGGAAAGCAGTTCAGTGTAGGAAAAGAGTGCTGGAGAAAGTTGATTTGGTGGCTGACATTCTCTTCCCTGTCAGGAGTGGTCCTGCAGTGTCAGTTTTGCACTGGTAGTCTAAGCCACTTCAAAACCAGGCGAGAGATGGAAAAATAAGATTCTGTCTTAAAAACGAGGAGTAAATTAGCACCCAGGAAGAGCTGTACCAAATGGCTGTATCCTTTGCAGCACTGGGCGAGGCAGTGCTGCCAGCTGAGTCATTCCCCCTGTTCTCATGGTCTAGCTGGCAGTACCAAGATAGTAACTGATAGCTGGAAAAGCAGCTACTGTTGAGGGAATAACTGGTTTGTTTTCCTCTGGGACTTTGTTTCTAAGTTCATCATTAAGGTCCTAGGTTTTTGCTTTGCTAGGATAATCCTGCTTATTTTTCACTTTTTAAATTTAGAGTAATAATCAGTTCAGGTTGGGCTGGTGAACACAGCGCTTACTGCATTTTTGGAAATGATAGGTTCATGCAAGGTTATGCCTGTGCAGGCAGACTTCCAAAGAAATTTGAGAGGAGGCTGGAAACTCCAGTGATTGTTACATATCCTGCCAAGCTTGTTGGGTCAATGTGAGGGCTTATGTCTCCAGATCAGTATGCTGTGATAGGAGGACACGGTGGAAAAACTGCTCACCCTTTGAAGAATGCCCGTTTGTGATGCCACTTTATGAAAAGTTAGGAAAAAATTAATTCCCTCCCACTGCAAAATTACATTCTTCACACCATGTGCTTAATGTGGGCTCTCTTATGAAAAGCAGCAGAAGAAATGTCTTCAAGGCATCAGTGCCAAAAATTACCGTGCTGCTCAAGACATTTTTATTCTGTATTGCTGTTGTAGGTTTGGATGGTTATTCAGCTGGCTTCCTGCCTGGTGTCCCACATCACTGCTACACCTTAAAGAGGCTGAGGACAAAATGCTAAAATGTAAGTCTTTGGGTGTTAAATAAGTTTCATAGATATAACTAGATTTTTACATTAAATATAATGAGAGAAGTTTTTCAGTATGTCTTTTACACTGTGATGAAATAAACAGGTTTAAAATTACATTTTCATTTTTCACTTATGTAAACATTTGATTAGAAGCTCTCTCCTTTGAAAGGAGCTCCTATTTAAAACAGTGGTTTCAGTAGAATGTACTTTATATTTTGTCAGGCATGTCTAGCAACATACTTTTTTCCCTTTTTTTCCCCAGGTATTGCAAGCATGTACAATAAACGATACGTGTATATATCTAATGGAAATAAAATATGGACTCTGACGTTCTCTCCAGACCTTTCAAATAAAACTCCACTTGTTCTCCTGCATGGGTTTGGAGGAGGTGTTGGACTGTGGGCTCTCAACTTTGAAGACCTCTGTGAGAACAGGACCGTTCATGCTTTCGACCTCTTGGGATTTGGACGTAGCAGTAGGCCACACTTTGACACTGATGCTCGGGAAGCAGAAAATCAGTTTGTGGAATCCATAGAGGAATGGAGAAAGGAGGTGGGGCTAGAAAAAATGATTCTGCTTGGACACAACCTAGGTGGATTCCTGGCTGCTGCTTACTCCTTAAAATATCCATCAAGGTATGTGAAAATAAAGGGATTCCTTTTCTGTATTTGACTGTTGATTTTAATATAGATTTTATTTCATTAAGCTCTTTATAGATAATCTTTATGTAGATGACTGTGGTGATTTAAAGAAATGATACTGAATTCTAAGACCAAAGTATTAATTGTATGGTTTGTTTCAAGGTGAATGAAATAGGTAAATATTGTAAACATTATTTTCTTTACTGTATACTTTTCTGTACCTCTTCAGCTCAGTACCCCCTTGCCATGTTGTAAGGTGAAATAGCAGTGAATATATTTATGGGTGAATGTTTTGTCTCAGAGATTGTTTTGTGAAGGGAAAATAGGCCTGTTTCCACCAATTTCCTACTCTTATGGATAACATTGAAACTTCTGAATATAATTCCCCTAGGTAATTTATGCCTATATGCTAGCAGTCAGCCTGGTGCCTGCAGAATGATGTCAAAATTATTTTAGTGACTCTTTGATTTAGATTGTCTGTATGCCACTTCATATTTCTTTGCAAGACAACCCATCTGCAGCAGTTCTCTAATTGTATTTCATCAGCATTTTTTGCACCATGTTGTGTCCAACAGTTAATACTTATATTTTTTCCCCCTTAAAGTAGTAGTAAAGATATTTATATATCTGGTTGTAAGTCCAGTTATCCTGCTGAGCTAGGATCTCACCAGCTGAGGTAATTCTGTATCAAAAAAGGAGAATACTTTTGTTGGCATACACATAGTGGTCTCCTATGAAAAACTGAATATAAGGTTAACCCTCCACATCATATAGCAAATTCTATATTATACTAAACATATCTTATTCTTTTCTATTCGTGTCAAGTTTTACCATTTCTTTGTTTCTCATTTGGATATATTTGAAGTAATTTCGTGCATCATTTTCCCCTAAAACACTTCGCCTTTTTCTTTCTAAATGGACAACAGTTAGCACAAATGGATGGAAATTATGTGTGAAAGTAGGTGTGTTTCTAAATCCAGAATTGCAATAAAGAAATGCAATCCTCTGCTTTAGGGCTATAAACCTATTATCCTTTTAGTTATAAACCAACTTCTAGCTAACTGTAGTTAGCTTTTTGTAGGGATCACTTATAAGTTCCTTACCTCTTTTTCCAATCTATAAATGGCACTGTCCTATCCCTGTGGGATGGGATATTGGTTTTGCCCACTGCTGACTTACATCATAAGTGATGCTTTATTTTCATGCCTCATTGTGCTTAAGTTGGGGGTTAATTAATTTGGGGATGTTTCAGTGATCTCATGTTACTAATGTTTCTCTGAAATTAAACTAAGACTACCAAAATAACAAATTGACTGTTAGGATCTTAAAAGAGCATTGAATCAAGTGACAAATATAGCACAGCTTTCAGCAAGGTTATCTAACAATGCATTAGAAGCTTAAGGGATTCTGGATACATATTGTTAGGAAAGTAGATCTGTTTCTCCAAGCATAGATGATCCGTTAATTTGCTACACTGTACCAGAGTCATTCATGGAAAATCCATGGCTACTAATCCAAAAGGATTCCCATTTAGCATCTTGCCAAGTTGAAGTGGGCCATGATTTTCAAATACTGCAATTTCTGGACATTTAGTTTTGGAATGATTTTCATGGTCAACTTCCTGTTATCCTGGGTTATGTTTTAGGCTTGACTGGCAAAAGGAGAAATGCCAAACAGGAAGGAAAGTATTAAGAAAGGAAACATGAAACAAAGCTTACTCTATTTTTATTAGTTTGTTTGCTGTATTATACTTAATGCCATATTTTGTGCATTTGGAATGTGTGGCTGTCCTGTTAGGATCCTCTTTGCACTGCTATGCCTCTGGTCTCTCCTGTGTGGTTTGTACAGATAGATTCTACCCTGTCTTCTCTTACTGTTGCTGTTTGCTGCAGGGTGCGAGTATGCTCATTGCTGAGCCAACAACCAAGAAACATCCTTGTGAGGTTAATCCTTTCCAACCCTTCATTCCAAACACAGGTTTTTGGTTTCCCAACTGATCATAGCCCAGAAATAACTTTTGGGATCATTTCTGGCATCATCTTAGGCACTATGAACTGTTCTGTGTTAGTGTATAGTCTCATGGCTTTAACAGGGAAGGAGGTAATGAAGGAAAAAGTAAAGATAAAAAGGCAAAAAGTTAAAGATAAAAATATAAAAACCATTAGGTTTTAGGATTTAGATTAGATAAGACTTTTAGGATCTAGTCCAAGTGTTAACCTAGCACTTCTGAGTCCACCACTAACCCGTGTCCTTAAGCACTGCATTCACACATCTAAATACCTCCAAAAATGGGTACTCAATCACTTCCTTGGGAATAGTAAAATAAAATGGTATAGGTAGGAAGGGACGTAAAGGATCATCTAGTTCTAACGCCCCTGCCATGGGCAGAGACACCTCCCGCTAGACCAGATTGAACAAGACAGCCTGTTCCAATTCTTGACAGCTCTTTCAGTGAAGAAATTTTTCCTAATACCCAATCCAAATCTCCTTGAGGCCATTTCCTCATGTCCTATTGCTTGCTACTTGGGACAAGAGGCCAACCCCCACCTTGCTACAACCTCCTGACAGGTAGTTGTAGAGAATGATAATGAGGAAGCTGACATGGAAAATCATCTTAAAATGGAAAACTATAGTTAATAGTCACCTTTTTCCAGAAATCACCACTATCTAGGACAGCTAAGAGTAGGTGTTATGGGATTAAACAGAAAAGGGACAATTAAAGGGAAAGGGGAAATTCTAATCTACCAGGATGAATTAGAATTTTGCTTGAGGGGGGCCCACAGCATGAAGTAATTGATAGTTGCGTGTGCTGGAGACTCCTACAATCCTCTCTGTACTGATACTCCTTTGAGTAATAATTTTACAAATTGCCTCTCTGATGTTTTCTTTCATGACCTATAATCAATAAATTTAGAAGACTACTGCTAGTTTTACTCTGCCTTTTTCAGTTCAAATTTTACTTTGATGAGATGATTTTTCAGTTAAATTGTGTCTCTTCTTTGAACAGAGATCTTAGACTTCTAGAAACTTCACTTTAATGAAAGAGATGCAATTATCCTCTTTTCTGTCAAATTAAACTGCTCCTGCAAATAATATTGACTGAGCATTTAGATTAGGCTATTTTTAAAAACAGAAACAAGACTATCCTTTCTCTCAAGTGTTTGTGATGGTGAGTATCTGTAAAATACTGAGTTTCTCTTTGTGATGCATGCTTCCATGTTTCTGCTTCATACATATGATTAGGTGCAATTCACTCTCTAATTAGTAATTGAAATCAAAACGGTTGATGAATCAGAAACTCTGTGATAGAGGTGACTAAAGTAGGCTGTATGTTTGTATCTGTAAAACAGCACGTTTTCATTGTGCTCAGTTGAAGAAAAGCTACTGTACTTTAAACCACTGAACCTTTTTTGCCAACAGGGTCAAGCATCTTATCTTAGTGGAGCCATGGGGTTTTCCAGAGAGGCCTGACAATGCTGAACACGAAAGACCAATTCCAATCTGGATCAAAGCACTAGGAGCTATATTGAGTCCATTTAATCCATTAGCTGGGCTAAGAATAGCAGGACCCTTTGGTGAGTTTTAGCTACTCTTAAATACCATTTCTATTTTGGTTAAACATAAACATGGAGCAGACAGCACATTATGATAAACTTTTTTGCAAGTCTGTATCACCCACAGAGGAAAAAGTTGGAGGAGGAAGTGGAAGAGGTTGAAGAAAGTTTGAACTCCTTAGGAAGGAAGGCAAACGCTTGCTATTAAAAGTACTAGTACGGTAGTTTACAGCAAGGTACACTGTATGACCCGTACAGGCTTCAGTTACAGTGAGTTGGATTATGCAGTCATCTCTTGGGGAACCCTGACAAAGAGGTGTGAATGTGAAAGGGTTTTTTTCTGCTTGCCTCTGGTCACAGTCCATTTAGCTTCCCTTCTAATTCCAGTTTGATGAGCAAATGGGATTTCCAAATTCCCTGAACTAGAAGGCAGTCTCTCATAAATATAAAAATCTTTGGCCTGAGTTTAGAGAAGTTGAAGTTCTTTCCATTATCCATTTTCTTACTACTCTAGCAAATCTTGTGGGCCTCTCTGGTGTCCTGCATTATGGTGGCAGTTCATATTTTCATTTCTTCAACACCACTGATGGAATGATAGATAAACTCTCGATACACTAATACTAAGGCTAGGTGAGGCTGACCAAAAATACTATGGTTTTAGTTCATCTGGGGAGTGGGGAAAAAAATGTAATAAAATCTAATAGTCATTGTATGTATTCCTTCTAGAGGAAAAAGAGGTTATCTGTTTGTTACTCTCTCTGCTACAGAAGTATCTTCTGGAGAGGCTTGGAAAAATATCCTTCAGGCCCCTCATAAGTTATAATTAACTCACCTCTTCATCATTTTTGGTATTCAGTCTGAAGATAAACATGTGAGAGTAACTCACCTCTTCATCATTTTTGGTGTTCAGTCTGAAGATAAACTCATGAGATTTCTAGGCTTTGTTTACATTTAAACCACATCTGTTTCCTAAATCTATTTCTATAGAAGATATATTTTAATATACTGCATATGCTGATTTGTTTGTTTCTTTTCAATTGTGTGACAAATTTAGTTTTTCAGACAAGCAACATGTTTTGTACAAATGGGGTTTTTTGAGTAAAATGCTAATTTGGTTAACCAAACAACCTGGAAGATATTGAGTGATATGCACTGATTTAATGTGTTCTATCCAATAACAAGAGCACGTGGGAAATTTCAAAGCTGAAATTTTCTCCCTTAGCAGTAACTGTAGTCAAACCATGCTGCAGAAGCAGACGCTGTCTTGGCAAGGTGTCCCCAAACCTAGCCTCGCTTACACGTTACCATGGAGGGCAGTGCCTTTAAAAAATTTTTCGTGTTTCTCACTGCACTGGTGAAAAAGTTTTCTGTCACCAACTTAAGTTCTTGACAGGTGAAGCAGTTCTTGGAGAAGGACAGGTCTAAACACTGTGCTGCAAGTAGGCGTCAGACCTAATCTGATGAAGGCACTGAACTCAACCCAGGTTTCGTTCCACATGCAAATGTGCTTAAGCTGATGAGCAGACATAGTTGTTTGAGCCTAACTCTAAAGCCAATTGCTCGTGTTCACAGGTATGAGTTGAAATGTGAGCCAAGTTCATTGAGATATCACAATAATATCACATGGATATTTAATCAGACCCACAGGTAAATACTTAAAACTGGGAGAGAGAGAGAATCTAGAGATACTTTTTTCTTGGAGTATTTTCCAGGTAGTTGATTTGCATGTTTTCCCTCACTTAACTGGAACAGTCACCCAGGAGTCTCACAGTTTGGTGCTTAGGTTGGATTTCTGAATTCCATTTCTAGAGCTGGATGCCTGAAAATTCCTCACAACAACAGAAATATCACTGTGATCACACTGTTTTTGTGGAACTTGGTGTCTTCAATGTTAAAATTTCTTACAGTATTTTCATAGACACTGTGGAAAACATCTGCCAGACAATTCAGAATTTCTTCAATAAATATTACAGCAATAATTTACGGTCTGATTTCATTCCAAAATTTGTTCTAAGGTGCCTTGAATCCTTGTTTCATTCTCCCCTGTAAATTCCCAGGGGAAAAATGTTTTGGAATTGGACCCACAGACAAGGCACTTCTTATCAAAACAGAAAGTGAATTTCTTGAATTCGGTAACACTTCATGCCTCTATGCTGATAGCAGGACAAGACACAAAATTAGTCTCTTTCTTTCAAGTACTCTTATTCCAAGTGAGCTGTGTTCACTTGTGTTCAAAAAAACCCAAACACACAGAAAAAGAAATCCAGCAATTGTACTCTATGTAAGGAAAATAGAGCAGAGCCAGTTGCCAGTCTTTTACAAAATCTTCATTGCTTTGGGAGTTAAATCACTGTTTCATAAGGGAATTATTTTCTCTTGCACTGTGTTAGTTTTCTGAATCTGTTTAAAGCATGCATAAGGGCGTGTTGCAATAATCTCAAGGTTATGAAAGCATAGATCACTGTGACAAGGTCTACATAAATAATACCAGGCCTTTGCCCAGGACTGGGTGGGAAGAAGTGGTGTCATCATAATTGCACAGATTAACAACAGAATGAAGTTCCTACTGTCTGGAAAAGGAGAAACATAACCACGAATAGTCACACTCAGTCAGTTCAATGTCCACATGGAGTATCATCAGCGATGAGTATCATTCCTCACAGATCAGTGTTGGGATCAGCTGTTATCCATCTTTGTCAGCAACATGGACAGTGGGATCAAGTGCACTCTAAGCAAGGCTGCTGATGGCACCAAGCTGTGTGGTCAACAAGCTGTAGCTGTCAACAAGCTGTCCCCCACCAGAGGGACATGGACAGGCTTGAGAAGTAGGCCCATGTCAAACTCATGAAGTTCAACAAGGCCATGTGCAGGGCCCTGAACCTGGGTCAGGGCAATCCTGACCACCTCTGAACAGAGAATAGATTGAGAGCAGCCCTGAGGAGAAAGACCTGGGGTGTTGGTTGATGAGAAGCCCAAAATGACCCAGCAATGTGTACTCACAGCCCAGAAAGCCAACCACATCCTGGGCTGCATCAAAAGCAGCATGGCCAGCAGATTGGAGGAGGTGATTCTCCCCCTCTACTCTGCTCTCATGATGAATACTCCATGTGGAATACTGCATCCAGCTCTGGGGCCCCAGTATAAGAATGTTAGAGACATTCCCACTGGAGATAGTCAAGAGGAGGGACATGAAGATGATCAGAGGGCTGGAGCACCTCTCCTATGAAAGACAGGCTGAAAGAGTTGGGATTCAGAAGAGAAGGCTTTGGGGACACCTTGTAGGAGCCTTCCAGTACCTAAAGGGGGCCTACAAGAGAGCTGGAGAGCAACGTATACAAAGGTCTGTAGTGATAGGACAGGGGCTAATGGCTTCAAACTGAAATTTTAGATCAGATGTTAGGGATGACTAATACTCTTAAACTAAGATTAGCCTTGTGGTGAGGCTCTTGTCCCGAAGATCCATCTGGTCAATGTAGAAGAGGCTTCTTCACTAGAGAAATTATTCAGAAAAGATGCTTAAGTTTAGAAGGCCTGAACTGGCCCCTGAAAAGACCCACTTGTCTACTGGCTTGTTTGGAGAACATGAGGACAGTGGTTTTCAACATTAAATCTCTTATTTATACCAGTACTTGTGCCTTATGTTAAGATTTCTACACCTGTGTTTTTCACCACAGACTTCTGTTCTTTCAGCCACACACAAGTTAGATGAACTAGCTTCAGAAGCAGACTGTTCTGTAAGAGGAGAAGACTTAAGCAATAAAAACACCGCAGCTTTTTCAACAGTACCTTCTGGTCCTGAAAGGTGTAGTGCATTTAACCTTACCCAGTGCTACCAGAGCAAGAACATATTGGTATCATGTGAGACTAAACTGGTGACAAAAAGACACTCCTTAGCCCTTTTGCTGGTCCCCGTTTTAGGTTTCGTCTACTGCTGTAGTGACCCTACTCAGACATTCCCCATATGTATTCGGGGGGCGGAAGCAGCATAAAATTCTTTGCAGTATTTGTATTTCATTCCTGTTAAGTGTAATTCCATCATGTTTTCCTAAGACATGCAAGTGGTAAAACCATATACAGGTTTAGAAGCCGTGAGTTTCAAGGGGATGTGTTCTGAGGGCTCTAATGAAAATCATTAGGCAGTCTGATAAAGTAATTTGTACACATTCCCCCTCTTAATAGTGTTTTCTGTTTTAACAGGATTAAGCCTTGTTCAACGTTTAAGACCGGATTTCAAACGGAAATATTCATCAATGTTTGATGATAACACTGTGGCTGAATATATCTATCACTGCAATGTGCAGTCACCCAGGTGAGTATGAGTTTCCCAGTGTATATTTTGAAGTCTGTTGTTCATTTACTGAGTGCCTGCTGCTCCCTCCAATGGCCATGGCAGCAGTGTGCATGCTATTTTTTTTTTTTTATTGTGGCATTTATGATGTTGAAGAAAAAGGTACCATTGTACTTTTTCTGAATTCCAGATACTGATAAATGTAGAAAGTATCCTAATTCTATATTTATTCTCAAATTGTGTTAATTCTGTGAGAGTTTGGGCACTGCATTTAATTAAATAATTGCTGGGAGAATTTTAAAGTGCAAAGAATTTCTTTAAAAACTTTAAAAATAAGGCATTCTTTTAAGTGCAACCACTCAGTCATGCAAATATTATATGTAAACCTTGGAAACCTACTTTTCTTAATTGTAAAAAATCCCAACCTTACGTACTTAGTGCTACCAAAAGGCATTGATACTCCATTTTAGATAAAAAGCAGGTCCAGTGGCAACTGAAATTGTTTTACCCTTTTGAATGTCTTGAAGTGGTGAAACAGCTTTCAAGAACATGACGATTCCTTATGGATGGGCAAAAAGGCCAATGCTGCAACGGATTTCACAAATGGATCGAGACATTCCTATCACAGTGGTCTATGGAGCACGTTCGTGTATAGATGGCAATTCTGGCAGCACTATCCAGTCTCTGAGACCAAATTCCTATGTGAAGACAATAGTAAGTTTGACTTCTAAAGCAGTTGTTTGGTTTTTTGTGTGGATTTGTTTAAGTCATATCCATGTGGCCAGGTTGGATGGGGCCCTGAGCAACCTGGTCTATGGGGAGATGTCCCTGCCCATGGCAGGGGGGTTGGAACTAGATTTAAGGTCCTTTCCAACCCAAACTATTCTATGACTCTGTTTTTTCATACCAGCTGTGGAAATGGTGTCACTTTTGATTTAGAGCCTGGGGTAATAAGTTCTGTTTTCTGTAACAGAGAGAGAAAATAAATGTTACATCAGAGAAAACCTAGACAAAAGTGTTGAGTCCGCAGGCTAAGAAGACAACTTTACTGTTTTACTGGTTTTTACTAGAAGCCAAACTAGATCTGTGAGCAAGGTGGTTTTTTATTTTGTTCTACAATGTGCTAATAGAAGTAGGTGTTGTGGTCACTGTGTTTCAAACCACAGCAGTCCTACTATCACCATAAATATATAAGATAGTGGGGAGGCTCTCATAAACTCTCTTCATCTGTTGATATAACTAGAGGGTAGTTTGTGCCTGGTGCTTAGGTTCTTGTGAGCATCTTTCTTTAAGTCATTAAAAATACTTAACTGTTGTCTTACTACCTAAGACATTTTTGTTTAGAGGTAGGATGTTGTCATTTAAAATGTGTGTACTTACAACTTGATGTGAATGTGCACACTGCGTTTTTTGTTGTTGACTTCTATAGAAACAAACTAATTTAAAAGTATTCTTCACACATTTTCACATCAGTCAGCTGTGATAATTGAATATGCATACATGTTAAAATGCTGTGAGGTGATAAAATGTTTGAACACACCAGCTGTGATGTTACTGATGTCTGGAACTATCTGGACAGAAGTGTATAATTTGTAATGTTAATAGTATACTATAACAAGTCATCCAAATAAAATTTTATAACTTGATACAGCTGAATTTAGAGATGGAAGTCAGAAAAAAGACATTGTTATCCAACTGTTTTAAGTGTGTTAAAGAGCACAGATACATTTCACAAATGCTGACATCCAGACTGAAAGTATCACTTAACTCTTAACCAGAGAGAGGGAGTTGTAACAGAAAGTCATTGTTAAAAAGTGTACAATATATTGCTGAGATAAGCTTATATCATTCAGGGAGATTTTTTCCACTCTGGTCAGGGGCTTTTAGAAGAGACTGTGGGAAATCATATTGTATTCCAGGTTAAAATTTTGCCAAGCCAAATACAGATTCTAAAAGGTAAATTGGAGTGGTAGAATTGCAGGCACACTCAAAAACCCATAGGAGGCCAAGGGCTCTAATGAGACTGAGATGTGGACAGGCAGTGCCATGCTTGGTAAAATGCAGAGAGGTTCTGTGGGTTACACACATTTATTCCTAAGTAATTTTTACTTTGAGTTTCTGGGAGCTTTTAACACAATAACATAGCTATACTTGTAGGATATTTGGTTAGAGACTTAAGAGAGGGTGTTTTAAGGAGAGGCGGGGAAAGTAGCTTAAATAAAGATTAGTCTTGGACTGACTGTAAAAAAGAAAGAAAACAGGTCAAGTACCTTTGCTGTACACTGTGGTGACAGTTTACTTGGTAGCATTTTTACAGAGAATAACAAATTATATAAATAGGCTATTTGAGTGGAGAGTGAAGGGAATCGAGATGCATCAGAAATTTGATATGCAAGGCATGTATATCTACTAAATTTTTTGTGCAATGACTTGTGCACACTTCAGTGGTGGGGTTTTTTTCAACAAAGTAAGCCATTGAATAAGCAGTGGTTTTACTTTCTTTTCCTGTGTTGTAAATTTCTTTACTAGGAAAAGGATATTTTGGTATTCCTTATATTTAGAGTGTTTTTTAGGTTCTATGATGCCAACTCTTAGGTAATGTATAAAAGCCAGGTTCTTCACCTGTCCCAGTACTTATTTGTTTATTACATTTCTGGGATATTGACATGCTTCTTCACCTTTATCCTCCAGGCTATCCTCGGTGCAGGTCATTACGTGTATGCTGATCAACCTGAAGACTTCAACGAGAAAGTGAAAGATATCTGTGACTCTGTGGACTGAATGTCCTCTGCTCTTTAGAAAGTCATACCGTAGATAGCATTTAATGGCAATACTCTCTAGGAAATCACTAAAGAATGCAGAGCTAATGGAACAGGCTCTGTTTGCACACTGTTTCTTCTAAGAAGCCATTTGCACACTTAAACCACTGAGTGCCTATTTTTGGGGGGAATGAAGAGGTTTGAAGCTAACTTTGTACAGATTTTTTTTTTTTAATTGTCCTGTCAGATACAAAATTACATGTAACTTTTGAAACTGGAATTTTCTTCAAAATTTAATTGAACTTTGCACATGTTGAACTCTCTAAAAGTGCTGAATTCTCCAACATGGAGAACTGTATCAATAGAGATACAATGTACAAAACGCAATTTGGTTTCTTTATGAATGTTGGTACTTTTTAGCTGGTGTTTCATAGCAAGAATATGAAACTGCATATGTATTTTATTTTTGGAACCCAGAACTCCATATACAATATTTTAAGAGGGTTTGTTTTTTAATTGGAGTGGTAACAGCTTATGAAACTGATCTCGGGAAAGGGAGGGGACCAAAATAATGAGCAGTGTCTGTCACTGAAATATGTTTGTTAGTTTGTAAGAAATTGAGGCTCAATACTAGGAAATCTATCTTCTGTTGGATTTTATTTCCATTTATCTCAAGACATCCTTTTCCATCTGTGCAACTTTTACGGAAGACTCAGTTTGTAAGAGTCGATGATGTCACCAGCACTCATGCTTCCATAAGTATTTTGATGTGTAGATTTCTGTGATTTAAAATACAGAAGATGGCTTGTTAGTTACTCCATCTATTTTTAACACTTAACTGCAAGATTTGTTACTAGTCTAAATCTAACAGTTGTGGATAAGCTGATAAGATTTTGATTAGGGCTCAGACATATCCACCTGGCTAGTGAGCATATTTCCCATTTTCTTTCAATAGAAAGCCTAGTCCATATTTTAGTGAATTTGAGCTGAAGGAGGGGCAGAGGCAGAATATTGATGTTCTCTAATTGGGAACTGCAACAGCTTAATGTACTTTGTTTAACATTCAGCCTCCTTATAGGAAGGATTGTTACTGGAATGAAGAATACCACTGTAATGAATTACGATTACTTGTTTTGGAGATTCTTTATATATTTTAATTGAGTATTTCAATATCAGAGATAGTCCAGTCTCTGCTACTTTTTGAATTATAGTTTGATGTTAATACTTCACATGCCTAGTAAATTATATTAAGAAAAATACTTTGTCACTTTAAAGCCAAATAATACGGTGGTTTGTTTTTTAACAAGTTTACATGAAACTATTGATCTGGTTTTGAATATTCAATTGACTACTGAAGAGTTCTTGATATTTTTATACAAGAGAATTTGAATTAATGATAGCACCATCTTAAAGCTTGAATTATGTGCATTTTTTCCTCAAATTAAGGAATCATTGCACATATTTATGATGTGGAAAGCAAAGATACCTAAAATATTTAGAAAATGATGTGGTCATGTTCCCGGGCAGAACATAATCTCTCTTACTGAAGGAGATCTTTTTCTATACGGTGCTATGTAAACATCAAACAGTTACTGTGACTGCCTTGACTGGTAGCACTTCATATCTAGCAAGATAAATATTTTAATTAAAAGTAATTTTTAAATTACTTTTTCAATTAGCAGATGCCAGAACTGTAAAACAAAATTTTGGGTTATTTGCTAAAATCTTGAGTTGAAAATGGAAAATCAGAATTATATTTTTTAATATAAACTATAAATTATCAGTCATGCTACCATTTAGGTGGATGCCTTCAGCATGTTGGTTATTTTTCACCCTTTTCAGTGTCTTATTTTGTATTTATCAACTTTTAAACAGCTGTTTTAGTTGTGCATAAAAACCTAATGCAAAAATAAATTTTGAGTCTCCTCCAAATAACAAAAGGTGAAACAAATTATTGATATTTTCAGATAGCACTTATTGATGGGAATTGTAGATTCCACATCAAAAGTTGGAAGTTGGGATAAAAATTGCACACTGGATGTGAATGTTGTTTTAAATATCCCTTGCTTTTCAGCTTATTGTACTAATAAGACTTATTACTTATATTTTGCACAATAAATAAAAGCTTTAATGTTATATTTGATTAATGTTAAGACATTATATTGCTTTTTGAAAAAACTATGTGCAATTAAGCCCTGGAAATCAAGAGTTACTAGTAAGTTGAGGTAAACAATCCAAAATACTTTAAAAATACAGTAATGCCTATTTTCAAATGTCTCAATGTTCTTAGGTTTCCTTGTATTTAACTGAGACTGGTGAGTGTTTGTCAACAAGTAGCTGCAAGCTGAGAATGTTGATTGTATGTATAAGGAAAAGGATACTCTATTATCTTCCAGGCAGTATTAGATGCTGCTGTGAAGGTCAAGATGGAATCTGAATGTCCTACTGTGTGCAACATAAGCTGATCAAATTACTTTAATAAATGTCATAGGAGGTGCTGAACAGAAAATGAATGGCTGAAGAGACTTGGGAGATAGACCTTTTGTGAGCAATTACTGCCTGGAAATAATCTCAGTTTCTCCAGAAGTTCTGTTCAGTGCAATGACCAGTTGCTTAAATGTCCTGTGGTGAGCACTGAATGCTGATGACGCTATTTTTATTACAGCACTATAAAAGAAGACAAGAATCACAGGCAGAAAGGCACCCAAAGATCTATCCCATTTTAAGATCAAAATGAAGACAGCTGTGTATCAGAGTCTAGAGCATAACACAAAGAATCCAAAATATTAATAAAAATCCAAGATAAACTGCCTAAATCTCCAGGACACACTCTTCCTGAGGTTGTTGTGATAAAATTTATTTAAAGTAACTTAGTAATATTTTGTTTGCCATGGCTGAGTTCATCTTGTTACTTACTGAACCCTGCCAGATTAGATTTTAGTTCTGAAAAACTGATTTTCAGAGAACTTGTTGATAAGACTCTATAATAAAATATTTGCAACCATCACAAGGAAGGCCCTGTTTGTACCTGATTGTGAAATGGAAACGGAAATGTAATTTCATATGTGTTGATCTTGGAAAAATGGGTCCAAACAAGAGAAATGTCATCATCTGGTTTCACTTGGATTAAACCAATGCTGGCCTTTCTTTTTAAAAGTTATCTTTTTAAGGTTGCTTAACAGTTGCAACTGTTTGTGCCGAACCGATGTGCCACTCTCTGTCTGCAATGCTGTGGTCTTTGTGGTTCCTCAAATTTCCAGCCCTTCCAGATCACAGTTATTCAGCTTTTTCAGTGGGATGAAAACAAGATTAAATGCAGTAAAAAAATCTGGAATTAATGCATGGGCAGACATTTTCAGGAATGCCTGTTTCGTTAGCATTCATTAAAACGTGAGCCTACAGAATCCTAAGGCTCACAGTCAATTGCTTTTAAATGGGTAATTTCTTGGGGCTCCTCAGCATATCTGTCATTTTTTTGGGGTCTTTTGGCCAGTTGGCCATCAACCCATCCTGCAGTCTTTGAGCACGGTAGCACAGCCATGTTGCCTTGAAGCCTTCATCGAAGGGATTTATGTTTTGTAGGAAACACAAGTGAAACTTGTGAAAGGATGAGGCACTACAGGAGCTGAAGAGCCACCTTCTAGTGGGACTGGTAAGATCAGAACAGGACACAGGTGTGTGCAGCAACTGCCTTCTGGTGTTAGTGGCAGCAGATGGAAATGGATGGAGCCTTCAGGTTTTCAGGCAGGTGATGGAGAGACCAGTGTGGAGAGCAGAGGCATGTGGCTGGAATGACAGCCTACAGCACAAGGAACAGTAAGAGCTAGAAAAGAATGAGGCAGCTGGAAACAACAAAATGCAGCTGAAGAGCTTTGGGGTGGGAACATTCAAGAGCTGATCAGCTCTGGAGGAAGATAAGGGAAATGGTGAGGGAAAGGTTTGGGGTGTCTAGTGTGCAAGTAACACAGCTTATCAAGGTAAGGAGGATGCCTGCAGTGCCAGCTAGAGGGAGGTCTGGTTGGAAAGCTTGGATCTACACTATATGGGGCAGTTTAAAGTTCTGGTATCTCTCCTTTGACTAAAGTCTGTCCCTGGAATGCAAGTGCTTTTTCCCAAGCTGGACACCATTCCCTCAGACTGCTACTTGGATGGGAACCTTAAAGAATTACCTCTCATGCAGCACTCAAGAAATCATGAGAAACTCTATTTCGCAAATCAGAAGTGAGCTGATGGCAAAGCATGTGATAGGGGGTCACTGGACTGCCTGAGGTAAGATGCAGAATCAAGATGTACAAGACCTGTCATTAAAGATCACAAATTCATCTTTTACAAGAGGAGGGGCTCTGTTCCAGTTTGCCTTGTTGCCTTTGATCTCAGGGATATCCTACCTTAAGGTTTGGATGTGGGTAGTAGAAAGTAGAAGTATAAAATATGGAAATATTTGCCACATATACTTTAAAAATAAGAAACAAGTAGCAGGAATGTACTGAAGACATTTTTAGATATGTACATAATTTGCATTAGTAATTAGCAGCAAGATGAAAGTGGTGACAACACTATAAGTTAGGTGTTTACTTGCATTTCATGCTTCACTCGAAGAGGAAAGCTAGCAAACTGAAACTGTTAGTTTTGGGAGGCAGGGCAGGGCTGTAAAATGGAGTGTGACCCCAAATGCATGCTAAAGAGTAGATGTGCTTTGAAAATGAACTACTGCAAATGCAGGATCTCCATATATTTACAGGTCTATTTCTGCACTCTCGAATTCACCTACTTGATGTGTAAATGAGTGGAGCTGTGAATGGAGCACGGTGCGGCTATCACTTCTTTGTACCATTGTGATATTTAAATGCTTGCCTGATACCCACCTGCCTTTCTGTTTTGACTTTATTTAAGGATTTTCACACTCACTCAGAGCTCAAACCTAAAATGGAGGCTGAACAGCTCAGTCCATGCAAATCCCCTAGCTAGAGACCCCTTCTGAAAAGGAGATTATTACTCATGTTCTTGGTGCCTGCCAGGAGTGAGACTGCTTGTCCTGCTGGACACTGAGCCCCTGTGTTCAGTCATGTGCCATGGCCAGCTCTGCTTCATGAGTACCCCCAGCAGTAGATGCTTTGATCAGTACAGAGTTAAGGAAAATAACCTGCAAACACAATGGAAGGAAGACTCTGGTAGTGAGGTTATGCATGGAGGAAGAAAGACCAGCACATGATTGCTGAGAATGGTGGGATGGTGAGCCTCATCCAGCACTTGACCCTGGTTTGTTTCCTGGCTTGCAGGGCCTTAGCACCATGCTGCTGTCAGGTTTGCTTGCTGCACACCGACAGCTCACAATTTATTTCCCCGTGTCCAGCTCCCTGAGCTGCTGATTGAAGCCTTTGAGCCTCTTGGGCATCTTAAACACCTCTGTCCAAGCATTCCACCAGCAGTGATCCTGCTCACAGCTGAAGCCACTGTAGCTGTTTCCACAAAGGAACTTGGCAGAGCAATAGTGGGTGCATGTAAAGCCCAGAGAGAAGTGAGAAGCCAGCTGGCTCGTCCCCTGTTGCTGACTCCTTCCTAGCTTTCAGCCCCTTCCTGTGCTCAGCAAGAGGCCTGGCCGTGCAGGAGGTTCCCGAGCTGGGAACGCATCTTCCTGGGCAAAAGTTGTAGAATCACAGAATGGGTTGGGTTGTAATAAACTTGTAAGATTATCTAGTTCCAACCATGGAAGCTGTATCCAACCTGAATTACCTTCATGGAGATCTCCCATGCCTCAGGCCCCATACCAATGGGTAACTCTTCTGCACAGGCAGGATCAGGCTGTGCTGGGACTTTGTGCCCAAAGCAGCTTGTAGGCTGTGTGATGCCTTCCATAGTTCCTGACAGCAAAGCCTGCCTGAGTACATTAGTTAGGGTCCTGCTTTGTTCACAGAAAACAAGAATTCAGGTGTGTCACAGGAGCAGTTGTCATCAAAATGATGCATAAACTATTTTGGAGGTTTTTTGAATACAGGCAGATTTCAGCAGCAGTTTGGGGGACAGCAGCTGCTAAGCACACTGTAGTGTTTGCCTGTTGTAGGAGGGCTATAGTTTGTTTCATGAGGGTTCCAAAAATAGTTTTTGCTAAAATGCTGGAGTGTTAGTGAGAAAATGAATGCATTTATTTTAATCCCAGCAATATCGGGAAACAGATGAAAATCCAGCCAGGTGAATGAATCCAACCCCTCATCAAGTCACATCTTTAATTAATAGGCAAATTATTACAGCAGTATTTTCCCCGGCTCCTTCAGTGCAAGCCAGCTCCCAGCTGGGGCTGCACATCCCTACCACCCCAGTGTCTCCATGCCTGCACTGCTGGCCTCGGGGAGCAGGGTTGGCAGGAGCAGGGAGGTAGACTGTCCCCTCCTTTCCCCCATCGGTTGGGAAGCTGAGGCTCTCTTCTCCGTTGCTCCATCAATTCTCCGCAGACCCCACTAGAGGGGACATGGCGCTCCCAAACCGCCCCGGCACTTCCTCCGGGCTTCTGCTTCTGCACGGCGCTGCTTTTAAAGAAGGAGCTGCACTGCAATTTCTTCTTCCACACTTGATAGATTGATACCTAAAGGCATGGGGCAGGGCTGAAATAGGGATTCCAGCCGTTTGATTCACCCCTGTCATATGGGAAAGGGCAGGAAGGGGTGAGTATGGTGCCATCCCATTAACGTAGATCGATGTAGTACTGCATCTTTGTTTTATTTATCCTAATGCCTTTTCACAGGACAGAAATGAAATCCACACAGAAAGCCCAGACATTGGAAAGAAGAGGGGGAGCACAAATGAACCTCCTCTATTATTACAGACCAGAATGAGAATAAATGGTGATAAGAGGAAAAAATAACTGCGACAGAATTATTAAATAAGGGGCAACTTTTAAAGTGGCTCCAGTCTGGCTTCTAATTTTGTTCCTGTAATTTGATTGTGGGTTTAAATGGGACTGCTTAGACATTAGCTACTTGATCTGCAAGCAGCAGCAGGTAAGCAGCGCAGGAGTGTGTGCCAGGGCTGGGCGGGTGCTGCGCCCTGCCCGCCCGCGGACAGGGACGGAGGGCGGGGGAGAAGCTCCCTTCGTGCCAGCGGTTCTGTCACAGGCAGGTGTTGAGACCCCCAGAAACGGGCTGAATGGGACACGGGGCATGTACCCCCCAGGAATCCCCCGGTCTGTGCCAGCCTCGCCTCTGGCCCCAGGAGATGCAGCAGCACCTGGCTGGCCGTGCCCCAGGAAAAGCGGTGGCAGCTTTGCTGCTGCTTGGCCAGGTCTCCACAGACAGGGCTGTGGCAGGCCTGTGTGTGCGCTCACAGCTGCGATAGGATGGAGCTAGGAGGAAACGATGCTGTGGGAAACAAGGGCAGAATTCACTATTGAGATAAAATATTGACTCTTTAGTAAAGAAACAATAAAGGTACAGCTACAGAAGCCTGTTAGGGGCTGTAGCTTGCGCCAGCACAGGGTTCCTCCAGCCTCCATTGCAGCCTGCCGCCACTGCATGTCACTATTAGGACAGAGTGACCCGGACTGAGGTCTGTGCAGCTCTGGTGGGGACAGACCCCGCTATCCCCCGGTGGCACCACCCTGTAGAGATGGGCTGTGGGAATCCAACGCTCAGGGCCTGTTGCCCCGCGGTGAAAGCAGTCAAAAAAGCTGAGCGTGCCCTGCAAAAATAGGTTGTTCCCAAAGTGACACGAATGAGTAGTCAGAATGACATGTTTCATTAGAAGAGTGAAAGAGTTTCATTAGAAGAGCTTTTTCTGAGACAGGCACCAAAGTAGAACCTGGGATGGATAACCGGGAATAGAGGAGTAGGAAGTGCCCTTCCTACTGGTCATTCCCAGTCAGCCCAGTTCCTCACTGGGGCAATTGAGGCTGCATCAGCTCCTGCTGAGGGGAAAGGATGGCTCACCAGACCTTAATGGTAGGGTTGGTGACCGTGGGAGCTGGGGCAAGGTGAGATTCCTTCCATCAGCTCTCCCACTCAGGATGGTGATCAGCCCATATCAGGAAGCAGGATTTGGCCCTACTACAACAGGATCATGGGGCTGGCCAGGATGCCGAGCGGTGCTGGGGCAAACCTGTGAGACTAAAAGTTCACTCTAAGGTTTAGAGGATTTATGGCCACAGTCATGGTGAAGCCCTTATGGGCATTGTGCCACTGGGCACCCACATTCCCAGTCTGGGTGCTGATGGTGAAGAAGAGGTGACACCTTGGCCTGTGCCATCCCCCTGTCTGCATTCCTATTTCCCATTGGAGGTGGGATTAAGGTGACACACTGCATGTGGGATGATCATGTGTCTGCCTCAAAAGCACCTACTACAGAAACACGGCATGATTCACAATTCAAGGGGAAGACTGTGCCAGACAAGGGACATGGCTGTAAGTAAAGCAGACGCTCTTGTGGGCCTCAGCCCCATGTGCTCCTGGGCATCTAACAACACCCTCTGGAAGCAGGGATATGTGCTGAGAGGGGAAGGAAAAATACCTGCAGCAACGTCACCTCTTTGTTTGATGGGAGATACAGAAGGAGAGGTGACATTGTGCAGCCAGGAGTGCACTTATGACACAAGCTCATGGTGGCCAGCAGCATCACCATATGCAAAGCCATGTTTGATCTACTCAATGCCAATATTCATCACTATGTGTGCCTGCTGCAGCTAGAAAAAAGCGTTATAGTGTCCCAGTGGCATTTGAGGAGATCACATGGGAGGTGTCCATGACACTGTATAACTCCTTGGACCAACCATCTCAGCACTTGTCATACCATCTCCCTGTCCTGCTGCAATCTGCTCTCTGTGGTCTGTTACCACTGCACCCAAGTGCCTGACCCAGACCCTGTGGCCATGTCACACCTCTCTGTTGCTCCTGAAGGACTCAGTGTTGGGACAGGAACAATTTAGCAGCCCAGCACCTCCTGCAATACTGAATTTCTTAGAGCACCTTTCAGACTGAAATCCTCTAAAACGCTCAGCTGCTCGGCAGATCCCCCTAGCACACTTGCACAGGCTGTTTGTCTCAACAGGATATTAAAAAGAAGAGGTTATAAAAGCGAGGTGTGATACGAGGCGAGGCTTAGCTCACAGAACCAACATTTATATCCTCTCTGCAGCTCATATTCAGCAAGCAGGAAACATCTGCAGCCCTCACTGCCCCCTCCTCATGCCCTCCTGGGCTGCCACACTCCCCCTGGAGGCTCTGGTGCTGTGATGGCAGTCGAGTGCACTGGTCCCACTGGGTTGCTTTCTCATGGGGGCCAGGAAGCCTGTTCTGGCTTTGGCTGGGGCAGCCAGCCCTGCCTGCATTATGTTGCCTGCCTCTGGTCCCTCCTGCTGCATGGACTGTAGTCCTGTGCTGTGGGTGGCTTCTCCTCAGCACAGACCTTGCTTAAGCATTGCTGCTTATCTTCAACCTTATCTGCTTTTGCTCTTGGCTGGATTTCCTGGTGGCACCCTGGAGCTGGCACACCATGCCAGGGGCTGTCAGTGATCTTCAGGTCTGACCCTGCTACGGCAAATCGCCATCACTGGCCGAGTGGTTTTTACTCAGTTTCCCAAGATTCCTGAAGAAAATTCCCCTTTGCTATTTGATTCCCACCAGCTCCACATCTGGTTAGTCATTCAGGGCAAATGGTGTTTCCCACAACATTGTCAGGGAAAGAAAGAAAGAAGGACCAGGCATCACATCCTGCTGGGCCCCGGGTGCTGGTGGTGCCCCAACCAGAACAGGGTGCAGATGGTGAAGCAGTGAGCAGTCACATGGGGCTACCCACTGTGACATGAAATGGCATCTCTCAATTTTAATATCAAAATAGCTGGCCACATTTTCTCAATGTGTGCAGAGACAAGATAGCTTCCTGTCTAGCTCCAGATCCCAGTGATCAGGAACACATGCAAGAGATACTTCTCTCTGTCGTGGCTGCCCGCTCTCAATAATTGTTTATTTCTTTTTGCCCCTAGCCCCCCCAGTAATTTTTCTCCTTCCTCCCTTCTGGTTTTACAGTCACTGGATAGACAGGCTAACAGGCTATTTTTAGGTTTCTAAATTACTTTTCAGATCTATTCTAAATTTATCTCCCAATAATCTGAAATCTTGACATTGTAGGAGTGAGAATCAAGTCTAAAAAAGGGGAAAAAAGTTTAAGGTCTGTCTTACTGAGACCCCTTTGCTCTGGCAGTCTCTTGGTCTCCTTTCTCCCCCTCCCTCACCTCTCCCACAGCATGTACCCTGACCATCCTGACCAGCCTCTGCTAGGGGCAAAGGGTAATTATTCCCACCCAAGCAGCATCCAGGACCAGGGATGCCTTGGGGAGCGGGGTAACAGAGGAGCCCATGGACAGAGGGGAACGGAGGCAGCACGCCAGGGTCATGCTTTACCTGGGTGCAAAGCTGGGTTTGCAGCTGCAGTGCATTGAACTCCAGTGGGTTTTGTACCTGCGGAGCTTCCTGTGGGGGCGGGGGCAGTAATGTTTTTGAAAATTAACCAGGAAAACAGATATTCTTGAAGAAGGTGACGCTACAAGCCCAAGGCAAAGCCAGGAAGAGGAGGCAGGAGTCCTGCTGCGCGATTGCTGCGGGTTGCTCTTACGCAGAGCTACAAAATAGGAAAACTTTAAAATATTCCTTCGGGGCTGGGCACCCTTTGAGCCGCTGCCAGCTCCTCCCTGCAGTGCCTGAAGGATAAAGCTTTTGTCCTCACTTCTAAGTGTTCCACACCCTGCGAACAACAGACCCTCAAACCCTCAATAATTGCCCTTTTCCCAAACCACGTGCAAATGATTTTATCTCATGGCCTCAGATGGATGAAACCTCTGGCTGTCGGTGCAAGGCTGCGTTCCCGACACCCCGAGCCAAGAAGCTGTGAGGGCTAAATGCTCTTAAAAATAAACTATTTCCTCCTCCGTCGCTCCTGACAGCCAGCTCCTAGGCGAACCAGCAGGATGATGCGCTGGGCTGGGGGGAAGGGGGGGGAAGGAGAAAAGGAGGGAAGGAGTTAACCTTCTTCCCATGGTAAAGCACTGAGGCTGCTTGCCAGTTTTCAGAAAAGCTGCAAGTCATTCTGCCAGGACGAGGAGGAGGTTTTGAAGTCTCTGGGATGTTCTCAGGAAAGTGCCGCAGTACGAGCCCAGCTGAGCTGGCATGACAGGCGGGGAGGGGACCTACCCGAGACGGGAAGTGCGGAAAGAAACCCCAAGCAGGAGCATCCTGGCAAAAATGCTGTTGTCTTCAGGTTTCCTTCGTAACCTTCCCCTCTCCTTCGGCCCTCATCCTTCACGTGTCCCAGCCCCAGTGTTCCAGACACCTCCATGCGGAGAAGTAATTTGGGGAATGAGATGGTTCTGCAAGCCCAAGGCAGGAGTGGGAGCAGCCACTGCAATCCTGGATCCCTGGATCACTGGGAAATAATGGATACCCTCTGATTGGAGGAGAGGTCTGCCAAGGGTTCAGTGAGCACTGCCTCCCTGTCCTGATGGAATAGCTGTGCCTGGCCTCCTTCTCTTTCCCCCAGCCCTAAAGGTCCCCCTAGCCTTAAAGATCCCCCAGGCATTCCCACACTAGTTTCCAAGAGAAATGTGCTGGAATTGATGGAACATAAGGGGACATCTTGCTATCAATACCCATTTCCTGGGAGGAAAAATGTTTTCTGGAAAAAAATAACAGTCCACAGTGCATTATATTTGGAAAGAAAATAAGTAACCCACCAAGGTAAAATGTCATCAGCAAAATACAGGGGGTCCCCTCAGGCACATCTCAGTGGTGTCTCAACACAGTGGCTGCACTGAGCATGTGGTGAATGCCCAGAAAGGTGGAGATAGATTAGGCAGAAGAAAATAAAACCCTACTGAGTGGCGCCACTTTGGAGCCCAAATTAGCAGATTTGGGAAGAAGAGGTGGCAGGATAGAGCAGCAATGCAAGGCCACTGAACTGCAGAGTTCCTCTTTTGGGGAAAAAAAATCCTCACAGATGGATCCCACCTTGATTTGGTTGCTTGGCAGCATAAAACCCATTTGATTAAAGGCATGTAAAACTACCAGTGTAATTTCCTGGCTTATATTTTTATGTTTAGAGCATATTACATCCAGCATGACCCAGTCTTTTGAGGGAAGCTTTGGTCAATTAAGATTAGCTGTCATTCCTCATTTATTACCATCATTTATGAATTCTTCTCATTGCCAACAGGCAGAAGGAGAAGATGGTGCACAAAATAAATAAATAATTGAGGAAGAAGCTCATCAGGGCTCTGATTTTTATTCCCCTGTCATCTCTGGCAAAGCTTTGTTCTATGAGTCAGCTCCGGCGGGCTCTGGAAAGCCATTGCCGTTTCAGGGCTGCTATTAACCCGCACATAGATTCTCCTGATGGCACTTGGGGTGAGTCAGGGGGGCATCAGCAAGGGCTGCCTGCCAGCTGGGGTGCCACTGCCCCTAGCCTATAGAGCGCCCAAAGGCACTGAGCCTCTGCTGTACTGAGCATTGCTGGAGGGAGGGGATCAGTCTTGAGGAACCGCCAGGCCAGCCTGGCACAGGGGTTTCTGGCTATGGCTGCTCAGGGTGGGACTGAAGCATATGCCTTGTGCTCCAGATGGGTGGGAAGGTGGTTGGGATGTTGGCACAGCACCCTCATTGCACAGCTCCAGCCTGGCACAGGGAGAGTGGAGCCTCAAGACACCCAGGATACAGGGATGGGTAGCACTTCTCAGCCTCAGAATGCATAGGGGCTGCACCAAAAAAGGGCCAAATTGAGAGAAAACATGGGAAATATTTCAGATATATGTACCTAAATGGGCAGTCCTAAAGGCCCTGTGCTTGTGGGAGTGAGTCAAAACCTTCTTTGTCTATTTACACCTTTAGTCCCTGCCTTGCTTTTGCAATTGCATAATAACAGTATGACCTTGAGAGAGAAAAACGAGCAGCTCCAGGATGTTGGTTCAGATGATGAGAGCTTGTGTAACACTGTATTTCTGGCAGGCTGTCACTCCAAAAATGTATGTCCCCAATCAAAGGTAGGTTTAAAAAAAAAATACTTTTCCCCTCTGCTACCACAACACTATTTCCAAGGCACAAGCTGTTAGCAGCACATTGTTGGCCGAGGGGTTAAATCCTCATGTCTTTTACATTGCCTGATGTGCACCTATCATTTCTGCATAGATCTAGAGTGAAGATGGAATAGCTCATTACTCATCAGTGACAAACAAAAAGTGCCATGAATCAAACTAATGGTCATGGGGGGAAAAAGGAAGATGATTGGGTTCCCATTGTTCAATGTCTTTCTTATCTTTCAGGAGCACCAAGGAGCAAACAAGCCCCCAGCTTGTGCAGAGCACCTTCCCCCAGCGAGAGGAAGAAACCCACGCACTAAACCACAAGTCCTCTGCACAGTTAATAATTAGAGAATGTGCTGAAAGCAGAAGAAAACAAACATTGATTACTATGGTGCCTAGAGGGAAGATTAGGGACAGGTTATGGTTCTCAGACAATGAATCTTGCAAAGCTCACAGAGGCAGCGCTGGTCAGGGTGAAGATGCAAAGATTCATTATCAGCCCACCTTATCTGGTAACCTCCTACACGGGCTGGGCAAGGCCCTTCACTGCCTGTTTGTAAAGGGCTGCTGCAGCCCACCTGAGTACAGCCTCCTCAAAGAACAAGTAAAGTATGGACAAAAAGGCAAAAGGGACCCAGCCTGGACCCACAGGCCAAAGATTGCTTGGTACCCTGCACCTGGGCTGGGGCAAACCCTGCTGCCAATACAGGCTTGGGCATAAGCAAAGATAGTGCTGAGGAGAACTTGATGGTGCTGGTGGATGAAAGGCTGGACATGACCCAACACTGTGTGCTCGAAAGCCCAGAAAACCAGCTGCATCTTGGACTGCATCAAAAGCAGCATGATCAGCAGGCTGAGGAGGTGATTCTATCCCTTTACTCCACTCTGGTGAGACCCCACCTGGAGTCCTGCATCCAGCTCTGGGGTCCTCAGCTCAGGAAGGACACGAACCTGCTGGAGTGAGTCCAGAGGAGGCCATGGAGGTGATGGTCTGGAGCACCTCTCCTGTGGAGAGAGCTGGGATTGTTCAGCCTGAAGAAGAGAAGCCTCTGGGGAGGCCTTCCAGTCTTCCAGTACCTAAAAGGAGCTTACAAGAGAGCTGGATAGGGACTTTTTACACATGTCTGTAGTGATAGGACAAGGTGGAATGGCTTTTAATTAGAAGAGGGTTGGTTTACATAAGATATAAGGAGGAAGTTTTTACAGTGAGGGTGGTAAAATGCTGGAATAGGGTGCCCAGAGAGGTTGTGGATATCCCATCCCTGGAAAGATTGAAGATCAGGCTGGTAGAGGCTCTGAGCAACAAAATCCAGTTGAAGATGTCCTGGCTCATTGCAGGGGTCTTGGTCTAGATGATCTCTGAAAGTCCCTTCCAACCCAAACCATTCTTTGATTGCTATGGTTCTATCACAGCCCTGCAAATCCTTTTTCCTTGGGAGTGAGGATACTACAGATTTTATCCAAAGGGATGTGAAGGCAGTGGGACAACTCCCACAAGGTCACATGTATCTGTTCTGGACACCAATCAGTGTCTTATCAGATCATCTTCAAATCCACATGTGGTCATCACATTGTTTCTCACCTCTTTTAATTTTGAGGCACTCCCCTCACAAGGATGGCCACAGCCTCCATCTCCCCACAGCAATATTCATGGCAAAGAACTTCATTTTCCCCTGCAGCATTATCTTTCCATGTCCTTCACTTCCAACACTGAACTCTTTCAAGCAGCTGGTGACAGCACAAAGTAAACTTGGAATTACACTGACTCTTCTCTGGATCCTTTTTTGCAGTATCACCTCTTTGGGGTCACAAGAGACCTTCATTGCCGTTTCAGCACTGTCACAAGGAAGGACTGTCACCCTTTCTTTGAATTCCTGTCATTTCTGATGATCCCTTTCCTTGGATAAGGAATTTCCATGAGGTATGGCTCAAGAAAGGAAAACTTTCCCCTTTTAACTGATGATTACAAATATATTATTACAATGATTGCCTTGGATTGCGTGGACTAGGATGACTTCTAATTGTAATATCCTTTGCAGAAGCTGTGGAAATTCAGTTCATTTGAACCCCATATGCTGCCTGGGGCCCCATCCTGCTCTGTGACCTACAAAACACAGGTCCCTGCTCTGCTGAGCCACCGAGAGGACCATGGGGCAGCCAATGCGCAGAAATCTGCTGCAAGACCTCAGCTACCTTCTGTATTTCCCCTGCCATGATATGTTGCTTCCAGGTGGAGATACACAATATTTTCAAAGCAAACTCCCCTCTACCATTTTTTCCTCCCAAAAACACCTGCTACTTATCCTTCCTACCCTCCCAGAAGAACCTTGGCCGCACTGAGAAGTTCCACCAGCAGCAGTTCCTTTGAGCTGCACCTTGGTTTCCTCCTGAAGCTCCTCAGCTCTGGATGACTCAAGGAAACATTTTGCTTGTGATGCTGGGAAAATTCAAACCAACCTGGTGTATTATGCATGATGGGGCTGCTGCTGAGAATTGTGATGTTTTTTGGCACTCAGAGAAGTTGGTAAGTGACCAGTGCAGCTGTAGTGGGTCCCTGGCACAGTTACAGCACTTAGTCTTTTGAGCAGAGGTGGATTTTCAAATAATTTGCAAATAAATTTAAAAATCTGTCTGAGTTACAAGTACTTTGGAAAACACATCTTTTGACAAATTTAGCAGCAGTCTTCAGACTTCTGCCTTCTTATGCATGCACTGGAAGAAATGTGTAGATGTTTCTCCAGCCTTTCCTTAGGGGCAAAGTGTTTCACATGTGCTGCTCTCATGGGCTCTCAAAGAAAGGTTAGGTGAGTCCTTCTCCTGCCTTTGAGCACTGAAACTTTGTCACTCTTTGGGAAAGGAAAAGGTAATAGTGGCTGTGCCAGGGGTTGTCCCATTTCATAGGAGATGGAGCTCCCTTCTGGGAGAATGGGGCTGATGGGTTAGCAGAATTCATACTTCCCTTTAGAGAAGAGAAAGGTGGGAGTAGGTATCTGCTCATAAGTGGGGATGTCTGCTGGGGCCAGAATGGTCTTGGTGCAGCTGAAAACACTGTGAACTGACACATTTTGGAAAAGCACGAGGGCTGTGTGATATGTGGAGAGGATGTGGACAGAAGGACAATGGGGGACATGTGAGAGGCATGAGCTGCAGAGGCAGCAGGGAGGTCTGAAGGTTGTGCAGACAGCTTCAGCAGCTCTGCTCCACAAAACCAGCTTTGCTCCTCTGCATCCCTGCAGGAAAGCCAGAGCTTACAAATGAGCATGCTCATGAAAACCTAGATATGGAAATAGAGCTGGTATTCCTCAGATTTAAGTCATTACGTTTCTTGAATGTAAAAGTGTTCTCTTTGCAATTCACAGTCACAGTCCACTGTACAGTGGAAGCTCCTCAAACAGATACATACACACTAGCAATAAATACATACATGGATATGTGATTAAAAAAATTCAAATCGTACATTCTGCTATCCTCCTCTCCACAGCCCCTGCCATTGTGGTATGTAAAGGTGCAAATTTGAAATAAAACATCTAAAAATCTGGAAAGTCACAGCTGAGGCATCCCCAGATCCCTGACTCTGCCCAGTGTTGTTCGCATTAGAAAAAATAAAAGAGGATTAATTAGACTGTATTTTAGAAGACAGGTTCATCTAGTGCTGGAATGAAAACTTAATTGAACTGTCATAGTTGTGCAATTATTTCACAGTGTCACTAAGGGGCAGGTCTCAGTCATTAAGGTTTATCTCAGCCTAACAAATATACAGCTCCTTATTCTGAATAAGTTTGGGGTTTCTCTTGAATTTAACAATTGTTTGTGCTTTCAGGATTCACAATATTTTGTTTTGGCAGAATCAAAATATATCAATAATGCACTTTTCCCTAAATATGGCTTCTCTAACTTACCCCTGTCAATGCCACAGGCTTTTGGGTTTCCCTGCAGCAAATAGAAAAAAAAAAGCCTAAAAGTGGGTTTAGGGAGTTGATTTATTTTCACACCTTTTAAGGTTTCTCTAGTACAAATTCCTTCACATACAGGGGCAGTGACTAGCTATGAAGCAGTCCTAAAGTTTTTGCTCTTCACACTCTCAGTCATGGTTCATCATTTCCCAGGCAGCTGAGGTATGGATGGGCAGACTAGAGAGGTGCTGTCAGGTGGACGTGTGTCCTAGAGCCTCTCACTTATTGATGCACCTGCAAATGCATCGGTGTTTGTCTGCGTGACAACGAAAATGAAAAAGCCTTGTCACCCTTTCCATCTCCCACCTGCTCCTTGGGACTGCTTCCGTCAGGTAAGCGCACATAGACGCCCCATGAGATGAAAATGGGATGAACTGTCTGTCTAGACTGAAAAAGGAATGCTAGACCAGCCCACCTCTGTGTGTTGTAATCCTTGGTGTGAAATGGTGGTTTCAGCCTGCTAACACCCAGCTCCCTCGCACACGGTCCTTGTCTCCGCTTGTGGGGACTGAGATGGGATACCCATCCTGTCCCTGCTGTTTTCCACCAGCTCTGTGGGGATGTGGTGTTGTGGTGAGCCAGACACAGCCCCATGGCCAGCCCCACCCTCAGGTGCTTCCCTCCCATCACTGTCCCTGCAGACTGTGACACATCCCACTCCACCGTCTCACCTCACATTCCTTTAATGTAGAAGCCATGCAGCTTTTTTTGGTGGTCTTTCCCACCTGGGATTGTGGCAGCAGGTCTTGAGACTGCTTCCAGGCAGGGAGGTGGGTGGCATGGGGCTGGAGCAAGGAGACAGGACCCCCTGCTCCCTCTCTTTGCTTGTTGGAGCTGACCTCCTGAGAAGGTAAAGTGCTGACCACAGATCTTCTCCTCCTCCTCCACTCACTCTCCAACAGTAATGCACATGTGCTTTGTCCATAAATATATTATTTTGTGTTCCTGCCAGCCCAGACTAATAGGGCTAATGTTTCCTGAGGAGCAGCCCAAAGCTACATTAGCCGCAGATGTTTGATTGATTTAAAACAAAGAGCCTGACCGCCAAACTGCTCCATATGGTTTCTCTTCCTGTCACTTTGCCTGCAGGGTTATCTCTGAAATGCAATTAAGGTGCTTAAAAGTACATTTTCAGGAAGATGCAGAATTGATGAGGGTGGGTTTGCCGATGGGTGCCTCCGAATTGTTAGAGCAAGAGCAAGGAAAGTCATGCCCTACCCTTAGCAGCTGCACACGTGGTTTTTCCACTTATGTGAGGACCTTAGGAGGGCAGGCCAAAAAATGCCCCCATTGTAAAGACTTTGCCGTAGATGTACTTTGCCAGTACTCATGTCTCTTGATATTCTGCTCATCTATTATTCAAGTCAAATATTTCTCTAATTAGATATTTACTTGTGAACTTAAGTGCTGCAGAGATTTCGTTCGACCTCACCTCTCCCCCGCTCACTCCCACTGCCTGGGCACTGGAGATGAAACCCCTTGCCTGTGCAACTCGGGCAGCTGGGTTGAAGAGCCAGTGATGCTGCAGAGGACAAGCCAAGCTCTGCTTGTCTTCTGCTGTGAGGAGGGTGCCAGCCCTGCCTGCTGACTGGGGGACTGACACTGCCTTGGGACACCCACCCAAGCCAAGCCTGGCTCCTGAAACCATCCCCCAGCTCCCTGCAGGGCTGAGACCCATGCCCCATCCAGCTCCTCTCAGGACCACAGCCTCATACGCCCTAAGGGGGTTGAGGAGAGTAAAGGAAATTTATGGCTTCTTTGGTTTTAATGCACAGAGTAGATGTTTATAGATGAAAGAAGTGTGCTTCTGTGTGCCGATCCTCCGTCTCCCCCTCAGTTCAGCTGACACAGAGGAGGGCAACAGCCCTTTGCACCATATTTTTTTTAAGAATTAAAATGCTTTGGTTTTTGAAAACAGACTTTTTAAATCCTTTTCCATGAAAAATTTCCAAAATAGGTGCCTGCTATCTGGCACCTTAATCCATGTCTTGGTGTGTAAGGAAAGGAGAATGTGGTAGGTCACCTGCAGTGACCTAAGGCACAGCCAGGTCCCCTCTCTGGACCACAGACAAAAAATACCCATAGATTTGAGAAGGGAATCCCAAGCCATGGTGCAGAACTAACATCGTATTACGGAAAAGAGAAATAATTATGTTGCAACAGGTCTGAAGATTCATGGCAACGGTACATGCTGTAAATATACAACACTGCAGGATAATTATCTGATGCTCAACTCTCTTCAAACTAGACCTCTGTTAACCTTGTCCTTACCTCTCTCAGAATTAAAATCCTAAGGTAATTCATCACAGAATTTCTTGGTAACTTCAAGTATAATTGCTAAGTAGTATTCAAGCACATACAATTACCACACCCAATTAATCTCATCATTAGTCTTAAAGCCAGGTTGTTAAATGGGCCTTACATCTAAATAAACTCTTGAACATATATATGTATATATGTGTGTGGTAAATACATGCATATTTGTGAGTCTGTATGGGAGAGAAGGAGAGCAGCTATCAGAAATGCATCTTTCTGTGTCACCTGCTTTGTTCTCTAATTGGGCATTTGTGGAAATATTACCCTGGCTACTGCACATAGTCCCTAAATTCACATACATGATCACCACTACCCAGATCTTTGTAACTATTTAAAGTGAAGTTTTTCACAGAAAACCGATTGTACAAACAACACCATATTGCACGGTGTTTATTTTCTTTCAAGGGCTTCCAGAGCAAATGTTCTTCAGCTCCAAACAAGAGGAGTAGCTTGCTTTCCTTTTTTGTCTGTGCTGCAAAATCAACCTGAGATATGAAACCTCAGCTGTTTTTTCCTCCTGGCTTTTATACTCCTCTCAGTGAAGGGAAACAAGGATTAGAAGAGTTTATCCAATCCTTGCTACCCTGAAAGATTAAGCAAATGAACTTAGCCACTTTCTGATTCATCACTACACTCCTGAGCATCAGTAATAAAACAGCAGAAAGGCTCATTCCTTCTGGGTGTATGGGAATGGGAGGGTTTGGTCCTTTTGAGGGAGGGTACAAAACACATTGCTAGCTTGAAGTACCTTCCCCATGGCCTCAGCAGTGCTAGGTGGGAATTACATCAGCAGGAGGTTCCACCCCTTCTGTGGACACAGACCCAGGCTCCACACAGCCAGGCTGGCTCCTGTGTGAAGCATCTACCCACATCTGCTGTTCCCATGGGACGAAACCTTTGCCAGGGACACTGCAGAGTCCACCTTTGAGGACTAGTAACAGCATGACTTTATAAGTTGCTTGGGGATAACATGAGACATGCAACTCATAAATAAAAAGAAATTTTTCTGCCAAGGTCCATATTTGGCCACTGGTAGGTTCTGGCACAGACATTATGCACCTGAGGCCTGTGGTGCTTGGGGAAGGTGTTAGATTAATATGATGGGTAACTGGAGTCATCCAAGGTGACACAAATTCCCACCCAACAATTTGCCATGGCTATAATCTAAAGACATTTCCTTTGAACTGAAGACCCTCACAGGGACCCAACCATTCGATTCAGAAACCTCAAAGCAAGAGGAGTGGAAGTGGCCTGTACTCTTCAGAACTGAGCACGTCCTTCAGGCTTTAAATGCATTTTACAGAAATTATTTAAAATAACTTTCTAAAATGGACAGGGAGCAAGATTCATGGTATGAAATTTGAGAAAAATGTCTAAAAACTTCTAGGAAGAGAAAGATGATATTTTCCTCTCCTGCACTCTGCAGCTTTGCATTTACATACAAGGTTGAATCTGCAATTTCCTGCTGTTTCTCCTTTCTTCTGATAAATATTTTTCAAGAGAAGTGCCAGAAACATTGCCAGCCAGGCAAATGTACTGTGAGGCATTATTTATAATGCTCCTCCCCAACCCCTGCAGACAGCTGTGTCCCCTGCTTTATCGCCCTTGCAGGGCTTGTGCCTGAGTAATACCTGTCCTTGGATGTTGCTGCTCTCGGTACCTGCTGTGCCTGACATCAGGTTCCCTGTCCCACCCCTGGGACAACCCTGTTGCTTTTTCTGCACAGGAATAAAGCCTGATCTTCCCTTGAATCTGCATCTCTGGGAAAACATTGCTGAAAACTCCATGTGAGCAACTACTTCCCAACAGGAGGAACAGATGCAACCCTGGGACCAGAATGCTGCGAGCAGCAGGAAATGTGGACATGTTAATGGGAAATAACCATGACACTGAGGCATTGCCCACTTTGGACCCTTCTCTGATTCCTCTCTAAGTTACAGCAAATTCAGCTGGTTCTCAGAGCTACGCTTTATCTCCCCTCTGGGAGGTTTCTGGGTCAGCTGTATTAAAATGCATTTATTCTTAAGGGGGTCAGTAATCTGACACAATAGTGATGTACGAGTGAATGGGGAGAATACATAAATTTCTAACAGTGCAGAAAGAAGAATCCTGGAGTTTTGCTATCTGTAAAAACGAAGCATGGGATCTGTCACTTCATGTCACGACAGCCAAATTAAACAAATGCAAGATGACAGGAGGAAAAGAAACAAAGGACTTCTATCCAATTACTTCCAGAAGCATATTAAATTATGGGGGCACTTGCTTTTGTGTTAGCAAATAACTATTTAAATGGACCTAAAATTCTTCATGTTCTGAAACTTGGGTTTATTTGCATAGGAGAAATGGATGCTGTGGACCCTTGTTCCTGAAAGGGAAATGGAGGACAGACAGCACCTTTGCCAGAGGCTGTAGGCTGCCATGTGCATGGTCAGGGATGGTGTTGAGAAGAGTGGTAGGAGCAGTGAGAACACGTGGGCATCCAGTTTTGGATGCCTCCATCACCACTGCTGAAGCAACTACTTGAGGGTATCACAGGAGCCCTTGAAATGAAGATACCAAGCAATAGCTCAAGTTTCTTTTCACAGCGAGGGACAGATGCAAGCCACATTTAAGTCATTTGAAAGTCCAGCCTGACTAGGAAAAGTTGAGCATGGACCTGCCACTCCTAGATGATCTCAAGGTCAAAGTGATCTTTTTGACCAAGTCTGTGAATGGCGGGCTTGGCCAATGCAAAGTCTCCTCACCAGAAATGCAGTTTGGAAAGACAAATCCCAGCAACCTCTGGCATGTCTGACATGCTGTGCTCTGGTGAGTGGTCAGACAGGCTGCAGCAGAGCTGAAATGCGTCACAGTGAAATGGGAGTGTGAGTCAAAGACAGTTTCCCCTGGGTGCACACAAGGAAGAGGAAGGTGGAAGTGTCAGGAAACATCAGGGCACTCATGAGAGAGAGAAAGCAGACACTGACAGACAGCTGTGAGCAGTGACAGACCATGATCAGGTGCTTCCCCAGAGTGCAGGTAGCCACCCACTGCCGCAGCCTGGGTACCTGCCTGAGCAACTCATGAAGGATCCAGCAGGAGATGGCCCCAGCCTGGCTTGCATGGACAAGCCTTGGGAGCTCCAGGGGGAAAGTCAATACCTGGGGGTCCATGCCAGGACAGGAGTGAGGTGAGGAGAGGTGCATTCCTAAGGGAACAGGACAGCACTGCCACAGCTTTTGGGCCATCTCCATCTCCCCCAGCATTAAACAAGGAAGGCAAAAATGAGAGCTGAGGAGGGTGGAGTGGGTTGATAAAAGCCCCATATGCCACCCACCTCTGGGCCATCCTGGCCAATGCTTCTCCAGCTATCTGTTTTGCAGACGGTGCAGGTGCAGTGGTGGGTCCCAGGCAAAGGGAGCTCACTGTTGGTCAGTGTCTCCCGTGCAGGAAATGGGCAGAAGGCCAAGGAGCATCTTTGACTTCTCTAGCAGAGTGGGGAGGGCAGCAGGTAAAGGATGCCAGGGCAGAACACCCGCATCAGACCTTTGAACACCAGCACCCTTGGCCAAATTCTAGGCCAATTTAGAAATTTTTCTGCCATGTTTCTTCTACCTGTGCAAGGCCAGGGGGGTTCTTGTTTAAGGAGAACTGCAAAGAGCCTCTTTGGACCACTAACTGACATGACCAGACTCTTATATTGTTGAATATTGAGGCAGGGAGGGAGGCAGGGAGGAAAAAAAAAGGAAGGCCAAATTCCTTTGTCACATACCCTGCTCTAAGTCTAGAGTAATTACATTAAATGTGATGAGCCTCCACACTTCCTTCCCCACTCCCACTTGGGAACAGTCATTTGTTGCTGGCCAATTCCTGCAGCAGCCAATGTCCTTACCTACTGCATTGGCAGAAGTCTCCTGGCCAGAGAACCACAGAGAGGAGCAAAAGCTGTTGCCTTGCTCTGCCTTCTCCTTCTCCTCTTCTTCTTTGCCAGGGAGAAAAGAAACGGTGCCCCTCTATTAAGGCATATAAAAAGCAAACATTAATTTTATCTACACCCAAGCTCTCTGTGACTCTCTGTAGTGCTGCCAATCCCGGTTCCACACTGACTCACCACTCTGCACCTTTTTCCTCTCCATTTACCTGAGGGAGGTTCTTCCCCAAAGAAACACAGTTCAGTAGTTCCTTCAGAGCAATGCCAGCAGGTCTCCTGCAGGCTGGTGGTGGCCAACTGCACTCAGCTCTCCAGAGCCACAGGCCAGAACAGTGGGGAAACCATGGAAAGAGAAGCTCTATTTTGGCTAGAAGGAGGTGGTGAAGAGAAGAGGTGCAAGAATAGGGAGCAGAACAGTCTGACCTTCCCAAGGCCTGGAGTATACAGGCAGTGCTTCAAGCAATATTCAGTTTCCTAGACCCCAGGCAAAGGCTTTCCTGCCAGTCCAGGTCACCCCACTGTAGCCCACATAGCAAGATGCTGGGCATCATGAAAGCATCCTACCAGCCTGGCAAATCTCCTCCAGGTGCAGACACAGAAGACCACGAGCAGCAGATAGAGGTGATTAATCTTCCCACTTTGTGTGCCGTAGGTCTGATCCCTGTGGGGCTGGTTGCCTGCAATCCTCTTCACCTGGGGATTTTATGGAGCTGCACCTCCCAGACGGGAAGTCTGTTCCAGGAAGCTGTGAAGCCATATATAATACCTGCACATTGCTATTATTAACCTGAGCACCTGGAGAAGGTGACAGCAGAGGCCTTATGGAGGTGATGAGTAGCTGTATTTAAACCTATCAGTTTCACCAGAGGAAGTTTTGGGGCCTTGACATAAGAGCAAAGCTGCCTTCAGCACCTAGGCCTCCTCTCTGCTTTTCTTCCCCAAGCAAGCAAATATTTTCAAGCATGTAAAGGAACTCTTTTGTGCTCAATCCCACTGCACATTAAAAGCATCAGGGCTGGGATGAATCCATACTCAACACAAAGCAAGGGAGGGAAAAAGGTGAGATGCAATTCCCCCCTCCCCCTCAACAGCAGCATTTGAGAGGAAAATCCTTCAGAAAAAAAAACCAACCCATGCTCTGCTTTCTTCTGATGGTGCAGGCTGATTTGTGCTGTCTGTAATTGTAATCAAAGTTAATTTAATCCTGGTGTGGAGGTTGCTGAGCAACTGAAGACATTTATCCAGAGGAGACAGGGGCTGTAATCACGTCACCTGAAGTCAAGTTGGTAGGGCAGCCACATAACACTGCTAATGCCCAGGGCAGAGAGCTATGGGTCACGGAGAGACATTGGTATTCATGGTGGGTACAGAAGCCAAGGGAAAAGCACTAAGGTTATGCCAAAACTGTGGTTTCTTCTGGAATACAGACAGATTGGACCAGATTTGGAATAAGGCCCCATATGGGCACCATACATGAAGGCACAACTTCCCAGAGGATGAGCAGAGAGTGCCTGTCTGGCTTACAGACATGTGGCTGCAAGCAAAAGTGTGCAACACCAGGAAAATGGTCAGTCAAGCCAGTTTGTGTCACAGGTGTCCCCCTGATGCCGCCTTTCCCCAGAAACCCCATTTTCCCCCCAAGGATCTATAAGTCCACTGTCTCAAAACTGGGAGCACTGAGCTGTGCTATCACTGCCAGCGCCTCAAGGACTCAAGGCTGAGCATCCCGCAGCCAGAGCCCGAGGGAGCTGCCCAGGGAAGGGGCAGAGCTGGCTCCCCGCTTCCAGCATTGCAGAGAGATGGGAAGCTCCAGCACTGCCGGAGAAGCTCCTCTGAGCTCGCAAAGAGCCGGCCTCGCAGGGCCCCTGCTGAGCCATCATCAGGGCCATTTGCCGGTGATGAGGAGATTTCCCGAGGTGGCCTCGGTGGGCACCTGCTGCTGCCGGGGGGCCAGCTTGATTAAGTGGTTCAGCAGGGAAGGAGGGGTCCTGCCATCAGCGCCTCAGCAATCAAGGAGGATTTTTTTTCCTCTGCTTTTTCTTTTTTTTCTTTCTAATTATTGTTTTCTCCCGAACCAAAGAGCTTTTGTGGAATTTAAAGGCCTGTGGGTGCACCAAGGGCAGGAGGAGGGCGGCAGCCTGCCAGGGAAAAGGACCAAAGCGTGGTGGGATCCCAAGCATGCCAAGTGGCTCCTTACCCCAACTGCTTCCTCCTGTCAGACCCTTTTCCTTTGGAAAAGTTGATACTGCAGAGCCACCAGAGTCCATCTCCTGCTGCACAGGCCGGGCTGTCTCTGAAATAGCAGTTGCAGTGGGAAAAAAGGAATTATTTTGCTTTTTTTTAAAGGCGTGTTGAGTTTCTAGCTGAGAGGAGGAGCAGCTTGATGACTTAGGAGGAGATTGTGGCTTTTCAAAGCAGAACTGTGCTTTGTTATGTTGAAATGACCAAAAACTTGGACATATGGTGGGAAAAAGACAATGCACTGAGTAGTAGCATTGCTGCATGTCAGACTTCTTGAAACAGTGACAACTCAACCCAGCCAAAGCAGGAGAATGGAACAGGTAAAGCCTAGGTTCAAGAAGATTTCCCCAAAGACAGGCTTTTTGGAAACAGAAAATAGGTTTTTATTATTTATAGGAATTTATTTAGCTTTTTACTTTGTGCTGCCAAGTTTGCTACCTTTTCCATACTTTTGCTCTTTTTCATAGAATTCTTTAGGTTGGAAGAGGCGTTTAAGACCATTGAGTCCAACTCTTAACCAGACATTGTCAAGTCCATCACTAAACCACGTTCCTAAGTGCCACATCTACACAGCTTTTAAATACCTCCAGGGATGGTGACTCAGCCACTTCGGGCAGCCTGTTCCAAGCCTTGACAACGTTTCAGTGAAGAAATTTTTCCTCACTTCCAGTATAAACCTCCTGTGGTGCAACTTGAGGCCATTTCCTCTTGTCCTATCCCTTGCTACCTGAGAGAAGAGGCAGACACCCACCTCATCACAACCTCCTTCTAGGTAGTTGTGTGTTGTGCCCAAGATGAGCAAGATTGGGTCATTTGTTTTCAATGCATAACAGCCATCTCTCCTCCTTCATCTCACACCTTTCAGGGAGTAAAGGCTGTAAGGGCATGACATACTGGGTATTTACCTGCCCACCACCCAACCCAGCACCCTCCAAAATGTGCCTGTTCCAGGCAGATGTGGCTCTTCCTCACTGGGATTTCACCTGGACAGCAGGGTGGGTATCACAGTCTAACTGTGTGGCACATCCTAGATCTCTTCAGTACCGTGCTCAACAGGGAGAGAAGTGAACCAGCCAAAACATTCCCCTTCCCACAAGGAGATTCAAAGCCTGTCCCCAGGCTTTCAAGTTTACATCTGTTCCTATGTTACAGGCTTTTTCTTTTTCTTTTTTTTTTTCCACTATAAAGGAAATATTAATTTCATGCTTGGCTTGGTTCTCGAGCAGGAGCATTCTCCCTTCTGCATCACGATGTGCACTTTTTTCTCCACATCAGGAGCTGCAGAGCCATTTCCTCTCCCTGGGGCCATGGGGATGGGCTGCACACAATAGGTTTTTATGGCTGCCACAGGGTTGTTTAGCACCAGCATGGAGGCAGCAACCCACCTCCACCTCCAAACCTGACCCCGGGTGCTGACTGGTGGCATCTCTGTGCTGGAGCCACACCACTACGTACAATGTTTGGAAGAAATGCAGCATATCTCAGATTTGCTTTAAACCATGTTTCCTGTGATAGAATCCAAAGTGTTATTTGATTGTGCTAGAAACCGTTTACATTATTTTCTGGGTTTTTTCCTGAATATTTGCCTCAAAATCTTCAAACTTACAGAGTCTTGGATGGACTATTTGCAAAAATAAATCTATGTTGTATACCTGCCAAGAAAAATAGAATATTTATCTCTTTCTTAATTTTTCTAAGTGGCGTTTGTTCCTAACACCTTTAAAGCCCTCTGGTTTTCTGAAATTTCTTTCTTTAAGTCAGTGAGTACAGAGAAAGCAAATGCAGAAGCAGCAGTTTCAGTAGCTGGTGAGGCTACTGAAGATTTACGCTGACATACGCTGTGCCTATGGCTGAATTAATAGTGCCACCGAAACATTTGTATTTTCTGGGTTTTTTCATTCTGACATTAGAAATGGAAGCACAGCCACACCTGCACACAGGGAGTGTGGATGGAATGTATATGGAATTCATCTGCAATTCTTACTTATTCTCTAAATTAGATCATTGTTGAGGTTACAGGTCCAGAAATATCATCCACAGAATCACAGAATCACTGGGTTGGAAGAGACCTTCATGATCACAGAGTCCAACCCATGCCCTAACACCTCAACTAAACCATGGCACTGAGTGCCACATCCAGTCTTTTTTTAAACACATCCAGGGATGGTGACTCCACCACCTCCCTGGGCAGACCATTCCAGTATTTTTTCACTCTTTCCATAAAAAACTTTTTCCTAAAATCCAGCCTAAATTTCCCTTGGTGCAGCTTAAGACTATGTCCTCTTGTTCTGTCAGTTGCTGCCTGGAGAAAGAGACAAACCCCCACCTGAGTACAACCACCTTTCAGGTTGTAGAGAGTGATAAGATCACCTCTGAGTCTTCTTTTCTCCAGGCTAAACAACCCCAAGCTCCCATGGCTCATATGGGCTCCTTATATGGCTTGTGTTCCCAGCCCCTCACCTTGTTGCCCTCCTTTGGATGCGCTCAAGCATCTCAACATCCTTCCTAAACTGAGGGGCCCAGAACTGGACACAGCACTCAAGGTGTGGCCTCACCAGTGCTGAACAAAGGGTCCCTGCTCCTGCTGGCCACACCCTTCCTGATACAGGTGCCATGGCCACCAGGGCACACTGCTGGCTCATGTTCAGCTGCTGTCACCAATATGCCCAGATGCCTTTCCACCTGGGCACTGTCCAGCCACACCATCCCCAGCCTATAATGTTGCAGGGTGTTATTGTGGCCAAAATGCAGGACTTGGCACTTGGACTTATTAAACTTCATCCTATTGGACTCTGCCCATCCATCCAACCGATCCAGGTCTCTCTGCAAAGCCCTCCATCCTTCCAACAGAACAAGGCACACTCCCAGCTTAGTGTCATCTGCAAATTTGCTAATGAAAGACTCAATACCCTCATCCATGTCATCAACAAAAATATTGAACAGAGCTGGCCCCAGCACAGACCCCTGAGGGACACCACTGGTGACTGGCCCCAGCTGGATGCAGCACCATTCACCACCACTCTCTGGGCCTGGCCATCCAGCCAGTTCCTCACCCAGCAAAGAGTGCTCCTGTCTAAGCCATGGGACTCCCCTTTGTTTCTGTCCTACATAGGTGAGAATTTGTCTTTCTGTGGATCTGTGGAACTGGTTTTCAGACCAGTTTTACACCAAGATATTTTCATTGTCTTCAGTGAAGTTTATCTTCATTCATCTAAATGTAACTGACAGCAGCATCTAGCCTAGACTGAGGAATTTCATTTTCTCATAAATATTTTTTTGTTTGTTGTTTTAATAAAAACTAAACCAGAAATATTTTATTCCACTGAAAAATATTGAAAAATAATTTTCTTCTTTCACTTCCAGAATTCAGTGTATTTTGGAGCCAGAATTCAGCTTCCCACACAGCAACGTGAACCAGTTGGAGATGTCAAGCAGTCTATTCATTGCTCAGATTGTATTTTGATTCTGCTCAGAGTTCCCAGGTAAGAAAATACATTCAATCATTTATAGCTGTGAACCAGCGCAAAAGACCAGTGCCTTAAAGGGAAAAGGAGGAAGGAAAGAAGAGATGTTGGTTGTTAAGTGAAGGTGGAGAGCAAAACAGATGAAATTGATAAAGTGGAAAGCTATATTATTCACTCCGAGGCTCCATTTAGTCCCTCTGGCCTGGTAGTTTCAGCAAAGTGAAACTCTTGCTGGAATCAATACTGCTATCATTTCACAAAATTACAGTGGTTTGAACAGAAAACTACTCATAAATCAACTTCGTGCATGGACAGCTGGAGGAAATATTTCTTGCTTTGAAGATTTGGGTGCTTCAGAACTAGTAAAGAGGATCTTGGCTCTCCAAGAATCCGTATTTACTGCATTTCTTGGAAATAGAAGCTGCTGTTGCATATTCAAACAAGTCAAAATAGCAATGTGAAAAAAGGCAGTGCCTCCATTTTAATCAGATGAGGAAAGAGTTTGCTTGATTTCAGTGAAACTCGGGTGTTTTGGAGATGGTCCCATTCTTTGGCACTCACTAGGAGTTCCTTCAAACTAGGCAAGAATTTGTCCTCCTTGCTTCTTTTTCATATGCCTAGCCTAGATCCCATAGACTTTGAGAGACTTTTGCACCTCACCACGTTCAGCTTAATGACTCAACAGACATATAGATAGAGCCTTTCAAGCCTTTGCCACAAGAAGACGTCTAGCCCTCAGCTTCCAGGGAAAGGGACTGGACTTGGAGACTGACCTTGTCTTCAAGGAACACATTTTAGGAACTATTTTAGGAACATATCCTTAAAGATCCTTCAAAGAAAAGCATGAAAAGCACAGCTGATGCCCACCTCAGGAAGGTTTCACTACATTCTTCTGTGTTTTCTCTAATAATTCTGAAATTCAGCATTTTCTGTAGTTCTTATTTTCCAATAGTTATGTCAGATGGCAAGAAATTATCTGTGTGGGTGCTGGAAGCTTCAGAGATATAATGCACAGCAGAAAAGAAGCAGGGAAAGATAACGTCTCCACATCTAATTCCTTGGTCTGGACAGAATAAACATCAGCCACAGCTCCATGACCATTGGCTAGCCAATGCATCAAGCCTGAGGGACTCTTAGACATCCCTGGTACTGCTGGAACTCCTTTCCTCTTTTCCCATGAGGCAGAAAGGGGTGGCATTGGGACCAGGGCAGAGCTGGGAAGGCTGTTGTAATGAGGCAGCCCTGCTTGTGAAACCACCCCAAAGCCTGAAAACATCTCAGGTTTCTAAACTACAGCTTCTATCAGAGCTCTGTCTTGAAGCGACAGACCTTTGGATGTGGTTGTCTTTGCTCAGCCCTGCTTGCAGTGAAAAGGCCAGTCCATTGTGTCTTGACTGGCTGCTGCCAAATTGAAGAGGTGGAGATATAGCATTTTCTAATTTAGGATTGCATCTGAGGTAACTCTCTGCTTGTTTTCCCTCTAAGGTGCCTGTGAAACACACATTTGTGCAATATCTGAGCACCATACAGCTGTAATTATTTCTAATGGTTTCCCCTATCTCTTGCATTTAGTGCACTGGAATTTTCTCTTAATTTTGTCAGATATTTCTGGAAATTGCTTCGCTAAATTTGAATTCATTAAAGACAGCAATCATCATTATTTGATAAATAGCATCATTAAATCCATTACACAATAAAATATTGCAAATAAGAGCACAAGTAAATATTTGCAAGAGTATTCACACTGTTTTTCCTCTCCTGGCATTTTGAAAAGCTCTTTTATTGTCTCACAACAGAATTGCCAAGTAGCTACAATGTTCATGCATCATCTGCAAGCAAGGGAGAAAGAAAGCTGCTGTTTAATAAAATTTGATTCATCCAATCAGGGAAGGGAGGGAATAACGCATGATGTGAGGAGCCAATTGGGTAGTATCTGCTCTGATGATTAACACCAGCCAATTTGCTAACGAGACACAAATAATAATCCGTAATCAAAAATAATTCAAGTGACTGAGGCAAATAGGCACACTTACTTGAACTGTGACCTGTTCCCTACTTCACTGGCATGAAAAAAGTGGGCTGAGGGTACTGGATGAGTTACTTGTGAAGGACTCAGTCGGCTTGGTTTCCAGATATTTAGAAATTTGGAGAATGGCAGGGCAGGCTGGGAAGTGCACCAGGAGAGGCAGGGTGATTCAGGGGAAGAGCACCTGCCTGAGAATCTTGGGGTCATATGGAGAGGACCTCATGGGACCCCACTGAGGTTGGTCCTCACTTCCAAAGTGCTCTTCTACTGCCAGGTTCCCATTGCCCCTCTGAAAAGCAAGCAGAGGAGATGAAAAGTGCCTACAGCTCCAAAGAGAGTTCAAGGGTGGCAGTGGTTCTGTGGGTCCCTTGTCCAGCTGCCCATGTGTGGTGCCCCATACTCCACGTGCTCTGCTGCTGCTGTCCCAGGTGCAGGTACCCACCAGCAGGGACATCCAGCTGCTCACAAAGAGGGGTGGGAAGGCAGCGATAGGATTTTGCAGCTTATTTCAGCCAAGCAGTCACACTTTGGAGCTGAGGCACCAGTAACAGTGAGCAGCCAGGACACTTCCCTGACGCTTAACAAGTCAAGCTCCGCTGCACTGGAACAGAGTCAAGGAGGCAGGAGCCATTTAATTAGACCAAAGCAACTGACAGCCACTCTGCCATAAATCTTCCCTTGCTGCCTTTGATGTCTCTAGTCCTCTGTGTCTTAATAGTAAATGATATCTCAATGATGGGAGAGTAGGGAACAAACATGCCTCTGCCTGTTGCTCTGATGGAACAGGACAGGAGGACTTGTAAGGGATCAGCTTATAGGCCAGGGTAATAATGGGAGACTTCCTGGGTAGCAATAAGATGTTGCTCACAACAAAAAGAGTCAGTTAGAGACTCAGCTGTGGTTTTGTGCATGAGGAGGAGGGAAAACACCTTTGCCACCCTGATTGCAAAGCCTCTTTGTTGACCTGAACCAGTCTTCACCATAGGCTGCTCCATCAACACCAGTGCTGGCACCAATGCTGAAAGAGAAAAATTGTATTTGGGTAATAATGGCAGTCTGGAAAAGCACTGGTATCTGGCCTGATAGTCATGTGGGATTTCTTTTCCCAGTCTGTTTCCTCTGTGCCTGCCAAAGAAATTAGGATAGGAGTACAAGTTGCTGATGAAATTTGGTGAATACTGATGTAAGGACTATTTTCCCCTACCATACTTCATCTGAGGTATATTAAAGCAAATGTGTTCACCTAATTGCTTAAAATAGTGAGCAATGGGCATTAATTAGTTGCAAATGGCAATAAAATTGTGTCTACTGTACATCAGGAGTGGATCAGAGCTAATAACCTAACTGTCACAGAGACAGAAAGGACTGACAACTCCAATATACAGATCCCTGACTTGTCCTCTCTTCTGCAGCCAACACCTGCTCATTCCTTCAGATCCCATGTCCTGTCTTCTTGCTGGGAGGCAGAGCAATTGTTAAATATTCACCAATCTCCATTGCAGACTGAAGCTTTGTCCTCAAAAAGCGGCCTCACGGCTCACTCCAGGCCACTGCTGAGTGGTCTGGCTCCTCTTGGCAGTCATGTTTCCCATGCTCCAGGCAGCAGAAGGCTCCGCCTCAGCGTCATTTCCACAACTCGCTCCTTCCCATGCCATGCAAGGATCATGTGAGCATTGCATGGCATAGTTACCCAGTTTCCTTCCAGATCTCTTCCCATTCTATAGGGGCATTTTCCTTCATTGTTTCCCCCAAGTCCATATCTCCCCATGGCTGATAGCCGAGTAGATATCCCCTCGGGGTGGTCACTGTGCGGGTCACCTCCCGTGTGTCTCCCATCTATCTGCCTCCTGGGAAAGCCTTGGGTGGCTGAGCTGGGTAAAGCATCATCTTTTATCAATATTTGGGACCAATCAGCCTCTCACTTCTAGCCCACTGACAGACTCCTATCTCTAGGTCTTTAATGAAATTTTTGTTTTGAGCTCAGGCACTGACCCCACAGGATATGTAAGGGCATTTCAAGACCTGGACCCTCTCCTTTCTTCTTATTCCTGTTGTGACATTTTATGACAGCACCCTGACAGTGCTCAGGACACTGTGGTTCACAGAGGTCCAACCCTGGAAAGGCATCATCTTCCCCGCCCCAAATCACCAATGCTGCAAACCACGGGCAAGGCAGTGAGCTGCAGTGATGCCATTCCACTGCTCAAGAGATGCCCCACTGGGAGGCTGCAGGCATGGCATGGCTCTGGTGCTCTTGTTCCTGTCCTGCTTCTCCCACCATGTGGCATTTCCACCCATCCATTATGTTGATGCAACCAAGCTACAATACCTTTTGTTGGGGAAATTTTTTCGCGTCTCCTTCCTCAGGCCCACACTCTTTCCACACACTTTTCATTTTTGTTTGGCTCCTAAAGTCATTCTCCTGAATTTTAGGATCTCATGAGAGCTTCTGCCAACTGAGGACAGAAGATATCTGCTCATCACCCACTACCATGGCTGCTGGCATTTACCTACCCTTCAGCTCCTTCCCACAGTATCCTTCCAGCAGACAGAGCTTTCCAAGCGCTTGCTCCTCCCACCCTGCTGCCCTCAAAGGCCCCCTCTCCCAGCCTTGGCCCCTTCCCTGCACCTCACCACCCTTCCCCACACCTCTGAGTAACACTCACTCCCACTCTGGTGCTGACCCATCCAGCATATCAAGAATTTCTCTGCAAGTCACTGAGTCACCATTTAAATCAGATATTAAATTTTCCTTTCAACCTTTAGCCAGTTCATTCCTTATCCCATAAAGCATTCAGTAGATACAGTGCATTCAGGCAGATATACTTATATGTATATGTATATGAAAGAGGGGTGAAATGTTGCAATGCATGAAACTGTCACCTCTTGCCATCCCTCACTGCATTTTTTCCTGCTTTTTTCACCAGTGGCCTTATATAAAATGATTTGCAATCGGCACGTGGGTTAAATTATAACCTTTCAAGGCAACCTTGCTGAGAAGGGTGCAGAAAGATCAAGCCCTCTGCCTTGTAATGGTCCCTTTTTGAATTCCTGAAGTAATATGTGCCTAATGCCACTATACCAAATTGTGCAGAGGGCATTGCTCTAGTACCTGGCTGGAGGCACATGGGGAATTAGGAAAACCTGCCTTGGCCGCTGCTGGAAAAACATAGCCTGGGCACTTGCCTTGCCTGGGACTTTTGATTACTCCTGGCTGGTGTAGGTTAGCCCAGTTCCTAAGCTGCAGTGTTATGGAAAAAAAAAGTATTGCAGGAAGGTACGGAGATGGGGTGGGGGCAGCCAGGAGAAGAGCTGCCAAGTTCTGGCACAATGGGCAGGACCACCAAAACGTGGTGGAGCAGCATCAATGGGGGCTGTAGGAGTGTGCAAAGGGTAAGGCACAGGGACTAAGGGACTCCTTACGGGGTGATGGCTGCTGCTCCCCCATGACTTTACCCCATTTCCCTGCCAGAAGGCATGGTAAAACCCTTGAAGCAACTGAACAGCCCAGGACTGAGACCAACTGTGGGGTGCATAAAGATTTTCTGGAGTGAAAACTATTTGGTTCAGCCCTTCATTAAAATATCTTAAGTAATCAGTGGCGAAGGTGGTCTGCTGGTAAAATCACAACCAAGGACATTGCATCAAACTCATCAGAGAGAAAGTTACTTTTGAACTGTTTTCTACAGCTCCCCTTACACATACACTTTACAGTGACAAATTGTTTTGCCTGCAAATATCTATACACTATATGCATATAGACACCTTTCAGAGAAAGGCAGGTTTCTGCTAGGTCTGATCCAGACAGGCAGTGCCAGGAGACCACACCACAGCATCTTGGGTGGCTTCAGCCTTCTCACATTATCAAAATTGAATAGGCCAAAAATCACAGCATGCTGGCCAGACCACAGCTCTGGCAAATGGCATCAGCATTTCCCGGAGGTACAGCAGAAGATCGTCCAAGGAATTTCCCAACAGACAAGACATTTTGAGATGAATTTGAGATGCAGTGACCATCATTTCCAGACCTATTTTCTTTTTGGGTCAAGGAGGGAAACCTCCAAGTTTTCTCCTGGCTGTCCACTCCCCATTTAGCTCTCTGAAGGCTCAGGTATCTGTAGTTACTGATTTTGCCCTGTGTGAGGGCACAAGGCAACCACGCATTGCCATGAAGCACTACATAGTCAAAGCATGGCTTCAGCAAGCATGAATTTTTATTTTTGATGCTTACTCTCCCTGGGGGACCTGCAAGCCTCCCTCACTGTGGTACAGAAGGCAGTAAACAAGCGGGGAAAGCCTAGGCAAGCAGGTGTTCTTCTCTTGTCTGATGATTTGAAATAGTATAGACAGCACTGGCATGTATCTGAAGCACAATCATTATATTTCCATAACTTTATCTGCAGAGGACATAGGAGTTACAATGCAATCAGTGCTATACAGTTTAAAGTGTAGCTGAGATGTATTATAAAGTCAGCTGCAGCAAAGAACATATGGTACAGCTTGCCACCCCACTATAGTATTTCTTCAAAAGACATTTTTCTTACAAAAACTAAGACATTATCAGTAAAATTATAAGTAACCCATTTCCATTTATAGCATACAGTCTACCCTCTGAGTCACGCACATGATCAGCAATAGCAGCTGTGAGACTTCTGAAAGTTTGGTTGAGTTTTTTTTCCCTTTTATTTTTATACTCTTGATTCTGAAAATGTTCCTGCTTGAGTGGTGAAGTCTTCCCTCATCTCCATTGTGAAAGCTAAGCATTGCCACGGCTGTCCCTTGCCTTGCTCAGAGGGCACATGTGGCCCTGCTGCTCGCAATGCTTGGTCCTTCCAGCCATGGGATGTGCCTAAATTGGGGCATATAGCAGATACCACACTACCTAGTGCAACTCAGGAACCATTTCTGCTGCTGCTGTGGCTGGGTTGATTTAGCACAAAAAACCCATCAGAGATTTGGGGGAAATTGCCTGAAACCACGTATTATTTACCACTGTGTCATGGTTACCCCCAAACAGCAGCTAAGCACCACACAGGCATTCATTCCCTACCAGAGGGGCTGGGGAAAGTATTGGAAAGGAAAACCTCATGAGTTGAGATAAATCCAGTTTAATAGGTAAAGAAAAAGCCATGCACCCAAGTAAAGCAAAACAAAGAACTAGTTCGCCGGTTCCTGTGGACAGGCAGGTGTTCAGCCACCTCCAGGAAAACAGGTTGCCATCACTTCTGGCAGTTAGTTGGGGAGACAAAATGCCATCACTCCAAACACACTCCCCTTCTTTCTTCGTCTCCCACTTTATATGCTGAGCATGACTCCATAGGGTATGTAATACCCTTTTGGTCAGTGGGAGCCAGCTGTCCCAGTTGTGCTCCCTCCCAACTTCTTATGCACTTCCAGCCCACTTGCTGGTGTGAGAAGCAGAAAAGGCCTTGACTCTGTGCAAGCACTGCTAAGTAATAACAAACACATCCCTGAATTATCAACTCTGTGTTCAGCACAAATCCAAAACAGAGCCCCATGGCATCTATTGTGAAGAAAATTAGCTCTACCCCAGCCAAAACCAGCACAGCCTGTTACTGAATCCTTCCTACTAGCATTTGCGTCACCTGCAAGAACAAAGTCTCCCTTTTCTCTAAGGAGCAGAAGTGCTCTTTGTCATACTTAGCAAGAGTTTGACACCTCTTGATATGGAATTGCTTTCAATTACAGCATGTTTGGTGTTTGCTCTTATTCCAATGTGTTTTCATTTAGATGCCACTCCTAAGGATTTCCCAGCAAAGAAAAAAGGTCAGGGTTATTTCCTTGGGGAAGGAGGGCAAGGGGAAGGTCAGAAAATTATTTAACAAAATAAATAATGCACTGAATTGTCAGGGAAGTATTGAAGTGGAGCAGATGGGTTGTGTTTGCAAGCTCATTTGCATCATGAATACTTTGGCATCTCCCAGATTTTACATAAGCCTCTTCCTTAATATTTTGTTACTTTACAATCATCTTTGTGCTCCCTTACTCACAGATACACTTTTCAAAGAGACTGAATTCACAACTAGTGAGAGAGAGATGATGCAACTACAGTAAAGAAGGATTGTATGTTTAAGGGTCTGAAGTCAGGATCTGTGACTGTCACATATAGCCCTAGAGCCATATCCTGCAGGGTCTATTAATAAGGGAATTTTTATCCAAAACTTTCTTAAACCTTCAGCAAAACCAGAGCCTGAACCTTCAGTCTCACCCCATTTGAAGGGAGGAAGTCTCTATTGTTTCCACTGAAAAAAACCAAAAATATTTCCTGTTTAAGATATTGAAATTAGATTTGGCAAAAAGAAAAGTGTTATGAAAGTCTATGATTGTGGAGATAAAGACCATTGTGGAGATAAAGACCACGAAGAAGAATCTGAAAGGAGATTTCAAGTCCACATTGCAACATTTTGCTGATTCAATCCTTCTCCTCTTCTCAGGTTGCATCAGCAGAATGAGGTTCCTGAATAATACTGGAGTGGCCAAAGACGTGCATCCAAGACCTCCATGCTGCAAAGTTTGCCCTCATAAGTGTCATATTCTTCTGTGATGGACAAATTGCTAAGTACAGGGGGGTCAGGCTGTGGGGACTGTGGCAGGAGAGCCTCTGAGTACAGCACAGCAGCTTGAATGACAACTGGGGAAAGAAATGTGCAAGAAGGAGAGTGGGTGACAATGAAAGTGCTTGGTGTGGTGAAAGGCAGATGTAAGAGTCCTTCATCACCTAATAACTCTGCGTTACTGAAGGTGACACTGAAACTTCGGACTTTAATCCTCTCCTTATTATTGCTTCTTAGATCCCACCAGACATCATCAGAGGTGAGCTCTACTAAGAACTGCACGCATTTACCAGCTAATCCACCACCATCTTTTAAAAGTCCACTTAAAACTAACTGGAAAGAGAGGATAGATGGAGCCACAGCCTTTCAGGGTGTTTGTGATGCCTGTCTGCCTCTGGATAAAGGGAGCAGAGAAAGAAAATCCCATGACAGCACATTGCAAGCTATGCTTGTGTTCATGTTTGACACTGCTGCAAGGCATCTGGGTGGGGATCTGTGCCACCTGCTCTGCTCAAGAAGAATGACTGCAACATACCTTGCTGCATCCATTTGTTTGTTCTCTGGTAAGGAAGTAGTCCATGGCAAACTCAGCTGATTTTCAGTACAAAAGATTTCATTGATTCACTGATTCAATAGGCTCCTAAATAAAATCAGTCTTTTTTTGCTGGGGAGAGGGGTGTCTGGTCTTCATGTTGGCAAGCTTTTGACTTCTCTACATACAGCTGCAGATGAAGCTGAGGAATTATTTTTGCACTTGCTTGTGAGAAGAACTGCATGGAGTTTAGTATAATCCCTTCACATGAGCTACTTTCCCCAAGAAAAAATGATAGTTGGATGCAAAGTCCTACATCCTAGGTTTAATAATTCAAGTCTCAAATGAGATCATACTGATTTTGTACAAATGAACCAGCACCTGAATTTGACTCCAAGGAAGGAAGCAAACTGCAGAAGGTGCCTAAGTTATGCACATGAACAGGTAAAGAAAATGGAGCCTAACCCAGAAGTTTCTCCCTTGCTCCCACTTGTGGCATCCTCTACCAGCAGATGGTGGGAAGTGACCTGAGGCTTGTATGCCAGAGCAAGGTTCCAGGATGGTCCTTACAGTCCCACCTACCCAGGGCAACTTTGCACCAACCCACCAAATAATCTCTTCCACATTCTGGAGCAGTGTAACCTCCCAGGAGGTTGGAGATATTATTGGGGATGGGTCCAGGGATGGGTCCAGGGATGGTAGAGGAAACTGGGCAGAAGCTTTTCACCCCTGGTACATTGGTTTCCCTTCCTCTCCTTTCCACCCTGATTGTTTGCTTTGATAGCTCAAGCAATTGTCTCTCCTCACTGGAAGGGTAACCTGTGTATTTCTATTTGCAGACTTCTGGATGCAAATCCTTCACATGTCTGTTCCAAATTAGTTCTTCTCTTGCAAAGGAAGGGAGACAATATAATGAATACATCTATTTTGTGGAACAGAGTTTTAATTGAAATGTTTGCTGCTGTTGCCACCATTGGATTAAGAGAGCAGATCTTCGATAGCAGAGATTAAGTTAGTTTGTATCTGCAGAATGCAAGTGAGAGGAGTAATTGAAACTATAAAGAGAGAAAAAGAGATCACAACTCCAGCATCAGGAATGGGGAGAAAGTTTTGCACTGCTATTGTCACATACTATTGTCATGTTGAAGTAGATGCATGAAATTAAAGCAGCCCTCACTGTGAATGCTCCTGTCCTGCACTAAGGCTTGTATGTACACGTTGTCCTCTGGTCCGGAAACAAGATCCACACTTGAAGAAAGTTCCTCTCCATATTGGAGAAATAAATTTGTTCTCAGACCTTCCAATGTTACCAACACAAAGCTAAAAACACTTGCAAAAAACCTTGTTATGCCCTCCCTCAAAGTAAAAACTCTGTCCTAGCTTCCATGGCCTGCCAGCTTGTGACTAGTGTATGTTCCTTCAGCTGAATAGACTTTGGGGGATTTACACCACATGAGAACCTGACCCTGTGAGCTCACCCTTGGTTGCAGCAATCACTGCAGGGAGGTGGGCTGGATTCCACTATGCAAAGTGTTTTGTAACTGGGTATGGTGCAATCATGCAAAGGCCGGCCGCCTACAAAGCCAGGCAGTGCTGCCCTTCGTGAGCTGAAACCAAGGCTCAGAGGGGTCTGCCTTGCTCAGGCAGGACTTGTCTTTTCTTCTTTTTATTCTTTGGTCTTTTTTTCTTCCCTTTAGCAGACAGAAGACTTGTTCATTTCCCATTCCTGCTTACTGAATTATTCATCAAAAATGTTCCACTGGTATCTTCTTTTCTGCCAGGGAGCTCATCATCCAACAATTCCTCTTCGGTCTTGACTTGTAATCAAAGCAATTAGCAACCCATTAAAGGTCTCAGCACGCCTATGTCTGTGGGGGTACAGAGTGCAACTCAGGAGCTGGCCCACTTTGACTCCAAAAATCGTGCAGAAGACCCACAGGCTACAGTCTGTTGTGCAGAACAACAAACCTACATCAAGAGGAGGGGTCAGATCCTCAGAAAAGGAGTTTTCAGTACACACAGTGAGATGACAGAAATCAGCACATCGATTTGGACTGATCTCAGTGGTGAGAGCACAAGGTCCTGGGCACTGCTCGAGAGGTGGGACATACTTCTCACGTGGGTATTCAGCCTGCTCCAAACACGGTTGTTCAACTCCCAGGTATATGGTAATTCCACCCCTTTTTATTGCTGGAAGGAGCCAAAGGCAACACGAAGGCCTGTCATTAATTTCCTCCGATGCTCTGAAAATGAAAAAAAATGGTAACCAGGTGGCAGTGGAAAGCAGGGTAGTAGGGCCAGGCTGTTCATCCCTTCAGTGGGCTGAGTGAGCCTGGTTTGGCAAAGTCCACAGTACCTTTGCAGGCATCTAATTGTTGCTACTGCTGAGGACCAACACACTCTGGGGCTTCAACACCACACTTGTGCCTCTGGAAAATCACTTTACCATGACTCAGGTTCCTCCCTGGCCACCATGAGCTCATCAGCTCACAAGGGAAGGAAGTCCTGAGCCAAGATCTCTCCCTACCTGCTCTCTGCACCGGTGATTGATACCCAGCACGTAACAAGAAGTGGTGGACACCCTCGGTGACAAAGGTCAACATAAACACCATTCTTATAAATGTTCCCTTTAGAAAACAGGTGCATGGATTTCCTATTCTATCTTCCAATCTGTGCCTGGGGCTTAATAGGTCAGGACCAGAGCAATTCATCACCTTTCCCCTCTGTTCTTTGCCTTCCTAACATATCAGAGATGCTCTTCTGCACTTCTGGGCTCTGCCTCTGCTAATGTCTCTGGAAAGATAATCTGTTGAGAAAGAATGAGAATTATTAAATCAATAAACACTGCTAACCTTTCAACTGTGTCCATCCAAGGAGATCTTCTCACCACTGCAGCAATTGCTTGCTCTAACAGATGGAAAGCAAAGTGTTCTTATTGCATATGTCAAACAAGACAGGAAAAAAACATGCTCTTTCTCTGTCAGGAAAGTGGAAGTGTCCGTGGGGGCTCCCAGCATATTTCTCATACCTCCAAGTCTGAAAGCTCTAAACCCTGTATGAAATTTTTCTGCGCATGCCCAGATGTTTTTACTGGGGGGAAACAATCTCACTTATATACAGCCAGGTCAAAAATACATGAATAATGCCTTGAATTATGTTAATGACTTTTGCCAGAGTTGAGATTCTTGAGCAGGAAACATCTGCCCCTTTTTTTCCAAATTCTCTTCTGGAAGTCAAAATGCAGAACTGCAGCATGTGCTTGAGCCTAAGCCTGCCAGGAGGAGCAGTGAGCTACTGGGGCATCTTTCAGCTCGTTAACAGTGAGGGGATGACTAAATATTTTGCTGTTCTCATGAAGGCCAAGGTCTCTGATAAGCACATGGCGACTCGGCTTGTTATGAATATCAGCAGGAATTGCACGTGCTTATCTCATTTTACGGTTTTAGCGAGTTTGTTTCTTTGGTCTGCACAAGAAGTATCTGTTCTCAAAGCCAAATCTGCAACGTGGCTCTGCAGTAATGACTGGAGAGAAAGATTTTGCTCATTCAGGAAATTTCTCCCTCCTCCAAATATCAACAGGATTCCTCAGCTTCCTGAAAAACACATGAATGAACTGTTAATAGGTCTTGGCTCTTGTGTTAGAAAAACATGATATAAATTGTATTTGGGGATCATCCCTGTTTGCATGCCTGCAGAAACTGAAATTGCTTTCCAGAAACTATTTCCAGATAATACTAGTGTACATTCTCCTGATTTAAAAATAGCCAACTCACTGCTTAAAGCACAGAGTAAAAGTCTATCTGTAAAAGAGATCTCAGAAACTTTTAAGTTGTCATGAGATCCTCCTAAAGCCTGTTGTATTTATGTTTTTTATAGTAGAAGTATGACTCTGAACCTCCTTTATCTTGCAGCAGGAATGGGCAAAGCTCCTGTGTTTTGTGTGTGTATGCTGTATCAGTGAGCTTCCCAGACACTGCAGAGAGGGATTTTCAGGAACAATATTGTCAAGGATAATGCTTTAGGGGGAAGGTACACTGAAACCCACTGCAGCTTTCAATGACATAAGTTGTAACACAAGTGTTTAGGTTTGGTCGTTTTGGTTTTTTTCCTTCACATATTCTGAGGAGAAAGCAAGGGGAAAAAAAAAATCTTCTGTGTGGTTTTTGTTTTTCTGTGGGGTTTTTTTGTAAGAGCTGGTACCACAACAGTAACATGCACAGTGAACAACAGGGCAACACGAAACAGCATTTCCAGGGCATGGAGTCCTTTCCCAGCATCTGTGGCTATGAGCTGCAATGCCCTACACTGACTCATTTGCCTCAGCTTGGCCTGGCTGCAGAGAGACCTTGATGTGACTTAGCATCACAACTCCTCAAGGCGTCTCAACACAGAAAGGATGCACCAAGCCCTGAGTCACATCCTGCCCACAACACAGCATCTGAGATCCACAGGCCAGGGCAACGAAGAAGTGATTTGTTAAATTGATGAAATAGCCAGCAAAACAGATTAGAGGTCCAGCAGTACTGTAAGCAAGCCAGGTGTCTCTCAGGGTTGTTGGAGACAAGTTGTTGGAGCAAGCTGCATTGTGCCCATACTCAGCCTTGGTGGGGCTTGCCCAAGTCCAAGGACAGCTTTAAGAAAGTGTCTTCCCCTTTATCAAACACAAGTGCATTTAACTATTGCACGATCCCACTGCCACCGTGCTCTTGAGCGTCTTCCAAGCAAGGAGCAATGCCCATATGCTCTCTCCTCTCTTCCTGAATCATCTGTAGGAGACACTGCCCAGAGCCAGTGCCCTCCTCAGTCCCTCCTAGGGCTGGAGGCAGAAATGGTGTACCCAGGACAGCATCCTCTGCTGCCCTCTCCTCCCTCTGCTGGGGTGCTGCCACATTACACACCGATTTTGGGGGTGATGGACGTCAGCATCACAGCAGTGTCTGTCACAGATGCATCAGGGTGGGCTTCTCTGATGAGCTAGGCACGTTTGCCACCATAAGAGCTGCCAGTCAGTCATCTTGGCAGTGTCTCACGGGGGCAAGGGGAGGTGTGGGCTAGCACAGCTCACGCTGAAACCTTTCCAGACCTGCCGCCAAGCAGCAGCACCTCCAGAGATTCCCCTTCAAACAGGAGATCCACGAGAGCTACGTGCCAAGCTGCAATAAGAAACGGAGGCTGCGAGTTGTGTAATATTTACATTTAATACAATCCACTGACATCTGACATTTTTCTGGTAAATTTTACGTGGGCCATAAACACTTCTGGATCACTGAGTAAATTTTAACTCCTCTGAAGGTCCTTTGTGCTGGTAGTATCTGGAATGAAATATTTCTCTGCCTTTTCCCCCCAAACCTCATCCATCCTCATCTTTTTGAGGACTGGGATCTGCCACGAGACTTCTTATGCATCCTCAGTGCACAAATGCTCAGAGGTATGCACCCTCTTTATATTTTTAGTGTGATATTCCCCACTATTGGTTTCCCTCCGTGGTGCAAACAGCAGGTGCATGGCAAACCCAGCTTTCCTGCACCTCAGCAGCATCGTCCCTCAGTGGGGTTTGCACAAGCCGTCCCCTTGGTTCCAGGAGTGCTACACTTTCACTTGGTGATTTGTACACAGCGGCCCTGCAAAGTAACGGTGTCACGAAGAGACACCCTTTTAAAAGCAATAAAAATTAAAAATCAGGGAGAGAAAATTAATAGTTTAGCAGCTAGTCCACCTCTGGTAATGACACAGAAAGCAGAGAGACAAAGAAAACCTGAGTCAAATGCAATGGCTCCAGGCTCTGTCTCCAATCCCTTCCCCTCAGACCTTGGAAGGAGGCCAGCAGAGCATCCCGATATCTGAAACGGGATCCGACTCTGAAGTTCAGATCAATTTGCGCTCTGCAGCCTATTAACTTTTTGTTAATCCTCCCCACATTGTTTTACATCTTGCCTTCCATCACGGACAAGGAGGGTTCATGGCAGTGCCAGGGTGACTAATGGCGAGTGCCCCCTCGAAAGTGGGGGATGTTCAAGTTTCAGGCAGGTGCGGGGCTTAATGGGCTCTGGTGATGCTGCCAAGATGTAATTGCCGTAAATCAGCCTGAGCCTTGTGGAGACAGTTCCCTGTGTTTTGAAGTCCATTTGCCCTTATTGCTTGTTCAGCTCCTTAATGCATTAATGATAAGATAGCACAGGGAATACACAGTACAGCCTCCTCTCCACCCACAAAAATCCCGGAGTAATGAATCAATACTGCGCCTATCTGCTCTGGCCACAGAGGAGAGGAATGTAGACAATGCTGGATGCAGGGGAGATCTCTTTTTCCAAAGGTTTATTTGCAATCCCAGGGGAGGGTTAAGCATCTTTAGGGACTGTGGGGGCTGGTTTGAAGAAATATCCTCCGGTTTTCCACAAAACTGCAGCAATTCTTCCCTTGCTACCTGTCTGCATGGTTATAGTTTGATTTGTGCCTGTCAATGATGTTCAAAAGCTTTTTTGATTGAAATCTGCTGCATTAACCAAAAAAACCAAGGAGAGTACCATGTGAGGACTGGATGTTTTTTCTTATGTCTGGCAAGCTCAGTAAATCAGGTGTTAAGTGGCACTTCATGGCAAATAAATCATCTCTAAATGGGCCAAACACTTGACCTTCAAGTAGGTGACAGTGTTGGGTCTCTGAGCTGATCCCAGACAGGCGGAGGACGACTGTGGGCAGCTTAGAGGGTTGTCCTGATGCTCAGTGCCACCATCTCCTGCTGTTGGGGCACCCAGGGGTCGTAGTATTGCTCGTCAGCACAGGGCAGCTGCGTGGGGACCAGGGAGGCAGAGGAGCCGTGAGCCAGCCAGTGAAGCCAGGGCAGCCAAGGCTACCTCCTCAATTCCAGGACTGATGAGCTCCTGGGAAGTTATTTGGCTTGCCCACAAATGAAAGAGCCCCAGCACTGTGCATAAGCAGCAGTTCCCTTTGAGCTGGCTGAGTCTTGGCAGAGTTTTCTCCCCTCCACCCCCATGATTAGTGCATTATAACTGCTTGACAAATTGCTGGTGCTCTATTGACACGTTTATGCTGCTGCTTTCCTCCCAGCCAGTCAGGATCCTGACTGCTGGTAACAGGCGCTCTTGGGCATTGCAAACACCAACTGATGCAAGCATCACCCTGTAAGAATGAAAAATGTGGACATCCATGCAGAGACTATCATCCCTTTGATGCTGACATCGTTTTCATTCTGCCCCATCTCCTCTTTTTCATGTAAAAAATTAGAAGCAGGAAAACCAGACAGAAAGGGAAAAGAGGTAAAAATCTCTCTCAGTCTGTTCTTCATTGCCTTGTGCAGATTAAGGCAATGAACAGTTTCTACCCACAGAACAGAGCAATGAGCTGCCTCTACCTGTCTTAGTCTGATAGCACATCTTGTCTCTATCCTTGTCACCAGCACAAAGTAGGGGCTGACCTGACCCGTACCAGAAAGCACAGCCCCAGCAGGAGAGCTGGGATGGATCTCAGTGTGGGCACAATCTAACCAGTCAGAATAACCCTTTCCCCAGCTCCTGCCCCCAGCTAGTGGAACATGTGGTGAGCTTAGGAACTGGTTGTTCCTCAGGTATCAGCCGTGAAGCTGTCTCTGCCCTGTCTCAACTTGCCCTGTCTCAACTTGCTTGGGAGAAGGATGACCAGCTGAGCTCTGCTTAGCTGCTATCAAAGGAGCAGATGAATAATGGGGAAAAGTCTGGGCCCCTGTGTTTTTTCTCTGGGGCAAAAAGCAGTCTTGATATCCCTGTTCTGTTTTTATTTTGAAATATTTTTAATCCATTGCCTCTTGGAAAACTTTATTCCCTGGTTAAATTTATGTTCTGAGTATTACAATGTACCTAAAATGACTCTGCAATCTGGTGTCACAGGTAATAAAACTTATTTATTCACTCTGCTATCCATTACTGAATTGCATGCATTAACTCCTTACAATACTGTGGACCAGCTTAGTTGGGTGGGTCCTTCCACAGAGGTCCATGTCTTTGGAAGTGAAGGTCAAGAGTTTTGCTCCTGCTGCTGCATATGTGTAACTGGCTGTCACCCAGGGCTGGCTCCACCGGCGCGTGCCAGAAGACCGCTACCTCTGCTGCTGCTGCCAGCAGAGCTACGTGGAAATCAAGAGATGCTATACAATTAGCAAGTGACAATCCTTCTGGCAGGGTACAAAGCAGAGAAGCCATCTCATCACGGTGTGGCATCGGCTCCCCTTGAGGCATGACTCAGCTCAGAGGATCTGTTGCATCAGAACATGGGGCTCAACAGGGCTTGGGCCTCCAAAGATGCTGAGTGCAGAGGACCAAAGGCTTGCAGGCAGATGCTATAGAGGAGGGACAAATAGCCCAGCTTTGTAACAAACAAACAAACAAACAAACAAACAAACAGTACGGAGAGATGGGAAAGGGTTATAACTTACCCACTGAATTTCACTGCAGATGCAGATTTGTGCCTTTTAGTACGTTTTCGAGTGCTTTTCTAGCCTAGTGCTAAATAACCCAAGATTTTACTGGTCCCCTTAGGAGAGGATTTTGTAGTTCATGGAATGTCTCCATAAGGAATCATTTCTCATGCCTCCACCTGAATTTTCATTTGTGCAGTTTCACCCATTTCTCCCCATTATATGGTTCCCAGCCTTGCGTGGCCCTGGGGAATCTTCTCATTCCTAGGTGCCCAATCCTTCAAGTCCTTGGAGTCGGCAATTACGTTCCCCTGAGATGTCATTTATCTGAGTGATGTGCGTTTAGTTACTTTAATCTTTCCCCATAAATCAGCTTGTTACACTTTCTCTCTGTTTCTCATTTATGAGTTTTTCCCTCTCTGCCATCTTTCCAGTATTACTGAGGCATCTATAAGGGAATTTAGCATCATATTTTCAGCCTTGTGGGGGAGAACCATCATTTTCTTGAACAATCAGATGACATTTACTATAGGATTGGTATTTTCCAGGCTATACAACTCACCACTACCATACTTTTTATATCACTTATCACAGCTGGGTTTCTCTTTGCAGTACATATTTCCCATTAATTACCTGCCACCACTGACTTTGCTCCTTCAGTTGGACAACAGGTTCTGGAATAGGTCCTAACTTGTGTTTTTGTGCATCATGCATTACACCAGTCTGAATATTAGAGGACTATGTGAGCAGAAGATCATTAGACATCTGCTCATCCTGGTTTTCTTATGCCTTTCTTTGAGGCGTCTAAAGCCAGGCTTGCCTAGTATCCCAACTCCAATAAGGCTGAAAAATTTGGCAGTTCCTGTGATCTTTACTGAGATGACTCTTTTCACATATAAATACACAATTCTATTATTTTTTTTCCAAGTGCAGAACTGAGACTGCAAAAAGGTCCACAGGTCACCATTCTCCTCAGTTACAGGCAGCTGCTTGAAATAGATGCTTAGTCTGGAAGTGTCCAGCAAGCTTCTAATATATAGTCACACAAGACAAGGCTCACTCCATCACTGTTGCAAGCATAGGACTTGTAGCACAGAGGACCAAAAGCTACACAAATAGCAATATGCTTCAAGTAAAGAGCAATGAAGGACACTACCAATGTCCTAAATCCCCACGCCAGCAAGAAATCTGTCAGCTGAAAATGTCCAAATGAAAGATGGATCTCCATCCTTACAGTATTTCTAACTGATCTTCGTTGTGTTTTGCCCAGATGACTTCAGTTATTTCATAAATCACTGCAGCTCCACAGAAGACAAGCAAGGCACCAAGACATGCCCTTGTTCTGAGATGAGCGATACTGAGTTGTCACTTGGCACAGAGGAAGAAGAAAAGACTTCTTTGATCCTCTGCTCAAGGTGGGAAGTCTAAAGCCATGTAGTCAAACCTGTTCAAAGGCATCTGAATAACTGGCCTGCACTTACTCTGGGCATTTGTCACCCCACTTTGTGTTGCCCTTATCTAGCAAAGCACATAAACACCTTATGCATGAACACAGAGAAACAGAAGCAGGTTGATAAACATTGGTAGCTCAGGGTCTGCTTCTTAAAATGTGGGTGTGATTTTTTTTCCTTCACTTGCTACACTGTAAGTACACTTCATGTCTATGTATGCGTTTCTTCTGATCTGAAACTCCATGCAGAGCACCACCATTTATGCGGCAATAAAGTTAGTTTTTAGGCCAAGTGCTTTGCATTTTACACAGACCAAATAGCTGCAAACAAGTATGATGGAAAACATAGATTATAATACAAAATTCTAGGGGCACTGACAAAAATGCAGCCCTTTCTGTGGAAATGTGGAATCATGGTTTATATGCTCATTGTATCATTGTTCAGGTTTCAAGAAGCCCAAAGGACACAGAATAACAACTTGTGTCCCTTCTTACAGAAACGACCGATTTCTTGCCACAGGAACGCAATCAGTAGAACAATGAAAATAATTCATCAGATTAAAGTACTAATAAATCCTGTCCTGACAATTGGATGTTATCGTGCTCAATTTCAGCTTAATTATTTTTGTATTTAATTACAAAACGGTTAATTGCTTCTTTTTAATTATGTATCTCTTTTAATTAGATTGAGGCTTAAAAACATGATAAGGCTGCTGCCACCCCACAGCCCTTCCATTCTTCATTTTATCTCACACTGTACCAGTTCCTTTCCCCTTGCTTTGCTGTTAGTTTCCTGTGCCAGGTCTCTCCCAAATCCCATGCACTTATTTACCTTCACTTCAGCAAAGCCCTGGCATACAAGCATTGTGGCAAGGACAGGAGCCTGCACAGCAAGACACTGTGCCTGTACTTCCACAGAAGTGTCTGGTGGGCACAGGGGCTTTGCTTTCCTCACACACTTTCTTCTGTTGTGTGAGTTCAGGAATGCCTTTTTTTTTTAAGGTGTTGTTTTGGAGGCAGGCTGAGAGAAGTGTTTTTCCCCATTCCCTGTTCCACTATCAGATATGTCCCAGACTTCCCATCTCACGAGGCTGAAGACCCCAAAGGGAAGCACTGGCCTGACCTCCTCTTCCAACCACAACCGGTGCCATCTCCATCTGCCCAGCTCCCAGCTTTTGCATTCCCCACACTACTCGTCAGAATTAAGTCAACACTTCTCTTTGCATCACTAAAACAATTAATAGGCCTTTGAAATCGATGGAAATGTTTATTATAACACAAGAACTTGACCCACCCATGCAATCCAACCTGCCATTCTTGCAGTTCTGATGAGCACCCCGCAAGCGGAGGCGATCTGATACAATGCAATTTGACACATTGTGTTTGTTTGAGATGGTTTTTTTATCTCAGCCCATCTGGGTAATTCTAATATCAGAAGAATTGCTGAAATATTTATGCTGTGCTTTTGAAGAAAAGCAGCTTACATTTAAGAACTGGTCTGGCTGAGGTTTTTTTCTGACTATTTAATGTCCTGGCTGTTCTTTGACTTCCTGCTGTGGGAAAGGATGAATTTCAGGGAGATTGCAATCTCCCTGGAAAGTCTCTGATGGTAAAATGTGTAGGTGGGTTTGTGGCCGTGGGAGAGTAGCAGTGGTGTGCACCCTGTTCCCACCTCTTTCCTGCAGTGTCCCCTGTTCTCCACCCCAAGACCAAGCTAAACAGAGGCTGACTTGGCATCCGTGTCCTCAGATCTTTCAGGCTCAGCAACTAAATCACAAATGAGGCTGGAGTACTATTTAATACACAGTTACTACACAGATTAATACACAGATTAATCTGTTACTGTACAGATTAATACACAGTTTTACTGGAGTACTACAGTAACACTGTACCAGGCAGTTCACTTCTTCACCTCTGCCTTGGGTTGGTATTGTCATGACAGCTGTACACAGTAGTGGTACCTAAGAAACAGCCTGATGGATTGGAAAGAAACATATCTATACATACATGTGTGTGTGTGTGTGTGTGTGTGTATACACATAATGTGTGTATCACAATCTTCTTCAAAGGATAGTGGATGATTGTAAAAGCATTCATGGTAGAGAGAGCCCATCTTTCACACAGGACATTCCCCCTTTCCTTTGAAGCTGATAAAATAGTTTTCAGGTTTTAAGCAGAAACCCCTGCAATATCACCAGTTAAAGATTTCAGAGAGGACCCTGGGCTGGGAAGGAGGAGAAGGGGAATTATGGTGATGATGGTGGCAGCAGTGGCAGCAGCTCTGCTCCCAGGCTCTGGCAGACCATCCCTGGGCTCCCTGCATGCACAAGTGAACAACAATGAGCATGAAAGCCTTTAAATAAAGTTGTACTTTTCTCTGCCAACTCCCCATCATCATGCTGGACTAAGCAGAGGGTCTGACTACCCCCTGACCATCACTGCTGTTTTGGGTCAGCCCATCCTGTAAGGAAAGGAAGGAGACAAAGTTCTCAACTCCTTACACATCAGAGCATTAAAATTCAATATTCAATGGGACTTCCCTAGTTACTTAGCCATCCTGTCTTGTGATATAAACCTTATTGCAACACCCAGCCCACACAGGGTCAGGGACTGCAAAGCTGGTTTTAGGGCAGCTCCTTCCTGCACAGCCTGAAACTGCCTGTGCTTTGCCACACCATGGCTGCAGCCATGCTGGCATCACAAACAGCTGCAATCCAATTAATGGGGGATTGTGGTGATGTCATGAGAGAGTTTGAGTGAAATACTTTTTAGCCACCCTTTCGAAGAGCTCCTATCAAGTGCTTTATTTTTAATGCTTCAATTTGCTTTCTTCTTCTTGATTGTAATACCCTTCTTGAACTTTGCAAATAAAATGTGCTTTCCCTTTTGATTTTTGTCATCATCTCCCTGGCAAATTATCAGACTTTTAATTCTAAGCCTCCATTTCACTCCCCCCTCTGCCTAGCGCCTACCAGCAGGGTGAGAAGTTAATAAAGTATTTCTCCTGGATTCCCTGCTTTCCAGTGAATCAGCACTCTGCTTGCAGCCCAGGGCAAGCTGTATTAGATCAGCTGTACTGCCTCTTCTCTTCAGGTGAAGAGGAATGAGATGTTAACCGAGGTCTGGAACCAGATAAGTCTATTACAACCTGGACTGTACTAACTTCTCCTCTATCAAAAGTCTTCTTCAGTTGAAGCAAGGTCATAACCCCGTGTCTGCAAATGCAAAATGTTCCTTTTCTGCCAGTACCTCAAACGACTGGAAGGAGAAGAGGTGCCTCTGGAAGAAAAAAGGCGGTTCTGAAGATTAATACACAGTCCTTAGTGACAACCTACAAGGAAGCCGTAAGTGCCTAGATGCTATCTATATAGAAACCACAAGCTAAATCAGAGCCAACAGTGTTACTTTCAGATCACTAAAAAGAATTGCAATATAAAGATGATCCAGAATAGACTGGCCAGCAGAGAAACAGGCAAACTGAGCAGCTCTTCTCCAGTTGTGATACAGAGAGGAGAATGGCTCTTCCTCAGGTCTCAGCCACCCTGCCTGCCCTGGGCAGACCCAGCCATCAGTGAGGATCCCTGCTCAGGCAGCCCTTTAAAGCCACTTCTGAACTTATCACAACTGCTTAACAAAAGTAAAACAGCCACAGGGTAGCAGCTGCAGGGAAGGCCAGGTCAGAGGCTTAAGCTGCTCAGTGGTGGTGAAATTCAGACATGATGCTGGGGATGGTGCAGGCACCTGGTACCCACAACTTCTGAGGCCAGCAAGAAATAGAAAGTGGTGAAGCCACCACAGAACACATCAGCCAGACAACTCCAAGGGGCAGCAAAGGCAGCAAAGTTGACCACATCCCTACAGATAGGTTCTCCAGGGCCAGGGAAATGAAACTTTTTTCCTCAGGAACATGAAGACATCTGTGAGGGCAGTTAATTGAACCAGTGTCACAGAAAATGATGTGGGTAATGACAGATAGTGTCAGCTTGTGCTGCTGTTTCAGTTACTGGGAAAAAAAATGAGAAGAGGGCAGAAATAGAAACAAATGGAAGAGAAATTTCTAACAAAGGTCAGGAAGAAGGTTTTATTTTTATCTCTCTACCTTTCCTCATTCAAATAATAAGCAGCCCGTGCCACCAGAAGGACCCTGTCCAGACACACATCATTGGCCTGGTTCTATGCTGAGGTCCTGGAGGTCCTGGTTTGGAGTGTTAAACACCCACCATTGCCTTCCCAGAGTCTTCTTCTTCCTCTCATACCTAACTGGGGAACAAGCAGATACCAAGCACAGGCTGCCTTTTCAGCACCCAGGGATCCCTCAGAGAAGCAGCACCCTTGGTGTGCCTGCACAACACTCATATCTAGTGAAGAAAACAAGGTGACATTTGATCTCTGCTGCAACTATTGCCTAACTTCTCCTGATTTCTGAAGGACCAGGATTCCACTCTGGGAAAGCTGCATTTCCTTGGCTGACCCTCCTTGCATGTGTGTTCCTTTGACAGTCATCTCCGAGCCTTGAGAAGGGATGCTGAAGTCCAGGTGCTATCTCACTGTACCTCCACATGAAACACTAAATAAACAGAATACGAAAATCTGATGTTGTGAAACACAGCACAGAAGTACAAACTACTGAGGACTCTGTCTCACTCTCGCTCCCTGTCTGTGCTGGTCCTGGCAGCCAGCTCAAAGGAGGTGCAGCCTGGATAGGAGCAGGACACTCACAGCATGTTCCTGAGCTGCCTGGGACCAGAAACAGGGACATGCACAGGAACAAGGGAAAAGCCAGTTCTGCCCTGGGGTGGCTTTGCTGTGCACAGCAGAGGCAAAGCCAGACATCCATGGTGGATCCTGGGCCACAGCAGAGCCTGCCCGTGGGACACTGCCCAGTAGCTGCCACTGAGAGAGAACAAGAGTGTCGAGAGCATCAGAGTGAAGGACCTCAGTGCTCTCGGCGGCGTTGAGGGTATGCCTGTTTCTGGCTCATTCTGTGATAATGCAGCTTGTGTTTTGGATGCTTGCTTGCACTTAAGCCTTTTAATCACTTGTTCATTAAGAAAAGATTTTCAGGACACCTTGCTGAGAGGCAGCATCTCATATACCTCTGAGGAGAAAAAAAAAAACCACTTAGTCAAACACTCAAACCACTCAGATCCTAATGATAGAATAGTAATGAGATTGAAGTGTATTATCGACTTAATGATAAACTAAGAGATTTGGCACCCATAACATGGGTTGACTCTTTAAGCCCCTTGGCTGGTTCCTGAAGGATATGTAAGATGCAACTGGTAGGGGCTGGAAATAGGTTGTTTTTCTGTTGGGAACCAGGCCAACTAAATTGCATTTTAAAAATCGTTTTGTGATACGTTGGAGGAGTGGTCTAAGGTGGTGAAAAACCCCCTATACCTTCCTTCATGTCATGAGATTCATGACATAACAGAATCAGAAATTGGATTTATGGAGGGAAAAACCCTGATGGGGTGCATATTATTTCCTATTTATCTCTGTGCACATCAATCTTGGTGTGTAAATTGACATTCTTTACCTCATGTTAGAGGAACCAATAGTTTTAGGTCAAAAGGGAAATAAAGCCAATGACTAAGCCCAACGTGTCCACAGTTATTCAGGATTCATTCTGAGAGCTGAATCCTTCTTTGAGAAGCCTCCTTTTGCCACTGCTAAAAGCCATGACTGGAAAACCTGGAGAAAGCTCTCATATTAGAGTCAGACCACCACTGTAGCTGGAATAAATGCCTTTTTTTCTTTTTCTGCAAAGCCATCAGAATTTGAATGTATCAGTATTTTCCTGTTCTGTTCTTGGATCCTCACTGCTGAGCAGCCAAGATATGAGATTGCCAGTCCTGCACTTACTGAAGCCTTTTCTCTGGCTGTGGTGAAATGGGGAAAGATGCCTATGACACCACACCTACATGAATATTGCATTTGCTAGGAACTGATGCAGCTTTACATACTTATATGCACAAACATATTGATTGGTCACATATAAATCTAATGCAATGTCCACCTAAGCAATTTGCAATTGTTTTAAAGGATCCTTTTCTAACAGAGTGGTTCATTTCTAATCCACATAGACACAGGCCATTTAGTGTGTTTTACCTTTAAGAGTGCTCCTCAGCTTGGCCAAAAAGGCAAACCAGCTCTGCTAGAGGCACAGGGAGGCCAGAAACAGCTAGGAGTAAACCTGGGCTTTAAAATCTCCATCTCTTCAAACATAATGCTATTTTTTTGAGGTGAGCTCATCTCAAATACTTAGAAGTCTGGCCCAACCATTTCTGGGCCATCCAGATGGGTAACATGCTGTGAAATAACATGCTAGGAAAGCCATACAAGGAACAACTGAGGTGGGGGTGCTACATGAGCGGTGGCTGAGGTCTTTTGGTTTGTTCAGCCTGTGGGAATGGCATGAAGCTGAGTCAGGGGAGGTTTAGATTGGGTATTAGGAAAAAGGTGCTTCACCCAGACTGTGGCTGGGCACTGGAACAGGCTCCCCAGGGAAGTGGTCACAGCACCAAGCCTGACAGAGCTCAAGAAGTGTTTGGGCAACACTGTCAGACACATGGTATGATTCCCAGCATTTCCTGTACAGGGCAGGAAGTTGGAAAAGATGATCCTTGAGGGTTCCCTCCTGCTCAAGATATTCTGTGATTCTATGAAATCAAACTTGCATGAGTGCATAGGTGTCTCTTTAGGATGGAGGGCGACAGTCAGGAGTGGGTAGGTTCAATTGAAATTGAAAGACTCCCAACAGAAGTCTAAAATTCTTATCATAACTCTAAAATGCTCAAATAATTGCATTTTTTTCCAGAGAGAGTGTTCCGTTTTTGCTTAGACTTCGTGGCTTCAGAGTCAAAACAGACATTATGGAACTTTTTTCACTGGGGGAAAAAAAAGCACATTTCAATCAAGCCCTACAGAAACAGGTGCCTTTGGAGCATCTAATTTAAAGCAGAGGCTTCAACTCATCCCCAAATTTCAGTCCTAAAGGACCAGATGTGTAAATATACCCTATTAGCTTGCACACCTCATTGTGGAGCATCAGCAGTGGCTCTCGACAGCCCAGGATGGGCCTGATCACATGGAAAAATGCTGCTGCTTGTGGCAAAGCTCCTGTGGGAGGCCCAGGAAGCCAGGAGCATGGCTGGCATGCTGGTCAGGAGATGCCCCGCATGGCACCTGTGTTACTGGGCATCACTGGTGACAGGGGCTGGGCACATGGGTAGCTGACACACCAATATTTGTCTCCTGAGACATCTTTCCAGAAACGTCACTGATGGCCCACAGCATCCTGTCATCTCCTGTCTGGGATCTACCTGTGTCAAACCCCTGTCCAGTAGCAGAGGGATGATGTGTGCCCACGTGCTCTCCAGGTATCACAGGAGGCATTTCTCCAGGCAGCAGGCACCTCCTCCTTGGGTGTGGTGCTTCCCACGAGCTCCCAGCACTCCCTTTCCTTGTCTGAGCACCGGCAGATGAAGTGTCATTTACAGCACAGTTCTGGGGCACTCGTTGCTTGTTTTGAAGGCCTGGAACTAAATTTGTCAGATAAACACAACATTATTGTCGTTAGTAATGGATACAATAGGCAATAATTTCATTCTTTGAAAATGAAAAGGCACCAGATTTTACTAAGGGGATTGTTTTCCCCTCTCAATCTCTTACTTGTCTAAATGCAGACCTCTCAAAATCAGCTCTACCTGTTATGTAAATCACTTTAATAGAAGGGTTAAAAATGCTTCACACCATCATGCTCTGTAGGCTAGGGTGCAATTCTCTCAGGCACCAATGTTCAGCTTTTGCACACTCTCTGAGGTTCAGAGGTTGGTAGCAGGTTTAGGCAACATTTTTAAAGAAAAATGTCAGTCAAAAAGAAAGGTAGGGGTTTTATCAGTTTCTGTCCTACTTTCTCTGCTGTAATTACTGTTATTAAAGATTTTTTAACTGCATGTTGTAGGATTCTTCTTTCTTGTCTAGTGCAGATCTGGCACCCTGAAGGAGCCTGAGACACCCAGCCACTCCTTCTGCAGTGGTGGGATTGTTATTCTCTGCAGCAGCTCTGAACCGGATGCCTGAACTGACACCATGCTCTTGCTGATAACCTGAGGCACACTTTCTGTTTAAAAATTTGAATTAGAACTATCGGGTGTTATTATCCAGCCCCTTTGCTGACAACAGGGTGTGTGCATGGGGAAGAGAGGACAGGGCACACTGGGGGAGCATGGGGAGCTGCTCAGACCATCCACTAGAGCAGTCTCCAGCCTCCAAGTCCCCCTTGTCCAAGACCTCCTCCCAAAATCACACGACATGGAAAACTCACAGTTCAAATCTGCTTTATGGCTGATGTGTTGCTGCTCTCTTTTCCTACAAATAAATTAGTGGAGCAATAATTTATGAGAAAATAGCATGATGAAATCTGGAGTGAAATCCCAGTTTAACTGAAGCCAGAGGGGTTTTTGTTTCCTGAGTAGCAGGAGTCCACATGTCAGCAGGGAGACAAAATAGAAGATGAGGAAGCAGCTAATTATTCTTGTGTTTTCACTGTGATCACTGGGCCAGGGATTCCCCTCCCATCTTTCCTTCTGCAGCCACTTTCCTCCCTTGCTGCTGGAGGCCTGTCGTGCTTACAGACATGCAGACAAACCCTTAAGATGGGACCCTGCTGCTGGATGCTGCAGCCCAGCAAGGAATTTGTTTGTGAAGCAGATTGCTCAAACACCAGAGGAATTTTTACCTTCAGAGGCTGTTTTTCCATTTCTGGTCATCTGACATAAGATAACAGGAGAACAAGGGAAGGCAGAACTGTAAGGTAGACGTGCCTGGCACTAGGCACCGCTCTGTGCTCCGAGTGTTGGTGTAGCAGGAGATACCCACAGAGAATTCGTTCCCCCATCTGTTCCTCAGTAGATCACTTTAAAAATTAACTTACTCTATTAAAAAGAAAATGTGATTGTTACCGTTAAGTGGCTGCAGTGCTAGAGATAGTTTGTCCTACTCCCCTCAAATTATATCCAAAAATGCATAATTAATAACACATTAACTTAGACAGAAATGAACGAGAATAAGTTAAGATTTTGTTATAAATCCATTATATTTTGTGTAATAAACAGATTTTTTTCCTGGCCTTTAATGTCACAGAAGAGATAATTCCTCCCCACAGCACATTTCACACTTACCCAGTTTCAGACAGATTAGCACAAATGACATTTCTTGCTCAACTCATCTGATTTTAGAAAGCACTCCTCCATCAAGTTACACTACATTCAGATAATTATTCTATAAATATATTCTTAAACTAATTGTATGGATGGAGCAAAAATACAGCCACATCAGCTAGACACTCCTTCTGAGCCCAGCAGAAGAGCACAGGGAGCTGCCAGGGTCCTTCCACCAGTGGAGGGAGCAGACATCTGACAAGGTCAATATTTATGCACAGCTCGCAAATAAGAGAATAGTCATCAAAATCAAGGTAACACAAATAAAAATAGGTTTTAATGTTTCAAAAAGCTCAAAGGAGACTTATAAATCCATTAATTTTTCATCAAGACTGAATCCATTGGAGCCCAGATCCTTCTTTCTAATAAATTCAGTTGTCAGATGCAGAGTCCTTTACTGCAAATGCTGACAGTGCTCTATCAGTACTCAGGTTAGGGTCTGCTACAGCAGGATTTTCTTTCTTTGTATTTAAATTGATCGTGTAATAAAACCTGCTGCTTGAGCAGTGGGTCTTGCACCAATTAAACCACTTAGCTTATCCTCTTTTTATTCCACAGCAAATAAAAATAAAATGGCTACAGGTAGCATTTTGTTGTCTTCAGAGCTAATCTGGGATCAGTTCTCTTATGAGAAAAACACTGCCTGAAATGAGATGTGAGTTCTGCCTTTTTACACTCCAGAGCACAGAGCAGCATAGTAGCACTCCAGAGAGCCATTTTCCAAAACAGTTTCCTTGCAAGTATTACCCTGATAACTTGGGCAAAGCAAAATGTAGAAACATCTTTGTGCAGTTTATCAGAAAATTTGACCTTGGAACACTGAGTTCTGTCTCTGTTTCACAGGATGTTTTCACCACCTTTGGATAAATCCTACATGCAGTTTGCCAGTAATGCTTGTCCTGGCTGATGTTGTGTTAAATCCTTCTCCAAAAGCTTCTTTGCAAGATGTCACTGCAGTTCTGAGTTTCTAACTTCCTTGATAGCATTGCTGAGATATTGGTGGAAAAACCACAAAGATGCTAGGCCTGTTAGTATTGATCCTTGCCCTTCATTAGGTTTCCAACCTAACTTTCCACAAGTTAAAAGAGGTCATAAAATCATAGAATGATTCGGGTTGGAAGGGACCTAAAAGACTATCTAGTTCCAGCTCCCTTACCATGGTCAGGGACATCTCCCTCTGACCAGGTTGCTCAGAGCCCCATCCAGCCTGGCCTTGAACACTTTCAGGGATGAGGCATCCACAGTTTCTCTGGGCCACCTATGCCAGTGCCTCACCAAGCTTGTAGAGAAGAATTTCTTCCTAATAATCTAACTCTACCCTCTCTTAGTTTGAAGCTATTCCCCCTTGTCCTGTTGCTACGTGCCCTTGTAAGAAATTCCTCTACAGCTTTCCTGTAGCTCCTTTAGGTACTACAAGATGCGAAAGGTCTCTCTGGAGCCTTCTCTTCTCCAGGCTGAACAACAGCTACTCTCAGCCTGTCTTTGTAGAAGAGGTGCTTCAGCTCTGCTCAGCAGCCATTAGCAGTCAGAACAGCATTTCATTCTCCAAGCTGTAAACAGACAGGAGTTTGCGACTATTCCTTTTCTGTTTCATGATTGTACCTCCATGCCTGTGCATGGATTGCTATGCTTCACTTGCTGGGTCACCTCAAATCCAGTTAGCTGGTTAAGATGGTGCAGGACCTGGTGGTAGTGCCCTTTGCTTCAAGCAGTGTCTGTACTACAGAAAGGTGCAGTGGCTCCCTGGCGGCTTCTGGATGGCTTTTATGGTGGGAAACTTAACTTCAGGATCATCTCACCACTGGTTCAGCATGGGCAGAACCTGGAAGTTCAGCCACGGAAGATATTTGGGATCAAATCTTCATCCCATGCCCTCCTTTGCAAAAGCAAAGCTTAGTTAACTGCCCCAAAGGCACACAGGAAATCTGCAGTGAGACAAGCCTGGAGGCCACTTTCTTATATATTATAATACCATATATATAAAATACCATATATTATAATACCATATATTATATTATATATTACCATATTATAATACTTATAATGTTATTTGAAGAACAAAGTACAGGTATTCTAAAATGTATGTGAAATTTATTAGTACTCAGCTGATTCAAGAAATGTACGGAGAGTAACTCTAATAAAGTCTATGACAAATAAAGATGCAAGGGATAAAAATCCCTGTGAATTTTTAACCCAAGAAATAAAGAGCATAGTGTTAATACAGCATAATTGTTTCATTAAATATTTAAAATATACCTTCCACACTAAATTCATATTTTAACAAATATCTATTCCATTTATAAACGTGTAAAGCATTTTATGAATATTACATACAGGAAGGAGAAACTTCCTCAATATAAAGAACTTAATCTTTACATATTCAGCCTCTTGATCGAACATTTCCCTTTTATGTCAGGATACATTTGTATAATTCATTATAATTTATAAATTTTCTACTTAGAGATAATGTAATTACAAATGTTTCTTGCAAATCTTTCTTACTGGCCTTACATACAGTTTCATTTAAATATCATTCTGTTATTTACAATTGCTTCATTTTAATGAGAAAAGATGCTCACAACCAATTATTTAATTGCATGGTGCTTTGCAACACACTATTCATCTCTTTCAAAACAATTTGCATTTTGTGTATTTGGAGCAGATATCAGAAAACATTATTGTAATTTTCTCAAATAACATTTTTGCAGTGTGCCACTACTTGGGGCAAGAGCTGATACAACAATGGAAATCAGCAGTCTCAGCAGCCTTACCAAGCTTGTATCCTCCTTTACTAGAAGGAATAAATATCTTACTGTAAGCAGAACTTTATCCCCTGAATAAAGAGCTGAAACTGAGCTGAAAATGTTAATTTGGATGGGTTTGTAAATGTGCCTTATTTTTTCATGTTCCCAAAAGAGTGGGCAAATCCACCAGAAACTCTTGCTGTGAAGGAAAGCTTCTCAGCCCCATCATACTTTATGTCAGTAAAGACATCCATACAGTGCTTCTTTTTGTTCTCTTTATTTTTTCCATTTATTTTGCTTTTTGTCATTTACATTTAATGAAAGTCCAGTTTGTTCGAGGGAAAGAAAAGGAGCTGAACAATGAAATCATCTGTAGGCAGACAGCATCTCTATAGCACAGCAAAACCCTTCCACAGAGTTTTGGTGAGGTTTTTTTGTGGTGTGTTTTCAGGTTTTCCCCATTTCCACACCATTAAAATTCATATGAAATAGTAGTTGCAGGAGGCCATCTAACATTGCCAGCAGAGGTGGTATTTGTGTCTTCATGCTCTTTGAAACATGAGTGTCAGTTCTTCATCTGATATAAAAATATCAGTATGGATGCAATCATATTTTCTTAGACCAAGGAGATGTGCTCAGACCTCACTTCTGCAAATACCTAAGCAACTGGTTAATGGTATAACACAAGATCTCCTAAATGAGTGTTTAATTTTGCATGGTTGTCTGAGCAATTGTTACCACTTCCTATGGGCACATGGGTTACAAAACATCTTTAATTATTTCACTATATGACTGAGGTTTTTTCTACTTGACCCCTCCCTCACTAATTGCTCCTCAAAATTCTGCCTGTCCTCATCATCAATGCATGACTGTCTTATTTATTGCACACTTCTCACACCCTGCTCTGAAAGCAGCATTTCACAAACATTTAACTGACTCTCACAGTGCTTCTGGTGAGATGAATTATCAGTGGAGATGGTTACGCATAGAGAGCCAAGACACACTGAGCAAACACTCCAAACTACCCACTAAGTCAGGATGGAGGGTTTGAAATGCCTAAGGCTCATCATTTCATAATACATCATATTTTCTACAGCACTTTATAGGTTTAGAAAACAGCTTCTATTGATTTCAGATGCAACTGTGCATGCCAAGTACTCCTGCAAGACCAATCCTGAGATTTCAAGCTGTGTACCACAACATGCAAATTGCTATCTCTGAATAGCTGGTTCATGTGCCTTTCCACCATCACAAAGGGATTCTGTGGTAGAAAACAAGGCTAGGCTGAGATTCCAGGTGAGGATTGGGTTGTGCCACAGAACAGACTTTTGGCTGCCCACAGCAGGTTGCCACGTGCAACCCCTGTTCTGCTGGTGTGAGAAATGAGATGCAGAGAACCACTCAGCTGGTTTTGCAGCTCTGACCAACTCCAGAAGCAAACCCTCAGTGTACACAGTGCTGATCTGTTGCACTCCAGTGCCCAGTTGTCCTTCAGAAAACTCAGTTTGGCCCTAAGATACTGTAGATGTACCACAATCAAATGACAGCCGTCCAGCCTTTCTTAGTTTTGGCAGCTTTCAATGTTTGAAAGGCATTTCCTTTATTAGCTTTAAGACAGTTGCTTTTTCATGCAGTCTTCTGCATCCTTTTTCTGAGAAAGATATTAAAAAATTAATCCCATCATTTAGCATCAGATAACAGACAAAGTAGTTAATAAGCAGATGCATCCCACAATGGAGGGGGTTTTTCATATTCTTGTACTTTAAGCCAGTTTGGGATGGGGATGGTAAAAAGCATGTCCTGACACAAGGTCTTGGCCACAAAAAAATCGTCAGCCCTCATCTCAAAGCTTTCAAAATTCAGCTGAGAGATATGTGTTCTTCCTCAGCTTCTTTCTGAGAAAAAAATAATGAGTGATAAACATCCAGCACAGAAAACAATATGCAAATATGCGATAATAAAATAATGCAAACATTTTTCTATGTACAGAAAGGTTTTATCACATAAGATACCAGCAAAAGGTTATGGCCCTGATGTCTTCTGTAAGTAGAATAGCTTCTACAGTCCTAATTAGTAATTTTAAATAATAGTATTTTCCAAGTTATTTTGATTGATTAAATAATGAGCAACAAGTGGGAATCAAGAAAGATCATTGAAATAGTTGTAAGCTATTTATATGCAATCCTGAGCCTGTAAGCAGGTGAGTGTGGCCCTGTTTGGGAGGGGGAGGCCAATGTCTTCCAGGAGCATCACCTCCCAGTGATCACTGAAATCCTTTTAATCTGATATTTCATGTTACACCTTTCTTTATGCCTGTGGCTCTCTGACCAACAGCATTAGGATAGATTTCCTGTAGATGCACAGCATGGACAGATCTTTCCCCCCCACCCCCCTACTTTCATGCAGGTTTGTGGAACCTACCTGCAAAACCTCTGGCAGATTTTGCTGGGAAAGGTTGAAAAGTTAAGCAGAGAGGGCAAGTTGACATGATAAGGCCACAAGCACTTTTATGAAGGAGCTGGAGCTAGGAAGGTGTGTGCCTGTATGGCAACGGAAGGATACTGTATACAGAGCACAGCTGGAACAGCTGCAGCCACACCAGTTGACATGAGCAGAAGATCTGGCACATAATTTGCGTGGTGTGCAGAGAGCCCGAATGGTTTCCTTTTCTTAAAGCAGTGCAACACTTGAAGTAGATTTCTAGGGCATAATTGCTGTAGCTACTGCATGTATTTATTATCTTTGCACAATAACTGACTCCAAAGCTTAATAGAATGGGATATCATTTCTTGCACAATAGTGATGTCTTGTTAAATTATTCACATTATTTATTTGACAGATACTAATAACTGTTATTTGGTATTCAAGAGGGAGACAAAAATGGCTATTTGTTACATTCCTCCATTATCTAGTATTCATAAAACGTATGTGATGTAAAATGTCTCTGATGGATGGCCGTCTAGGATGTGTTTACATGTTTTGTTTTATTAACAGAGAAAACAGCTACTGAAACTTAGTTACAACTGTCCCCTGGTGCTCAGGACAGAAAAATTGGTTTCTGATCACTGGCCCTCCTTCTTCTGCATTCAAGAAATATCCTGATTTGGACCATATCCCACTCTCACAACATTTGTCAGCCTTTCCCTGCGTGGCTGCCAGCCTGATCTCACATCTGCAAAAATGTGGGCATTGGATTCGTGCTCTGACCTCTCCACACAAGGCTGAGATCCCTCAGGAGGTCTCACTTATCCCAGAGGTAAATTGATGTTGACATTTGCCTTCAGAGATGAAAACCTATTATATGAACATTGGCTGTGCTTTCCACCCCAGCCAATACCCCACCAAGACACCGTACCACTCATAGGCTCGATTCATATGACAGAATGGGCTGCAGGCAGGATTTATTTTCCCATTGTCAGTTCCCATTGAGGCAAAGGGTATTTAAGTGTTTTAATAGACATTAGTCATGTAAATCCCCAGTTCATCAGTGGGAAGAAAGGACTCTGAAAATTGTTAAATCTGATTTTCCACGCTTAACCTGCTGCTTCTATTGCAATTCTTCTTTTTGTTGTTGTTTTTAAGAATGTTATTTTGTTTATTCAGATATAATGACCTAAATATATTCAGTTATGCAGAACAATGAAGGGAAATGAAGTGTCCTCCATTCCCTGACATGCTCCTATGGAAATAACTGGTTAAATCGTTCAAAGCAACAGATTTCCTCATCCTCCATTTTAATCACCAGATTATACACCACTACTGTTCAAAGGCAAAACCAGAAATTTCTTTCTCAATGCACACCCAGCAGCTTCCTTGTTTGATTTAAACTTTTAAACCCTGCAAACAAGTTTATCACTGATTCTATAACATCAAGCAATGGTCTTTCACTCTAATTAGCAAAACAGGACCAAACAAATCCCAAAAAAGAAGAACCATTCCAAGTTTCCTTTCCAGTATATCCCAATCAGGGCACAGGAACCAGGCTGACAGCTCAAAAATGGGAATCTTTCATATTTCTTTGAATAGCTTAGATATTTATTTTACTTGCAGATAAGACCAAACTAAATAGGCTTACAAGTAGGCTGCAGGTTGAGATTAGCCTTCAAACCCAACTTGGAAAACCCAAAAATCTTTTCTCCAGTAGCAGACACAATCCAATACATAGAAGAACAAGATAGGAATAATGCACTGTACAAGAAAAAGGGTGGTCAGGCAGCAGTGCTGCAGGGAAGGATGTGGGCTTGAAAGGGTTTTTTGATCCAAACATTAGCCCTGGTGGTGTGCTCTGGAACAGCTGAGACATGAAATCATCCCTCACAGAAGAATCAAATCCATTCTTGGATACTGTTTCTAAGCATCTACTGTATGTATTGTAGCTACAATATTAATGGGCAAGAACTGGGTTTTTTCATTATTACTGCCTCTGTATATCATGTAAGCACTATGGGGTTTGTGTTAAGCTAAGGCACTCTGTCAGTGGTGAAGATGATATTTACTGACTCCACGTGCCCAGTAGGAGCTCCAAGACATAGTGAGGTTTCCCCAAGTGGGGCATGAGGCACAAGGCAGGTGACTCTCCTCCTCCTCAGCCCCTGCAGAGCTCAGCCCAGCACATTCACAAGAGCGAGAGCAAAACTCAGTGCATATCATCAACACCACTGCTACAGAGACACATCCGTGTGCTTTCCTAAATGATAAGCAGACACTTGGGTGACAGACCTGTCATTACCTTTTGGGGAAGACAAATAAACTCTCTGTGTCCAGAGAGTCATCCTCATCCAAAGACCTACCAGTTCTTCTGAAGGGCTATAACAGATCTTTGGGTTCAATTCAACCTGTCTGCCTGGTCTTTTTTTCATCACGCTGCCTGACAATTTGCTTGGAAGGGAAGGCAGACAGACAAGACTGTGGTTTCCCAAAGCTCTTTTTTTTTAAGACAGTATCCTCTTTACCACCTCCATTTCCTGGCACATGACTGATGGAAGGCAGGGGCTATGCACTGTAGTCAGTAGTTTGGCAGTCTTGTAATTGAGTCTCTTTGGGAGCCCAGGCTGAACCCCAGCTGGACCCGCTGATTTGTTGCTATTCATTTCATCAACTTATTCTAAAACCTCCTCTTCTGACAGTTCAATCTGAGGCTGTTTCTTGCTCATCTCCAGCTGGAAAAAGCTGTGGCATGGGAGGTCTCCTGAGGCTCCTCTCCAGGAAACACCAGCTCAGAGATCTTGTCTGCCTTCACTCTTATCCTATTGGGTCCTGTCATCTTTAAGTGCTCCCATACCCCCACAGTCATCTCTAGGCCCTACATGTTGGCTGGCAAGTAGCCTCTGCATGATGTAGATGAAAATGGTTTTGTTGTTGGGTTTTATGCCCAAAACATTTATTCTACAAAAATCCATTTTGGCTGCTTTTACTACGGGTTTCCACCTGTTTGCTCTTCTGCTTTCCCTGGTGAGGACACAACCTACACTCCTTAAGGACATCTTTGACAGTCTACCCAGCTGCTTACCTTCTGCTTGTTTTAATTCTCTTCAAAACATTTTCTGATAACTGGAAATACCTTTACTGTAACCAGGTAGTAAGGTGCCTTTTGACATAACCTGAAAGCATTTTACCCTCTAAGCTGTTGCTTCTAGTTCCCTTCTAACAAGCTGCACCTCACCCACTTATCTGCTAAACAGTCTGAGGATGGGCACCACCACTTCCCACTGGCTTTCCTCCTTTGCTCTGCTGTACCTGTAGTCTTTGGCAGGGGGCTGAGGAAGAAGGGAGAAGACTGTTTCTTGTTTACCTACTTTAATCCACCTAGTATGGACTCTGGGGAGTGAAGGATTCTGTTTTTCTGGAGTGGGGATGAAGACTCCTCTCACCCTCTTCTCCACCACCTTGTCTCACTCAGCCAAAGCAAGTGGAGTGACCAAGGCTGTCCTACAGTGCTGTCCTGCTCCTCCACTGCTCCACAACACCATGGCCCAACAATGAATGAGACAACAAACTCCGCTGTGTGTGGAAACCAGCTCCATTGTGAAGTCTGTGGTCACAGCAATTACCTCTTCAGCCTTTAATTTTGACTCCTGTAATGTCCTTCTTTTATGATGCCTGCTCACTAAATATTAATCTTCAAAATACAATGGCTCATCTCTTAATATGCATGTGGCTGGACTCATGCCTGTGTGCTTCCTGTGCATTTCACAATGCAATAAAAAACCCGCTCCCTGCTCTTAATGACTGTGATTTATTGACTTGCCCATCTTTCCTCACTTCAGCTCTCCAAGCTTTATTTATTCCTTTTGTACATCAGTTGAGGGAAATAAACAGCACACACCCCACCTTTGCAAGCAAACAAATGCATGATGGTGATACAACAAAATCATCATTAAGAAAAGTCCTTCCTTGGAGGTATTCACATTCACTACTTTTTTGGCAGCTTGCATAACCAGGCATACTAAACACTGAGTAATTATCCCTGCTTGGGATTTCTCTCTAATGCCATTATCTCTAACAACACTGGCAAAGATTTTGCTTCATGTACAGCCTTCACTGATCATGTAATCACAAATATATTCATACAAGTTGTCTCCTGGATGTTGGAAGAAATGTCTTGGTGCAAATTGCTGAAATTCTAAAAGCTTTCAGCGCAAAATTTCTCAAATCTCGTTCCCTCATTATCTTTTGTGCTTGTCCACAAAGCAAACTATTCCTCTTTTCTTGAAAAGTGCTGTGCTTCCCAGGTTTCTGATCCCAAACTACACTCCCAATTTTTTCCCCTGAGATCCAGAGACTGTCTCTGATTTCACAAGTCCTGCAAAGTCCCTCTAGATTTCTGGGAAGACTTGATTGTTCAAAGAGATCCTTCACTGGGTGATGCGGACATGGTGCAATTCTCTCTGTGCTCAGTTTCTGTCTGGCTATCCCTGCACTTCATGTTTGCTGTTTAGTCTTGTGTGTATGAGAAAGAGAATCAATAAAAGCTGTTAATCTGTGCCCCTAGAATCCCTTTGCTCTCACAATGTAACAGACACTAAAAAATTAAGGGCCAAGATTAAGCAAGTGCCAGGACAACTGACTGAATGGGACTTTCAGCACAGAATGTGTGAGCCAGCTTCAAAATTGGAGGCGGAGGGATCTGTATCCTGAAAAAAGTGGTGTCTGTGAGGGCAAGCAGAGTGAAGTGAGGTGCAAATGCTCGATGCTTCTAGAAAAAATGTCTACAGCCTGGGATGGGCCCTTCAGAGAAATCCTGGGACCCCAATGGCCAAGGATGAAACAGCTATCTATAAAAAAAACCAAAAAGCCCCCAAAAACCTAAAAAACAAACAAACAAAAAACCCCCAAACCAAAACAAACAAAAAAACTCCAGAAAACCCCAAACAAACAAAAAACCCAACCAAACAAAAACCCCCCACACATCTGTATGCAGCACTGATGAAACTAAACTGGGAATAGTGAGTGTATTTCTGACATCCATGTTAACAGAAGTATTTGGAAAAAGTCAGCAAAGATGTAAAGAAGAGCGCTCCACACTAACTGGACAACCAGGGAGCGATTCTCTGGTGGAAGGCTGGGAGTTCAATCTGTCTAGCTCATCAGAAAGAAGACTGAGGAATAATTTGATAGACAGCAGCTTTCTCCACTCTAAGGGAGGAAAAATATTGGGCATATAAGAGCTCTTTTAACCTCATGGACGAAAAGGACAGCAAATATAAAAGACTGGATGGTGAGATCAGACCAGTTTAATCATAAATATGGCACACATTTTTAGCACTAGGGTTGATGGGCAGTGGGAGCAAACTGCCACAGAAAGTTATGGATTTCCTCACCCTTAATTATTTCAATGAATTATTAAAATCTCTCTGAAATATGTGCTTCGGGGAAACATGAACATCCTGTGCTTCATACAGAGATAAAATGTGTTATACCGAGGGGCAGAGGAAGCAAGAAGAAATGAGAGTAACCTTCAGGCCTTGGACACAACCACCATGACTAACTTCCTTCATGCTCTTAGGGGCCCTGACTGCCACTTCAGAGGAGAAATACTTTTTCTGGGTAGCAGTAGTCAGATCTGGGGGCCTGTTTATTTCTTATACAGAGGGGCTCTGATGACTCTGGACTTTGGTGCCTGAAGACCTTTGGCAGCACTGCAGAAAGCAGGAGAGTCTTGGTTTTGTTTGCATCTTGGGTATTTGCAAAAATGACTCTTCAATTAGCCTCCCCTTCTGACATACGTCCAGTCAGCTGTCACTGATTGAATTATTGCCTTCTGGGTTTTATTTCCTTTTTTTCCTACCAAATAATCCATCCTGCATATCTGGTTCTGTAAAACTAGCATTGTTCCATAGGATTTTGCTGGCATTTTCTTGGTTACCCTTTAAAACTCTCCTGACCACCAATATGTGTCAAAACTGGTGTCCACAGGCTGCTGGTTGCTGTTGGATACATTCAATCAACACTAGCTGGGGCACCACATTTCCTGCATGGATTGGTATATTAGCCTATAAAGTTGTTCATACCAAAGTGCATTTCTGCTGCTTAGTTGAAATCCTATCATCTTTACCCTTGCAGGGCTTTTCTTGGCTGAATTTGCAGTTGTTTTTGTCGTTTCCTTGCCAGGCACAACACAAAGGCCTTATTGACTATTCTTGCAGGAGCCAAGGGAAGATACCAAGCAGAGTTTTGCTTACCTGGTAGTCTTCAGCTCATAAAAGACTTAGGCTGATGCCATTTTCAGCACAGTGGGAGCCAGGGCTGCTGAGAGCCTGGGTTAGTCATACCAGTTTTTAATTTTTTATTATTGCACCTACTACAATTCCTCCATTGATAAAAATAGTTCTTTGTACACACACTTCCTATCCTGTTATTTCCAGCTTTAGGCAGTCGGTGTCCACAACCTTGTGAACCAGCAATCATCTCTGGGAACACAATTTTCCTCTTCTGAAAGGCTGAAAAAGCTGAAGCTGCTCCTCTCCATGCAGAGGAGGAACCTGGCAAAAGGTCTGCCAGAGTAGGGGGTACAAGGCAGCAGACAACCCATGGATGCTCTCTGGGCTAAAACCCCTGAGAAGGCATCTCTCTTGCACAGGAAAAGATGCTTTGTTCATTCTGCAAGCTCACCTGGGCATCCTTGCATTGGCTGGGCAGCTGGCATGTGCTCAGGACAACCTCAGTGGCAGAGCTCTGCTGCCTCTCAGATGTTTTCCTGTACAACTTCCTGATCTATACACAAAATCCCCTGGCTGAAACTGGGTGGCATTTCTGAACCAGGCAAACTGCTCTGGCCAGGGTATACACTTCCAGCTGAGCTGGTGAGGATGCAGGTCATAACCATTTACATTGTGCTGGTCCCTCAACACCTGCACAAGGATGGGTACAAATCCTCTCCCACTGAAGGCAGGAGGGAAGAGAGAAGCTTCATGTATGGCACTTGGGGCAATATATGCCATGTCCTGACCATTCCTTGCCATTTGCTTTCTGTAGCTTGGATGTAGCCAAATGAAAACACTGTAACTCGGAGCTGGGAATCGCTGGTGTTAGCTCTGAACACAAGGACAGACACAACAGGTCAGAGAAAGGTCCCCATGACTAATGGCAGAAGAGCAATGTAGGGAAGTGCCTCTCCTTCAGACTCTCAGCTCAGAGGTACACCAACAGCTCAGAGGGTACCTGAGACTCAGCTGCTGCCTTCATATTTAACAGCCTTTGTGGGCACTTCTTCCCATCAATCTACTTCGCAATCTATGTCATTTTGGAGGCAACATTAAAAATTTCTCCTGCTGCAAAAGCTACCACGGACATAATTCTTGCTTTGGAGGCAAACCATTCCACCAAGACTTTAAGCCATGGTATAAATTACAGCAACCTTTGGTCCTTCCAACGCAGCAGGTGGCAGAGGAAGAGGAAATTGAGACTCGTCTCTGACAACCACCTTTATTCCCTTTGCTGAGCCGCCTCCAGCTTTGGCTGACAGTCAAGCTCTGCAGCACAAAAATTCTGAGACCTTGTACGAGTAGTTCACGTGAGCAGCTCTTCCTCCAGAAAAAGCCCCTTGTAAGCCAGGGAGCTGGCCCACAAACAAGTTTTCTTTTCATCAGAAAAGGTTGCAGGTTCAGGCTCTAATTTGTTTGATAATTTTTTTATTGTGCTGGCCAACATGCTAAAAAGAGATTTAGTCCTAAAAAGGACAATGTCAGCATCTATTCCCTGTGCAAACAGATGAGAAAAAAAATATCTGTAAACAGCAAAAGTAAGACAGAAAGCACAAAGAGCAGCATACTAAATTACCCCTGCCATGTGGGTCACTTTGGAGCATGTTTTTATTTTATTAAACAGCTCCTGCACAAAGTGTGTTTTGCTCGACTAGGGCATCATACATTGAATATTAAAATGATGCTGAAGCTCGTAAGTGCCGGGGGCAGGGGGAGAATGGATACATCCCTTTTATTCCTGGAGTTATTGTTTTACAAATAAAAGGTGCTGATGACACTGTGTGTGCAACACAGATAGGGCATAAAAAAATCACTGCAGTGGCTTGATAGGGATGATCTGTAGCTGAAAACCCAGTAATGCAGACAGTAGGTGAGGCAAATGTGCTGAAATGTCAGGATGTGGAATGCCAGGAGAACAATCCTTAAAATAGTTGCACCAAAAATAGCCTCTGTGGACAATAGGAGGGGGGTTCGCCTTCATTTATTTCTATTACAGCTTCTTGACACACCATCCCTTGAGCACTCCTGGTCCCAGACAGAGCAGGAGCAACCCTTTTGTCCCACGTATATGTGCCACTGCTGCAGTTCCCACAGGCATGGGAGCACCCACCAAAAAGCCAGGGGAGGAGACAGTCACCTCGTGTGGCTGGCAAACACACCGGCTAAAACTACACCTCCCCAGAAGGTTTAGAGCAGCTCTCTGCAAATAGCAGCAAATCCCCTGACAGGGCCCAGAGGAAAAAAATTGAATGGTGCCTCGTGAGCTGGCAGGGTCTGCACAAGAGCGGGGGACAAGCAGTGATGGTGCAGTTCTGGTGGGGAAGCAGACTCCTACCCTCCATCATGCTGAGCACACTCCTATCCAGTAACCTGAAAAAATCGCCTCTTCCCAATATATCTTCCCTGCAAAGCTGGGCCAGCCATCAGGAACTGCAGGCAGTGCCCACACAGTCATCATTTTTCTGGGCAAGAACTTAGATGGTTCTGGAAGAAACACCATCCCTCAAGGCTAAATCAGCACACAGCATCAGGCTGACTCCAGAGCTGCTGAACAGTACCAGTGTGACCTTAGTGAGGCTTAAAGGGAAGGACCTTTGGTTTCTTCAGGTAAAAAAGTAGAAAAACCAGGTGTCTAGGCAAGAACCAAGTCACCACGTGCCTGAGAATGATGGTTTGAGGACTAGTTATGCCAGTTTTGGCTCTCAGTAAGAGGCCGGACCCCAGGCAGGGAGGAGAAACCTCCAAGGAAAACAAAAACATACGAGAAACTCAGATTTTGGCATGCAGTGAAGTGCAGCTACGTCAGCAAAATTTGTTTTCCAATACACGCAGTGAACATAGGTGGGAATTCAGTGCTGAATTTGCAGCCAGCAGCTTACAATTCAGTGTGATGACTCAGGACTTTCAGTTGCTCTGCAGGCAAAGGCTGCTCAGAACTTACTCAGACAGAATTTCCATTTTCCGTGGAGGAGGCCATGTCTCGTTCTCCTAGTTCTTTTCCTGATAAAGCTAATATTGCCAACTCACAGCATTTCAGAGATTTTGTATGCAGTCATCATAGCCCTGAAGAGTGGTAACCATTGTTTGTTGCCTTTATAGTCACTGCTCTGTTCTTAGAAGTGATGTTGTCACACTTTTTTTTTTGAAACCTATTATCTGATGCTGTATCTGCCAGACCTCCCTGGGATCAGAGGGTGAAACAGTCATTCATTCCATCATTCCTCTCCCTCGAGATGAGATGTTAGAGGTGACTCTTACTCCTGGTTTTGGTTTTGTAACAGGGTCGTGGTGTATTTCTATGTATTCCCTGTGCAGCACCACCCTGTGCAAGTCCAAAGGGTCCAACCTCTCCTTGAAGCAGAGGGCTCCCAACATCTCCAGTGCTTTGCCTGCCTCCAGGTGACAGCAAAGACGAGAGTAAGATTTATTCCTAGGTCAGGGGTTATTAGGTAACACGGGGTTTGGAATAAATGAAACATAAACAATTCAGGTGTTGGTAAGTATGACATAGAAGTAAATCTGAGTGAAGCTTTGACTTTCTAGAGTTGAGTGAACACAGACATTGAAGCACTTGGGAAGGTATAGGAAGAAGGCAGACTGTAGCCTTTGGAAGCATAAATCATAGACTGTATCTATCTTCTCCAGTCATTAGGAAAAAAGAATGAATGACAGAAAAAGAGAAAGGAGAGGAGGTCAACAGAGAAGGGTAAAAGGTTAATTTCCTGATTGCTGGGATATGAAACGTAATGGCCCCAGATGCCTGTGAATTTCCTTTCAAAAGAGGCATCATCATTTAATGCTCTCTTTTATTGCCCCTTTCACATCAACTTCCTCGTATTCCAAAACAGTCTTTTCTTCTGCTATCAAGCATTACATTTCACATACTGTGGACCCTGATGGTTTTGACATGCTAGGTAAGGGCAGTAAATCTCCTAGAAACATAACCTACTCCTGCTGAAGGTAATGGGAACTCTGCCACTGGTGGCTGTGGCAATGCGGAAGGTCCACTTCTGATGACTAATGGCATTAGTCACATTTTTACTGGAACCCCTTGTTTATGAACAATTCCAAAGCATTTGTTCAGAGAACTCAATTTAAATGCGAACATCGCAGCTTGTATTCCATTTTATGATGTCATGAGCTCCTGAACTCCGGTTTATGTCACCTGTAGTCTGCAGGCTGCCCACTGCTCTCATTTTAAGTGGAGGATTTGCATTTTGGAGGGCAGGTGGCATACAAAGGACTCTTTTCTTACAAACATTGTATGTGAAACTGTACAGGAAGGCACAAGAAGCAGTCTATGTGACGGTGGCAGTTGTGATCCCTCCCTGGTAATTTTCTACTGTTAAATGAATGGGCAGATCCATTGGAAATTATGAGCATTGACCCCTTAGATTCAGTCAATTCAACTCAGACAACCTACAGGAATAATAAATTAATTTTTTTTGTAGGCCAGCTGCTATGGCCCAGCTCCATAATTCCCTGATGGAGGACTAAGGACACGACAAGGGATGTCCCCTGGGCCACTCTGCAGCTTTGTAGCCATATGTAGAAGTCTCTCCTAGGATTTCCTAGGTCCTGTCCCATAGAGGGTTCCCGGACCCACATGTGCTGCAAGAGGCTCCAAAAAGAGTCCTTTCTGGAGTAGAGGGAGGGAAGCAGAGGGCTGTCTCTTCCCCAGGCCCCATGGGAAACCAGCAAGCCTCTGAAGGTCTGAGCTGCAGTCTGCTGCTTTTAGCACTGCTATTACTCAAAGCATGTGGCCCTATGTGGGTACTAGATGGGCAAGTAATTTTTGCTATGCCTTGATCTCTCAGCTAAGTTCAGGGCCCCATTTTGTGTATGATCATTTTGTGGTCACTGGTGTCTAGGTCCTAAATAGACATAGCAGAGCAAGGCAATGTTATCTCTCTATTGCAGGGAAAAGGGCTGGCAGCTGACAGGAGAGCAAGGCAATGGTACCCACAGCTCAGGGCAAGAATAAAACCAAATCTACAAAGTGTGCCCCCAACACAACCACAAGCTCACCCTTTGTCTTTGTAAGGCTTTTCAAGTCAAGATCTACTGCTCAGAGACAAGTCACAGGACTGTAATGGGTAAATGGGGTTTGCCAGCTTCTGACAGGGGTAATACAGCACTTACCCTGTTCTCATGTACTGCAAATAAATCAGGGTTCACCTGCTGCTTTTTGGAGAGGAGCTTGAAGGGTCTGGGTAATCAGAAGGCAGCTCTGAACACGTTGTGACGGTTGCCTGATGGCTGAACTACCACACCTGCCTGCCCCCAAAAGCATGTTAAATGCTGACGTAGAGATCCAGTGCCTGCAACTTACTTTAGTAACCTCCAACTGCGCCAAAACAGTATTTTCACTTCAGCAGAGAGCTGGGATCTACGTAAAAAGGCCACTAAATGGAGTTATGTGGTATTGACATTTCTCAGAACATCAGACACGGATATTGCCATTTTTTGAGACGTGGGATGTAAGATGAATAGATTTCATACCACGACTTCCAAGCCTCCATACTGGGACTTCTGATCAACTGCCCTATTCACCATAGTTATGGAAGTTATTTATGTTAAATAGATTAAAGGCTGAGCAACTTAGATTTTCTCTGAGTGATTTGTTGTTTCAGCTTCTTTTATGTTAACATCTGTTTGCATGAGTGCGGAAATACCATACTTGCCTTCCCTTGAGATAAAAATTTGCTTGTGGACTCAAGTTTATCTATTTCTTGTTAGAGTAGCAATGTCTTCTGGGTGGGGCCAAACAGGCTGGTTCCTGGTGACCATTACTCAACAAAGCACTTAATTCTTTACACATCTGGTGAGAAAAGTCTATGGCAGAAGCAGTGAGAACGATTCCATCATCTCCCACAAAAATAATTTTAACAGTTTTAAGCCCAACTCTTTTCCCACTTAAGTCACCAGCCTAATTCCTAGAAATGTACCTTAAAAGCAATTTTATGTACTGTAAGTTGCAAGACTAAAAAGTAATCAACTCCTTCTGCTATTTGCAGCTTTGCTATTCATTGGCATTAGAGGCAGACTCTTCGGAAACACTTCATAGCACTGTTTAAAGACTTCCAATTTTCTGTTTTATGTAATGTAACCTAATGTACTCAAAAGTAACACTGAAAGTATTCTTCTACTGTAAGTATAATGGGATGATTACATTACTACGGAAATTTGGGAAATTTATACAAATATGATGACAAATTCTCTCTTTGACTCAGGCTGCTTGTGCATGTTTTCCCCCTCTGTCTCTCTGTCCACCCTGCCTCTTGATCTGTGCTGGTGATGTATTAGTAGATTCTTACTTTGAAACAATTACCAGAACTTCTGTAGTCCCTCCTGTAAGAGTCTCTTAGGCAAGGAGGCAGAAGCTAGAGGTGTATCATACTCAAGCAAGGACACGGCCCTTGTTCTTCAGTGCCTTTGCTGGGCCCTGGAGCCCTGTGTCCCCACCACGGGCAAATGTTTAATTCTACTGGCTGTGCAGCCTGGATGGGAACATTTGAGCATGGGATGGGGCACAGATGTGGCAAAGGGGTGTTTCAGGTGAAGGTGAGCCAGAGGCTTTACCTGAGTACTGCTAGGAGCAGAAGAGAGTTTTTTATATTATACCCCTCTTGTAACCTGTTCCTCCCGAGCTTTGCTGCTTCTTAGTAGTGCTAAGAGTTTAGAGCATCTGTGCACCAGAAAGCTTTCCTAAATCAATAGTCTCCTGCAGCTACATAAATAGCTAACTGGAGCAAAGATGTTTATTTTTGAAGTGGGAGATGTTGCTCCTGCGACAATGTTTTATTATAATGATTTTGATCCTCAACCTGCAATCTTTACACCAAGACAAGGCTCCCCTTGATTTCTGTGCAAGCTTTGTCTGACTAAGGATTTCAGAATTAGCTCTTTGCTTTTATTTTTATTGAAAAACAAGCCCGCACTTGACAAGGAAAAAACAGTAAGTGGATCATGTCAGGGAGACAAGTCCCTATGAGAAATTTCTAGCAGGAAAAACACAGCTTTATGATTACATGGCAGTAAGCTGCAAGGTTAAAGCTTCAAGAGTTTTCTGGGAGAAAAAGATGGTAATGCACTAATGAGAAGGGTACCTATTCCATCAGAGAAAAAAGGTGCAACAGAGCATACATCTCTGCTTCCTCTCTGTCAGAGACTACACAAATGAGTAAAGGTTGCAGCAATGAAATGAATAATAATAACACATAAACATTAGGAAAATATTTCCACAAAATTTTAAAACATCCATGGAAAAAGATACATTTTGATCTAAGGATTTGATCTGAAGAATACACATCAGTCTAGACATATTTTATATCTAGACCACCAAAAGGGCCCTGATCTCAAGGACGATATAAGACTACACAGGAGTGGCAGCTCTGCACCAGTGCACTTCCCTTCCTTCATGAGAACTACCTAAAATCGTGCCATTTGCAGGGAGGAGCCACATGGCAATCAAACCCTGCAAAGATGGGGAGGGCACGAAGCTCTACAGTTAAGAGTAATTGCAGAGACAAGGAAACGGCAGCAGAGGAACTGGGATGTGCCTGCCCAGGGTGGGGTGTGCCTGCCCACCGGCCCTGCTGTGCAGTGCAGACAGGCTAAAGGAACCAGGGGAGCAGGGCGGGTACGGGTCTGGGAGACTGGGAAAGGGCAAATGCAGAGCTGGGGCTTCACTTGGGGCTTGTCCCCTGCCCCCAGCATCAGTGGACCAAAAAAAACTGAGGACAAAATGTCAGCAGGGTAGGGGTATCTACTGCTTGGTCTGGCAAACAGGAGCAAACAGGGTGTTTGGTCAGGTTTGGTTAGGTTTAGTGTTTGGGGATTTTTGGAGGGGGGAGTGCAGTTTGGGAGTCATGGGGTATTTTCTGCTTTAAAGACAAAATCTCCCCTGGAAGCAGAGGGTTGTGAATGTGTTGCTCAGCCCGCAGCTGCTTGCTGAGCCCTAGTATGCGCTTCAGTGCCCTGCTGATGCAGGTGGGTGCTCCCAGAAGTTCATCTCAGTTCTCGTTTGTCCAAAAGTCTCGTTTGACACAAAATCGAGATGCAGGCAAAGACACAGCAAGGAGGAATGTGGGGCTGTATTCTCCAGGGGGGTGGGGGTGGTGAGCATTAAAGAGCAAGCAGCCCCGTCGCCCAGAAGAGGGGTCAGGAGCCTGGATTAAGTAACTCAGCGCTCCCAGGCACCGGATTTCAGAGGTGGGGAAGCAGTGGGAGTCACGTGTCAGCCAAGCCTGCTGCTTTTCCAGCACTCCGCGTGGGCAGCAGACAGGAGACAAGGACCCTGGCAGGGCGGGTGTTCCCCCGCAGGAGGCTGCACCAAACACTCCTCTTCAGAAGCGGAGGTTCACCCGCATCATCACACTGTAAACGCGAGCTGTCAGCTCACCCTTACTGCAGGCTGACAGTCCCTTTCAATGAGAACGTGCAGCCCTCTCGATCGTGCTTTTTCAGCAGAGAAAACCCCGGGGTCAGTGTGTTCAATGAAACTCATCCCACCATAGGCGTGGACCGCAGGCACTGTCCCCAGGCCAGCAGAGCGCGCGGTGCGGGGACACCGGCGGCTCCTCCCGCCGTGCCCCCCCGCACAACAACCCTCTGCCCACTTCGGAACGGCCTGGGCACGCTGCTTTCCGTTCCCCCCGCTCGCCCGAGCCGCGGCTACCTTCGCCACCGGGGACTTCACTGCGGCGGCGCTACCCAGCGATCGGTACCGACCCCCGGGGGGAGGCAGGGCAGGGCAGAGCCCCCGCGGGAGCGGCACCTCCGACGGTGCGGGCCGGCCGACGCCGCGCGGGGTCCGTCGCCGGCCGGGCGCGCCGCGGGATGGACGGGGGTGGGGAAGGGGTGTCAGGGGCCCGCCGCTCCGGGACGGAGCCGCTCCCGATCCTCCCCCGGCCCCTTCCCGCGGCATTCCAGAGCCCCGCACGTCCCGCCCGCGGTGTGGCGTGGCGCGGCGTGGCGCGGTGCTCCCCCCGCCGCCCCCCGCGGCCGCCGCCCGGCGGGTCCCGCCCGGCTCCGCAGTGTCGGGGGCTGCCCCGTCACCTGATCGTCGCCGTCGCCGCGCGCGCGCGCTCACCGCACCGCCCCCCCCGCACCGACCGTCCCCCCCTCCCCGCGAACGGGGGCGGGGGTGCCTGGTATATACGGCCCCGCCGCCCCCGCCCCTGCCTGCCTCCTGCAGTACGGGAGGCTGCGAGCCGCCGCCGCCGCCGCGCCGGGCCGGGCCCGGCCCCGGCAGGTGGGCGAGCCGTGCCGAGCCGGGGTGCTGCGGGGTGAGTGCGCGGGCGGCGGGCGCGGGGCTCCGGCCCCCCCATCACATCCCCTCCCCTCCCCGTGGGGGGCGGGGGAGCGGCGCCGCCGCCGCCGTGGGAAGGTGCCGGGGGCCGGCGGCCGCGGGGGGCTCGCCCCGGTCGTACCTGTTGCGGGGATGGGGGGGGCCGGGGGCGTGGGCGGCGGCGGCGGGGATGCGGACTTCGGGGGGGGCGGCGGTGCAGCCCCGCGGCTCCGCCGCGCCCGTGGGTGCAGCCCCGCGGACCCCCAGCCGGCCGGCCGGAATGCGGAGCGGAGCGTCTCGTCCTGCCCGCCCCGGGGTCGCGGTGCCGGTGGGGGCGGATGCTCGGCAGGGGCCGGGCACCTTGCACTACGGCAGCCCGGGGGCGCAGCCCCGGCTCGCCCCGGGCGCTTCCCGGAAAGTTTCTAGAACTCCGTAAGATGGGATGTGGCATTAACAAAATCCCGACCCGGGGACCGGGCTGCCGCGCCGCCGCCGCCCGGTGAGGATGCTCCCGTGGGGGGCTCGCCTTGGCGACCTGCCCTTCCCGCACCGCTGCGCGGGCTGGCGCGGAGGAGCCGCCAGTGGCCCGCCCTCGGCCAGCTGCGGGGCGGTGCGGGGGGATGCAGAGCCTGCTGCGGGCACGGGGCTGTACGGCTCCCTAGTCCCTAGCAGGACTTGTGTCCCTAAGAGAGAGCAGCTGCGGGGAAAGGATACCGCTGTACCTCGGTTATCGGGGTGCGTGTTTCTGGTCTCAGTTGGGTTTTGTGGGTTTTTTTAGTTAAAATCCCTCCAAACTTAGCGGGCATCACATTCTAGCCACTACCTACCCCACGAGGAGTAAGCAAAAGCACAATTAATTACTTTAAGGTTTCGCTGGGGAATACAGTGTATGAAAAGCCCTCTTCCGATTGCTGGTGTGTGGGGAAGAGCAGCCGCTCTCCAGGAGCGCGCTTTTGTCAGGCAGATTTTGGGATGCAGGCACTGGGCTGGCATGCGCAGGAAGGTTCCAGAACAGTGGTGTTCCCCGGGCAAGGGAGCGCCCCAGAGCACCCACCTCTTCCTAGGGACTGCGCGAGGGGAACGAGCAATCAGGTTCCGCACCGACACAGCACATCTCGCTGTCACCCGGGCCGGGGGATGCCAAGGTAAAGCTTGAGCGCTGTTGTTTGGGACGAGGGGAGCTCGGCTGCCCTCGTGCAGTCGTGGTTTGGTGACCAGGCTGTAGCTCGGTGCAGTCATTAGCAGGGAGCCACCAGGAAACGCCTTTGCTCTGCTGCTTCTCCTGAAGTGGTTTTGAGAAATCCAGGTTGCCACAACCTGAAAGAAGTCTAAAAGGGCCATAGTGGGTGATTCTCCGTTTTCGCAGTAATGGTTTTTAGCAAGCTCTCTCCCTCTGCAGTAGGGCACTAGCTCTCCTGGTAGCATATGCTGCAGGATGGTTTCTTTTTTCGCTTTTTAGCAAACTAGACCAATTACACGAAATCAGCTGAGAGGGGTGACCTACTTGGAGGGAGAAGAGGGAAGAAAGTATTAGAGAAGGAGACCTTGATTTCTAACATCACTTTGCATGTCCTACCGTTTGTCCTAACCAAGCAGGGTCGTTACCACTGAAGGTGTGAACTGCATGGCTCAAGGGCTTCCTTCCCCCCTCCCACCCTTTCTGCTTCAGCAGGAAAGAAATAGTTACTCATGAAGGGGCATTTCAGGTGTTTCTTGAACATTTTTGCATTACAGCTGTAGCATCAAGAGGTTAAAATACCTAGAACGTTTCTCCTTATCCTGTCTCTCACACACCACGTCTAAAATTAGAACATCATTAGCAAAATTGTAAGTGGCTCTGGGGAAGCAGGGGATATTTTACGTTTTAAAGCCACAAAGCCATCAAATAACATCTTCCCAAATACCTGGGTCTTGCAGGTCTTCAACATGGCTGGCACTGACACAGCTACCTTCCTGCATGCGGCTCAGTGCAACGTGTAAGTACAAGAGATCTTTCTATGAATTTTGTGTGTGTGTGTTTGTGTATTTTGGTAGGTTAATGTCTTCTTCCCTTTGCTTTAAATAAGTGGGTTGATTGCGACAAACGGGGAACGTAGCATATTGCAGATGTTTTTGGTTCTGGGGCATCATGGGTAATATCTGAAAGGCTCTGCTTTTCATACAAAAAAAAAAATAGTAACTAGGAAAGAATTTACCTGTTTCCAGTGCTTGCATTATCAGTACCTATCCCCTGTTAAAGAATGAGATGCATTTCAAGTAAATTTTGGCAATGTTATGGCCTTGCTTGAGCCATTAAAATGTTGGAAGGTAGGTACCCCAAGGATTCCATTAATACCACTCAACAGTCAAGGAACAGATGAAAACTGCAAAGCAAAAGTAAGGTATGGTAACAAATTCGACTTACTTAATGTGGAAATAGTCTTTTTAATGTAATAAGAATTAAAACTGTCTTACCCGCATGAAACATTGAGGTATTAAATGCACGTTCAGAAGGGAAGAGTTGGTCGCATTTCACCACAGGTTAAGTAATTGTGGGTTAATAGGACTCTGTCAAATACATGCTGGGAAATATTAGTTCAGGAAGTAAGGTTTCTTCACAATATGCCTGCATTTTACCTTGAAAAGAAGTCCACAATTCTGAAAACTCTTGCTACTGCATGTACACATGATGGCTGTCTGGATATGTAAGAGGGGTTTTTAAAAGGTGCTGTGGAGGGGAGAAATAATGGGTGCTCACAAGATCAGTTTTAAAAATGGAAGGGAAGAATTGGGCCTCCTCATGAAAACTGTGTCCTACCTGATTATTTTCACTTTAATCCATCAAGCTAAGAGATGTTCAATTTTGAATTGTATTAGCATCATATTGTTGTTGGCCAGTGTTAGTCAGGCTCGCGTTTTAAAAGATAGATGAGGGGTTTAGTTAAACTGAGTGTACATAGAGAGACCTGGGAGAACGTTCTATTACTTTAAATTGTTTTGAAAATAGAAAATGTTTTCTGTACTCTAGCAGTGTCTTCAGTATGCTCTCACAGTGTGTACTTGGTATTTCATGATAAGGTATGGCTGCCTCAAATCACATAAATAGGGCTTAAGTAAATGTGACATTCTTTCATGATAAACTTGTCGTTTACTGTTCTTATAAATGGTTATATTCATGTGTTTATTGAAAATCTCATAACCTGGATTTCATAAATAACAAGTTTTTAACATTCTTTTCACCTACTGTGCATCTGCGTAGTGTCAATATATATGCATGGTGCAAGGAGAGAAAAGAGTACAATTTACTTCAGCTTATTTTACCCATTACATTTGATATGTCATATGCAGATAGAGTGAGGTTGATGCAGGATGCGTGCATGGAAAAATCCTCGTTCTCGAAATATATTTAGAATAAGAAATTGACCAATATAGGCTTGCCTGGTTTTGGGGAGGAGTGGGTGCTTTGAAGAAGGGTTGAGTTTTTTCCTTCTGGTAATTAATTTTTAAAGAAGTGGTTTCCTAGTTTAAGGAACCAGCAAGGGAGGGAGAGATGCAAGCCATTATTACAAGAAAAGGTCAGTACTATCCTGTTCCTTCATTGTTTCATTCATGGGTTTGTTTTTTTTCTCCTCGCGTCTGACCTGCTAAAAGATTATTTAAGAGGGGAGGGAAAGAACAGAGTGTGTTTATAAGGTAGACACATGTATCAGAGGGAATGCTTAATTAGGAAATTGTGATACAGCCCTACAGCCTAATGGAGTGAGAAGATGACAATTCTCAGCCAGCTGGGTGGGGCACAATGCAGTGCTAACTGTAAGCCTTTTGTCTAATAAAAATGCCTGAAACAAAGTGGTTGACTGGCATTCAGCATCCCACTTGACCTTTTTAATGCCAGGAAAACAAAGTTAATGAATGTATCTTTCAGTCGCCAGCCGGTATATCGGGATTTTTGTGCATTACTGTAGAGCCACGACTCTTGCAGCTTTGGTTCTTATCGCAGCATGGCTATTCAGAGTTTGAAAGATGATTTGTGAAATTGTGCCTGTTGAAATTATTAAAGCCTCAAGCGAAAGAAAAGCCCTGTATACAGCTGCTAAACTACTTTGCCTGACTGGTTTTGAGGTTTCTTTTCTTCTCAGTGCAATGAATTAACTTCACCGGAGTTTCACAGGGTAGCTGGAAAATACAAATCTTCCTGTTCATAAGCTGTGCTTTAAGTCTCCTGTATTACTGAATAGTTGGAATTACTAGATAATTACAGCAAACCCAGTGCATTATGTAAGTTAAATGTAGACATTGTTTAAAACTTTATTTTAATGAGGTAAGGCATTCCTAAATGCTCTTGCTAGAAAAATGATTTTGAGCTTGTTTTTTTTTTTTAAATGCTGAAAATACTGCATGACTATTAAAGAGTTTGTAGCATTTAGTAGGCAGGATACTGGCAGGACGCTGTTGGTTTTTAATGCTCTAGAATGTAAAATCAAGTCTAATAGTCCCAGATATGTGTAAGCAGCTATTTATGTGTTGCTAAATTTGAAACACTATAAATCGTATAGCTCGTGCAAGACTCTGGTAAGCCTGCATCTATTGAAAATGGTGCACAAGAGTCTGTTCTGATGCAGATCATCAGCGTGAAGGGAATTTTATATGGTTGTGAGATACCTTGGAAACAGAACTAATATTTGTGCTGGTTTGTTAGTACATTAAATGCTTAATTACTTCCTTTGAACACGATTGAGGAGGTTGATTTACAAATTAATACTTGTTTTTAATGCTAGGTGACAGTATCGCCACTGAAATGCAGAATTCTCCGTGGTTTACACTTTCTGTAGAGACAAACAATTTAATTTGCATGTATCAAAAAGAAAATGGTGGCTTCTCATCTCTCGGTGAAGACTGAATAGAAAACTGATGTGGTGATGTCTTAACACTGGGGCACTGTTTCGCAGAGAATAATGTATGCGCTGAACTGTCATCATAAAATTAGACAAACTTTTTAATCAGCAGTGAACGATTTAAGATGCAGTTCCTTTCTGCTGCACTTAATGTCTGAATGTTATAACGGGTGTCTGCCTTAATAGACACGCTCAGACTCATGTATTGTGTTATAGATAAAACGGGGAATAGGCTAGAGAGGGGAACTGTAAATGCTATCCAAGAACTGATTTTTCTTAGGCTTGCTGTAGGATATTCAATAAGATGAAAAAGTATAAATGGTAAATGGTACATATTTATCATCTGAGCATTATTGATCTAGATGAAAAGAAAACAAGTGAAAATCAGCATTTTAAACAGAACTTAAAAATGAATCTCTAAGACTTTGAAACCTGTAATCAATGTAAATTGGAGGGGAGGAGAAGGAAGGGATTGGGGGAACAGTTGCAGGCATTGAGCACATGTTCTACTTCTTCAGCTTTGTCTAAGGAAATAGGTATCGTAATGAAGAAGATAAAGCAACCACCTAAATCTACTGGATTTCAAATCAACTGGTAGCACTTCTGAATTTTGCGGGGTATTGGTGCAAATCAGCGTGTCGTGTCTGTGCTTTGTTGGAGCAGCAGACCTATTTGCAAAGCTGTTTGTCACACTGTTGTTTTTATTATAATAAGGCTTATATGGAAATACTCCTGCAATGCATCTAAAGAAAAGACAAATGGCAGCATTTATAGGAGGTGGCAGATTATACCACAGCGTGCTTGTAGGGAGGAGAGGGTTGGTGTCCTTCATCCCAGCCCCCTTACTAAAGAGGGATTGACATTACTTTGTTTAATTATGAGGCACGTTGCACTGGACTAATGTAAAGATTAACACAATGGGGCCCTTAACCTGGTTAAGGAGTCAGGGTCCTGCCCCAAGGTAAATAATGAATACAAGTTTGTTTGCCCAGTGGGTCTTGCTGGGTGGACAAATAGCTGGGAGTCTGATCTTTTTTTCTTTTTAGCTGTTTGTCTAGCATTTAAATCAATTAAAATTAGGAGAGTTTTGGAAGAAGTTTGGCCTTTCTAAACAAACCAGGAGACTTGGATTTTGTTGTTTTATTCCCACTGAAGGGTCTGATCCCATTTTAATATTTTTGAACTTTAAAAGCAAACCCATCAATTTCAAGATAAAGGAAAATAAATGGTGACCGCTTTAGCTGATATAAAGCCACAGCTGCTCTTGTGGACTCGAGCTGTTCATCCTCTGTGATTGTGGCCCTCCGTAATGCAGCAATATGCTGTTAATTCTTGCAAATTTGGAATTTCATTTTTCTTGTTGCATAAAAAGGACAAATCTGAGCAAGGAAGGTAGAGATGAGGAAAAATGTGGGTTTTCCCTTTGTGAGAGACTGCTTTCCTTGCTGAATAGATTAAATTTCTTACTTCCTTCAGGACTTACACTGAAGAGTGTAAGTCCTGAAGGAAGATGCAGGCTTTATGTGCAGGAAGTTGCAAAGCTGGACTCAAGTTCCTTGGTGTCCTGATGGGCCACACTTCCCCCTGTGGACCTCACCTGGGGATGGATAGCTTTGGCTGAGTTTTTGGCTGTTCTGCTAAAAACCTATGTTAGCTTTGGAGGCTGACAGATAAGAAATTGTTAATTTTAAAAACTTACCAAAGTGTGATCCTAAATCAGAATGTTTCTAATCTAAAACAGATCTAATCTAGATTTAGACTACAACTGGGGGGAAAAAAGGTTGTAAATTATCATTTTCATTAACTATCAAAGCAAGAATGCCGCAGACAGTTTTGGAGCACACCGCAGGAAAATGGCTGCCTTCGTTTTTCTTGGCTGGGCTTACAGCAGTGAGCTCTGCCTCAAGTCACTGCTGCTGGCTTGTGGTCCCATTAGCTCAGCTGAGGTGCACCTTGCACTCCTGGCATCCTCTATTAGCACAGGCTCCGTGTTCTCACTCACATTGCCAGCAGGCTATGGACTTTCATCCTGAGCAGCTTGACTCATCGAGACCTCTTAAAACAAATATTAGCAAGGCAGAGACCAAAAGCACTGCCGGGGGAATGGTGTTATTGACTGCAATTGAGCTGAGGCGTTCCCCGCTGGTGGCCACATCGTGGCTGTGCATCCCCTTCCCTTGGCACAGCGTCCTCCCGAGAGAGGAGGGTCTGCAAAAGGCACCAGAAAAGAGTCTCTTACCACCTGCTTTCCAACTCGGAGTTAGCCAGCTTATCAGAACAGCGTTAGTCTAGCCTAAAGAAAGAAAAATCTAGCACTCAGTGACTGATGCCACACATCACACAGTTGCTCAAAGGCGTTCATCAGCCTCGCTGTGCCAGAGCAGGTACCAGTGCTTCAGCACTAGCTCTGCTTGCAAGTCACCATTAAGGGCTTGCAGTTCATTGGAAGCCAGTGGAAACACTTTTGGCATGCTGTGATAGGTATGGTATTGGTGAAGGTGCTAGTGGCTGTACCTTTATGTCTCTGCTCTTGGCTGATGTGCAGGTCCAAGGGAGCCAAGGAAAGACCAGACAGAAGACTGGACAAAACCCCACACTCCTAGTGTGAGTTATGCCCTGCTTTTCCCCCACCCCCAGTCTGGTATGTTACTGGTTCTGAGAGCCATTGAGGATGGGCACAGCCTGAGGAGCTTGGAGCTGGTACTGGCAAGGAAAACTTGCTCCCAAAGGGGAGGATGGTGTGGCAGCTAAATTCAGAAGAAGTACAACCTCTTCAGGTCTTCCAGTGGGTCTCCACTGAGACTGTAAAATTTTTTTCTTTTCCTTCAATGCTTCTTCTTTAAAAGTTAGAGGCACTGTCTGGTGTCTGATTCTAGGATTGAAGGCTGGATGTGCAGGGACTTAAGACGGCTCAATCTGTCACAGATGCCAAGCCTGACCTTGGACACATAGATAAGCTTCCCTCTAGCATTGCTTTTTCAGCAAAGACTTGGATGAGGTGGTAGAAATGATGTTTATTGACTTCTTCCAAGCATGCTGTGAGGTCTAATATTTGTAAAGATGTTTGTGATTCTTTGGGAAGAAGAGCAGTCTGCTTCTGGCTGGCACTCCTCTTTCCCAACCCACTTTGTTTAGGAGTGAAGTGAGAAGCATGGCTTGAATCTCCACTCCTCAAAACCTAGTCACCAGGGCTCCTTTAGCAAACAGGGACAGATTTCCTGGATAAAGGGTTTGATCCCCAGAGTGCTTGAATGCATTATCCAGCTGGCTGTCAATATCACAGCTGCTGAAATGAGGAGTGTACAGGGTTGTATGCAGCCTTCTTTTGGATAACAGAAGATGCTTTTTTCCTTGTTTTGTGTTTTAAGTGAAAACAAAGTCTACTGGAAAGAGAAGGCTCGGAAGCACAGTGTGCTCTGTAGCCTGCAAAGGGGGCTTTGACACTGCTTGGAGCCCGGCAGTCGCAGCAAGGATGGGATTTACTGCTGTGAGTGATGTGCCCTCTTTCCTCTGTGGTGTTCTCAGTGGAAGGCTCCACATCTGCCTGTGACTTTTGCCTCTGGACAGCAGCACTTGCTGGATTATGGAGGCTGTCATTTATCATCACTGTCTCTGACTGTAAAAGACAGTCCAGCACTCCTGACAAAGTGATGGGAGGACTGGGTATGGTCGAGAAACAGCTTGCAGGCTTTTTTAACTAGGAAAGTGATTTCAGAGGAACTGAAGGCGGTTGGGAGAGAGGTAAAGACTCCCAAAGACCTACAGCAACAACTCTACAACCTTGCACAGAGGGTTGAAATTTGTGTGAGGAATGGAAAGTGGAAAAAATAAGTGTGCCTGGCCACAAGTGGAGATAGGGATTATTTAAGAAAATAAAGAGCGTAAGGGGTTGTATTCAGAAAGGTCAGAAGGATTAAGATTCCTTCCAGGGAAAGCCGGTGGGAGGTGAGTTCTCTGGGAGGGAAGATGCATCATATATCAGAAAAGGGAAGTGGTGGATCACCCAGGTGCTGCAGGGGACTCATCAGGGCTTGTGAGTTTTCAGCCACATAAAAGTGATGGTGTAAAACCCATTTGCCTAAGTCTTGAGCACGGCTGATCAGTTTAAAAGATAATCCAACAGTGTTAGGAAAACAAGTTGAAGGTTCCACAAAAATTCAGCAGACACTTCCATCTGAGTGCAAATGGGCACCTAGCAGGGTGCAGTGTGCTGCACAGATGAGTGCACCGGGAAAGTTCTGCTGGTGTCTGGTAGCTGTACTGCCCCAGAGATACAGGCAGGACCTCTGGTCACTGCCACCACGTGGGGGGAGAGAAGCTGCTGATTTTGTGCCATTGTGTGTCCACTGCGTGTTAAATCCTGGTGAGGCTCAACTGAACACTGTGGCAACGCACAGTGGAGCAAGCCTGTGGAGTTGGGGTGAGAATCCCTCCTCCCATACTCCCATACTATGACGTCTTCACCAGCAAGGTGCCTTAAAAGCCACTAATCTGCTCTCTCGTGGGAAGTGTGGGGTTTTTCACAGCAACTGCTGTATCCTGCCCAGTCATATCAGTGTCACATACTCTGCTGCCTGCCTTTTTCTCAGTGGTCGTCCCAGTCTTGGTGATTTCCCTTCATGGCTCATCTTGTTCTTCCCTGGCTGCCACTGTGCCTGCAGCAGGCCTGGGTGCTGTCACAGGCTGGCATCCCTGTGCAGCGGTGATGCAAATAGCAGATGGTGCAAGCAACTCCTGTCTTCAGTGTGTCCCAGCAGAGACGCAGATGCAAGTTCAGGCTTCTCCTTAGGAGCAGGGATTTCTGGAAACACCTACCCCATTAGCAGCAATGGTGGCAGTAGCAGTAGAATGCTTTAGTAGGTACCTCCACCCACACCCTATTTCAAAATAGTAACGAGAACATTCAGCAGTTGGCAGCCTAATGTGTCCAGGGATATTACAGATTTTTTTTTTTTTAAGCTGGCCTTGCTGGTTATTCAAGAATCATATGATCAGAAGTTAAAAGGGTTGTATTTTTCTGCATCTCGAAGGTTCAAGTGGCAACAGTTTCTTTGATTCTGCGTCAAACGGTTTTCTGTTTGACGCAGAATTTAGCCACAGCCCAAGAGCACCACGGCTTCCCTTCGGTGGTGCATGCCTGGTGGATGATAACATATCAAATACCAAGGAACAGCTGAACAAAAGCCCTTTTTAATAGAAACAAACAAAAAAAGCCCTACACCAAACCTCACAGAGGCCATAGCATTGCTCGCTAAGCTGTTTTGGACAACTAGGCTAGGATTGGGAAGCACATTGTATGTATGTATTGTGTCAGGGAAACAGAAAAAAATAAATAATCCTTCTACTTCTGCTTGCAATGATAATCCAGGCTAAATCATACCATTCCTTAACTCCACCTGCCCTGAAACTTGGTGAAAGCCATCATTCCTGTTACTTTTATTAGGTCAGAAAGTGTAACTTCGATACCTCAGGAAATGCAGAGGGACAGGGCTGCCTTCTTGACTCTAAAGATGCTTAGGACCTACCCGCTGGTATGGAGCCACCAAAACCACAGCCAAGTTGCTGCTACACCTCATAAAATGGTTGGTGGGGGCAGTGTTAGAAGCTGTGGTGTTTGATTGCTTCCAGACCTTTTGGAAGAGATAATTGAGGTGATGGAGGAGATTTTTTCAGACAGGCAGGAAAAGGCATGGGAGATGCTCTGCGGGTACCAGTTTTTGCATTGTCTGCATCTAGCTTTATATTGCCTGGTCATTTTATAAATAGATCCAGGAAGGAATATGCCTGTTTATACTAATCAGCAAAAAACTTGGTAGGTTTCTGTGTGTTGTGTAGCCAGCCTACAAGGGATTTTGTTCTTGTATCTGATTCTGGAGAGACCAGTGTGTGTGATTTGCAGTGCTAATGGGGATGTAGGCAGAAAATGAAAGGCAGAAGGGTCTTTGTGCAGAGCAGTAGACCAACCAGACCAGGAGGAGTTCAATCTTGCAAACTGCCAGCTTTTGGGAGGATTTGAGGGGGGTGTGATAGGGAGCACATGGTTTGGCAAATAGCTATTAGGGGTTAATGCCACCCAGAGCATTTCAACCCCACAGGCAGGTCCCTGGGGCTGGTGGGTAGGGGGACCAGGCAAAGGGTTTCTCTCTTGTTGCAGCATTAGGTTTTGGTTGGTTGGTTTGGGGTTTTTTTCTGCCTTCAGATGCTCTGGAGGCTGTTCCCTCCCTCTCCTGTGACTGGATGAGCAGGGTGATGCCCCTGGCAACATCATCCCAAACAGGGCAGGGGGAGCCACATTGGGATGCTGAGGCATCCCAGCTCAGTGACTCCCCACACTGTGGAAAATACAGCAACACCCGCAGTCCTCCTTGGTGCCTTAAAAGTAAACCTACAGGGGGTTCAAAAAATGGTGAAACTCAGGGTAGTAATTCTAGAGAATGGCTATTATTTTATTATTGGGAAGAAATTGTCTCTCTGTGTGGGTAGGAAAAAGGAAAATGTGAGAAAGAGCGTGTTCTGTAAGGACGCAGGGTGTGGCTCAAGCATCAGTAACAAATGCTGGAAGAAAAAATGCTCTTTGTTCTGCAGTCAGGTGGGTTGACAACTATTCTCACCCATCCCTGGCATGCCTAACACCCAATGCAATTAAAAGATCGAGGAAGGCTTGACATGCTGAAACTACTGCATGTGCAGCAAGCAGAGAAATTCAGCCCAGAATCTGCTTCTTTTCTTTGCTTTCCAAACAATTAAGTTCCGAAGGTTGTAGCTCTCAGAATCAGTATGTTTGTTTCATACTGCTGCATTGTTTTAATGTCCATGTTTTGTGTGTTTAATGCTTCATATGGCAAGTTAAAGCTCTCTAGCACTAAGATTTACACTGGCCTACATGTGACTGGAATTGGAGCAAAGCGTGCATTAAAGTGTATTAAAAACGTGTACATCCATATATGCGTGCAGTACAGCAAATTGACTTGTAATGACAGTCTCGCTAATTGGAAAATAATTTCAAAGCTATTCCTTTTAAACTACCCTTGTTTGTCTCGCAGGTTTAACACTTTTTATTTTCCATTTATTTAACTAAAAAAAAAAAATTACATTCACAGTTGCTTTTAGATTGCTACAGGCTGAAACAGTATCTTGAGCTTAAAAAACCAAAAAAAATCCTATTATCCTGGTTTTTTATGCTTTGTTCATTCTGCTGTGGGTTGGTTTGATTCAGTGACTTAAATGCTGCTGTCTTTTCTCCCCCTAAGCATCGGAACTAAAACTTGGTTTTATTGCAGTTGCTGGCAAGAAGTGAAAATCTTGCACAAGTGAAATACTATGAACTTGTTCATAGACAGGCAAGTGGGACTGACTGTGTAAAGCAATGAAAAGAAGATGTGACCAATATATATCTTCTCTCTTCCTTTTTTAAATAAATTCTTCTAAGTTTGGGGTCAGGAATTTGGATGGTTACTTATTTTGTGTGTCTGTATAAATATATATATATATATTTATATCTTCTAAAAACGTCTTATTTCTTTTTCTGGGAGGATGAGAAATCTACTTGCAAATTTACATCTTGTGACATTTCCTTACAACTGCACACTGGCATATGTACTGCTAGAGGCCAGCCCATCATTTCTTGGTAAAAAGAACCTTTCAGCTCGGTTACCTCCTGTAGAGAGCTAATTTTCCAGCAGTCAGGCTTGATCTGGATAAATAATTAGAGAGCGCGAGAGAGAGATGAAGATGATCACATCAGCGCTGTCTGTAATTCAGTTAATACAGCCAGACCCTGTGATTTTGCGTCTGCAGCGTACTTGCGTGGTCTCAAAAGCCACAGAGGCAAGCAGGCAACAAAGCCAATCGGTTACATTTGTCTTGGAAGAATTAGCGGCACTTTTCATTCATTTGTGGAAAGCCAGCAAACAGCTGCAGCATGCATCTGCAGCACAAGAAGGTGATTCTTGACACGTTCGCGCTCCCCAGCCTACCCCCACATATGCAAAAATTTCATCGTGCAATTAATGCTGGGGTATTTCCATCCTTAAGGATGGCTTTTTCATTTTCCTCTGCAGTTTGAGGCGTTGAGGTGGTTTTTTTTATTTGAGTTAAAATTGGTATCTTGTGTAGCGGAGTAAAAGCCGACTTGGGGGAGCCTACTGTTTTGGCATTTCCAGATTTTTATTTTTTTTCTTTTTCAAGCTGGTCGAAATTATCTGATAGCAATACTAAAGTGCAGAGATGTGCCTGGCTCTCTGAGAAGCAGTAGCATTTCACATGACTCTTAACACCAGTGGAAGAGATCCAGTTAAAGCAAACTGCATTCTCATAGTGTTTGAGGGTATGTTTGTTTTTGATGTGCATTTGTTCCTCCTGCATGCGGTGCTATAAAGGGGTTAAAAATACATCTTTGGTTCACTTTATTCCCAGTGGTAGCTCCATTGCATTTATACATGGATCAGATTAAAATAGGTCAATATCTTTTGTGGAAGGTCTTTTGACACTTTGGTGCATGACTGCAGTACACCTACCTTGAGGATGAATGGACCCGGAGGAAATCCAGGCATTAACAAAACACAGCCTAGGGATACTTTAGGATCACATTCCTTTATTCATTAACTAAATCAAAGGCTTGGCACAAAATACTTTATTGTTGAGTTAGTCTAAATAATACTTTTTAAGGTGACAGATAACTTCTGCTGAAGAAATAAACTATGTATTTTGTTAAGAAAAATCTGAATGGTGTGGGATTATGCTGTTCTTTATACTGCATCATTTGCATGGGAATAAATGTACGTGGTCTAGCTGAAAAATTTCAGAACCTTATTAAAAAGAAAATTTTGTATTCAGGATTTGCCTTATGGCAGGAAGTCTTTGTCTGCCTGTTTGCTTTATTGCAGTTGTTTGCTGCTTTGAATCGATTTTGTCTACCAAATCAGTATATTGAGGATGACTGGGGAAGGCAGGGTGAAGGGAGAGGGTGCAGCTCTGCAGTTTGCAGGACCAAGGAGCTGTTTGCTGCCTCATGGTGTGTAGGATTTTTTGCTTCTGGGTTTTTTTGGGTTGGTTTTTTTTTTTTAATTAAAAAACCACAAACAAACCTAACTTGGAATTTTGGAATTTCCATAATATAAAGAGGAAGAGGCTTCTCTTCGATATAATGGCGCCATTAACATCTATTAATAATGCAGACAGGGTAAGTAGCTGGAGTTGGAGCTCCCTGGGGGCCTCGTAAAACAGATGTGCACTATATCTTCCCGGATTTGATAGCTGCTGGGGTCGAGGGGGTCGCTGTGGTTCCCGTTTATTTCCTCTGGCAGCGGTTTTCTAATTTAAGCACCTCTGTCTCCTGGCTACAGTTGCCTGCTGTGCCGTGGAGGGGGTGTTCGCGCATTGTCATGCCTGCTGCCGGGAAAGGGGGCACGGCCACCGCCGCCGCCTCGCTCGCTGCTGCCTCGCGGCTCCGCTCGCTCTCGCCAGCGGCTTCTCAGATGCGTTTGCTGTTCAAGGTGCTGGAGCCGGCCTCTTTTGTTGATGCCTTTTTTCTTTTTTTTTTTTTCCAAAAAGAAATTAAGGTAAGTGTTTCCTCCTCAGCAGATTTTTTTTTTTTTTTTTCACATGGGAAGGAAGAAATATTCCACCTTGCAAGAGCATGTAGTGTATCACTTGAGGTGAGGTCTGGCTCCTGGTGGGAAATGTAGTTGCCGTATCCCCTTTTCAAGATGATGCTTTGCAGTTTTAATTGAATGTGTTCACGGTGCTGCCTCTGAATACATAGCTCTGTGTGTTCTTTCTCTAGCTTGTCAGCATTTAACTCAGGGGGTGGGTTATACCAGAAGGACCTAAAAATATTTCATTCTTTATGCTACCTCTTTAATTGCAGATTACTCTGCAAAAGTAGTGATAAAATATTAGTGGTCACAGTGTATGGCAAAAAGTCTTTATAATTGGTTCTGTATCAGATGCATTCCTATCGTAAATGTTTAGGTTTGCCTGCAGTCTAGTATGAGATGTGAACATCTGTCCTTGTGTGCACTTCCCTTGCAGAGTAGCCTTCTTATTTGTATTTAAATGTGGAGGTATGCACTTTTGCTAGCTTGTCACAGACATGCGGGGGGGCAAAAATCCTCGTATCGGGTACAGATCCTTTTCAGCTGCTTTCACCCTCTGCTTTATTCCAGCTGAAAGTTTAGCAATGTGCAGAAAGATAGTGTAACTCCTTGGAAAGAAAGAGACAGCAGTTAGTTCTCTGCCTTTTTTTATTCTTCCATTACTATATATGCAAATGACCAACAGTATCTGACTGTGAGGAACACCATATTATATAGGGAAGCATGGTGTCTGCTGTATACACTACAGTAAACCCCCCCAGCTGAGAATCAGGTTGCATCTGTTTTTTCAGCAAGATAAGGGTACATCAGGTAGAAGGAAACGGCAGAGGTGTGAGCAGGTTGTTTTTGGAAGTGCTGCGTATGGGATTTCAGCAGGCTGCCTTCTGAGTAGAGTGGATGGACCTTACTCTTCCCCCACATTCGCTGAAAACTTAAAATACAATTTGCCTCTGACTTATCCCATGCTCAAAAACCCCTTGCTGTATTGCTTCTTCTCTTCCCCATACCAAGACACTGTCCTTGAGTATGTGCCCTGATAGACCAGGTGCCTCACTTAAAATGGTACCGCGTGGTTTCGACCAGACCTGTGTTAAACTGGGGCGTGAATGGACATGCTAATAACTATCTGGCATAATTTAAAAGCATAAATATTTATAACATTTGTTCCTCAAATGTCTTCTTTCTCGAACAGTGTCCAAAGCTAAGAGAAATCAAATTATTTTTTAAATGTATGTGAAACTCGAAGGGGGGGAAAAAGATTTACAAGCAAAACTGCACTTCATATAAAACTTTGGGGTTTTTTCTCTTTTACTAGCCAAGGCTATACTTGCAGATAGTTGTCTTTTTTTAATATATTGATTGTTCTTATCTTTCTGATAGAATTGCCGTGTAATGCTAATATCATTTAGACTTCAAATATAAACGCACAGACTTTACTAGTTAAATGGGTTTAATTTTAAAATGTGAGCACATTTGCAAATAACTTTTAAAAACAGAGCCATTTTTCTTGGGGAAATTTGCTGTCTCTTACATCTGGTAATTTTGTTTTCTGAATAGCACAGAACATTTGCCCCCTCATTACAGAAAAGGTCAATAAGGCTCATAACTGACAGGTTCAAAAGAACAATAAAATGCTCTGTGTTTTTAATCAGATACTTGAGTCAATGGTTTTTATTGATATTTTGCTGACTTACAGTCTGTTCAGTAAATTCTGTTATGAATGTATACAATATTTGTATCATTGAGACCTTTCTTTGTGAAATTGGTGTGTGAAGCTATGACTACTGCTGTTAGTGTTCAATGAATCCTTTTCTCCTGACTCTGTGAAACAAATCCTTCAGAATTAACTGAAGACCTAAACATTAACCAGCATAAGGAGAAATGGTAGGATTAAGCTTTGTGTTTTATAATTTATATATAAAACCAACAAACCTAAAACCATTTTCTTTTTTGTTTGTGGCATGGGTGGTTTCTTTGGGCCCCTTTTGGATTATCAGTAGCAAATTTAACATCTGAAATGCTGTTCAGATGCATATTTGGTGGCTTAATATTTAATGACTAATTATGATTGAGTTTATATATAGTTCTCCTTTGCCCTGGTAAGACTTTCTCCATGAAATGAAGTCAGACTATACGGATTTTGAGGTGTTGGTGTACATTTTTCTCTTAATTTTCTACAAAGGGAAAATACACACAGAGATACAATCAGTAATAGGAAATAAAAAATTTAATTACTTTTATAGTACTATTGCCATCCAGATAATCAAAGCATAAATTTTTTTTAGGGTAGAATAATAAACAAGGCTAAAAGCAAAATTGTCCGCTTAGGGAACTTCGCTGAATATAAAAATACATTGCCAGAATTCAGGCTTCCGCATTCTTTGGGAAACAAAGGAAAGATCCTCTTTCCTTTGTTAATGGTATTTATCATCTTTAACTCATTAGTTGCTGAAGGCAGAGATGAAATGTTGGAGGGGCTGGAAATGATCCATTGATAAAATTCACACAAGTTCTTTGAGGAATGCCTGTGTGCTGGTATTTTGCAGTTAAAATACACACAAAAGTGCATAAGCAAAGTGAGCATTGCTCCTCTTTAAAGCTCCTTAAACATCGAATTTTTTATCTTGTGTTGATGCTTATTTCACGCCTTCTAAATAAAGAACAATTGCAGGATTCCTCTTTATCTGAACTTTGGGTGCGCCCTTGTGTAAAATGGAAGAGCTTTGTGAGCATCCACAAGAAGGGAACAAAGTAGAAGGTAATATGGGGCTGCTTTATATGACAAGCCGTGATTTGGCCTCTGCTGAAAAAATAACATTTAATTTTTGTCTGAGCCCCCTTAATTTCTTGAAGTTAACCTTCTGTAAGCGATTGTCTACAAAGCAAGGTCAATTATGGGTTGATATAGAGCAGTACATAATAATAAATATAAATGTATAGATCTTTCTTTTAAAATTATCTTGGTTTTCCTTTTTTATTTACATGTTAAGGGAAAAGATTATATCTGATATATCCGAAATGTGAGGGATATTTTTTCCTTTACTTTACGTGGGTGTAGCACTTCCACATAACACATATTCTTTGCTTTTTCCAAGTCCGTTGAGTTCTCCTCTAAATTAATTTTAAAGAATGGTGTTTCAGTGGATGCTTTCACTACATTGTCTTGCTTACATAAGGCTTATAAGCCCACAAAGAATTTGCACTTTTTTTTTGTTTATTCATTCTCATTAAATCGTATGTACATGTTCCTTAAACTTTCTGTTAAAGGGAAAAATAATTCTTCCATCTAGCAACTCTTACAATTTTGTGTGAGATCTTGCAAATCTCTAACCAGGATCTGTACTGTAGCTGCTTATGATAGCTGCCAGCATATTGATGTGAGGGGAGGAGCAGAAATCTTAACAGCTCACACTCCAGACACCCACACTGATTGCAACAGAGGAAACTCTGCAGCAGCAAAACAGAATAGTAAATACAGAGTAAGAAATCGTGAAAATGTGGCAAGTTATAATTACAAAGAGGGCACTTACATCATGCTGAATACTTTTTTTTCTGTGTATAATACAAGTGAGATTTTTTTGCATGAGGAAAATCCCCAAATTTGTTGTATTTTTTGTAATTGTATGTTTTGTGTCTCCTGACTTCTAATTGACTGACCTCAGAAGGAGGGCTGCTTGTTCTCTGGATTGTGACTGGCTTCCTATTCCTAAGAGTCAGGACCAGGTACAAAAAAGGGCAGCATTGGGGGTGAGAGCTGAAGAGCACCAGTAATTCCCTGAGGATACAATTTTCCCCTTCTTTCTCTTTTGCTCAAGTCCGATATACACAGTCTTACACATTTCTGTATGCACATGTGGCAGAGTGGCAGTGGATGCACCTTGGAGTCTGCAGGGATTCACTGTGCAGGTACCAAGGATGTGCAAGGACAGTGCTCCCAATGTTCCTTTTGAGTTTCCACGTGTGGGAATTTGAATTACTTCACCCAGGTTGTTCCTTAGGGATAAGATTATTCGGATTGCAGAAGGAGATAAATTAGTTATCAAATGTGCCTGGGAAGACGAGAGGCTGCATTTGTGTACAGAATAGGAGACAACTACTGATTAATTATGCTATAAAGCACACATAGCTTATAAATGTGCGCATGATAAATGTCTGTGTCGTACACCCTTGTCCATATCCAACCCATTTGTCTCCCTGAGGACTGCTGCAAATATTCAAAACACCCATCCCTTTTAAAATAAAACCGGCCAATGGAGTGAGTGTTTCTTTCTCCTCAGTGAAATAGTGAATTCACCCCTGTTTGTTGCTCATGAAAAGTTTGGAAATGATTGGCGTGTTGTAAACAGCCTGACCTGAAGGAGTGGGAGCAGGGACCTCCAGACTGGCTGTGGGGCACAGTCTCTTGCAGGAGAAATGAGCACTGGGCTGTGTGTGAGAAGGGGTTGGAGACAGCCCTTTGGGTAGAGCCTCTGGTGTCCATTCCTCCCAAGGCCTCTGCTCTTGGTGCTCAAACAGGAAGGGGAGCGCTGCTTTTTGGGGTTGAAGGAATTAAGAAAATGTGACTTTGTACCAACTTGCCTTTCGTGTCTGCATTTACTAAATTGCATTTTATTAAAAGGCAAAGTCACTTTCCTGACAGTAGCTGCTTTTGTTCTGACCTTCCCTCAAGGGCACCTGTTATCCCAACGGTATGGTTTTCTTCCTTGAGGAAATAACATTGCTGTCCCTCCCTCCTGCCTGTTTTATGCCCCAACAATTAATTTTCGTGAGAACCAATGTATATCCTCTTTGTGTTTAGACCACGAACACCGCGTAGGGAGATTAAACTGCTGTGCATGACAATTATGTGTACATGAAACTCTTCATTAGCCTCCATACTAAAGAAAGGAGAAAATAGATGTCACAGAAAAATTTCTGCCCAGTTCTGCTTCCTCAGCAGATGAGTGGGAGTGTTGAAGTACCTCTTCTGACTCTCGAGCGGCAGCGTGCAGGTTTCCAAGCAAACCTCATCCCCAGGGATAGATGAACTGCAGCGTGGGAACAGAGACAGGGACTGCAGCGTGCTACCAGGTGGTCCTGGTTGTGTGGCTGAACAAGTAGCTAGTGTACCTATTGAGTGAGGGAGGTGTCTCTGTGCCAGAGCATTTCCATCCATCTGCATCGCTTTGTCCGTGAATCTTTGCTGCCTCTGAAATGAAGCAGCAGAAGCCAATCCTTCATGAGACCGTGGCCTCCAGCAGAGGGGCTGGAAGGGCTCAGTGTGTGGTGAGAGAGCTGTTCTTGTTGAGTCACTGCTAAGCAAAGTCCACTGTGGCTGGTAAAGTGACGCATCATTTTCTGCTTGAAGAGTGGAAGGGTTTTTCTCAACACCTTGCACGCTCCTCGCTCTGTTGGAGTTGAGCTTTGAACTGGTTTAAATTCATAAAACATCAAGGAATATGCAGATTTTTGTATCAAAAGTCGGATCCAAGAGGCTATTAAATACTATAAGTACTCTATAATTGGCTTGATTAGTCTAATATTAACTCCAAGTGACACTTAAGTGACATCAACTGTGACAACAGAAGTGACATTTTTGAATTGCTTTATTTTTAGGGAGAGTGTTGATCACGGGTTTTTCAATTGTCACTGTGGCATAATGTTCATAGACCAACATATTTCTGGCAAGCGTGACATGTCCCTTCTCTCTGGTGTCAGAGGTGTGGACAGTGAGCCTTGCTGCTGCTGCTCAGTAGGGTTCCTGCACTGACAATATGCATTTGTGTCAACAGAAAACCATGGATTTCTGCTAACCTATTCAGAATGAAAAGATTTCTCGAGAAATGTTTTTTGATTAGTTATCAGTAGTGTTTACTGAGGCAAGGAAGAAGGAAAAGACCACCTTTGTTAATGGCAAAGCCTATGAGGCAATGTCTTCAGCAATCTGAGTGTGTGATAAAAGAGCATCGAGACTGCAGCATCCTTCCTTTTTCCTCCTGGTCAGTAGACTCCACTTTGTTGATTCTGTTGTAGCTTTCCAAGAGTGATAGTTCCAAGTACTTGGCATCTAGAGAGGGACAGTTTACACCACTGTCTATATCCTCGGTTCCAGTGCTGTGCCTCCCAGGCTGATACCAGATATAGCGAGTGACCTTCTCTGCCTTTGCTAAGCCCTGCTTTAGATCTTGAAGGCTGTGTTAGCCTCAATCATATAGGCCAATACTATTCTTTGAGCTTATGTCCTGGCAGGCTTAAATCCCAACAGTCTAAGAAAACAATCTCTAAAAGTGTCTGTCCCCTAATCAAGACCCAGTGATTGTAGGCAATATCTTTATTGAGGGAGAATCACAATAGTTCTGGTGAAATTTGATTGTTTCACCTACATTTATAATCATGTAGAAGATGATAGATGCAGAATAATTCTAGTAATGAAAAGATGGTTTAACTAACTGACTGATCTTGGTAGATTTCTGTGATTTTGGTGACTGTTTCCCAAAAGATTCAATGCAGAATTTCTGGTCGGTTTGTCCTGTGGGAAGTGCAACATGGATTGTAGATAAGCAGATTGAGGATTGTCATTGTCTCTTCTGATTGACTAGAAATAACCACATCCACTGTTTTATTACTCTGTTCTTTTCACCTAATAACTCTTTAACTTAAAAGGCCTGGGAGATACAGGCTTGCACTTTTTCAGTCCGTTTCCTGGACAATGGAGCCTCGGTCAGTTTGGCCAATAAATTCTGCCGTAATATATGTCATAAGCCTGGGTAGGAACCTAATTAAATTTGCCTGTGCTTCCATTTTGCTTCTTCCCTTCTTACAGTCATTGATTGGACTTTTATCCAATATCTCCCATACAGCTGGAAGGAGTGCAGCTCTCTGTGCAGAGATCCAACTTTTCTTAGTGTACCCACTAAGCTACGCATGCAATAACTTTGCTTCATATCCGGATCTTAAGTACACTTTCTTGCTTGATATATTTTACGTGAAGAACATCTACAAACTCATAATTTTTTCTATATCTTCCTCTTGTATTTATTTTCCAGTGGGCTCATTAAAATTAAGCCTGTGATAAGCCTGTCACTTCAAAAAATTGGAGATTTTTGTCTGTCATTGTCATGATTACATGAGATAAAATCTATTAAACATATCTTTACTACATATTTGGTTTAATCTAATTATTTGGTTTATGAAAATGGGGCTTTTTTCACTTCTTGGATTTTCTGGTCTTAAATTCTGACATAAAACGTTGCCTCCTTCACTGCCATTGCTGATGACAAAGTGTTTTATTCGTAATTTAGTATTTTCCATATAAGCATTCCAAAGTCTCCTTATCCTCAGTGCTTCGGATATGACAGGGTGGAATCTCATGTGACTAACAAGGGCAGTATGTGTTGCTGTATGCCTCTCCAGTGACATTCTCTACATTTATCTCACGTGTTACAACTCAAAGGCTGATTATCCAAGAGTCACAGTCACGGTCAGTCTGCTTGGGTTTGATGTGAAGTCTGTTCATTTCTGCTGCATGATATTCCAGAAGACCACCTACTGTGATAACTTTGTCATTTAAAAATTGTTCCATGGCTGTGTACAGGTGAAAAATCACCTGTGCTGTGTATCCTGCTTTATTTGAAATGTTTTTCTTGCCTAATCAGTGAATTTATTCCATATACTGATGGAAGATTCTTATCTCCAGTTTCCACCACAGAACTGTGAAGCTTGGAACATCATTACAACTGGAAGAATTTTTTTTATTTGCTAATTCCTGGAAATCTCTCTGTTATCCTGAAGTCAAGGGAATGCAGTTCGTGCAAGAAGAACCAAGAATAGGAAGGTTTTCGTGGGGTTTAACACTGCAGTGGGCCACAAGTCTTTTGTTTAGTTGGGTGCTGTTAGGTAGTCATGGTATGTTCGTCTTTTGAGATCTTAAAGGACTTTGCATGGGGCTCTGTTTGTGTTCCCAGCAATGATCATTAGGTAATAGCAAAGTTCGTGTGTGGGACTGTTGGAAAATTGTCAGAGCACCTAGAGGTGACTACCAACCCAGAAGAAGACTCTTGTGAATTCTGAATAAGATTTGAGTTCCTATTTTCAGGACTGATCTGCGTTAGGATGATGAAAGACTGCTGCTGGCTGAGTGATGGACTGTATGTCCCTTTTACCCAATTTAAAAATCTCTTTTAAGCACTACTGCCAAAGATCCTGCTTAATTGTTTCTTTGGGGTTTTTTTTTAATGACATATAAAAAGAAGAAAGATAGGTCTGTTTCTTTTTGAAATGACGCAAAGAAAGAGAGGGAGAAGCACGTGGATTAATGGTTACCCGGACTGGTACATCTGCTAGGTATTCAAATGAAGTGCTTGTCTCATTATTTCTATTGATCAGGGCTCCCAAAGGGTTTTCTGTTCCAGAAGAAGGCCTGTAAGACCTCTGCCCATGCAGATGATCTTCTTAATGTATCTGGTCAGTTGCCCTGGTTTTGCTTGTATCTGAGAAAAGCCTGCAGGAAATGGTGGTAGTGCTGGGCTCCATGGTCACACCCTAATACCTCACTTGCCAAACAAAGCAAACCCTTAATTACAAACTCAGCCACATTAAAAAATTTGTTGGGGGCTGACATTTGTGCATGAATGAAATGTGTGATGCATTTGTTGTGGAGGCATGAGGTTGTAATTAGGGTTTTATACGATATTGTAAAAGGAGATTAATGTATAGTGTGTTTCCTTATCAGCGGGAAGCAGGAACCAGTTCCCTGTGACAGCGTGGAGCCAGTCCCTGTCCCCAGACGTGTGCCATGCAGGCACAGGCTGTAGGAGCCTGTCTAAAGGGTTTCCATTAAATAGAGTTTAAAAACACTGGGGAGGCAGAGGTTTGTAAGATGGGAGTTGAGAGTGCTTTTTTGAGGTTAGCTCTAGGATTTCCTAATTAGCTAGAGTAGCAAAATGCCTCCTGTGTGACCATCTTATGGTGCCTGACAGTGGCAAGGAGGTCCAGCTGGCTCTTGGGCCAGGTGGGAGCTCTGTGAGGAAGCTGCACAGGGACACGACTGGGCAACTTCTAGTAAAGTCCACCTGTCTTTTTTTCTGCTGTCGTTCCCAGATTTTGCTGCACTGCAGAGCTTACAGAAATTCCTGTTTCAGCCCTAACCCATCACCAGCCGATTTTTCAAAGCAATTTGCTTGTACAGCCATCTCCCCCTTCCCACACCTACACAAAAGTTTTTTAAATTGTTTTCTTCTTGCTGCCTTCTTCCAGCTTCTCCCTGTACGAACTGAGCCGCACAGCAAAGGTGGTTATGAAATCCTTCGCCTATGGTCAGGATTGATGTTTTCAACATCTGTCCTCCATTGAGTTAAAATGATGTTTTTAACTTCATCTACGAGTCTTGCTTTTTATGTCCAGCACAATGGATAGGACAGGCCCAGCCTTCTGCATGCACTCTCTGCTGTTCTTTCTCTCCTTCGATGGGAAGCCCCCCGTTTCCCCATTGTGCTGACATAATTTCAGGATTCTTTAAAGCCACCCACGTGCGTACGTAAGCGGTGTGCTGAGCCGTGCATAATGTGGTCACTTGAATGCTTCTGGAATGCCTAGGTATCATGTGAAGATAATGATCCATATAAATGCATTTCATAGCAAGAGACTCATCTATAGATGGTGTGCGTGTAGGTTGCCTTAAGCATTGGAGCTGCTTTTGCGTTTTGTTCCTCTCTCCGCTCGCTCAGCCTTAGATCCCTTTTTTCAGCTTTGTATCTTTAAAAAGCTCTGCTTTTGTTAGCTGCATTAGAGATATTAATTGTGCTCACAGAAAGCCACAGTTAGGTGCACATGTATCAAAAGCCACTGTGCTCTTCATCTGGAGGAAAATTGCAGATTGTTTTTTTTAGTGATTTGAGTGGTTGGTTGCTACTCAGTGGGAGAAGAAAGTGGGACTGGTTTCCCTACAATTTCTACATTCTTCCCTTTTTGTGTGTTTGAAGAAAAATGTCAGGTTTTCCACACATGGTTCATCCTGGGTCTGCAGCCCTCCAGAGAAGTTCTGTTCCTAAGGACTGAAGAAACATACAAACAAAAAAAAGTAGATTTGCAAAACTATTATTAAAATCAGCTCCAAAAATAATTTTTCGTTTTCTTTCTCTGTGAGGCAGCTAGGACACTTGGCAGTTTTAGGGGTTGGCTGGTGAGGGGTGGAACTTCCTGTTCCTGTCTGTCTGTATAAAAACAGGGCTTGTCTTTGATGTGCCAAAGCCTCATGGCCAAGTCATCCCCACGGCCCTCAGTCTTCTCACTCACTTTTGCATCATCTTTCCTCCTGCTGCCAGGAGGAGCATGACAGCCCCGTCATTTCCTGCTGACACTGTGAATCATGCCCTTCAGATGCCTGAAGCTGGAGAGCAAATTTCTGCAATTAGTGAGCATAGAAAATAATCCTGCCCTCGCTGTGGCCTTAGGAAGACCGCAGTCTGATGTCATGAGCCAGTTCTTGGACTGGAAAGAAGTCAGATCTTTGCTTAACAGGGACTGTGGATACTACCAACGTGGTCTTGTTAGGGCTTCTTTGATGCTTCACATGAGATAGACCCATCTCAAACACATTTTTGGTGTTTTCTTATTTTAGTCACTATATTGAACTCCTGAAAAGCCTGTCTTGAGATGTGCTTTTAACCCTGTTTGTTCATGAAAGGCTGAGAGTTAGCCATCTTCAAATCCCACATCTTTGGCAAATCGCACTTTGGCATTGAGTGAGAACATGTTGCCTACAAGGCATGCTGATGGGTTATTAGGTGTCATTAGTCTGGAATTGCTTCATTTGAAGCACATTGCAAAAAAAAACCCCTCCAGAACTGGACTAGTTCTTGGCTGGGAAATCCGTGTGTCCTCTGACCTCATGTCAGCAGGAGAGTTCAGTGACTTCTTGTATGTTTTAAGAAGAACCTCACTACCAACATGAACTAGAGAATAGGATAAGATTTAAAATAATCTCTAAAAGATATTTTCTCAGTTAAAGAGGAAATAAAGTAATTTTTGATCCTGATAATCTTACCTTAATTTTGAAAAAATGTAGGCTATGAAAGTAAACCTGCTGCTCACAAAATAATGCTTTCATAAAAGTTTAAATTAAAAAGAAAAAAACCCCTTACTATTAGCATAAATATGATCAGAAATGTGAACAATAACTCAATTTAGAAGACCATATTAACATTATTAATCAAAATACTGAAGACAGACTGCTGACAACACTGATCCATGTGCAGCATATTAGGGAAACAAGGAATAAGGTTTGTATTCTGAGATCATCTATATACTGCAAAGCCCAGGATATATCCATCATGTCACTAAATGTCATTAGTATCCATTGTAGAATAAACTCCTGAGTTAACACTTTTGCACTGCAGGCTGCCAGAAAAAGCAAGAAAGCCTTCTTAATGCTGTTCAGATTTGAAAGCATTCATAATTTGGGATGAAGTTAAAAGTACTGATAGAGCATCCTTATCAGAGTCTGTGAATGAAGAGGATGCACCCCAAGAGAGTCCCTGCTACACAGCAGATTGTTGGGTTTTCAGGAGGGTAAATGGATAAGCTTTTCTCATAGCCAAATAACTACCAAGGCATTCTTCCTGGGCCTGAAGTGGCAGTGGCATGAAATCAGTTTATAAATCACATTGTGTATCACAACGCTACCTCTAATGATTATATGTATTCTAATTTCCAAATAATCTCTTCTCCAGAGTCTTCGAATATTGCCTTACCTAGTCAAGCAAAACCTTTTTTTAATGATGCACTCTGTGCAAAGAAAGCTGTGGTGGTGGTCTGCGGCTCCTGAGCCGGTCGTTTTCCCTCTACCAGCTGACCCAGGAACACCCTGCTGAAATACCCAACTTTTCCTTCCTGGCAAACCCTGACTAGAACAAACTGTTTGTTCTAGTGCTGCAACATTAAATTTATAGCTTCTGCTTGGAAATAAATATAGCGCTGGAAAAAGGTGCCTGCTAGAGAGCAGTTGCAGGATTTTGGTATCTTCCCCTACCGAGGAGACAGGGAAGCCATGCCAGTTTCTGCTAGCTTGTCATGCTCCAAAGAAACTGAAGGGACAAGGATTCAAATAAGCAGGTTTTGGCTTCTCTGCCAAAGTTGCCACTGGCTTTAAGGGCAGGGCACCTAACCCCTGCAAGAGCAGTAGTCAGCCTGCTGCATATAATGAACCACGAAAGAGCTGATGTGTATCAGTGACTTTTGGGTTCCTGAATTGGGCAAGAATTGTGCCTTGCTAGGTAAAAGATGCTAAGCTGTCATCACGGTTTTTTTCCTTTACCGGTTCTGTATAACACTTTTTAACATAATCTGTGTGAAAAACAATAACTTTTGTCCTTCTTCTGTCTTGTGCAAGTATATTTATTGTATCATTATTTATGTCATCAAACATGCTCCTCATTTTCATTTTGGTCTGTGGATTCAGAACAGATTTCTGTGTCTTTTTGGATTTGCTGCTAATTCCTTTAATGTGCAAATATGACCACAAAATTCACAATAAATGTTGTTATCTATGAACACTTGAAGGAAAACTTACAATACTTCCTTTCAGAACACCTTTGGGACCCCTGTGAGAGACACAGTATTTTATATAGATATACAAGGATGTTACTCAAATTGCTGATAAAGTACATTAGTGAAGAATTCCTACCTGATTCATCACATCCCCTGCAGTTTCCACATGTCACCTGCAAAGGAGCAGGGACTGAATTTCAGCAAAGCGTACTCAAGTAGGTGTGTTTGCAAGTTCTGCCACCAGTGTAGATGCTGGCACTCAATACCTTTGACTATCTGGTTTAGCACTTACAGCAGCAGTGGACTTCCGCAAACCAGAGGTAGGGAAAAAATGGCACAAAAAGCCTTGTGCAGTGGTCAGTGTTTGATTGCAGCTAGAATATCTTTACAAGTCCAATTTTTATACACCTAGTTAAGCAAATGGATCTTTCCCATGAAGCAGATTCCGAGTCTGTATCCGCCCCTGTTGAAGTCGGTTGGCCTTGGGGGCTGTGTCAGAAGAGATGAATGTGATGCAAAAGAGAGTGCCTGGGTTTACAGGGGAAAAACCTTGACATTAGCATTATCCCTACAGTTAAACCATAAGCAGTCATTTCTGTCCATTATTGTCACTGCTGAAGAAATCCCTAGTGATGCAAAGTTTACCTAAAAGTATGATACCTGGCTTCTTTGTAGTATATGTTGAGGACCTAAATTCTTTAGATGGTTTTAAATTTGGGTTGAAATACTACTTTGCACTAGGACAAATATTTCAAGATCTTGTTTTCACTTTACTTACATGTTACTAGGATCAATGTCCCTTTTTACAGGCGCTCTCATCAATGTCATTTAGGTCAGAACCCAGACATGTGGCCCCAATAACACCTAGGTGTGACATCATTTTCAGTTGCTAAAGAAATACAGAATCTGAAATGGAGGAGGAGGTGGAAGGGACTGCAGGCTGTAGTCTGTAATTGGGGATCTTTACTTTTATTAAAAAATGTCTTAGCAGAAGCTTTGTTGTCTCCATCTTTCTGTATAAGTGGATATATTCTCATTGTCTGCTGTTAAGAGGAATATTTTTAACAGCTATTGAAAGGTCCTTGGGGTACATGTGTGTAATAATAATTTTTTACTTTTAAAGGAAATCATCTGTAAATCCCATTAGTTATCATTTTTCAATTTTCATCTTTCTAAGCGTGATTTAACTTCAAGTGTTGCAGTTCTTAAATCTAATTAAAGAATCGCCCTTAGTTCCCATCAGAAAGTCGACCTACTGTAGATTGTTTGATTGAGCACTGGAGGTGAACAAATTAAAGCCTGTACCCATTCTGGTATGAAGGAACCGTGGGGACATTCCTAGGGTGTGGGACAGGACTGAATGTGGCTGTTCTCCCACTGGAAGTGTAGATCTGATCTCACGTCAGTGGGGCTACAGGAGGACCCAGTGGGACTAGCCTGGGTAGATGGAGGAGGCATCATTCTCCTGATGCCATCCTGGGAGATGATCCCTGCCAAGGGGAGAGGGCCACAAAGCCAGTCTCTACTCTACCCCTTCAGCCAGGGTCCTGGTGGGCAGCAGTGATCCCTTTCCCCATCAGCACAGTGTGTGGCCTCCCCCTGCTGCTGCAGCCCCACTTTGTGCTCTGCAATATCCGATAGCAGCAACCATGGAAACCGCTGCTGACGGTGGCTTACAAAAGAATTTGTTAATTAAAACATGTTTAAAATTATAATACTCACTATCTTAAATCCACCAGGGATATTGCAAGCAGTATCCCACTCTGCCATCACTCTCCAAAGCTGAAATGCAGCTGGAGATGAAATGTCCCTTTGCATCCAGTTCTCATCTTCTGTTATCTTAGCACACAGTCAGAAGGCATATATTAGTATTAAAATTTTTATAGTTGCACCAGTGAGGGCTTGACCCAACCCTGTGACCACCAATAAACTCTGCTATCTGTCCCCCAGTTTAGCAGTGCAGGATTTGTCCCAGCCCTTGTTGGAGGAGACCCTGCAGTAGAGGCTTTCTCCAGAGAACAGGGAAGATAACGGGGCACAAGCAAGGAGACAATGAAGCTGAATAGCCTGGAAAACAGGGCAGAACCACTGCAAAGAGAGTGTGAGACTGAAGATCAGACTAACTTCACACTGACTGAAGGGAAATAAAAAGCTAAAATCTCATTGAAACTTGTGGGTGATTGAGGTGAGGAAAGAACATGATGCTGCATGTTTTGAGTCCAGTGGGGTCTCACAGGAAATACCCAAGGTGTCTTTGTGGGCTGGATCCGCACTATGTGTGAATCCAAACAGGGTTTGTGGCCATGGCATGCAGGAATCACATAGTGCAAGAGGGCTGTGAACCTGAGAAATTAGCAGTCTTTGGTAAAAACAGCTCCAAGCATCACTGAACCAGCACCTAGATGTTCTTTAGGAAAAGATGATTTTTTTGCCACGTGGAACAAAAGCAGGGAAACATAGAAGCCAGTAAGGATCACTCTTTGAGGCAGAAGCGTTAATGGAATTAGAGTGTGAGTCCCTTGACTGATCTCTTTTCCTAGGGCAGTTAAAGGTGAGCCTGTGAGTAGATGGCAGAAGCACCAGCACTTCTGCAGGAGCTCTCTTCCAGCAGGATTTGTGGCGTGCAAGCCTATGTAAACTGAGAAAAGGGTATTTGGCATTCTTATGTACACATGGGCAGATGAGTTCAAACCCTGCTCTGTTTTAAGGCATCCAGAATAGAGAATATTAATTTATTAGTGTTTTCTGTTCATCAAGACAATGAAAATTGCCTTTTTCAAAATTATTATTAATTTCCCTTATAAAAGACTATAAAATAAAGGCTGTATTTAAACTTTTCCAAGGAAAATATTAACTTACTCTAAGGGCAAAATTTCTCAAATTCTTATCCCTGTTATTTCATTATAATTCTTATCAGGTATTGATCTTTTCTCCCAGCAGAAATAATTGGTTCCAGCCAATAACAAACCTTCATCTCGATTTCATTGGCTTGTATCTCGGGCAGCACAGGAGACATTCTGTAATGCCTCAAAAATTATCCCTACTGGATAACGTAAGTAGACCACCTAATTAGTCCTATTAAGCTTTTTAACCTTTCAAATTTAAAACCCAAGAATTTGAACACTGCCCGCAAACAGAACTAAACAAATCTTTTTGTTCTATGTAATTTATCCATGTTATCATCCACTTAAACAAAAATGCAGTGATCCCTATGGGTTGTTTCGGTTTACTACTGTCACCAATAATTAATTTTATAGTTAAAATAATGTATTAAAATAGAGAACTGCATTCCATCAACATACCTACAGTTAAACCGTATTACACTTCTGTGTGTGGAGGATTCAAACCAGTCAATTTGTAATTTGCTTCCTAACCTCCAGGAGGAACAAAAACAAACTGTACAGAGAAAGAAAAAGGACAGAAATTGTATTGGCCTGTCTTGCTGAGTAAAGGGATGGATAAAAAGTAATTCTGGGAACAGAAAAACTTGTTTTATTGCGGAATAAAACAACATGCTTGGAAAATGGTTGCTCCCTCTCTGACATGGTTGTTCCACATGTGACACCAGCAGTGCCCCTCACAAAGGTGCTAAAAGTTGCATTAAGGAAAGCATTTCAAGCTGACTCATTTCAATAGGTGAACAAAATCTCTGGATCATCTGACAATGGCATGTAAAAAGTACGTGTTTGTGTTTTTCCTTTGCTAGCAATGTGAAGTAGAGGTACCAGGGTTTTTTTTCCAAACCTTTCCCTTCCTCTTTTATGCAGTGGGGTTGGTGAGTGATGGAAAAGAGCAGGGAGCTCTGTAGCAAAGCCCTGGTGTCATTCAGACTGCAAGAAGTCAAGAGGCTGCAGTCTGCCTCTTGTCTTTTTCCCTGTGGCAATGAAGATCTCCATCACTGATACAATAATCTCCAAAAGTGTAAAAACTGTAAAATGGGTGTTTGTATGAGGTACAGGTGTATGCTGCTTTCACCTGATTTCATGCAACTCAACAGAGTCTTTGATTAGTTTTTCTAGCATGTGATGTTACTCAAGTGCTGTTCAACAGTGCTCTTTCAGATAGGAGGTGCAGCAGAGAACTGTGTTGCTACAGGCTCCAGGCAGAGGAGACTCCCTCAGCTCTGTGGCCTGAAGAAGAGTTTGCATTTCAAATTCACTGTAAAAGTCTAATGCAAGTCAAAATGGGGGAGGGAAGATAAAAAATCCACAACCCAAAAAAAATGGAAAAATCCTTTTTGCCAGCCGTTAAGATGCTGTTTTGGGAAGAATCATCCCTAAGCCCTCCACAGAGCTTCTGCCTTAAGCAGAGACAAAATCGCAGAGGTCTCATTTTCAGGTTCCTGGAGAGATGCTGAGCTGTTTGATGGGAAGCAGTTGCTTTGTTGTGGACATTTGCTGGGTTGTTTCATATCAGTGGTTGGGGTCAGGCACTGTGGTTTGCCTTCCAGCTGTGCTTGGCAATGGGCACCAAGGATGGTGTGAGAGGCTGATGGTGAAAGGTGGAGTTCAGCACTTCTTCAGAGCAGTCCCTGTGGGCGAGGGGGCTGTACCAGTCCTTCCGTGGTCCACTGACGGCCCGTGCTTTTGTGGAGGGTGAAGCTCCATGAGGCAAGTGAACAGGGTAGTGTTTAGGCTGCCCAATTCGCTCTCCAAGCAGGAGATGATGCCTGAAGGGTGTCTTTCTGCAGTCTGAAAACTAGGTGGTAGTTGACAGTGACATACTTCAGCAAGATGACAGCTTGCTGGATGTGAACAGTGTTGCATGTACGACACGTGGATTAATCTTTTAAGGTAGTTGGTCCAGAGAAGGACTCATCTGGGGCATTTGTGTGTCCACTTTGGGGCACAACCCTTCAAGGAAAATATAAAGAAGGGCAAAGGTTAAACAAAAATGACAACATATTTGGGAAATAGGATGTAGGACAGCAAGTTGAAATAATGGAAGCTGGCATTGGGTCTCTTGGCTAGGCTGTGTGACCCGGGAAGGTGTAAATGCCTGCTGGAGAGAAGGAATAGCCTGTGATCTGTCTGCTGTGGGTCAGATAAAGAGCAGTAAGTTTCAGCAAGAAAAATGTAGGTCAGATTTTAGTCAAAAACTTTGCAGCAGAGAACAGAGAGAAGCACCAGAGAGTCTGCTTGCAGCAGTCCTGCACCAGGGGAGTTTGAGGAGAGATGGATAAATGCAGGTCAGGAAGGGTTTAATTCGCTGGTACTGCTGACAGGAGGTGGGAGGAGGCTCCCTATGGTTTCTTTGAGCCATGTGTTTCCCTCATTCTCATTTTATGATAGTTAACATTGGAAAATTATCACTGCAGATGTGAAAAGTGGGAACCTGCCTTCTGTCTGGCAGCTGATGGGCACTATGTGTGCACATGAGGGCAGAGGTGGGCGATGTGGGAAGGCAGCTCTCCCAACCTGCTCAACCCATCGCAGCCAATGCAGATTGCTGCATTAGTGGGTAGCTCTGCTCCTCAGAGATATCCCCTTCTTTGCATATAAATAATTTCTTAAACCTTTCCAACACTTTTGGTTATGGGATTTTTACTGATGGCTAAGTAGTGGGTTTGTATCTGATGTCTGCTGCATAGAAATAATATCAGTGCATCTTCCAGCCTGGATTCTGCATTGCCTCGTTGGGGTTTTTTGTCATGTGTCAGGTCACTAACATCACTTCAGTAGGGTTTTATAATTGCATTTAATATGTCACTTACTATGCACGCCTCATCTGATTTCTATGGCACTAATGAGATAATTTATCTTTGCTGGGTAGCAGTCAGTTGTGTGTTGATAAGGCATTTAATTTTACCAAGTTATAAAATCTTGGCTGATTTTAGAGAAGGGTCAGAGCCAAGATAATTTTGTATTTTAAAATACTCATCAACTTCAAGTCCTTAATGTTAGCTTTCTTTTTGTCTTTTCAGCTAGGCCAGCTCAAGCCTCAATTTTATTCAGAGAATTCATAAAACTTCTTTTGTCATTTGAGTGATAAAGGAAACCATGAAAAAAATCTGTGCTAACATTTATTAGCTGTTTAGGGCTCATTTTGGGGGGGGGGGATGATGGCAAGGAGACAGAGCCAGTTTTCCAACTACCAAAGCACCAAGACTTCTTACCATGTAGCAATGAAAGCCCAGCAAGCAAATTAGTGTGTGGGAGGAATATCTTCCACTAGTTTAATTTTTTTAATTTTGTTTTAATTTTCAGTAGTATCTGAAGCTGTGTTCTGTCATTTTAGCCTGATTAAGGGATATCATTTGTAGGAAGAGTTTTAGGTTTTAGCCACTTTTTCAAGTACTGTATTTCACTCCTGCACATCAGTTTTCTTGCAAAGTTAATTGCTCTTTTATTTTGAAACGCTGACTGTGTTTCATATCTGAAGAAAAAGGACATTTGGGTTTTCTAATTTAGAAGCACAAAAGGGGTTGATAGAGGCGGTGTTAGTACCTGATCCACATGCCGAGAAAAGGTGTTGTGTTAAATTACAGGCTGCTGAAGCTGGGGCCAAAGATAACGTTCTTAGACTTTTGGAATAAATACGATTAATGGCACAACAGGGCTATCATATGGGCCACCTCTTACGTATACCACATTAATTTTCATGAGTAGGATTTCATCATTTAAATCAAGCATGTGCATGCGTGTATTGTTTTTAAGCTTTCTTGGCTTTCCCCCATTTGGAGATTTTTAAGTGTCTAAAAAGGTTCATGGTTTCTTAAGTCCATCCGGGCAGTATTTTGGAAAAGGAGAAACCTCTGCTTGTGTATCTTCCTCTAGGTAAGATCTCTGAGATTCAGAATACAAGTTACATTTTGTAATGGAAAAAACCCTCTCCTAAGATATTAAAAGAATAGTCAATTAGAGAATGCTACCATGTTTTTTAAGGCTTTGAAAAGGTAGGATAAAATGAGCACTCTGGCTCGTGCTGAGCTCCTTGGGAACAGCTGCCGTGCAGGATTCCTCCTGAAAACCTTGTCCAAACAAATCATCATTTAAATACAGAGTTGTCACTTTACCAAAGCCTCACTCTTGCAAGATCTTTCACGTCTGTGTTTGAGATGGATGTATTGTGGTACGGGAGCCTACAATACTTATTTCTGTAGTCTCTTTAGCTCTGTTTGGTACGAGGTGAATCAAAGCATAGGGCACTCAGCTCTTGATTACTCCCGTTTTGCGGTGGCTCAGGGTTTGCCAAACCTGTGAGAGAATCTGGGGTACGGCAATGATGCTTCCCCTTGCGTTGCCTCTCCAAGAATGGATACAGATTGTATAGTTTTCCCACTATTTTTAAGACTGAGATAAAGGAAAAAATATCCTATCACAAAGCCTAGAGGGTTTTTTTACCCTTTTGAAAGCACAGACATGGTAGATACCGAGTGGACTGTGGTATCAGTGTGATGGATTGGCACAATTCCCATGTCTCCCATGGGGCCAGCAAAAGCATGTATTATTCTGACATGCTATTTTGAGAGGAAAAAAATCATTCAGATCCTTAAATCATCTTATGTGAGCAAATATCAGAAAAAAATTACTCCAGTGGCAGGCATAGACGTATCAGGTTTTTGAGCCCCTTAAAACATTGCAGTGTGCTTTGTTCACCACTTCATTGCCTCGACTTCAGTCTGCAGCACAGGGTGCTGTGGATTCCTTGAGTGTGTCTGATTTTGCACCAGCCTCCATCACATTTGTGGTTTGAAAATCAGTGTGTCTGTCGTGTCTCCCCTGGGAAACAGGTGATTTTTTTGTTGGCCAACCAAATTAAAAGCTGAGAACAGTAGAAGCCCTTCTTCAAACAGTGGTAAGACCTGATAGGCTGAGAGCTTTTGTTTATTCTGATGTCTCTGACCGAGATGTTAATCGCCATCTCAGAAGTGTAAATCAGTTTAAATGGCAAAAAAGAGAGATTTGTCCTATCTGAAGGATGAAATACTGATTTTTTTTTTTTTGAGGGTCTGTAAAACCCCTAACTGTTAGCAAGGTAAAACAGTTTGCAAAGCTTCCTAATATTTAACAAATGACCAAAGGCATTTTGGGTACTTTTTCCCTTTTGGTGGGAAAAAATGCCTTTTAAGCCTGTGAATTTGAAATATTTTCTGCTTGTAACTGCCTGCAGGTGGGAATTGAGTGTAGGCTGAATTCTAGCAACAGTTTGAGATGAAAGGAGGTGGACATCCATCCTGCTTGGGGTTCCTCTCCAGACTGCTATCACCGATGAATTTGGGAATCAGGGTTTCACAGGGAGCAGGGACAGAGGCAGTTGTTCTTGGGTAAGGTACAAAGTGTTCTTTGTGTTTGCAAAACTCCTTGGGGTTTTACTAAAATGGCTTTATTCTGGTATTGAGATTGCTGCCCAGTGCCATTACACCCACTAGTCAGCAGAGCTGTGTCTGTTCACCAGACAGGTTTTTGCTGAGGTAGTACATCAATTCTAAAACCCTGAATGTTGGTCCCTTTCTCAGCCCTTCTTGTGCAGAGAATAAAATAGGAAGTGCAGTTCCCCGATGCAACATCTTATCTCTGTCATCCAAGGACAGATGAAGTGTGTTTGAAGGCATGGGCTCCCTTCTAGTACGCCTGTTTGAAGTTGGTTTCCCTGCTGCAAAGCTGGCTGCCTTCCCCTCAGCTAAAATACAGTGCCTATTCAGGAACTGAGTTTGTAAAACTAGTTTTAATCTCTGCATGGGGTGTTAAACTGCTGTAAACCTCACGAAGGGTCTGTCCCAAGAAGCACAGCAGATTGTAGTCCATTCCCTAGCACATGCTGTCTTGTAGGTTTTTGCTTTTTAAGGCAACAAAGCTGAACTTAGATACAAAGCAGGAACAGCTTGGCTTTTTGATCCCTACACTGAAAGACATCCTCATCTCAGGATCAAGGCAGCTCTGGAAATTCCTACATCTTGAGCTGTTAAATGATGTAAAAAGCTCCAAAATTAATATACATGTGTGCAAAAGAATTACCCAAGTGCTGAAAGCGGCATAACTGTGTCAGTCAATGGCAGAGCCCAAGTGAATAAATCCAGGCCCTGGATTCTTCCTGGCAGATCTGAGCTGGCTGATGAGCGGGCCCTGCTGTGGCCATGCAGCTCACCCTCACAGGACTGGCAGTGCTGGGGCTTGGGAGTCTGCACTACAGGCCTTGCTCAGCCAAGATGTGGGCTCTGATTTACATCTGATATTTGAAGGGAGTGTCTGCGGGGAAGCCCTTCAGAGAAACACCAGGGTTGGGTCACATCTCTTTCCACTCTCGGCTGTCTAGGGTAGGGTGGGTTTTGACTGATGGATGTGATGCTTAATGGCAATGGTGAATGCATACATATTTCCCAGGATCTCGCTAGAGGGAGAGAGAAAAAAGCTAAAATGTAGTACCATGTCTTCAAAAGAATGTGGCCTCTGTGCTTTTTACTGACACAAATGTGGGCTTAGAAGGGAAACCTGCTGGGTATTTCTCATCCCAGATACTAAGGTAGTTCTGTACCAGTAACAGAAAAGGCTCAGACAGAGAGAACATATAGAGACAGAGAGTCTCTCTGTATTTGGGATTAGACCCTTTTCTTCCTTCATTTTTTTGTGGTTTTTTTTTTTTTTTTTTAAAAAGCAAGTGAATATTTTTATTAAACATCTTGATATTCCCTTATATTAGCTGCGTAAGTAGGTATTTGCATCTGGCTGGTCTGTGGCCAGTTTAAGAACTTATCTGGAAACCACATTTAGCTCTTGAGTTGATAAATATGAGAAGAATGTATGAATTTCCTGAAAAATGGTGAAAAGAAAAAATTAAGGGAGAATGAGAGGCAGTTCAGCTTTAATTTCTGGCAGGTCATGGCACAGAATTACTTACTTGTATGTGTCTTGTTTTAGAGCATCAAAGACACACAAATATTTTTCCTTATCTAGTATGCCAGTCAAATTGTCAGCTTGGGAATGAGATATGCATTGAATTTTGACACCAGGGAGAGTCCAAGGAAAGGATTGGTATCATTTTGGTACCAGGTGACATGGCTGTACCATAGTTTAGCAGCTGGCTTAGTGATCTCCAGGGTACAAATTTCTTCCACTTCATTGCCAGCATCCTCTTCCGAGGAAATCAGCGTGGACTCTTGCAAATAGCTTTGTCCTTTCTCCGATTGACTGTGCTCTTAATAATCAAAACGAGTTGCAGGCATTCCATTAATTGTCCAGATAATTAGCTTTAGGCAATCTGGCATTTCATCTTTGTCTCTGACTTAATCTCAGCTAGATTTTGTTCAGTCGCTGGCATGTGTAATTCCTCATCTATTTTGACATTTCTCTGTCACATTACCATTTGTCATATTTCAATTCCTCCGGACTCGAGCAAGCTTTGATCAGACTGCTGGTCTGCAGCTTACTTATGCTACATAAAACGCAAATAGTTGTAACTTTTAGTGCCCACTGATTTGATAAATGTACATTTTCTGCTCCTGCCGAGTGCTCACACCCTTAGGTGGCTTGCCTTGTCCATCCCGTGGCGCCTCCACGCAGGTTGTTAAAACCTTCTGTAAGAGTTCTCATTCCCTGGGTGCGTATGTGGTGTTTTAAACCAATTTTTTTTTTTTTATTAATCCCTAGAAGCATGCCAGATGGCGAAACGTGAGGATACGCGATGGGGCTGTGTGTGCGCACACATTTTATTTCTCTGTGTGTGAACGCACAGGGTGATTCAGTGTGATGGAAGGTTTTATTAGATAATAAAGCTGCTTTTTTAAGTTATGCAGGTCACTTTACGTGAGGACTAAAAAATTTCGATTTATTTGGCTCTAAGCAGTGTATGACTTTACAGAAAAGCTGTTGAGAACTACCCGCTACTGAGGTTTGGGAGCACTTACATTACTGCTCCCCAGAAGTTGGATGCCTTCTGCTGCTGGGTCCAGATGAGAAAGGAAAAGCTGTTATTCTGTGTTCATTTGGAAAACTGTGAACCTCCCAGTTAGTCATATTGGTCCCAAAGTGCTAGTCTGAAATGCTGCATGGGCATCAGGGGCTAGCTCTTAAATCTGTCGCTGGTTCCCTCGGCATTGCACACTTTACATCTGGAACCAGTGACAAGGAGGAAAGATTTGGCAGTAAAAAAGAAGAAAACATCTTTCTGCTAAGTAGATTATTTTTTTTTTTAAATTAGGTTTGAAACTGCTGAGAAATTCAAAATACTATATCAACATTGGGTGGAGAGGTGCTGCATGTGCAGAAGAAAACCAGACGTGTGTTTTCTGTTTGAAAACTGAGGAGGGCATTTGTTCTATGCTTTACTGAATTTCCTATCCTCAGTTTGCCTTTAAAGGGAATACAGTGGTCTTCCCCTGAGGACAGAAAAAATGTCTCCTGGTCTTTGTTTTGTTGTTGTTTTTCTTTATAAGAACAGCAACTGTCAGGCAGAGGAAACTTTTCCACGATGCAAGTGCTTTGAAGAGCTGTATATGCTGAAAGTGCTTTGCTTGGGACCTAACCAGGACCAAGGATTGTGCATCCCAATATTGCACAGCTCCTTAGAGATCAGAAGGTGTTTTTCTCAATGATATCTCCAAGACTTGTGTCCATTTCTGTGTGGGAAACCTGCCTTGTGCTGCTAGTCTTTGAGAGAAAAGTCCAGGAGGCTTCAGAGCTGCTGTTTTGGCTGTGAAATGCGAGGCTGTGGCTCAGCACTTCCCCTTCAGAGACACCAGCTTCTCAGGAGAGGTGTCATGTGCAAACACCAGTTTGGGGGAGAATAACATATCGGGCACTGATTCTAAATTCTAAAGGACAGATAGCTAAATTTCTGTCTTTGTGCACACAAGTTGTCCTGCTTAAGTACATTGTCAAGTGAAAATCATGAAATCCATTATTTCATTTATTAACTAGCTGCAGTGTACGTCCTCTAAGTGGAGTTTAAGTGCAGTGAGGCTTTTTTAAATAGTCTAGTTCCCTCTGGACTGAGTGGAACAGCAGACAGCATTTTCTTTCTTTGCTTTTTTTTGGGCTGAACCTGATATGGTCTCTGCAGGGCAGGATGCTCTGTAATGGCTGGATTTTTCATGTTTAGGGTTCAGTTTCTGAACCCTAAATAAGTGCTAAATTAGGTATTTTTAGCTTGTAGTAGAGTTGAGTTCATACTCTGTTCCTCGTCATATACAATTTCCTCTTCAAATATAATAGTGTTTTATGGCAAGAAGCATTCTTTTACATAGTCTTTTACAGTTTAGTACAAACTGATCAAAAGTTGCAGGCTCTGAGATTTCACCAAAACTCATCTTTTTCACAGTGACAAATTTCTCTCATGCTGGCTTCTGTGGGGCTGTGGTTGATTGGTTTTACAAAGCCCTGTTTATCGAGGCCAAGCTTACTCTTCTCTTGGTAAAAAGATTTACCACCTGTGATGCAATAGGTAGTTAGACTTTAAAGCCAGAAAGGGCTGTTAAATTATTTAATCTGTGTGACACAAGCTATAAAATGTGGTTTAAACTAGGTAGTTTCTGCAGTGAATCCCCCAAGTGGAAGTGGAAGCTGTTTCAACCCCCTTGGCTGAAGAAGCTTATCCTTCTTGGTCTGCTCTGGAGGAGCTGGAGCTCTCCGTGCAAAGACTGAAGGAAGGAAGGAAGGGAGACAGCTGAGTTTGCTTGTGTACTGTTTTGGTAAATACAGTTTGTTTTTAATAAAGACGGCTTTAAGAGGTGTGAATCCTTGTAGTTATGGGTGACTCTTTCTCAGTCTCTTCACACATCTTGCAGCCGTGGGAGGAAGTATTTGAACACAAACATGATTTGGGATTTATGGAGACTGCTTGTGCGAGTAGAGTTATTCATTTGCAATGCTATTTGCCTGACTAAGCTCATGCCTTACGCTTTGCCTTTTATTTTCCCTCCATGGATCCACTACCACCCTTCACCGCGATGAGCTTGCAGGGAAGAGTACAAGCACGCAGCGGGATTTGGGTTCAAGTTCCAGCTTCAGCCAGGCTGTTATGCTCTTGCCTTTCAGCACCTGGGCTAAGAGCTTTTCTCTGATTTATTGCAGGTGTTTCTGAAATAAGAGGTGAGCCACTGCATCCCTGCCACATGTGCTGGCTGGAGATAGGCGTTTGTGCGAGATTACCTGGGAAATGGGTTAGGGAAACTTTAAAGCCGACAGCGCTAATCAGCATCCTGCATGCCCGGCTTATCAGGCACATCAGATCCAAGAGAAGGACAGAAAACCGCGTACAGGAAATAAGGGTCAGGAGTGACAGGTGGGGAGGAGGGAGAGAGACGGTTAAGAACCAGCCAGCAAGAAAATGGAAAGAGTCAGAAATGCATTTGCTGTGGCTGCTTGTCAAAAACCAGAAGCTGATGCATGCTTACAAAAGAAGCCATTTTTCGCTTTAAGATTTCAAATTCTAGATTGTTGCTGTTCATTCTGCAGTGGTTGGGCAGAATGAAGCACACTGAGGTCCCAGGCTGTGATTCTTTGGTTGTCAGCCTTGTGGTACTCTCCTAAATTAAAGTAGCAAATGTAATAGATTAGAGTAATAAGATACAATGCTGCCTTTTTTTTTTTTCTGGGTGTGACAACAACAATTTACCTTTAATCAAGAAGTTATGTCCTCCTGAAATTTAATTTATAGGCTGTTTCCTAAAATTAGGAGCTTAGACTATTTCCTGTCAGTCTTATTCTGCACTATTTCTCCTAAATTATTTAAAGGTATTAAAAATGCATAGCACATATACTGTACCAAGTCTAATGAAAGAAAGGATTGATCCTGACTTTACATTGAATTACACATTAGCCATTATTTATTGTTGCACTTTTTTCATTTTGGAAACAAAATTAACTCAGATGAATTCTTTCTGATGGACACTACTCAGTAATCTCCCCATGTTATTTAATGGGTTTTGCAGATGTACACATAAATGTTTGCAAAGAAAGCTCATTTCCCATTTAAATTGAAATGGACAAAGTCACCCCTTTACATTACAAGAATTTACCATGTTAAAATCTAGTGTATGTGCACTCGGTTGCTTGGTTTTTTTTTTTACATCATGTGTCTATTCCTGTCTCCAGTCAGGGAAGAAGGACTCAAATAAAAATTTAGGATGAATCCCTTTCTTCCTTGCCTCTCTCTGCCAGTCTCCTCTGCAATATATTTACCTTTTAAGGGTCTGGGGGTTTGCCTTGGAATTGTAGAAGAATATCATGAGGAAGCTGCAACCTTGTTAAAATACTATGAAATTAATGAGTCTCATATAAATAGTTAGCTATTGTACGAGATTTGTCTAATAGTTGGAACCTTCTTTTGACAAGAGAATCTAATAGGTTGGTAAATAGTGAAGCAATTCCACTGCTAATTGCACATGTATTAGCCTGGCTTGATACTGAAATACGTTCTTGGAAAAGCATATATATCAGTTACAGAGAGACATAATACTTCTCTCCTGATGTCATCCATGCAGATTCAGGCAAAAGGTGGCAACGCTGGGGATTGTGGCTGAAGGCCTCTGAGTCATGGCTGAGCTCTGGGGTTGCTCATCACAGTGATGGGAAGAGTATTTCCTGGACGTGTCCTTCTAAATCCAGCACTTGTTCAAGAGAAAAAGATGTGATTTCAACAACTGTTCACAACAAGGCAGTAGTTTTGTTCCTTAGGAGAAGGATCTGTCTACAGTTGCCCAGATCTCTCTTTCAGGCTTGTGAGATGCTGTATGTCAAGGGACGTCTTACTTCAAGCTTTTTTTTCCACCTGTGACTAGGAGTGGGGTGGTCCCTTTCCCAGCCTGCAGACCATCCAAAGCTCAGTCAGTTCCCACATCTCTCACTCAGCATCTTCTGATGGTTGCTTGATTTGAGGGCTCATATCCCCATTTGCTATGGGGTTCATCTCCTGCCTGCCTGACACCATATTGTGTTCTCAGGCAGTGGAAGTAATGGTCTGTCTGGTGGCAAGAGATCCCCTGCCAACACTGATGGTCTCCACCAAGAAAATCTGGGCCCAAGCAAGGAGCGACCTTGTCATTTACGGGTGCAGCAATTACGCACATTTGCATAAATACCGCTAACATGTGCTATTGCTTCTAGATGAGCGGGTCCTCACTTAACAGTAGCACAGTACTAAGCCATTAATTATAGGAGTCAGAGGAGAGGTACAGCTGCAGATCTGCCCCGTCAGGATTTATCAGGCTCCATTTTATAATCAATGGTTTATTTATTAAACCATCACAAATGGTGCATGCGCTCTAGCCACGGCCGGCTGCGGCTCTCCTTGGATATTTCATCTGAATCAATGGAAGCAATCATCTGCTTTACATCAGGTATTGAACCTGTGCGGGTCCTTGAGTGATAAATGACTTTATTGTCTGGGTGGAATTGACTGGAGCTGATGCTTAAAGCTGGGGATGGGGGGAAGAGGTGGTGAAAACACTGAATTCTTCCATAACTGGTGCTTTTGTGCTTTTTTTTTTCCTTTTTGGGTTTTTCTTCCCCTCTCTCTCCCTAGCCCCTAAAAAACAAATCTTTATCTCTGTGTGACTGAGACCGATACAATGAGAGGAGAGGATTGTGATCTTGGGGTGAGAGGGAACTTACTGGAAAGCAAAAGGGAGAAGGGGATTTGTCCTGCTTTGGATGTGTTAAAATTCAAGGGAACAACCAGAAGCAGTGGCCACTGCACTGGTCTTGGCTCTGACCTCTTTGGAGCACGCATTGCACACAAATGGTCCCAATGTACTTTGGGGATGCCATGGGCCCTTTGGCTTTTCAGGGCTGCTGCCAAAAAAAGGCAAATCAAACAAAATTGCATTTGAAGCAAAGCAGCGCCCGAACCCCTGGAAATCCCCCCTCAGCCCTTCTCATTAGCATTGACCAGGCAGGGAGTTGACACTAAAGCTGTATGATTTGCATGTTGCATGGGGTCTGTTACTGACATAATGAGGTTTTATTGGATTAAAGGCCTTGCTGCCAGAACAAATTGTTCAATAGAATATACAGCTTTTTGTAAACCTCCAAAACTAGCCTTTGTAAGATCTGCATTAATATATTTCACACCCATGCTAGCAGTAACTCAGGCATACTGTTCCTCTGTACAGCAACGTAGAGGATTGACAGAGAGACATGTCTCCCTGTAAGACCATGGCATCCCACAATGTTATACAAAAGGCTTGGGCCAGTGTATTATAAAAAATCTGTATTAAATAAGTACATACAACCTGTATTTGCTAAATTATATCCATGATACTTTATACTCAGTCAGTTGTCCTGAATGTACAAAAAGGGGTGGGGGTATAATTTTTGTTTCACCTGGGAATAATGTGATCTTTTGTCTTTTCAAAACAGTTAAATCTGAGTAGGTTTCTGTATGGGCTACTGGTGGTGTTGTTAGAAGAAAACACAAGGGATTGAATACTCCAGCATGTTCCTCACCATGCACTCGTTTTCAGAAGTGTATGCCAAACTTCAAACTAGCAAACGTAGCTACAGTCTGCACCATGTGGAACTCAGGATTATATTTTCAGTTCTGCTGCTGGCTGCCATTTGACACTGAGCAAGACATTTAGCATCAGTCTGGCTGTTTTCCCCTTTCTTGGGGCTTCTTTGGTGATGCATAGCTGTAAACTTAAAATGGGGAGTGGCAACTTCCCTGAGCAGGAAGAAGCAGAGGAGAAAATTAATTTCCCACTGGAGCTCACAGTTGATGCTGTGTGATGGGGTGGCACCAGGCACCGGGTGATAGATAGATAGATAGATAGATAGATAGATAGATAGATAGATAGATAGATAGATAGATAGATAATATGGCCATCTGGCAGCCCCAGCCCTCTCCCTACTTTTCTCTGCAGCTTCCTCAGAAGTGCTGCCTGGACCATATGAACTTGACTGTAGGATGGGAGACAAGGGTAGTTACATGCTGAACCACACAGAGAGATAAATATTCACCTGTCATCTTGGGCAGCTGTTCCAAAAACCTGCTCCCAAAGGGCAGTGTTTTCAAGGATTTGCAGATAAAGGAAAAAATAAACAAACAAACACTGGAATGTTTATCCAAGCAGCAAGTGTCAGCATAGGAACAGAAAAGCACATATATTCTTTTCCTGAAGACTTGCTCCTGCCCATAAGGGGGTGGTCTTTTCTGGGGGGAGCACCAGTGTCATGTGTGTGCAAACAAGTCTGTTCCAGCTGGCACGAGGCTTTTGGGGTGTGTCCCTGAGAGCTGTAGCCTGAACACAGATTTGCTTCTGACTGAACAGTCCCCTGGGAGCAGATGAGGACCACATCAGCATCGATTAATGCCAGTGCCACTGATGCCCAAAAGATAGGCTGGAAATAAATCCCCATAGACTGATGTCTAGAGAGCAGGTATTTGTTTATTGCGGTGCTGGTGGTGAGGGGGGTATCTCCACCTAACTCTCCCACCTTTGCCAAGTGCTGTGGTATATTTATACACTAAGTATTGCTTAGTATCACTATGCCACTACAACATCATCACATATACTCCAGAACTAATTTACATGGTATGATCTCATGGTTATTAGATAGTTCATTCACACTGTGCTTGTGTCTCCCCAATTCGGGGGTCATGGGGGTCTTTGATGAAGGCTTCCAAGGTCTTCTTTGCATCTCAACTTTTCACCTTTGTCTTTGGAGCATGCACAGTTATGGTGTTCCTTGGTCTGTCTGTTCTTAACCAGCCTAAATTTGTTGTTTTGTGGCTAACAGGCTTTGCACTTGCCAACTTTTCATTAGTACTATACTTATCTATCTCTAAGGCTATCCACCTGGTGAGGTTTTTTTTCTTTTTTTGTCTATTCAGCATTAAGCAACTGGTTAACCATATACTGGCCATTACATTGTATAAAAAAGTTATTTATATCAGGTTATATAGGTATAAAAGTTATGATTCAGGTTATATAGGTATCAGGTTATACAGACATATAAAAAGACATGATTTAGGTTATATTGATATCTTATAACTCAAGCTATATAAGTACCTTGTAACTTTGACCTAAATGATATAGCCATCAGCCACCACAGCAGTTGACATTCAACCAAGGAAGCTTTCCCACAGCAGCCTCAGTCATCACGATGCTTCCTGCTCTTACACTCTCCAAAATGTTCACAGCTGAAATTCAGCTCAGAGTCACGCTATCTGGTTTATAAAAGGCAGAACTGCTATTTTTCACTGTAAATGTACATCCCAGTCATTTCTGGTGGTGTGTTATAGTGAGAAGTTACGAACACGATGGAGTTCCTAACTGGTGACTAACACAGTGATACCTTTAGTGTGTACGTTTACTCTTGATGTTTTCCCCTCCAGTACTACTAGCAATAAAAACTTCGTGAATGTAGGAAATATGTAGAGCTGCAGATGTTATATTTTCTTTTCATTGACCTATTTTCTGTATAAAAGAGGTCAAATCACATTAGGTTTTCACTATTGAGATCCCAGGGCTTTAAACATGAAAATTAAACTAATGAATGCTTATTTAAACGCACTAAAACCTGCACTGATACATTTTCTTTTTTTTTTTCATTAGAGAAGTTAATTATCTGAGCATAAAAGTGCTTGGTAAAAGATCATAAATAGAAAATTAATCCTCTTTTAAAGATTTTATTTGACAGTAAGGTATGCAAAAAGGATGGATTGTTGCTTCAGAGTTAGTCTTGCTCCTCACGTTAGCATTAAATGCATTCAAATTTATACTAGCCAGTTCTTTGGTGTGCAATTTGTGTGCATGTTGATAGGGTTTCAAAAAGTGGAGGGTTGTTGTTTTTTTAACCCTCGGGGGACTTTTTATGTGCAAGCCAAGTGCTTCTGCACGCATGATAGAGCAATTTCTCCGCTCCGGAAAGTGCTACTAGATAGAAATACGATAGCAGAGCAAACATTGACTTCCTCAGAATTGTTACTTGTTCAAATAGGGATACCATAGCAAAATCTTACACGGGGTCGAAAGTGCTCGTCTCTGTGCTGATGAAATCTCTCTCAACAATTTTTGGTAGGTTTCCAAACAGAGAGCATAGTTTATTGCAAGTTAGTGCACAGTGTAGGGAAAAAAAAGCTTATATATCCTTCAGATGTGGAAAATAATTTAAACTTCTAATAAATTACTAAGTATTTTCGTAATTATTTAGGGCTTGTTCCCTAGCTAGAATAGATTGGTAAGGTTTGATTTTGGTCAGAGGACTCATACTGATTTACCCACTTGGGAAATCTGAATCTTGATGGAGATGTTTTGGTGGGTTTTTTTCTGAAACAGCTTCATCTCAGTAGAATTGTTTAATGCAGTGCCAGCAGAGCCTGGAGAGTAAAGGTGCATATGTACAGATATATGCAAACACACAGGCATCCTTATAAGAAGAGTGGATTAATAGTCATACAGTCTACTGCTGTACAGAAGTCTGTCATGAAAACTTGAACCCAAGCTAAGCATATGTGCATATATGTAAAGCCCATTTCAAGAGCAGATTCACAGCACAGACCTATTTTAAGGGGATTAATAATCTATGAATAATACATATCCAAGATACACAGCAGCAGTGTGGGTTTGGAAATGGTAAAAACTTCTGTGAGTTTTGGTGGAGGCTGTGTCCACATTGAAAATTGACTTACTGGGGCACATCTTCTAACAGTAAAAACCATCTCCAGGTCTGCTGGCTTTGGAAAAGGAATACTGATGTAAAACAATGGAGGATCTAGTTCAATCTGTCTAGCATCCAGATCTATTACCATTGCATATAACTAACAATTTCATACTAGCATTTTAAATTATTACTCCCTTCTTAAACCATATGCTAATTTTCTTAAAGAGAAGTCTAATTGCTCTCTTTATATGCAACTCCAAGTCAAAAGCTTAATTTATCCCTCCAGTTGGATAATTAAATCATACAATGTTCATCTCTTGTGACTCTTCCTGTCCCAGAAATCTTAAATTCTTCTTCTCTAGCTGTCTTCCACAGAGCACAGCTCCTGACAAAGCTTTCACCTTTAATTTACTTGTGCCGGGAAGACAGCCGTTTGTCTCGATTCAGAAGCGAGGCTTCATTTTCCTTTACTTGAGTTTCCCTGTATATTTCATTTCCTAGAAAAGAAACCCCATCTCTCCCACATGTACCTTCTCCAGGCATTACAAAACAGGATTTTTTTTTTCCCCTCCCTATGACCTGGTTTTGCAAACCTGTGAGTATTCCCATTTAAATCAGCAGCCTGGCTTGTGTGGTTGTGGTTTGGGAAAGGGAAAGAGTGTGGTTTGAGTTCCTGTGTAGTGTAGTTCAAGTATTACTGCTGGTGGGCAGTCAGAGCTCAAGCTGCAAGAGTGAAGCAGATGATGACAATCCCCTGCTGCAGGGAAGTCCTAGAAGTCACAGATGCATTGCACCCCACAGGACTAAGCTGCAGGAGTATAGGCTTGTATTGGAAAATAAATTGAAGGTCTAAGAGTTCATGCTTGGTGAGGCATTTCTATTGGAATTCTTTCCTTTGTAAGGAAACCACTTGCTTCATTTCTTTACTTCAAAGTAAGGAGTGTTTTGAAAGCTCAGCTGTAGATCAAGTAGACCTGGAAGTGAGCAGTCTGCTGAAGTCAGGAGGACCATGCACATGTCAAAAATGAAGACCTCCTAGCAGCTTTGCTCCAAGATTTGGCAGGACTGCATCCAATAAAAGGGATCTCTGAAGAATTTTCTTGTTGTGCACTTGCGGCATTAATGGTATGACAGAATAGCAATAGAATTTGCAGAATAGCAGTTCTGGTGTTGAAACGTTGGTTCTGATATTGTTTCTTGGGCATAACAGTGCCTATACCTGAAATCATGTTAGCTTGGCTTAGCCAGTATGCTCTGGGTGGAACTGCTGTGTCACTGCACGTTAAGGCAAAGGGTTGGTGAAGCAAGAGAAGCCAACTAAAGGACTGGCTTTGTGCTTTGCTTTGTGTTGGGGTCCTGGTGTGCTTCCACAGCATAGCGTGCCTACTGGCACTGCTGACTGTCCTTTAATGGAACTGCAGATCAGCATCTCATACCTCCCCACTGATTTTTAAATGTTTCCTGTTTTCCAGTGCATTTCATTTATGTCACTCTTCAACACTGGTATTTAAACATCATCTAAAACGACGACACTGGTTTGGTAGGTGCTGAGACACTGCTCACTCTCCTTCTCCATCTTCCCCAGCACCAGCCCTGTATCTGCATCTGCTGTCCTCCTCACAGCTGACTCAGGATGATACCCCAGGAATTCCTGATGGAAAAGCTGAGACATTCCTAGAATTTAAATTAAATGTGCTTTGCACCCAAATGTACGCAAAGTACATTTATTTTGAGTCATGCAGCAGCCTGTCTTGTGGTGCAGTATCTGGTCGAAAAAAAGCATCACTGTTCCTGATGGCATTTGTACTGTTGGCTCTCACTGGTAAAGCTCTGCCTGCTTTGGGCTTAAATAGGACCACAGAAGTGGTCAAAGTTCCACTCTCCCTGCTGCAGCTGGCCAGAGAACAGAGGTGGGAGTCGTCACAGCTATGGATTTTTCTTCCCTTCCCTTTGATTTTGGAATAGCTCATTTGTCAGATTTCAGGCAAGGATCTTTGCTTGTGCAAAGGCTGTGGGTCCTTAAGCGAGCAGGTTTGAGTGAAGATGTGCTGCAGAAGGTAGGTTCATTTTTTGTCTTGCAGTCCAGTGGTATCTACACAGGCATCACTAATGGTTCTTTTTTAGTGTTGTTTTAAAACTTGTAGAAGAGTGATGCTTAAAGAATAGACTACAGTTGAAAGAAGATGCTGAATTGCCTGAACTACTTTCCAGAACAGTGCAGTACATGCTGCGGGTCAGCCTTAGTACCTGCAAGCAGATTTTTTTGTGTGTGTGCAGATTAACCTTGAGACAGCAAGGAGCTGCACTGGAGAAAGCACTGTGATATGAGGGCAGTGATTGTGTCAGAGGTCTTGTGTGCATCTTGAAGGGTCTGGTCCTGAGATTACTCAGATTGCTGATGTTGCACAGAGATGTAGACAAGGAATCCCTTTGAATACTGACCTTTTGCTTTTCCCTTTTTAGTGATAAAATATTCAAGGGAACACAAAGTGACCCATTTTGTGCTCGGCCTGTCAAGCCAAGCAGAGGAAGGAGAGTACAGTGAGAACCCAGGTGGAACCCAGTGAATGCAAATGATTTATGGAGCAGCTGCTTTAAGCATTTCGAATTACTTCTATCATCATCCAGTAGAGTCTATTTATGTGTATGAGCTTGAACACATTACTCAGAACAAACGGATAGCATAGGCAGCTGTATAGGACTGATACACACTCCAGCACCTCTCTTTGTGCCTCTGCTCACCAGGTATTTCATAGGGATTTGCAGAGGGAAGAGATGCCCTGCTTGGCAACCCCTTCACATGAGCCTGGCTTTTCCTCACTGCACCACAACTAAGCAAACCATGTTAGGTACTTGGTGCATCCTGAGCTCAGAAATGTTTTGCCAGCTTTAACAGGGTTTTGTCCTTGGAGGCTGCAGAGGAAGGCAGTTCACCTGACCAAGGTGCAGAAGGACAGGGAAGATTTTGGACGTGGCAGCTGGGCACACAAATGTGTATTCTTCATGTCTGACCCAGAAGCATCTTTGCGCTCTGCCTGTCTGAGGAGTGTCTGAGCACCTTTGGGATCCACAGCCACCCCACACCATCCATGTGGAAACATGGCAATCAGCTGGCTCAGAAAGAGGAGGCTGACTTGTCTAGCACGGTCTTTAATTTCAGAAAAGATTCCAGGGTGTGTCAGGTGGTACCCATTTTCCCAAGGACAATTTTAGAGTAACTTTATGTAAAAGCTAGCCTATCACTCCTTCTTGGTGCCCAAGGTTTCATCTGGGGTTAAACAAACAAGCAAGAACACGGGGTTCGACCATCCAACCACCATCAGCTCCACATTTTACGCTGTGTAAGGGGCACTAGGAAAATAGTTTGTGACGTTGAACAGTGTGGTGCACCATGGAGCTTTTGTGGGGCTTCAGCATCAGTAAAAGCAGCACTTCACAGACTTGGGAGTACTGAAGTACTTTTTCCACCCTAGTAGGACCATGTGAAGAACATATGTACTTACAAGTGATACCAGCAAATCGGCTAAAAGTAGGACCTTTGGATGTGCCTTAAAGGATGCTGCAAGTATTGTGCCTCAATGCCAGAATTCTTGTCCATTCTCACTCCAAAGAAGAGCTATTTCAGGGCATCATCTTTATATTCCCTGCTGGTTTTTTACCTTTTTTTTTCCTTTTTATTAAGCTGTGTCCTATTTCTGTTTAATGCACCAAAGAGCATTACACTGATGATATACCTCCAATTCCTTAGCGGCATCTTTAGGAAATGAAAAGTGATCAAATTCCCTTGTCAAGTAGGACGCTGACTTAGAGATTCCTCTTTTCTTAAAAATCTAACCTAGACATAAAATTTCTAAAGAACTTGCAACCCAGATAGTAATTACGTACATTTAAAATGTAAGCTGGGACAGTCGATCACAGAGAACCATTCACCAGCAAACAGTCCCCAAAAACCAAGATTCTATCTTTCCTTCACGGGCATTTAGATCCTATACAGTAACCAATTTTATGAAATACAGTATATCTGTTAACCAAGAGAACTGAACACTTCAGTTGCTTAGTAACTAATCCAATCCAAGGAGGAAATAAAAATAGCATACATAATTTTAGAACCTTTAGGACCTTTGCCAAGCAAAATATTCTCACCAGCAGCAGTCAGGTTTGTGATTTGAATGGGTTAGCTTAATAGGATAGATTCTATTTGTTTTATGTAGATAAATGGTCCTTGCTTTTCAAATCTGATTAATTACATATCCGGGCCATTAGGTCTTGTAGCTTCTGTACTCTTCCACAACTTTATTTAACTAAAAATACAACATAACTAAATATAATACAAATAAAAAAGGAAAAATGTTTTAGTTGCTGGCTTCTTTTTCAGCCTTAATCTGGTTAAAAAGCCGAAGACTGCAGTATAACTCAATAAATCACATTATATGGCCAGGAGGAATGTCATAAGCATCTGCTTAATTCAAGTGTAGTTTTTTTCCTATACTCATCTGTAAAGCTTGTTGAGGGGAAAAAAGATACTATTTTTATAAAAAGGTATTATTGCCACCATTGGTGGAAATTGCCATATGGTAACATAGCTTATTCAAGCAAGGTAGGAACAGTTTCTGTAAAATTATGTTTTAGCTGACAAAATATGACTCCTGTTTTAAAATACATCTTCAAAAATTCAGCATTTGCCTACATTTTTAGAGGCTTGCTCTGTTCATGCACATTGCCCGTGTGTTTCAAGTTTCATACACCAGACTTTTGCAAATTACAGCGAGGATCTGCATTTTTTTTCCCCACATTTTTATCAGCCTTGCCACTGGATGAAGAATTTGCACAACTAAATGATAACGTGTGTGAATAGCATCGCCGAGGTTGGGTCTCTTGCCCTTACTCCTGAACAAGGTAGGCAGTTGGGGATCTGATGTTCATGTAATGCCTGTGTCCTGCAGCAGTCATGGTGCTTTTGGCTATCAAAACAGATAGAGCACTCCTTTCACAGAACCATTTGAATACCAACTTCTGACTGCATGAATTCTGATTTAATTCCCCGCTCCTCTGCAGCATACATTTGGGAAGGTCTCAGGTTTTCCTTAATCTCTCTCAGTTCAGTAAGTATTTTAATGTAGGGCAAAAAGCACTCAGATTCTGTGTTACATGGCTGGTACATTTTGCTCAAAGAATACCTTTTTTTTAGATGTAGTGATTCAGCACATTTTTTCTTCCACTTTAGGATTATCATCCTGTAGGGTAAAAAGGCTAAATATAGCAAATATATGTCTTGCACAGTAGATTTAATACTTTTTGCTTAATGCTTTTTTTCTTTTCTTTTTTTTTTTTTTTTTTTTTTTTTTTCCGGTGGAGTTTCAGGCACTGCTATTCTTAATTTTGGCGTTTTAATTTATTAATACAGCTGACGGGATCATCTGAAGGAAATTAGGATTGTTCATCATTGTGTGCTGAAAGAATTGTGTGCCAAATCCAAGAGGAAGTTTCCTCTGGAACATGATTCTAATTAGTTTACGTGCCTGAAACCAGGAGAGATGCAGTAGGTATGTCCGTGACAGAAGCAGAGCCATGGGAGTTACCCTGCAAGCCCGTTGCTTGGTCCATGGAGCTGCCATGGGGAAATTTTGAGCATGGCACCCGGAGACGTGGCGTGCTCCTCTGTTGGAATTTGGGGTGAAATCCACAGGAAGGGAGCTCTTGCATGGAGCCAGTGTCCATTTTCTGCTGAGAGCTCCTGCTCATTGCTGCCCTGGCTGCTTGTATGACCTTAGAGATCTGCTTTAATGTTTGTATTTCACTGATGATAAAAAGAATACAAGTGCTGTGGTGAAATGCAACTTGATACACAACTGATGTTTTTCCCTAAAGAAGTTCAGAAAACATTGCGTTAATACCAGGATTTCTGGCCAAAATGTATTATGGAGTTAATTCAAGTAAATTGCAGTTACGCTGTAGCAAATAATTACCACCTGTTTCACATCTGTCTGAAATCCACTCAAAATACAGCAATCTAGTCATCATTCTTGTATTATTTATGTCATTTTATTATTTGGTGTTAGACTTCTATTTACTTACCCGATTCACAACCATTTTTTCATGCCTTCTGCACACAGAATGATGAATTTAATAACCTCCTTTGGATTTGTTTATAAAACCTTTCAAAATATGTTTGCAATGCATGACAGGGCTTCTGAAAAGCCGCAGACACCCGGTGGCCTGTTTCATCATGAACTGCAGTTGGGAGTGTGCCACTTGCTGCCCTTGGACCTCAACACTTCTGTTTCACCTTCAAAAACAGTCCACGTTAATCTGCCACATGCGTGATCTCACGAGCATTTTAAGTCATATTTTGCTCTGTTAATATGGGAGCTTCTGGGTTACTTGCTCAAAGCATTGGTGTGCTTTGATGTTGGATGGACAATGAGGCAAATGAGGGTATTTTGGAAAGAATGATCACCTCCTGCCAGGGTGCCCAGGTACAATAGAAATCCAAAGGAAGGACAGGGACAAAAGCCAAATGTAGGCTGCTTTAAAGTACTCAAAACAGTCTGCAAGCAGGGCTTGGGCTTTTTTGTGCTTTGTGCTGATCATTCTCACGCACAGCAAGACATGTTGTCGTAGTGGTTTCTTTCGATATTACTCTTCACAGCAAAATGGCATGTGCAGGAAGGAGGGCAAGGGGTTAATTCCTTGCAGCACATCTAGGCCATCCCCTGAAATCACAGGAGCAAAACCAGCTGAGCGGTGAATCAGGCCACCCTGCCTCTCCAGGACAGGAATAGCAAGAATTAGAAATCTTGCCCTCAGCTGTGCTGGGATGCGGGCATACAGAGGGAAGGCACAGGAAAACACAGCCAGTCGCTTGCCTCTGAGTTTCAGGTCTTTTCCATTACACCCCACTGGTACATGTGGGTTTGCAGCTCCCAATAGTGAGAGCAAAACATGGTCCACCATATACTCTCAGCCTGAGTTAAGGTGATTGGCCACCCAAGACGTGTTGCTGTGTTAACACCCCATCACACCCTAGATTTTTCACCTTAACTCTTTTCCATTTCTGTAGTAGCTTCTTAGCATTTACCTCTCTCATAACAGGAGCAGTGTTCTCCTCCACTAGAACCAATCCTGCTCAGTTGTGATGCAGTGCCTGTGCCCAGCATGCGCAGATGAGGGAAATCTGGGTGCACATTTCTGTTCTAACACGCTTCCTTGGGAGGGAAGGGCAGCAATGGGCTGGGTTCTCCAAATAATCATTGAAGGTGGGGAAAAATAAAAATTACAGCTAATAAAAGTTAAGCTTGGAGGATTCCAGGGGAATGAGTTACAAACTCAGCAGCACTATTGCACATCTTTATGATACCTCTCAAAACTGCCTGTCAAAATCTCCCATTAAGGAGCATCGCAGATTAGTAATTATGCGCATCTATTAACTAAGCATCCATTCTTTCTCTCAAATGCTTTGTAGCAATATCTCTCCAAAGGAGCACATATCACATCTAGGTGTCTGCTAGATGGCCATAACACCTCCCCAAGGGAGATGCCTCTGATAACACTATATTAAAGACAGGGCTTGGTTTTGTCTCTTAAACCGCTATCACACAAGCCAGTGCACAAGGAAAGACACCTATTATGATTTTGTAGACAAACGCTTACAAAAGCTGCCTGCACACATGCACACACAGAAAAATTGAATGTTAACATTGCAGGAGGCTGTGGTGATGACAGGGGTACTTTTATTGTCAGCTCTGCTGGGGAAGAGAAAAAAACCCACTTATTTGTGCAAATAACCCCAGCTTAGCTTTATTCCCAAGCATCCTATTTGCACATATGAGTATGTTTTGTCAGCCATGTCTTTAGGTACAGGTTTTCATCTTTAGCTGCTTATGCTTGTTTGTGTTAAACAAATTAGTGCCATGATAACACACACCTCCATAGAGACATGAATATTGTATAGCAAAAATCTGAAATACACGGTGGTCTTGCTTTTTTTGTTGCAGATTTGTTGTTCTGGTTTGTTTGAGCCTTCCCCTCCCCCACCTCCGGAAAAAAAAAAAAAGGCTAAATTAAACTCTTTTATGCTTAGTTTTCCTGATTATATTTTGTTCATTAATAGAGAGCAAATATGAAAAGAACCAAGAGCAAAACTGGAGGCAGAGGATAATAAAATCTATTGCTGTTAATTAAACGAAATCCTCAAACATGCCTCCTTTCCAGCTTGCTATCTTCCAGATCCTAGATTGCTTCATTCTCTCAGTGACTACTGCTAGACAGACACATCCTGTTCTGATGAAGGAGACCAGCTGGATTTAGGACTGTGACTTTGTGTGTGTGGTACAACTGACCATATGTGATTCTCTGTCAAGTTTGCAGCTTTAATGGGAAATCTCTCAAGTATTTCCACTTTGATTCATGTTTTCTCACTGGTTTGATTACAAAAGAGGGGGTGACTTTGTGCATCTGGCTTGCACTAACATAGGTTGTAGTGTGACTCTGCAAAGAAAGGGAAGCTTTTGCATGCTTATCCATAGGAATTGCTTTGGGCTGTTCCATTTGTTTTTTTGTTTGTTTGGGGGATTTTTTGAGGGGAGGTTTTTGCGGGGTTTGGTTGGTTGGTTTTGGTTGTTTGTTTGTTTGGAGGGTTTTTTTTAGGAAAAAATATCTGGGACCAGAAACTTCATTAGGGATATAATTTTGAATTCTTATGCAGATCGTGGTTTTTATCTGGCTTCAACAGAACTGAATAATTCTGTTAATTGTTATTGTCTTCCTGCCGGCTTTGAGAAATGTGTGTCTCCAACCTCTCTAGATCTGGCAACAGAAGGGTAGCTAGTAGTGAAAAAAAGCATAACAAACAGCAGATAGAATTTAAAGGAGTTTGGGATCTTCTTTTCCTGAAGAATGATTTGCATTTACTGGTCTCCAGACCTGAGAGCAGCAGGGGCAAAGGACAGCAATGGTCACATGGATATGGAGGAAATGGGAATAGGAAAATTCCCTTCCTTTTTCACTCTGTGTAAGTTTTACTTAGAATGCAGTGAATTATCATTTGTTGTGAGTTACTTTCACCTGTATGCTCAGATGCTCCTCAGCTCTCTGGGCTTCAGGCAGAAAAGTCAAATGCCACAGGAAAATCTCATCTTCTAAAATTTGCAGCCTCAAGGCAACTGGCAAGGCATCAAAACTTCCAAGCCAGCCAAGTGTCTGAAGTCTCCTGTTAAACAGGCACACAGAGAAGGCAGAGGTTAACACTCAGTACCCAGCCCTGGGCTTACCATTTGTCCTTTAGTTGAGTATGTACCACTTTTGTATTTTACATTGCCAGTGAGTTGTGACCAGACTGTATCTTCTTTACACCTTATCAAACACTGCATGTTTGAACAGTGCCGTAATTATAGTGATCAATGTTTGCAAACAGCATCTTTACACTTTTCATCCAGACTTTCTTGGTAAAGGAGGGGCAGAGAGGAGGCATCCTAAGAGTGACGCACATGTCCGAGCCTCTGCTCACCTCCAGCTGTGGAAATCTCCTCTCTGGTGGTGAAGGAAAGATGCCCTTTGCTGTAGCTGGGAGGGAGGAAGGGTGGAGGCACTGGCCACTCAAACACTGTTCCTGAAGCGTCCATCATTTTGTGTTAGATGCCAGCACCCCTGGTCCAAGGGCTGTCCCTCTGTCATGCAGGGAGCAGATAAATAGAGGTGGGAGGATTCAGAGCAATGATTTGTGCCTTGGTTTTGCTGGCTGTTCCTATAAACAGTGAACAGGCAATCTGGTAATGGGCTATAGATTTCCCAGGTGAAAGCCCGCTTGTTACCGCATAGATGTATTTTCCAATAAAGAAATTCTAAAATGGATGTGTTAGCATCCAATTCTTTATGAAAATCATATATATATCTCCAAGTGAAGACTGCATAATTTGAGCCCACTGAAAGAAAATGGTACACTTATGTATTTTGTGGATATTTTAGGTCCTTTTTCCTTTGAGGCAAAACTTCCATTTTTGTGGAGATAAAAGATGTTTAGATTAGAAAGGAGAAGTACAAAATAAAAATGATCAGCCTCTATCCTGAAAGAGGCTGTATTGCAGCAGAGCATTTAGCAAAGACTGCATTATTACCTGATGCAATGGTGGGATGCTGATGCTTCCAGATCTTTACAAGCCTTGCAGATGAGGCTGCAGTGTTGGCAGTCAGGGAGATAATACCACATCTGCTTTTTATTTTAAAGTGTGATTATACTGATGCTGTCCTCTATTGCTGTAAATCAGTTTCCTAAAATATATGGATGTTTTTTTCTCTTCTCAGACATGTACAATTCAGTATTTCTGAATATTTGATCATTAATTAGACCCTGTAAAGCAGCTTGTGTGAAGTACCACAGAGTGAGCTCTGTCATGAATGGTAGCAGGTCTGTCCTGCTGCTGTTTGCCTAATGGGGAAGAGGGCACTGACTTGTCTCAATATTGCATTCAGCAGGCAAATCTTCATATTATTCCTTTAAATCAAAATGGGCAGAGGCACCCTAGACTAGTATGGTGCCTATCAGAAGTGTACATTTCATCTGAACATGTCTCGGAGACTATTTATTTTCTCATTATAAAGAATATTCTGGCCCAGTGTAAATGTCAGTGAGCTCAGTGCACGTCACACAATGAAACAGAGGGATCTAAAACAGCAGAAAGAGGCAGGCCTGGGCCCTCGGAACTGTGGAAAACCACTTACTTACCCTTCCTTGGTTTTTAAACACTGTGCATCTGACTCCCTCTGCCCACTAATTTGAGTCTTGGTCAGCCTCAGAAGGGCAGTAACTTTGCACACACCTCTTTCACTGAGAAGGCAGGAAGTTGTTCTTCATGAAGAGGATGATCTAGCAACTTGTGTTGCGGGGGTGTTTGTTGGTTTCTTAACAAATATTTCCTTAGTCTGGATTTTAAACATCTCCATACACAGTGAGGAAAACGTGAACGAGACGTCCTTCGTGACCAGATGTGTTGGGAAGGAGTCTCCTGTGAGCAAACCAGGCAGTGAACACAGAGACTGTGTGGCATTCAGTTTGGTTGTCTGCAATCAGTAACTTAGCAAGAGACAATAAAGCATCTGGAAGATTGTTTTGAAGTACATGTGTATTGTTTCAGTGAAAACATCAGAAAAAAAAGCCAGAAAATCCTTTTGAATTTTGTTGTGATCAGAGTCCCATGGGACATCCAAAAGCAATCCTACAGTCCTCAATGATCAACATTAATTACAAGGTGATTTTTCCAACAGAGAATCAGCTCACCTAAAAAAGAATCTTGCTGTGCATATATAGCATGTACCAGCCTTTATTAAGAAATCAGCTGATTATTATTCTGCTACTGGCTTTTATTTTATTCTACTCCCTCCCTTGCAGGAAGGCTGCATACAAATATAGCAATCGATTGAGAGGCGATGTTCTTCCTTTACGAGATTAATTACAAACACAGGGATGCTGTGCCTGGCCTCTGTGTGTATGATTGATCTTGTAGGAGGAAATGCAATAGGAAACTAATGCTTCCTTTTATCCAGTAAGCAAAGTTCAGAGATGTTTACATTCTGCTAGGTAAGCACAGCTGTCCAAAGACGTGAAGACGGATGGACTGTCCTGTCAGCACAAATTCATGCCGAGGTAACAGGCTATGCCGTCTCTGCGGACCTCTCTCTCTGGCCAGGCGGCTGTAGGGCCAGAATCGTTCATTTAGCAAACGGCTTAATTGTTTCACATTTTAATTAGTGGGGAGATCCAGACACAGTCAATGTACTACGAGGGGCAGCAAGGGGAAGGTGCTGGTGGACCTTGCCGCTGAGGCCGGCAGTGAGGAGGAAGGCTCCCAGTGATGCCGAGCATGGGGCAGCGGTCACAGGGCAGCTGCTCAGAAATTGCAAGGGTTCGTTCTCTAAAACCTGGCCGGTGTAAGGAGAGATCTGCGTATTCATTCACTGCGTGTAGCCGTGAAAGCATCTGCAGAAAGTGCAGCACTTTGCTGCCCTTGTTTCTGTTTGTATATAAATATAATCTTAAACCTTTGGATTGGGCTCAGAGTCCTTCTGCAAAGGTTCGTTCTGTTCTTGGGCACAGGCTAGCACTTGTATTTAGGCTGAGAAGCAGTGTCAGAGGTGACAGATCCAGCTTAGTGTGACTCAGCTTTCTTTCTCAGAGTATTTTAAATAATGGATGTGCTACTGCTGGTATTTAACTCCTTCCAGAGCTGCTGAACTATATGGTGTCTTTAAAATACTGCTACAGCACTGAACCTCTGCTCGGGCAGGGGAGGAGATCTCCACCTGGGATTGGTTTTCTCAAAAGGAAAAAGAAATCAGAGGAAGAAGGGAAGGGAGGAGGAAAAAGCCCGAGCCATAATATCTTGTAACCGTGAGAATGCCCTTCACCTGAGGCAGTGAAGCAGTCAGCTCTTGCAGCGCGCTGATGGAGAATCCTGAAATCGATGCTGCAGTCTGCGTTATATTTATACAAGCATATGCACTGCGCTGATGACGAGGGAGAGAAAGGGCTGTTCCCTGCGTTAAAATAATTAGTGTAATAAATACAGCCTGGCAAGCGCCAGAGGAAGTAGGGATCCCTTTGTTCACATCTCGCCACTTAGAGCTGGGTAAGCAAGTCTTGTGGAGTTAACCTCAGAATTTACTCACCCTTTTATTCTCTGCCTAGAGGTCTTGGGCAGGACGTGCCGCTGCCAGCCTTAACAAGCGACACTGGATCTCTCCTGCTATAGAGAGATGTTGAGGATTTTATGGGGTTTTCTTCTTTCTGTCCATGCAAATCCTGCCTGGTAAACGAGGATCTGTTTGCTGTTTAGTAGTCAGTTTGCTTGGCTTGACAAAGGTTATTGCAATAATTGATGTTCCTCTTCTAATAATTAATGTTAATGAGTCCACTAAACAGTAAACAAGACAACAAAGAACTGTTAATGAGACAGTCTTTACTCATTTGTTTAATCTTTTAGTAAGATAATGGGCGATAAATATGTCGCTATTCAGCCATCTTCAAGTCCTTAATGCATGGGGAGTGTTTTAAAAGGAGATTTGAGCTGATTTTTTTACACTTGCATTTAGTAAATTCAGCTGACTGGGTAGGTGGAGCGCCTGAAAGAATTGGGAGACCTATATAATTAAGTGCCTTGACATTCTGCTTCTGAAGGACATTGGCAGATATCCAAATGCTATGTTCTGCTCTCAAACTATTTAATTGAAACCATACAAAAGGGAGGGGGTGGAGGGGCAAAAGAGAGGGAGATCTTGGCAAAAACCTTATGTGCAGTTTTTCGCTATTGGATTGACCAGACAAGGCAACAAAGCTGATAAAACAGGATTAGCAAAATTGCATTGTTGGATATTATATGCTGTGTGACATGTACTACAGCAAGGGAATTTGGCAGGATTAACCTGCAGAGGATAAAGATGTACCAGACAAGAGGGCTGAATTAATAGACTGCTGTGACCAAAGCAAGAAAATCTATTTGCATGGGATATTAAGGGTGATAATGACCTTTCAGGGTGGGGTTGCAGTTAATGCCCCGAGTCTAGTGCTGACCCCATGGCCAAGTCCTGCTCACCGCCTGCAATTCAGTGTACAAAAACCAGCTTGTTGGCACAGCTTCTTACGACTCTTTCCTGTTTCTTAATATATACATATAAATGTATACACACACACACACAAATGCTAATTCCTAGGCAGGATTATCTGTGTTACCCGGTAGATTTGTGTTGGTGGAATTTTTTCCCCCCAAACTGAGAAGTTTATTTTCCTATTTATAGTAGATGACTTTCTTCTCCTAATGCACTAGTGTTATCCTAAAGTAAATATTTGGGTTTAGTGGTTTTCCTCAGGGCTTCTGGACCCAGCCAGCCATGGGGGAATGCCGTTCCCTCACTTTGTGTTACTCAGCTGTTCAGGAGATTCTACACTTCTCTACGCGCAGTCGAGCTGAAATCGTAAAAAAGCTTTCAGACCATGGAGTGCCAAAGAACCTGAATGCTATTGCCAGTAGATGACTAAATAAAATCACATTAAGTAAAAACGAGAGAATATTAAAATTAAAAAATTTTAGATGTACATTAAGACTGCATTGGACTATTTGACCAAGGGGGTAGAGAAGCAGAAAACCAACCTTCGTCTCTGGTGTGTTAAGAGGAGAGAAAGTAGATTAAGCATTCGTTTCTCATTTGTACAGCATATAATTCTGGTTTTTGACTTGAAAAGGCCTTTAAATTTGCTTCTTTCAGACTACAAGCAATGCATATATGATAGTGTGCTTTTTTAAAGTAATCTGATATGCTTCAGCGCAGATTGTATTAAAGGATTCAGAAGGATTTCAACAACCTTGAAAAATGTTCATATCATTTGCTTTCCCTTTTCCCACCCACAGTACTAGTGGCAGACTTTAGTGTTCCCGGGGAACAGAGAATGTACTAAAAGTATTTGGCACTGCTCTGTGTGTGACACAATGTGGTTCACTGAGTGTGCTCAGTGCCACCAGAGACAGTGAAAGATCTGCTCTGGTGAGATGATTCCCCTTCATCCAGCATTAGCATGTCACCATTGATCAGCACCAGCCACAACACAAGTCCAGCTTTCTGGTTCTTCCTTTCAGAGTTGAAGGCTGATGGGAATATTAGATACACATAAAATGTAAATACACTTTTGTTTGTTTGTTTCAACATGTTAGAATTTTGAAAACTGGGCTTTAAATAAAAGCTCTGTTAGTACAACATGACTGGGACTTTACAAGTGCGCACACATGCCCAGGTGTCAAGAAATTTAGTTCCATGTCCTACAGCAACTAGATTGCATAACCTGTCTCTCTGGAATATTTTCTGCTAATGCATATGTTACTCACTTCTCTGCCCAGGGACTATACATGTCTCCCTTCTCTGCAGGGGAAAGATAAGGCATGAAGTTTCCCTTAGATTAAATTGGGCAGTGGGCATGGAGGGGGAGGATGCTTCCTATGCCTCCAAATCCAACCCACTTCAGGAGAGCTATTAAAAACCAGCAGTTTTCCCTGGAGGTATGCTAGGCTGCATATCACTTCCTTTCTATGCAGTGTGCTTAAGGACTTCCTCTATGAGTCTTCATCCCAGGGATAGTCCAGAACTAACTCACAGAAACTCTGCCTTTTTCTGGATGTTGGTTGCCGAGGAAAGTCTCTAATACACAAGATCAAGTTTATTATTTGCTTATTTTTCACAAGTGCCTAGATTAGTTAACCCAATGAGGACTTGTTGGTAACCCCCTAAGAACAACCCAACCCTGACGAGTGAGTCATTGTACCACCAGTGCAGCATTTTGAGGGGAATCAGGAAGAGCCACGTGTTTGTTTCCACCTCTTTTTGTCTGCTTGAAAAGCTGCAGGACCACCTGGAGCCGTGCCCTCCCCAAGACAAATTCTGTGGTGGTGCAGCATTGCAACCGTGAGCCCTTGTGCTGCCCAAGACATGTTGTGTGCATGCTGTGATGGTTGGCATGCTCACCAGTGTCGGTCCTGCACAGGCAAGGGAGATTTCTTCTTACCCTTGAGTCCCAGAATCCGTAACTCCCCTTGTGATTTTACAGGAAGCTCATTTTTCCTGGTCAGCAATGGGTGGTGTCCCTCAGCTTCTGAGAGCTCCTAAGGGATGGGTGCCTTGGAGGGTAATGAAGGGCCCGCAGGCTGGGATATTTGTGGGGTGGGGAGCACCCTCCTGAATGCCAGTGTGCTGGGAAGCTTCTGGGACTGGACCACACGTGTGCTGGTGTCTCACCCACCTCAGAGGAGCAGACGGCATGCAGGTGTGAAGGTTCATGGCCTTGGTGCACTCGGGACGCGAAGTGGTCTCTCGGGCACTGCTCTCCTTTCGACAACATCCTGGGATCTGTGAAAAAGCAGCCTGCTTCTCCCATGTCTCTGAGGGCTTGGCTGAGTTTCTAGGTTGCTTCCTCCGCCTTCCAGCCTCCAGCTCTGATGAGATGAGCGCAGGGAATGAGTTGCAGGAGTGCAGCTGTACACGTTTGCGGTATTGTGCTGCAATGGCCACCTCTGCAAAGCCTTAGATCTTGACTGGCCAAGTCAGTTTGCCACTTCTGTTTTTTTTTCTTGGAGACATAGACCCTTCACACACTTGTATTTCAAACAGACAGGGGTATATAACTGGTGGGATCGATGCATCTAACCCTGTCACTTTGCTTTCCAGCACTCAGTGGTGTAGAAGATGGACCGCGGAGGAGAAGCACAGATTGCAGAGGAGCCCAGGAGCAGGGAGCCTGGCCAGGGGCCCCCTCAGGTGCTGTGCAGCAGCTGGTGTTGTGAATCAGGCCGTCACCAGTCGGAGAACGGCTACTTCACAACACCAGGGTCGCACCGCACCACGCTTCGACCGCCGGCTGGAGAGGAGCAGTGTTTCCTGTGGGCAGGCAAGGGACGTGGAGCACCTCCTGGCTGCTTCCACACGAGCCCAGACCTGCAAAGGTAATCAGGTGCTCAACTCCTATTTAGGCACCAGCCTCCCACTGAAGTCTGAAATAGAAGTTAGGCCCCTAAATATCTCTGTGGGTCTGGCCCCGAAACCCTGCGTCGCTGTGCAGTGCAGAGCTTCAGCAGGCACAGGGCAGCACTGTCAGCAGTATGGTCACTGCCCTTTCACATCCCATATGAATGTTAAGGAACAGGTGGCTTTTATTAAGCTGTGGAAAACAGTAAAAAAAACCCCTCTGCATGCTCCATGTGTGGTTCTCTGTGACAGTCGCATCTGTGGTCCTTGCCTGTGACTTGTTCTGATCCCTTCCCTATCTCCACCACCCAACTGCATAGTCCCTGTAAAAGGTCCTGTACCTACCAGGAAAAACTTGGACTCCTTGCTATTGATACTAAACCTGGTCAGCCTCTGCCAACGTGCTTCTATCTAAACCAGCCCTAGGTGTGTTGTGATGAATGAAAAAATAAATGGTGGCATCATCTAGAAGTGGTACTAATAACTGCAATCCTTAAAAGAGAGAAAACGTTGCTAAAGCAGGACCTCATAAATTCCTAGGTGTAGAGGGACGATGAGGCACACTGAAACCAAGTGACCCTGCAACATGTGCCATGCATTTCAGATTTTAAAAACAGGCTCTTCTCTGCCTCCTCCTTTGTACCACACCACCAGTGTGATGTTAGAGAGGAGTGGGTAACAGAAGAGTGCTTTCTATCCAAATCTGGGTCATGTACACGGAGGTCAGCACACACCTGATGGCTGGGTATACAATTCCTTAAGTCAAACTGAAATGCTGCTCAGTTTTGATCCCAGAAAGCAGGCATGTGCTCTTGGTCTCAGGATAGGGTTTTCTTTGGGGGGCTTTCCCTTCCTCCCATGCCTCAGGATGGCTCTATGCTCTCAGGTGTGTCTGGCTGTTCCCTTGTATGATATAAACCAAAGCAAAGAATGGAGAAGTGCAGAGAGAAACAATTCAGGTAACATAGAAACAATGAAGGTTTTTTTGAAAGTTTTCTTCATTATCCTAATTCATCTGATGGAAGATGGCAGTAAAAATTATTTAAATTCCATTCTGGATGTATTATTGCGGGCAGGGAGATAGATGTAGGGGAGAGTCAGGATATGCACAAGGTCTGAAATAGCATGGGACAGCCTGGAAATGCAAATGAAAGGTGACAATGGTGGTTTCATTGGACCCATTGTAATCTTTCTGTTCAGGTGGACTCCCTGCACAAGTAGCCCTGAATTCTTTTATAGCAAAAAGTCAAATACCTTGAACAATGTAAGAGGTGTATGGAAGGCTCATTTGTACATTAGGAGGGCAACCTGTGGATGCAGGCTAGCACTGGGTTCTTGTCATTGATGAGAGGAAAAACTAGATCGTTGTTTCTTGTTCATGCCCTATGAATGTGTGAATCCAACATGCAAAAACACTGTTCTATTAAACTTGTTCTCTGCTAACACAAACTGTGTGCTCTGTGTGGTAACCTCACTGTTTATTATAACCTTGTTTTAAAGCTTGAAACTTTTCTCTATGGAGTTTGTTTCATGGGGTAAAACAAAATTATATGGAAACAGAAGGCATCAAGGAAATAGTCCCAACAACCCTTGCATGCACACACACCAATTTACATGAGCAGCTATTCATATATGGAACTAAACACCATTTCATCTTTTATTGTGAGCCAGAAACCTGTTTGACCTATTCCGTTTCTGTCAGTAAATACACACAACATTTGAAATACATTTATGCTTAATATCCATTGCCAAGTGACCTGATAGACTATCTCCCTACTTCTCCAAGTATGAAATGTAGAAACAGGTCATTTTCAGCTCCTTTTGTTAAAGAATTTCATGGGAACATCCCACTTCAGAGGTACCTTCGGGGCATTTATTGTGCTACAACTCTAACTTGAATACATCACCCTTTATGCTCTTCTAAAGCGATTTCCTAGCAAATTAATGCAGGCCATAATGCAGCTCTGCTACTGAAAATCAAGCATTCCTGCTTGTCATCAAGTGGCCTAATCATGTCATCTCATGAGGAGGATTGCTGGTGGAAAAGCTGACTGTCAGCTTCAGGTGATGGAACCAATTTCTGTTTGCTCCCTTCAGCAGTTGGCACGTGCTGCAGTAAAAGGTGAATGTACAAAATAAATAGTTCAGTATAGGTTTTAAATTAGTAGAGTGTTATTCTTAATTAGCGCCTACAGTTCATCTTCATGTCAACCCCAGTCCTGGCTGCTGAGATGCAAAAACAGGTGCTCACCAAGTTTCTGGACAGCCCCCTAAAAGAGACGCTCCTGCATGTGGGTACCCTCAGAGAGTTTTCTGGTGCTTTACAGATCCTTTCTCCTACTTGTGTATTATCATTAAAAAAGTGGAAGTTTACCCTGCAAAAATACCCCATTAGAATTGTTGAAAGGCCTGATTTTATAACCTTAATAAAACACTGTACTCAGCCATGGGGAGGCTAGAAAAAAGAGCAAAGTCTATCAAACCTGAAATGCTGGGCTGTAGTCTCTTGTGAGATTTTTTTTTATGGGGTTGTTATTCCAAAAGTGGTTCTTATATCTAAGCAAATAGTATTTAATTTCACCCTTGAACCCTTTGAAATTTGAATGTGATGGGTTTATTTCCTCAGCACATCCACACTGTTCTTCAATTGTTTTGAATGGGTTTTTTGTTTCCTTCCCAGGCTCACCAGCAGCTCACATCCCACTTCAGAGAGCAGCAGCCTTGTAAATTTTGTTCTCTTTTTCCCTGCATACAACAGGCAAGCTGACAGGCACAGTGGGGCTCAGCATCTCTCACTTTCTGTGTTCGCATGCACGCTGCTTTGTTACTGTGGTGTTCCTCATGAAAAGTGCCATTAACAGATTTCCTCTTCGTCTCTTTAATTGGGCTTCCTCTTTGGCAAGCAACTAATGTGAAATTAAAATGATATTTCAGGCAGCATTGCAAAGCAAACAGTAGGTGGGGCTGAATTTTGGTACCCACAAACCTGAGTCAGGTTTTATTTCAGTGCTATAAAAGCTTCTCAACAGGAGGGAGAAAATACAGGAACAGTCTTCAGGCATCTTAACACGGTGAGCAAGAGGTGACATTAAGGAGGAGGAAGAGAGGCTTGTTCACAGCTACTGTTTTAAACACAGCGTATTAGGTATATTAGATAGGTATTTTTAGAAAAAGCAAGGGTCCTCGCAATATATAGTCAGGCCTCAAATGTGCACATAAAAGGGCCAGAAACATCCCCATTGTGCAGTGAAGTGGCACCACAAAGAGCATAAAAACCACTAGGCTAAATAACTTTCACTCAAAGGGTGATGTAAACAACAGAAGGGAGCAAGCAGTCTCTGAAGATCACATAAACTACTCAGAGAAGTTTTATAACCTATCCTCTAAGGAGATTCTCTTTACTTAAAAGCCTAAGCAGCAGACATCGCTGTGTCATACTCTTTATGTATATGGGAAATTCCAGAAATTATGACGCTTCTTTGACAAACAGTTGCCTCCTTCCTTAACAAGACTAACTACCTGTGCCTCTATAAATGAGTTTTTAATGTTGCATTTGATTAGACCTAGTTCTCCAACCATGCATTAGCAGGAAAAGAGCTGCCCACGCATGCAAGCTTAATGCACGCAGCTCTTGCTGTCAAAGACCATTTTGAAAAAGATGTGCAAAGCAATCCAGCCAGCTGCACTCTGATACCCACTTCATGCTAGGAAGACTCCTCACAGGGACATGGTCTGGGTGTCAGGAGGGAGGCTGGCACCAGGTGGCCACTCTTGTGCCACTGCAGCTTTGTCCCTGCTGCTGCTCTGTCTGCAAAGTCTGGGGCAAGGGCTTGTGATGGTCTGGTTCATTCCAGGTCTGGAATAGTACAAAAAAAGCAGAGCTGGGAAGATGTCTGAGGTCTATTTTAGTACTTTGGGTGTATGGCATCTCCACGATTCAGCTAAAAATTTTAGCAGTTTGGGAAGAAAAGCTCCGTTTTAGAGAATTCTGGCATATGTCAAAAACTCAACATCCCAATACATTGCCTGCCATATGCCTTTAGTGAAGTGGTTATTAAGATGACTAAACCTTAATTCCTTCCTTTGCATAGGGGTGTCATGCCCTGAACTCTTTCTACCCTGGTCTCTCTGCCACTGGGGATGTGTAGCTGTGGTAGCATGTGTCCCTGGGCTCTTCAGGAAAGCCAGCAGCTTCTCCATGTGAACAGCAGCCGTGGACTGAAACAGCTGTGAACTCTACAAATGGTGCTTCATTTCCACAGTTCCAGCTGAATCTCACCACTGCAGATGCAAGATCTGGTGGAGGTCTGAGGAGGCAGAGCTTTGTGCTGGTTTTTGTTGGTGCCCACCACCCTCAGCTGATAAGGAGCAGGACAGTCTTCGGGAAACGGTGCTGCTATCCCCATACATCTGACAGTTCTATTCCTTGATGAATGGCAAAAGGTATAAGCATTTTTAGGGGGTTTACATGACTATTTTTTACTATGTTAGAATAATGGTTTCCATAGTAACAGCCATATGGGTCAGCACATACCCCAACTCTGAAGATATGTTGCAGAAGACTTTTGGAGATGAAAAATCCCCAAACACCTGGGGAACCACTGCAAGTCCACAAGGTGTTACCAGGGAAAGTACTCCTGCACTCCATAACCTCTCCCTTTGCTGGATTTCAACACATCTAATTTACCATTTTATTGTTCCAAATAAACTTCTTCGTGTTTGACTGTGGGGACCTCCAGAGAGACCCATCACACAATGACAGCATCTCCCATGTAAGCTGCAGTGTGTGATAAGTCTCTGGTGAGAAACAGCAGCTCTTTTCCTCCAGGAATGGGGTTTGATCTCTTCCCACTTTCTGCTAGTCTAAACCCAAAAGTATTGAATCGCATTCTGGGGGCTGTGTTGCTGTAAGAGCTCTTCTAGTTTTATCACTCGAATTAAAATCATACTGGCTTGGAGCCTTGAATTCAAAATGGGAATGTCTCTGCTGCTTAATGACAAGGTAAGGGAAGCGGAGCTCCCAACAGCACATGCAGAGGGAACAGCATCACTCATCCTGTCATGGGGGAGATGTGTCTGCTGTCAGGAAAAACAAACGCAGAAACCCTCTCAGCCCACAGCAATGCAGCAGTGAGCATGCAGACAGCTGCCTGCGTGGGAGGTGGTGCGTGCCCCAGGGCCAGGGCAGCCACATTGGCTCAGTCCTGGGCAGCACTGGGTGGAGTTGGCTTGTTTTAACCCATGTGAAAGACAACCCACATGGCTGGGGTTCATTTTTTCCTTTATAAATAAAGGAGTTAAATTTGTGCTGCAGAAAAGGGAGACATTCACCAAAAAGCCCCCCTGTCCCTACCAGGATGAGCAAGCAGATTCCCAATGGCCAAATACCATTAACACTGATGCCTCCGTCATGATGAAGCTGAGTGTCTCCCTCAGTCCCTGTCCTTGCCTGCCTGTGTCCCAGGCACATCACAAATTCAGGCACTTTCAGCAGGGCTGCAGCTTCATTCACAAGAAGCTGAAGATTTATTCTCGCCAAGACAAGACCCCAAAAAATACCAGATTGCAAAACACAGATGTTTATGGTGACTGAAATACTCAGTGACCAAGAAAACCCTCGCATGAGCTTTCTTTTTTAATAAAGAAAACTGCTCTGCCTTGTCATGTGAATTAATATCCCTGCAGCATGGCTTTGTCTATTTATTCCTTGCTGATGTTGTTTTTGATCACTACTAGATGAAAATGAAATCTTGGATGCTTTGGGGCTGCTCTTAGGACAGATTCAATGAGATGAAAACGCATTTCAGGAAATACCACTGAAGCCAGTTTTTGTTTTAATTTCCAGGGACACACAGGGCTCCAATTCCCTGGAGTCAGGAGGAATTGCAATTGAGGAAAGGCGTACTGAAAACACATCAAAAGTGTGTCCTTCCAATCCTCTGAAGCAAATGTCACCTAGAGGCACTGCTGTGGATCACAGCAGTGATCTCAATCACAAACTCTTCCTTTTGAAAGCAACAGTTTGGCAAGTCTAAGTCCCTTTCTTCTCAGGCTTTTTGAATATTAAATGGTCCCTGGGCTCAGACAGGAGCCAGGGCTATAGCACCCTGGCACACTCATTGGACCCACTCCTTTCTACTCACTGGACCCACAGCCTCTGTCCTTCTGTCCATCAATCCATCAGTCTGTCCCATCTGTTCTGTTGCCAGGTTACTCAAATCCCCATTTCAGTGGCTGTTTTCTCTGGCTTGCTCATGGCCTTGCAAGCAGGTCCCCAGCTGAAGGGGAGCACAGGGACCTCACCCTGCACTGAGGTCCTCTCCTGACTCTATGATGGGGTAGCCTCTTTTCTCAAGTTTGTGTCCCCATAGCTGGGAGGTGTACCTGGTTGAGGAGGTGGTATGAGCATCAGGTAACATTCTGTTACTCAACACTTGTCACTACACAACCAGCCTAAGGTAAATAGTGCCAGACCGGATGATTTGCACTGTGTAAATCACTGTTTTTCACAACCTGTTTGGTTCAAACCCAAGACAAATCTGACTCTGCATCTGAAGAATCAAGTCTCTGAATTTAAGCACATGACTGGTGTCCACCACGTCTCATAGCTACATTTGATCAAGGGAAAAACAAAGTACTTTTCCCCATATGTTTATAGAAGGAAAAATCCATATTTGGAAACAGTTTGATAGAAAACGTCAGACACTCTGTTACTGAATATAACCCAGATTAACAGTGACAGACTCCGGGATTTTCTTAGAGGAAAATAAAAATCCAAACCATTTCTAAATGACATTTTTCTGACAAAAATAAGCATTAAGGTGGAGAGCAAAACTTTTGCCCACACTGACCTTGCTCTGCAGTGCAGTGGCAAGGGTCTGGGTGTCCTGAGTTGCCTCCAGGATGGAGCAGGGTGGGCAAGCATGGGTCTCTCCTTCTGCCACTCCTGCTGTGCCAAGGGAGCTTAAAAGGCCAAGAAATTTGTCCCCTTTCAGATTTTCTTTCAGCATTTCCCCAGCTTTCTCTGTATATGCATTGCACACAACACAGCAGGGTTATGACCCACAGCAGGGCTTTTTAAACACTCACACAAGTAATAATAAAAAGCCCAGACCATCCCCATCTGGGTGTCTCAGAAATGGATTTAAAGATCTGTGGTCTTTAAATAGTGTGCTACAGACAGGACAGAGCCTACAGAGAGGCTGACCAAGTCACACCACTGCAAGGTGGGGAGGAGACCTATGATGCTCTACAGCCCAAAACTGCCTCTCAGCTACCTGCTTCAGCATTTTGGCCCAGTTTAACTCTTGATGCCTACACCTCTCCAAAGGCTTTCAGATTTGAGAAATAAGTTTGCTGCCACAGCAGCCCAAAAAACTCACAGCAAGGAAATGGTGCTTGGACCTGACATTCTCAGCAAGACCCAGTGAAGCCATCCATCATGTGTGAGGCTTACTGGGTTGTCTTTTTATGTGCAGGTCAGCATCAGTCATCTGCAGTGTAAATACAGTGATGCAAACACACTGGTGAAGTGATTCAGGAACTATGGAGTGAAAAACCTTACATTTCCCTCCCATCCAAAACTGGAGGTTGGGAGAAGAGGAGATAGCTGAGTACCTTTGGGAAGCAAAAATTATTTGTATGGTGTTCATTTTAATTATCCTGTGAGGGAACACAGCAGCCTGAGTGAGTCTCCTGCTATCCCATGGCAGGGTGTTGTTTCAACATAGTAAAACACAGCAGAGCAAATACCAACCCACATGGGAGTTTCTGAAACTCTCCATCAAGACTTTCCTCTTTCCCCAGATAACCCAAGTTCTCCTACATGGCCACAGCAATTCCACCTTCATTTCAAACAGAAGATACTGAAATGGAAACTTGGGCGGGGGGGGAAACCCTTCCAGACTCAAATCAAAACAAATCACTTTTTTGCATATTAATAAGTCTCCTGATTGAAAGTGTTCTGGCTGTTCAAGGAGGAATATCAACAGTAGATGCTGCTAATTTAAGCCTGGCTAATTAAAAGCAAAACGAAAAAAATTACTCCCGTAGAAACAGACACATGCAAAACGCACTCACCCAGCACATTTCATCAAGCTCTGCTTATTATATCTGGGTTTAGGGAAACAATCCCATTACTTTTTTACTCTCTTTCTGAGTTGGGTTTTCCCACTGCACGTTGCCCCCCAGCACCCTTCCCCTCTGCAGAGCCAGTAGCAGCAACCAGCAGGACCTGTAGGACATGCACAGCTGTGACCTGTTGGGGGCTTTGACCAGGCTGTCCCCAGTGACATGGGACGTTGAGTCAGGACCATCCCTGCCTGTAAGAATTGACACCTGCTGGGATGCCACCAGGAACTCGTCATGTATGTGCTCTGTCCCCTTACTCACCTCACCGGTACATTAAGCTGTAGCAGCCCCAGAAATGACCCCCTAACCACATCTCACCAGTTTGGCTACAGGGATAGTGTGGGCTATTGCAGCAAAAAACTTCCTACAGCAGGGACAAATGGCATTCACCACCATTCCCCCCTGCCTGGCAACCAAAATGATCATCCCAACACAGCAACCAATCTGGTCAGGCACAATCCTGCTTCCCCCCCCAAAACTGATTACAAACCAGTCATAGAGTCATTAAGGTTGGAAAAGAACTCCAAGACTGAGTCCAACCTTTGGTGGAACACCACCATGACCACTAAACCATAGCACCAAGTGCCACACACAGCTGTTTCTTGAACACTTCCAGGGATGGTGACTCCACCACTTCCCTGGGCAGCCCACTCCAATGTTTAATCACTTTTTCAGTGAAGAATTTTTTTTCTGATGTCCAACCTAAACTTCCCTTGGCACAGCTTGAAGACATTTTTCCTTGTCCTGTTGCTTGTTACCTGGGAGTAAGAGGCCAACCTTTACCTTGCTACAACCTCCTTTCAGGTAGTTCTAGGGAACAATAAGATCTTTCCTGAGCCTCCTCCTGTCCAGGCTAAACAATCCCAACTCCCTCAGCTGCTCCTCACAGGACTTGTGCTCCAGACCCTTCACCAGCTCTATTGCCCTTCTCTGGACTCACTCCAGCCCCTCAGTGTCTTTCTTGTCGTGAGGGGCCCAAAACTGAGCACAGGATTTGAGGTGTGGCCTCACCAGTGCTGAGTACAGAAGGACAATCAGTGCCCTGGTCCTGCTGGCCACACTATTTTTAATATAAGCCAGGATACCATTGGCCTTCTTGGCCACCTGAGCACAGTATGGCTCATGTTCAGCTGGCTGTCAACCAACACCCCCAGGTACTTTTCCACTGGGCTACTTTCCAGCCATTCTTCCCCCAGCCTGTAGCAATTTCATTTGACAACAGCACATACAAATGATGTAAAAACTCTGCAAAAAAAAAAAAGAATGCAGACACAGCGTAGGAGGAAGGAAGGCTGTATCCCACACCACAGAGCAGTGGCAGTGTCCAGCAGGAGTCAGGAGTGGGTGGCAGTGAGATGCTGCTTTCCCCAAGCACCAGTTTTGAAACAGAGCTATTGTAGGAAAAGCTGCTGCTGGGCTCTCAAAAACCCACCAAGAGCTTTACTTTAACAGCTCAGAAGTGTAAGGCTTGGGCAGCACTGCTGCTTACATTCACTGGTTTGAAATAGATGAAGAGAAGGCTCTGGTCCATAACCATGGGTTCTACACACACAGGGGGTATCTGCAGTCAGGCAGTGCCCATCCACAGCTGCCCTGGCAGGCAGTGGCCAGCCAGACCCATTTTCTTGCTATCCTCTGCTCCCTGAACATGGTGTGGGCTCTGCAGGGAGGAGAAATGTCTCCATGAGTTGGGTGTCAATCAGCACATTCCCACTGAAATGAGAAATGGGGCTCTGTTCTCCTTATTTCCTTTTTTTTCTCTTTTATGGTTATTTATTGTGTCTCTTTGAATTTGTATCCCAAGGGGTCTTGTATAATAGAATGTAATAGTATTAGTCACCGTTCTACACATTAGAGAACATAATATTTAGCGTTCCTAACAATTTCTACCTTTAAAGTGCCATGCAAACATTAAAATATAGTGTATTTTTCCCTGTGTTTTTAAGGGATAACTTGTTCTTGCCTGAAGCGATACAACTTCCCTTTTTATTATCCCTCACAAGAACTGGGGTGTTTCTGTCACCACCTCTGTCACACAAGAGAATGCCAGTTTTATGGCCCCTCTCTCAGAGCAGCTCTGAACAAAAGGAACTTCCCTGGCTCCTTCTTCTCCTCATCCATTCACAGTTCCCACACATCTGCCATATTCCTGGTTCCTGAAATCCAAGTCCAGCATTAGACAGCACCAGCAGCAGTCAATCATTCTTTTCTTTGGCTGCTTGTCCTGTTGCCTGCACGATGAAAACCAGAAGACATTAAATTTCTTTTTCCTTTTCTGCTGCTCATGCTGCCAATAAGCTCACTCTCTGTCAGGCACTAGAGATGTGTTCTGTAACCCACCTCACAGCCCCGTGGTTTCAGGCATGACAGGGACCAGGAGCTGGCAGCAGGTACAGTGGAGGTCTGTAGAGCTCCTGGAGATAATGGTGAGGCTGCCCTATATCATTCTGGGGATGAAAAAGACCTTATCCAATAAATCTGTTCTCTGAGAAGACTGCTGAATGCATCTAATGAAAAAGCAGTATCTATCATGTTTATGTGGCAATATCCAACTTGTGATACAGTCTCATAAATTTTGCTTGTGTATTTTGGAGACCAGAAGAAATACAATTTATATAATTAGTGACATAATGTTTTACATGCTATGGCATTATATGACTTCTTAGTCCCATAGAGCAGCATATCAGAAGTGGTTAAGAATTTAAAATGTTCTCTTTGCATCGGTGATTTTTCTATCTGCAAGAGTCTGGGATCTATAAAGCTCCTCTAAGTGTTCTGCAAAAGAGGACTAAGATAAATGAGCTTGTCATTTATCAGTACATGTCTGCATATATTACCTTTCCAAAGCACCTCTGCTTTTGGGATCCCCAAATCAAAAAACACCTTTTAATGTTACGCCTCAAAAAACATTTTTTGATCCTGTGCATAACAGGTCTTAATCTTGCCTTCAATTTTACTGCCTTTAGACAACTGAGAAAGGAAGATTAAAAATACTGTCTCAGTTGGAGACATCACACAGGATTTGTATTCATTCCCCAACTGTGATTTGTAGTATGATGAATTCTCAAGAAATATCATAGCTTGGCAACTGTATTCCTGAAAAAGAATGATTTGAGCTGGATAGAATCTCTCCTGGATCATCTAGCCTGCTGCCCAGTAGTGATGGCTATGCTATGGTCTTGGTTGTACTGAAAGGTCTTCCATGAAAAAACCAGCAAAAAGTCTATCATGGTATGTATGTGGCATACACACACACTAGATTTGACAAACCAAAAATCCCAAATCTAAGAACAATGAAGCATATAAATATGCCAATTCAGGAGTCATAACAATCCACAGTTTCCACAAATTGCACACATTTTTCTTCTACCAGCCCCAGCCTTACACGCCTCATGCATTTTAATGCACACTTGCAATGCAAATGAGTTTCCAATAATTCCTGTTTGTCAGTTGAACAAAAACCAAAAGTCTCAACCAGAAAAAGTTTCTTCAGCCTCAACAGATGATCAGCTGTGCCTTCAGCCTCAACCTCTGCAGGTGAGTCAGTGTCTGGGCTTTGGGAAAGAGAGGGCTAAGACGCTGGTCCTCAAGCATGCTGCTTTGGGAAGGGTGGAAAATTTGAAACAGGAAATTTTTTCTCTCAAATTAAATTTCTTGTCTATGTGCAACTTCCAGGTAAAATGAGTTCTGTAGGCCACTTTGAAGTGGAATAAAACATGCTGCCTTTTGAACCACCAGAGAAGCACCTGTAGTTTCTACAGTGTTCAGTGAGCTTGTAGACATCTCAGCTGAATAGGAACCAGAGACCAGGGCTCACACAAGCCCATGGGACCCTGGGCCCTCACCTTCCTTAGTGCAGGCAGCCAGTGGACAGGCCCTTCCCTGACAGGGAATTCCTGATGGAATCCCTTCCCTATTTCATCTGATGTCCTCTGCTACTCCCTTAATCTTATTTCATGATGAGTGGGGAAAAAAACCCGTTATGGCTTATATTTCACCAAGGGCTTCATAAAATCACTCCTTTGCAACAGATGTAAGCATGGATGGATTCAGCACAGCTTCTCAGCCACACATGAAAATCTCCCCAGTCTGATTATGGAGGCACTGAGTTTCATACATACATGTGCAGATCCCTTTTCTTTTCCTGGTTGTTTGCAGGGACAGAGCCCTATAACGTGTTGCCATTACCCTCCTGCATCTCCAGAGCTTGGCAATGGGCCAGAAGCTGCCTGCAACTTGCCCCAGTAAGGCTTCTACCTACTCTCAAACTCTCTCTTCTCCTGTCATATTTAAGAAGTGTCTTGTCAAATTAAAATTTGTGTACTTGATCACCTCATGGGGAAAATATGGGGATAGAAAGGAAAAGACACTTCTAAGTCAGTTTTGATTAACTACCATGAAGTGCTTGTCAGTGTGCCTGGTGTAAGTCACAGCAGCATCAGTCCAGGGTGCAAACCAGCCGTGTTCAGGGTCTTCATGGGGCTCTGCCTCTAAACCTGCAAAGCTGGAGACTCTGTTTTTCAAGATAATTGAGCCTATATCATAGGACAAGTTGAGCTTGATGAGCCTGACATGCTTGAGGCAGGGAAGCTGGACTTGGTGACCTCCAGTGGTTCCTTCAAACCTTACCTATTCTGTGACATTGTGATATAAAAACAGTTTGGTGCAAATTATGCACTGTATTCTCCCTGTTTAAACTGGATTTTCTCACAACCCCTACTACATAGCTGTCTCCAGCCTAACCAGGGGTCTTTGCTCCCAAGCTGGAGAAGATGTGGTGAAGCAAACTGTGCAAGCACAATTTCTAAACTCCTCCTAATCCTTTCTTGTTGCTCCAGTCACCCAGGAAGCTCCCAGGGGGCAATGTGATCACCTCACTTCTTCAGCAAATTAATAAAAATAATCATACAGAGTACAGCCACATCCCATTGCTATGACAGTACAGAGGACCTCTGTGGAGAGTACCACTGGAGCTTGGATATACAGGATGGGGTCCACTCATATGTGTGCCATGAAAAGATCAGCTGCATGAACCCTTCTCATCTTTGGTTACATCTACCAACTCCGTGGAGTATGGACTTCACCTGGGGAACCGGAGGCCTATCACAAGGTCACAGGTTTGAACACTCACCAGCTGTGCTTGCACAGTCCTCCCCCAAAGTAGTCATGGGGTCCCTAAGATTTTGCAGAGATAGACATAACCTGCTGATACTTAGTTGTGTCATAGTTTAACCCCAGATGGCAACCAAGCACCGCCACAGCCCTCACTCATGTCCTCAGTCCCAGTGGGATGGGGAGGAGAACTGGAAAAAAGTAAAAACTCACAGGTTGAGACAGTAATAATTGAAATTAATAAGAATTGAAACAAAGTAAAATATAATAATAATAATGGTGATTATGTTGTTTGTTATTATTATTATTATTATTGTTACTATTTAATGAAAGCAGAAAAATAACCCCAAGAAAAATAAATCCCAAGTAAAACAAGTGGTGTTTGATACACTACAGTTGTTCACCACCCACTGACTGATGTCCAGCCCCTCACTGAGCAGAGATTAGTACCTCCTGGCCAGCTTCCCTCAGTTTATATACTTGGCATGATGTTTTGTGGTATGGAATATCCCTTTGGCCACCTCTGACCAGTAGTACAGGCTATGCTCCTTCCCAGCTTCTTGTGCACTTTATCACTGGCAGAGAATAGAAAACTGAAAGTCCTTGACTTAGTGTAAGCACTGCTCAACAACAACCAAAACATCAATGTGTTATCAACTTTACTGTCATACTGAGTTCAAAACACAGCACTGTACCAGCAGACAATAAATACATAAAGTATTTATTTCTTTGCAACAGGTCATAAGTTCAATAGGGAACACAAATCTAAGACTTTGTCAGCTTTGGGGCAGACATTTTCTAAAGGCCTAACTGCATGCCTGTACCCCCTGGGTACCCAGCACTTTCCATACGGTACCCAGCACTCTCCATATTAACATTTGCAAATTATGCTTTGAGGTATTTCAGATCTTTTAGGGCAGAGAGATTTCTCTGAAAAGCAAACTGTGATAGTAGGCTGTGATACACTGCTCTGTCTCCTCCCTCAGCAGCTCTGTGTAGAACCTGGATATTGCACTGACAGGTAGCTGGTGAACTGCAGGCAGAAAGAACAGCCAGTTTTTAAGTTGCTGATTCTTGTATGCAAAAAGTAGGTAGATGGAGGCACCTAAGATCTAATACCAGGTCCTGACCTTGCACTGGCACAGAGCAGAAGCAGGTAATTCATGGGTTATTGTTAAGAGGCTTTGCTCCAGTGACACACTTAGAGAGCAGCTGTGAGCAGGTGAATCCTCCCAACTGTAACACAGCATCAGGGCTGTTCAGGTTTACACTGTACTTCATAAAGAGATGGTAGAAATTGCTCCATTTCTGTTACTCTGCCCAACCCACAAACCTAAAATAGACTCTGCAAAAATCCACAGCCTCGTGACCCCCTCTCGTGCAGACTGAATTAAAGCTATAATTGAAGGTGCCCTATTGGCAAAGCTAAATGTCTATACATACTGTGTTTGGACAATGCAAAGAACTCATAAAAGGCACTAAATGGCTTTAAAACTATAGATACATGCCACCTGAAGAAGGAGGCATTCAACCAGAGCCTGTTCATTCCCCGTGACCCAAAAAACAGATGCAGGCTACTAACTGAGCAAACCAAACAGGAGAAGTAGGTAACAAAGAGAATTTGGAGTGACTGAAGATCAGAATGGGTAGAGAGGTCATAAAACAAATAAGGAGATAAGGACCAGACGTGAAGCGGAGACATCACGCAGAGCATCAAAATGAGCAATTGCCCGTGGGCAGCGCATCCATCACAAAGACAGAGTACATCGCAGGGATCTCACAGGTGACGTGGGGAAGCAGAAGAAAGACTTGCACTGCTAGAGAAGTTGCTCCAGGCAAGGGGTTGTCACTCCTCCAGCAGAAAACAGGACTACAGGTGAGGAAAACAGGGCCATAGGTGAATATGAGCGGTCTCAGCCTGCTCCTGGGAGACAGTTCATTTAATGCTGCTCACAGCATCACTGCAGCAAGAATGCAGAATTTCAAGTGTCAAGTAAGTAAATTTGTATTAAAGTAACTGCAATTATACACAGCCTGCTCTCACTCCCACGGGAGGCTGTGGCAGGTTCGTGATGGACTTCACTGAGAGTAGAATTAGGATGATAATCAATACAAGCACAGCCATCATTTTGCATTTTCTTGTAGCTGCCAAAGCCTACCATAGTAAAAGCAAAGGGCTTTTTAGATTACAGAGCAAAGGCCTGCAGAGATTTCAGCTAGTCTCTGAATAATGGCATGTGATCAAGTCCTTTTGTGAACAAAAAAAAAAGAGAATTTCCCAATACGTGAATGTAATTCCAATGCTGTGATAAGTTATTTGTTGCACCGCTAGTTAGATCACTGCACAGTGTTCAGTGGCACAGAAGGTTTTGGTCAATCAATGCATTTTTCATTTCTCACCTCTCATCTAAATACTGGTTTGTGCCTCAACTGTGTTAGCGGCAAATGTATCTCTGGTCTAACAAAAGAAAAACTCATTTTAGTGCTGTGAATAACCCACTGTGCTCAAAAATTAACCACTTCCTTCAATTACACAAACAACCAGGTAACTGAAAAAGTAATTCAATTTATTACGAATTTGATTGCTTTTTGAGATTAAAAAATAAAAGTAATAACAGAAAGAACTCATCCAAGTGGCAGGGGGCCAAAGGGAATTAATGGGAGGCAACCAGGGCTGCAGGTGGATACCAAAGGTTGCTCCTCTGGTGCATCTGAAGTTGGCTCAGAAGAGAAAGGCTTGCAGAGCACCACTACCACAGAAAGGTGAGGCTGTGAGACTGAAGGTGTGATTACACCGGTGAGCGGCTAATGCAAAATATAACTGTACCTTCCCAGGTAACTGCAGTGTATCCCATACTTCTGAAGATCATGAAGAAAATCCCCATTTGACTGCTGTACCTGACTAACCTAAAGAAATAACAAGTTCTCTAAACAGAATTTATTTTCCAAATAATTACTTTGACCTGCTTCAGGATGAGCCTGTGTTTGCCAGGGTGAGCAATACACAGGGTATGCTTTGGCTTTCAGGTACTCCAGGAGGAGCTGAAAGACCTCAAGGAGCTTGATATGGAGAAGAGGCTCTCTCTATCCAGCAGCAGGGCATGCAGAGACCTGGCCCCAGGCAGGGCTGAACTCCCTTTTGCATAGTGCTGGAATTAGAAAAATATTCACATGCAAAAGGTGTGTCTTGTAGTGTCTATTGTAGAGATTGGCCAGGAGCAGGTGAAGAGAGGGAGAGGACAGTGGCAAAGAAAATCTTTACCTTAAGCTGCCATTTGCAAACTGTTCAAAAAGAAGAGAAGGAAAGTAATGATGATGACAGGAGACTTTAGGCTGGAGAGTTAGATTTTTTACCTCTGCTGTATGTTGAAGCTCGAGGGAGCTGTGAACCTGCTCCCTGCTGCCCGTTGGGTGATCACGGGTGAGAAATTAGGGAGTGAACCTTCATGGTGGCCGTTCATGATGACAGGGAGTGGAAGACAGAAAAGGGTATCCAGCTCCCTAGTTTCTTACCACTCCCAAGGCAATCACCCTGCTCTGTAACAAGCAAAATCATTGCAACAAGGGCTCTCAGGATTTCTGCAGTTTTCACAATCTTTGGGTTCCCTCTATAGTCTTCAGGAGATACAGTCTTCTCTTTCCTAAACTAACCTCTTCACTGCAAAGCTTCCTTCTCCATCAGCTAGAGCAAACCATTCCTCTTTCCCCTGCACCCTAGTTAGATGGGTTCCTTGGTTCCAGGGGGCAGAATGGGATTTGTCCTCCCTTGCTCCTGCACCATCTAGAATTTGTCCCAGGAAGAGAGAGATGAGCAGAAAGAGCTGTTCATGCTCACTTATTCTCTGACCCTGTGAGGATGCGACACTGAGATTAAGGGCTGAGATACTTCCAAAGTCCTGGACTTTGCTCCTCTACCAAAAAAAAAGCCAGTGCCTGGAAAGGTGCACTTTTCTCCCCTCCCCACCTGCTTTCCACCTGCACACAGTCAGGAGGAAGGATATGGTTGAAAAATGGTTGCACAGTTCTCTTGGTAGGAAGTCATGCTAATATGCAAATTGATCGTTGGGATTAAAAGTGTTTCAATTACCAGCACTTTGCTCTGTATTCACTCTCTTTTGACAACATGATGCCCTATTGAAGCTATTCTGCAAATCTTTTTGCTCTTCATGTGGGAGGTGTGATGGGCAGATTTGGTTCTTGCCTTGTGCCCTCAGACAGGGCACAGAGATAAGGGGGGTGATAGCAGATCTCTGCCTCCCACTGGTTGCCCTGGGGTCAGCCAGATTAATGTTTGCATTTTGTTTGATACATTCACCATGCTGTAAGGGTAACCCAAGACAACACGAGTGACATTTATTGTGAGCTGGCCCCTTTTTCATTAAGAATTGGCCTAAATCCACACACATTTAATGGTAATTGCTAAGCAGGCAGCACAGAGCAAATACCTTTTATTTCAAATCCAAGACAAGTCAGTGCTGGCTGATAGTTTGTTGGCGCTTTCCTACATTAATTAAGTACCTCTCATCTAATATTACATGCGGTCTTTCTGAAAACCTCTGGTGAAAAGTCTATTGGTTAAAAGTGCCAGTTGAAGTCAAAACAACATCCAATATTGCAAATTAGGATTCCAGAGTCCAGGATGAGATCTATTAGTCTTGTTTAACTAATTAAAAACATGGAGGGACAAAATTTGTTTTGTCATTCTTCCGTCCGTAGGAGTCCTTACAGTAGCTAAGAAAAGAAAACAAAATTCCCTTCATTTATCTTAAGATATCAGCTGGCTTACCCATCTGTGAGCAAAGAATGTTTTTGCTTAGCTTGCTTAACTAAATGAATCTTGGTTCACTTGCTTGCAGCTGAAGACAAATTAGGCTGATTATACACGAAAGGGCATGCAGTACATCTAGGAATTAAACTGCGACTGGGTATTTAGGATGAATGAAATGAATAGGCAGGAACAGCTTTGCATGGCTCTGAACAATCAGCAGTCCCCTTCTCTTGCAATCTTTTTAAAGCCCTTTCGAAATAATCCTTGTTGTTATTCTTGTGTGTAAGTCGCTGGTTTGCAAGTATGGATTCTTAAAGAAACAAAAAAATCCCCATGCAAACTTTTCCCCCTTTGGAACGGGAAGCATTGCCGAGCTCAGCAGCTTGCTGCGATGCTGCCTTTCCCACTCAGCGGAGGAATTCCTGACATGCCACGCTGCCGGGCTGCTCCGTGCACAGATCGTAGAGGCAAGCAACATGAGCATCGCCCCTTCCAGCAGTTTTATTTCCCACATCTCTTACTCCCCAGGCGACCGCAGAATGTGTGCTGTATCTGCTGCAAGTGCTTGACAGGTGGTATTTCACATTCACCGCTCTCGCTGGTATTGGGAGTAGGCTGAAATACTGAGTTCTTCACGTGTCGGTGGTTTTCAGCAATTAGCATATTTCAGCCCAAATCACAAACATCCTCCCTTGAAAAGAATGATAATTGTGACAAAATCCATGGCATGCAGTTACATCAAATGCAAATTTGGGCTAGTAAGATAGATGCTGGGCTGCACTAGGAGAATTGAATGCACCACAGTTAGCAAAAGTAATTTTTGCTAACGTTTTGGGCATAATGATTTTTGGGAAGACATTTTTAATTTTAGTGTTTTTGTGATAAAAGTGGGAATTTGAAATACATAGGTAAAAAGTCTTATTGGACTGTTCTTGTGGCATACCACTGACCATCCCCTGTATGACTGCTTCTCAGTATGACCATGAAAGATCAATAAATCTCAAACAAACCGGAGAGTTAGATATCCAGTTCCTCTTTGAAATCACACATCCTCATTTGTTCTATTCCAGATACTTGCTGACATGCAGTAATTCCAGTTTTGTGCTGTCTTCCCTCACCGTGCATGTAAAAGGGAGGTTGGAGAGTGTGTCTGGGTTCTTTGAGCCAGCGTAGGCTTAGGTTCATGCTAGCTCCTTTGCAGTGCTGGTTTTACAGCTCTGTGACCCGAGCAAGGGTTCAGGAACATGTTTGATCCTGTGATTGGTGTCAACAGGGGAAAGAAAAGCAATCCCTCTGGCAAGAGAAAACATACATTTCTTGAATACTGGGTGTTGCCCATCTACTGAAATCAGATGAAAACTGAAAGGCAAATATTTGTACCTAGATAGGACAAACCTGTCTTTTGAAAGCAACAGATAGCTCCTGGGAAAAACAGTAGAGGCTTAAACTGTATGGAACCCCAGCAAGGAAATTCCTTCAAACAAAGAACACTACTAAGGTGCTTGGAGCTTGCTGACCAGAAGTTTTTCTTCATTATGATCATCTTAAGCCTTGAGGAACTCCTAGGGTGCACAAGGGCAATTGAAAGACAGAAATACTGCACTTGTTTTACTCACTATGACACAGGGAGCCAAAGCCGAAGTTAATAGTGAACCAAGGTCCTGGGGGTTTCACTCATAATTTCAGCCAAAGCCAGCTTTTCTTCCCATCTCTTGTTTCCAAAGTGTGATTTCTCTTTCCATCTGCACTTGCTTTCCTGAGGCTTGGCCATCCTCTCTCCCCAACCATCCCTGCCTATACTGCCATGGCCATCTTCCCTCCCCAGCACGCCAGCACTCAGTTGCAATGGGTGTGATACCTAAAGCCTCCAACACCTGCTATGTTTCCTACACTCCGTTTTAGCAGCATGGGTAGTCATGGTAGGCTGACTCTCTGTCTTCTCATCTCAGCTGCCCTCACACATATTAAGGCTCTGGAGATGCAAGAGAGCACCCTTCCAGACCACAGGCACAAAACAATACCCAAAACTACAGCAGCACCTGCAGACCCACCCACTCCCTGTCAACAGAAATGTGATTTTCATCTCAGTAAGAAATTAGAACAAAAGTTTTCTTTCAAAGACTTTCTGACCACAGAAACGTGGGAAGCAAATATAACAAGTGAAATCCCCAGGCTGAGATAGCATTGTCAACACAAGGCAGGATATGGCATCTGGTGTGAACTAGATGCTATTTTATTAAAAGCTGATAGGTGCTCATGAATATAAGTTAGCAGTTTACTTATATCGAACAGGGGTGTTCTTTTCCTCTGAAATGACAGGTCCCTATTTTAGTATATAAACTTGGTTTTGATGTATTGATGTAATATAGAACTTATCAATTGTGGAGAACACAAGACAAACCATTGTAATATCGGGGGGGTTGTAACACAATTACTGAGTTTTCATGATATAAGCATCATAGTGAAATGATGAACTACATACAGGAATGCACATCCAGCTTGCTTTTGAAAAATCACATTCCAAACACACACACACACACACACATATATTTCTATAACAACCATATAAATAGACATTCAGTCATATCCTAACTTACAAAACATACACTACTGGCAATAGGTGTGATAAACCCTTGTCTAACACTGAACAGCTTTGTCTCTTCCCTTGCTACAATCCTCTACCATGCTGAAAACAATTTTACATGTACTGCTGAATCCAGGCTCTGAAATCTGAAGACTGTTAGATCACCGTGCTGTACAATCACCGAATGCCAGATTAAAGTGTACAGAGGCACCATATTACTCCTTTATCAGCAAAGCACAAATACATCTTCTTTCAGTTATTATTTATACAGTTTTAAGAAGCTTAGTTTCTTTCCAGAAAAGAATGTTTGAGAATTCCCATCTTTATAACATAGTAACGTTATGGGTATCTAAAGAAAAAAAAAAATAAATGCGGCAATTTATTTTATACATATTTGGTATATAATTATTAGCTTTTAAAAATTTATGATGAAGTTACACCCATCAGATATGTGAACAGTTTGTAAAACAACAGAGCTTTCTTGGTGTCATGAAAGACGAAATTTAATTTAAATCTTATGTTACTGCTGAAATACATTTAATGTAACAACACAAAGGAAAATAGCAATGTTAATAGCTGGCTTGCTTTAACAGCCATCAGTAAGTGATCCTCACAATGACTTCATGTGGCACTGAAAGCTGCAGTATCCCCAGAAGTCTATATGCAGGGAAATCTTAAAAAGCAGTCACACAGGGAGAGAGAAACTAGGATCAGAACAGAAGTAATCACAGAAGCTCCATTTCTTTTCCAGCCCTAGAGACATGCCAGTCCTCTCATCTTCAGCATCGATGCCATGTCAGTGAGAGCCCAGCAGCCCGGGGAGCCGATGCTCCTGGGCTTCGGCACGTATCAGAAAATTCCTTCTCTTGTCCGCTGGCTGGGCTGCAGTGGCTGTGCTGGCAGTAGGAGCAGCTCAGGGAAGGGAGGAGGGGATGTGCTGCAGGGGCCTGGGGAGGCAGGAAGCAGCTGGGAATAACCCAAGCCACACTGGCCTTCTGCCTCATAGATGTTTGCAGGAGTTTCTGTGGGGAAATCCAATATACAGACAAAACAGGGAGTGGCTGTTTTCTACAACATGCAAAACCAGGCTGCATGGCATATATGTGAAATGAAACCTGCCTACTCATGATGGAACTGCAGTCTCAGTTCAGCTGCATCATTTTCCATTGCTGTAGTGTAAAGAATAGCATTTAAAACCTGACATCAGCCCTTTCAGTCATACAGGGCTTCCCCAGACAGATGACTAAACAATTACCCTGTTAAGAAGTTTAATGAGCACTTTGAAGGCTATCTTCATCTAGAAAAGACCCTTATGCATATACGTAAGCTTTGGCCAGAATTTTAAGTAATTATTAAAAGGTTGGTTGTTAATAATCTAAGATTTCTCATACAGGGCCTTCTCCACTGGAAAACACAGAGGCATTTATAAATGAAGGGTGGTTTTTTTCAAGGTTGAAAATTCTGGAGTTGGCATCCCTGAGATGTGCAATTAGCAGGGCAGGTCATTGTTGTTAGCCAGATGCACTGGCTGCATCCACTGCTTTCACCATCCTGACCAGTGGGTAACTGGAAAGCTTCCCTGGGAAACCAGCTCATGGGGACACCAGCAGGTTCTTCATGAGCAGAAGAAGAACAGAGACAGAATTTGGGCTTATTTTGACTAACATTTACTTGCATGTTGTGCATTCAGGCATGAAGGGATGTCAAAACCCTCCCGAGCCCAGAGTTTGTGTGTCCCTAAAACTGAGCACACAACCTTGCTGACATGTGAGCCACAACTGACAGGCTGTAAAAGCCCACTGCAAGGAACAGCAAGCCCTCCTGAAAACTTTTCCCGGGATAAAACTGAGTTTCCTATTTCTCTGCAGTCATTTTTGGGTTTGTGCATGTTGGTTGGTATTTCCCAGCTCTGTGTGAAACTGGACATAAATCCTGGGTCTCTTCTGCGGGTGTGGGAAAGCACAGACTGCTCACAACACTCATGACCAAATTTGCAGACTCATTCTTTCCCCAAACCATTAAAAATACTGGGTTGCTAATTCCAATCTAACCAGCAAACCCTTCATCCAGGATTTCCTGGGAATGGCCAAGCAGTTTAGGATGCTCAGCAATCCCCTTTTCTAGGAAGTTCAAAAGCTAGGAAAAATAAATACGTCAAACAAGGATTTTAAAGGAATAACTAAGGTGGTAGAAAACATGAGCCCAAAATGTTGGCTGTACCCACTATCCTCTAATATTTTCCCTTTCACATTATCAAAAGATCAAGTTCTTAAGCCTGCTGAACTTGGACGGCTAGGAAAACCTAAGCTCAAACAGAAGCTGCTAATGAGAGGCATTTCCTAAAGCTGCTTTAGCAGGTGTTTCCTGCTGAAATGGGGAGGGTCACGAATGGAAATCTCATTTGGAAAGTTTCTAACCCCGAGGATAATATTCAGTGGTGCTGCCACTCTCACTGCCATCTGCACTAGAAAGTGGTTCAGACTGAACTAGATAGCACTTGATCCCACTGAGTGAGCCCAATTGTTTGCATTCTTGCACAAATGTGTGAATGGCAGCCTTCCGGCGAAGCAAATGCTGGGTCTGCTCCCTTCAAAGGCTTTGCCAGTGATCCTTGCCCTGCTGGCTTCATCCTTAATTGGCCTACACGGTGGGGAGCAATTAAAAATAAATGGTAGCTTGCTGTGCTGCTGTAAGGGGAAGTTTTGCGACTCCAGGCATGAGCGCAGCTACCTTAGTCCATGGCGTATGCCATTCACGGGGAATGGCACAAGGGAAAGGGGAGAGACCTGGCTATTCTGAGCAAGTGCCAAGGGAAAAAAAATCACACTGTAGTCTGCAATAAATTAGCATTAGCTTTACAATTAAAGGTTTGATTGTCTGGGGCCAAAGCATGCTTTCCCCTGTGTGCCTGTGGAATGTGGGAATGGCATTTCCTATTATGCCTGTCGTCCAGAAATGGAATTTTTCATACCATCTTCACAAGACGATATGCCCCCCTTCAATTCAGTTTCACCAGAGAGAGAAGAATGGCTTTTATCTGCTTGGAAAAAAAAATGAGGTTTCTTCAAATGAAATACCCAATACCAGAAGCTGTAAAACTAGTCTTTAATGAAAGACAACTAATCTCAAAGAAAAGCAGCATCCCATAACTGTGTCATGAGGCTCTCTGAAACTTTAATCATAAGTGAGGAATTCTGAACCAGCAATTAACTTGCCACAATCATCTGTATCAAGCAATGAAGCTTCTTAGATAACTTCCTACTACTTTTTAATGCAAGTCTGGTATAAGGATGAACTGAAGAACATGATCATTTATGGAATTAAAACTTGAATTTAAAATACAGATTTTTGCTACACAGCAACCCATATTTCTATGACATTTAGAAGTGGATTAAAGCACAAAAAAAAGGAGGAGCTGAGGGTCACTTGATTTTCCTTTATTCCCTGAAGATATTTAACACTGAAAGTGGTCAGCTTCACCCAGGAACTAACCACATAATTCATGTCAGCAACAGCCATTTTACAAACATGACATGTATGCCATTTCGTAATGATGGGGTTGCACATCATTTTTTTGCATCTTGCTGCTTTACTACAAAGCAACTCTGTGCTTCCTGTATCATAAATGTGTGGTACCTTCAGGGATGTCTCTTCATTTCGTGGTGGAATAAAAAGGGATGAAGTCTGCCCTAGGAAAATCTCCAGGACATCCTTTTCTTTTCTCTCTCTTTGTTGATACTTAAATAGAGGCTAACAAAAGGCTTTACTCAGCTGATACCCTGAAAATTTTGTGATGCAGTATATAAGAGCTTAGCATCTCTGGAAAAAGCAACCACTCTTTTTAAGCAGATTCAGTGAGCATGGCATAGAGCTAGTGTAGGACACACACTTCTCGTTGCACTTGTTTTTATGCCCAGTGTTTAGAAAGAAAATCTAGGTATACATCTAAAAATTATTTCTCCCATAGCTAATGTGCAATGTCCAACTGTTTCCAACACACATGGGAGTGGGACAGAAAGGTTTATCGGCTATGGCAGGGGCACTGGGACTAGATGGCCTTTAAGGTCCATTCCAAGCCCTTAACATTCTAACATTCTATGATTCTATACACCACTGCAGTTCAAACTCTGTGATTATACAGAGCTCCCCCCTCCCAGGAAATGACCTAAAAGAAGCAGTACAGAAAGATTTTTTTTTCAGTAGATTTCATCCTCAGGGGGAAACAGGTTATATAAATTGGATTTCTGCGTAGAGGTATCTTGTGTCTTGTGCTGCAGTGTAGCAAACCATCTGAACTGCACTTGACAGCATATGATTTACTCAACTGCTGAACTAGGACATTTATGTGCAAGCACATAAATTTGCTATATTGTTTGTAGGCACCTCCAAAACTTACCTTCTCCAAACCTGAAAAATTTCCACAGCAGTAGGATGCTGTGGGGGTGGCAGAGACACTTTTCATGTTCTCTCTATAGATGGCTGGAGAAGATAATGTAATTTCTAATTCTTCAGCAAAGAAATGTCACTCATCCAAGACACTTTCCTTTTAGTCCATTAATTCCTGATGCAGTTTCTAAAAGAGAAAAAGTTCAAAATTAGGCAAATCTCTCTATACCAGATCTGAGCACAGAAACAGTGAGGGACCATTTGCTTAGTGATAATCACAAAGGCAAAGAAGAAAATATTGCAAGCCCTGCTTTATCTACGTGGTCAATGCGATGAAAAGGGCATGGCCTTGCAAGAGAAAAAAACATTGAGCTGGTTTGTTTTGTTGCTTGTGAAGATTTCTTATATGCTCATTCCACCTGATTACATTCAGCATTGACAATCACTTTTTTTGACTCCAGGATTGATAAAAAATTACTACTAAATAACGCTAGGGGTTCTAATATGTTGTTACTATAACCTTTGCAGTAAGGTCCTTAAAAATCAAGTCGTATTTCAAAGCAGAGGGTAATTCACAGCATTTTGCAGACACTTTTTCTTCCTCCCACATACTTAAAACACAGCATTTAAGCAATATGAAACATATTTAGATGAGGCACAAAAGATGCCAATGATATGAAGGCTGCCCTAAAAAGTTAGTCTGTTCAGACTGTTAGACAAAAATCTCTAGTTTTAAAAAGCTACTTTTGCTGGTCTTATCAGCCATGTGGTCCCTTCCCCACTGCTCAGGACCTTTGCCCCTCTATTAGTCACTACATGGGTCACAGGCAAATGGTCCTCCACATGGCAGGAAGATATCTCCAAAATCATTTCTGATTAGTGCCAGTCTCTCCCTGTTCAAGAAGCACAAGCCAGAGTTTAGTGAAATTTGCCTTTTTAGTGTTAATTTCTGATTACAGTGCTTGTGGTTACAGTGGCAAAAATGTGATTTTTATAACACAAACTATAAAAACTGCAGTTTTACTTACCTACCTGCTAAGTGCTTTTCATATCTACAAATTACTCCAAAATAGAGAGAAGGAAGTGAGACAAAGATATTTTTTTTTCTTTATAAATGGTTCTATAATTCTTTAGTCAAGAATAAAAGAGGAGCGCTGCCCTGATCCATCTAAGATGACTGACAAAATGAAGGTATACATAATTTCTAGCCCCAGAAGTAAGTTGTATACTTATACAAATTATGCAAATCTTGAGGGAATATGATACAAAGCCAGTAGTGCAAATGAACTAAAGATTAGGACAAACATAACTAAACAACACAAGGGGAAATTCAGATTGCGTAGCACCTATGCACATGTGTGCCACTTCCACAGTGGCAGCTTCCAGCGTCCTCTAGAACCCTTTCCTTCAATGAGCTTTGCATCTCAAGTTGCATCTCACAAAGGGCTGGAGAAGGGATGGTACTGGAACGAGGAGCTGTCGTCCTGGACACATCCCTTGCTCGTGGCCACCAGTGCAGCACCATCTGCTGGGAACACAGACACTTTGGACAAATCCTTCCAGCACCAGCGCTTGTCAGCACCTGTGCTAAACACAATACACAGAGAAAATTTCCACCTCCCTGCTTTTTTGCCCTTCTTTTCAGCAAATATGAAGTGATTAACCACCACGGGCTAATCAAACTATTACTTGAGCAACTGACAGCTCCGAGGACTTTGCAGAAAGCAACAGGATACACAGAAAACTGGCATTTTAAGGTCCTATTCAAGAAGCCATTTCAAAACAGTTACAGGTTAGTGATGCCAAAATGAAGCCAGGAACAGGAGGCAGGGCTCCGTGGACTGAGCAATTTTTTTGGGTGTTCAAACCTTGCAAGGAGACTGGTTTCAGACATTCAAAATTGAGACATAAAAGACAAGGGTTAATTCAGCTAAAGGTGCTGATATGTGAGAGATCTAAGCTAGTGAGCATAGAACTTGCTGAGTTATTATGTCAGTGTTAAATCTGTGGAAGAATCATTCATATTTCCACAGTCAAAACTAAGCTTCCTTATAAAGTAGGACATCAACATCTTTATTAGCTATGAAAAACACCATGCGTCCTCCCTACATTAAAAGAGCCAGGTGGAAAATTTTGGCAGGCTTTTATTTTTTCTCTCAGAAAAGCATCCATGAGAGAAGTCTGAACCTTTGACAAAAATTTAAAAACTTTTACCCTGAAAGGATAAATTCTGCAGGACAGAATTTCTGCAGCCTCAGAAGCACCGGTTAAGGGTATAGGCAACACATTGAGACAACCATACTGCTGCTGTTGTGGGAAATACCTTGATTTGTCCTTCCTCAGGGATCTCCTCATCCCATCCTGTTGAGTGGCACGGGCATGGCCAGAAAGACATGAATGAAAAATGTCCAAACTTTTTGCTTACAGAAGGAAATACAGAGTGATATTCCTGGAGGTTCCACAGTTTTGGGGTGGGATATTTTTGGCAAAACCTTAATTCTTGGATCTCCTTCAAAAGCAACACAAAAACTCTGAAAGCTAAGGATCCCTTAGTATGATGTAGCTTAGAGTGAGTTGAACTAAATTCTATTATCTTAAGGTATAAACTTTACATTGAGTAAAGAGAGGAAAGACGTCCAGGAACTCTTGGTGGAATGGTAGGCATTATTCAGTATCAACTAACCAGTTATGCATGCTGTAAAGTGGCAAAATATATCAGAGATTTAAAGACCAGATGCACTTAGGAGAGCCAATTCATCTAGTTTGTTTGAAAAACTCTTCCACTTCTTTTGGTAACCCCATGGACTGAGAACAGACAAGTCTGCTTGTGTTTCCAGACGTTCAGTGAGAATTTACTTTTTATTCACTGAGAATGTCGTCATGGATTAACAATCAAGAAAGGCTCATCCATCATGTTTTTCAAATAAATGCTCCCTGTTTATCAATGAATCAAAATATTACTAGGTTTTCATCACTACCTGGCCACAGCTTAGCAAATCCACTACACCACCAAGTCATTTGCTCCATGATTGAATTTGCAAGCAGGGCAGCCATTCATTCCTAAAAATCCAATCTACTACCCACAGCTTATATTTCTCCTAAAACATTTTATGATTCTGGAAAACAATTTCTATCATGAGGATTTCATAAAATAGCAGGAAAATTGAGTGTATCAATCTATATAAATACCTAAATGTAACAACCTCTGGAATTTTAATTCAACATAGTTTAGTTTCCTTCTTATAAAAATGGTTTCATTCCACAAAGGTACCTTTTAACATAGGAATTAATAGAGTTTGGATAATGTGAATTATCCAAATTCACAGTCCTGACAGTCCTGATTAATTCTTTTTTCCAACTATTTTTAGTAACAAAAAATGAGCAGGAGGGAAGGTCACTGTGACCAGCAGTGTTCTCTGAATCCAGCTGGAGGCTGCTTGCAGCAGCCATTTACAGTTTCAGTAGATAAATCCACAAGCCCCAAATATTTCTCAAGTGCTAAATCAATTAGTCAATACTTAAAGGCCATATATGATAAAATTCTTTGTTCAGTTGCCCCTGCAAATGTTATCACTGTTATCTCACATGTACAGGGCACAGCAGCAACTTGCAAGCTTCATCAGCTGATGCCTCACTCTGAGAATCAACAACACCCAAAATAATTGTCCCTGACATAAAAACCTACAGTTCAAAGGACAAGCTTCCCCAAAAGGATGACATGAAGGGTTGTCTGGAAGGGAATAATAAAAATGTATAGGTTATGAGTCCTAGTGAATACTATTGCAGTGCATATAATTCCTTTTCAGAACGGTACCTCTGCATCTCCATTTGACTAATGAGGCATGCTGGTTTAGTTTGGTTTTTATAGCAAAAACAGGCTATATACTATAGCCTTTTTATAGGCTATGTACTAATTTATATTATATGGCTTGAAGCCTTCATGCATGGTGGAGTTGCAAGTAGACAAGGGAAAAGAAATGGTAGTGTCACCACAGAGCATACCAGGATTTCTCTTTCCATAGACTCCTGCTTCTCCTGTTTCTTTTTCTTCTCCCAAAATGCAGAGATTTGTACATGTGTGAAGCCTGGCTGTGGTGGCAGAGCACACAGTCAAGCTCTTGGGGTCAGCACAGGCTGGTCAAGCAGGTTTATCTGTCACCCTGAAAGTGAAAAACAGACACAAAACCCAAAGCTGAGTGTTCAAGCACGGAGCAGGTGAGGTTATGGCATGGAGAGATTTGTTGTTTGAATACCAGTTCTCATTCACATTGGGGTGTGCCTTTAGCATCTACTCACACATAAAAAGATAAGACCAAGAAAACCCATCACAGAGCTCTACACAACCCCATGTTGCAGTGCAGTAGATTCAGCTGCACTAACAAATTCCAAAGTGAATGTAAGGGCTTGGTGCAGCCCCTGAACTATTTACAGTAACTTTCCCATCTCACTCCACAGAAAACATTTATTTAGAGGAAGAGAAGAGGAGGATTAGGGTATCAGAAAACAGGTGTCTGAAAAAGCAAATGCTGTATATAGTGCCTCCCATTTTAATGAGGCAGCAATTTGTTAATTCACCTTTCTGTTTTAATAAATACAGCCTATAAAGTAAGGAAGCATTGTATTCACAGAAGCCTGTAACAACTCCAAAGAAAAGATGTTAGTTAAAAACATCCAAACAGATTCCTGATTCGATGTAATTGTCTTTGGCTATACATACTAATCTTCTCAGCAGACAGGAAAAACAAGTTAACAGTTCGCATGAAGACTACAATGCAGATTTATGTGACAAACCCTACCTGAAGATGAAGTGTAAATATTATGGGTGGGTGGGGAAAAGACAAGGTACTGAGTGTATCCTGTGGCACAGGAAAAGGTTTCAGTTCACCATTTGTGCTGCCCTGATCACCTGAAACCATGCCAGCATAATTCTTAGCCCACATAAGGCAACTGACTGATTTCAGTTGTCTCTTTTCAGACTGTTGAGCATGTGGAATGAATACAAATACCTGCCTTTTTCACAGTTCAAAACAGAGTAGGAAAGTCAAACATAAGCTGCAAAGATAAATAACGATTTGCATGTTTACAAAAGCAGCTTATATCATTCTAATGTAAATAAATATATTGTTTACATTTATTTGAAATTTCACTACACAACATGAACTACATATATAAATTATTTTCCTTTAAATTTCCATGGACCAAGGAACAGTCCTGAAAAACATTCGGATGTGCCATGTCTGGAAAAATATTACTCCACAGAGGGATTAATACTGCTTTACAGCTTGTGTGCCCCAACTTTAGGAAGTTGTTCCCTCAGGAAAAATATTTAGGGCCTTCTGGTCATAAAGCTCTGCCAGCAATTTTAACTCCCATGGAAGCTCTCTCCCCTCACAAGCAAGATGCCCCCTTGACATCCAGTCTTGTCTGAAAGCCTGTTCAAGATCTTACAATCCATAGCTCTGTAAGCAGTGGGACAAGACCTGGTATCTGACATCTCTCTTTTCTGTGGATTCACTCATGTTTAATAAAGAGTGACCCTTTCTTTCCATGGACGATTCTCGTCTACACGTATCTCTATCTTCCTGAAATATGCAGGAACTTAACAGCCCTGGTCTCTATTCCATGACAGTCAAATTTAGACAAAATTCCCCAATACTTACTCAGGGATCAGGAAGGAATGACTGCCATAAGCAGGCACACAAAGTGTGAATGCAACAAAATTGCTGCAGCCAAGAAGGAAATTGACTGCCTTGCTGTTCTGACTTGTGTGTTGGACAGCGACACCAACATTGCTATTCATTGAGAATTATCGCTTATTGTCAGCCTTCTTACAGGTGAAAGAAACTACAGCATTTGAAAGAAATGCTCCTGAGATGCAAGGAAGGTACTTCTGCATAGATTCTGTAATATCAGAGAAGACATAGTCTTCCTCAATTCTGTACCCTGTGCTGTTTGAATACAGAACCTCATTTCCTACCTGATCATCACACCATGATTAATGCAAAGGACCCCAGTTTTCATCTTGAGCAACATGCCAAATGTTGCAAATGTGAAACTACAGTTTTAAGTATCATCATGAATTAAAGTCTTTAAGCCATCCATGTACAGTCTGCTCAGAAAGTCTTCACATCTTCATGAAACTAGCACTAGAGATGGCTCATTCAATTGTCCTCAGCTGACTGACTTGGGGACTCTGAATATAACTACTCACTTAAGAATTCTACCAATGTAATAGTAACAGTAATATTATGCAGAAAACTTACAGTGGAGTCAAGACTCATAATGGGGTTTCAGAGCTGTTGTGTGCCCTGGTCAAGACATTGTATTATATTATTAAAGAATGTTTTCTCTATGTCGTGTCAAAGGAATTTCTCCAGAAAGCAGCAAGGCTGAAGGGCAGTCCAGCAAATAATTCCTCCTGTAAGAGTGAAACATCTAATTTCTTCAGTAATTACATATTTGTCTACACCAGCCAGCATGGAAATATTCTCATCAGCTCTCCACTCTAACAGAGCAGTTGCTTGCAGGGCAATAACTCCAGAAATGACACTTTCCACAATTACTTATGTGTTCAGTCTGACCCACCGAATGACAGCCAAGCCAAAGGGTGGACAGTCTTGCAGCTAGCACAGCATGGAACCTGGGCCATCACAAACACATCAACAATCCTCATGCTGATTAGAAAAATATTTATCTAGGTGAAGAGGTGAAAACGAAATTGTCTGACCCCAAATGCCGCTAAGCAGTAGGACACACAGGCAAGGAGTATTTAGACTTTAAATGAAACTGTCTTCTCCTACACAGAATGCAAATAGCTGAGACACCACTCAGAGGTTATGACCCAGCCACTCAGTCCACCAAAGTATGAAGATATGCAAGATGTCAATATTAAGCAAATAATTGATGCTGGATGCAACTTCATGCAGAATGGGTGCTTTGGTTTGGCTTAGCATCAACAAATTTTACCTCCAACCCTCACTACAGCACCTAGTTTGTGCCTGGTTTACCTGAAGCTCATTTTCAGTTGTTTTCAAATGGCATAATTAATAACATATGAAGAAGTAAGCAGATGAATGCAAATATAAGTAAATCTCTGATCTACTCTGCTCTTTCCTACACAGCAAACTGTTCCACTCTTTTATGTGAACCAATAATGTCAGTTTTCATGCAACTCCTCCCATAGATTACCCTGGATATGTCAGGGGGAAAATGTTCAGTGGTAAAGTCACTATACACTCCAAAATGGTTGCATGCTGCTTTGGTTACGGGAAGCTATATAATTAGTGCACTGCAAAACAGTCAGCATGTTTTCATCAACTGTAGAAGGTACTTCCATTGCTAGATAGTAATATTGCCTCAAAAAATTATAAATATGTAAGTAGCAGACGTTTCCTAGATCTGCAGCTCTAAAAACACAGAGTGACTGCAAATACACTCCTCGGGTTCAAAATTATATATATAAACTGTGTAACCTACTGGGGGACGTGGAGTAACCTGATGCTTATGGATGAATCACCCAAGGAAGAAAAGACACAGCAGGTTGTTCTGAGGCTTCACACTCAGTACATCAGCCACCTTGACACTACTAAGCAGACAAAGATGTAAGGCCTTTACGGACAACCATGGCACTAGAAACTGAATGTAAGAGCCAGTCACTTTCAATGCCTAACAGCAAGATGAATTAGGTCTCAGATTGGGGTCCCAGCTTGCGATTGATCACTGTCATTATTCAAAGTTCAGGCTCTCTTTACTTTTCCTAAGAGCACTGCTAAAGACGACCCCCACTGTTTCTTCAGTCAGTCAAGTTTTCTATTACTGTGTTTAGTCTTCACCACTCCTTTCTGGTTTTTAAGAGTGATTTTCTAAAAGCATTTGGAGTTTTTTGTCTGTGTTCTGTCTAGCACTGCTTTCCCTGATGATCTACTGGTTTATTGCATTCTATCTATACCTTACTGCACCCCTACCATTTCTAATCCTTTGCCTTTTCTAGCTCTGATTTACTCAACTTTAATTTCCTCTTTTCTATTCTTTTTTAACTTTCTCATCTAGAAATCACATTTTATAATCTTTTTGTGGCAGCAAGATAGAGGTGTCACGTACTTGCTGGTGTGCAGATGCTTTCCTTGTAACTCCCATCTTTTTCATCCAGCCTCTAGAAGGTGTTGATTCTAAAGGCAGACTTAGTGGTAGGTACATGGTATGTCTTGTCTATGTGAAAGCAAAGGTATGTTTTATTTAGGCAATTTTAAAATAAATCGAGACTGAATGTGTAGTCATCCTCTACCTGACTAGTTAATCCTTTATTGCTTGTGTATTTTTTAAATTTTTAATTCTAGCTAGTTAGTTTATTCTGACACTTCTAAAGATACATGAATGAAAGGGAGTAAAACAGAATACAAACCTTACACAAGAGTTCCCTTGTGGAACCTTAAAACTGATTAGTGCCACGTTCTGTAAGGTTCAGATCAGATGTGATCATCTGGAAAGTCAGTCTTCCAGAATAAATGTCCAGCAGCATAATTACAAAGAAAAGGCAAATTATACAGATGACTTTCAAGGCTTGCAAAACCCAGTGTGAGAGGTCCTTATCCCTCCTATGACTAAGCTTTGACAGAAACAGAATTGCCAGAGGGAAACACTGATTCCATACAATCAATAATTTTGATTTTCATGTTGTCACAATTCAGTAGCAAATTAGGAATCAGAGGATCTACCAAGAAATGCCAGATGGTTCATTACAAAATATAGCAGCTGTCCGTTTTCCTCCAATGACTCATTTAAAACTGGTAGAAAATGAAGTTACTTTAATCTGCCCTGTACAGCTCTATAATAAAAACAGACATGAAAATAAAGGTTGAAGTATCCAGCTACTCGCTGGATTCACCCAGTCTGCCATGTAGTGTAATCACTCAGCAGTTGTACAGAACAGGTCACGTATTTTCACTGAGGTATCTTTGCTCTCACCATCCTACTGGCCCTTGTCTAACAGACAGTGTCAGAGCAGACGAGGAAACAGCTGTCAGTATGAACTGGGTCAACACCTACACAAGGGAGCTACCAAGGACACGAGCTGACCATGAACATTGTACCTCAAGCCCAATACAAGGGCAGTTATCAGCATTCTCATTAGATGCCATGTCAAAGGTGGCTCCTGACTCAAGAGCCTGGAAGTGAAAAGCAAAAGCAATTTTAGAAGGATATACATGAATGGCTTGAGAGAAAAACAAACTTCTTACTTCAACAGATTGGGAATACACCTATTTCCAAAGCACCTGTGTATTTGAACAGAAAGCAGGGGATAAAGAAATTACTTAAAAATCATATCAATATTTACTATCTTTGGGTTCTAACTTTGCAAAACCAATAGTTCAGAACTGTTAATAAGTCCTTGGGGTTATAAAATGATAGTTTCTTAGACATACTGGACTGAAACTCTTTTCTGTTTCTTTTTAGTTGTATCACGTAAGGGCTTAATTTGGTGTGTTTTAAGAATGCAACAGACTAGACATACTCCTTGGAGCTCAGTCTCAGTTATTACAGCACCACCAAACTCTCTTCACTGTGGTTTGCTAGAGATAAATCTAACCCTCAGCCAAGCATAAAGATGCAAGCAGTGTAAAAAGAAGCGGTCCAAGGGGACATTTTTCACATTGCTTCACTAAAAAAAGAGTTCATTTTCAAGTTAATTCTTTCCAGTTCCCTAGCTAAAAAAAAAAGACAGCTTAATTCCTGTTGCTAGGTGAGTATATTAGCAAAGTCTAAAATACAGCCCAATAAAAAATTTATATTATTTGCTCACCTATGTAGCTGGATTATATGTTTATAAATTTCAATCTTTCAAAAACTTTTGGAAGATTACTCAAATGTATCATTGTTAGATCTGCAGCTACAATTTCTCCACAGCAGAGATGTAAATTACATCAGCTGGGGAGATAAGTGCACACACTCTTCTGAGGAAAAAAAAGCAAAAAAGAAAGAAAAAAAAAAGAAAATATTTTATGAACTTTACATAAATGTAGTCACACAAGTTCCCTTTTCCCTCTTGAAAATTGCCAGGCATCTCTAAGTATACTGGTAATTCTGGGGTAAAAAATATTTTGGGCACCACAACTCCCTTCTTACTTTCAGACACCTGGTACTTCATCCTTCCATTACTGTCTTGAAGTGTCTAGAATGAACAAGAAATCAGTGAAATAAAGCAACAAATCAGCAAAAGTTGAATTAGTTCTAAAATTTAGATATGGCATTGAGATAGATAACTATAAAACTCAAGAAGAACAAGCATTTATCTTTATTTCTAAACAAGATATAATTTTAAAATAAAGTTTAAACATTCCTTGCAGTATTACTAATTCAAATGTTGTTGGAATGTGAAAATAACTAATTTTTCATCCTTAAGCTGTTTATATGATTTTTAAAAGTTTTTTCCACTTTAATAACCTACAGTTTTAATAAACACTTGACACAGGATTTCTTTAAATATGCCTAAATATTAAAATTCTCTTATCTTTCAAGTATTTTTAAAAGATTGTTAAATTGATTCACTTTGCAAGACAACGTTTATACTACCTCTTTTTAGTGGTATTGTAAACTGAATGCAATCTGTTTTTTAACATAATCCGCAGCTGCTTCAAAATGTCCTTTCTGAAGCTCTAGTGCTTTTTTCAAAGTACTTTAAGGAAGAATGTCTTTAATCAGTATTCATTTCAAGTAGATTTTTATTCATTTCATAAAAATTTGGTCTGAGCAGGGTTCTCATCATTGCAAATAACTGACTAAATACTAAAATCCTAAAAATTAGAGTTAGCAGTAAGATAATTCATATGCCGTTCACTACTGCTTTTCAGCGTATCTTCTTCATCTTGCTGTAAAACGTAAAAGACTCTGTTACATACTGAAGAAGGTTTGAACTGAAAGGTAAATGGTTAAATTTCACCAGAGCTGAATGTTTTATGGAATACCAGCTTTGCAGAAAACCGACAATGATAAATATTGTGCACTTAACTCCCTTTTACTGGGTCCTTTCTGTCCCAAGGACAAGAAGCACAATACTGAGCCGGGAAGAAACTGCCTAAGAAATCTGTATTTTCTGCCTTGATTAGCTTTAGTTAGCCATTTGCTGACGTTTTGTACTTAAGCATGTATGTGCAATCTAAAAAGACAATGAGCAAATGAAAGTTAACTGTTTCCCAGCCTCCCTGTTGTTCTTTCTTCATCTATGGAGAGATTTTAGCAAAAATCCAATGTTCCCTGTCTTTATTTGGACTGAAATATATTATCTCTACCTCTGGAAGGAGAAACAGAGATAAAGTGAGTTATGTGGGCTGAAATCATATAGTGAGCCAATGCCAATTAGTAAAATACACTTTCTTACTACTCTTTTACATTCACAGTACTGCACTTCTAACAAGTTGTGACATAAAGAGCCTTATTTTTTTACATGGATCTCAAACTAGGATGCATGAAATGTGAATACCAGAAAGCACTAAGCCATGGTGAAATGAATTTGAGTAAGGTATTTCATCCCTCAGAGACCACCTGAGGCAAACACGAAGAGACTGCTTGCAGGACATGGTCATTTATCAACCATGTGCAATTTTGCTGATGGCACTATTGGCATTAGAGTTCCACATTATTAAGTTTAATTTGGGATTTTCATAACACCTGCCACTTAGATTCAGTCTTTATACAACACTGGTTTTTTAAGCTAACTTCTACATCTTCACATTATAACACAGTGGATGGTCCTCAAGCTTTGGCGTTCTCCACCTGTGTTGAAATCATCACCCCATTCAAAGATCAAACACCAACTTCTGTTGTTTTCTGACTATATAATAGTGATTTTCTCCCCCTAACTCAAGTCCTAAGAATCTGTTATTTGAAATACAAAGTTGATGTCCTAGGCACAAGAGAGACATGGAGCTCTTAGCAGGTCCAGTGGAGAGCTTTAAAGTTGATCATGGAACTGGAGTACTGCTCTCACAAGGAAAAGCTGAGGGAGCTGGGCCTGTCCAGCCTCCAGAAGAGACAACTGAGAGGGGATCTCATCAATGTCTGCCAGTATCTAAAGTGGGGGTGCCAATGGAGCCAGGCTCTTCTTGGTGGTGCCCAGCAATAGGACAAGAAGCAACAGCCAGAAAGTGATGCACAGGAAGCTCTGCTGGAATGCAAGGAAGAACTTCTTTACTGTGCAGCAGATAACCACACACTGGAACACATTGACCAGAGAAGTTGGGGAGTGTTCCTAACTGGAGATATTAAAGAACCACCTGGACACGAACCTGTGCCGTGTGCTCCTGCTTGAGCAAGGAGTTTGGACCAGGTGGCCCCACTGTGGTCCCTTCCAACCTGACCCATTGTGTGATTCCGTGAAACAACCGCATGGCCCCTCCGTGTTGGCGAGCTCCTGAAGCGCTGTGCTCGAATAAAGGAATACTGCATCACTGAGGGGGACGGAACACCTCACGAAATGGGCGAGTCTAGGTGTTCACCCACGCGACTCCGAGCTGGCGGCGAGCTGGGCGTTCTGGCAGTTCCACACCGGAGCCGGTACCCCGGGCGCCCCATGAGCCCGCGGCTGCGGCTGTGCTCGTGGCCAGGCCCGGCAGCTCCGCACGCCTCTTCGGGCACCATGGGGGCAGCACGACGGCTGCGCAGCGCGAACCAAAGCACGGCCGCCTGGGCGGGAGCTGCCGACAGCGGGCCATGGCCGCTCGGAGGAGGCGCGCTCGCCACCCCAGCGCTGGGGTTTAACCGCGCAGGCGGCACCGGCGAGCGGGCGAGCGCAGCCAGGCGGGTGTTCCCGCCGCCCCCGCCTCGCCTCGCCGCGGAGCCGCCCTCACGCCGCTGCTCCACCATTGCCCGCCGGCGCGGCGGCTGCTCGGCTCTTTGGGCGGGCGCTTCGACGAAGCGTCGAGGGACGGATCGGTAGACGAGGGCAGAGAGTAAAGGAGGGTGGGCAAGCGGCGCGGGAGGCTGCAGGCAGCGGCCTTCTTGAGTCTGGAGGGGTGCGGGGCTGCTCTCTTCGCCGCCCTGCTCTCTTCGCCGCCCTGCTCTGTGAGAGGTTGCTCCGGGTGTGAGTGCGAGGGCGTCAGGAAGGCTTTGTCAGCGGCCGTATTTTTCTCTGGGCGACCTAGGCTTACTTTCTGTCGGTCTGGGCTCCCCCGGGTGTCCCCTGAGGCGGCAGCGTGCCGGGGTTGTCCCCTGCTCCAGGTCAGGCCTGCACGGATCGTGGGTGCCGGGCTAGCGAGGTTGCAGCGAAAGGTGCACTGGCGAGTGGGTTTTGTGGGCTCTGGTGCTGTCTCTGCGCCACCGAGATGCCGCGATTGAGGTCAGGGAAGGTGGTGAGAGCCAGGGAGGTCAGCAGCCCCGGCTTTTCGGGAGCTGACTGTGAGCCAGGTGAAGAGCTGAGTCCTCGCCTGGCACCCAAGAGGAAGCTTAAGCAGCCCTTACCTTCCTTTTCACAACCTGCCAGGCTCTCTAGTGCTTCCTTTAAGTGTTTTGCTCTTTCTATGCCCGTGCAAAAGGAGCAAGGTGAGAACAGACAGAAATTCCCAGGTAAAAAACCCAAGGGAATCCAACACAGGAAGTCTCCCACAAGAAGCAGGGGTGTAGTTTCATCAGATTCAGACACAGGTGAGTGTGAAGATTGGCAAGCAGCAGCCGCGGCTGCAGCCATGTGCTGGGAAGAGACTCTAAGAGGGACAGGTCAAAGGCAACAGCTGTTTTTCTCGGGAGCTGCTTTGCAGAGTAAGTTCTCAGCAGGGATTGAAAGGAATGAACATTGCTCAGAAGACCTGAACTTCTCAGGTTTCCGCAAGGGTTCAAGGAGCTCAGGAAAAGAAGGCAAACATTCCTGTATGGAAATAAAATTACAAGTCCCATCCTTAGAGAGGAAAATTGAGAGCATAGAGAGACGTGGAATATCCTGTTTTCCAGAACCAGAAGGTCTTCAACCCAGAAAGGTCACATGGAGTACTGAAGCGAAATGCTCTGATTCCATAATGATGCAGAATATGCAAATCCCAGATTTTAGAAAGAATTTGGGTGCTCAGGAAGCCATGCCTGGACCAAAACCTCAGGAAGAGGTTGATATACCAGAGAAGTTAAATGTGTGTCCATTAGTTGGATCAGGAACACTAGAGACAGAGGAAAAAGAAAGGAGGTGCTTGGGCAAGAAAGGGAGGAGATCAGTGGTGAAACCAGAAATACATGGTCCCAGAGAGAGAGGTAATTGTGCCTTGCTAGAGCAGCATACACAGTGTCCAGAGTCCAGGAAAGGAGCTTTGAGTATGAGGAACAGAAATGCATTGCTGTCACAGCAGCTGCAGGATCTGAGTGGACAAGAACCATCAACAACCAGAAGAAAGACTCAGAAGCGTTGCATGAAAGAAGAGCAGCAGAGCTCAAGCTCTCAGGAAGGACCAGACAGCCCAGGGGAAAGTGGTAAGCACTGGTAAAGCTCCATTGTAGAAGTACAGGTACAGAATTTGGGCTCCCAAATTGGTCCTGCAGTGAGACCCCTTTAAAAACTGGCTGCTGACTTAGTTTGAGAAAAGCTCTTAGTGTGTGCTTCCCAGTACTGTGAACACCAGAGTCTTAGAAGGAGACAGATTTTCAGAAAGAGGAAAGGTTTTTCTTGAAGGAGAAAAGCAGCTCATTTAACACCAAGGAGAGATCAGTTAGCCTTTCAAGGGGGTAGAGAGAGGTAGGGAGGGAGGGGTATGGACAGAAACAGGCAGGCATACGGTAGGAAGTGCTGGGAGTTTGTTTCCCTCAAAAAAAAAGCATTCCCGTTGCTGTAGAGGTTGTCAGCCGCAAGCAAGAAAGAGGACAGTAGTTTCAGCAATGCCATAATAAAAGACAGCCAGTTCCTTATTCAACTGTCTATTATCTGTTGATTTCTGATTATGTATGATGCTGTCTTGTTTCAGTGTCTGCCTTTATAGGATGCTGGGGTTTGCTCTCAGAACTTTTTAGTTGCTATTTTCTGTAAAATCCCTGAAGATGTAGAGGCAATGATTGTGTTTTAATGTTTTAAGAGAATGTTGAGTCAAACTGGAACAATTCTGAAAGAGGAGTCTTAAAAGTCTTTTTTATCAGGACGATTGCCTAAAATCATTCTTTTAAGTGGATACATTCAAATGACAAATACTGTAGATTATTAATATTTTATGTAAAAACCATATTCTGAAAAGCTGAGGTATTAACGTTGTGTTTTACCTTGAAAACGAAGGTTTAAAAAACCCCAGCATTATACTAGTATGCTCTTGAGTCCATTCTCTAGTCTAAATTTTCAGATGCACGGTTTTTTACATAATCTGTATTTGCTTTCAGATAAAAAGTAGTAGTCTCTAAAAATGCAAATCCTTCAGTTTTTCTGGATCTTCTTGGTCAGTCTGATACATTTGGTTGGCCTGTGTCTTTGAAAGATATTCTTATGAATAAGTGTTCCTACTGCAGAGAATCTGCTGTGTAAACAAAAGATTTTAAGGCTGAACATGCAGACAGTATCTGCATTTTCTTGCTGGATTTGCCCTAATTTGTTTTCACACAGCAAATGTACAACTTCCAATGTCTTTATGACACTGTAAGGTTCTGTTCCTCTTTGCATTTGTTTCTGAAGATAAACCTCCATTTTACTCCAAGTGTCCCATTAGTGTTTATTTTAAAAAAAATCATAAAACTTCACAGAAATATTTTAGCCTTATACAGCGTCAAGTTCTTTAGCAGCCTTGAATGTTTGGGGGGGGTTTGTTCTCTTTATAAAATAGGGTAGTCTTTTTCTCTTAGCGTTTTCTTTAATGGCACTTCTTTGGTTTTCTTAATCAGCAGAGGAACAATTGAGAGCAATTGAGCAAGACTCTGGTACTTCACAGGCTGTGAAGAAGGTTAAGACAAAGCAAAACAGGGCAGAAGATTCTAAGGAAAAGGAATCTCACTATTCTAGATCTTCGACTTCAGGTGATACTGAAAGCAAGAGCTTTCTATGCCATGCTGTAACAAAAGAGCCTGGTGTGCAGTGTAGAAAAAGTCAACACAGATCTGGTCAAATCAAGCACTTGCAAAGTTTAGGTGTGACTGCAGCTGAAAAAGTGATGAATACATCTGCAAAATGTGATGCTGAACATTGCAGTGATGCCCTACACCAGTGTAGTGGCTTGCTCTGTGCAACCCAAAAGAATCCATTTGTGATATTAGAGGACTGTAGTTACATCAATACATTAGTGAAGCCTTCAGCTAGTGGAACTACCAACAGTTATAAATTAAATGGATTCTCCCGTGTAGCCCATGGTACTGGAGACCTGAATTATAGAATTTGCAGCGCTAGTAGAATGCAGAATGAGAGATCACTCATAAAAGGTGGTTTATCATCTAATAAAGAAAAGAATGAAAATGAAGAAGGCAGTGTTTCATGCTGCCTGAGTGAAAGCAGTAAGTGTTTAAGGGAAAAAAAGTGTAATATTGGTAGAAAGCCTAGAAAAGAGGTGAAAATCCCAGAGAAATCTACAGACATGGCTAGTAAATGCAGGAAATGTGAGTTACAAACAGAAGCAGCAGTTGCCATGTCAAGCTCATTTGCAGTTTCAGGACTAAATCATGCTCTCTCAGCTTCATGTGATCATACATTAGATTTTGATACAGAAAAATATAAAGTACAAACTGTATCAGCCTGCAGAAAGAACAGTACCAAATTTCTTGCATTTGAAACTGGCTTTGAGAAGACAGCTGAGCTTCCTGTAATAGTAAAAGGAGAAAATTCAAGCAGTGTGGCACATTATGCAGCTGCCTCAGATAGCCTGAGAGTGTTAGCTCAGATCCATGATGTTTCTGATCATCACAAAAGCAAGACAGGAGGAAATTTGAACAAAGTTAATAAATTGCAGCAGTTTACCTGTCAAAGAACAATACCCATGACTGGTAAAAAAGTTTGGCCTGTTGAATCTTGTGCCAGGACTTCTGAATGGTTTCTTAAAAATCATAGGTCTGTCTCAGAAGGAAAAAGACTTTTAAAGGCTGCTTTTGAGGATTCCTCTGATAAAAGCAGTATTAAAGCTGTAGGACATAGTGCAGTGACTGAGAATGTGAGGCAGCTGGATTTGTATACATCATTGGCAGAAATTACAAAAGAAATTACACGTAAAAAGGTTGATCCAAATACTGACTGTCAGGCTTCACTTGAAACAATGAAATCCTCTTCTGTGGCTATTTATGAGACTTTGACAATGAACAATGAAAATGGGGAACCACCAGTTAATACAGGGAGAAGTGCTCTGGCTTTGAACCATGATGATGTGCAAGAAGTTAAATCAACCTTTAATTTTACAGCAAAACAAAAAGATGAAAATGAAGGAGATGTAACAGAAAGAAACCTGTCTGTCACAGTCCAGAATGGTACAATAAAACAAAAGGATAAAAATGAAGGAGATGTGACAGATAGAAACCTGTCTGTAACAGTACAGAATGACACAACGAAACAAAAGGATGAAGATGAACGAGAGGTGACAAACAGAAGCCTGTCTGGGATAGTCCAGAATGGTACAACAAAACAGGAGGATAAAAATGAAGGAAAGGTGACAAACAGAAACCTGTCTGGGACAGTCCAGAATGGTACTTCCACAAGTAACACCAACAGTATAAACTTCAGCCCTAAAGTATCAGTAGTGAACCAGACATTTTCTGATTTAAACCTAATTAAACCATTAACCTCTGGAAACCTGACAAAATTCAAAATTCCTTTATGCAGAAACAAACCTGAATCCAAGGAACTGGAATCTGTCCATTCATTTGAAAGCAAAACTTGTAGTCCAGTAGAGCTTCTTGAAAGCACTAGTCCAGGAAGGCAGAAGACAGGTGAAGAGACTTTCTTGGTAAAATCTGAGCAGTGTCCACTCCCTGTCATGGGTGATGCTACATCTCCGACTTCCATACAGAAGAAAGCAGATGAGATCTACAGTAAGGACTTCCAGCACAATGGCTCTGTAAACCTCTCCGATGAGATGTCTGTGCTCCCTGAAAGTTTTTCTGCATATCCACATGCTCTTCTTGATGGACAAAGAGAGTCATCTGTGGCTGGTTTCTGTGGTACTGAATGTGTGCTGAAATCTAGTTTTCCTGATAATTCTTGGAATGCAGTCGACCACCTTGTTGGATTAGAAATAAATGGTGATAGAAAATCAAGAGGGAATTTTTCACAACACAAAAGTCAAAATGTACCAGATATTCTTGAAGCTTACAACCAAGATGTTCTTGTCATTGATGTGATTCAGGATGACCCTGACCTTTTTGGAAGCAGTAATGAAGAAGAGCTTGCACCTGCTCCCTGTGAAAACTGTCCAGTGAAATTGTCCTCTGGAAACTGCATTAAAGACACAAAGCAGTATGTTAAGCCTGAGTCTCCTGTTACCTCAGAAAAGACATATTCAGTAGAGAGTAGTTTTAGGTATGCATATAATTCTTTTTTTATCACAATATTCCTAAGTACTTTTATCTCACATCCATATACTTGGGTTGTAGTGGTCTTCCTTAGAGAATTTCACTACTTTCTGCTGAAATTATTTATTTGATTGATTTTGTAAGTTTGATTGAGCTATGACAGTATTCTGAATGCAGATAAATTAATTTGTTTTTCATAAGAACAGGGATAAACTCTTAATTGTAGGACAAAGTAGTCGTAAAGTGCTTGTTTAAATGAAGTATGAGAATAGAACCAAAGATAGTTAAAAATAATATTTTTAATCTGACCTGATTGGAGATACCAGATACCCTTTGAAGGCAGTTTTCTTAAAAAAAAAGGTGTAAGAAATGTTTTTACTTTTTAGGTGTAGCTTATTGTTCTCTTGAATCTCTTAAGAGTAAATGGTGGTCTCTACAGTAATATTCCATTCTGCCATTCTCCTTCCCTCTTTTCCTCCTATCCCCAGACGTGAATATTTTTCAGATGTGTGATTTGGCTAAGGTGTTGTAGAGGTTTATGCTCCTTCATCTTCATTCAGCAAGTTCCTGGTGTAAATCATTAGGCCTTAATGTTTTACTAGGTTTTGAGATGATAGTAAAAGTCACAGGAGCAGGAAAAGAAATTTAAAGTAGAAACTAGCTTTTGTAAATGAGATGGTAGTTCTTCATGGAGTGGATGAGCTAATCTATTGTTTAGTCTGTTGTCTCTCTTAAGCTTTGATACTTGTGTTCAGTGAAAAAGTTTTAAGATTGATTTTTGCATTTTACAAAAAAAAAAGGTTTAGCTAGAAGTAATGCAAGATTTTCATCTGAAGATTAGTATTTTATTGGGATGAGTATTTTAATTTTCTTTGCATGATCTTTCTAGGTGGCTTTATGTCACCTCTATTTTAAGTAACACTTCAGTTATTTTCAGAATTGTACTAATAACCCCATTTTTTTTTAAACTCATTGCTCTCCTTGTCCTTTTCTTTTCATGAAACCCATGTGCAAAAAAGCAAGGGAATCTTCTTTGAGGTGCTGAACACTTTTTTGAACAGGAGAATATAAAACTTTTAGATGTTAATGGAATAAAATTTCTGCCAAGACAAGCCTCTGGAGAACAGGGCAAGTCTGTAGTAGGAGTGTCAAACTTCTTGAGAAGCAGCTAGGCTGTAGCATAGTAAATTTATTTGGAGTATTAGTTTCTTTCTGATACCTGTTGAATTTGTTCGCCATTGGCCAAGGAAAATAAAAATGCATGGTTCTTCTTTCTTAGAATTTCCCCTTGATTTGTTAAAGAAACAGGCAAAATTTCTTATTTTGCTTTTTACCTTCCATAATTTGATGCAAAGATTATTAGATGGGGATTAACCATACTTAGTAGCAATCAGGAACATATTAATGAACTGAACATGAGAATATTGAAATAAGGCAATAGACCTTACCACAGTTTTGTTGGGTAACTTATCACCAGATAATACCAGATCATGGCCAGTTTATACTATTTTTTTATTATTTTTATTTTGTTGAGTTTTGCCAAATACAACTGGGAATTCAACAGGTTATTTCTGTGGTGCTTGCATTTTACATAGAGAAGAGTGCTGGTCACTTCCAGGCATCAGGAAAACATTCTGTCCTGAAGCCTGAATGGGGCAGTAAAACTGATTTCTCACTTACGCTTTTGTTTGCCATTTTCTATTGCCTTCACTAGACAGTTTGCTGTCATTACACCTGGTGTCATTCACCAGGTACAAACTTTCAAAATCTGTGATGATCATGATGATGTTTTATCTATTCTGTATGTAACATTTAAATACATATTTGTCCTTCCTGAGCTTTTCTAACAAGAAATATTTTTTTTTCCCAACTTATCTTTGAAATAGGTGAAGTATCTTCCTATGAACAGTTGTTTTTGTTACTCTCTTTGAGATTCACTGTTATGCAAATAATCTTGAATGTAAAATTATTAAAAATCACATTTTTTTAGAAACTGATGAATTGGCTCATTAGCACGTTATTTTCTTGTTTTGCTATACAGGGAAAATTTCCCTTCTCAGTATTTTAGACAAAGATTAAATGAGATCATGAGCTTTTACTGAAAATTTTTGGTTTTGAAATGTCTTGGTTTTACGTAACATGTTTAGGAGTATACGTGAAGGGATGAGCATAAGAAAGGCAAGAGAGAAAGTTAAAAAGAGTCTTAAAACAGTGTGTTGGATGTAAGGATGTTGGATGTTGGATTACTGAGAACTTTTGATTTTATGTAACTGATGGATTATTTTTGGTTTTGTGCAAGATGAAAATCTTAAATACACTTTTTGTTCAAAACAGATGCGTGCAAGAATCTGGAATGTCAAGTGATACTGAAAATTCTTGTAATTTGGTGTTAAAAGGTAAGGGTCTCTGGAAATCTTTGGTATATAATCAAAAGAAGGATGCAACCAAAAAGATGTTTTGTGGCAAAACCAAGGCTTTTTACTTTCCACCAAAAAAAAAAAAAAAAAAGAGGAACTTGTCTGGTTTTGTATTATCTTTTTATTGTAACAGCAATTTGTTTCCTAATGCATATTGAGTCAACATCTTTGAAAATTACACAAGCCTGAGTCATACAGGGAACATGTACTTCTCTGTACCACTTGTCTGTTGGTAGTACTGGTGGGTTGGAGTGGGATTTTTTTTGTTTGATTTTGGTTCTGGGTTTTTTTTACATTTCTCTGATAGTTTTAGGCAAAGAATTCTGTTTGCTGTTGAGATCATAGTAAGATGCTGAGTCCTGTGATACTGCTTTGGAGTTTAGGTCAGAGTAAGAGGTGGTTTTTCTCTTGTGTTCATCAGCACACAGAATTTAGTAATCTGGTTTATTTCCAGGTTGTCTTTTGTTTTTTGTGGATGATATGTCCATCACTGAGACCCAGTTTTGCTTTTTAAGGATGTCCTTTTTTAATGAAATAAGGTTATTTCTGATTTTGTGGGGTTTTTCTTCTTATTTAAAGCAGAACAGTCCATCTAGGCAGCACATGAATTGATTTGTTTTGTTTTCTACAGCTTGCACACCAGACCTACTGTGCAAGGTATACCTAATGTAGAAGTTTCTGCTAGATAGGTTGGAGGCACAGGATTCTGACTTTGAATAGAAGCCCATTACTGACAGTGGTGAGCACAACCGAGCGCTGAGACTGGTTCTGGAGGCTCATGATGTTTCCCTTCTGGTGTCAGTTTGTCAGCTTGTTGTTAATCTGACATTCTGGCATGAAGTGTTGAGTTTGCTTCGGGCTTGAAAGGTGTCTGTGACAGTACCTCTTGTGCTGGTTTTTCACATTAATGTGTTTTGTTCATGTGGAAAGAGTGATTTCAGCAGATAGTGCCTCCTGGAAAGGAGTGACTTGAGACTATTAGGGGAGGAGAAGATTTCAGGCTTCAAGTATTAGAAAGCAAATAAAAGGTAATGAGGTTTTAAGAGCTCAGAAACCAAGAAATAGACGCAAGTTCCCTGAGGAGGAGTCAAGAGGAAGTGCACAGTTAGGCTCCTGGTCATGTAAATAGACTGGGGCCTGTGCCGTGGAATTTGCAATGCTGAGGTGATTGAAGCCAAACCTAGCAACAAGTTTGGTACTACTCAGTAACTTCTGCATTTTCTTTGTTGTTTTACTTCATGTTCTAGCAAAGTTTGAGGCTGAAAGTCTTTGGTTCTTTTTTGTGGTACCTGAAGTCCTTCTTCCCAGATCTGAGAAGCAGGATCCCATCATAATCTTAGATGAATATGTACACAGTAACTTAGGTTTCATACATGACTTTTTTAAAAGACCTGCACAGGACAAAAGAAAGGTGACTGGTTTTGCTGATTACTGAGTATTTATGTATTTATTTAGAAATACATGATACTGCTTTGGTGTCCTGAGTTACTTAGTGAGGTTATGACTCCTTGCCTTAGTGACTTCATCATTTAGGAAGGGGAAAAAGTACTACAGTTAAAATATTCTGGATGACATAAGTCCTCTTCACCTTTCAAGTGGAAATCTTGTGTATGTTGTCTTCAGCCAGATGTGTCTTGTACTTGGTGATCATAGAGACCAATGACTATAAGAGAAAAGCCTTTCCAATACTAATCTGATTCTTTCTTCTGTGTCTGGACAACACAGTGCAGTTGAAGGTTATTTGTATGATCCAGTATGAATTTCTTTTCTATGCAGAACTCTTCTGTTGTACATAAACAGCCATTTAGTCGCAGCCAGGTGTATTGTTCATTTCCTGTGGCATCTGCAAAAGGTGCTGAAATTGTCTGACACTGAATTCTTACTGAGTTTACTATATTACAGGAATTTGGAGTTTCTCAGAGCTCTCTATATTTAGTTCAGGGTTGCATCATGTCAATATGAATAACTTAGGCTCTTTTCTAACAAAGACTAAATCTTTCTGCTTAGCAAATTACCACACATATCTTGGGCTGTGTTTTAATAAAAAAGCTTAACTGAATTTATTTCTAAAATACTAATTTAGTATTCTGTAAGTAAACCTGTTGTACTGATCTACAGGGACCATTAAAGAACATACAGCTTGGATAGAATTTTAATTGCAGATTCAGTCTAGTAGTTATTTGAAATGGTTCCTGCCTTAAGCATGAAATATTTTTCCATATAAATTTCACATTTAGGAAGTCCTAGGAGTTCTTAAATGTCTTTAGTTCCAAGCCTTTGTAATATTTAGGAAATAAAAGCTTTGTTGTCTTGTAGCATGGGAAACACATAAAGCAATGTGTTTATACATTTTCAGCTGGAGATGTGAAAACCCACAGCTCCTCCAGAGGAAGCAGTCCTTCAGGAGATGTTAGTGAGGACTTTCTTAAAGATACACGTCAGAGCAAACCAGATGAACTTTTGACAAGTTTGGACATGGATGAACAGGTACTGAGAAATTACGCTTTCTTTCCTTAAATAGTTTTAGAAGTTACAATCCACATAATTGGATAATTTTAATTACTAGTGTTGGTTTATCAACAAAATTTTAAATTTCCTGTAATTAAAAGAATATTAGCATTTCATAGATTGCTGTGTATTGGCAATGTAATCTTTGTTTGACAGAACTTGATTTTTTTTTTAATTGTCTCCAACAATTAAGCTTCAAATTTGAAGTGAAACAGGATATTGTTATATCAGTTGTTGCAGTAAAGCTGTATTCCCAATGGTATGAAAATTACTGTTCCAGTGTACACCTGTGAGTACAGCTTTGCTTATATGACATCTTTGTGTAACATACCTAATTTTAAATGTTGCTGTTAAATGCCTCTCGGTATCAGAAGGGTGGGGCAGTACTGGAAAGCTGGGGAGCCATCATGCATCGAAGAAGAATCATTCTGGACTTCATTACTTGGGCAAAAGGGCCTTAAACATACAGATTTCTAGCTGTTCAGAGGGAACCATTTTCATGCTCGCTGGCTTTATCTGACCTTTCTCTGTCGTCCCTCCTCTAGATAATAAGTCTGGGTCATTTAAGATTTGCTGAAGTTTTATACTATTTGTTTCTTTGATAATTAATTGGAATTTACATCTCTCTGCCATTCATACATAGTTGCTGATAGCATTTACTGTTTTCCACTACTTCAGGAGTGGCTAGTGGTTTTAACTGGACAAGTTAAACTCTAAAATTCAGATGGTAAAAAATTGGTAAGTAATTGAGAAGTTAATCGAACAGCAGAGAATCAGTTCCCTTTCAAAATCGTTTAAAAGAAGGGAAACATTTCCTTCAGCAAATGGAATTTGGTCTGCTAACAGGCAATTCACAATGTTTACAGTGCTATTTTGTTTCCTGATCTTTTGGAGAGACAAAAAGGGTCTGTCAAATTGTTAGGTTTGCTGAAGGTGGGGTACTTGTTGCAGTATTACCAGGTCAGTCCCAGCTGGGTTGTTTCATAGCCTTGTGGCTTTATAAAATCAGTGTCCTAGTGCTTGCTTTTCTGTGCTGTGTTGGACAGCAGAAAATATGTACAAATAATCTCACCCAACCCAAACTCAAACCACAAAATGCATACTAAGCCCTACCTAAACATGCTCTGTATGTGGATAGAAGATAGCAGTGCACCTGCAGGGGGAATGCAATGGCAGAACACTTATTGCAGGTACTCTACCATCCAGGAAGATTTTCAGATTTAGTTTTTTTGATAGTTTTTGCAATTAATAATCTGGTAAGAAGAGCAAAAACTAACCATGGAGAAAATAATAAAACTATTCAGGAACTGGTAAAACTAAGTTTGGAAATCAGTGAGAGCATATACATCTCTAATTCTTTGGCTGTAATAAATTTGTGATAGAATATGAAGTCCTAAGTTATTTCATGAATAATGGATGAAACAAAGCCAGGATTGTGACATCATTCTGTATTAGTCTTTTCAGATTCTCTCCTCCAAATATGTTTTGTGATGTCTTTTTTCTCCATATCGTTGGGGATTTTTTAACTACCCACAATTGTGTAGAGCTGAGCAAAGGGCTTAAATTCCTTCTTGGTGCAGTTTTAAACTTCATTAAACTTGATGGCATAACTTCTGTGGTGTTCCACACATCTGTCAGGCACAGTTAAAATTGGGCAGTGGGCCTAAAAATTGCTGAGATTATCATGGGAGCAAAGAGAATCAAGACAGTCACATTGCCTTTTTTTTCCAATTAACAACCACTATTTTAAAGAACAGAGTATAAAGGCAGTATTTCCATTAACAAAGATGTTGTAAGAGTAATCCTGCACACTGAATTACAGTTTCTATAGTTAAGACTGTCTTATCACACCTTGCAATGATCACTAACAGTTTTAAGTCTGTAGAGTAAAGCGTAACAGGCTTAGTAGTGCTTTGCTGTACCTGAAAATAACTTATAAATACCTTCACATTTCAAGCTTGCAGATGAAGTGCCTGATGTTGAAGAAGAAAATAAGAGGGAAGCTGAAAAAAGGTACATACAGTGTGTCCTTCATGTAACTTGTGGTATTCCCACTTACTATACAAATCAAGCATGATGTTGTTACCTGAACACCACCAGTATTAAATCCAATTTTCCATGCTACTGTAACTATGTGATGAAGAAAATAAATATGTGAAAAATATCATTTCGGCATACAAAGTACAGAACAAGTATAGTCAAAGCCTGACAGGACAATAGGGGTTATTTTGTCTTTTGACTGGTGGCAAAATACATTAACTTCATGGCAGTGTCTCACTTTTGCATCTCAATGTGAGTGTAGCATAAGATGCATTTCTTGCCACAATAGCACTTACCAGAACTTAACAAAACCAAAAAATAGTAAATAAATTGTGAGGCTTTCATTTTTCTTTTCTGCTTATGAAAGAATTGAAAGATCTCATTCAAATTCAGGCTGACAAATATTTGTACAGCAGTAAAAAAAGGTGCTTAGAAACATGTCACATGTAGTTAAGGATATGATTTACTGTTCTTCTAGCTTCAAGCTGTGCTTGCAGTGTTTATTGTACATGTCGTTTCTTAGTCTGATTTACAAAATCACAGAATCACCGAGTTGAGTTGTAAGGGATCCATAAGGATCATCAAGTCTTAGTCCTGGCCCACCACAGCACTATTCCCAGGAGTGACACCCTGTGCCTGAGAGCACTGTCCAAATGCTTCTTGAGCTCTGTCAGGCTTGTGCTGCAACCGCTGCCCTGGGGAGCCTGTTCCAGTGCCCAACCACCCTCTTGAGTGCAGAACCTTTTTCTAAAATTCAACCTAAGCCTCCCCTGACACATCTTCAGGCCACTTCCTTGGGTCCTGTCACCAGAAAGAAGAGACCAGTGCTTGCCTTTCCTCTTCCCCTTATGAGGAAGTTGCAGACTGCATTGAGGTCTCCCATCAGTCTCATCTTCTCCAGGCTGAACAAACCAAGTGACCTGAGGCACTCCTCACCAGGCTTCCCCTCAAGGCCCCTCACCATTTTCATTGCCCTCCTCTGGACACTCTCTGATAGTTTAATGCCTTTCTTACATTGTGGCACCCAAAACTGCACAAAATATTCAAGGTGAGGCCATGCCAGTGCAGAGCAGAGCAGGACAATCCCGTCCTTTGCCTGGCTGGTGATACTGTTCCTGTTGCCCCCCAGAACACAGGACCCCAGTTGGCCATCCTGGCTGCCAGGGCACTGCTGACTCACATTCAACTTGCCACCAACTAGAACCCCCAGGTCCCTTTCCACAGTGCTGCTCTCCAGCCTCTCGATCCCCAGTCTCTTTGTACTTCATTTGTTGCCCCATCCTGGGTGCAGAATCTGTCAGCTTCCCTTGTTGAGCTTCATATGGTGGGTGATTGTCCAAGCCTGAATTAGTGTCAGACTGAGAAATTTACATTCATCATCAGTCCAGAAATGACAGAGAATTAGTTTTTGTAGGAAAGGTATAGTTAAGATGGAATTCTTCAGCAATTAGAAGAGAAATAACATATTTTAGAGTATTGTGGCTTAGGAGCAGTAATCATCAATTAGCTACTGCAAAAATTAACCCTGTCTTGGCTGGAACTAGGACACAGTAGATTTCAAAATAACCAAGAAACCTTAGCTGACATAGAAGAGAGTACTGCTTTTTTTTTCCAACACCACTCACATTTCTGCAACAGACTTGAGTGTGCCAGAAGTCTGTTAGTGGAGAATACTGCATCTTTTTGTTACTCCACTAGAGAGCTCCAAGCTCCTCCTTCTGCTATAAAATACCCATTTAAATTTGCCTTAGCGGCATAAATAGTTCTTTATATTACAGAATAAGTAGATTGTGCTGAATAAAATATGTTTGTGCAATGCAGTACTCTGTGTGGTTACAGAAGAGGCCTTCATTTGGAGTTGAACTATTTTCTCTTGTTTTACTGAAAAATGTTACCATTGCAAAGTTTTATCTAGAAGAAAATACAGTTTCTGTTCTTATTTAGCAAACTCCACTTCTAGTGATGCTATTACTAAAAAAAAATGCTTGCAGAGCTATATAGGTTACAGTTCCTGGCAAAATTGTATGTAGTTCATGTCTAGATTAAAGAAATCTGAAGGGAAATTACTATGAAAATCCCATTGTGTCAGAACTGAGTCTGGCATCATTAGGAAGCATAAGAAGATTTTATGTGGCAATTCAAAATATCTGAGTAACTGAAACTGCAGGGTTTTTTATTCCCTCTGGAAACCAACCCAAATGCATTGATAAGAATAATCTTAAAAAATTTGGGTTTGTTAGATGGAATTTCTTCCTCTCTACTATAGCATTTTTTATTTCAAATTGTACTGAAAACATCCTGAAGTTTAGGAACTAATTGTCCTGGCTATCAGAAGTATTGAATATCTTGAATCCCTTATAGGAGGTAGCAACTCTGTTTCTGTCTGCAGAGCAGCAAGCAGGTAAAAATCTCATTTGCACTAAACCAGGATTCTTAATTGCAAACGGGAAGGGGAACAAGATCTCATGAAAGGGAATGATATTTTTCCTGTGGCTTTGTTTACAAATACAGAAGAAATTACCGAGTATTTTGCTATTTATTTTTAGCTTATTTTTGAAAACACCACATTTTAGTAATTTAATTCTCTGGAGTGTACATACTTGAGAATAAAAGCAGAACAGTCTTTAATTGGAGTTCCCTTTGAAATCACCTAAATCTTCTGTCCAGTTGTCAGTTTTTAGGAAAGAAAAGAGTTGACTCTTGAGATGTAATTTGAAAAGCCTTGAGGTTTACTCCTTTGGCAGATATTACATAACAGACTAATGTAAAGTAGATGCTTGTTCAGAGGTGACAGAAATCATCTCAGTCTTCTTGTCAGCATTGCGGGGGGGAAGTGGTTCACAGATGTGTTTTCTACTTATTTCATATGGTTATGTGTTAGGGCAGAATAATTTCAGCTAAAATCATAATCAGATTGGACCAGACAAATGAGAGTAATGAAAGTGAAATTGTTGGGACTGCTGGATATTTAAATTTATGGCAAGTTTTGAAGTGTTACATAAAGTGTTGAAGAAATTCTTGTCTTTTATACACTTAATCCCTCTTTTTAGGCATGTAGTACACGAAAGAAACCCCTGTTTAGTTTGGTTGAACACACTAATTTTAACAAATTTCTGGTTTTTAATACTCAACAGTGACTGTAAATACAAAGTGAACTGTGAATCACTATCAGGATTGCCATTGAATGACCAAAAAGTAAATGTCTTCGGTGAAGCTACAGAGATGAAATCTTGGACAAATGGTATTGTATGCTGTGTTGGTGAACCCTTCAGAAATTTTTTTTTTGTGCTTTATTTGCCTGTGAAATCTTAAGGACTCTCTTCAGTTCCTGAAGATGGTGGCTCAAATGTTATTTTGCATACAAAAAAGCAAAACTGCAAGCTTTTGTATGGTAGGTTAGTGAGAGGTTTGGGGTTGGGTTTTTATCAGAATTCTATTCAGTAGGGTCAAGTAGAAATAATTCTATCTGATACTTATGCCTCTCAGATACTTTAATGGTACAACAGTGCCTGCATTCTTAGTAGTCTGACACATTGTGTTTGAGACCTGTTATTAGCAAGTAACTTGTTTTCCTTTATTTGTGGTCAGAGAATGTGACTGCAGATTTGGTTGGTTGATTGTTCTTTATAAAACTTGTTAGAGTGGTTTTCCCACCTTGCTAAAGGTCAGAACTTCGTTGTTCATGCCAATTCAAATGTTTTTGAGGCATTCACTAGACTGGATCAAATAATTATATAGATTTATTAAGCAGCACTTCATATTGACCCAGTGTATTTCACACGTGGGACAGATACCTCTTCTGTGTCTGTGCCACCAGAGAAATCATAATGGAACTGCAGTCACTGCACATAACAAATCTGACATTTAGCTTTGCATAAATGCATGGTTTATTTGGTGTACAAGACAGAGAAAAACAGGAATCAATGACTTGTGGATAGATACTGCATTCGGTTGCTTTGCAACAGGTGCTTTGGAAATCAGTGGTTTTAGAATAATAAACATGGATTTCTTGAATTAAGATCAGTGACAGGGATTCTTGTTTAGTTTCAAATTATACTGTCAGTCTGAGTCTGTAGAACAATTTTATCATCTTGTCATTTAACAATATTTTCAGGTAGTGCAAGAAACACATGCTATAAAAAGCAATTTTGAGTATGTCTTCAGACTCCAGTTGTTTGAAACTGTTCATGTCTTTGGCCTTCAGAGCATATACACCTTCTGAAGAGTTCTTCTAAGTCTTCCTTCTTAAAGTCATTTGAGAGTTCCCAAAGCAAGAGTTTCTGTGCTAAGACAGGGCAAAAGTCAACAAGGGAACGTGCAAACTCCTGAAAGGACCTGGTGAAAAGTTGTGCTTGGGGATGGCAAGAATCTGGCAGAAAGATCAAATTCCCAGTGGCATTTTTCTGTAGCTAGTGGTTGGCTGTTTTCTCAGTCTTTTTCTTGTCACTAAATGTATCCAATACTGAATTTATTGAGTGGCCCACCGTCACTTCACAAGTTTTTGCAATGTGACAATACGTAACATTAAGTACTCATTGTTCTGTATTCCGCTCTTCCTTCCTATCCTATGATAGCCATATCTGTTAGGAAGACATGGAGATTAAGAACCATGTACCTAGTGCCAGTTTCTAGTAGAACATTCATTATTGGATGCACTTTAGTAACTATAGTTTGCCAGAAGGGGCTAAGCACCCTGTCTTTTGAACAGTCAGTTCTTTGAAGGGGCCAGATGGGAATCCTAGAATGCAGGGCATTCAAAGGCTCTCATTTGTCTTTAGATACAGAGTGGAAAATTTAGAAACTTCTATCTTCCAATAAAATTATTTGGTTTTCAAAGAAAGAAAACTGTCATTCAGTAATAATTAAAGTTCTAAAACCAAGTTTCATGGTTAAGAAACCAGTAACTTACACTGGGCTTAAACTTGCTACTTGCACTGCTGAAAACATAAGAGTATGAAAGGTTTTCTATCAGTTCTGAAAAAACAGCTTAAGTTTAGGGCTAGTGATGTTGGAATGCAAAGATTACTGATAAAGTGTGTAGGTTTTGAAATTAAAACTTCTGGATATTTTTATTCCTTTTCTTATCTCTGTAAGTTAGAGCAGGAACCTTGGATAATGCAGTGAAGTTTTTAATTTAAATGTGCTTACTCTTGAAGTTTGTGTAAAGTCTCACTTTTAGGATAATTAAGAAAACTGTAATTTAAATTACTGGCTTTAGACTGCATTAATCAAATTTTCATTAATCATTGCTGTGACTTGAAGGAACTATAAATATAAAGGAAAATAAGATAAATGAGAGTGGTTTCAGTATGATTCATTTTTATTATGTGGTTTGCTGCCCTCATCCTAATTTTTAGGTTACAAATCTTCAGGGAGAAGTACTTCACTGCCATCGAAGAATTGTCGAGATTTTGAGCCACGGAAGATGGAGAAAAATGCAGTTGTGAGTTGCTAAATCCTTGATTTCTAATCCTTTGGCACTAAATTTCTTACAGATATTTAGACAGTTCCCCATGTATCAAGTCAGAAACTGTGAATCTGTACATGTTTATGTTTTTACACATTTAAATATGTTATCATTGAGTAAGTATAATTTTTGAGAACAAAATCAGTGATGAAGAGACTGCTATTCACAGTGAAGTTTTCTTCATTTCTGTTTTCAGCTTAAGCAAAATCAAATAATGATTTTTGCTTTATTGGTGTTTGTAGAACTGAAAAGCAGACAAGTTTCACATATTTAGGACAGCCTGCTTTATCCATGATGCTGGGCACTGAAAAAGGGTGAAGGAAATTGATGTCCCAGAATTCTCAGATGTTTACTCAGAGCCCTGCAGGAACTTGTCACCTTTTTCCCTCCTCTCTACTCCTTGTCCATCTCATTTAGCAGTTCTTGCGTTATCATTTGTGGTCTTCAAGACAGGCTTTTGTTTTATTAGGCACTAATGTGACATGACAAGGGATTGATCTTTGTATCCTTTGAAATGCTGCAAGTACAATACAGAAATGAGGGTTGTTTCAGAGGCTTTAATTATAGATCACGTTTTCTGCTTTCATTTACAGTTTGTAGATGTTTTGAAATTTTAAAAAAACAAAGGCCATTTTTGTTTTCAAGAAATATTACTTGGCTTTTCCTGCTTGTTGTAATTTTATTTTATTCCAGGCTTCTCATTCAGTCCAGCAGATCCTTGATGCACTTAACCTGCCCCGTAAATACTGCAGATATTATTTCATGACTTCACGTGGGTGTGAAAGAACAAAATGTTGGTTCTCTCATGTTCCAGGACAAGGGGATGAAAAGGTAAAAAGATTTATTGAAGTAAGGAAAGGATTGTGTGAACACTTTTTAAAACCAAAACATCATCTCCTTTGTTCATTTAAGTGAGTAATCAATCAGAGATTGATGGATGAAAAAATTGTTCAGAAATTCTTCCTCCTGAGATCTTCTAAAGTTTTTTTTTAAGCATGGTATCATTTTAGACTAGGAGATGGTTTAAGATAGCATGTATCAACAATTAGGCTGTTGAAATATAGAGTAGTAGAATGGGCAGATTCTGAGATATTTCTATCCTGAGCATCTGAGACTTCAGGCAAACCTTTGCAAAGACTTTGCATGTGTTGTTAAAGCCCAAAGGCATCTATGGTGTATTACCTTCTGCATGTTTTGTGCAACAATGGGTGTGTTTTAAGATGCTGTAATCTCCTTAAATGGAACAACAATTCTCATAATATTTGCAGGCAAGAATAATTTTCCAATGATGAGCAAAGTAAATGTGTTTTCAAACATTTAACAGAGACATTATGAGTTTAATGCTTCCAAGAACTGTGCAAGGCAAGCTAATTGTACTGATATGTAATAAGATTCTGAAATTGGCTGTATGAAAGTTTTGTGAGTTAACTGAAAGCAAACAAAAACATCAAGGCAAGTAACCAATAACAAATGCCTAAACTTGTCCTCATCAGGTCTAATAAGATTTCTTACCTACCTACCATCTTACTAGTATGAGTGCAATTTTATCACTGATGTCAGTAAGTAAAAAATTTCAGAATCAAAATGTAAAAAATAACCTGCAGTTAACCTGTTAGACATAATTGCTAAAAAAAATTAACATTGAAAGGAGGATGTCCATCTTCCTGATATCTTAAATATACTGCATCAGAATTTTTGAAATACATCAGTGTAATTTAGTTTTATTTTTCTTAATGTTTTCTCTTCTACTTTTTATATATGAAAAAAAGCCACTTTCTATTTTTGTTAATGCTTTCTAACCCCTTTGAAAATTTATGACATCTTAAAAATACTAAGATAATTTGAGAGTAGTTTTGTATATGGAACATTTTTCCTTTTTTTCTCAAGTATGATACATCTTTGGTGGGCTGTAGTGAATATTTGTAATTTTCATCTAGTTTATCTGAATTATTGTGGTTTGTAGTGCTTCAGGCACATTTAAAAATTATTTGCCTAAAACTATTAAAAATCTCTTCCATTTGATTTTACTTGTGGTGCAGCACTTCAGCACACTCTAACTGTTCTACCCACCAAACCTAGCTAATTTTCTTGGTAGTTTGAAAGTATATCTGAGTTTTGTTTGTTTGTGTATGTATTTATGGTTTTAGATCTGTCCATTTAAAAATTATAATAGGCCAAGTACCTCATGGTGGCACCAAAGTACATAAATGGAAAACAGGTAAAGAAGTGATAAAGGCATCTAATCTTATACAGGAGGAATAAATCTCTTTACAGGACAGGAGAACTGTTATGCAGACTGATAGTCCACTTGCTTAGAGCTGTGTTCTCAGTGATAATAGTTATGAGAGTTTTTGAAGAGAAATACCTTTCCCCATAATGATATTTTTTTCTTTTTCATTAAGTAACTGGTTGATGTTTTAAGGCATAACTTCCTAGTATTTAAGACTTTGCAGTTGTAGTTGATCACACAACACAGCAGTGCTTGAATTCATAAAAGCATCATGTTTTGAAAATCAGCATACTCTTAAGCTCAGCAAGTTGTACAAGTTACCAGTTTTTTGGTTTTTTTTTAAGAGATGCCTTTCATTTTCAAACAGTGAAAATCTGTTTTATATTAGGTAAACAAAAGACTTTCAGATACTTGCCTAAATATTTAAAGGGAGGGTGGATCTTAACAATGTGCCTCAGTGATGGAGGGTAAAGGAGGTGACGCTGGATGCTTCTGCATGGTCCTCAGTGAAAGAGCAAGAGACAGTGATCTTAATACAGTAAATTGCTTTGCTCAAATGGACACTTCAGAGTGTAGCACAGACAACCATTTCATGGTTAAATAAGTGGTTTCAAAACATGTTGTTGTGCAAGCTGTATTTCTCTTTGTGATTTTATTTTAGCTTTGTGAACCTTACTCATTAATTTTTTGGACTCCTATCCATTAAAGAAATTTTTACTTTCTGTGACTTCATACTTTCCTTTTCCTTGATCCTATGAACCTCTTAACTGGAAGCAAAAATTATACAAAATAGGAAGATTTCTGCCTTCATTAGTGTTGTCTTATAACTTCAGAGCCTTCAATATATGCTTCTGTTGTGGTGGATTTCGGTTTTGTTTTTTTAATGTGGCTTCCTAAAGAAATGAGATTCTACACTGTCATTTTATTACTGTCTCTAAGCACCACTAAATGACCTTTGAACCTTTTGGTCAGTTTCAGCCACACTGAAGAGGGATTGGGCATCTCAAATGCTGCCACAGCGTGCAGAAACTTCCTGTAAGAAGGATCCTGGTTTTGATCTCACTGAGATAAAGGCTGCAGTATGGGGCTTTCTCCCTTATTAAACCATGGAGTGGGCACTGACTGGGAGATGCTGAAGTATTTAGTGAATTCCTGTGCTTGTTCTTCTGAATAAGCACCTCTGTGTTACTGTAGTAGGGCCATGTTTTTACTGGAGAGTTGGTTGGTTGTATAAGATACAGAGGCCTTTATTATGGTTTTTATTAAATTGTTGTGTTAAATGAATCATGGAATCAACTGATAGATGACAATAGTGTGATTGATACTGCTTTTTCAGAATAGGAATAATCTCTTTCATGTACCTTCATTCAAAATCTATTACAGCTAACTCAAAATTTAAAGATTCTCACATTTTTACATAGTCTGTGGGTGCAGTTACACCTTTCAAAATTGGAACAACTAAATTAGCTGAAGCCTTCTAGAAGGTGTAAATGAATAACACATTTAGTTTCTTTTATTAATGTAATACAGCATGTCCCATGATTGAATACTACAAGTGGCTACCCAAGCAATTTCACTAATACTTGGAAACAGTCAGAGCTCCAGATGCAATCTTGGCTTTTTTTGGGAGTCAGTCCAAAGGAGAAAAACTAATTCCAAAAGAAGGCTAACTAATTTCCATACTGTAAGCATGTGCTAAAGTTTATTCTGGAAATGCCCTCAGCCACCTGGGAGTGTAGATTCGGATTGAGTTAACCTGTTCCCAAGTGACACTTCACATATATTAATGATCAAAAATTTGACATGGTTTTCTGAAAGGTATGTCTTGGATTATAGCTCAAGATTATGATACTGCTTCCAAATAAAAACAACAAGCTTTACTTATACTTGGATGTACAATTTTTGTATTCTTTGGCTTTATGATCTAAACAGATCATAACAGGTTAATGGTTTTAAAATAAGAAAGATGTCTTGGCCATAAACCAGTACCTTCTCCTTTGATGATAATTCATTTGCTGTATAACAAACTTCATGAGTGAATCCTGTGTCATTTTGAAGTTACATGTAAGAATAAACCTGATTCAGTTCTGTAATACTCTGACTACTAATTTAGGGCATTTTCTGTCTCTTGATGTTTAACTATTTCACAAAATAGTGTTAAATATGACCAATTTACATTGTTGTGCAGAAAGACTGTAAATGTCCCAGAAGTGACAGGGAATTTCTAAGAGGGGGTGGGGGTTTTCCCTGGCTTGGAATTCTAAGATACAGTATCAGTCTTTATTTCTTCATCTGCAGAGATTGAACAAAATGTGTAAGGATCACAAACCTGATAGCTTAAGATGTTAAGACAACAATGTTCTAATACTAAATAGCACTAAAATATCTAGGTGTGGATTTCTTTTTTTTTTTAGTCAAGTCAATGATGAAATGGCTCATTAAATCAAGTTAGTTCTGAGGGTTTTGTTCTGTGTCCTTATTAATGATTCTTTGTGACAATCAGTGTTACCAGCTTCATTTCTGGATGATTTTTTGACTTAGTTGGTAAATTCATGGAATTTCTACTTACTATGTTTCACTTTCACATTTTTGCTTCCCTTTCTTTGTTTATAGTCTGCCACCTTTATACTAATTCTGAAGTAACTGCCTTTTCAAATTAATCTTGTGTGTTTGTTTGCTGTGAGTATGTACACACACATGCAAACATTTGTGGTCCTAGCAGCCTCTTTCCCAGACATTTCATCTGCATTATTTTTCTGTTTGATTTGCTGGCCTTTTGACAGAGCCTTTGCCTATTCATCCCATTACCTTCTTATATAATTTATCAGTATCTATGTCTTACATGAAAGCAATGTAAAGCTCATTATATAATAGAACTCATGTTTGTGAGTACTTCTTTTGTTTGACAGAAACTGAAGGTTGATTTTACTATAATTTTTTTTCTTTCTTTACAGATTTGCATGGCAATTCTTAGGACATACATTAGTATCAAAGAATCAGGCCTCCTGAAACGTGCAGGTATGGTATAGTAGTAGCTGTTGCTGTATCTTTTTTACTTGGCTTATTTAAAGCAAATTAAATAGGCTGTTGAGAGATAATGCCACTTCAGCAGTGAATAAAAAGTTCTTGCTTCAAATGAAAGAATACATTCAATCCCTGCATTTTCATAGTGCAGTTTCCCAGTAAGGCCAGAATTTTAGATATGCACTTACCTCAGGAGGTTCTTAGAAATCTTACTTCCACATAAAATGAACTTAATCTGACTGTAACTAGACTTGGGAGTAGAAACGTGTAAATAGGGTAGGGAGAAGGTTTAACAGAACCCAAATTTTATTAAGGTGCTTTTGAACACCCTGGTCAAACACCAAAAACCCAAAAACTTGAGAATGGAAGATCTTCAAATTAAATGTTGCTACTGCATCCACCTCCAACTGCTTTAGTTTAGTCCTTACACTGTATATGCAAATGATTATGATTAACACATTTTAGGGATTGCAGTTCATTCAGATACATCTGAGCTTTTGAGTTCAGTCAGAAAGAGCTTTTGTTCTGTTTCGTTTTTACTCTGGACAGTGATTCCTTTTATACTGGTCCTGAGCAGTCTTTAAGTTTTTGAAAGCTCCTTAGAGAGTAGCAGAATGAGAACGGGGAATTCAGTTGCACCCTGTGCTGCAGTGTTCTCGTGCTGAACATGTGAGTGTTTGAATGTGGGTAACGCTCCATACCAGCAGGCCACAGCACGTTTGTCAAGGAAAGATGGCCCTGGAACAGGTTTTAAGACTATCCACTGTAACACAGCACTTCACTTCCTAGAGCTTCCTGTCTGGAAAGGCCTTATTACCTTGATGCATGTAGCAAATCTAACCCAGGTTTGTGCATTCTTCTTGTGCTGCACCAAATCAGCTCAATGATACAACATATTTCATAATAATCAGTCTGGTTCTGGTAAGGTTAACACTTATTCAAACTGGATCCTTTCACCCATATTTCTCCATATCCCTGTCCCATATTATCTTGGACAATTAAATGTTGTTACACTGTGTCTAAAATGTACAGAAATAACTTGTTTAAGTAGTTAGCATCAGTTGACCCCAAAGTGAAATTCAATTTAATTGCTTTTTCAGTCCAAATATTTGTGCAGTATTACAAAGAAGTTACTCCTGGTGTGGATTTTGCTTCCGAAGTGCTGAATGATCTTCTTGTTTCATTGGTCAAAAACTGTTTGTTGCAGGAAGTATTTCAGATATTGAATGTAATTGTACAAATCAAGACACTGGTAGGTGACTTTGTAATATTTTTTAAATCTTAGTTTCATAATTTTAGTTTTCTGCATACTGTGCCATTTATAGTAATAGGTTTGTTTTTACTCTGGTACTCAAATCTTGGGTAAGGGGAGTAATTCAGAATACCCTATTATAAAATCTCTGAGCTTTCTAATTGAACAGAGTTGCAAAACTGATTGTGCCTTTTTTTTTGTCTATATTAGCCAGCTGTAGATGTTCTTCTGAAAGTTTTTGAGCATGTGGCTTCTCTGAATATAAGAAATGCTGTGCCTACATTAATCAATGTCTTCTGTAAGGTACAAGTTTCATTTGTACTTTCGTTTGCTTGTTGGAATTTCTGAAAATGCCTGTTGTTTAAAACGCAAACATAACAATTTTAAAAACAGTACTGAAATAACACTAAAAGTGTTACTGTGAGTAGCTGAATTTGTGGTATTGGTTTTCATGTATTCCTTTGTTTCTGTCTGAGATTGACTGTGATGTGTTTTTCCCAGTGTTTGCCACTTACCTCTGAAGATGCATTAAGTCATCACAACTTTTTGTATGCTCACTTCTCTTACCTTGTTTGATATTACAGCTCATCGATGCTGGTATGTTCCTTGAATTAGAACATTTTGACTACATTATTAAGTTACTTCACCAACTGCAAGTTTCCAGTTGGGAAATGACTACTGTTTCGAACATAAGATCCAGGTATGTCTTTAAGGAGCTATTTTTTAATTACAGCTGCCTAGTTCCTTCTTCAGCATCTATTTTTATAAATCTATATGGAATCTTTAAAAGATGTGTTGGATGACAATACTATCACATCATGCCTAATTGTATTTTAAAGTGCTGTCAATCTACTGTGTTTCCAAGATCAAGCATTGTTAAATCAAAACTTAGATTCTGACCACAGTTATTAGTTTTTTCCATATCAATCATCATTGTACAATCTGCTGCCAGCTGTGATAGAAGTTTATATAGCTAGCCAAATTAGAAACATCATGGTTTAGTATATCATTTAGGCCCACATAAGCAAACGGTACTTCTGCAATAAACAACCCTTCTAGGATTAGTTATAATCTGAAGTAGTTTTCTAGTTTCCATTACTAGAAAGGAAGGTGTGACTTCATAAACATTTGTGCCAACACTACTAGGAAGGAGGGTGATTTTTTGAGTACAGCTGGGCTATGCTGAGCACAATGTCAAATCTGTTCAAAAACTGCTGATACTTCGCCATGTCTTGAACAAGATTGTGATCCTTCTTAATTTTTGTGTCGTCTGCATCTACACGCACACACAAGTTGAGAAACTAAATTTCTGATTCATACACCTTTGATCTTAGTGGAAACCAAATATGCAACATCTGTGAAAATATCTCTGCTCAATTATTTGTTTAATACATGTGCTGACTTCCCTTGGCAAGATTTTAAATGAGCGTTTTGAGTGTGCAGTTTGTGTAATGTGAAGCAAATAGGATCAAAAATTGCATCAATTTAATGTTTGTATGTGATAATTTGTTGTTCACCTTCTGCTAGTTCATTAGGATGTGTTAAAATTTAAGTATTCTCTTCTTTTCATATGGAAGATTTAAGGAAAGATATTTTGAAAAGACATGGATTTTTGACTTCAACTTGGCTGTGGCTGAAATTCAGGTACAGTGTGTGCGTTCTTCATGGCGTCTTTTAAACCTACATGAAACAGCAATTTCTAGACAATTTTTAATTAGTGGGTTTTACTATTAAGTGTAGTGAGCTTATGATAAAATACTTTTATGCAAAGCCATATTTGGGAAGGCTTAAAATGCAGGAGAAAACTGTCTTTGGCCTTCCTGTAATGTCAGTATTTTAATTCACATACTTGCAGTTTTTTTCTTAGTTTTGCATCAAATTCAAAGATTTTGTAACTTTTAGCAATTATTTCCTCTGCGTTATATTTGTTGTGCTTGGTAGAGGTACATCATTCCTCACCAGAAATTTATTTAATACATTATCTAGCAGATAGAATTCATATCTAATATAAAAAGACACAATTGTAAAAGCTACAATTGACAACATTAAGCAGTATTTTAAAGAATAAGAAAATATTATAAAACATTCTGTATTTGGACACTTGTGTCTTTCATAGTCAAGGTCAGATTACTCGTTATGCAGAATTATAATATAGTTTACATATTATCACACATCCTGTGCAGATCCAGAGATTGAAATATAAAAGGGGGAAAAAAGCAGTACTGATTTTTTTACTCCTTTAACACCAAAGTCATGGAGTGATCTGGCAAGCAAAAGACTAATTCATATAGAAAATAACCATAAATGTAGCATGCATCATGGGAAAAAGAATGCTGAATAAGTGCCAGTTCCTAAATAGGATTAATAAGTTCTGAGCTTTCTCAGTTGGGGTGATGACATGAAAAAATTCTTGAGGGATAGAAGTAATTAGCAGTCCATGCAAGTTTGGCAACACGTAACTGCCATATGAACATGAAGGTTCTTGGCAGTAGCATTTGATCTCCATTTTTTTCTTCTTTAAGTCTATCCCAGGTACTTATCTCAAATTTTAATGTATTTTCTGTTTGGCTCTCTGGAAGCAGGTTTGCTAATATTTATCCTTTGCCTTCTTTACAGCATTGCAAGGAAAAAAGGGATTGGACCAAGCTGGGAGCTTTGTATCTTAATGCAAGAACTGGATGTGAACATTCTGATGATCTTCAGAAATTGTTTTTATCTATTGCTGAAATTCTAGCCAAAGATTCTGAGACAGACAGACCAGGAGTCCCTTTTTGTGATTTTGCTGATGCAGGTAAATTGAAGAAGCAAGAAGTGCTTTTTGTAGAGTTTTTAAAAGAGATAAAAAATAACTAATATAGTTTTCTGATTTTTAAATTGTATGTTACAATATTCTGAATTTTTGGGGGGGCAAATACAATCAGCTGTAATGTTCAGTAGAAGCTATTTTCCAGTAGAAGTAAAATGCATAGTTGCTTACGCTTAAAGTCTAGGAATATTCTGAAGGAGGAACAGTAGAGTTTTGTGAAATCAAGAAGAGAACCCAGAAATCATGATCTTTCAATAAAAATGGCCTATGCTCAGGACAATGGCAAATGTATTTAAGTATTGTCATGTGAAGTGTCACACTGTTAATAGCATAAATAAGCTTTAGTGCTGTAAATATATATATAGTTGCGTATTTTAAAACACATTGAACAGGTTACATGATGTATGTAATTTGTACTTTTTTTTTTAGTAAGTTGGATTTTTAGAATTATTTTATTCTCTGAAGAACCAATGGTTTCTGCAAGGGCTGGGTGCTCAAGAATGTTTTAATAATTCTGGCAGGTTTTCTTGCCTTTTTCTTCCCTATGCCCCTTCTTTTGCATATCTGTATCATTCTTCCTAATAAGTTTGCAGATTACTGAGGCTTGTTGAAGTGTCAGTGGGATGTTAAATCATTTTATAAAGGATTACTTTGCAGCCTGTGTTATCTACTAAAACATAATGAATATTTATTCCAGATATGTGATATATCCTTTCTGATCACAGACTTTCATATTATAAAAAAGCTGTCAGAGCTTCCAGTTGTGACAGCAGGAGGAGATTTTTGTCAGAGCTTGGAACTTAGTCTGTCTTCCCTAGAGCGGTGGTCTCCCAAATGACAGGCACCTCCATCAATGAAAAATTTTTGAGCAGTCACTCACAATTTATTTATTCATATATTGTATTCATGTGCTACTACACCAATATATTAAATTCACTATAAACCATAGACAAAAATAGGAATCACAAATATGAGATAAATATAAAATAAACACTACATTTTAAAGTATTTTATTTATTTTTATTTTCTAATAGTGCAGAAAACATTTTCTCACAGCTGAATGGATTGTTATGCTCTTACCCTGCTTTGAGACCTCTGCTCTAAAAGTCTGAAAGTGCTTCCAGAGAGGTTGTAATTACTCAGTCCTGCAATTACCAAAATTTCTTTGTGGTGACAGAAAATGTAAAGCTTACTTTACAAATAAAGATGTTACTAAATTAGCCATTACATGTCCAAGCATTTTATGGATGACTTAGATTACTATGAAATATTGTCTGAATAAACTATGGTTATTTGACCTACTTCTGGTTCAGTAGGTAGACTTAGGAGGTTGCTACTTTAAATGGCAGATAGTTCAGAAAATGTATTTAATATTTTCACAATTACTGTGATTTTGGAATGTGTAATTTCTTTAAAACTGCATTTACATGTAAAATAAAAAAAAATTTAGAAGCCTTTTTCTTTTTCTTTCCAGTAATGAAAAATTCACACCATAATAAAGCAGACAAACTTTTCATTGGAAGGACTGGGATAAGCGTAATGTATTCGTATCACAAAGTACTGCAGTGGATAAAGGTATGCAGAGCTACAAGAACCTGGCTGGAAGAAAAAGAGAAAAATAATTAGTAATTTCTCTTCTGGATATTAAACTGTGTTTCTCTAGTGGAATGGCAGGGTGTGCCACCTGCCTCTCTGCCATCTTAGTACTTCCTAACTGTTCAGCTGGACCAAAGCATTTTATTGTGTCTTTCTGAGCAGTAGTCTTCTATGGAGCCCATCATAACTTGGTCTTGCAACCTAGAAACTGATGGCTCATGTTCATCTTGAGATTTTTCTGAGCTGAGGTTGAATCTGAACTAAGAAACAGGTCTTCTGTTTCTGGGGAGAGGTGCTGATGGGGTTGTTTCCCAGAAACATCACTTTCTTCCACCTGGCAATCATGCTGCATTCTGAGACCTCCCAACTCAAGTGATATTTAGAGAAGTTTGGGCAATTTGCTGCACTGATGCTTCTGCATCATCCATTCTCAAATGGAATGGATAAGGCCAGGAAGACAGAAAAGCAGTGTAGCAAGGCTGCACTTGGTGAACTGCCTATTCCCCAGAACACTGCTGGAAGTTCTGCTTTTCTTCCACTCAATCGAAGTTCTTGTGACTCTTGCAAAATTCAGACATCACAAAGAAATACCTTTAAAATCATACCTTTGCTGTCAAATATTACACAGGGCCAGGGCTAAGAAACTAGACTTTTGACTGGATGTTTTACTTAGGCCTCAGGCAGTATTGGTCATAATTTCACAGCAGGAAGATCCATTTCAATGTTAAATTTGTCTTTTTCATCCTGGAAGGAACAAGTGCATACATATCAAACCAGATCTCTTATAGAAAGAAATATGAAAAGTGTTAGCATAAGAAGTGATTTAAACCCCCAGTGATTTTAGAGTGTATTTTGGTCAGTGATCACATTCTGAATTTGGGCCTGATCCTTTCAGCTAATAATTATGCTATGGATGTTCCTCATCCCATAGAGGATGATTTTGAGCATGCACTTTTATGAACAAAAGCAAATGCTCTCATCCCTTTTGTCTCTTGAGGTTTTGATTTGGCTGTTTTTTGCAAATTGCCGTCAGGGAACTGGTTCGCATCAAGGAATTAAATTGTCTTTTGTACAATTGTCTCTAGGGGATGACCTTCAGGAATGCTGTTATGTTAAAATTTTGTGCACTGCTCAGTCTGTTTCCAGGGTCAGTCCAGGTCCCAGGAGATACTTGATAGAGGTGCTTAGTTTGATCTTGAGGCATCAGTCTAGAGGCAGGATACCGGTTCTGATGAATCATTCATTTTGCAGCATTGGCTTCTTGAGCTGAATGGCCTTCAGCAGGTCCCTATCAAGCCACAGCACAGTGTGGTACTGCTTGAGAGTAAAGGGAAGGAGAGAGGGTCTTTGCATTAACGCTTGAGTAATACTGCACTAGAACTTTCAGGCATTTTTGTTCCACAAAACTTAGCAGTTGGAACAGTTAAGATACTTCTGACCACAGAAGAGAGAATCTAATCTTGGCGTTGAGGAGTGGAAGGGCTCACATGCTCACTTGAAGAGTTTAGTTTGGCTTGGGTTTTGGCTGTCTTCTTCAGCATATCACGTTTGTGTGCCTTCACGCATTTTGACTGTTTTCCAGATCCATCTTAAGGGAGAGCCTGATCTTGGATTGCATAACCCCTGATACTTCAAGGAAATTCATCTTCATGTCCTAATTGTGAAAAGCACATGTAGTGTTATTCTTGTACAACATGACTCACTAGAAGTAGATGCTTCTTACAATACTATTTCTTTCATGTCTAGAGCAAAATGTCTTTGTTTCTGTAAGAGTGTTGTGTTAAGTATCGAACCTGTTTCTCAAGAGATTACTGACCAAGATCCTCAAACAGCTTTGTAGACAGCCTGTGTTGGCCATCTCAGGGTGTGAATGAGGCTCTGCTCTGAAAGATTTTTATTGGAAGTGGCAGATCCCAAATTTAACTCTGCTTCAGGAAGCTGTCAATCTTACCTCTCTCTACCAGTTTCACCCCATTATATGTATCAAATAAATCCCTAATCCTGTGGTATCTACTTGATACCATGTCTGTCTTGTCCAGAGGGTAGTCCAGAAAGTAAGGTAGTAATGGATTTGCACCAGTTTTAATATCAATCTGGAATTCGATGATAAAGTTGTTGGTTGTTACAGTGTTGGCCAGATTGGCCAAACTTCTTCCAGTTTATTGTCTTGCTGCATACAATCATCAGTATTTTCTTTGACTTATGCTGGAGTAATTATTTCAGTTTAACAATTACATCTCTTCTGCAAAATGAAAAGTCTCTGTATGATCTTCTAGAATTTTGTAGATTGTGTAGTACTGAATGGAATCACAATTCAAAATATTAATAAACAAAGTAAGCAAATACAAATGAATTGCAAAGTATATTAAAACTACTGTATTGGACATTATAAAGTAGAAATAATGTTATGGGTAATAGTGCATTGGGAGTACTTCGACAATAGGTTGGTAGAGGTTTTTTGCCTACTTAGTCAAAATAACCTAAACTCTTCATTAGAAGTTTTACTATACTTCACTCCTGACTCAGTTTGGATAACTGCATTGATACCTATAAATCTGTATCACTAACTTAAATCTGTTCTATTTTATGTAAATATAAACTGTGTTCACTGATATCGTTGCTTTTTCTGACTTTCTGCCTTTCCCTTCTCCCTCTTACACTAGGGAAGGAAGGTTTTGGATAAACTGCATGAACTACAGATCCATTTTACACTCTTGAGAGGGCTTGTAGGTGCAGGCAGATCAGCATCCAGATGTCAGATTGTTAATAAAGCTGCAGAAATCTTTCTTCATTCTGGAAATTTGGATGGAGCAACAAGGATATTGAGAGGTAAGCCTGTCTTACAATTTTGACTTAAATTTGAACAGTTCTTCTGTTCAAACACTTCTATGACAGATTTTAGATAAAAGTTTCGAGCTGATCTGTGTTGCCAAATATAGTTAATAGTACTGGGGCAACAAAGGAAATGTGATCCATCTTACTGGTTAGTATTCTTCTTGATATATATAAGAAATACTACAACTAATGCCTGGTTTTTTCAGAACTTTTCACAGTATTCTGCTCTCACCACCATTCTACCCAAAAATCTGCTGTAATGAGGGAGGAGTGCAGCTTGGAAAATGGCGCTGTTCCGTGTAGTTTTCCTTTGAACCAGAGGACATTTCAGTGTCAAATTTCCAGTTTCGGTCAATGTAGTCTTCCTTTGCACCTCACCATATGCCCATTTAATGTAATTGCTTTAGAACAGTACCATATTTCTGCAATTACTACATATGGCAGAATTTTGGAATTATGAAAAGAGAAGAAATTCAGATGTAAAAAGAATAGAGTGTATGCTATAAAGTGATATTGAGTACGTAAATTTGCTGGTTAGTTTTATAGCTGTACATAGATATATATACATATCTATATATGCCACTGACAGTCCATTTTACTGCGGTGATATTTTACAAAAGGGGTGATTTACAATATAAAGGTTCAGAGAATCAGTCTAAGGAGTATTGGTTATAAGTCGAGCTGCACTTTTCTGTGCAAAGTTTGTGTCATGGTACAGTTTACAGTACATTTTTAATGGCCCAAAGTCTCAACATCCAGAAGTTCCAGTTCCTAGAAATAACACTGCACTGTTGTTTGCCACAGAGTCAGAGTGGATCACAGATACACCGCTGTGGCCCTGTGATAAAATGGACATCCTCAATCGACATAATCTGTTATGTGCAATAGTGCATAAATACTTGAGGAAGAGTTTGTACAGGCAGGCATTTGAAGTTCTGCAGAACTTACCAGGTTTGCAGAAACATTCTGGTAAGTAGAGAAAAAGATACTGTGTTAAGAGCTAAAAATTTAACAGATGATTCTGTAGTGTTATTGTAGTGCTTTCTAGCTAAACTTTGTTGAAGAAGGAAGATGGATTTATACAGCCTGTTTCTGTTTTCCAAAGAGTATAGTGTCAGTTAAAACGTGTTGTGCTCTGCAACTCTTGCTGCACTTGTGCACACATACTTGGATGTGCACACACATGTCCTCTTTGCTCAGTTACACAGGGCAACAGGAAAGACCAATTAAATTTTTAAGGATCATACACAGTCTATACAGTGAGATAAAATAGGGGTATTTTCATTTTATTTTATCTTAATTTCATATTCATGAGGTGGGTTTTTTTTTTTTTCTTTAACTGAGCTAGCTAACCTAAGTGTCTCTTACATACCATGTTAAGAACCGAGCACTCTTTTGGGCACAATTTATCTGACAAATTTTGGATGAGTACTTCAAAATGAGATACATAGTTACTTAGGCTCTACGGAGGAAACATCAGCTGATTCCTGTGTGTAGGTCTCAGTCTACTGCCACTGTATGCTTCTGGTATGTTAGGAGAGATTGGGTGAAAGACCATCTACTTTAGAGAGTACTGAAAGGATCTACTCATTTATGAGGTAAATACAAGGCTGGGCTGCTCAGTCCTACCAAAAAGGAGACATTTCAGAGCAAGAGTAGAAGCAGAAAACCAAGGAGATTTTTATTGGTGGCAATGTTAAATCTGAGAGATCAGGTGAAGATTGTATTTATGGGCTTGAGCAAGTGAATGTATTTTTATCTGATTCTATTGGTTTTGGTAGCAAATTACTACTTGAGCCTTAACACTTCTCCTTCACAATGTGAATGAACTACTGTATAAAAAGATTTTTGATGAGTTAAGCATTCATATTATCCCAGACTTGTTCCATCTTGATGATAGAGGCAAGAGTTCTGATTTAGGTACTGATTGAGAAACAATCCTTCAACTTGATTTACGTTTGAATTTATTCAGTAGTTAATATTCTTAATTTCATTTTAGATACTGTAGATGCTTCTCAATACAGCTGCCTTTTTAACAAGCTGATAAATGCCTGTTTTGAGAACAAGAACCTTGGGGTGTCGTCTTCTGCAGTAGACTTCATGCTGTCCAAAAAAATTGCTATTGATTTTGTTCTGCTTAGAGGATTAATCACAGCTTTGGGAAGAAGTTCTTTATGGTCCAAAGCTAGGACCTATTACAAAAGTAAGTTGCTTCTTGAACAATATCCTCCCCTTACATTCTTTGTGCTCATAACGTTTCAGTATGAATAAGAAGAAAAACAGTACTTTCTGTGTCACTCTCAGGAATTTATTTGTAACCAAAATACTGATTAGGAAATGGTGAGTTGAAAATAAGAATCAGTGCATACTACCTGGCATGACATAAATGTGATTAAATTAGTTCTTGACATTCAATTTCAGAATTTCAGATATGTGAGCCCTGAAATGGTTGAAAAATGCATCATGTTCACTTTGTCATCTAGGGAAATTAGATTTCCTGATACTTCTCTCTAGAAGTGTATCACCATCTCTGTGATGGTAAAATTATTAATACTTAAGATTTGAGAAGTCTGGCTAATTAGTTTTCCCTAACGATAAGAAAATTCCTTTCAACTAAAAGCTAATAATCTGTAATTTTTTATAACTCTCCATTTCTGAGCTAAGATAATACTGGGTGTGCCAGTCTGCTTAGAGTCTCTCCATATTGTCATGTTACTTGCTGTTTGATTCTGTCTTGGAATTGTTGAGGTTAGTAGACTGCTTTAAGAGTCCACCCTTTCCAGGATGGATACTTGGTTTTGTTAACATTGGAATGATTATTTTTTCCTCTTTTTTTTTTTTTTTTTCTTTTCCCCCTGAAATGCTGTGTGTGTTGGGTTGCTGGGATCACTTGACAGAAGACAGAGGAACAAAGCAGGAGATGCTGTTCAAATGTTCTCTGACTTTGACCGTGATTTAATTTTCTGTCTGACCCACCTAAATTGTACTTGCGTTATCACACACTTGGTGTTCCCAGACTTCTGACAGGGCTTTTTAATCATAGCTGATAAAACTCATTGAAAAAAAAAATCAAACTTTTTACAAATGTGAATATTACTTATGAATGCTGTGTGCTGTGTTCTTAAATCAGGCTATTTCATAGGTGAAGTAGTAAAATCCAGTAAGGGTTTGGGGTTGGGGTTTTTCCACATTCAGTCACACAGAATAAAACAGATCTATGTTTAGTATTGGTAATCGTAATTCCTCATGTTTCTGCATTTACTCTCAGATGCTTTATCACTGGGTTGCTACCCAGAGCTGCAGGGAAATTTATATCACAAACTTCTGAACATCCCATCTTACCTGTCTGAAGTTGAGATGCTGTTGACCATTGAAATATTTCTTGTTTCAAATGCCAGTGATATTCAAAGTCCAAGGACTACTAGTCTGACACTTCAAGTAATACTGAAAAGGTTTGTTTGTCAGATATATTTTGATGTATTTGTTCATGTGATCGTGTAAGTAATAGGTCTTGTTTTCCTTATCCTTCCCAAAGAATAGAACTCTTCTAGAGATACAAAAATAGATTTTGTTCCTTGGATAAGTGAGAAGTTTTTTATCTCATTGCCATGTATATGCTACTGTATATCTGTTTGTTTTCTTAAAAAGTCCTGCTCTTGCAAAAAATGTAGGCATGTCACTTAGGCACAGCCTTGTTCCAAAAATGATTACATGCCAAAACTGAGTAAACCTTATGGATTCAAGCATGTACATGAATTCTTTCTATATCCAGTTCATTAAATGGTTTGCATTCCTTTACTGAATTTTCCAGCCCAGAGACATTTTTTCATGAAAATGCTGTGAACATTGCAGAACTACTTCGCACTGGCATTAAAGCCTGTTACTTGCCATTACCATTAAATACGTTAAAAATACACTTTCTATGACTTTTTAATTCTTCAGAACAATAATATAATCTGTCTAGAAATCAGCATAATATTTATCAGAGAAAAATACAAGACATTATTTTAATGTTTTTGTAATTTTCCTGCCAGTATAAAGTGTTAGGCAAGTGATACTGGCCCTGTATGGTACCTAATTTTACATTTGTTAAAATTCTCTTGCAGATCTGAAGATACAGTTCAGAATAACAGTGCCTATCACGGGGCAGTGGAGAGGCTGATCCAAGCTGCTCGTTTATCTGATCCAAAGCTTTTTCTTAGGCATATGACAATGAATGTTAATATGGAAGAAGTTTACAGCCTGGAGCATTCGTCTGCTCTAAAGTGGCTTCAGGAGAATATGAAATGGGCTGAGAAGGTCTGGCTGTTTCAGTAGTTACTGAATAGTTTCCACTGTGTTCAGACTGTGCCTTACTGATTTACAGCAAGGTTTCAAACTCAAGTTGTGGTTTTAAATACTATATTGATGATAATGCAGATATTAGCACAGAAAGAGTAATTTTTTCCCTAACTATATAAACTGTCACACTGACTCATACAGATATTTTGCAATGGCATCACCAGATAATGAGGAAGCTGCAGCCTCAGAACCTACATTCTCCATTCTTACAAAGAACTAGCACTTAGCTTGTTTCTCCCAGCAGGTAATCATACAAGTGTAGTATAAGCATACACAAAAGTGTAGGTAAGTGCCTTGGTTGAGTGCTTCTACTATTCTTGAGTGAAACATTTTCCACATTCATTCATGGTCTGTAGAAGTAATTCCTGTTTCCTTTTGTCTGCTTCACAGTAACTTGTGAGGTCACAAGATCTTGCACCATAGATCTTCATTTCTTTGCTCAAAAAGCACTAAGAATAAAATAACTTGAAAAGCACTTGAGACATGCCTGACTTAGGATACCTTTCTTCACAGAACTGAGAGCCTACACATTGCTCACAGCTGAAGGTTTAGATAATTTAATTTGATATTTATTTGATATAGATAATAGCTTGTGTATGATTTCACATTTGTATATATGGATACTTCCACTGAAAAGGACTTGCTTTCTCCCTTGATTGTGCTCTTAGAGAGAGATGGGTTTGCCCATCTTTTAGGTTCTGCCAACTACATGATGAGATGGAGACTTCTAGCAAGCTTGTTCCACTATTCCTGCTTCTTCAGGATTTCTGCTCTCTCCCACCTGAAAATCAATCACATTCAAAGCATGAGTTGCTGAAGGCACACTTTACAGCCTGAGTAAGAAGAACCAAACATTTAATACCAGAAAGCCTCTCATGGCAAAACAGTATTGTCAAAGTAGATAATTACTGAGCTCACCACTTTCGTAGTGTTGTTAGTTTAGATCTCCAGCACCAACCTTCACAAACCTGCCAGTAATACAGCTCTTCTGGTCCTCCTCTCCATCCCTTTTAAAGCCTTTTGTTCTGAACACTTAAGCTCTTTTGGGTATAGAAGTTTATGGGTTTTTAGTTCATGAGTTCCATCATTAAGTGATATTAAGATGGTGGCACAGGACCTCAGTGTTTGAAAAATTATCTCCTTTGGGACAGCTTAAGTCTCTTCCATTATTGCAGGTGTCCTTTGCAGCTCTAAATCATGAAAGCCATCATGACCTTAGTACTGGATGGTTGTGTGGAGGGTTTTGGTGTCAGGGGCTTTTCTCTTTGCGGGAGGTTGCCACTCCAGTCTTGGGGTTTATGCCATTAATCTGATGTCATGAATCTGATCATCAGTTGTTGGATTCCTGACCTCCCCAGGGCCAGGTCCTGGTCAATACCACTTCTCATCCAGTCTGTTGGGGAGTTGCTGCTGGAAAAGAGAGGATTGAATCTGACGACCACCAAGATCACCACTTTTCCTCCTGTGCTACCTGTACAGAAAAATGCTAGGATGGAGGCTCTTGTCTTTTCACTGGGTATCATTCTTCTGTAAGGATCATCTGCCTGCCTTGCAAAAAATGGTAGATCCAGTATGAATGGTACCAGGTGGCATTTTTGTAGGAGACATTCACCTCAGTCTTAAAGTACAGTTGGCACTGGTCCAAACAAACTTTGGGCCCCACCCCTTCACATTCACAAAGATGGCTCTGCCATTTATAAGGGTATCCACTTGTTCAAATTCAACTGGATTCTGCTGATCTTGCTTTCCAGTAGCTGAAAGGCTGGGTAAGAAGTAATCAAGTAACAGGTGAGGGATCTAAATTGATGCTCTTGCAGCCACTCCAGCATTAGTGAAATGAGCAATTTTGGAAGGTTCCAACAAGCTAAAACTGGTAGTAAGAGACAAAGTAATTTTTGCTAATGACTTCTTGTAAGATCCTTTAATCTCCTTTGGAATTAGACAGAGGCTGTCTGACCCTCAGCTAAATCCCACGTTTCTGTGAGTGGTACCCAATGTGGCTAATAGTATGTTCTACAGACACGGACAAAATTCTCTTTGTAATCTGTATGGCTTCAAAACTTGGGATGTTGTAGAGACAGCAGAGTTTTCTCTTCTATAAGCAACCTTGAATTTTTGCTTAGATCATCCCCAGAACAAAACTAAAATTTTGCTTTATTTTTCAAACAGAGGTTAATCATTGACCTTCAGGCTTAACTTGGAACTGTGTAAAATTTTTGCAATGTTTTGGCTCCATCTCCTGAGTGTCATCTTCAGCTGATAGGATGGAATCTCAGTCATGTTTTATATTAACAAGTAAAGCAAGCTCCCCACATAATTGCTCAGAAGTTTTGTTACAACTGAGGCTTCTGGTGTTTGTGTCAATGTGTTCCTGCCTATATCACCATGATAAACTAGTAGGCAACTGAAACAACTTTGTTGTTAAGTGCCATATTTCACATATTTTTCTGTCTGGGTCCACGTGAAATACAATGCAAATCTCATCATTTTGATGTGTATCAGAAGGCCGGAAAGGTTTCTTGAGTAACATTCTTGGTATTTTGGTAACAGAAATTCCCTGTGCCAAACAGGACAAAACTCCACTGTGGAATGGAAACAAGCCTGGAAAGATGGAAAAAATATCCTGAAGAATAAAGTTAAGTACAACAGAGGCAATGCAGTTTTGCAGAGCCAGCCACTCAGTAGACAATATCCATATTTTTGCATTTTATAAGTTAAGCTGAAAGAACTTCTATGTTTGACATTAAACAACTTATGTGGTATTATTTTTCATATAGAAAATAAAATGTATGTTTACTTGTTTGCAAAGAGAGACAGAAAAAAGTACAAGTAAAAACTTCCCTGTGCTGTGCTCAGTAGCTTGGAGCAGACAATGCTGTCCTCCTTCAGTATGTTGTTAGATGCGTGAGAAATTCCCTCTGAAAATCTTTCTTCAGTTTTCACTGATTACACTATCTTGGAAAGATTATTTTTGTTGGGTATGGACAGTTTCTTGTAGCAATAACAGAATAATGTGGTTTGGAAGACTTACCACAATTTCATTTCAAAATATTGATAATTTTGAGAGTTTCAAGATGTGGGACAGAGGTGAGAGCAATGAGGGAGGGAGGGAGAGCCTTTTGGAGGAGTTGTTAAGTTGTTAATGTTTTTTAATATTTATATAAAGCATTCAAAATATCTGAGTCTGTGTTGTCATTAAATGATTTAATTCTATTCAGATTCCTGTAATGAACACTCTTAGATATGCAGCAAGATAGGCAAGCAGCAAAGTAGATGTGGAGAGCTTATAATATCTTGTAACCACTAGAGAACGATACGCCGCATGAGGAGGTTAAGAAAGTGTGAAATCAGTCAGACTATGCAGTTCTTCACCACACCAGAGCACACAATGTAGCGCAAATGCTCATGAATAAATTGGGCTGAAACTCCCAGCTGGGTATATGGCCAGCTTCCAGCTTTAACTGGAAGTGCAGGCTACAGCCAGGGTTACAGGCTGTGCTCAGATCACTGAAGAGTTCAAATGGATGTGAGTTTCACTTGAGGAGAAATAGTAAAATTAAATCAGCTTAGTAAAATTTAGCCACAGTAAAAGCAATTATTCACATTTCTTGTCCTTTCACATTCTCCAGATTCATCTTGTGTCTTTGTGGTTTTATTGGAGGGTTTTTTTTGCAAATCCAGCTGTATATTTTTCAGTCTTAACTCCTGCATAACTTTTGTTTGTTTTTAATTACTAGAATGATGTATAGTATCAGAATGATACTGACATGATTGTCTCAAGTTCTGGACCATTGCATGTGATGGGATGAGAGAAACTGATGATATTTTTTGACCTTTGGATAAGGAGCAAAACAGAAACAAATGAGCGAGGACAAAACAGTTCCAATTGCCACTTGTAGGAACTTAGAGTTAAGAAGCAAGAATGTTTAAAATTCTCTGTTAGGGCTCAAGACCTCACAATACAAACTTTTTCAGATGATAATTTTATCCGGTATAAAACAAGTTTTCCATTTGAAAATCTCTGCAGCTCTTGCTGAGCTAGTGGGATGTGTCCTGGGTATGGATGGGGAATATTGTGACCAGATAAAGCCACAGTAGCACTCCCGTCGGCACAATAAATGTTGAGAGTTAGCTAAAAAGCAGAAATTAATTCCTGCGCTGGGGCAGGATGGGGATGTTCTGTTTGAAAATGTGTACCCTAAGCAGTGGGGCTGGTATCTGGTACTGGCACTTGCTGATGACCTCGCTCAATTTATTCTATTCCTCAACGAGTTAAAATAAATTCCAGGTGAAACAAACAGCACACTTTTCTGTTGAATCAATTAAATTTATTTTTTCATTTGCATAATTGTCCAGCCAATTTGCTTACATAACTGATTGGCTTCTGTTGGGAAGTGAAAAACACACTGCACATTATGGAAATTATGAAAATCCCCCAAGGGCTATGAGATTGTTAACTTGATTTAAGGCTTCACTGAACTACAGATAGTTCCTAAACCTTGACAGTTCTCTTTTTAACCTTTTCTGGCTGGAAATGCAATAGATTACATGCAAATAACTCCAATCCCTAATAGTTAATCTCCCTTTGTTCTCGAACACTGGCAGCAATAGACAATTTTGCTTCCAGGTTCCATGTCCCTGTATCAGCTGCATTTTGACACCAACTACCTTGGAAGAAAAATAGATGTGTAAATGTATGAGTACATCGAGCATTACTAATGTAAGACATAGTCTTAAACTGTGCCAGGGGATGTTTAGGTTGGACAATGGGAGGAGTTTCTTGACAGGGTGATGAAACACTGGAATGGTCTGCTCAAGGAGGTGGTGGAGTCACCGTCCCTGGAGGTGCTTACGGAAAGACTGGACGTGACAGTGCCGTGGTCTAGTGGCCGGGAGGTGTTCCGTCTCAGGTTGGACTCGATGATCTCAGAGATCTTTTCCAACCTGATTCTGTGCAGCTGCAGGAAAGCAGCTCTTGCATTTTCCTCGGGACTGCAGAGCTCACGCCTGGTTCTTCGCCGACTTGGTGTTTTCTTTCTGCAGAACAAAAGGCGACGTGAAGCGCACGCACGCGTTTGGTTAAATCGCTTCCATCCCCTCAGCAGAAGGGCAGGTATTCCTTCTGTCGAGGTTTTCCCCTTGCGTATCCGTGAGGAGCCGCTGCAGGCCTAGCCAGACTGACGGGCGCAGCAGCCTCTGGAATAGGAAGGGGTCGCTTCCCTCAGGCTCCCCTGAGGGGCGGGACCTGCGAGGCGCGCGCCTGGCGCCGGGGCCGGGCCGGGAGAGCCCCGCCCGCCCAGAGCGGCCGCTCAGCGGAGGAGCCGCCGGGGGGCGGGAGCGCAGGCGCGCGCCGGCCCCGCCCCCGGCGGGAATCCCCCCCGAGCCCGCCCCCTCCGGGGCCGTCGGCGGGGGCGATGGGGCCGAGCCGCGGCGGGCGCCGTCCGGCCGCGGCGGTAAGCGGGGCCGGGCGGGGGCCCTCGGCGCGCCTCTCCCCGAGGGGAGGGCATGAGGGAAGGCAGCGCGGCCCACCGCCCACCTGCGCGGGGGGTCCGCTCGGACGGCGGCTGGAGGACGGTGCAAGGCCGAGCCCGGGCGGTGTGTGAGGGAGTCTGCTTTGAAACCGGGCCGGGCCGCGTCGCTCGGAGCTCGCCGGCGGGGCGGGGACCGGGGGCTGCCCGTCCGCTGGCAGGCGCGTGGCGGTACGTGCGCGCGGGCATGCGCGGCCCCGGCTCTCGGCCGAGCTCGGCTCGGTTCGGCCCGGCCCGGCCCCCATCGGCGGCTCCTTATGCCGCGGCTTGTGCCTGAGGGTGCGAAAGGCCCGTGAGCAGGATCGCGGTGAGCTCTGCCGCCCTCTGGGAGGACCTTGCCTTTAGTGGATCTGAAAGCGAATTCTGTCGGGGCTCTGTTTTCAGTAGTTAAAATTATTAGTGGTCGGACCATTGCAGCTGATTTCCTTTCAAGCAGTGAGCGAGTCACGTTCACCCGATCTTGTTTTCTTAGCGCTGTCATCTTGTTTTTCACGCTGTTTTCTCCGTGCTGCCTCCAGTGTAGGTGAACACCTGGGAACAGACAAGAGCGGGCTGAGCTGGGGGCTGGTAGCCATGTGCGACAGGGATCGGGGTGCCAAAGGCTCCTGCGACATAATTCATATTTTATTATGTTTCAGCGGGTTTGTCTTTGAGGTGGCGTCCAGGTGAAACTTAGTCAAACCCAGGAGGTTTTGTTTTTCAGCTCAGCAATGTACCAATTTCTAAGCAGTTAGTAGAGCATTTAAAGCAAGAAACAATGATGCTTTTGTCTGGTTATATAAAGTGTCATCGTGGATTAAGTGAGATTGTTGAGTTTTTTCCATGCTCTACCCAAATGCCTGAAGCTAAAATTACAGTGAGGGGAAACTGGTTTGTGACCAGAGAGCTTGTTAATGTATTTACCTTAATTTATGATTAGGACTGTTCTTTCAGACAGTGAAAACGACACGGTTACTGTTTTGCCCACCTATCTGAAAGTCAGAAGACAAAAATTATCAAATGTTTTGGGGACGTTTTAGCTCAGTATTTTTTTTCCTCCCACTGTCTACCTCTAGTAAAAAATTAGGTTCTTGGTTTATTATATTTGTATTAGTAATATGCACTTCTGAAACTTCAAGTGTTTTGCAAGGTAGGCATAGGACGTATCATGCTGTATAGGAACATGGATGATGTTTCTCTGATAGCTGTTCGTCTTGGGTCTTTTTTTATTTTAAAAAAACGCTTGAAAACATTGCCAATAGGGAGCTTACATCATAATCCCTAATAATTAGGTGTATATTTGCACTCTGACATGCTAAGTGGTTTGTCTCCTGCTGGCAAACTCTGGCCTACAGTTGCTTAGTGCAGCAGTTACTGGTAAGAATTGCTAATTCATTTTTATGAATATCAGCAAACCTTTGATAAAGATTCCCAAGCATTATTGTATAGCAGTGATTTTCCCTCTAGTTTTATATGAGCCCCCATAAAGTAGTGGGCACGTGTGTTTTAAAGTATTATTATTTGTTTGAGTGTAGGACGTAGTAAAAGTTTACATGGGATTCCATGTGTTAGTGCTTAAAGAAAGCTTCTATTTGTTTGCTTTTTAAATTCTTAGGAAATCTTTTTCCCCAACTGGAGTACCTTTACATGTTCATTCTCAAATCAAGATCTTAATAACTCTTAATATTGGCAAGACTCACTGTTGGCAGAGGAAACTGAAAGCCTTCTTACACAAAGCTTTAGGTTTTATGTGTGGTTGCTCCATTTTATATTTCTGTTGTGACTTTAAAAGTTATCACCCAAGGTTTAGAAAATGCACTGGTAAATAATGGGGGAAAAATATCCATGTCCATTTCTAAAAGGGATTTTTTTTTTCCTTTTTTTTTAAAGTGAGTTAGTGGATGGCTGAAATTTGGCTCAACCATTAAGTTGTTGAAATGTTTTGCTGCTTGAGAACCGTGAGAAGGTATGGCATCTTACTGACCTAATTTACCTTTAGCACATGTTTCAGTGTTTGCTTGTGACTCACATTTTTGTGAAACTGGTTTGGTATTTTTGTTTCATGCTTATTTCTTTGACATTCTCATCTTTACAGCTTGAAGCTTTCAGCAGAGCATCCACAGTTGAAAATCCTCCAAAGCCATATGCCTGTCCTCAAGTGAGACATTAAAAAGGCTCTCAACAAAGCAAGGGTTTTAAAATGGCTTAATTATGAGAAATATGAATATGATATCCAATATATTACTGCATTATTGAGTTATTAAAGCTTAGTGCTTCAAAATGTGTGAATACATCTGTAACTATGAACTTAATTTAACAGAGCTTTTCAATGCCAAAGCTATGCGCCAAAAAGTTGAACTTTGGAGAGATGTGAACAAAAAGGAAGTTGAAAGGAATTATTTAACCAATAAATTAAATCAGTCTTGAAGTATGATTGCATAATGTGTTCTAGTAGAGATTGTGTTTCATGTCATGAAGAGGAGACGCTGTCCTCAAAGTGGTTGTGACCTTGATTTTAATACGAAGCCTTTCTCTGCTCTTCAGATCTAAATGAAGCTCTTTGCTCCTTGTGAGTGAAGCCATAAACATCTTTCTTGTGTTTTCTCCCTCTAAATCCATTTTAATTCACTTACTTTGTCACTTCAGTTGAAAGATGCCTCAAAGTTCTGTCTTTCACCTTCAGTGAATGAATTCTTCCTTCTGTCACGCAGACTAATTTTGGCCTTTGAGCATTTCTCTTTTAAGCAAGTTCAAAATAGACTTTTGGCTGGAATCCTGAGCCTTCCTTCTAGCATGACAGTGTTGTTTAGACACAAAACAAGAGAACTAAAGTTAGCCATACTTGGCCATTTCTCATGTAGAATAACAGATGGAATTTTATGATTAGTTTTCGAGATTTCCAGAACTACTGGAAACATCATGCAGTATAGCTTGAGCATGGATTTGGGAAATGGTGTACAAATAAGGTGAACAGAGAACTGAGTTCCTCTTCCTCCTAGCAGCTTGGTCTAGGAGGATGTGAGTTTCTTGCATGGCAGTCAACTGCAATCAGAAGGGTAAATGGTTAGTTTACGTTTTTGCTTTACTGGAAATATTTTTTTTTCCTTTTACTGTTTTGTGTCCACTTGCTACCCAAAAAAAGAGAAAAATTTCCTATTTTTTTTCTCAGCAAGACAATTATTTTAATGCTTCCAGATCCAAAATAGTAAAGCCTATGACCAAGTGGACTTTTTTCCAGAGTACTTTGCTTCCTGTCTTGCCTAGTCTGCTAGAGGCATTTTCCCTGCCTCACTGGGCAACTGTGCCATGATTTTGTCATTAAGAGCTTTCACTCTCCCTAAGAACTTTATATTGCTGTGGTACTTCACCATCTCCTGCTGTTTTGAGTTGGATCATGGGCTGTAGTGATGACTAGTCTTAGTCATGAGTCTCTGAGATGCAGTCAACAACAAGGAGGTAAAAGTGTTTGCCAGTAATATATTCTAGCTTTTTTTTTTTTTTAATCTTACATTTCATCTACATGCATGAAAATCGTTTTTAAGGCACAACAGATTTGGAGTTCCATCAGCCTTCTTACGTTATGAGGTTTTTGTCCCACTTTTCTATAATAACTTTTATTTTCAGCAAGCTGACTTTTAAGATTTGCTAATTAAATATTTGCCCACCTCTTAGGCAGAAAAAATTAGTCTTTATTGCTTTTGTGTTTCTAATTGAAGAGCTGAGAAGGTTGACAGAAAAAAGGTAAAATAAGGGTCACTGCTTCTGCTTGACAGTTCAAATGTTGTCATTTATCATTTGCCAAAATAAAACATTATTGTCTGAGCACAAATTTGGGGATTTTTTTAAATTAATGATAGCAGTTGAGAAAGTCTCATGTTTCTGTGTCCAGGATGATTATTTGGTCTAGGATGCTGGACAAATAGCTCTCTATAAATCAGTCCTGCTAACTGTTATTAATTAAGTTATTAGTTTATGTGAGTTGGAAGCAACTTTGGCTCTAATTTGCCATATATTTTCCTATTTGGAGGTTGCAGTTTGAATGATACTGTGAGGAGTGAAACTGCATTGTACTGCTTAACAGAGCAGAGTCCTTGCCCTTCTGATTTGCAAACTAAAATGAATGTTAATCACCGAAATTGGCCTGTTGAATTTGTTAGCTTGTGAAATCAGCTGAGGGAGAAACTATTGTTGTATATCTCCCGATTCACATTTTCTTGCTGTTTTTATGTATACTGTCTTGGTTCTTAGTTTGCTAAACCTGAATATTACCTTTGAGCTATGGCAGGATATTTTGGTGGTTTTTAATGCAGAACTTGATTTTTCCTTCCATTTCAGTCTTCTGTTACACAAGTGTGCTCATTACAGAACTGTTGTTTAATTTCTAAATAATGGTAGCATTCAATAATTTGAACTTTCAGAATTTCCTACAACTTCTTCAACTTTACTTTTCCTTCTGATCTTAGGTAAAACAATCTTCATCTCCTACCATCAAATTTCTTTTAGTGCTGGTTTCTTGTAATTCAATGAAGATGAAAGGGCAAAAAGTATTGTCTTTTTACTTGATGTTTTCTATAAAAGAGTATGTTCAGGAAAGTATTTTTTTTAATGGGCACAGGTATGGAGCTCAGAAACTAATGCAGAACTGTTTTCACTGAATTATTATTCCTGGGTAAAATTTAATATTCTTTTGGCACTGCTTGAAAAATACTGGGTTTGGCTTTTTAACTTGGAGGTTCAGAGGCATATAAGGGATAGCTTTTAAGAGCAGCTTCAGCAATGTCTACAAAGAATACCACTAAAGCCAATATTTGCAATTTGACTACTTGACTGGGCAATTTTTATTTGAGGCATATTTGAGAAAGTAGAAGTTCCTGTACTTACTTACTTACGTCTTATTCAGCCATTAGCATCCACCATTCCTCAAACCTGTTGGATTGGCACTGTCGAAACATAGCTTTGTTAATCCCAAGGGGAAAGATCCAGAATTCAGACTCCAGTTTTAAATTATTATACTTGCAACTATGAATGTTTACTTAATTCTGTCACATTTTCATGTAATTATATCAGTTTGTCACTTGATCAGTAGCATCATACATAAACATTTTATTACTTTATTAGGTTGTGTCTGGACAAGATATTGCTGCAGTGCGTTCTTCAGTCAAGAACTTTGTCAGGCGCTGATGCCATCAATGCTCTCAGACCTTTCTATTTTGCTGTACATCCAGATTTCTTTGGCCAGCATCCCAGAGAGAGGGTAAGAATACTTTAGTATGCCTTCTTTGTAAATATTTCATATATCAAAGATGGAAATTTTCTAGTTTTCCTGCTGTCAGAGAGAAAAGTAATGTTAGAATTAATTATGCTTGGTACCAGAGAACAAAAAGATGCACTTCCTTAATTTTTAGCAAGGATAGGTCCCTTAAAAGACCCTTATTTGTTAATCATGCATTCTAATTGTTACAGAGAAAACACTGAATCCTTCCAGGCTAATTTATAATACATTTTACTTTATCCCTTTGAAATGCTGTGCATTGTATTTAAATCAATGAATTTCTTTAAGTTTGAAAGCCAGTGGGTTTTTGAATGTACACCATACAAATTTATTCATGCAAGGTAATGATAAATGCTGAAAATATGAACCATATTACTGCTTGTTAAAAGCAACTGACAGTTTGTGAAACCTAATTCTGCATGTAAGATTAAAAAGTTTTAGATGAAAAATGGCCAAATTCATAATCTGTAATTTTTGTTTGGTTTTGTTTCAAAACAGGAGGTAAATGAAAACTCTCTGAAGAGGCTAAATGGCTACTTGGAGAACCTACAGAAACCAGGATTTCGTTCTTTTAAGCCAACTCAGCTTACTTTTTATGTAAGAGAAAGAGAACCAAACTCTTCTAATGTTCAGGAATCCTTCAGTGCTTCAGGTGCTTTTATATCACATAGAATGTATCTTCCTGTATTTAAATTCCTTCAGGCCATTGCTTAGCCTCGTGCAGTCATAACGACTTTTCAACTGAATAAAATCCTGTCAAACCGTGAAAATCTGTATTAGATGAGGCAGATGGGACCATCCCTAGTAATTAAACATCTTAAGCTTTTTTAAAAAGCCTTGAAAGAATGAGGCATTACAGCTCTGAGGTCAGGTTACAGTATAAGGAAGTAAAAAAAGTGGATGGAAATGATAATATTTCTGCTTTTAATACCATGGCCATGTTTAACTGGAGCAGCAGTTGGGTCCTTGTCCTCATTGCAGTCCATGTATGGTATGCAATGTCAGGGCACTTGTAGAATCAGTAGGAACTTACTCTCTAAGCAGAAGCTGTATAATATCTGAAGTTTCAATTTACTTCGTAGTCTCTTCTCTTTGAGACTACAAAAAGTATTGCCAATTTTGGAATGTTTCTTTTGATTGACTTCATTCTACAGATTTGTCTCCAGTGCCAATATGCCTTACCTAACAGAAGAGTTTTACATTCTATATCTGGACAGTCAAAACACTTGAGCAAATTGTGAGGGACCCTCATGCTAGAAAATAAAATCATGCTGTTTTTGAAGAAAATGGTAGTGTTATGTCAGGTTTCCTTAACATAACATTTGAACTGGAAGTTGTCTTCTGCTCTTGAGTCAAAAGCTCACTTTCTAATTAGAGAAATTAGGCCTGGTAGCTAAATGACGGGACATAGTTAAACTACATGTGAATTTTGCAATTATTGAAATAACAGTATCATAATTTGCAACTATCTGTGCCTTGTTTAGCTTCTTGTGTAAGAGGAAAGAAATGGGAATGCATTTTAAATCATTTTAATTAAATAATACTTGTTTTTACAGGGTTTCGAGCAGTCAGTTTTACGTTACATACTAGGGATCTCCTGAGCACAGTATTAGATATTCTCAACTCCTGCAGTTTATCTACAGAGCATGTTCAGAGTTTGAATGTGAACTCGCAGCCCCACAAAGAAGCAAAAAGCACAGTGAACAGACCTATCAAATGGGATAAAACTTATTATTCATTTACTGGATTCAAGGATCCTGAGGAGGAACTAGAGCAAGCCCAGAGAGTGGAAACAACTTTACTGTATGTAGTGTTTTCATTGAACTGAAATTTTGAAACCTAAATTGGTCTTATTCTAATGCTGAGTTTTTTAAAGGCAATAAACACTGAACAATACAAGACTTTATTGTCCAACATGTAATTTTGCCATTCTTTTTATAATTAGAGTTCAAATGAGCTCCTGGAATAACTACAGTGCCAGCAAAGCTGAAGCATTCTTGTCTCTTTGCCCAGCAGTCATGTCTGGTTAATCTAGTTTTGGTTGATCTCGTTTTTCAGATTTGTGGAATATTGGTGGCAATTCAAGAAGACAGGGGCTCCACTTGCTCCAGATAGCTCATTACCTCTTACAGAACTTCTGTAACACAAACCTACATGGCTGTTATCTTTATTGTACCTATTCCATCACATTTTGTTGAGGGTGGGAGATAATACATGAAAACGAAGGTTAAAAGATTTTAATATGCATGGTATCTTAGTGTTGTGCTTCTCATGTGTTGTTCTTCAGGAAAACCTTAATATTTAAGTCAATGTAGTTATAAATGCTGAACTTGCATTACAATATAGCATGTTTTGTAGTAACGTTGGTGGTTTAAAAAAATTTCTGCGTGCTCATTTTGGGACACATACGTATTTTGGGGCCTTGAAAAACTTTTTGTAACAATGAGATTTAGGTGCCACTTGAAATGAGTGCAGAACTGTGCTGAAAGAACCTTCAGAGCAAAGTATGCCCCTTGTCCTGCATACCACCTCACAAATAAAACTACTGTAATGTACACAATTATAAAACACTTAACTGAGGTTTAACCTGCTAGAGAATATTTTTACTTATTTTTACACATTTACAAGGTTATACAGTTATGTATTAACTGTCTCGTTTTAATACATAGACAGCTGGCATCAGGCCTCCCTTTTTACATGAGTTTGAATTTTTTTGCTTCAAATACAAATGAGAATGGAACTACTTGTTTGCAAATGTTAGAGTATGAAAATTAGTTTATACTATGAACAAAGACTAAATCTCTTAAATAGTAATCTTTTCCTAGAAACAGAATTACCTACTGAAAATTTAGATGTACTCAAAGAGTCATGTTTGTCTGGTTGTGATTATTGGCAAAAAAACTATAAAACTTTGACCTGTTTAATCTATGTTCATGTCAGCTCTGTAAAGGTTACCTAACTTAGCCCTTTAGTACCACCGCCCATGTTTGATAGTCTACAATGATCACTTTGTTTGGGGGTGTTTTGTTAGGTTTTGGTGTGTTTGGGTTTGTTTTGGGTTTTTTTAAAGGCACATCTATGGAAACTCCTTAAACTAAATCACAGAGTTCTGAAGATCTCCCCTGAAGTCACACTGATCTGTTGTTTTATGCCTTTTACACACACATCCAGGTCTTAACAGTTTTAACACTGTCAGTGTTTTTGATTTTTTGATTTCTTAGGTCCCCTTCAAAGACATTAGGTGCCAGGGTTTCCTCTGTAGATATCTTAAGGTGAAGTGTTTAGCAATTTCATCTTCTATCCTCTATTTTTAAAAAATCCCTTTACCTGATAATTTGACTTGAAGCACATTAGCAGCAGGAATTGAGTTACCTATACTGTTTACATGATACAGCAGCATGCTTCTGTACTGATGAGTATTTGTCCTCCTCTTTCAGGTCCTGGCTAGATGATAATGAAGCAAGTGCAGTAAATAAGCTGAAAAAGAGTTTGCCTCTTAGAAAAGAATTAGAACGTTTAAAAATTGAACTTTCTCATGAACTCCAGCTCTCAGATATCAGGTAATTAATTAGATCAGTTGAATTTGGATTAAGACAGTTAAAGCAAGGAAGTGTTGTCTAATACTATGCTATGAACTTTAAAAGTTTATTTCAGCTGTATTTCATATACAAAAAAGTGTTACTGCACCAAGTATTTTTCTAGAAGTGTTCTACCGGGACTAAATTTTCCTGTTACAATCTGCTCTGAGAGACCTCCTATTTGTAACTGAAAATGTGGACTCCAGTTGAGGCAAACACAGAAATAGAACCGGTGTGTATGTGTTAGTTTGGATGTTTTGCTGGTTAAAATTGCATTTCCTGAATTCAAGTTAATACCCACAAAGGTAACTAGAACAGCAGTGAAATGCAACTTTGTACATGGTACATAATGACATCCTGTGAATGCTTAATAAAAATGTTCGTTCTTCTGTTTAGTTTCTCACTCTCTGCAGGAGGAGATTGTTTGTTTAAAAGATCTGAGTACAGTTGGAGATCTTGATTCTTCAGAATATTTTCCAGAAAATAATTTGCGATCCTTTTTTAATTTTTGTGCTATGAGTGAGGATGTTGTGAAGTGAGATATTCAGGGTGGGGAAAGTGGCAGCAAAGGTATTCACAAAATAGAAGAATAAATGGAAGAATAAACTTCGGGGGATTATTTCAAGGGCTACTCTGTTAGGTTCTATTTTTTTAACCAGGAAAGAGAGAGTTGGAGCTTCTAAAATCATGCTTTTGTCCTTTCACCCTGCAAAAGACCCTGGTTTCCTTTAAGCTGAAGCCAGGTTTTTTGAACACAATTTCTAGTGCTCTGTAACTGTGCTGTGGTGAGGGTTTTTAACATGCTGAAACAGTCTTCAGTATTAAACACATTGGTTTGATTTTATTCATGGCTTATATTAATTTTCTTAAATAGTTTACAAAATACATTAAATTTATTGTGTTCCATGAAGAGTTATTAATCTTCCATTAGTTATATTGTTATAATTCAGAAAAGAATGTGAGTGTTGGAAATCTGACAAGCCAATATCTTAATAGGACACTATTACTTGTGATTCTGGAGCCTCGTGCTAGTGTTCAAAGAGATCTGAAAAATAACTGGGTCACTGGCTTTATTCCATGTATAAGTTTAGGACAGATAAAGAAATAGCCACCTTTATCTGCTCCTGTCTGGTGCTGCTGAAAACAAAGTGATATTGCTAGGTAACAGTAAATAATTGTTGGAATTACTTCTATTTGATAAAATTGCCTCACAAGTGCTGTGGCATAGTGCCATTCTCTGCATCCCAAAGAGTGAGGTTTTGCCAGTTAGGTTTCCCTAAATGAGGTGATGTGGGTGACCCCAGCCAGCAGCTGAGTACCCACACAACCACTTACTCATACACCCCCAGTGGAATGGGAGGAAGAGAATACGAAGAGCGCAAGCAAGAAAATTTGTGGATTAAGGTAGAAGTTTAATAGCTGAAGTGAAGCAAAACTGAGTTCAGTCAAAACAAAAGGAGAAATTAATTCTCTGTTCTCCATTGATGGGCAGGTGTTTAGCCACTTGTGGGAAGCTGGGCCTCAGCATGTGTAATACTTGCTTGGAGAGACAAACTTTCCACAACCATGAGGATCTCCTTCCTTCTCCTTTCCCTCAGCATTTATTGTTGAACACGACATATGGTCTGGAATATCCCTTTGGTTAGTAGGAGTCACCCAGCCTGGCTGTGTTCCCTCCCAGCATCTTGTCCACCCCAGCCTACCTGGACATTATGCCAGCACTGCACAACAGCCAAAGTATTGATGTGTTACAATCACTGTTAATAAATTATATAATATGGGTGTTAGGAAGAAAATTAACTCAATTCCAGAGTACAATAAAGGGATGGGAATTTTCTGCTTTGAGACAGTTCTATATCAACTAAAAGTCTGTAAAAAGGAGTATTTTTCCAATACACTGGGACAACTTCACGATTTAGATGCTTTTTGAAATTGGCTTTGCAGTCAGTCTGATCAGTCTCTGTGATGGAAAAGATGTCAAAACTATGTATATTAAAGCCAGTAAGGTAACACCTGGCTCCTTTGTGGCTTAACAAAAATTACTCCACTGTAAAATATGAATAATACATAACTTTGCATTGGAATCATAGTAATGCTTTGGTCTAGGAGCCAAAAATAAACCAGAAAGAAGACCATGTCCTTACATACTGTATTTGCTCCTCTGGACAAACATTACACAGTGTCCAAACAAACTGCATGCTTCATGACCAAACCAAATACTGGGTTGTCTGGTGCTGTTCTCTTACTAACTCCCTTCTTATTGGGGGAGAGATTTACAAGTTCTGTCTACCTGGTTTTATATTTGTTTTTCCTGGTGTTGGTTTTCTTTGTTTGTTTTTTTGGGACTCTAAGAAACACTGGAATTTTATTTAGGCTTTTTATTGGTTCAAATAGCATAGGACATGGTCAGCTTTTGAGTAACCTTTGCTTTTATTACTGTTGGGATGCTATTTTGCTTGTGTTATAAGGCTTTGAGCTGCATCTCAACTTCTGTGGTTTTGGGTTTTTTTAATAATACTGAGGATTAAATGCTTTCAATTACATTTTTATTTAGGTGGCAGAGAAGCTGGGGCATTGCTCACCGCTGTAGCCAGCTACACAGTCTGGGTCGCTTGGTCCAACAGCGACCCGAAATATTAGAGAATGTTAAAGGTATTTCTGTTGCTTGTTTACTGTATCCTAATATAGTATTCAGAAATGAGCACAGGTGTGTGACAAGGGAGTTCTAGTTCTTTTTACAAACTCTGTTGTTAACTGCAAGAACAAACTCGTCAGGTTTACTGAAAAGTTGGTGAGAACTTATATTTAAAGCTACTGGGTATTTCTTAAAGTGACTTTTCCTTAGTTTATTCAGTGCACTCAGCTTCTAGTTTACTTCTTAATAAATGCAAGTGGAGTCTATTGAAAGCACCAGACTTAATATTAGCAATGAAAGTAAAAAATCTGAACTGAACCTCTTGAGGGGTGGAGGTTGCAATAGATTGTTGCCCATGGTAGAGTCAAGACCGAAATGTGAGTAGGTCTCTAACCCTATCGAGGATTGACTAGAATACCTTTAAAATGCTACTGCTTTCTTTTCTCATGTGTGTTCCATAAAATAACTTTATTAAAGTCAGTATTTTCTCAGGAAAAACTAAAATATTCTGTAAGCCTGACCTATCACTCTTCTCATACAGCTGCTTGACCTCTAGCAGTAGCTGCTTCCTCTAATTGTAGTTCCACATTTTATGCCTGTCTGCAGATACTCAGTTTTGAGTGGCTTTCATTGGAGGGTTCACCCTCAAATGAAAAGACAGAGTGGGAAGGACAGTGAATAGTAGTTTTAAATTGTATCAGATTTCAACTTAGTTTGCTTTCCTGAGCATGCTGAAGATTGAAAGTGTTAGAGAAGTCTGTCATGAACCTGTTGTAGTCTTCATCTTTGAAGGTATTTAATAATGCATTGGATAAATACCTGTTCAGTGGATTATACAGTTGATGTTGCCTTAGGAACAAGATGCCTTGAAGTCAGTGTTGCTCTTTCTTTGGGATTTTGGAAAACTGATTTCTGAGAGCAAGAGCTTCTACTTTAAGCCTTGTCTTGTAGATTAATACATCACATTGAAGACTTTTGTGGGAGCTTATTTTGATAAATAGTTGCCTGTGCTTTTACCCTAAAGAATTCTTGAGGATCTTTGTACTCAAAAAAGCATACTCACGCTCAAAACTGGTTTATCCCCCTAATAATACACCTAGAATTAGCCTTTTATATTATCTTTATTTTAAAAAAGAATGAAAACATAATGTGCAAGTGTTTCTTTTAGCTTGCATGTTGCTGAGAGTTCTGAAATGTTGAATGGCCTTATTAATAGTTATTTGACCAACTTTTACTTTGTATATGCTTCAAGCATATAGCGTGTGTTCCCTACTTTATACATGACTTGTACAGATTCTTTGAATATCCTCTCTGGTGAGATTTTCTCATATTTTAAGAGCAGTCATAAGAAAAAACTACAAGTAAATAAAAACCTATCAAGTTCAAACCGAGAGAAGGCAAATACTGGGTCAGGTTTATATGAAAAAAATTCTTTAACTGGATTTTTCAAGAATCTTTCAAAATCTTAAGAATAACAGAAGTACCTGCTTAGGTGCATTTGTGCTGCAGAAATACATTGCTTGTGACCTGTTAGCAGCCTAGTTAAGTCTTCAGTAATTGTAGGAGTGATTGCAGTAACCCAAATGAGTAAAGAGCTTTGTTCAATCTCTAGGACGCACGGTGGTATTTACAGACCGCTCGGGTATGAGTGCAGCAGGTCACATAATGCTGGGGACCACGGATGTTCACCATCACTGGACCAAAGTAAGATTTCAAATTAAATGAAAATGCCCCTTGTTGTGACATCCTTTTTTAAATTGCAACAAAAATATTAATAGGTGCAGATAACCAATGAGTGATTTAAAGCAAACAGTTAGCTCATGTGTTTAGCATAATGGTATACACAGCATTTGAAATTTAATCCTGTGTGTGCTGTTACTAACAACAGTCTTCGCTAGATCTTTGCTTTCATTGGTAAGTCAGTACTAGTTCTGATTAGATATAAAGAAAACTAATTTGTTATGCACTATTCCAGTCTGTGCAGTGAGTCCTGGCAGAATACTTTGTGATCCATAAAGAGCTCATTCCCATGATTGGATTTTATTCCAATCTTTTGTAAATATGAGATTTAAAGGAAGTTGTGAACTGATGATTTCAGTCAATGACTACTAACCAACCATGTCATTCTATTTTGTTCTTTTAGGCAGCTAATGTGGATGTTGCAGAATTTTATCTTTAGTGACTATGTCAACTCTGCTGCTGCTTGTGTAAAGTTCAGAGTTGATAAGCTTTCTGACATCCTAAATGATAGCGTTGTATGCAAAGGACCAAAAACTAAACATGTAGCAATATCAACATGTCATTTGAGGAATTTTTCTTTAATCTTGGTTACTGAAACATTACTGATAATTCTGTCAAAAAATACTTCTTTGTAAAGGGGATTATTGGTGGAATTTCATAGTTGGGAATTTCACACTGCTAGAATATCTGAATATTCTATTTCTGTATTCCAGTCAGTGAATAATATGAAAAGTTAACACTTGATCTTCTTTTTTTGGTGATGCTTTGAATTTTTGCCTATATATGTTTCACTGAGGGAAAACAAACCATGGTTTGTTAGTGTGAACAATTTACTAAGAACTTAAACTGAGAAACTAGAATTTAATAGAAAACTTTGAGATTTGAGAGTGTTGATAGTCATTGCAATGAAAGTGTTCTGGTCATACTAAAATAAACATTGAGTTCCTTGAAAAGATAAATGTTTCATCTTTCTTACCTTTGCTGTGGGTTTTTCCAAAGGCATCATGAAGCCACACAAAGTGCCATGCAGGAATAATGTGTGTAGTTAGTTGCAGTGATGATATTTGCTTGGGAAGACAAATAATTGTTATATATTTGAACCTGAAATCAAAGGCATTTTATTTTGAAATGCACTGAAAAGCATCTGAAATTTTACACAGAAGGTCAGTGAAAATCTTGATGAGGTTGGTGAATCAGTGTCTAGAGAGCATATTTGTCCAATTCTACTTCATTTTAGAAAGCAGTCCTAAGTGCTATTATTTTTTGTTACAAATTACTAGAAGAAGGAAGCAGTAGAATACTGTCCAAGACAGTCTGTAGAATGTTTGGCCAGAGCTACAATATTTAAAGGATTTTTGCTGTTTTTCTCTGTAACAAATGCAAATGCTGAACCAAATTTTATTGGGCCAAAAGCTGTTCTGATTCTACTATCAGAACAATCTACTATCTATTCTACTGTTCTCCTGGGTTTCTAAAGATATAGTTCTGAAATCACTTGACTTGTTGCAGCTTTTTTTTTTTTGTATGAAAAACTACTTTAAAATAATACCAACAGGTAGATGGTAGGTAGGTTCTACTGTATGAGGAATAGCTCTACCACTATAACTGTGGTGATAAATGTTTTATATAGGCATCAGATTATATATATATTTTTAATCAAAAAGATAAAAAAGCTGAGACTGTTAATTTCTGAATATATAGAGGACATCCACCCATGTTTTTATGTCCTTTTGGTACCTTAGTGTTATAAATACAGAAAATACTTAAAAGCTTGTTAGATTATATCTTGTCACAAAATGTATATACTTGCTATTTCTCACCTATGGTATTCTTTGATTTTAATTTTTTCCCCTTGGGTTCCATGTTCACATTGTTAAGTGTCTCTTTTATAATTTCTTGTTACTTTTTAATTTATTAGAATTAACTTTTAAGCTCTGTAACATAGAAAATGTTGGTTCATGTGTATGCACAGATTTTTGAGAGACTGCCAAATTATTATAAGCTTCAAAAAAGACTACTGCTCTTGGAAGATCGGATAAGCCAACTCCTGGGAGGCATCCAAGTAATATATATTGAAGAACTGCAACCTCTGTTGACTCTAGAAGAGTACTTTGAGACTCTGAACTCTTTCTATAATAAACTACGTGACAGCAGACTACCTTTTCATCCTCGCAGTCTGCGAGGCTTGCAAATGATTCTGGAAAGGTAGGTATTGGCAGGGAAAGTTGGTTTCTTTTAGAGCTTTTGCTCTTTTCTTCTTTTTGTTACACTGGTTATTGCTCTTCACTAAGAAGAAAAGTGATACAATATCAGGTTTTCATTATGTCAAAGTCTTTTTGTTTCTGAAGGTTTTAAGTGCATTTTTATGGGTTAAGAAGGAATCAGACTGAAGAAAATCCTGCTTAATTTCATTCAACTTGGACTCAAAGTTATGTCTGTTTTACAGTGTTGTGCTGGATTAAATCAAAGGCTTTATGCTATTGTGCTGGTGTTTCTATATTTTAGTATCCTTGCCAGTTGCTTTTGAAATGTAATTTTAAAAAAGTGTTACCTGCTATATTTCTCCAGTCTCATGAACCAAACTTTATCATTTTTTACCAATTATTCTGATTGTGATTAATTTATATTGTTTATCTTTAGAATTTTTTCTGAAAGTAATTTATATAAATAGATAAATAGTTGCATTGAAAATTACACGTTATTCTTTACTTCCATCATGTTTCATTAGTGACAGATATACACCAAGCTTACATGAATTTGGACACTTCGTGATCCCAACAGTCTGTGATCCAGCAGCTCTTCAATGGTTTATTTTTTCCAAAGCACAGGAAGCAAGAGAGAATTTGAAAAGAAAGGAGGAGTAAGTGTTCATATGACTCGATCATTTAGCTCTTTAAAATCTTTGCATGTCCTGTTTTTTATTTGGAGAAGGAGGAGAATTTTAAAGACTGTATTAATACTCTTTTGGTGGAAAACCCCCTTTTGTTCCTAAAATAGAACTTTACCTATCAGAAAAGAATTCCAGCAATAGCGAATGCAAACAGTTACTAGAAAATACCCTCTTTCACCTTATAGAGACAATTGTACTTCATTCAGAAGTAAAATATCTTTGCTAAGTGATAAGACAAAAGTGCATAATTTTTTTTACAATTGCTTCCCCAACTAAGAGGTGGAAAACACCTCAATTCATAAGAAAAGCAAGAATTTTTATTTATGTTAGTTCAAATGTGACAAAAAAGCAGTGAAATCTAAATTAAAAATAAATGAGACCAACTTATTTCTAGTTGTTGGTCAGTTAGTTGAGAAAAATATTAATTAGTACCTAACAAGGCGAAGAAAAAAAATTGGGAAAGAATGATGAAACAGCTTGAGGATACTCTCTCACAGGTGCAAGTGAGATGAGAGAGATTATGATAGGGAGCCACAGCACTATACTTAATATTAGGGCCATGCTCTGTAATATCCATCAGAACTGTAAATTTAGTTCTTGACCTTGTATGCTGTGTCCTTGAGGATGAAGTAGAGATACTGGGGGTTTTTTTAAATAAAATACGGTTACAGGTAAGTGGGTGGGTACAGGTAAGTGGGACAAGGTAACTTGTCCTTTCAGAGGCTGTTACTGCAACTTTATTTTTCTGCTTCGGAAAGCTTTTAATGAGTTGTTGAACTATCAGAGCGTCATGCATGTATACATGATGTATAAATCCAGATATATTACTGTGAAGTTATTTTGGGCATGAGTCTTGCTGAAGGCACTGTGGGTTTAGCTCTGTTAAGACCTCATCCCTTGGAAAGATAGGTTTTGCAGGTGGACTTCAGTAAACATGGTTTTTTGGAATTTTTCCACAACCCTAGTCCATCTTGGAAATTAGATTTTTGACATATAAATTGTAACTACTGAATAGTTTTCTGTGTAACTGTCCACATGTCACAGCTGGAGAGGTATTATCTGTAGATTTTGGGAGGGATGTTCTATCAAATATATACATTTGATCTGGGTAACTCACTCTCCAAAAAACCTCACACTACCACACTTCATAAAGACACTAATCCAGGAAAACTGTGCCCTCAAGAGTACAAGCAGCTGTGTTATTAGAATGTAAGTGCCAAGATGCTTACCTTGTGTGCTGGATAATGGCTGGTTTGTATGAAATAGTAAACAACTATACTGGTTCACAATGCCTGTCCCCATCATCCGTTTAGGTTATAGAGTGGCTTTGTGCATGGGGAAGAAAAAATGTGGTGGGTTTTTTACTCCATACTTCTTCCCAGTTTCTGTCTGTCTGCACTTGAGAAAATAGTTGAAGCTGGAAACATTATCTCATGTTAATAGCAACAAATAGACTTTTTATTTTTCCCCCTCTTAATTGTCTTGTTACTTTTTGAGCCAGTTTGCATTTTGTGGCTCCTAACATCCAGTGGCAGCAAATTGCATATTTGAATCACATATGGCACGTGTATATGGGAGGAGGTGTTCTGTGATTTATAGACCCACAGCCTGATGATTTAATTTGTCGTTCTTGTGTGGTAGGAAATACAAAACGGTCATTCTGTATCACCTCTGCCTTTGTTTTGTAGCTGTGTTGTATTTCCTCTTTTATCAAAACTGAAAACTCCTTTTCCACTGAATGCTTCCTTGGACTCATTCATGTCCTTCTGATTTTCCTTAGCCTCGTGTGATGGTTAAAAAGACCCTAAGATGAAGGAAAATACTTTGAGATGTACTGGCTGTACCTTGCACATGGACTTGAATGTTTTACATGCAGTAAACAGCATAGAGTGGCTGTAATTCTGAATTACAAGGACCTGAATGCCCAAGGAAATCCAAATGCTGCTGCTCTAGAAAGTTCTGTTATCTGTGTGGGTAATGTCAGTCTTCTAGTAATGCAGGATTCTCCTTCCCATGCTTCTCTAAAGTATCAGGTTTGTGTGGTGATAAAGGTGTAAGCCTCCCTGTGGAAGTGACAGAAAACAAACCTGCAGTTCTCCAGCTAACTGGAATTCCTTCAAGGGAGCCTAAGAGTTCACAGAAGTGGAAAGCTTGGTGCCTGGGTATTTGGGAATGCACTCAGGAAGGCGAGGAAATGGTCCAAAGAGAGGACAGGCGTGCTCTAGGTTAACTCACTGGCTCGGCTCGGCGCTGACTGCCAGAGTGGGCCAGGCTCTTGTGCAGAGCTCAGTGCCATGCAAGTATACAGAGGTCCCATCCTGAGCTCTGGAGAGTAGTGGCAAGGCCCTACTGTATGTAGCATTTTCATGTGAGGCAAATTGTCTCAGTAGCTGTATCTGTGCTTGGGCTGGTTCACATCCCAGTAGTGCTGCTGCTTTGTAGCTCCTCCCCTGTCTAGCACAGGATCTGTGCTGTAGGGCAGCAGTGGTGCTGTGTCTGCAGCCAGGCTGGCTTGGAAGTGCAGCTGTGTTCCTGTGGCACAGTGCCTGAGCTAGTGGGGCTGGCTGAACCTGAACTGTGTCTTCATCAGTTGATCAGTCGCAGCTCCAATAATTTAATTTATTAATTAAATCTATACATTAACTTTCTTTCTGAGTAGTTTGAGTTTGCCACGTGGTGTCTTATTTCTCTGGGGTGAAGGAAAAATTTGTCTGCAAGCTTTGGATTCAAAATTCATAGAATCATTTAGGTTCGGAAAGACCTTTAAGATTATTGGGTCCAAACACATCAAAAAAGTTCTGCACTTGGGAACTTACTAACACACTTGATACGCATCAGTGTCCTGTACCTATCATTTGTTGGTTTTGATGACATACAGAGTACTGGTTTAATTAAGACAGAGGAATTATGAACATGATTTTAGGCTTAAAACCTAAACTTTCAAGGTTATTTAAGTATTTTCATTCCTTACATTAAAAATGGAGCCTCACAGGATTTTTATTTTTGTGTTTTTCCTGGTTACTTAGTGAGCAAAAAGATGTCATGGCATGTGCTTTGAAATGTGAGTCCATGGGCATGCAGTGCCCATAGTCATGGCAGAGTGTTCACTCTAGCTTCTGAGATAGACACGTGTATAAACCTGCACAAAATCTCAGCTCCACCATAGCTGTACATGAATTGACACTTTGTTTACATGCATAAAATCTACTTACTTCAGTATTTCTTGTTTTAATATATGTTCGATATATATTGAAATGCTTATTTCAAAGCAGGGGTTTTAAGAGATGACGCTGTAATTTTGTCACTGTGTGTTGTCTCCATTTGCTAGGATGATGATTACAGAGAAGGAGCTAATCAATACTTCCACGGAAAGATTTTCTTTGGATCGGCTGTATAAGGAGCCCAGTGTTTCCAGTGCACAGATGATAGATTGTTGTAAGAGGCTGCTGGAGGAATCGTTGCCCTACCTACAAGGCATGCACCTTTGCATTTCGCATTTCTACTCTGTGCTGCAGGATGGAGACCTGTGTATACCTTGGAACTGGAAGAACTGAGGGATCTATCTGATAATCAGATGAATTGTTTTATTTTCTGTAAGAGGTTATAAATATGTATGTTTTTAAGAGTAAATTATTTAAATCTGTATTTTGATATCAGTATTCAGCTCACAAATTTTCTTCCAACTGCTGCTGAAGAAGGATTGCAGTCCTAGACAATTTGCACAATGCACAGTATTGGTAGTCCTGGGAAAGACATCTGTACATTATCCATACTACTGTAGGAGTCTCAGTGTATAGTTACAGTTGTGAAACTGCATTTTTGTAGTGAATTCTGAAAATACATTAAATTGCAAGTCTGCGAAAATGTGCATGTGTTTTTAATATACATGAATATCACCAGATAGATCATCTTCAATAAAGAGCATGCTACTGCAGCCAGACATTACATTAAGGGGTTTGTTGAATATGGAAGTTAAGTACAGAAGTGTTGGGAGTTAGACTTGTTTCTTTTTTCACCTATAGAATTTTTTCCCAAGAGTTGCAAGGCAACTAATTGCTGGGTACTTATCAGTGCTCAGGTGAAACAAAGCATGGAGGCTGGGTGGAGGCTGGCACTTGGCTACACCCTTTGTCTCCGAGAGTTTCCCCCCTGAGGGGAGGGGGAGAAAGACGGGGGCTGAGAAGCAGCTTTCACTTTGAGTGTGGTCTGCGTTGAGAGAAGACGAGGCTGCCGTTGCGTGAGTTTTTCACTGGCATCACCAGGATCTGATCCTGAAGAGAGCTACCATCATCTGCTCGTGTGCCCAGGAAAATCCTGATTTCTCCAGCCCTGCTGGAGCTGTCTCAGCCCTGTCCCACTGCCTCAGCGCTGTTTTAGAGCTGCTCTGCACCGCGGGCCCGCACTGCCCTCCCTGCCAAACATCCCTGCCCTCCAGTGACCACCGACGGAGCACCGAACTTCATCCGATCCACCAGCCCGGGATACCCCACCGTTCCAGCTTGGTACCTTTTTTTTAGAGTCCCCAGAGACCAGACTGCCCCGAGTTTTGTGGGATCAAGCTCCGTCAAGGTCCCTGGTTCTGTTTTCGCTATTAATTGCTGTAGTTGTCGTTGTTTGTTTGCCTTGTTATACCTATTAGTAAAGAACTGTTATTCCTATTCCCATATCTCTGCCTGAGAGCCGTTTTAATTTTATAAATTATAATAATTTGAAAGAAGAAGATTTGAATTATCCATCCCAAGAGAGGCCCTGCCTCTCTTTAGCAGATACCTGTCTTCTTTCAAAACCAAGACAAGAAGTTACCTGGTAGCAATGCTGGCATTTCATATTGCTACCTATCACTGATTTAGAAAAAAAAAGAAAGGGGAAAAAAATCAGAATATTTCTCCTTTGCAGAGGAAAGCAGTACATTAACTTGGAGTCTACAGCAGAATTTCACATGCTGGTCCAACATTGTTGCCTTAGAATTCCAAATTATGACAGTTATACTGTCTGTGGTTACTTTAAAGCAGATGTCATTCTCTTCTTGTTTTCCGGCATTTGCTCCATAAATACCAACAATCCTCTTTACTTACACTATAACAGATTGCAAATCCCATACACAACACTTAAACCCTGAGTAGTTTAATGTGACATCTAAGGGAAGGAAGCACTGATTTGTGTGGGATTGTCTGAAAGAGTAAGAACTTCTCATTAAGAACAAGGAGTCTGCAGTATGGCAAACAGGTGGATCCTTACTGGTATTTTATTCCTTGCAAAAGTACGAAATAAAGTGTGAATACATGTCAACACTTTTTCATTGTAATACATGCCAAGATGCATTTTGGTATTTGGATTACTACTTTGCAAAATACCATTTGAGAAAGACCAACTGCTTAACATTTCTGGATTTGAATTTACCGTAACTGGCAAAAAGAAAAGAAATGTCAAATGCTTATTTGCCTTGTATTTTCATTTGTATTGAGTAGAGAAATTGGTGTTGTTCTCTGTTTTCTGCTGTTAGAAGGCTCAGTATCAAGTTGTTTATTAAGATCAGTATCAGTATCAAGTTGTTTATTAAGATGTCAAAGCAAAAACCCCCACTGTGATCTCAAAAATATCTGTTCTAAAACATTGGGACAGAAACTGTGACTTCCTCAGGCCTTCAATCCAGGGGCTTTACTGGCAGTGCCAGGAGAGGTTTTGAGGTTTGACTGTTTCTTCTAAGTAGTTAACTTCAGTGGTGTCCCTCCGTCCATCCACTGCTGCTACTCTCTGTGTCCCATCTGTGCTAAGCAAGCGAGCCACTCCCATCAGCTGTAGCCTAGCAATATTCCCTCGTTCAGCTCTTTAGAAGTAGGGTGTCCTTGGGAATAAGAAGACAGTACTAGTGGGGGGTTTTCTTGCTTGAGTTGAATGACCCCTTACAGAGACATAAAGAGCCTTTATAAAGCAGAGCATGGGATGTTTCCACAAGTAATGGAGACCCTGCTGTAGAATGGAGGTTGGAGAAGGCAAAGCTTGGCAAGGGGGGATGGGGCTGAGCGTAAGTGTAGAAGCAGTGAAGCAGTTGCTGTAAAACATTTTCAGTCTGGGATGCATCTGAAGATTCTCACCATTCCTTCTAAGGGAAAATAGCCAAAATCCTCTGGCAAAATGTGTCAGTTGTCAAAGGGTAGCATGGCAGCTTACTTTCCTGATGGTTCCTCCAGGCTAGGGTCTTGGGTCTGTACAATAAACCAGAGTTCCAAGGTTTTTTTCCTGGAGTTCTAAAGGAGATACATAACTGCTCAGAAGTTTAGCAATATAAAAATGAAGGTTGAGTATAGGTCAGTAATTCAGCAGCGTAAGGTCTGGATCTTAACAGTATTTTTTAATAGTGCACTTTCTGTAAGTTGATTTTGCTGCTGAATGATCAAGTTGCCTTTACAAACATAGGGGCCTCCTTACATTCTTTAACATACTTAGAAAAACAGTGGGGGGAAAGGTGCATGTTGTAGGTGTTTATTTGCTCATGTTTGATTTATTTTGAAGACTGTCACCGAAGTAACAGAATTATCCATTTAGGTAAATGTATATAGATTCAATCTGTCAGAATTACATTTTGATTTCTAACATTTTATATATGGCAGGGGGGAAAAAGGGGTTAAACTCTGAAAATTTTTTGTCGCTATGGCAGGGTGGAAACATGATGAATTGAAACTGTTGTGTTTTTAAACAGTGCAGAACACCTCAAGTTCTGTTCAACAGACAGTGCTGTCACCTCATTGTGGAAATATATTTGAATGAGTACTGGCATCTACTGTAGTTTTATCCACTACAACACTCCTGCTTTCTCTGCGACCAACAACTGAAAACGTTTGGTATAAAGTTTCAAGAAGCATCCTCTCTAAAAACAAATCCTAATATTAAATTAAGTGGAGTTGATGTCTTGCTGTTTTAATCATTATTGTTTGGCTTAGATTTGAGTTTTTCTACTGTTCAGAAATTTGCAGCATGCATTTGAAAGGTAAGTAAGAAACCCTACCGCTGATCAAAGAATTGAAATGTGTGTTGGTTATCCGTCATGAGTCAATAAACCGTGATGCCCAGATCGTGTCATTCAGCATCTGAGAGTGGTTTAGTGTTTTAGTGCAGCTGCCAGAAGGAAATTCAATGCTAAAATAAAAGATATGGGGGCTTGAGACAAAATTTATCACCTTAACAAGTTATTTTGATGCTGTTTAGTACTGTGACCTTGAGATGCAGGCACTGGCAACAACATTTTCCATTTTGTCAGGTGTTGGTGTAACATTTTACAGTATCAGTTCTTTGTGAATTCCAGTGTTACAGAACTCCTGCCTGTGTTTTAACAGCTGTGTATGAAAATTGCATGAAATTGCATGCAATAGTGCCCGTTCTGTCATTGTTCTTACAGCTATTAACAGCTGGGATACAGTCTCCAGCACTAGCAGGCTTGTATTCATGTTTTGTAAGACATTGAAAAGGCTGATAATGAATCTTGAGGAAGACTTAAAAAGGAAAAGTCTTCCAGAAGATTAGAGCTGATGTATCAAAGCATATCCAAAATTCATCAAAACTCTTCATGGAAAGTGTAAATCTCATCTGGTTTGTGTACATGACAGCTCGGAAAACCATTCTGAGGAAACTGAAATTTTTACACTCAGTAACTTCCAGTTGTCTTTCTGAGAATACATAGTATTTGTCTGAAAAGTGTTATCTCTGTGACTCCTTGGACATATTCATGTACAGTATGTGTGTAGTACATGTATACAAAGATGAGACCTTCCTTACATTTCCTTATAAGCTTAACATTGTGCAAACTTCTAATGTGAGAGGGCAGGAGTATTTGTTGGGTATTTTTTATAAAAAAGGTAGCCTAACTGAGAAAGAGAAAACATAGCTGTAAATACAGTAAAAATGTTAACTTTAAAAGCTGGGAGAGGTGATCCTTTTCAACTGCATATTAATAGCAGAGTAATTTGACTTTAAAATGCAAGATTAAAAGCTGGGATCTCAATTCTGTGCATGGAAAAAATGCCTAGATATCTCCCTGGAAAGCCCTGTTAAAACTACAGTATATATTGATGTAACGGGGTAATAATCTTGTTTTTCAGTTTGTTCTTTTCAGCTACATATTCCTTACACAATTACTTAAATGCTGAATAATTTAGTACTTCATTTTTGCTAAATCCTCCGATGGGGCACTGTGTCTAAGTAGCCAGACTGATTGATTATGAGCTCAGCAATGTCTTTAAGACAAAAAGCCTTTAGAAGATATTTTATTTAGTAGAGCTGAAATTTAATATTTCCTTGCCAGCTTTTATATTCTGAAAGTGTTTTTTCTGTGATCTTCTATTTCCATAGCTTTTGGCTATTGTGTGGTTCCATATTTTAGTGACTTCAAATGATTTTTAACCCTTTTACTTTTCCCAACGTATTTACCAAAAGAGCACAGGTTTAAATGTCTATGCTGTGACCTGTGCTAACTACAGACTCCCCCAATATGCCTGAAATTAAGGTGCTTATCCTCTTTGTAAAGTTCTCTTGGATTTTAACAGGGAATAAGATTTTGGAAAAGTGAGAGCGGCCCAAGTATGTGCCAAGTGTAACGGCTGCAATGGCAACATGAATGGTTCTTAACATTGAGATTAAATAAAAAGAGCAGGGTTAATTTTCTTCTTATTTAGTACCAACATCCCTACCTAGCTACTCAGAACAACACAAGGCAATTTACTGTAGATTAAGATACCAGTCAGTTTTAATTTCTTTTTGATTGTTTCTCTTTCATCATCACCTTTGTCATTTGATTTTTATATGTTGCAGGGACATAGCTGAGTAGTCAGCTAATGCCTGTGGTAGCTGTGTGCACCCTCTCCCTGTAATGGGATATTCTGGGACTGTTTAGTAAAAGCAGCAATCGGATGTGAACCTGATGTCCTCCCTCAAGACTGCTCTGTGATCTGGCAGCCACAGGTCAAGATCAAGGCGCTTCCTTGATAGTGCTTTGTCCAGCCCACACGTTATTTTACCCATTGGTTTGTCATGCTCCTGGGAACTTCTCATTTGGAGTTTTTTTTTTAATGGGATGTTTCAAGTTCATTGAGTCAGTGGGTTGTAGTTGTAGACTGAGTTTTTGAATCCTGCTTGTGTTATCATCCAAGGGCATGGGTAACTTCTGTTTTCACCTTGCATTGATTTCAGACAGTCCATTGAGACAGAGCTGCAAGTTCTATGGAGGGCTGAAAAAAGACAAAATGCAAATCCTTTAATTTCATGCAATTCAAAGTGCTGTAACGTACTTAACAAAGAGCACTAGGTGTGACTTTAATTTGATCTCTCTCACTAATTGGCAGCTAGGGCACTGCTGTGCATAGACTGTATGATTTGGGGCTCACCCTGCTAGCAGGGTGCAGTGAAGGTGATGTCTCAGAGAAACCGAGCTACCACGGATGAGCCAATGTTGTCTTCATCAGGACTGCCTGGGCAGCCCCATGGGAGGACATCTGATCACAGCAACCTCCCAGGTGAAGTGACCTGCGGAGCCCCTCTTGTCTAAAAAAATGATAAATAAATAAGTAAAATAAAAATAACCACAGAAACAAAAGTGAGGAATGGCCTTTCTTAAATTACTGTCTGAGTTTGTAGCAGTGCTGACAGAATTTACAGTTCATGGTGTTTTGAGTCAATTCTCTGATTCAATTTTGCATGATTCAAATAAGGGAAGATTCCTGGAGGACGATGTTGCTGTCTTCAAAATACACAATCCCTCCAGCCAGGTGATATTTAAACACAGGGCCATTAGTATATTGCATGATCAGATGCACATTCCTCTCTGTTTAATCTTTGAGCTTGTGAGACCTTTCTCTAAAAGGTCACAAAGTGTTAATCTAGATGTGACTAACCAGTTTACAAAGGTTTTAGTAACAGGGAAGCTTGTCTTGGTCAGTATTTGTATGATGGCTGGAATAGCTCAGTCTCTTGCACTCTGTATTACCACAAATTAAAAAAAAAATCAAATTAATGAATAAGAATTTAAAAGCTCATATGGCTGCAAATGTTTCTTCACTGCTCAGGTGTTTGTTGCCCTGGCATGACAGATTTTGGAGGGAAAATAAGGTGTGCTGTAAATTGAGGGATATATGTGCATTCTGGTTTTAGCCAGAAATTTGTGCTTCATTTTGAGATGGTGAAAAGTGAGTGGGACAACAGGCCGTGCAGGTCTAAACCCCTCATGGCCAAAGTCAGGAGGTAAAAAAAACCTACATATACTGTATGGTTCTTTCCTTCTTTACTGGGTATAAAAACCATAACTGTAATCTTCTATCAGGGGCCACATTTCATCTACAGTTTACGTTCTGGCCTAAAAATGAGGAAAAGGAACAACCAAGTTTAGGATTGCTTTAGCTTGGCACTTAGGTGTTTTTACCCACCTCCTTCCTCATGCAGCTGAGATTCTGATTATAATTTAGTAGCATATCCCTAACTGGGTGGCAGGGGAAAGCCATAGAGACCTTACTGCATTTGCAGGTATCTTCAGATGTCTTCAAGGAGTCCTAAAGGACCTTCTCAGCTCATGGGTCTCTCTTAAAAGCCTTCAAATTTATTCATGCCTTTATTTGAAAAATCTCTTGAAGATACTCTCTCAAATACCAAAATGATATATTCTCTCATCTAAGTAAAGCTGTGTAAGTCTGTATAGGGAGCATGGTATAACTGCATACAAGAAATTGCAAACCAGGGGTTCCAAAACTGCTTTCTGTTTCTGACAAAACAAAAACTTTGCTGGGCACAGGCACTGTGTCCTAAACCCTCATGCTCCATCACAGCCCCAAAAAATGTAGTCTACCTGCCTTCAAATATGTCCTTGCATGCTGCTCATCTCAGTGGTAAACTGTAGAAGTTCTATACAAATACTGAGTCATCCATGGCACAGGGTACTTGGTAACTCCTCTGTTCTTTTTTTTGCTGTAAAGTTTGTGCTGATTTTGTCATTCCCTCATTGTTCCCTTCTTTTATTATGTTCATTTATTCCAAAGATAAACCAGCCTTTCTTGAGGACAGAGTTAATATTAGGGGAAACACAATTATGCAGTGATTAATGAAGGCCTAGGTACAGTTAGCAATTACTTAAAATGGGCTGGATTTCCTAATGATTACATTGTTCCCTACAAATTTATTTTGCAGACAACTTATTATACTGAATTGTTCTTGGATAATAAATTTGTGAAACATTTGCAGCATCACCCTGAGGCACTAACAGAAATTGCCTCCTCACTGATAAATCATTTAGATGGGTGCAGACCCCGTACACTCAAAAGGCCTCATCAGCTCCCAGCTTCTGGAGGGAGAGGTGACCACAAAAACAAGGAGAACTGTCCTGGAAAATTTAAGCATTCACACCATGGTGCACTGGTAAAGTCATGGATTATGTAGGTAAGAGGCACAAACAGACAATATCTGAAAAGTAACTTCGAGTAGCTGTAAACTGTGCTAATGTTTCCCTTTCTGCTTTCTTGGTCATAAACTTGGGATTATTCTTTATATGATGAGTATATTTAGAATGAATATTTGTGTCCTATAACTTTAACCATAGCATAGGTTATTAAAAATTAATTTAATGGTCCTCTAGGATCCAACTCTGGAGGTAGCAAGCAAGCGTCTCGGTTATATATTGTCTTCAATTATTCATTAAGAGCTATGGGGAGATTTTCTCGAACACATCTCTAGCAAAGCTCAGAGCTGTGCTAATGCCAATGACAAAGCTCTGCTACTTAGTTTAACAAAAATGGACATGATTTCCCTGTTGGATTTCTCTGTTTGAGCTGTGTAATATTTTATCGCATTTAATAAAGTTTATTACAAACGTGACTTGGTACAACAAAAATCCTCATGGTGAGGCTAAAGCATCATTTAATTTTGAATGGACATTTTGCCAACAAGAATTTCAATATATTACCATGTGTGTAAGCATAATAAATAGTTGAGGAAACACAAAGATTTAGTAGAAATTATTTTCTTGTACACTGGAGCCATTTTCTCAGCAGTTTGCACTCCCAGTTGCTTTTAGTCTATCCTCAGTGTTATTCTGGTTTGGACTTTGTTGCTGATTCTTTTTTGGTAAAGCAAAGCTGTTTTCCTCAAATGCTGCCAGTGCTGCATCCTCGCTGTGGGAAAGGGTCTCATTCCACTTTGTGCCCAAGATGTACAGGTGCATAAATGTACAAGGGTCTAGGGGAAGAGTGTATGCAGAAAAATGTCAACACTTCTTGAGCCAGAGTTGAATTCAGGATGCTAAAATACTCTCATCTGAGTATTTGTTCCCATATTTTGTTTTCTTTTTGGTTGTTCTATTTTCTTAAGCATATACTCTTAGCCGTAGGTAAACTTTTAAAAGATTAACTGTTGCAGAAGTGGGTTTCCAGTGGAGAATTGCACCAGAGTTACTGTAAGCTAAATGTACACTTAAAATGCTGTCAATTTTGGGATGACAAGCCCTTGTGTGGCTTCAGTGAAGTTCTTTCTCATTTACATGACAGCCAGCTAAGGTTTATTATAATATTTCCCCTTTCCTAAAGGATTGCGTAGCATTTCTGTAATCCCTGTTGGATGCTTTGCATCCAGAAATTATTGTTGAAACAACAGTGCACCAAGTGTCCTGGATTTCTTTGTAGATTTTTAATTCCTGCTATGAACAGATCAAATGCACAGATTTTGTGAAAAGTAATTTTTCCCCTTAATATCCTATTTTGAAAGGAAGAACTTGCTTTGTCCTGTAATTTTACTGTCCTAACAGGAGGGCACAACATGAAGGAGAAGATAGATTGGTATGTTCTTCAGCACAATTATAACTGAACTTTCAACAAAAGTAACGTGACATTTCCCTCCCACTGTAAGAAGGTTCTGAAGAGAGCCATACCACGAGCTTCATACTGACAAATTCACTTGACTCTGCATTTTCATCATGCAGGGATGTTGCTTTCCTGTAGGATGCCTCTTGGAGAAAGGTCCTGCCCACTTACATTCCTAGTGATGTTCTGTTACCATTAAGTTACATTTAAGGGAACACCTAGGCCAGTCCTTTTCTACAGCCTGCCTATGTTTCATTCCCAATCTCTTTTATAAAAAGCTGGATCCTCTGCTAAATTTCCAGCAAACAAAAGGTGAGTGATGGTATTACGTGATCTAGCAGCTCGGAACAATTCAGCAGGCTCCAGCCTGGAGGGGAGGGCTGTGAGCACATGAGCTGTGCTGGAACCATGGGTACCCCCAGTTCTCCTTCCCTAGCATGACCTCCACTCACACTGCAACATTCTGGTGCTTGTGAGAGGAGATCCATGCATATTTCTGGATTTCTCCATCCACGTCATCTCTGCCATCTCCAGAATCGCAATGGACCAGAGTTCAAAGAACCCATTGGTCCACACAGAAAGATCAAGAAAGCAAAGGCACTGCCAGCCATTTCTGACCATCCCTCAGGTTATGAGCTCTGGGGAGAAACAGCACTTGGTCCTCTGATGTGCCTACAGTGGAGCCCAGACAAGGATCAGGATCTGCCTGCAGGACTTGCAAAGACCTGAGTGAACGGAGAGCATTTCAGTCCTCCCTGAACAGGTTGTTTGCAGGTCCCCTTCAGACAGGCTGGGATGTCATAAGGGACATGAGGGACAGAGCTATGTATTGGTTATCACCTGATGTTGCATCTGCTGCTGCTGTGGGTCACAGGCCAGCAGTGCTTGGGGAGCACTTGGTAAGGTGAGGAACTAGATGGTGCAAAGCCTCTCCCCAAGAGCCAGGACTCCCCACGTGAGGGAAAACTCTCATCCTCTGTGGGGAGCCCAGCCAGGAGAGTGGGAGGCTACCTGGAGACTGGGCAAGGAACACCATGGGCAGGGAGAACACGGCTGTGGGCAAGAGTGCTGCAGGCAGCATCTTTGCACCATGCTGTGTGAGCACAAGCACCGTGCTGAGGCTGAGGGCTGTGGAGCAGCACCAGAGATGTTGATTCTTTCTAGAGTGACCCAGGACATGTGGCTTGGACTACTCCTGGTCACCTGCTTGTAAAAAAATGTGTCAGTCTCCTGGAAATGCTTCTTTATGATGGAAATGCTTAGGTTTGGTACAGGATAACTGTGAGGACTGTAGTCATCCTGGTATGGAGGGGTCACATCTAAAAAGACTGTACAATCCCCACTCCAAGCTCTATGAACAGCCCTGTTCATGAGGCAGAGGTGGATGAACAGACTTCTCCCATTTGCTCACGTTTTATCTCCAGAGATTTGCCTTATCTCCAGACCTTACAGGTTGCTTTTCCTTCCTGAGCAAGCAGCATCCCTAAGGTGCTGCCAGTGGAGAACAAGAGTGTTCCAGGGGAAGTGCACTGTTACAGCAAAGCTGGCCATGAAACCCCACCACATCCCACCCACTGCCCATCAGGCATCTCTCAGGGTGGGCTGAATACCTGCCTCTCCATCATCACCACATGCTGCCCTCCTCCAACACAAGGCAGCAGTTCCTCAGTGCTCATTAAGGTACAACACTCTGTTCCCAACCCATTCATGCTCTGCCATTGCCATTTCCCCCGGGGGCACAGCCAGGCCCCTCAGCTCCAGCCCCTTAAGTCACAGTGCAAGACATGCTGTTTAGGGCTCCGCTGGTCAGTAAAATTAATTACATTTTGTCTTTTTTTAATAGCACCTTCAAAGACAGAGATATCTATGTTATTTTTGTATCTCGAGGGTTGTGTTCAGTCTCTTTGTCCAGGTGAATCTTTTGGGTCTTGTTTTTCACACACAAAAAAAGAAAATTTCTAATTTTAACTTAGCTATTTAAATGATAAATCTATGATGGGGTGTGGTCTAATGCAGAATTAATCTCTCAAATGTTTTAACAAAGGAAAGTAGAGCGTGTGGGACCTGGAGCTCTGTCCTGCCAGAGAAGCAGCCCTGCCAGCGTGATGAAAGATATTCCACTGCAGGATTTCTGACACATGCTGCCCCTACATTTCTGGTATTTATTATAGAGGGAAGGGAAGACAAAAGCTCAAGGGAAAACAAAAATCTAGGTCTGCCTCAGGTTATTATAAACTGAGAATTGATAGGCAGGCTCAATTGCCTGTTGCTAAGCAGCCAAGAGAATTGGTTGACCATACCCTGGGCCTTTTAAAGGAAAAACACAAAGCGGAAAGCTTTGTATATGTATGTGTGTGTGTGTTTGGTATATGAAATAACATGTAAATATCATATTGGAAAACAGACACACTTTTGTTGTTGTTGTTGAATGTTTGTGAGATGCTGCTGCATGGGTGATGTGAAACAAGTCAGGCCTTAGGTGAGCAGGATAACCTTTGCTTTAAAATAAAAAGAGAGAGAGGGATTCTGCCATACAGAGAGACCAAGCAGCACTTTCTTAGTGCTTCCCCATGGAAGAGTCCCTTTAGGGCATGATCCCCCATTCCTCTGAAAAGCTGATGATGACAGGAACTGCTTCCTGGGGAGCCAAGTCCACCCTTCTCCCAGCCACAATCACCAAAGTGGCCTTCAGTATTATTTTTTTCCAAACGCCAATGTATAAAACAGAACAAAGTAGTGGAGAGTCCCCAGCTCTTATTCTCACCACTGCTGTTCCCAGCTCGCTTTTGGGCAGAGCTGTGGGAAAGGCAGGATGCAAAACTCATACTGGGTGAAGTAACATCAGGTCCCAGGGAGAGAAGGGAAAGCCCAGCCCCACCTGGGGACACCCACTACACTGCTGTCTTTCCAGCTCTGGCCTTTCCCCCTTTGTGCTCCTGGCAGTCAGGCAGTTGAAGTGGGAGAAATACTGTGTCTGCCTGGCAAAATAGTCTGCCAGAAGGTTATAGGGGGGTTTTGTTACTTTTCTTATTTCTCCAACAGGCAAAAATGGGAAAATAAAATAGACATTATACTTGAAGACAATTTATCTTGGGAACCAGCTTACCTCTCACCCTTTCACTCTTTTCCTTGCTGCTTCAAGTGTGATTTGGCCTAGTTTAAAGCTAAAAACCCAAAGCCTAACTTGGTTTGCAATAATCAGTCTCAAAGTTGGTGATTTCTGTGTTCTGACTCTGACACCCTCAAGTCCCTTCTCCACCTTCCCAGCAGCCCCTCACTCACCAGCAGCACCATCAGGGTTATCTCAATGCAGAACAGGTCTGCAGCAACCTCACTGCTTTGCACCAAACCGTGTCTTCTCCCACCACCCAGAGTGAATCTCCTTGGAAGCTGCTCACTCTGGAGCATTACTTCCTGGAAATGTAACAGCTGTAACAGCTGTAACACGTGCTCCTGCTCCTCACATATGCCAAGCAGACCTGCAGGGGGAGTTTTGGGGTGGTGAAAGCACCCTGGTACCATTCCTGCTCGCTCAGTGACTTGGAGGGTGCGTGGGCACATGGAATCATAGCTGCATGTGCAGACAGGGGCAGGCACAAGGGGGGAGTACAGCAGAGCTGCGCCATCGGGAAGGGTCAGCCCACCCCTGCTCCCCCTCCTTCCCCGAGCACGGGCCTAAAAATAGATGTAATCAGGTTTCAAAAAGGAAAAGAAATGGAAAGGTCAAGTGTCATGACCTTAGACATGCTCTGAGGCTGCTTTTCTCCTCGCGTAGCTGGCCCTCGCTGGGCCCCCCGATGGCGTTTCCGGACCAGAAGCAGCCGGGGTGTGCGCCCTGGGCACGGCCATCAGCTGTGGCCTCTGGTCAGGGGGTTCTTCCTTTTTATCCCTCCCCATCCGCCTTCCTGCTGCCTGCAACCGGCTCCTTCCTTGCCGGGGGAAAAGCACCAGTGGGCCCCCAGGGCTCCATCCCTGTCTCCTGGCTGCAGTCACCTCACAGGGCCAACCCCCTCCACTGGGGCACCTGCCAGAGCCGCTCTGACTTTGGGGTGCTTGAGCCCCATTCTGTACCAGGTGGGTGCAGGGAGGCACCCAGAGATTTCCTTTCATGAGCCCACAAGTGTTGGCTTTCCATGGCTTGCCCACATGGCTGCACTGCCCTGTTCGATTTTGTCCCCATCATAACAGAATAAAGCAGCACATTTCATGCTGGGAACTCCAGACCTGGTGCAGGGAAGGTAGAGGATATTGCATCTTCACAATTACGTTCTCATTTTTCCAAACTGGTGAGAAATCCTTCTATCCTCCTTTGCTTTTTTCCCTGCTCAAATAACATCTGAAAAACTTTGGTTATTTTTTTGTGCGTATGTGCTCAGTGTAGGTATGAGTCAGGACTCACATTCTGCCTTCTCTTTCCTTTTGGTGCAGTGAAGAGCACACAATCCACCCTCTGTATCCAACCAAAGACCCACAGAGACTTTTCTCTCCCTCTGCCAGCCCTAGGTCTGACCTGGCACTCTGCATTTATGAATGTTGCAGAAGTTACTATATTTCATTGTTCATCAGTGCATATGGGGCTGGCATGGCAACAAAACCTTTTCCTGTGCTTTCCATTTGCAGATTTTCATGTTTCCCACTGGAGTATTTTACTCAATGGTTTAATTTTTATTGCAGCAGGAAAATGTAACAATGCAGCAAAACCAATCCTGGTGCTGTCAGCTCAGAGCATCCTAGAGGCAGACAAAATCTGCACCATGTCCTGAACTGCAGATGCAGGAGTTGGCAAAGCACAAATACTGTAAGCAAAGCCCCCACAATACATTTATTCTGCAGAGGGCAGAGGAGACAGGATTTGGGTTTCTGGGGATGCCATGCAGATGCTCCTTCCTCTTCAGGGCTGGGGGCAAAAGGGCAAAAAATGACATGTTAAATAAGCCATGGCATTTCTGAGGCGTGAATGGTTATTCTAACTACCTGAAATATTCAGCAATGTAGCACTCTGTCTTTAGCATTTTACTTGTCCTCTCAGATTGTCCTTGTCCCCTGCTTTTATCCTATAAAGCTCCCACCTCCATGTTCCCAGTGCTTCCTTCTGGCTTGCCTGTGCCTGAGCCCTCCTCCCGCATCCTGCATCCCTGGGATCCTTCCCTATAAAGCACAGCGGAGGATTTCAAAGCCGGTTGTCTCTATACCAGTCCACCCAACCTTGCCCAAAATAACCATGGCACACAGAGAGGTGTCACACAGAAAGCGTTTTCCAGGAGTCACAAGTAGCTGTGTGCACACATTTTGCGAAAGCTGTCCTGCCATCAGGACGGATGCATGGGGATCTACAGCAGTTATTTTTTAAAAATCAAAAATACTGATACTAGAAAATCACTTCAAAAGGGTAATACTCCCTTTAATTAATAAGGTTTTTCTATTAAACAGGCATGTTCTCTGCTTTAAAATGTTCATTACTTCTGTAGATTTCTGCTTCTGTATGTCGTAAATCTTTTCTGGGCACGTGGCTTCCTCCATAATGATGTGTGGAAAACCTGGTGCATGTCATGTTATTTACTGCTGGTTATTTGCTTCATCTGCAATACCAGAATCTGCCATCTGAGGTGGGATTTGCCTCAGGATCCTTAAAAATTTTAGCTCAGAATATAAATCAAAGAGCTGCTTTAAAAAAAAAAGTTAAAACTGAGCCCTCCTAGTAGGAAGTTTCCTTGACCCAGATGAGAACTCATGCCAGCTGATGAAAAAGTTTTTGTAGGAGACTGGCTCAGCCTGGCCAGTGGTACCAAGTGGTACCTGAAGACATCAGGTGCTGCATGAGCCCTTGGCACTCCTGGTTGAGCACAGGGAAGTCCATGGCCATTATTATCTTCAAACCTGTAAGGTGTCCACAGACAGCAGGGACCCCTGCTCACAGTCCAAAAGGATGTGTGTGGGCCACCATCTCCAAAACATCCTACGTGAACCACTGGAGGAAAGGTGAGGCAATGTTTTGGGATCGCAGCTTTAATGCACTCATGCCCCTCTGATCTGCATTTTGTAAAAAGGGATCCATTGATAAGTTTTTTTACTCTTCAGAGTGGTCAATTCTTGCTACAACTATAGATGCCAACACACCTCCCCCTCGCTCCGCCAGATCCACCTCTGGGGCATCAGAATTAAAAGCACTCAGTGCCAGGTCACACGCAGCCCCAGGGAAGGATGTGGGAGCTCAGGGGGTGCTGTTCCCATGGGGCTTACACAGGCTGTGCCTCAGCTGACAGGGACATCGTCATCAAGATGCCTGTGGGCTCCCAGGGCCTCCCAGGGACAGCAGCGCCCCAAAGGCTTTGACAAGTGGTTTTATGGACTTGAACACTCCGTGTCCTGGCTTAGAACACCCTGGCACAGCAGCCCCACACTACTGGTGAGTAAAGAATGCTATTTTGGGGATTGAAACCTTGCTCTTGCCAAGCTGTGGGGGCTGCCAGGACTTGCTCTTCCCACTGGAGTTGTGAGGGCTTGTCCACCAAACTGTATCTTGTCGGCCACATGACTGCTGAAATGCGTGGGGCTTGTTAGTGCTGGAAGTCACAGGATTATCTTGTGTCAGGCTGAAAAAAATCTATGAATTTTTATTGGCACAGATTAAAACTTCTCCTGAAATTTAATGTAAACTTTTCCCAGAAACTGACTTGCTTGCACAAGGAAAACTTGCTCCTATATCCACCCAAGCTGAGCATCTTCAGCAGCTTGAACAGGGTCACCAAGCTGAGCTGAGAAGGCTGGGCCCAAACCTTGTGATGTGCAGTGTGACCTCTCCAAGCAGACAGGACTTGTGCTGGTGAGCTGGGTTCTGGATGTTTTTCTTGAGGTTTTTCCCAAGGCTTTGGCTGACGTTGGCCGTTTACCCACAGCAGCAGCACTGCAGAGCCCATGGCAGGGGAACAAGAACATGGGCACTGCACAATGAATTGGGCTCTGGTACACAAAGCAATGCCTACGGCACAATTCAATGCAAAATCTGTGCCAGGACCTCTGGCACATTCAACAGAATCCAAACATGCTTGTGCCCCATCTCCTTTGGGGTTCTGCTCTGAGTGGCACGACTGCACACAGGCAGGGTCTATGAATTGCCTCTGTACCCTGTAGCTCAGCTTAGGGTCTGTACCATGAGATTGTCCCACCTCCTCTGACTTGTCCTGTGAAGAAAAATGTGTGTTGGAACTGAAACCTTCCTGAAGCCTGGTTTAGACAAGACAGAAAATACTGAGGGATAATCAAGGAGAATTGTGCTTACTTTAAAATATTTCTTGTGAAAAACACTGATTCCTCATGGCACTTTTGCATGAACTTCTAAAGCTCCACCAGTTTCCCAAAGAGAAAATTTTGCTTCAGCTTTCCTTGAGAAACTTCATATGCTAGCAGACAAGTGGTGCTGCACAGAGAATGGCTCTTGTTGTGGCAGATGGAATTCAGGGTCATCATGCTCTGGCTTTTTGACACAGATAGATTTGTAACAAACTCCTGCCCCCAAGGTGTGTTCAATTCAGCAGGAAGACCTGACAGATGTTAACAAAAACTTTTTAATTACCCTTTGGAAAATACTGATGAATTATCAGGAGGAAACTCGGATGCGCAATTCTCAGAAGGTGAGGAGCAGCTCCCAAGGAGGGTGGCAGATAACCCTTGCTGAGTTGTTCTTAGTCAGCTGGGGTTAAGAAGTGAATACCACATAGCAGAAAGTAAAAGAATTATGACAGTAGGTCAGATTTGGTGTGTCTCCTCATCCCAAACCTCCCTCTAGAAACAACAAGTAGCAGATGTTCAAGGAAAGATGAGAAACGGGGTAAAAGTGATACCCTTGTATGTTCTCCTGGTTTTCGGCACACAGTGGTCTTGGCAAATCCCTAAGTCTTAGGGATAAATCATATATGAAATCTTTTATAATTCTTATTTCTGTGATGCATGACTATGGGATTTTTGTCCTGAATCCACATAAGCTCATTCAGCCACTGAACTGGCTTTTCAGAAAGATGGCATTATTGCAATATCCTGATCTTCTCTGCAGCTTTCCACATGACTGCTGTGGAAGGGCAGCCTGCTGGGCTAATTCCAGCCAAGAAGCCTATACCAGCTACCTCTCAACAGGGCATCAGCTCCAGCTTCCCAATAATTACATTAATGGTTGCAGGTCTGACCACAGGGGGAATGGCGTGTCTCCCTCTGTGGAGCAAGAGCAAGGCCACAGAGTTGGGTTGCTCAATCCTCCAGGGCTTAAACATTTAAGTCTGCCAAGACAGCTGCAGATTTCTCTGCAGATTGGTGGGATGTCCCAAAGGTTTCATGGAAATAGGGAATGCCTAAAAACACAGGCAAGAACATTTTTAACATAGTGCAGGGGGCTCTACTCATGTTCAGGTGGATAGGTTTTGAAAAAGACAGAGTGAAGAGGCAAAAACCTTTTTTCTTTGCAAAATGCTCCATTTCAGCTCCAGACATTGCACAGCAGAGGACAGTCGGGTTGTAAGTTGTAGCCTCAAGCAGCTCCCATTCCTGTGCCCTTGGGGTGCCCTGGGGCACACCCCCAGGCATCAGCCACCTCAAGTTGCTTGATGGAGGGGCAGAGGGGCTGTGGGTCAAGGAGAGGACGTGGCCACTCTGAGAGGCAGTCCCAGGCTGTAACCCACACCGGAGACCGCCTGCTTCCACGGGCTGAGCAGGTGGTAGGAGAAAAAGGGAAAACTTGGGGCAGCCTAATCCAGCATTAAAGTCCTCACTAATTCTCTCCTTCCTGAGGACACCTGAGCTGCAGGGCTGGTGCGTGGGGGCCGGCGGCTGCCGTCCCGGTTGGCTTGAGCAGCTGCAGCCATCTGTAGTACTTGTCTCCAGCAAGGTACAGTCTCTGCAGGATGGAGCCCTGGGGTTGGATTTCTGCTCCTCAGGGACCACCCCAGTCATCGGGAGAGAGAGATGCAGCCTTCTGGACAAAAGGAGAGGGAATATGTTGCATAAATAACCCTGCTGCTAGATGGGAGATGCTAAACCTCTGTGTCTCTCCAGCAGCAATGCTTGGGAGGAGGGAGAAGTGTTTGCCTGGAGCCCTACCCTTACCCCGGTAGTCTGAGCTGCTGGGAGCCAGGACACTGTTGGAAACTGCAAAGGGCAGGCAGAGAAAAGGCTGGGAAGTCCTGTCCCATGGGATGAATAGGGCAGGTCCTGCTCTGAGCAGTTCATGTGCAGATTTTATCCCCAGTTGCTGCCAACGATAAGGAAAATTGCCGGGTCTGTGAAAAGGTGAGATAAGGCAGCAACCTTCTGTGAATTTGTGGCTTTTCAGCTTTACATCTTTACAATGTGGTGATGGACACACTCAGATCCAACAGTCATATAAACTGACCTGAAAAAAATCAGACTGATGCAAAACCTAAAAAGGAGAATAGATACAAGGACAATGCACTTCACATTTTCCTGTCCTCTTGGGTTGTTAGACCCACTGAGGCTGAAGCAACTTTCCAAATGCATAAACAAATGAAAGAACTAAAACTAACACCAAATTATTAACTCCCACAGCTGTATATTCACAAGTGATGCTTACTTTTAAAATAAAAGGATTGGATTTTTTAAATACTTGGTATGTTATTTAAGTACACCATAGGCTGTGTTGAGCATACAAATCTATATTCTTCATCAGCTTTGTTTTCTACCCCACACACTGATTTTTTTTTTTTCTCCTTATCTTTATTTTCTACTGCTTGGAGAATGAAATTAGTCCAAGGACCAGAGGAGCTTGCTGATTCTTCTGCCCTCGCTCAAAGCAGCTGGGCAGTGCATGAACATCCATCTAAGGGCTGTCATCAGCCCAAGGGGCAGAGGGTGAGATCTAGATTGGAGGATACTGGTGTAGGGCAAGGAAGGTGAGAAGGGCATGGGAGTGATTCTCACAAGTTACAGCTCAACTGCAAGATTGCTGAGTGCTCTCAGGGGAGGTCCCAGGCCAAGTCTTGGGCCACAGTCCCACGTCTGTAAAACTGGGATAATGTTTTCAAAGCTTACACGGCATTCAGGAAGGTTGTGACTATGAATGGTCATGAAAAAGCACCACCAGAGCAGACTTGTGGTCCTTTTAAGGGCTGCTGTCTCTCACTTGAGAGAAAAAGCTTAATTCAAATCAGCTATCCCCATTAGTATTAAAATTGTTATCACCATTCCTCTTTTGCCTGTCTTAGTGCAATTGTCCTAGAACTAAAACTGCATTTTAAAGATTTAAGCTGCAGTTTGACCTCCACAGCTCAGCCAGATTCCTTGAAGATAAAGGTTGGAACTTGTTCTGATTTACCTCTCACAGTCTTGGCCACGACTAGGCTTGAGAATATAAATACCAGTTATCAGCATTCAAACAAAAATGACTCAGAGGAAAAATAGTGTCATTATTTGGAAGCCACAGCACAAACTGCTGGCTACCCTCCTTCAGAGCAATAAAACACGGATAGTTTCATTGAAGAAGTAAAATTAGTGCCTGAGTTTCCTACCCCTGACTGCTATTCCAGACTGCAGTTTAATTCAGCTGTTTATGTGAAGATGCCCTATCGGGATAAGGCAGTGAATCTATCCAATGTTGCAGAGATGAATGCCTTTATTCTTCCTGAAATAAAAATGGTGTCACGGGATCTCTCATGCTTCCCCACAGACAGAAGCTTGATTTAAAATGCTGTCTGAGGGATCACATCACTAGAAGCACATATTACTTCCTAGCTCAGTGCTGGGGTGTTGACAGAAGGCAATAAAGTGTCCTCAGCCATGACATGCAGTGAGATGTTGTGTTCCCAAGTGCGGCTCAGCACCAAGGCACCTGTGCTGTGGCAAGGGACAACCAGGCTCTTCAGTCCTTGGACTGTGATGGCAGATTTGCACCCCTTCTCTAGAGATACTTTTCTATCCAAATCAGTATAAGCATGGCTTTGTAAAGAGCTAATGAACTTGAAACATCCTCGCTGTAGCATTTACTCAGCTTGGCTTTTGACAGCGTAATTTATATTTCCCCATCCACACCACGATTTTCAGACATGGTTAGTACAAGTATTTCAAGTGTAAAGATCCTTGCTAAGCAGAAACTTCCCCATAATTTATCTATTATTTGAACCATCTCTTGACATGTGTTTGCTTAATGGTGTCAGCAACCCCCAGCTGACATCACTGGACATCATGGACACCCACCACACCCCTCAGGAGGGCTTGGAATCTGTGCCACTGGAAAACACATCCAGGAAATGTGCGTGCCATCAACTGGGAAAGATGCAACAGCAGGCACCACCTGCCACTGCCGGACCATCCTGACCCAAAAAGGAGCTACAAAATCCCCAGGGTCAGTTGTTTTTGCCATGGTCCTCACAGAGTTTCCCAGTTTGGGGAGAGAAGAGAAGCGTTTTGTGGTTCAGGAGAATGTAATAGTGGGAGTGTGCAGAGGAACAAGGCTATGCTGGCTGGAGTGAGATTGCACTGAGGAGAACTGGTCTGTGCCCAGAGGTGGAGAACAGCCCACATGTGGCCCACTTGGAGCAGTACTGTGAGACGAAAGGCACTGCTGTTAGCAGTTTGTGACAGCCCAGCCTTTGGAAAACAGCCAGCCTGGGGGAATGGAGTGTGTTCTGTAACTAAGTACAATTGCAGGAGAAATGACATTTTCACTGAAGTTCCTAAAACATTATTTTCCAGCCTGGCTTGATGTCCTGCCCCTCCTACGTCCCAGTGTGTTTAGGAGAGGGAGGCTACAGGCAAGAAGGGCATTGCTTTAACAAACACTTGGCCATGAGGAAAAAACTACTTTAGCCACAACTTGGAAACCTCACTGCACTGAAGTCACTACCAGGATTAAGGCTGTCTCACCACCAGCATGCTTGGCTTTCTTCCCTGAGGGCTGATGTCCTTTGGAGTAAGCCCCTTCTCTGCTCCTGCATCCATTCCCAATCTCCTTGTGGGGATTGCTGTGTTGAACACCACCTTAGGGCTAACTTTCTGGCGCAGCACTTCAGCTCTGCTCAGTGACAGCTTGCTCAGGTCTCCTCCAGTGATGTTTTCAAGACAGTAAGTGAGCTGAATAGACATATTGTCCTGAAAAAAAAAAAAGTATTATTCAGTGATTTGCCATCTTTACAACAAAGGCAAGAAGTAAATAAAATAAGTAAATAGGCATACTTGTGAAGCCATTGATCTGAGAGAGAACTAGCTAAAGCTTACGGGTGAATGATGACTCCACAAGCATTTATGATGCAAAAGGGTTTAATGGCATGGCACTGGCTCCTCTGCAAAATCTCATTCAATTCCTGCACAGCCCAAATCCTGCACAGGCCTGCATCACTGCTGACCATTCCTGCAAGCAGGGAAAACTGCTGGGCCACAAACTCCCGGGTTTGTCCACAGCCAGGCTAAAGGACATCTTTTGTGCCCCTGTGCAACATTGCTTTGGCCACCAGAAGGAAAGGGCAGCTTTTCCTCCAGGTCTGGTCCTATGAAGAGCTTCTGAGCTCAATCCCAGAAACAATTCAGAGTGAGGCATGCTGGCAGAGGCCGAGGTAGCAGACTCCCCTCTTGCACTCCTACAACTACTGCTGCTGAAACATAACCCTAGTTTTAAATCAGTTGCAGTGAAACAGAAGGCTTTGAGAAAACAAACTCCTTCCAAACATATCCTTAACTTCATTTCCTCTGGTGGCCCTCCTTCTTTCTAAGCTAGGTTTCATGGGTCACTTTGTATTTTAGGGGTTTTTTCTTCTTCTTCTAATTTTAATTCTTGTCCCACCAGGGGTTGTTCTTTCATAGGATCCCAACCACGAATTCTCAGATGCCAATGAGAGCTGAGACAGGGACTTGCCTGTGTTCTCTCTGCTTTTTTTCTTTCCTCTTTTTTTGCTAGGTTTTAAGCTGAGCTCTTAACATATCCCACATTTTATTCATTTAAGAGGATTCTTTTACACCACATGAAAAGTAGATTGTCTGCCCAGTCTGCAATCATGCTAAAAAGATTTAAACCAATAATAAATACAGGTTTTTTTTCCTAAAATACTTTTTCCACCAAACACCACTTCTGTGGAAATGCAGCCACCTGAGCAGTATTTATTTATCTATCATGTTTCCAAACCCGCAGTTGGACCATCCTTATCAACAGTCACTTTTTACAAAGACAGCAGTGTTCAACACCTTAAAACGGGGTAGGATTAAGATTCACTTGCCTCAGGAGTTCAGCTGGAGCAAAACTTGGCAGAAGTGGCACAGTTTCTGGATCAGACCCAGAGGAGGAAGGTGAGGGACGGGCTGTGGGCTTTGTGGCTGGTTCACACAAGCATGCAGACCATTCTAGACATGATTAATGTGGTGTTTGTTACTCTAAGGCAGTGGATTTAAGGGGTTTTTTGCCAAAAAAATCTGTTCTTAAGTGCAGTATTCCCAGCCCACAGCAGCTCCACTGAAATGTCACTGGCTGGGATTACAGTTAAGTCTGACAGATTTTCCTCTACTCTTCCATTTCTCCTGTTGGCAGAGAAAGATCAGATTTACCTCATGCAATCCAGCCTTGAAGCACCTCTGGCTTCCTCTTGGTAGGATTCCCTCAGTACAAGGCTGGCGGGTAGAGAAACCATGCTCCCTGATATTTGTAACAGCAAGAGAAAGGTCCCAAAGCCTGTAGTTCCCTTTCCCTTTCCTGCCCCCAGCACAGCAGCAGCAAATCCAGACCTTCCCTCTGGCTTCCTCAGGCTTCTGCCGTTCCTCCATGTGTGTGTGATTTTTATAAAAACAAAAGCAGAAAACCACACCAAGGGCTTCCCAGGGCTAGAAGTCATAGAACAATAGACTCACCGAAACACAGACTCATAGTATCATAAGAATCATAAATTCATGGAGTGGCTTTGGTTGGAAGGTACTTTTAAAGGTCATCTAATTGCAACCCCCCTGAAACGATCAGAGACATCTTCAACTAGATCAGGTTGTTCAGACCCCCATCCAACCCTGACCATGAATGTTTCCAGGGATGGCGCATCCGTCGCCTCTCTGGGCCACCTGTGCCAGTACCTCACCACCTTCACTGCAAAAAACCTTACTCCTTCCTTATATCCAATCCAAGCCGTTGGTTTGCACCCATCACCCGCTGTGTTACCGCGACAGGCGCTGCTAAGTTGGTGCCCCTGTCCCTCCGGCATGCCCGGTGTCACACAGCCCGCGGCGCTCTCCCCCGGCCCCTGTCCCGGTGCCGCCGGGTGCCGCTGGGTGCCGCTCTCGCCCCGCCGAACCCGCCGAGCCCGGAGCGGGCGCTGCTGCTGCCGGGACCCCGGAGCCCCGCCGCCCCTCCGCGGGCAGCCCCGCCGCCTTGGGAGCCCTCGGCCCCGCTCCCCTCGGCCCCGCTCCCCTCGGCCCCGCTCCCCTCGGCCCCGCTCCCCTCGGCCTCGCTCCCCTCGGCCCCGCTCCCCCTCTGCCCTGCTCCCCCTCTGCCCCGCTCCCCTCGGCCCCGCTCCCCTCGGCCCCGCTCCCCCTCTGCCCTGCTCCCCCTCTGCCCCGCTCCCCCTCTGCCCCGCTCCCCCTCTGCCCCGCTCCCCCTCTGCCCCGCTCCCCTCGGCCCCGCTCCCCTCGGCCCCGCTTCCCTCGGCCCCGCTCCCCTCAGCCCCGTTCCCCTCGGCCCCGGCTCCCCTCGGCCCCGTTCCCCTCGGCCCCGTTCCCCTCGGCCCCGCTCCCCTCGGCCCCGCTCCCCTCAGGCCCGCTCCCTCTCTGCCCCGCTCGCCTCAGCTCCGCTCCCCCTCGGCCCCGCTCCCCTCGGCACGGAGCGCCCAGGGTCGCCGGCAGAGAGGGGACGCGGCCCGGCGGGAGCGGCGCTGCCCGGGAACATCGCCGGGACCACGCCGTGTGCTCGCTGTTCGCATCTCCGGTTCCTGCCTCCGGAGCGAGCCCGAGCTCTCCGCAATCGCCTGTTCCGTGGCGGGGGTCCCGATCTGCCAGCCCCGCCGCCGGGGAAACAGACGGGAGGGAGGCTCTACCCAAGGACCTGTAGCGGGGGTCCCCATTTTCCCATCGTTTCCCATCGGAAGCGCAGGCTGCGGCACGTGCCGAAGCTCCATCAGGGCTGCGCACAGCGCAAGGCTAGAGACCCCCAGACCGAAGTTTTATGATAGCACCCAGGCGCTTCACTCCCGCTGTACCCAACGAGAGTCCGACACTCAAACAGCTTCGTGGACCTGGGTGTTAGAATGAGAAAGATCAGGGGAAGCAGGCTGACGCAGGCTTTGGAGCTTTTCGTTTGGCAACTACATTTTATGGTATATTTCATAAAGTGAGTTCAGTTTGTCCCTCTGGCAACACAAGCTATTGCATTTTTTGGTAGTTTTTATTGAACAGAATGAACTTTTAGATGGAAAACACTGGATTGTGTAGTGTGAGGATAATACTCTAAATGAACATCTTTTCACTTTAGTAGTGGATGTTTATTTTTAAGCTGGTAAAGAGCAGATGGGCAACTATCAACAAGCACAGGATAGTGGCAAGAGCAGCTGGACAATGCATTAGCTCATCTCTATTTAAAAGTACCTAATTAGGACTTCAATATCAGAAGTCACTTAAAAATGGAAAACAAGTTCTGACTACAAACATAAAACAAATTTCCCTGTGTTCATCACTGGTGAAGTTCAGCAACCAGCTTTACTTATGGACTTTTCAGTCTATTTAGAATATTTATACTGACAGTTTCCAAAGAAAAGAAGAAACAGGACATGGGAACAACTCAGTAAACATAGACTTCAGATGTAACATCTACTGAAAAATTCATTAAGTACCTACCTATCTGTTTGACCCCAGGCCCATTAATCCCAGAGTGAAAGGTCTGACAACCCAAGAGGGTGTGGGCTTTCACAGAGGTCATTCTTCTTGGTCCACATGGTTTCCTCACAAAGGAAGCCCCCATCCCGCACATGCACAGCAGCAATGGTCCCTGTGTGACTTTTATATCCATTGGAGATTGATGGACCTAGATATCCACTGACTTGTGGCCATTACGCTGAGATACCTTTCTGTGAGGCTGCCAAGTATGCTCAGTCAGAGGAATTCCTCCTGGAAATGTGTACATTGAGGGAGTGTGGATTGTATGGGATTTTAGTTGCTATAGGATTAACCTTTACTCAGCCTGTAGGCTGGGGAGGAGGATTTAAGTGATGTGCTGGAAAATGTCCCCTGGAGATACTAATCTTTTCCCCTTCTTTCTTATTTCACTTTAAGCCTTCTTCAGGAAATTGCTTGTGGTTTAAAACTGAGATCTCTGGTGTACCAACAAATACATCTCCCAGGGGCCCGAATCTGCATTTTACACACAAAATCCACTTTAGCTAGCTCAGGTGTCTGTCAAAGCACTAGTATGTAAACCAAGGCAAAGAAAAGATGCAGAGGATGGAGAAACATGCTCCTGGAGCCATGGCACATGAAAGAGCCCATCTTTAGAACTCAGCACAAGCTCTGAAAACCAGGATAATGCACGACAGAAAAAATTTGAACAGCCAAGGAAAAATAGCAATTTGCCTAAATGAAAAATTGTTGAAGGTTAGGTATGTCTTTTCTTGAGCAAGGTCTGCAAATGTTGGGTATGACTTGGTATTGTTTGGATAGCTTAAATTTCTAAAGGCTGGGCTTCCAATACAGTCCGAATACAACCTGAGTGGGAGTTTGGCCATTTATTACCCTGGGAATATAAATCAGACCATGGACTATCCCCAAACTGCATGTTCTTGTAGGGTAATCATGAACGTGAGAAAGGCTTATGTGCTTCAAAATTGAGCAGCCAGTTTTGAGTTAGTGTGGCAGGCCAAAGAGCATTTTGTATCCCAAATTCTGCAGGGAGCTGTAAAGGTTTCAGTTGTATCCAAAACGTATCATTAGGCCCTTTCGTGATTTTTGGTATTCAGAATCTTCCCAAATATCTCTGAGCATTTTCATTACTTTGTAAATTTTCCCCAAATAGTTTAGACAAATTATTTTCAGCAGATGGCTTGTTATGAATAGCTTGTGAATTTTTCACTTTGACATCTGTACTGTGTTTACTGGGTGGTTTAATCAGTTCCTGGGCTGAATGACTGAAATGTTTGCAAGGGAGGAAAAATGAGCACAGGATACTAAATAAGAAACAGTGCATTTCAAGGACAAACATATTCAGCTGATTGTTTTCACAAACACTTTCAGAGATTTCCAGCAATCGCTGGCTACCCTGTGGATTCTGAGTGCTGTGATATATCTATGCCTGCAAGCCAAACTCATCTCACAGCCCAAAGGGTGATTGTGAGCCTCTTCTCAATTTTGAGTAGCCATGTTATTTGGTCAGAACCCATCAGCAGAATTTTTGCTCCAAGTAGTTGTATTTTAACCACTGCCCAATCCTGACTGTCTTGACTCTGATGTGGAGGCAGTCTAACATTGTTAGGCAGAGCTGCATGTCCAAACTATGCTTATCTCCTTGCTTTGTCTTCCTCAAAAAAACACTGGAAGATAAGGTACACTCTTCCTTTGATCACTAACCTCCAACTCGTGAACGTTGACCACAAAGGATAAGTATGCATTGAACAGAAGTCCTAATGATCAGCACGTGGTTACAGTTTCAAGGAATGGGAAATTAAAACAAAAAGAAAAAAAAAAGGGAAAAAAAAGGAAACAAAAAGGAAAAAGGGGGGAAAATGACAAAAAAAAGAAACAAAACAAAATAATCCCCCCCCCAAAAAAATACACCCAAACAAACACGAGGGAGGCTGAAAAGGAGGGGGCTATAAAGCCAGTGTAAAAAATTTCAAATATCTTCAAAAGAGCAATACCATAAACAAACATACATTTGCTGATGAGAATTAGCATACTCTTGCTTTGTAGCGTCCTCTCCTACCTAAAGATATTTTAATCTGTAAGAAAATTGCAGTAATGTGGAGAAAACCACCAGGACAAGGATTGTCTCTGTTGTGGGTTACATGGCATGTGGTATAAGGGGTTCTAGCATGGCCATCATGCAAATATTAAACCAAAATAGCACTGGGAGGAGTGGCAGGAGGTTGTGAGACTGCAGCACCAGTGGCAAAGCCATCTGCAGCAGCGCAGGCTGCATCACGCTCCAGGCTCCAGCCGTGTCTTTTCTCACACCAGATGCTGCTGCGCCCACCACCTCGGCTCACCCCCGAGTCCTCGGCATGTCTGGCACGCAAAGGCTGGCCTCAGGTTTCTTGAAAGGCTTGTGATTTTCTGCCCTGAGTTGCCATCCAAATGGTAAGTAATAAACACTTTAATAATTCATAACCAGTCAGTAATAAATAATTTAACAAACAATTTGTCATCTTTCCTTGTCATAGAAGATTCTGGCTGGAAAAAGGCTGAGCAAGGTTTTGTGTCCACCTCAGCCCTCCCCAGGAGTGAGCTTTGCCCCTGCCTGAGCTCAGCCAGGTGGATGCAGCCTGCAGGGGAGAAATGGGAGCCTACCCTAACTTCAGGGAGGGGTGAGCACCAACTCGCTGGTCAGAGGAACAGGGGGAGCCACACACCCTCTCCTGTAGTGGTTGTCTACACTCAGAGCTGTATTTGTGGAGCTGCTTTCCTACCCACTGCCCTTGGTGCTGAGACACTCAATTCCCATGTCATGTATCCCTTCCTTCTTCCACTTAAGCATCCAGCTTCTCTGCACAACTTTGCAGACCCTGGAAGTCCCAGCTCCTGCTGTGTCGCCCAGGCTGTTAAAGGATCACAGCAGGCCTAAGGCAGCTGGGAAGTTAAATGGCCCTTCATTCCCACACGGTTTAATCAGCAAGTCCCAACAAGGCGGATGTTATCTTCCAGAAGCATGGAGAAGACCTTGGAGCTATGCTTAGTCCAGAGAACCACTTCAGAAGATAAAACCCCAAGAGAAATAAGAGACAAAACACATTTAAGCCAAAACTAGTAGTTTTAACCTGTTTAGAATGTAGCACACACTGCAGCATAACCCTTTAGCATCAGGCTAAACAGAAGCAGCATCCAGCAAAGCAAGCCAAGGTCTCCAGGTGCTTGAAAATATAAAAGTGCTTAAGAATGTAATTGAGAAAAGCACATAAGGAACACAAGTAGTGTCAGCCTGAGCATAATGAATCTGTAATAAATCATACAGAAGCATTCATTTTTATTATGTTTCAAAAGAAGTCTGTGCTCTACTTGCAAGCAGTTCCAATCCTGATAATGGATGCAATCCCCTGCACACAGGCTTTATTGGAAAAAGTGTTGCATTGACTCTATTGATGTTATGCTGGTAGAAAATGTGGTTCCCCGAAAATTAGCTGTTCCTCAAAAGCTAAAGCATTTGCTGTATCTAAGTATATTTTTCATTTAAGAATAGCTGGCCACCCCACTATTAAAAGTGTTTAAGACAACCCCAGATTTGCAGTGAGCATCCAGATAGATAGTGCAAAAAGGTAGCCAGCCCGGTGGAGCACTGGGAGAAGGATAGCAAGAGGAGCAAGACAGAGCATCAAAGGGCAGCACATCCCAAAAACCACACCAGAAGGAAGTGCAGTCCATTCCTGCCATCCATGAGGGTGAGAGCTCAGACATTTTGCAGAGCTTGCTCCCAGGAGATGGTCTAGGTGAAAAAAGCAGGGGAGTCTCCAGTAGCACCCTTCTTACCCTGAAAACACATCTGCAGCTAATTGGCATGGCACATTTTTTAAAAGCACCAAAGCAGAGCTTAGGAGCTTTACCCATCCCCAAACAAGTGTAAACTTCTAAGCAATAAATCACTTTAAAAATTCCCTCTGGGAATTAAAAGTCACTTTTGTGATTCATGGCATGAGGCTGCTGTTTCTGAACTTTTTTAATGGCAACTTCAGGATAAGGGAGAGCAGAGGGAGACAAAGCCTTTCCTTGCATGGGAGACTTCTTGTCCAATGTAGGGAGTTCCCTCACCAGGAGATGACTTTGCCCTGACCCAGCTGATCCTGAGGATCCAATGGGTCCTGGAAACAGCCCCAGCCCAGCAGGAAACAGCTATAGATGGCAGTTAGCTAGTCTGAAGCAGTCCTGGGGATTTCTTTGAACCAAAGGACTTGGACTTTACCCTGTAATGCCTTTTCCATACTGAATGACATGTAAATTATCTCTCATAGAGGGTAATATGTGTGTCAGCACTGGCATTTGCAAACAAAGAGAACTTCTTTGGGAATTTCTAAATGACCTCATTTCTAAATGTGTGTCCTTACTGTGTCTGCTTACCCACAAACACTAGCACAGCACTAATTAACTCCTTGGAAGTTCTCTCCTAGCCCTCAGTTCCCTCTTTCTCCAGCCCTGCTATTTCTTCTTTGATAGATTTTATTGTGCTCAGGGGAATCCTAACGTTGCAACCACTGTGTGTCCCAAAAGTCACACCCCTTTGATGGTTGCAATAGTTTTCTACTTGTTTTTGAAGCAATCTTTCCTTTGTCTTACAGGGTTTCCCCCTCAATAACCCCAGAACCCTTTTCGAAAATATACAAACTGACACGGTTGGTGGATGTCAGGAAAACTGTCAGTTACTGTATGGGCACAAATCAGCCTTCTGGGAGATGCAGTACATTATTCATCATCTTCCAAAGATCATCTAGAGGTCAGGTTTTTTCAGCCTCAAGGTGGCTAAGATATGCACTCGGCTTTGTGGGCTGGCCACGCTCCCTGTACCTGGAAGCCTGTGGTGTTACGCAAGGCGCTTGCATCAGAAACCTGAAAAGCAGAGAGGGCTTCATAGCTTTGCAGATCACTGCTGGCAGGATCAGATAGCTCTTCACTAGCTTTTGGAGACACCCTCAGGCCTGAGTCAGCACTTCAGCCTGTGCACAAAAGGTAAAACTTTGCCGCTTTGTCAGTGGGGAGCTACAGTTTTAGCAGTTTTTCATGTAATTTTGGGATCTGCACAATCAGATAATAAAAGCTCAAAACTTCATCCTAAAAGACAAATTTATGCTTTTGGTTTAGAACACGGCTATCTGCCAGGGCCAGTGTGGTGGGGTGCCCAAGGGCAATCAAGGCAGTGTAGATGCTGCCTCAACCTTCAGCTCCTGCTGTCAGGCACCCTGAGATGCCCGGTTTCTTAGTGGTGTTCTGGAAGGTTTTTTTTGACAGTCATGGAGTCAATCATCCCCATGCCATGCCTTTGGTCAATATTCAAAGTATCTTTGGGAACTGTTTAATATTATGGAAAGTTTAAAACATTTCTCTCTTGAAAACAAAATATAATTAGCCAGTTAGGTGAAAGCTTTTAGGGTGCTGTATACAGCTACATCAAGGAAAGATATAAAATCAGTTTAAAAAATAGAGTTTTTTTCATGTCTGGGATTTGAAAAAAAAAAAAAAAAGAGTGAAAAGTGATCCAGCATTACCAAGTAGAAATACTGTTTGCATCCAGGAAATACAAAGAATTCCCTCATACCTCCAGAAATGACACACTATTCCCCACCTGCTCTGATACTGTCTTTGTTTTCATTGTTGAAATAGCCACATCAGAAAGGCTTGAACTGGACCAGATTCTCATATCCAAATTTGTGCCTCTCATTCAACTCCGCAATATACATGCAATTGAAATGATTAACAAGTACCAACAAAAATGGAAACACTTCAGGGGACTAACTGTAGTTCTTCAACCTGAGGAACCCAATATATTGAATTTTTCAATTGTTTGAAAATAGACTGTAACACTACAGATTATCTATTGGTCAAACAGAAAAAGTTCTGCAATTTTAATTGCAGTTATTAACTGTGACTGTCCTGTGTTGTCCCCCGCAAGGAACATCTGGGCTGCGTTTTCTAGGCTGCACAATGCTCACTGAGGTGCTGAGCTTGGTGGCTTCTGCAGCAGCTCTCATTCTGCACAGAGATCTTCACCTGCTGCCTTTATCATACTTGAAGGCTGCTTTGTACATCCATCAGCTTCAGCCATGTCTGTGTTTGATCTGCCAACCAATGCCCAATGTGAGATCTGCCTTAAAAAAAACAAGGCAGAAATAAGAACCTGGGGAAAGACCAGATGGTCAGACTCAATTCAGTGCCTGAGAAAATTATGAAGCAAGTCCTGAGGGATTCTGTGTCCAACTCATGAAGGACAGGAGAGTGACTATGAATAGCCAGCATGGGTTCTCCAAGGGTAAAGTGTGCCTGACCAGCCTGCCTGCGCTGCTGATTGAACATGTGCCCTGCTCTGCAGGGGTGAGGAGGGCAGTGGATGTCTCTTTGCTTTAGCAAGGCTTCCACCATGGTCTCCCATAGCATCCTTGTAGCCAAACTAAGGTGAGGTGGGCTGCATGGATGTACTAGAAAGCAGGTGAAAAACTAGATGCTTAGGTTCTGGAGGGAGTGGTCACAGATTCAGAGTCCATCAGGCAGTCCATAAGTGAGTTTTGGGGTCAATGCTGAGGCCATAATTGGTTTACAGCAACGTCACCCACAACCTGCACACTGAGGGATAACACCTCCTCAACAAGTTGAGAGACAATGTCAAAACAGGAGGAGGTCAATACCCTGGAGAGGAAGGCTGCTGTTCAGGACCTGGACAAGATGGAGAAATGGAGTAATGGGGACCTCATGAAGTTCGGCATGGGCAGGTGGAAAGTCCTACACCTCATCTATAACACCTCCCTGCATTAGGAGTACCTACTGGGGACCTGGGCAGCAGCTCTGCAGAAAAAGACCTGAGGGTGCCTGTGAGCAATGGCCTGAACATGAGACAACAGAGTGAAGGCTAATTCCAGACCGGGTTGGATCAGCAAGTGCATAACCAGCAGGTGAAGGAAAGTGATCCTTTCCTTGTTTTCAGCAGCAGTAAAATTGCACCTGTGCTACTGTGTCCCGTTTGGGCTTCCCAGTAAAACAGAATTATGAATACCATGAAGGAAGTGCAGCAAGGGAGCACTAAGATGGTTGGAAGACTGGGGTGTGATGTGTAAAGAAAAGCTAAGAGAACTGGGTTAATTTAGCCTGAGAAGACTGGGAGGACAAGAGGCAGACGTCAAGAATTGCAAAAAGGAGAATCTCACTTGGATGAAAGGAAAATCCTTTGTTGTGATGTGTGGGTCAGACAGGGGAGCAGGGTCACAGAGAGGCTGAGGAACCTCCACCCCTGAATCTGGTAGCATTTTCTGTGCCTGCTACCAATGCAACAGTCACTCTCACAGGGGCTGCAAGAAATAAACATTTTTACCTGACTTATTTTTAAATTCCTACCAGAAGAGTGACAAAAAGTACCATTTACTCGGTGAAGACTTGAATGTCTTTTAGGAACAGAGATGCTGTGACTGGCCCATGGGCAGTGTAAGGGCAGGAAGGTGAGTGCCCGGGGGTGTGGCAACACTCAGTCTCATCACCTTGGTATGGGACTCCATGAAATGATTGAGAAAGCTGCTATGGCCACAGTTTAGTTGGAATTTGGCCTGGAGTGAAGTCAACAAGAAAGAAAAAAAAGCCTCTAACATCAAAGCTTTCCTTTCAGGGTCAGTTTACACCCTCAAATTGTCTGTTGTCTGAGTCAATCTCACAGCTCACTGCTGAACAGGGAAGGTTTACTTACCTCCAAGGACCCCCGACCCCCTCGTGCTCCAGTTCCCCATCCCATCACCTCCTCTGCTCGAGCACTCATCAGACCCTGCTGTCAGCTGCCTGGGGTGTCCACAGATGAGGAGCAAAGAGCAAGAGCTGGAGGGAAGAGCAGGACTTGCCCCTTTCTGATGTGTTGAGCTGTTAGATTGGCTCAGCCACCTCCTGTCACCTCCTGCCAAAGGGCTGGGTGGGAGGGAGAAGGAGCTGACGGAGCTGTCTGGCTGCAAAAGGAAATGCTAGCGCTGGAAATGCACAAGACCAAATTTCCCTAACCTAGTGCTGGCAAGGTCGCTTGAACAGGCTCATTGTGGAAGAGATTGCCTGGGATGTAGTGGCAGCAGATAGAGCAGTGGTCCTCACTGAGTGCCACCGGCAATGGCAGGACAGGCACTGGCTGCTCTGCTTGGTCTCTGCACAGGGGATTACAGAGTGCATTTACCACTTACACAAGGGAGGCCACTGACTCTGTCCCCTCAAGTGCCCATGAGGCCAGAACAATTCCCAGGTGGATGCCTTTTCTTCATCTATCCAATGCCAAGGAAGTAGGCCATCTAATATTGCCTGGCACAGGGTATGGTGAGAGGAGATTACTGACTAACCACTTACTTTTACATAAAAGAAGCTACCAACATGCGTGGGTCAGACTGTCTTTCTGCTTCATGCATCACAACCTGGAAGACTGTTCCCTACCATTGCTGCAAATCAATCAGTCAAAAGTTTTCTGGCTTCATCTCCAAATCACTTATCTTTGATTATTTCTAGTTCCACTATATAGTCCACCATGTCTTGAGGCCACGGGACAAAAGCCAGGAGTCCTACAGTGCAACTGCTCGCTTAATTCCTTGGGTGTCTTCCCTGCTGATACATAGCAGAGATTGGCAACTAATCTATATATAGTACAGCACTGCAGTTGAGACACAATGCCTGCATTCAGCGTGCATACATGATGATGTCAGCAATGGCTGTTTAATTGCATCATGGGAAGTGAAGGGAGAAAAGAATTGGAAGAAAAAAAAAATAAGAAAGAGGGGCCCTGGCCCCTCCACTTTACATTATTTCCTTCACTGCCAGATGGGAACGCATGGGAATGCTGGCCCTGCATCTCAGGAGCTCCCTCCCCAAAGCCTGGCATCGCCACATCTGTTTCCCTGATTTCCTACTCTTCTGATCTTCTTCACCTGCCCTGCACCCCACCACTTCGGGTGAACTTCCTGAGATGCTGCTACCGCCATTTGATTTGGCTTCCTGAGGCTCGCTCCCTCCTTCCTTATTTTTACTTCTCCAGCTTGCAGTAGCATCCAAAGGCCTGTAGTTGTGAAACACCCTGGAAGGGTAGGGTCTGCATGCAAAGACCACACAAGCCCCCTGGCTGCCTTTATTTACATAAAGGAGCATCTGTACTGCCAGGCAGTGGCTCGCAAAAGGGGCTGTCAGGCTCAGCACAACTCCACTGCTCTGCAGCTAGCAGAGAACAGAAGATATACAAACTTCTCCTCCCCGCAGACATCCATCACTGTAAATGTATGTGGGTTTTATTTGAAGGGAGAGACAACACCCTCCCTGCTTTAGTACAGCAAAAAAGGGAAAAGATCCTCAGAGTGACAGCGTTCCCCTCTCTAAGACCTACAGCATCAGCTAAATCAACAGCTTTAAAACTTCCCTGAATGCCTATAAAGTTCCTGCAAGCAGGACCTGTGGTATCCTCCATTTCAAGAAAGCTTCCCTTTGTCTTAATCCCTCTGCCTATTTATAGCTGCTGTGGTGGAGGTATACAGGGAAGGCTTTACACTGGGTGTAAAGGCACAGGACCCTTCCATTCACAGCGAGGAGGACAATTAATAGTCTCCAAGAAACATGCAGCTCCTTGGGGCTCATTTTCTGGGAGGAGACTCTCACCCAAAGGGTTTTAGCTGCCTTTTTTCCCAGTGGCATGCGACAGGGGCTTTGGGCTGCGACACGACTCCTCGGCTGTTTTTGTAGGTCCAATTTTACGAAGGACTGTAGGGATGCCATTGGGGTCTCATGTAGGAGAGGAGGCAGCTGTCCTCTCCCACTGCCAGAGGGAGCTGGCCAGGCCAAGAACTTCTCCCTTCCAGGCTCCCTGGCAGCGCAGTGAGGAGGAGAAAGGCCTCTTCACAGGTCACTCCTTGTTCCCAGACTCTTTGCAGAGAAGCCAAGATAGGAGACTCCAGCCAGCCAAGACAGGAGACTCCAACCTCTTGCATGTCTGTGAGTACACAAAAGCCTCAGCCTGTAAGCTGAGCCTGGAGGAATAGTACGCTGCAAGGTAGCAGAAGCTTCCTCTGAATCCACCTTACAGCTTTCCCTACAGGAAACACAATTATAACCACAATAAATACTCACATGAACCAGAAAGTTTGATTAGCACCCTGCCTGGCTGCTTAATTGTTCATCCACTCTCATAAAGGAGCACATTACCTTTGTATGTACTGTCCCTGACCAGTGTTGGTTTTAACATATAAACCCCTAAACATTTCAGGTCCAAATTAGCTCCAAGCATGCTTACTGCTAAGGATAATGCAGAAATAGCACTGCTTTTCCCTCTTAGCATTCAATTTATACCTTTGGAACTGACCTGTCTTGATCAGAGCAGCTGCGGGAGAGAGCAGCACCTGAATGTGGGTCAGGATTAGTGCTGGATGTTACATGAAATCATCTGAGGGAGCCTGCCACTGCCTCAGGGTCACAGTTTTCCAGTGCTCAGGGAATTACACTGCATGACCCTGAGGAAGAAGTGATCTGTCCACATTCCCCAGGGAATAAATGATGAGGAGGCAGAAGGGGAGAGGCAGTGCTTGGATGCAGGCAGTCTTAAGATGATGAAAGATGTAGGTGACCTTCGCAACCATCCAAAAGGGTGGGAGACACTATTGTCCCTCTGAACACGCTGCACAAGCACTTCACCATTCCCAGCACAAGGTCAGCCACAGGAGTGCTGCAGTGTGTTAGGGGACACTCACACGTCCCAGTTTGGGGGCTGGTAATGAATAGCTGAGGGTGCCAGGCTTCCCAGCTCCTGCCGCCAGATCTGGAGGGGAACAGCTGCCTGCGCCCAGAGTTTACACAGCTGTGGGGAAGCATTAGCAGCTGACAAGCCACTCTCCCTTAAGTGTCAGCATACACCACCACTCGCTGTTAGAGGCACTCCCCCAGCCAAGCAAAAGGGTCTTGCAGATGTGAACAAGAGCAAAGGTAAGGAGAACTTTTGAGTTACAGCCAAGTTAATTGTGCGGAGAGGACAAATGCAGAGTGAGGTATCACAGGAGAAGCAGTGTCAGGAAACAGGAGACTAATAACAAAACTTTTGCAGTTATAAGCCCATAATGTTGGCACCTGATTTCTACCTCCAGCTGCTCAGAGCATGCACTTCTTGATCTGCAGAGCATATTTACAAGGTCTGTCTATTTTGCCAAGCTTTTCCTGAAAGGGAAAAGTGACCTGATGGGACATTTTGTTGAAGGTGAGTTTGAGAACCTTCAAGACTACTCCAGCATCAGTTTTCACTCCCAGTCAGTGAAGTCACTTCTTGTGACTGAGACATGGATTTAGACCATTCTTAATGGTAGACATTGCAATTTGAAAGCTGTTTAGAACAGAATCAGGGTGAGAAGAACCAGACATTTGCATCTTCTGGCCTTGAGCCCATCCTTGGGGGGCAATGGTTGAGCTGTCATCATCAAAGATTAAAGCCAACACAGGTACTTAGCCTAACAAGAAATCTGATTGAACAGATGGTAAATAGAGAGAGATTTGAGAAGTCTGGAAGAGGAAACTGGTTTTAGAGACACAATCATTGGGAGGTAAAGGTGTTAAAAGTCCTTGTGATGCTAAATCCCACTACGTGGTTAGGAATGGATGATTTTCAGCCAGAATTTCTGAAAAGAAGAAGGAATTTATCAGAATGCACAGGGGGAAAAAAAAAAAGAAAGGTCATTTAGTTTTGTCTCAAACGTATACTGTACAGTAGGAAAGCTAGAACAAGGCCTAAGCATAAAGGTGCTCTTGGAGACATTATAATAGAAGTGAAAAAACCCCAAGTTTTCTATAGCACATTAAAAAATTACATCTTTGCATCAGTTGCCTGCAGAGCTTAGTGCTATAAGAGAAGACTGTAGGTGATTGCTTTTTTCTGGGAATAGAGGATTGATGCCTAAACCTGCTAGTGTCTCCAGTGTTAAAAGTAATGTCAGCTGCTTGAGTGCAAGATCCTTGCTTCCCAAAGCCAGCCCTTGAAGACTGTACAGATGCAAAGATGCACACCAACAGGATCTATAGATTTCACTTGCACATGTGCACAGAGGAGGCTCTCTCTGTTCCTCTCTGGATCCCATCACACCCTAACAAGCACATCTTTAAACTCAAGGTGACCCTGCTGTAGGGGAGATGGATGGGTGGAGGAGGGGGTGTCAAGAGCTTGAATTAATATATTGAGCAAGCCAGTTTCCAATGATTTATACCATGGGGACAACACTTACTGCTTCTTTGCTCCCCAACCCTCCACCCTGCTCAAGATCCAGCATACCCTACAGGAAGCTCAGCAACACATGCAGAAAGTTGAGCTTACTACTGTACTTACTAATGGATCCAATGACAGATATATGGTTGAGCAAGAGTCAGTGTGCAGGAGCAGGCATGGCAAATTTGGAATCTGAGGCAAATTTAGAAGTTTGTGCTCGCAAGGGGGAAAATGAGGGAAGGAGAAAAAAAAACTAGCACAAATCAGAGCTAAAGTGGCTGAACTTAAGTGGCACAGTTGTCCGTGGAGCACACTTGTGGTGAAAACCAAAAAAAAGATGGATATTCCTCTGAGCGTAATGAGTAAGTCACTAACAGTGAGCTAGAAACCAACAACAAAACCTTCCTCTTTCATTTGTCTGGCACTATTTGACAAATGTGAAATCTCTGAAGGCTACACCAGCATCAAGATCTTGCTAAAGACTTTCCTTGTGAGTAGACCTGTTGGAAATGATGTTTTTGTACACTGACTTATTAGATGAATTCTTGATCAGGAGAGGCAAAAATCCAAGCAGGTTGTAATGCTGTGTCTCTTTGTTAACAGATAAACAAGGAAAGGATTCTCAGGAGCAACAGGACAGGAAGAGTTTTAGATCTTGGTAATCCCTAGCAAAGACTGCAGAATTTGAAGCGATGAACCACTGTATTGGCTTTTTATGGCTGTGGTATAACAATATTGGAGTTGGAAATGTTTTCTGGGTCCTTAGGTGCAAAACAGCAACAACAACAACAGGAATTCAGGCCTCTCTGTTTATCATTACCTCTGCACATTCAGGGACTTCTACCAGCTTCTCAGCTATTCTTGCTGAGTGCTGAGCTCACAACACTGTCTTGGTGCTCAGCACAGCAGGTCAAGCTGCATCAGCTGCTGGACCACTTCACACAGGTGGCATAGGGGAGAGCTCTTTCTATGAATGTTTGCCTCTAAAATTACAGTAAAATATCCCCAAACTCACAATTACTCTACCTGGTTCTATTTAACAAAGCCTTTAACCTCGAGACCCCTGGGTTTTCCAGCTGTATTGCTTTTGGCAGGAACACCATTCTGTTTGTCCTGTAGTGCTGCTGGCAGAAAGCAGATGCTTTCCTTCAAGAAAACGGAGCTTGCAAGTGGAAAGCACATCCCAATATTCTAAGCAGATGCCAGAGAATGACTCAGGTGCAGTCTTCTGCCCTAATGTCCTTTTTTCTGCTAAAATTTAAGGAGAAAAAGAAAAAAAAAAGGCATTTTTAATGCATCCCTTAGCTGCAGTGGCTGGGCAGTTAGTCAAGGGTAGACAAATGTTGCCAAACAGAGATTTTTCAACTAGGTAGAAGCTGGTCCGGATCTTCAGAGATATTTCGAATCTTGTTAAGTGTCTCTAAATATCTGGCCAGTCATACCCAGGTTTTAGCATTGTTAGAATGTTTTGATGGTTAATGTTTTAACACAGTTCTGACATGATCATGACACAGTTATGATTTCAACACAGTTTAAAAGACGGGCTTGCCTTTAGTACAAACCATATAATTTCAAATTCAGACCAGCAATAGCGTATGAATGGAGGACAAAAGAAAGATGAGAGAAATGGGTTGAAAAAGACTGGAAAAAGGGGGATAAAATGTGAGAAACCTCAGCAGAGCGACACAAAGGAGAACCAGCAGAATGCAGAGAAATGTCTCAGACGCTCACGTAAGCAGGGAGATTTCATTTATTTGGCACAGAGGGACAATAGCCCTGCTAACCAGGATAGCTATTGTTCTTTTGTTTTTAAGAAACAAAAAGGGAAAATGCAAAGCTCTAGCTTCCCAGGGAAAAATCATAAAAATAAGTTCTCATCCTGCTGTCCAACAAGGAATGAGAAGCCTCCCGCACTTCACCTATGGCCCCCACGCTGTTACTCACGTGTTTGTCGGCTTAGAAAACAAATGAAATATATTGAGGCCTCACTCTGAGCAGAGCTGAGGGTGTTTTTACAGCAGAACAATTTAATTGAATCAAAAACCATCGAGTCAGTGCATTAAGCAGAAAAATGCACGGTGCTATCTGCTGTGTAGTTGAGCACACAAGTGCTCCAGCAGCCAATGTTTCAGGATTACAACACTGGTGTGTTCCCTTTAGCTTTATTTCAGCGTTTTTCGTAGGGAAGACAGAAAGCCATCCATAATTGGAGGAAGCCTCAAAACGTTGCATTCCTTCAGTTGTGGAAGTGGAGAGAGAAGAAAAGGAGGACTTTGATTCAGCAAGACAGAGGTGCTCCAATACGAGGGTGACAGCTGGAGAATAAGGACCCTCTGTTCAGGGACAGTGAATTGCTTATAGCCTTTTACAAGCTCAGGGAGGGTGTAAGATGTAAACAAGCTTCGGGAGCTTTGGCACAAGCACAGTGGATCCTGTCAGCAAAAAGGGCCTTCCACGGCAAGTAGGTAGCATCTGAGCCCGTTAAGGACCATTTGAAGCATCAACGTGCAGAATTGCCCCCTTCAGCCGGTTTGCTGGAAAGCAAGCAGCTGTCACTGAGGGAGGCAGGGGTGTCAGATATGCCTGGAGACACACATGTGGGAATTTCTGCCCAATTAAAATATTTCTGAACACAAAAGATGACAGTTTCCATTGAAAGAGCTGGTGCAAAGCGTTATCTGCGAAACCCTGACAGATCGACCGTGTGTTTTTTGTTTGGGGAGTTCCCACTCTTCACAACTGACTTCATTGGGGAAAGGACAAGCTCTGCAGCATCATAACTCTCTGTGGCAACCACAGGACAAATAAAGAGAGCTGAGGCAAGGCTCAATGATTTTTTAACCTCTAGACAGTCAAAGCCATGGTGGATTTCACCTGCATGCTCAAATGTGAACATACGGATTTGCAATATAAAGAACACAGCCCCACAGCCAAATCCTTTAGTGATACATAAGGTAAGTTCTCAGCAGAATATACTACTGAGGGGCATAATAAATATTGATGCTTGTTTACAACTTAATGCACGTGTGTTGCCCCATGGACTTCATCAACAATTCCCACTGCTTGGTCTTGCATAAGGGTGTTAGCACTCCTGAGTTTCTTGGTTCTCTGAAAGGCTTTTTGAGATCCCCATAGGAATGGCTTGAGCTGTGTTTAGTACCTGTCAGCAGAAGACAAAATGCATTTTTAAGTAGAAAATTAAAGTTAGTGTTATTTGTGTGTCTAAGGCCTAAATAGCATCAGTTGTTTATACAGCTAAGGGCTAAACAAAGGAGAAACATAACTGAATTTATTTTAATAACCAGTTTTCCTGTTCTGTGGTGGTTCTGAGAATTTATTATCATTACTGAACAGTAATAATAGTTTTGAGTTTATTTTGCTTATTTACAGATGCTTCCATTCACTAATCTTAATCTTATATTTTCCCATTTTTATTCCTTTTCCTGTATTTTTGACTTTCCAATCCCTAAGCCAGTTCCACGTTTTAAAATTTCGCAGATTTCCAGTTTCCTTGTTAAGGGTACAATGCCATGCGTCCTCTCTTGCTACCGCAAGCCCCATTAACCAAGAAGGTCGCGCTGCAGAGCTGAAACTTTCCACCCACACGTTGCTGGTGGCGGGGCATTTCATTAGAACCAAAATAATTGTTGCGGATTTTTATTTAAGTGGGGCCTCACAGCAGCGCAAATGGCATCCCCGCTGATTTTTGCTAACTTCATCGCGTTACTTTGAAGGAGAGGAAGCGCCTGCCCCTGCCCAGCAGCAACCTCCCCCCACCCCGGGCTCGCCCGCCCGGGCACGGCAGACCCGGCGGCAACCGCAAGAGCGGGGAGAGGAGCCCGGCAACCCCACACTGGGCGTCAGAAAACAATTCCTCTAGAGACTTCATTTTTAAAGCTGCATTAACGCCTCGGTGCTTTCAAAGAGCGGCCGCGAAGCCCCGCTCGCATCCCAAACCCAAAAAGGGCGCGAGGGTCTGGCGACCGCCCGAGCCGCGGCGCGTCAGACGCACGGTGGGAGGGGGGTCCCGGGCGCTGAAACCGGCGGTATTTAAAAATGGGGGGTGGGCGAAGGGGGCTGGATGCGGGCGGATGGGGGCAGGTCGGGCCGGAGGAGGGCGAATGTTTCCTGCCCGCCGCCACCGCCCCCCGGCCGCCCCCCGCAGCCGGGCGGAAGTCAGCCCGCGCCGTCGGAGCTTAAAAGGCTCCCGCACGCCGCGCCGCCCCAGTGCCGGCGGCCGCAGCGGGGCCGGAGCCAGCGCCGCCGCCAGCCCCGCCGCCAGCCCCGCGCCCCCCCGGGGCCGCCCTCCGCACCCCGCCAGGCGGGGAAGGCGCCCGGCGCGATGGCTCTCCCCGGATCCCACGCCGCCTGGGACAGTGCTGCCGCATCAGTGAGTAATTCCTGCTAATTCACCCCCCGGGGCCGGTGGGCTCCGGCTCGGCAGATCGCGGGGGAGGCGGGCGTTTTGGTTTTCGCTGCTTTCCCCCCGCCGCCCCCCCCACCCTCCCCGCCTCTTCTTCGGGTTTTATATTATTTTTGTTTTCTCAATAAAACACCACGCGAAGAGGCGAGATGACAAAGGAAATGTGATCCTAGGCGCTGCAGGGGCTCAGAGCGAGAGAGAACCGGAGAGGAGGAGGAGGAGGGGGCGAGCGTAGCGCTCTCGGATAGCATTGCACAGCGGCTCCAATTTGTGCGAGCGAATATAATACACCCCCCATGAATAATTCAGGGCAGCCGGCGGGGACCTGCCGCTGCTCCTCTGCCCGGCCGCCGCAGCCTCTGCGAGCCGCGCCGAGCCCGCGGCGCTGACCGGCCGGGAGCAGCCGCCCGAGCCGCCGGGTACCGCGTGTGCCGGGGCTGCTGCGGGCTCGGCGCTGCCCTCCGCGGGAAGCCCCGCGTAAAGGAAGGCGTCCGGCGGGAGCCGGGACTCGGAGAGGCGAGGCAGGGGACTGCCCTTCTTGGCCGTCCTCGGAGCCCTTTTATTCTTCCCATCTCCTCCTCCGCGTCCCGCCAGCGTGAGTCTCCGCCGGTGGGGTGGGCACCAACGCCGCCCTCCATCCCCACCCCCCAGTCATGCGGTGGTGGAGCAGGCGTCGGCGGGGGAAGACTGGAGCCGGAGAAGTCTGCCTGGCCACTGTGTTTCAGTGCCTCTCTCTCTCCTAGAGCTGCTCTGGATTGCAAAAGTGGAGGGGGGAACTGAAACGAAATTTCCCCTTCCCCCCCGACAAGCACAGGTTTAAAGGAAAAGAAGAAAAAACCCAACGCCCCAAGAAGAAAGAGCGAAACTTGAGTTAAGCCCCTGCTGCCCCCCACCCGCCCGGCCGAGAGGGACTTGCACTGCCGCCCCGACCCGGTTCTGCGGCCGTGGGAACCGGAGCCGAGATCCGGCGGACGGAGTTCGGTCCCCGCTGGATGCGGCGGATCGGGCGGTCGGCGCCCATGCACTTTCCGTTTAGGAAGAGGACAAGTAACCAAACCACGTTGTCAAACTGCTGACCCGAGGGGGAGATGAGAAGACTGTGTGAGGTATTGACCGATCGGGGAATCGATACAATTTGTCTAATGCAACGGGGTATCGGGATTAAGTACATGAGAGGGAAGAGAGGATCCATTTACTGAGGGAGAACGGGACAGCTACACCTTGATACCAAAAATACTCCCCCCTCCCCGCAGCAGCCAGCCCGGCAGCAGCGACGCATGAGGAGAGGACCCAGCTCCCTGCAGACCGCCGGATCGATGACACCGTATTTGCAAAACCGGCCCATCGATTCCACTTGGCAAAACGACTGATCGATGCCAGCTTGCTCGTAAGCTGCTTGCAGAACTACCTTCTCCCCGCGCCTCTGCTTTTCCGCCCACGCTTCTTTTTTTTTTAGGTTTTTTGGGGGGCTTTTTTTTTGTTTTTGTTTTTTGAGGGAGGAGAGACACGTTTTTGCCCCCCCCATCGGGGAGTCAGGCCCATCGCAAATGGCTTCGTTTCCCGAGTCCGACTTCCAGATCTGCCCGCTGTGCAAGGAGATGTGCGGCTCGCCGGCTCCCCTCTCGTCCAACTCCTCCACCTCCTCGTCCTCCTCGCAGACCTCCAGCTCCTCCGGGGGCGGCGGCGGCTCCTCCTGCGGGGGCCCGCCGCGGCGGCTCCACGTCCTGCCCTGCCTGCACGCCTTCTGCCGCCAGTGCCTGGAGGCGCAGCGGCACCCCGGCGCGGGGGACGCGCTCAAGCTGCGCTGCCCCATCTGCGACCAGAAGGTGGTGATCTCGGAGCCCTCGGGCATGGACGCGCTGCCCTCCTCCAACTTCCTCCTCAGCAACCTGCTGGACGTCGTCGTGGCGGCCGCCGCCGACGAGCAGAAGAACGGCCGCGCTGCCGGGGCCGGCCCCGCCGCGGGGTCGGGCGGGGGCGGCGGCGGCAACAACCGGCACCACGGCCGCCCGCCGCCGGGGCCGCCCCGCGCCGCCGGCTCCTCGCCCGCCGCCGCCGCCTCGGCCGCGCCCTCCTCGACGTCGTCGTCGTCCTCCTCCTCGGGCGGCGGCGGCGGCGGCTCGGCGGCGCTCCTGCTGCGGCGGCCCCACAGCCGGCAGGGCGAGCCCCGCTGCAGCTCCTGCGACGAGGGCAACGCCGCCAGCTCCCGCTGCCTCGACTGCCAGGAGCACCTGTGCGACAACTGCGTGCGGGCGCACCAGCGCGTCCGCCTCACCAAGGACCACTTCATCGAGCGCTTCGCCGCCGGCCCCGCCGCCGCCGGCCCCGCCGCGCCGCTCGCCCTCAGCCCGCCCTACCCCGCCTCGCCGTACAACATCCTCTCCGTCTTCCCCGACCGGGCCAGCTACTGCCAGCACCACGACGACGAGGTGAGCGCAGTGCGCGGCACGGGAATGAGGGAGGGAAGGGGCGGCCGCGCTCCCGCCCCCGGCCGGCGCCAGAGGGCCCCCGCCCGCATCGCTCGCTGCCGGGGGGCGGCGGGGACCGGCCGCGGCTCTGCCGCCGCTCCGCAGAGCTGGGGACAGGGGGCAGGGCCGCCCCGCCAGCGGCCGGTGCGGGGCGCGGGAGCCGCGGACACACCGGGGGAGGGCGTGCGGCGAGGCGGCGGCGTCCTGGGCGCGCCCCGCTCCCACGGGCGCTGCTCCGCGCCGCCCAGGAGAAGGAGGTGAGCCGGGGGGGCCCCTCCGCGAGGTGCAGGACATGCTTTATCCGCAGGCCGCCGGCGGAGCCCCGGTCCGCCCGTGAAGGGTTTGCAGCGGGGGCATTGGGCTGCGGCCGCTGTGCCCCTCAGAGGGAGCTCGCCGGGCGCGTATGAGGGGTGGCGGGGCCGTGGAGATGCAAAAGAAAAAAGTTTGGGCCCCCCCCAGAGCCCCAGTGCTAAGTTAAGCTGGTTTGTGGAGTTTGCTTTGAACAGCCGTGTTCGGCTGGAGTAACCCACTGGAGAAAGAAAAACGAATAAATTGGGAAGGAAGATAACTGTGTTGAGAAAAGGACACCTTTTTGATTATTTAATTATAAATAAATAAAAGGTAGTGAAAAAGTTACCAGAGATACTCACGCTTGCATATGCCAGTTACATCTACTGCTCTTGGTCAACATTTTGTCTGCTGCTGTGGTGGCAAACATCTACTGATGCAGAAACAGGAACTTCCTTTACGTGGTGTTAATTTAAAACGCTTTGGATTTGCAAGTTTTGATTCTGGTGACCCTAAGTATTGTTTTGTGCATCTTAAAAGAGGCGGTGGCTTCTTCAAAATGTACTTGAAAGTGTCTTAAGTTTCATCGGGATTGTTTCTTGCTGTGATAGTTTGAAACTTGCTTTTTCGTTTGAAGCTGGAAAATGGCGATGTGCTGCCTTTCCCCTTTTGCTCTGGGGGTTAGCGCAGGGGGGATTTCGCTGGAATTTTCCGGTAACCGGTGTTGAAAGTAGTTTCCTCCCAGGATGAAATTGGACAGCACAACAAGGGGCTTCAGGGGAAAACCTGCCTGAGGACAGGGGTGGTACAAGAGTTTCCTGCGGGATGCTTGCTTAACTGATACATGAAGGCATTTAGCCTAGGGAAATGTGATGGTGCCTTTGTCTTCAGTTTTCGGGGACCCTTTTTCTATCTTACCTAATGTTGCTATAGCTATGAAATAATTCTAGAAAGGTCTGGCATTTTGTGTTTCTTAAAATTATTAAGATTAAAATTATTCCTCTGTGACAGAGGACAGACCATATGAATTCTGTGGAAAAAGAAAGACCTTAGAATGACATTTGGAGGACATGAAGTGTGACTGAGGAACAATCAAGTTTTTAACGAAAAGAAAGCAACCCAGAAACGTTATGGTAACTGGGCTGCTTATAGCTTTTTGTGGTATCTCAGTATCTCCCTGAGAATGGTCTTCCTAAAGCACTTGCATAATACTGAATGCTAGACTGAAATGAGGCATGATGTTCCTAAGACACTAAAAAAAAACCATTTTTCTGCATTCATTTTGGAGTATAACTTTGGTCTTGTGGTACAGGCTAGAAAGCTTCTAGTTTTTGTGTTCTCAGTAGGATGAAAGTTATTTTTGAAGTGTGTAAAATGAAACAAATGTGGGCTTTTTGCCATAGCATAGAATATCCAGTTTCTAATGCAATGTATTCTTCATCACTTAGTAAAAGAGTAGCTGAGATAGGAGCTCCAAGGTATTTTGTGGACTTATAAGCTTAAATTGCAAAGGGAGCAAAGGTATTCTAGCCTTGCTTAAACTATACAGCTTTTCTAGAAAACTTATGAAAAAGCTTAATTTATTTTACATAAATAATTTTACTTTTAACAGTGTGCTCTGAAAAGAGTACACCTCTTAAAGGATTGGGTTTGGGTGTTCCTGTGTCCTGTAGACCTAAAAATTGTTTTAAAACAAGTAAGTATTTTCAAGCCTTAAGCTCCTGTTGAGAAAGGCTTTTATTCTACAAATTAATGATCTACTGTTCTTGATTAGTGCGTTTTGGTGGTTCCTTAATTCGGGTGTGCCTGATCAGTATTTGCAAGTATTTATTATTCACTCAATGGGACTTGTTTGGGAGAGACTGACTGTTGGAAACATTTTGTCCTGTAAATCTTTATCACTTCAGCTAAAAATATGGGTGACGTGTGCAACTTTTTTTTCTGAGAAAGGATGGCTGCAAAACTGTGAGGGTTATTGCTTGTTTAAGAATGCTATTTACAGCCTCGTAAAAGGAACGATAATAGAAAGGCAGCTTTCCAGGAGAATACTTAGTGCATCACTTAAGCACTTTGTTTGGCTAATTGTGTAAAAACAAACCTAAAATGCAAGGCAGGAATGGTAGCCTGAAACCTTTATATTAGTAGTTAAAGACTCTGGTTCTCCTCAGTATGTGAGAAAAGCTGGTGAGCAGGGTGTTCCCTCAGATTAATTCATGCAGGTAAGATTTGGGCATAGACAGATCTCATCTGCAAGCTGCTGGAAGAGTAGTTCTCTTAAATACAGAGCTCTCCTTCCCCAGGACACGTCCTTCTTACCCTGTTATAAGGAGTTTGACCCCATCCCTGAGGGTTTTCTGCACAAAAGTTGTTGGCTCTCTTATTTTGTGCCTACTTGCCTAGAACATGATACTCCTGTCCTAATATTGCTACTCATTTGTTACCTTTCGTCCCGTTCCTCTCTTGTCTCTCCACTCCTCCTTCTGGGAATCACTGTCCCTTCCCCATAATTTTCCCTCATTCCACCTCCGTTTTGAGACTCCCTCGAGTGAGAAGGGAAATAGCACCGTGGGTGGTTACTTACTGGGTGTTCCAAGTCTCAAAACAAGACGACACATACATATTTGCCAGACAAGATCAGTGTAGTTGCTCATCGCCTTAATGCAGAGAAATGCAGATTTCAGCTCTTAACTGGGCTGTCTGGTGTAGTCTCTTTTTAGTGGAGATGGTTCTGGTCTCAGGTGACCTGTTGACTCCTGTCGTGTGCTATGAGTATGTAACAGTCTCTGAAACAGAAAATATTGACTGTTACAGCAGTGGCAAACATTAAAGAGAGCGGAACCCTAACACTGCTTTCAGGGTGGCAGTGCCTGCAGATATTACAGTGATGCATGAAAGAAAGTGAATAAAACTGTTGTGGGATGAGGGGGAAGCAAAAGCCAGTTCTTTGTCATAGAGCTGCTATTGAAATCCAGACTGGTGATTTACTACTGGGAACCAACCTCACTGTCTGATGTTAAATGTTATCCTGGCAGCAGGGAAAATGCTTAAAAGTCTTACCCATAATTAAATCAAATATCCTACCTGATATGTCATTGTGTTCTTGATTGTTTCATCTCTGACTGAAAGGGCACCTCTGTTTTTCTTTTCTTGGAAGTATTAATAGGCTGTAAACTAAACCACAATCTCAGAAAATGTTGGAACAGCTGTAGGACGCTTGTATTGATAAACTATCTGGATCCAAGTGAGTTTGCAGCAAGTGGAAAATGCCACAAGTTGCAAGTTAAATAACTGGGGTTTCATTTATGCCAGAGCTCAGCTCCTTGTGTGTTTTAATATACCACTTAATGATAACAGCGGCGGATGGTCAAAACACTTCAATAGCAGACTTCTAACACATTCTAGGGAAAGTGTGGAGTTGCCAAATTCAGTCAGCTTAATGGTGTGTAACTCTTCTAGTTCTCATATTGCTCTACAGATTCCATTTTAGAAGTGGTTCATGGACTACCAAGACATACAAGACAAAACCCTGTTGCACCACAGCTCCCTCCATTGCAAGAAAAGATTTTAAAGGTCTTTCTCCCCTTGCCCTTAGACACACTGTTCCTTCCTTTCCCTTGAATCAGGTCTATCTTTGGTCAGGTTCTTAACTGATCAGAATAATTTACAAACTGTTAAGTTTTTTGCCATATCAGTGAGTTGCAATGGGCTACTGGAGCATGTAGACAACACTCACTGAAATCAGATTGCTGTGTTGAATTCTGTGGTTGCATATATTCCTGGATTTCTTATCTTTTTAGATTACAAATAAAATGCATTCCTTCTTACTGTTTTACAGATTGTGAAAGATGCAATTTTTGGAGGATTGTACATATATAGGGGAAAGCATTCAACTGCATAGCTGTCAGCTGAACCGAAAGCTTCTTACCTGGTACCTTGGCTAAATTTGCTGATTGAATTTATGTCTAAGCTGCTCTAATGTAGGGTAAAGCTGTGGTTTCACAACAGGGAGCAAGCTGTCTTAACATCTCATGGCTACTCAGAAGAGGGGATCTCACTGTCTCCTCTGTTCTCGCCAGGCTTGGCTGTGTGCACTCAGGAGATGCTTCTGTGAGCCAGTTTAACTCACTTAACATGACAGAAAACTTTATTCCCTTTTGCTAGCACTAGTATAAGCTTATTTTAATTGCAAACTTAACTGGTATGAGGGGAAAGGAGGTATAGAGTGGTTAGACAGGAATGGTAGGTTAAAGGTGGTTGCTTTTGTGTAATGGCTTTTTCCATACTGCCAAACGCTGAGCTTTGCTCCATGGTGCTCCCAATGCCATCCACCCACACATCTCACTGAAGCAGAGGGAGTATGCCCGAGTTCCCAGTTCCAGTTCTGCATCTCCTACTCAAGGGTCATTTATATGCAACTGCAGTGTGTGGTACAGGCTTTTGCTGCTTCTCTTTGTAATGATTAAGGGTTTTGCTGCCTAAGAAAATGATTAAGAATTTTAGGAGTGCATCCTGAGGCAGTGGTCTTAAAATGCGATACTTTGTGTTGCTGGTGTTGTGACTGCTAGAGCTTCATCTTAAAAGAAAAATGTGCACCTGAACTAGAGAAAGTCATGCTTCCAGTGTACATAAGAAACTGCATATTGTTCTTTGTATTCCTGCAGTCTTCATTTATCATACTTTTATTTATCATACAATTTATCATACTGTGTCTTTTCTCTTCTGGTATCAAATGCACATATAGGTGCCCATCTGAAGACAGTGCTTCAGATTAGGTTACTGAGAGTTGTGTTTTCCTTTTTAACTTTCTCCTGATGAAGAAAGGAGGTTAGGGAGTTACTTTGTTCACATGTGATTTATGGAATGTGGATTTTACATCCTTAGGATGTTAAGGGGTTGGAATAATCTTTTTTTCCACAATATTTTTTAACTTACAAATACTGTTCAGCTATCAGGTGTTAAACCTCTGGTATTACTCTGCCTTACCTTCCCTTTGGATGCCTCTTCCCCATCACATCTTTGGCTCCTGACTCTTCCCTGCATGCAGAAGTCTTTTTATTTAATTCCTCCTCTTTAGTAAGAGAACTAAAACTTTGGATTTTAAACAGCTTTAATACCATACTGGACAGAGTCTAACCCCTCCTGCTTTGCAGTGACTGGTGTTGAAATCTGCTCACCATTTTAGGGTAAATACAGCAAATTTGTCAGGTTTTTCTCTTGGTGATAATATATTGTTACACTACTGGCTTAATTAAACATGACTTCAGACAATGTCCAGTGAGTAAAAATTGGAAGCAGCATAAATGCCTTGGATGTTCAGGCAACTTTCATGGACTGTTTTTACTTTGAACATGTCTTTGAAAACCCAAGAGTATTGCTGTGTGTAAGGGTATTCATGTTGCAGGCTGTAGCATAGGTTATAAGGTTATGAAGTTATAATGACTTTTCTTGAGAACATACAACTGGAGATAAATAAGCAGGAAACTGGACTACTGTATACCTGTAATTTTTTAAAAAATTATGTTTCTGTTAGAACCAGTGCCCTGAAGTGTATCTCATAACTGAGAGAGGTGGTCTACCTGAATTTTTGCTTCAATTTACTTATGAAATCTTGCATCATGTGTAGTAGTTTCTCCTTTCAGCTAAATGAACATGTAAACACACTTGCTAGACCATGCTTCCTTAAAGGAAAACTACTTAGTTCCTCTGTTTTAAAGTCAAGGAGGTATCATTCCTCTTTCAATACTGTCTTGACCCAGTCTCTTCCTAGTTTTCCTCCCATACTCCCTTCCTTCCTGCAAAGCTGTTGGTGTCTTTCCATCAGACAAAGAATCATGATGTGTTGAGAGCACAGATCTTAAGCTCCACAAACAATGCACTGAATGCAAGACTAATGTTACCACAGATAAGATTTCTCAGAAGGGGTTTATTGTCTTCAGCTGTAACCCACTTTCAGTAGAGCAATTACAAATAAAATCTGGGATCATAATTATGCCGTGCATAATTTTTACTAATGCTTTTAGCCTCTCATTCTTCTCTACACTTCAAGTCTTGAAGTGTAGAAATACTGGATGGGAATGGGACTGGCTTGGCAATCCTAGTATTGGTTAATGTAATGAATGGGTGTCCCTGATCCTAAAATATTAGGCATATTGACTTTGTTTCAGCTGTTCTCCTCGTGGGCTCAGCTGCAGCTCCTTCCATGGCTTGTTTTCTTCTTTCCCTGTCTGTGCTTGAAGGAGGGCTCTGTGGGTGGAATGGGTTTGGTTCTCCTAACAAATTAAGCTTGTGCACCTAAATCAAATCACAGAAATGGAACAAAAACATGCTAAAGAATTGGAGCAATACTATCTGCCAGCTTCTACCTTGAGTACAAAAACTTCTTTACTACATAATGTCACCTCAGACATTATTTTATCTTTCCTCTTTGCTCTACCATCTTAAAAAGAGAAATTGCATGTGGCTAAGACAGTAGTGTGCTTCTTTTAATTTCTTTTGATTCTCAGCTACTTGTTTCTTTCTCTGCTATCAAACCTCAACAAAACATTCTTTTCAGTTATACAGTCCATAGCTGTTGATCTTTTTTAGCAACTAAAAATGTTGGCCAGCTTTGAATGCTCTAGTTGTATAGCATAGTATGAAAAGGAATAAAACCCAGTACCCACGAATGAGGCTCATGAATATATGTTCTGTGTTGTTCGGGCATCTCATATATGTGTGCAATACTGACACAAGAATTAATTCATAGTTACATGCTCAGCTGTAAGAAATAAGAGCTCCATTCCTGTTATTTCACTTGAGTGTGTAATAGGCATTGCTAAAACCCCAGATGGTGAACTTGTTGGATAGGATGATGAGTAGTTAGCAGTTTCCTTCATACGTGGTTGAAATATTTTTGAAGTGACTAAGACTTGAACTGGAAACTTCAAATGCTTATTGTTTTATGGTTTTGTATGCTTTGTGCTGTATGCCTCTGCACTGCTGCTGACTTGGAGAAAATGGATCACCTTCCAGCAGCAGGGAGGCGACTTGAGGCAAGCTCTAAACTTGTTGGACTGGCAATGGGTTCGAGTCACTTTTCAGAGTTCAGTACTTAAAATTCTGGGGTTTGTGAGATATACCTTGAATGCTACATAGAAAATGACCTCAGTTGAAGAAACATGTCAATTGTCTTTAAACTCATTTCTGAAGTAGACAAATCAACCCAACCAAAGGGGACTGCTGTCACCTCAGCAGCTATGTTTTACTCCTGTTTGTTACTGCAGCATTATCTCTCCTAAGATCACACAAGCAATCACCAAGGCTACTCTCACACCAGTGCTTTCCAGGGATGTGAGAGCAGCAAATGCTCGAATCTGTGTTGTGGGGGAGAAGGGTGCTTTAGTGAGCTAAAGGTAATAGCTGAACTTGAGTTGCATAATTTTCCCTCTAATTTTGGTTAGTCTCCACACATAACCAAAATATTTAAAGGTGTTGTGGGAAGCTTCCTAAACCTGATATTTTTCAGTTGATTGCTTGTATTACATGCTCACCCCATATATTTTGTGGATAGCCAATGTTGTTATAAACTACTATCTACTGTAAATATTTCCTTTTGCTAGCCATGGCATCGTGAATGTGCAGAACTATCAAATGCTGTGTTTGGCTGGATTAAAAGGCTGGCAGGGACCTGAAATTTAGCCATCAAACTGCAGTGTGATTCTCAGATGGTTGTGCTCGAGCTTGTTGCTGTAACTTCCCCATGTCGTGTTGTCTTGGGTTTTGTGGATTCTGTTTGGATGTCTAGGTACTTGCTGTCCAGAGTGGCTGGCATATGCTAAAAAACTAATGTTATACAGCCTTTTGTTCAGCTGCTCATGGTTAACAAAAGGCAAACTATTATTTAGGGTAAAATGTCAGCTATCAAACTTCAAATCCTCCCCTTTTCCCCTCCCCTTTCACTTCAGTGGTTCTTTTTACTCAGCTATTCACACTGTCAGACAGTTAAGTGTACAAAATAAAAATCCCTAGTCTTAAGTAACTGGGTGTGAGCAAAGCTTGAAAGCTGTCTACATTATGGATGCCCTTAAGCTTTGTAATCCAGCCTAGTGCAGCATCAGGGACTGAAATGCTGTTCTAGTGTGTCTAGGTTGGTAGTGTGGAGCACCAGTGAGTGCAGTACTGCTTGCCTGACCAGGTTACTCATTGCTGATCTTCTGTAACCTTGAATAATGCCATGTCAGGCGGTGGAGGGTGTAAGGGAGAGCCATCAGGCAGCAGGGATCTTGCTGTTGCTGTGTCTTGCTGTGCTTTGGAAGTCAACTGCATAGTTCCAGGATGTTTTAGTAAGTGCATGTGTATGTGAGGCAGAGCGGGTCTGTTACTTTGAGAAAGAACTTTCTTTGAGCATAGAAAGAAGGAATATCATGTCTCCAAGCCTTCGTTTTTTCCCTTTAAAAGTAGTGCTAGTAAAGGGTTAAATTCCAGCCCCCTGCAGCACACCCCGCCCCCACCGCTATATATGGTGTGCCCAAAGGCACTGGAGATTTAATACATTGAAGTTAGAGCGTGAAGGGGGTCTGCAGCCTGCTAGACAAAGTCACTCAAATTTCAAGAATACTTGATCCATACAAGGATGTTACTTGAGAAAGGCATGGCTTCTCTGTTAAGAAACCGGTTGCCAAATGAGCCGGCTGAGTGTCCCAAACACAGCTTTTGTGGCTAGATGAGCAAACTGGAAACCAGATTTGCTTTAATTCATGACTGGCTGATCAGCAAGCTAGCTAAAGTTGTTGTGAGAACCAAGCAGCCTCCCTTCAGAGAAGCAGTTATTTGTAGGGAAAAATGAAAATTGTTTCTCCCACTGAAGTGCTTGCAAATAGTGGATGCTGTTGTGCAGATAATGATACATGAGAATTTAGTTGCATTGACTGAATACTAGACTGAAACACTGGAAAATTATTTCCCCTGGCTAGTTACTGTAGAAGTACCTACAATGTTGCAGTTGTGTCCCAATAGAATGTATTTGGTGTCAACTTCTGTTAAAGGATTTTAAATAAATGGGCAAATACTGGATGGGAAGAAAGGAGGGACAGTTTATGGAAGCAAAAAAGAAAAACAAAACCAAAATTATCAAAATAAAGAAATTGGTACTGGAAAGATCAGGCAGTGGTCTGGAGTGGATTCTAGCCTGAAAGAAATAACAACCAAACAACAGTAACAAAACATTAGGGAATTGGAAAGGATGAAGTACAAAAGAATTTCTAAAACACTGAGGTCTTAGTTTTTCTAGTGTTGCTCTTGTACGTACTAAAATGGTAATTGGGGGTAAGATTTAATATTCTCCTTGCTTCTTCCTCTCTTGTACTTGATACAATTGTCAGTGAGGGAGTGGATGTAATAATCCCTGCCTCCCCCAATATCATGAAAGCATTGATAAGATTAGAATTAAGAATTGGATTAGAGTTATAAATGGTGGCTGTTGACAGAGTTCCAAAAGGTAACTGCATGCCCTCTCTTAGCATGAAGGTGCTGTCTTCTTTCTCTGTTCCAGACAACATGTATTTTAATTGACAATATTCCATGGTAGCTTCTATGCTCTTCTAGCATTACTAATTTTTTCAGCCTCTTGCTACATAACTAATGTATGGTCCCTTAGCTTTCTGTTGCTGAAGCATGGCTCCCTTACTTGAATTACCCTGTGTGGTGGTGGGTGGGACAGTTCTTGGGGGGAGGCTCATAGTGGCAGTCTAAGCAGGCTGGGCTGAAGCAAGGCTGAGGTGTCTTGAGCTGACTTTTACTGCATAACTGGCAATTTGCTGGAGGGCTGTCCACTCCAAACCTCCAGCCACTCCTGGGATGTGCTTTTTCCATTTGTAGGCACTTTCCAATGCATACAAATTTGATAAACTTATTAAGCTTTAGACAATTGTGACTTGTCAAAACAAACATGACTTTATCTTCATGTCATTGCTTTTCCAAGAAAGGTGGAATTATCCCACCTTTGCATCTTGTCAAAAGTAGTTCATTATGTACCTCTGAATCTGAACTGTTGCTCAGGAGCAGCTGTGTCAAGTTGGCCTAATTTCTTTGTCTCTTACAAAAACAAGTGGAAAGCCTCTAAGGCAATGTTCTGCTGAACCTGATGGGATACATGTGGGCCCCTCATTCAGAGTGGTTTATTCTTCAAATAATATTTCCAGGGAGAAGTTGTATGCCTTGATGCTGTTATATATTGATACATGGTTAGTGCATGTTGGTACATTGTAGTAACAATTAAAAATTCTTTATGATTTAGGAAGCTAGGTCTTCTGGAGAACTACTAGAGAAATTTCTGCTGGAAGTTCTGAAGCACTGCAGTTATAATTAATATAATGTGCGCATTTAATTTCCCCTTGTAGAAGGCTTTGGCATTGACTTGGATATAGGTAAAGTCAGCATGTCTTTGCAAAGACTCGAGTAGTTGGATTCTGTGGCTGGCCACTTGAGCTTGTAGTGGCATACTTGGGCTTGGCTTAGATCCAGAGGCTCTTCTTTCACTGGAACGCTTCTGTGTCAGTCCTTTCGTTTCTTTTCCTATGCCTCTGAGCCAGTGAAGGGAGTTAAAGTAGTACGTGATTACTGATAGTCTTTACTAGTGCTCCTATCTTGGTCTCTTGGCAACGATGCCAAAAAACTTCAGACACTGTGAGAACAAATAGGAGAACCATAACTTAAAAGTGCAGGTGTTAACATGAGCTTACTTTCACAAACTGCAACAAAAAACCCCAACTTGAGCCATTTTTTAAGTTAATAGTTTCATATCTCAGTCCTTAGATGCAAGAAAGTACAAGGAAAAGTCACTCTACAAAAGTAGCTCAAATGGAGAGATCCATTTGAGCTACAATCATCAGGAGTTTTAGCAACAGCTGAACCCAGAAGAAGGAAAAGGAAGCACAAGTGAAAAGGACCAGCTAATCTGTGTTAGTGTCTGATTAAAGAAAAGGACTCTTAGTTAATTATGAAGTTTTGTCTGCAGTATAAAGTTAAAATGTTCTAGGGTTGTATTGTTACTAAAGTTATATTGTTCATTATTGCAGTCCTGAAAATCTTTTCATAATTTATCTTCTTATCCAGTCCTCTAAGTTTTCTGTTTACCAGTCAACAAGATGGTTGCAACAACTCACAGTCGATCAAACCTGAAATTGGCTAAAGAAATGGAATCACAACAATTGGGAAGTCAAATTGGAAAATCCACTTTCCCATTTTATGAATTCTTAACCCGAAAATATTGATCTCCCAAAATTCTGTATGAGTGAGAACCTCCAATTAGTACATTTTGGTTCTGCACTAGATTCTAGTAGTTCCATCAAGAAAGATTTAGAGATGGTAAAAATTACCACATTTCAAGGGGAGTTAAGTTATGTACCAAATTGCTTCTACATACTGTATCAAAATCATTAGTGAGTTATAAAAGTTTAGCTTCTAAAAAGAATGAGTTATATCAAGTTTGATCATTTGAGTAAGCTGCCTGCTCTCCTTTCTTTTTCTTTGTTTTAAAGAAAAAAAAAAGGAGCTGTTGTGGGGTTTTTTTTTTTAATTTCCCTTTGCTTTGTAAAAGGCTTTGTAACCCCCTTTGTATTGTAACTTTCAATGCCCCTAATGGTTTATTCCAACTTCCCCTTAGTTTGTTCATCCCTCGTTCTCCTCTCCTACACCTCCTTGTCACTCTGCCCTCATGCCTGTCCTTATCCCCACCTATTGGCTGTCAATCCTTTCCTGACCCTACCCCTGAGTCCAGCAGCTTCTGTCTTATTCGATGTCCCATTGGTTTAGTTAAAGTTGTATCCTTCCTCTGTTTTCCCTGGTTGGTTTGAGCTTTGTCACCCCATATTATGCTCCACCTCGATTGCTTTGTTATTGGCTCCTGACCCCAAACTCCTCCCTTAAAAGGGAGGCTCCTCCTTTCCCTTAAAAGCCACAGCACAGCCTTTGTTTGGAGTCCTCGCTCTTGCTCTTAGTGTGAGGTATGTGATGTTTTGTGTTCCTCCAATAAATGATTTTCAGACTTGCAAGCGAGATCCGCTCTGTTCCTACTGTGCATCGATCTTTTGGCGACTGCTGGGGAATCCCAGGGCTCTGGGGGTAGTGTTGTGCCCTGCCAGGAGCTCATACCATCCCAGGAGCTCATACCATCGGAACTCCCTAGGCATGCTGCCTTACCACTGAGAAAACGTGCTCAGACGCGACAACTTTCACAAACTGCAACAAAAAAACCAACTTGGGCCATTTTTAAATTTAATAGTTTCATATCTCAGTCCTTAGATGCAAGCAATTAACATATTTTACTTCAGAGAGTAACCATTTTTAAAGCTGTAGAAGCTATTTAGGATACTAAACTACTTACAACTTTTTTTTTTTTATTAGTTTCCAATTTGCTTGTTTGGCTGCAGAGATTTTGTGAGGAGTTACTCAGCTGCCTCATTTCGCGACCAGTTTCTTAGAGTGGAGCCATGCCTTTCAAATAACATCCTTGTAAATACAATTCATAGCATTTTTATTCTGTATATGATATCACTTCTGACACCTGTTCTTTATGCCAGCCAATGCCATTCAGCAGAAAACAGGGGCTGCTAAAGAGCTTCAGCTGATGAAACTCCTCAATGGTGTGGACCAAAGATGTATTGAAGGTCCCTTTCTCTTGTCCAAACCTGTTCATCTCATTTCCTTCCCCACCTCTGCCTTAAATTTTAAGAAGGAAGTTGAATAACATGGATGCTTTGAATAAATTTTTGGTGAAAGCCATGGTTGTGCATTTCATTTAAAAGTGACTATATTCTTGCGACTAAGCATCTCACTTCTAAAATGTCATGTTTTTTGGTAGTGCAAGTCACTGTGTGAACGTGGAACAAGTATTCATTCCGCTCAGCTGTTCAGTAATACACTGTTTCTGTTGCCATTCGTCTTCATTGTATATTGTCAGTGTATGCATGTAAACATTTTTATATAGTATTTATGAGGGTTTGGCTAGCACAGTAAGACCAACTTATTTTCTCCTAAATGAAAGATAAATCTTGACAGTTAATCAATCTAGGAATAATGTATTGAACCAGTACCCTGTCAGAACTGCTGTTTTGTCTTCACCAATGTTCAATACAGCTGTTTCAGAAAAAAAAGGGGAAGCTGTTTAGTATGTATTTTAGAGTAACTGGTCTACAGTGTGTCCTTCCACCTAAATTTTTAAATTATCATGGGGAAGCCTTGATGATGTCCTGTCTTATTTTAATACTAGTTTTCTAATATAAGCAACAGACAAAAAATCATGGTCTCAACTAAAAATACCATGTAATGCATGAAATTCAATATGATCTTGTCTACAGGAGAACACAGTATTTTCATCAATGTGATTATTGTTTGAATTTTAAATTAATTTTCACACCATCCGGGGAGGAAACATAAAAGGAAACACTTCTCACCATCTAGGGATAGATTGGAAAGAGGAAGTGTTGCATATCAAAACAAAGACCAAAATAAAAAATAAGAGAGTGGTACCTCCCAGCAGAGATTACTGTATGCTACCCAAATGTGCTGTCAGCAGGTGAGAGACTCACAGACATGAATGCTGTCTTGGAAATCTTGTTTGTTTCATCCAGTTATTCCTCAGCATATGAGAACAGTGTTAACCTCATTGCAGAATTCAGATACATTTGCATGTGGTTTATCTGGGGATGGAAATCAGACAAATTACTTGGGACAATGATAACGTCCCTCATTATAACTCTATCCTAATTGTCAGCTTTTTGCAGTTTATTCCTCCCTTTAAGAACAATTTTCTCATTATATGTAGTGGTGGATGATTTTGCTCCAAAGCTTCCTGGTATGAATTTTCCTTAAGGTGTGTGTAAAGAAATAGTTGACACCTGTGTTAGTGGATTCAGAGTTTGGATGTAGATGGGCAATTTTCCATTTGGCTCCCCTGGCAGAGATACTTTGATGGACACCTGCATAGTCCCTTGCCGAAGGACAGAGGCAGTAAGGGAAAATAATCCAAGGTGACTGACACAGCACCAAATCTAGTAACTTGTTTTGGATGTGCATATTCTAATAAAGTAGCACAAGTTTTTTGAGCAGCATGATGTGAAATGATATAAAATGCTACACTTAGTATCTAAGAAAGGAGAAGTCCTCTTCAGAAACCTGTCTAGCCCAGGAAAACTGTTGCTAGTCCTTCCCTAGGAATGAATGGCTGTTGTTGGAAGATACTTTCCTAGATCAGTAAGAGTCAGAATATCATGATATGTGGGTTGTTTTTCCCCATTTCATGTATCTGTTTTTCTCCAGGCAGGGGAGACATTCCTGCCAAATATGTGTGCCATTGCTCTTTTTCTGCTACAGCTAGGTGGAAATGCTTTCAGAATGAAAGATCTTTGTAAATCAAAAGTTTAAACAAACAAAAAGAAACAAAACCAGCCAAAACAAATTCTCAAAACACCCAGCTCTCATGTGGTCAAAGAAGCCACTTCTTGGTGTAAGCTGACTTGTTTCATGTTTGATCCCATATGGAGTTACGGAGGGAAACCATTCCTCGAGTGCTTTTGTTAAATAAAGCTGTTGCCATGAATTAAGCAACGCTGCCCTGGAATGTTTCTGATCATGGTCTTGCAGAGCTTGTGACCTTTGCACTGAACATGTGAACTGAAACTTCATCTTCCAGTGTTCAATAACCATGTTAAAAATTCAGAGGTGAGGCAGTCTTGGGATTTCCTTAGGCTAGCTTAAATGCCAAGTGAAATTTAGGTACTGATTTATACAGTTACTCTTACCTTTTTTTTTTTGTGCTAAGTCTAAGCTACAGTTTATATTATAAATCTGAAATTTCTTTATCAATTAAAAAGACCTCCACAATTGCCATAAAGCAGTAAAATATTGCCACCTTCTTGTCTAGATATATTCAATTACTCTAATTAGAGCGTTTGTAGTAGTATACTACTTTTGCTTCTTTGGGCAATTGCTTTGACCAGGAGCTGGTTGTAGTGTCTGCAGAGGATATTCAGTTTTAACTGGGCTCCAGCTGAAAGGGGGAGAGAAGCAGTTTAAGAACTGTGCCTCTTGCAGTCTGTCACTTCAATGCCACTGGACCCAAATAGAATGCTATTAGCAATTAGTCTTTTTCCTGTTTACCAGATAGGAACACTGCCACCTCTTGGCTACTTACCACTCTGACCTTTCTGAACAACTTTGTTGTTTCTTGAGGTATTTTCTGCTGCAGTGTTTCTGAATAATTAGGTGATGATGTAGTGAAAGCCTTAACACACCATATTGTAGACTTGAAATTTTGTATGGAGATCCTAATAATCGTGGATTCTACCCTGGAACAAAAGAAAGATGGAGTATTACTTGGTCAAGTGATTTTCAACTCTGACCCATTGCAGTATACATCCCTTAAAAATATACTAAGTTAAGATGGACTTCTGCCCTCACTAGATTAACTGACCACACAATTTGGCAACAGTGCTGGCATCTGAAAGTAATGACTGGTACAAAAGGGATTCAGCCCTTACGCCATTGAAAGGGAATTGACAAAGTATTTTCTACTGATCTTTATTTGATTTTGGTCAAAGCTATGTTGATCAATTGCTGAACTCTACAGCTGGGGGAAAAAAGGCTGTCTTAGGTTCTGACCATGTCTCTAATCAGTTTTAGTGAAGCTGGCTTGAGGAGTAGTTTAAAATGTTGCAGCTTCAGGATTCCCTGTGTTGTGGAGGTTATAATAGTTAGTCCTTAGTTCCAGAACACTTCCCAGTTAGGAGGGAAGTTGTGCTTCTACCCAAAAACCTTTTCTTGCTGTAAGCAGCTTTGTCATTTTCTGTAAACATCCAGTGTTTTGTTGGCCACGTTTGTCTGGTTGTGCAGTGAACTTAATTCTCAAGAATGTGCACTGAAGGGTGACTTCTTCAGCCCAGTTAACCTGCCACAAACGAACTGAGCCTTGAGGAACACCTCTAATGCTGGCTTTCACTCTAACAAGCCAGTCCAATGAGTGCTGGGAGGAACTCCTGCTTAAACTGCCCATGTGAGAGAGAAGTCTGGCCTGCCTCTTCTCAGAGGACTTTTCCTGTAGAAAATTCTGGTGCAAAGCACTGACACCCATAGCCCAAAGGGCTGTAATACCAGTTAGTGCAATCCCCACCTCAAGCAGTGAGTTTTAGTGGAATGTAGACACCTGAGAGAGAGACAAGGTGCTTACACAACATGAGAGGACTTCAGTGGTTGAGTGGTATTGTCAGGGTGCTAACAACATCCTGAGTCCTATATTAGCAACTGGATTTCTTGATGAGTAACTTAAACTCCATAATGGTAATAGAGGATCTGGGTTTCCAGCATCTGTTCATAACTTGCATCTCAAAACCCTTTCTCAAAGGTAGTCTCCTTCCTACACCTCCTACCCCAGCCCCTTCAGGTGTGGGGGCGGGAGGTCATGGTGGGGAAGCAGCTTTGTGCTGTTGTATCCCTGTTTATCTGAAAAATGAGGCAGGCGTAAATCCAATTTCCTGTGAATGAACTTTCAAATATAACTTCTGAGATGGTGGTTTGGAGTCTCTTGTGGGAGAGACTTTTATAGAAGAACCAGAGTGACTGGCCTGAGAAGGAGAGTAAGGAAGAGCCTGGCTTCCTCATTAGTAGGAGAGGAGGGTTGCCTGGGGTGCCAGTCAGTATTCCAGTGGCTCTTATTTCATATAAATAAATTACTTATTAAAAAAAAAAGACACGGAGTCTTGTATTACTGCAGTAGAAACTAGAAAACAAGCAGCAGAGTTTTTAAGACCTTCTGTAGCCATAGCAAATTCAGGCTTCACTGTGCAGGCTATATGCTTCCTTCTTATAAATTTTAGTGAAGTAACAGAAAAGGGGGAAAGTTACTTCACAAGCTTTTTAAGCCTTCTTGTCTGGCTTCACAAATCAAGGTTTAGAACTGCTGAAATTTCATTATTTGATTTAAATGACAAGTAATTTGATAGTCTAGAAGTTACTAAAATATTTTTGTTTAGCAGAAAACCCTCTATGTTGTGTTTAGTTTTGGTGGCATGCAGATTAAAGGTGTATTTTGCTGGTGCTGTGGCATTAACGAAAATACTATTTAGTGTCTGTTTTTCAGCATCCTTATTAGTGCAGAGTCAGTTGCACTGTATAAGCAGTAGTGATGGATTTTTTTTAAATGGAAGCTTGCTGGAAGGAGGAAGGACTGGCAAATACATGATGTATCTAAAAATTACTGGAAAACCGTAATTTTCAGAAGTGTTTCTGTAGATTCATTAGGATAAAACGTTTACTGAATAGCTGTGGCTAATTTGTGATAAAAGTGAACAGATAATGGAAATTTCAGGATTGCTCCCGGCTATTATGATGGCTAAGCATTTTGCATGGAAGAACAAAAACCTACCTTAAGGATTTTTTTTCAGCCTTTTTGACAAAGCTTAAGAGTTTTTAACATCTCAAAACATGTTTGACCTCCCCACCCTTAAGCCATTTTGACACTCTTTACCATTGCATTTCAACAGGAAAGAAAGATCCTTTTTATAGCCAAATGGCTTCCTCCTTCTCTTCTGCCTCTTTTCCCCTCCATCCCCCACCCCAGAGAGCCTTTCTAGTGCTCAGGCTTCAGCTGCTGCCTGGATACTGGCTACATCTGTCTTGTTTAGATGGTCCTAAGAAAAAACAGCACTGAATGTGACCGGAGGGCCAACAACAAGATATGTTTCTTTTCAAATTTGAAAGGAAGCCCTGCACTTGCTTCTGCCTGTTTCTCTAAACTGTTTTTAAATCAATCATGGCTCTTGCTGGTAAATGCTTTCAGTCCCCTCCCTCCCTGAAATGGTCAAAATCCAAAACATTTGAAAAAAGTCTAACGAGTTAAATATGGTGGTGTTCACAAGCCTGTTTCCCCTCATACAGCTTCCAATTTGATGAAATAAACTTTCTGGGCTCTTGCTTTGAGACAGCCATTGGGAAAAGTTTCAAAGAGGATAGTGTGACTCTAGATGGAATTTGGATGTTTGCAAGTCCATTAATACTTACACTGATGGCAGACTGGGCTTCTGTACTTGTGTTAAAAGGACCAGCATTAAAAACTGATTTTGGATCTAAGCAGCTCTTGATGTTTTGGTGGTGAAAAAGATGGTGACTGTCAGGGAAAGAGTAATTATGTGGGGCAGATGGAGGACTGAGTAAGTTCCTATTTTGAGGGGAATCATCTGATACTTTTGGAGTGCAGGATTAGGGCTGGAACAATGACAATCTCTGCCAGTCAAGAATGGAGTTACAAAAATGTGGGGCGGTGGTTTTGTGTTTTAAAGGTTCATCAGCTGGGCGGGGGGAAGCTGTGCAACTTGATCCTGTTCATAAAATTCAGCCATAGCTAAAATGGATTTGCCCTTGTGACAATGTCTTGTTACACACAAAATAGGAGGAGACTGTATTAGTGCATGAGAACACGCTGATGTTTTTGCATCACAACCTGTGTGTGTCTGGCTGGAGGTGCTAACTTTTGGTTAGTAGTGCCTTCACCACCCCCCACACTGGAAAATGCATCTTTACAACGAACTGCAGGGAACAGAGGAGAAACAAGTAGCAGAAGAAATTGCTCTTTTTAGAGTTCCTATCATCTCTTGATTAAATAGTGGTTGCTACTACTTTTATTGGTTAAGGAACTTATTAGCCATTTCATTTTTAATAGGCATATACTGCAGTGAATAGTTCTATGTATGAGCTCGATTTTATTGCTAGCTGTGATGTTTTTAGTCATGAAAATAAATATGTAGGAGATGCACCCTAAATAGTTGGCATGTTACTGGTGTGACTTGGGTGTCCAAGAACCTTGTCCTTTAAGTTTTGTGGAAATGTTGCTAGAGTGAAACTGTTTCATTTCAGCATTTCCTCTGTAGTTACAGTGCTTGAACTTTGGAATCCACTTTCCTGGCTTTTGTGTGGGGAAGCAGAGCAAAATGGATGTTTGCGCTGAACTCAGCACATGCATTGAGCTTTTGGAGATAACAATTATTTGGCTTTTTAACATCCTTGTATTTGGCATGTTGAGCCAGCCACACAGGGCTGTCTGGTGAATTTGCACACAAGGAGCAGGTCAGTTTGCTGGAGCTTTAATTTCCACTAACCTCATGTTGCTGCACTCGTGGTTCTGTGCAGAAATGTATCACCTTACCCAGCTCTGAGTTGGTTTCAGCTTGTGTTCTGGAACAAAGACTCTGAAGTTTGGTTCTTAGATGCATCTACCTCAAGGCAGTCCCTCCTAATGCATGCTGCAGGATTTGGTGTAGAATGGGAAGTTTACTCCTAGAACAAAAGGAGTACTTTTAAAATGTATTTCCATGTGAAAAGCTAGATTAAATAGGAAAACAGATTTGCAAAAAGTGAATTTAATAATTCTGACTCAATATCTTCCAGACTTGAAGGGGTAGATTCCAATTTAATTCACTGATGTAATAAAAATTAGTGGCTTGACATCTGTTGACTCTCAGCAGACCTTAGAGAGGTCACAAACTGGAACAGGCCGTGCCTATACTGGTGGGTTTAACAGTGCTGGCAGCAAGCTGACATACACTAGCTGGGTTTTGTCTTCAACCAAGAGAGCTGTGGAGCCCTCTGAGTCCAAACACTCTTGCAAGTAAGCTGTAGCTTTGTTTTCAGACCTCTCTTGAGAGGTGTGGAGTTCCCTGTCTGGAAGGAACTGCTAATGCCCAAAGACCTCTCTGATTTGAAACCCATGTCCCATTTTACAGCCTGTGCCTTTTCCCCTGCAGAAAGATGGGGGCTGGGGGATAGGGGTGGAGATTAATGTATTAATGATCAGCCCTGGCTTTAATTTTCAGTTTGCTAGAAGCTGAGGAGTTTTGAGTTTCTGTTATGGTACCCTGTGAGGATTGGTCTCACTGCAAAAACCACTTGGCCCATATTTAGCTCTGTGTGCAGCCCTATTCCTCTGGTGTGAGGTGGGAGGCTAAACACTTATTGCACACAGGAGTAGTGTGCAACTGTGGGAACACTGAGGGCATTAAGAGTACTGTGTCAGCACTAATACCAATCTCCCGATTTTTCTTCCTTGCCATTGGAAGCTGAAGTTTGGCCTCCTCCAGCCTGGGCTCAGTGCCTCCCGCTCCTCAAAATGGAGGCTGTTTGCTGATACAAAGGCGATCGGCGATGCTGCTGCTGTTGCCGGAGGGCGTTCCCTCCCCACCACTTGGCTCCTTCAGGCGCTGGTTCTGCGGTGGCCCCAGCGAGTGAAGGGCAATGCTGCTGCTGCTGCTGCTGCTGCTGCTGCTGCTGCGCCGGGGAGGAGGGGTGGGCCAGCCCCTCTCCTCTGTGCCCCACTCTTCTGTCCCACCACTGGCTTGTACATCAGCACCAGCTTTTACCCCTGTAGTAGTACTCCTGTCACTTTCCCATCATCAGTATAACAGGCGGTGTTAGCAAACTGAGCTGACGGATGAGCAGCTTTGTCCTTTATAGACTATGGGCGAGGTTTCTGGGGTAGTCTTCACATCAGTTCTCTGGTGGCACCACAAGGTGTTTGCTTGTTTGGACTTGGCAGGGTGGTGGTTCTGGAAGAGATGGGTTTGCTTAGGTCAAAGAGGTGGATTGGAGCCTTTGTGAAACCTCTGCTGTGTATTTGTGAACGCAAGTCTGAGGTTGTACACCAGTACAGGGTGCTGCATCATGGAATAGATAAATGCTTCATGTGAGTTCAGAATCTTTTTGGAAATAGAGCTGACTTCCCCTGACGGCATCCACAATGCAGCCTTGGGGACTTGTAATTCTGCCTAAGCTAGAGGAGAGAAGTGGTGTGGGATTGGGATAATTACCTGAAACTTGAAGCCTCATGGGATTGAATAGTTTCTGTTTGATACCGTGAAACCACAGTACTAAACACCTATCTCTTGCAATAAACCTTGAACCACATGCACCTTCAGGTCCAAAGTATTGCCTGCAGTGAATTTGCTCCTTTTTTCTGCACATTAAACTATGCCACTAACAGAAGAGCTTTCTTTATCAGAAGAGACACTGGCCTACTGCATGAGATTAACACAAAAGTCAGTGTGAAATCTGTAACCGAGGGCTCTTGCCCTGTTCCTCAGTTTACCAAAGCTTTCTGCAAATGCCATCTTACAGTGGAGCTCTTTACACTTTGACTTGTTAAGTTGTAATCCTTTATCTTTCAGATTTCCTGCTTGTGTCTGGCACCACAACTTTTCACCTGTCTTCTAATTTAATACTTGGGGGTTTTTTTGAATGTGGCTTTAATGAACAAATATAACTTTGGGTAAAAGGAAGAATATTAATGTACAGTGTAACTGGGGCTTCTGTTCACTGTAAGGGTCTTTTGATCTGCTTATTAGTGGGGGCATTGTTCTGGTAAGCCATTCCAGGACCCATCCTGCCAGTCTTCTGCACAGGATTAATCATTTCCTCTTGACCTCCTGCTCTCTTTTCCTAACATGTTGCATTGATCAGAATCCTTAACTCACAAGTTTGCTCCTGTTTTTTAAAGAACGGGAGGAAAAGGAGGGGGGAAGGAATGCAAAGAAATTAGATATAATGTCTGCTGTTAACATTCTTAGTAAGCTTTATTCCTTTTTTCCTGCTTGACTCCTCCCTTCTCCCAAGAAAAGAAATCCCTTCCTGGTATGTATTAGCTCCAGATCTCAAGCATCTTGAGTGCCTCTGTTTCACTGGAATTACTTTTTTGAGCATGCAACTTCCTGCAAGATCAGCTCTGCTTAGAAAGGTCACATTTAAAGCTTTACCTAGCTGAGGCTTTCACAGGCTACTGATCTACCACATTAGAGCACTTTATTAATCTTAGTACTAAGCTGCACTATTTCCATCATAGGTAAGGCAGCATCAAGAATACTGCATGTGACTCTCATTTCCCTCTAGTTTTTTTTAATGCCAGCAAAAGTGAAGGTATTTATGGGATCATATGAGGTACCTCTTAGTAGAGAAAGCTCCGTGTTTGTCTTTACTGACAACATCTTCGTGATGCCTTTAAGGGAGCTGTTGACTTTAAGGTACAGGGGTCTGCTGCCAGCCAGTCCCAGTTTGTATCAGTAACAGGAGGGAGGGTTTGTTCTGTTCAAATCACCCATGGGTGCCTGTATTCCCCTACTACCTGTTGCTGGCAGACTTCACAGGGGTAGACCTCTCTACACTTCAAATTTTACTTCTGCATGACCTAATTGTTCCAGCCCACTTGTGCCCAAGTGTGGTCTGGTTTCGAGAGGGCTGCTGCAGCTTGTGCTTCCTTTTCTAAGGTGTTAACAGCAGCTCCAAGGGAGAGAGCTAAGCTGAAGAAAGGCAGTGGGATAAAAGCAGAGATCTGTTTCCTGTTCTCATAGAACCTCTTTCTGTGAGGCTGCATGTCAGAGGCATGTCTTCCACTCTTAGCCCTTGCATAAGACTTCTTCTCCTGGAAATAGATCGTTTAGCTTACCTTGTATCTCTGAACAGTGATGCTGGCTGATAAGCTGTTCTAGGTGCAATGGCCTTGCTCAGATCAGAGGAATGCTAAATGTTACCCCTTCCAAGAGTACTTTGTGCTACTCTGGGCTACCTGAGGATTCATCTTTGTACCCAGTTGAGGCTCAGAATGGCTCCAAAGGCACTGAGCCATGTGCTGACAATGCACAGATTACTGAATAGCAGAAATGACAAAGCTAGAAGTAGACCACGAGCTGGAAAGTAAAACTGGGTATTGGTTGTCCTATCAAAAGCAAACAGATTGGAAGCTCTGTCTATCTAGTGATAAATTCATAGTCCTGTGGAGTGAGAGATCTGACTAAGCCCATCCACTAAGCCCATGGCACCTGAGCATGAGACACAATAACCCTTTGTTCCTGAAGCTGTGGCAATTAATAGCTTTTGTTAACTGCTAGTTTTGGAGGAATCTCCAAATTCCAATTTGTTTCCTGCCCTGAAGTAGGGTTGTGGGACTGTCCTCCCAGTAAGAAAACTATGATGGCTTGTAATGTCTTCTCACTTCCCAGAGCTGGGTGTTAAGACCAAGCAAAAAGGCCGCATGACAAAGCAGCATTTTAATGCCACAAAGAAACTGGGGCAAGAATTCTGAGATAATACAGGATACTTCCTAGCAGAGAAAGCTCCATGTTTGTCTTTGCTGGCATCATTTTCGTTGTGTTGTTGGGCAAGGCCTTTCACAAAAACACCTCTGTGAAGGTGGAAGAGGGCTTGTTGTCTGCTTGGTAATAGACAAAGCAAAAACAAATCACCTGCACTGAAGGCAGGTCCAGACTGATAGCTCTGGCACTGTGCATGTGAGGGCTGGAGCTGTACATCTTTTCTGCTTCTCCTCTCAGAAGATCCTGTGTGCTGGGGGTGCTTTCAACCATGCCCAAGACCTTGCATTAAGTAGTTGTTTTTAGCTGCTCTTGGCCACCACGCCCGAACATCTAGGCTATTGTCCCTGGCTGCTGCTGCTGGCTGTTGTGTTGGCCTAACATCTGGCTCTAGTGATAAGGGGCACAGTAGTGAAGACAGAGGAATGTGCAGCCACAGAAGGGGGCCTCTTATTTGCCCCTGGTCCAGCTCCAAAGGTCTGTCCTCTTTTCCCCAAGCTTCCTTGTAGAAGGCTACAAGGTCCCTTACTGCCATTGGTTGATATCAAATGGGCCCCTTCAGTGGGTGTGGAGGGGTAGTTGCACAACACACTTCTCTTTTCATGTGTTATCTTGATGGACTGTCTTGGCAGTTATTAGCCTGTTCGATCAGGGGAAAAAAAAGTCTATTGACTTGTTTCTAAAGCTTCAGCTGTGTGGGCATACATACAGTAGTTTTCAGCACTGAGACTACATGATTGCAGGAAAAATTACAGTGGTGGTTCTCCAGGAATTTCTTATGAATGGTTTCAAGATACGTCTTTCCACTGTAAATTCGAAGTCCTGCCTCCAGTTCCATTTACACAGATGAAAACTGAAATCACATGAAAAATGTATTTTGTTTTGTTTTGTTTTTTCCCAGTATAAGCAGAGAGGATATTTTTCAGTTTCACATGGCAGTCAGAATAGGGCTGAGGCAGGACCAGGACCAATCGCTCCATTTACACAGATGAAAACTGAAATCACATGAAAAATGTATTTTGTTTTGTTTTGTTTTTTCCCAGTATAAGCAGAGAGGATATTTTTCAGTTTCACATGGCAGTCAGAATAGGGCTGAGGCAGGACCAGGACCAATCAGTCACACCTGCATAATTCACATCATTTTCCACTCCCGTGCCATCTTCTGCTGAAGAGCACATGACTGATTACCTGCAGTGCTAGTCCAACATTTGGCTGCTCATTCTGGTCCAGGGAGTACACTTGAACCCCCAAAGAACTCTAGGGCATTGTCAAGTCTCATTTCTAGCTCACACAAGAAACAGAACTCTCTTTTCAGGAAAGAAAGTATCCAAGTAGCTGGATTTTATAAGTTTTTGTGGCAGAAGCTGTGTCAGTGCAGTATCCCAATTCCAGAAACAGCCTTATTATCCAGTCTGAAACCAATGTAATTTGGTAAGTGGCATGTTTGTATGAGAATTATTTTTTTAAAACTAGAGATGTGAGGAATAGATATTTCTAGCAAGACCTCTTTTAAGCTTTGTACGTCTTTACTCAGAGTGTGGTGATGCCCTGGGACAGGTTGCAGAGAGAAGTTGTGGATGTCCCATCCCTGGCAGTGTTCAAGGCCAGGTTGGATGGGGCCCTGAGCAGCCTGTCGTAGTGGAAGGTGTCCCTGCTTGTGACAGGGGGGTTGGAGCTAGATGGTCTTTAAGGTCCCTTCCAACCCAAACCATTCTGTGATTCTATGGTCTTATACTCCTCTTGGAACCATGGAAGGTAGTAGAGCAACAACTATGAGAGCTAACTGAAGTAGCTTGCAGACCTGATGAAAGCTTTGATTTTCTCTTTCGGAGAGAAAATGTACGGTGGTAGAACCTACCCTCTGTCTAGGAAACAGCAGGCACATTTAGGCTGCAGGAAGTGAGGGTGATACTTCATCATGTCTCAGCAGTGAATGTGAGTTTGTGAGTAAACCAGAACACTAACCAAGAAAAAAAAATCAGTTGTATTTTTCTCAGAATGGTCTTGATGAGAAATGTGTGTCTTCTGTAACAGAGGGCTTCTGGTTACTTGTTTTACTCCTTGAGTGCTCCCTGAATTGAGTGCAGAAAGGATTAAGATTGGTGCCATCTGTATGTGTCGATTTGGCAAGTAGATTAAGTTTGAGGTTGCTTTCTCTAAGCAATTACCAGGGTGGTCGTTCAGCATTATATTGGTAGAATCTGTTATTAAAACAGATTCTAATATTCTTTCACTTGTCTAAACATTAGATCGTTACACACTTTGAAGAGAGAAGTCTTAACAGAGTGGTTTAGCTCAGTGGCCTGTATGTAGCAGTCTCTATTCAGAATGTGCTGTTTCTGTTGTCTTCCTGATCACAGACCTTTCCTAGAAAGGAAGCATGTGGGAAGAGAGGTGGTTCTGCTCATCCTTATTCACTAAGGTCGGTGTTAAAGGTGGTGTGCTTTTCACCTTGCTGGTGAGAATAGTCATTGCATATGAAAGCACCCTGACCAACTGGTTTACAGCTTACCATGTGGCTTACAGCACAGAGAGGTATTTCACTGAAGTTGTTGGTACCAAATTACAATTCTGAAAATTTTCTTCCCCGCCTCCTTCCTCATCAGAGGTTGTGGATATACAACTCAGTCCATGCCTAAAGTCTCTGCTGTAGTTTAGTTTCTCATATGAAGAGCTGGCAATGAGTAATCCTGGGACACTGAGAGAGGATGGGGAGGGGACCTATATGTTCTATTTGGAAAACTTGTGCTGTTGTCACAAAGGAAAACAACAGCTTATAATTGTACTGCCCCGCCAATAAACCATGAGTTGTGTGACCCTTTTAGACTAAAGAAATTGCTGGAAGTTGCTTAAATACGCATAGAAATCCACCTAGAAATACCTTAACAGGTGATTGCATGCAAACTGGTTTTCCCTGTGTGTGCCTGCTCAGCTGCTAATGGAGGCTCAAACATGCTCTTCAAATGTCCTTTGGTTGGCCGGAAGGCCCCTTTGATACCTGTGCTGCCCTTTGCCAAAGCAGCAATAAAACCAAACCCTTTCTAGGAACTTGGAAGCAGCCAGACCAGAACTCTGCACGTACAATGCCAACATTCAGCTCAGCAGTTCATAAGGACCAGTCAGAAACAGTCTAGATGAAGTTTAGAATCTAGGCAGTCCTAGATGAAGTTTAAGATCAGGCAAGCTAGAGAAAGAAAGTAGAGACCATTTTTTACTTTGTCTGTCTTTCCTACCTCAGTAAAAAAATAGTGGGGGTACAGGTAGACAAAAGTGTTGTTCTGAATCCTTCACCTGAAGAAGTATGAGCTCTATCTCAGATGTATTGTCTAAGAAAAAAAAAACTGAGTAGAGTGCTTTAAAGTGTAATTTCTAAAAACTGAACTCATTCCAGGAAAGAAATACAATATTCTAGTATTCTTTGCAGTGAATTCATTATTTCCCTAAATTCTGCTTGCTCTCACTGCTATATGATTAAAAGATACTTGAATGATTCAAATGCTGGAGTGTGTCTTTTCCTTAAAGCCTGATAATTTAATATTTATTATTTTCACTTACAGATTCACAGTGCAAATTTGGTTTAGAGAGATTAAAGTTAGTTTAATCTTTGCTTGCAAGACCTTAAACTCCTCCTTCCCACCCACCACTTTCAAGGATAATATTCCACTGTGCCAGATTGCCCATATTGCCACCAGAAAATTGCTTGGACCACTTCTTACAAAATCAAAGGTCAACTCCATGCCTTGGTGGCAGCTGGGAAACTAATGATTTAATGCTGCTTTGACCTTTGGCTTCCTAGTCCGTTTGAGTCTGACCCAATGTTTTAATTTTCCAATACTGCTGGGCAGTTGGCTTTTGTCTGTTTCCAGATGTAACTTGCATATTGAGGCCTGTTACTGAAGTGGGAACAAAACAACAAAACATCTCTGCCTGCAAGGGGAAGGAAAAATAAGAGCACCTACTTCTTACGCTACAAAATACAGCTGTCTGATGACACTGATGCTTCCACAACTAACCAAGGTCAGGTTTAGAATAACAAAACGAGAATATTTGTCCCAACATTCACATCTCAAGTACGGTAACAGCAGTCTTAGTGAAATGCTGCTTTTTTACTTGTCTGTAAAACATAACAGGGGAAAAAACTTAGCTCTTCCCCCTCCATTCTGCCCTCAATCTCTCATAATAAGTATTTCTTTTTTTCACTGGAATAAAAGTCAATGTTTGTTCTGATACTGGGAAGTACAGAAAAAATAACCAGTTGGTTGTTGAAAATGCACATGCTTGCTGTGGCTTAGGGCATTGAAAGAAGTGTAGAGTGAGATGGAAACCAGTGGTGACAGAACCCCCTCTATTGTGATTGGGAAGTTCCTTTTGGTTTTTTCCCTCGCTGGGGGGAAAAAAAAAGGCAGCACTCGTTAGAGAGTATTTTGTCATGGATTTTTGGTGTATACACAAGGTGAATAATGCATTAAGTTTTTGCAATACCGGTAATTTTGCAACCATTGCCAGTACAGTTTGTATTTGCTGTTAATGGTGTGATAATGGTGGGGAAAGCACCCTGAGGTGACTCTTCTTTTTTAATGAAAAGACTGTTGATTGTTTGGGAAGCTCCCCCTTGAGTACTGATGAATATGGAAGCTCCTCTTTGCCTGAAAGAGCCAATCTCTTGTTTTGCCTGGTCTGTGCGCCCATCACAAGCACGGATCGGACTCGATTCCTGCCTTAACTACACTGCAGCTCTCAAAGGTCAGCTCATACCCGGGCCTGTGTGTGAGAGGTTAGTTTTGCAGAGCAGATGGGCTCCTAAAACTTTTATGGTTTCCAGTCAAATCACCTCAAGCTGTAATCTCATTAAATCTTAAGTGAATCAGTGGGTCTGGTTATTACTTGAAAGCAGTGTTACAGGAAGTGATGTTCCTGATGCAATAGGTCTGCCTTGGCAGTGAGCTCTACCAAAGGTGCTTGCCTGTGTGTGGCTCTTGAAGCTGCTCCCATAATTTGATAGCAAAGGTGGCATGTGGGGTGCAACAAGTTAACCTTTTGGTACAGCACAAAGGTAGAAATGCAGCTTTTCCTGAAACAATAATCGGGTTCGTTTTGGGAGTTTAAATTCTCCCTTGCATTCCTAATCATGCACACCTATTGCACTGTCCCAGTGCTCATTTGTGTCTTAAAATAAATTAACTACTAATTTAGGAAACCAGCATGATGCTTAATGCTGTGCAGAGTTGCTGAGAGAACTGAGAGTACACCACTCTCCAAAAGCCTGACTTTCTTCCTGATTTTTAATTCAGCATAACTGTTTTTGGGAGAAAATAGTACCTAAAGGATCTTCTGGAGGAAGGCAGGTAGCTTAATTGAAACTCATTTGACCAAGCAGGGTTGACTCTAGTTTAATTGTCCTGTGCTTGGAAATCTGGTTAAGCGTGTTTTGTACCTGGATTGCAGAAAGGCTTTTTCCTCTTCAGAGAGAATAAACCCAATCTATGACCTCCTCATACTTGCTTCTTAGTAAACAGGGGACATGTAGGACTAGTTTGGCAATACATAAAAAAATTAATGATCGTGGCATAGCACGCAAGACTTGAGTACACAAGAGCGTTCATAAAAACACAACCTGCTGATTGTGCAGAGATAATAAAATTGCTTCTGCCTTGCCTACCCACTTCCTCCTTCAAGACATGTGTGTGGTGTATGAGACCATACCTTGTGTTAGCCCAGCCTTTTGGCTAGTTCATGTACCTAAACTGCATCAAAGTCCTGCTGATCCTTGTCAGAAATGGCTTGTTTCTAGTTTAGGTGTTTGTGGTGCACTTTAACTATAAGAATGTCCTCTTTCTTAAAATTTTATGTCACAAGAAAGTGTAGGTAGAGATTTTTTGTTGTTTTGTACTAAGACTAATGTGTATTTTTCTTTTCAAGAATTGAGCAAGGGTTTAACCTTCTTAGGCATCCATTCCCCCTTCCTTCTTTCTTTGGTAAAGTGAATCACATTCAAATCTTCCCCTCTAGTTCAGTCTGGATAGCTTTTTTATTCCCTTCACTGACGATTGAGCGAGCTTTCTGTATTTACATTTATCCTGATTTAAAGCTTAAGCAAGGCTACAGTTGAAGTTTAGGATAAGGCTAACTTGCCTGCACAATGTAGAAGCAAACTAAAGCTAGTGGAGTGTGAAACGGTGGATGCTGCTATTAAAAAGGCTGATGCTTTCACTGAGGGATTCAAAGTATTTAGGCATTTTAAAAATTCAGAATGCTGTTAAATTCTTAAAAAGGTCCTTGAAATATAGCCCTGAACTGTGACAGGGTGGCATCAAACCACTGAAGTTTGGTTAGACCAAAGCTGTAATGCTCTCTAGCAGGATCATTCTGATGTTTGTAGGAATGCCACACTGTATACTTGCCCCATGGGAGCACCATGGAATGGATTAAAAGTAGTGCCTATCAATCATGACTTAAACCTTGACTGTGATAGAAGATTGTCCTCGTTCTCCCAAAACTGAAGCTACTACTCAATAATGGCATCTATGGCACCGTGACAAAGTGTAGTTATTAGTGTTATTATCTGTAAGCACCTCACATCTGTCCTGCAGTTTGAAGGAGCAGTAACCATGCTGCCAGTTTCCACTTACTTGAATATTCATCCTGGAAAGCTTATAACTTTCCAGCATTCCCGGATTCAGAAGGAAAGTAATCTGAAGTCCTCTCCATGAGGAGAAAGGCTATTAGATTAGTACACTGTGTGGCTCTTAAATCTATGACAGAAATGCTGAAAGTACATTTTCAGAGATTAAAAGAAAAACCTTCCACAATCAACAAAGACCACTTGGGGGAAGAGGGGCTTTAAACTTGTTTATACCTGTATTTTAGCCACTTGGAAATAAGTATGCGGTGGGTAGGTAATTCATTCAGAGTTCTGAAACTTAAAGGTTTTGCTTTTGCTCTGTTGTCAGAGAGGTAAAGGGGCATAAAGACACACTTAAGTCCTGGTGGAGAATTTAAGTTTTAAAATAAATAAAGATTCTCTCACATTATGTTAATGGCTTGTTAACAAAAATTTTCTGTTGTTCATGTTCTTTTATGGTGATAAAGAAAAAAATTATTCTGTGCAAACACTTTTGACCTCCTGGAACAACTCTTCTTATTGTTAGATGTCTTTCCTTTATGATTTACAGTACCTTTTTCTGCTGTAACTACAGAGCTGTGTAATTATATGATAGATGGACAAGAATTTACTCATTCACTCACGAGGGATTAAAGAGTAACCTTCAGTAGTGTTTGTTACATGATTATTGAAATGCCCTGTGGCTGTTAAGACAGCTAGGTCTTCCAAAACAACATTAAATACTGGAGTTCAGCTGGAAGTAATAGTGCACTAGCACCCATAGGATAACACTCTCATGAGGAGTCTTTCATAAAATGTGATTTGTATAATCCTCCTTAAAATTAAGAGGAGTTGTAACAAGTGTATTAATCTGACAAATGCAGTCTGACATTCTATTCCAAGCAGCATAGCTTTGGTCCTGAAGGACAACATTGTTTCTCTGAATAAGATACTCCAGTGTATGTGCCAAACTCTATGCTGGGAGCAGACAATGATTATTTTTTACATGCATGGTACAATTTGATGGTGTTAGCTAAGGAAGCCTAAAATAATTCGCTTCCAGAAACTACTGCCTGGATTTGGAGCAAACCAATTTTGTCTTTTCTTTTAATGCCATCCAAATTTGGTTTTGCTTAATTAAGATTCCTCATTTATGAGGAATCCCAAGTGAAACCTCAACGTGTTGTAATTCTTTTTTCCTGCTCTTAAACATGTGCACTTAAGCTAGTAAAAATTTTACACTTGCATTTTTTTGGTGTGTTAGTCTTTAAAATGATGATGGGTAGAAAGGGTAGAACTGGAATGTTTTTTGAAGATACCTTCCAAATGTTCATACTGGCTGTTTTGGTGAAGAAAGAAGTTCCCTTAAATGCCCTATTCTATAAGGACTTCATATGTGGGTATATAGTTGTTGTAAAAAATAGTGTTTGGGACAGAGTAAGGCAGAGAAGGTAACGCAAAGAACAGAGCCAATTCGGTGCTGCCTTTGTGCTTTCCAAAAAAGCTGTTCCACATAAGCAGTAACTAAAAACATTGCAGTATAAAACACTTGGAATGGGTTTATATATCAGTTTTCCCAGACAGCCATCCTGCCTGTATTTCCTGTTAAAGGCTATAGTTGGTCATATTCACTTTGACCTGAGTTTGATGTGCATATGGCACTGGTAGTAACTGGACTTGTTTAATAGAAATGGATTGTTTCACAATTAGAGAAGAAAAAATTTAACAGTTCCTGCTGTGGGGGTTCAGTACCGTGGCTGTTCCTGTTACAGCTTTTCTCTGAAGACAGAGATTCAAGGCAGAAGTGGGAGGAATAGCAGAGCAGTGCTGTTCCCATTAGATATCGGGGCTGCAGCAGTACCCAGAGCCTAATGCTGGGGTGGGGTGGGAAGAAGGAGAGGAGAAAGGGATGTCACTTTCTACCCCTTCCCCAGTCTTCTTTGCACACTTGGCCAACTGGATAGTTTACCACTGAGAAAACTTAGGAAGGAGGAATTCCTTCCTATAATATCCCAGGTGGTCGGCTTATGCCCTAATGGGTAAATTGCTTTTATTGTTATTTGCTTTTACTTCACATAAAAACAGAACCACAGCAATTCTATGGAAGTTTAAACTAAATCTAAACCTGATAGGGGTATTTAATGTTTTGCATATGTAAAAGTTTAGTTCTCATTGCAAGCAGCCTAATCCTCCTTCGGTAGTTGCTGTGCTATCTCTTTTATTCACTCCCATAATACTGGATATTATATAAAATTATATATTAATATAATATATTATTATTATTATTATATGTAATACTCTCTGGAGAGCTGATACTGGAAAGCAGGGGAGGAGGGACAGTGTCTTGTACAAGTTATGTGGACTGATTGTGCTTACCAGGCTGTTACTCAAACTGGAGTTATCAGAGTCCAGTAGAGGTGGTGTTAGATATCAGAATTGCTTCACTTTGCTAAATGTGTGCTAACGATCCTCTTCATTAAAAAGGCTTTGAGATTTGTTAGTCTCAAAGTCTCAAAAAAAAATGCAAGTTGATGCATTTTTTCTTCCTAACACAAATATTCTTTTTTAAAAGTATAAGGAGAAGCTTTTTTAAAAATTATATAGAGATGATGTAATGTTATTAAAATTACTTTAAACTAATAATCAGTACAGAGACAACCCCCCAAATAATGTATGCACTTGAAGATTACAGATTAAACATGTTGAGCTGATGCCTACTGCTGGTTTTACGTTCATGTTACTTCCATGTAAAAACTACTTTATCTAAAGCTTACAAAATTTCCAGCACTGTTCTCTACTAATTGTTTTGACTCTGAGTTCTTGCACTTTTCCTCTGTGATAGTCAGTAAGGCCACATAAGCAAAGGGGAAACAAGGAGCCAATAAAGCTACAAAGTGGGCTCAGAATTCATGCTTGCTTAGTTTTCTAGTCCTTAATTTTTCACTATTCTCCAGATTCTGCAGTTTGACTTAGAGGTTATTCATGTGGTGCTTCAACTGTGGGAGTTTTCAAATGCAAGCTTTCAATTAATTTTTTTTCTTGTAGCAAATGAGTACTAGTTTATGTAGTTTAATTATTACACGGTGTGAAAGAGAAAGTTCAAACTCATGTTCTGGAGAAATACTTTTCTGAACCTAGATTTCTAGTACTGCTTAAAAACCAAAAAACAACAACAAAAAAGGAAAAAAACAACACAAGCTCCCCCCCATTTACATGAAATAAAATTTTTGAAAAGCCCAGAAAACCCCCTGAAGTAAATCCTATCACAAAGTTCAAATAGATAATCAGAAGTTTATCTGGATGAATGTGTTCTTTCTTCTCATACTCAGTTTTTCCCTAGTAGTTGAACATTATGAATTTAAGATGTCTAGCCTGATAGGCTTTTTGGCCCCCCAGAGAAGCCCTCTAACAATATTGATGGGAATCAGTTGCAGCAAAGTGAATTTTGTTAGGTAGTGGTGGATTGACTAGAGACTAGCTGTATAAGAAAATCAATCCTACTCAAGACCTGTTTGTGTTGGGATCAGAGAAGTCTCTCTGTCAAACTGCACACAACCCATCTGCTTAATGTGTTGTTTCTCACTTAGTTTGTCCTCAGCATGAAGACTAGCTGCCCTTGAGTGAAATCTGGGAACTTTGGGGTTGGTTGTCTGACTTTCCACTCCCTTCCCCCATCAAGTAAAAAAAAAAAAAAAAAAAAGCTTTGTCTCCAGTATATTAAGAGACAAAAACTTTTGATTTGTTTGCAAGACATATAATGGCATCCTTGCTGTCATATTTCCATGTGAAGATCAACAGTTGCCAAGGACCTGAACAGAGAAAGTGTTCTCTGCAATGGTGTGGGAACAGCACGGATTTAAGGAATATGGATTTTGAGAGGTGAGGCCTGTACTGATAATAGTCACAGAGATGACACAGGAGCCTTGTGTGTACCCTCACTCTTAGTCCAACCCTTTCTGTGCATAGGAGGAGAATTTTCAAAAGGGGAGAACATGTTACATAAGGAGTTTGTAGAGATGTTGTTAACATTTGATTCTCTCTAAAATACAAAACACCTTGTGTGATAGCAAAGAAGTTGTCAACTTGTTGCTGTTTACAGCATCAATGAAATCATGTCCAAGCTTTGGATCAGAACTTCAAGACACTCTGGTTTTCAGAAAGCTGAAGAGTTTACTGAGTCTCAGTGGAGGATTTGCAGGGACTCACAGCAGTCCTCACAGCCTTGGACAGATGGGCTTGAAAGTAGAACTGTCCTGACCCACTCTTGTCAGCTACCACAGCAGGCTATTTATTAGCTTGCATGCTTGAACTGTTGAATATTTAGATCCACCCACTGTCCCCTGTGCCAAGACCACCCTGCTGCTACTCATGTCATGCAGATTTGGCACAGAAGCTGCATTTAAACAGCTAATGAGTTGCATGTTGAGGGACAGGCTGGTCTCCCCTATTGAAATCCGTGAAAGAGCTGTGACTTATCATGGGCTGAGTAATCTACTGGCTACTGATACCATTGCATCTTCCCCTAGACCCTAGACTTTACCTGCTTCAGTGTTGAAACAGATGTTGTGACTTTTAAAAAACAAAATGTAGAATTTTTTTTTAAACTCTGAACAACTTACTTAAAAGAAAATTGCTGAATGTCGACTTGCCATTATGTAATAATTAAACAATAGTCCACTGTGGGATGATTATACCTGCATCACCTCAGTATTAACATTAAAATAGTATTAAGCCTTGCTTATCCCTATTTAGGAAGAATTGGATGAATGAGTTAAGTTGGAAGCAAGATGCCCTTTCCAGTCCATCAATAACTGGAATCTCTGAGGTGGTGAGTTAGATCGGCTGAGTTACCTTGCACCCAAGAGCTTTTAGCAAGTTACTTGATGAGATGGGCAAAGTTCAGTGACTGGTGTGTGGTGCTCCCTCCATAATCAGGGTGGATCAGTGGGGGCGTAGTGCACCTGGCAGAGGTGCTGCCAGGAGAAATGCTTGGAAAGCTGCAGTGCCAGGTGAGTGCCTAGAACCGGAAGCTGCAGTCATCACATGAAGTTTCATTTGTAAGATTTTAACTTAAAACGCAGACGATGCAATTTCATAGTAGGCTGGAGCCAGCCCTTAAAACAGCTTTGTCAAAAGGTGTGACTTCCTGTCTCCTGGCCCAGTTGGCAGCCTGTTGTCAGACCATTCCAGTGATCATGTGGCCTTCAGAGTGAAGTGGAACTTGATTGTCACTTCTACCCCAAATCCATTTAAATTTGCAAATGCTGTTTGTGTTGGCAAAGGCAACTTAAATGGTCTCTGCTCCACTCCCAGCTGACTGTTAATACCTACTGGGTGTTCTAAAAGTGATTAATGGGCTATGCTTCTTTCAAAAAGCTTTGCTTTTAACCTGGATGGTTTGACTGACTCAGTGCTGTCACCACTCTGAGATATGTAGCTGTTTTTACTGGCTTCATGACATCACAGGAGGATTGAAGAAGGTAAACATTAGGAATTTTAAGAGTATGGTAGTCTGTTTGATTTACCAGCCTATTTAACTCAACTCCAGTTAGATACTGTTCTCTTCCAGTTAGAACTTGAGACAAATGCTATCAATGAGAAGATTTACACTGATTTCCAGCTGTGAGGTTGGCAAAGTACCAGATAGTTGTCATCAAATGTCTCTATGCCCTTAATTATGGGTTCTTCCTCCTTGTGTTAATCCTACTGATCTTCTGATCCCTGGCTCAGCTGATAAAAATAGTTTATTCAAAAATGAATTTTATGCTTTTTGTAAAGATACCCAAATCTTTTCACTGAGACTGGATCAGTAAAGGGAGGGAGATAGGACCAAGGCAGGGGAGATTTAGGGCTTCCTCACAGAGTAGCTGTCAGTTTAACTGTGGAATGAAATGACATCCTTGAGCTGTGTGTGGTTTCACATTTGGGGTTTTATTTGTGAGCTTCCTTCCCCTTCATGTGCTGGGCCAAGAGATACCTGTGTGGCTGAGAAACAAGGAACAGAACCCACTGGAGCATGTGGGGAGGGAAGGCTTTTAACAGTAGTGCTGGAAAAAAAAGCGTGTGGAGTTACAGCTTTATTTCCTATAAACAGACTTGCATGAGCCAAGTCATCTGTTAGCCGGGCTTTTATTATTCCAGGTGGGGTAAAGACATCAAGGTGAATTTAACAGAAGGGCTGAATGATCCTCTTGCACTTGATGAATTTCTAAATGGGCCAAAAACCCACCTCTGTTCATCCAAGTTTCAAAGGAAGGTAATAGTAAACTAATTTCACTATTGCCACTTGGTACAGCTACCACAAAAGTGCCCCTGCTTTTGTGGAAATTTTGTTACTAGAATATTGAGCTAAGTTCAAGAAGTAACTCTCTTGTCTGCTGGGGAGACCTGGAGCTGGTGTGCAATTTCCCATCACCACTGAATGCAGGGAGGAAGATTGGTGTTAAGCCAGTCTCTTCTACTCCAGAGCATCAAGTTAAAATACAAGTTCTAGGAGCAATTTGATCATTAACTGATATCTCTGTATGCCAGATATTTAAGGTATACTGGAAAATTGCCTGTAGTTTTGATGTGTACATGTGACTTGCCCATGTCTTCAGTCTTTATATTTAGCACTTAAATTTCGAATTAAGATTCCTAAAATACTGCTTTCATCATGGTGTGAATCAAGTTAATTGTCACAAATTGCCATTGAGGTGGAAACTCTGGACCAGTTTCCTACAGAGTAAAAATATTACCTATTTTTGCTTAAACCTACAACCATTATCTGTATCAGACTCTACACCACTCAGGAGGACTAGTTCATTTGTATACTGTTAAAAAAAAAAAGAAGATAAATAATTGCTGCATGCAGGGAAGCAGCTTTTTCTTCAGGAAGGGAGGAAAGCAAAAAAAAAAAGAAAAAAACAACCCCACAGCGTTGAGGAAGTAGGACCAAAATTCCTTGAAAAATTGCTTTATACCAAACTCAGTCATCTAAGCCTTACACACTACCTAACAAAGCCACTGGTGTTTGAGTTACTGTCAAGGGAACTTGATAATAAAACACCTTTAGTAATGGAAAACTTTAAACTTATAGTAAGATTTTTTTTTTAAAATCATAAAACCAACCTAAGTTAACTTAAAAGTACCATACTGAAACTTTTCCAAAAGTAGAAACCAAGAGGCTACTGTTTTGTCTATAGGCTTCTTTTATTTTTGGTTAAGATTACAGGGTAGCTTTTTAGAGCATCAGACTTGCATTTTAAAAGTAATGTGGCCTTATGCATTGCTGCCTTGTACAAATTCTTAACATTGTAGGCTTAAATAAAATCCTTGCAAGATACTGAAATGTCACGACAGAAAACAAATTTTAATGTGATTAGATTCCCTATGCTTTATTGTCCATTTGCATGCACGTGTGCTCTGAAAATGAGAGAAATTAAGTGTTTGCAAGCTGGGAGGAGAAGGGCACCGTGAGTATTGCTGAAAGAGCATTTATTTAAACACAGTGTAAGGATAAGCCTCCTCCGATGCTGTTTCTGCTGAATTCTCCTCTGTCACGGTGCCTACTGCATTCCATTGCTTTTGTCTGGGCTTGGTATTTGGGAAATTTTGGTGAGGGCTGGAAGGTGGGGGGGCACGCTGGATTCTGGTCAGCAGTAAGGAGAGAAGGGCTGGTGTGGGAATTGTGGAGTGGGGTCAGGGTTTAACTTTAGTGGCCATTCATCAGATGATGATTGATTGCTGTGCAGTCCCAGGGGACGTTTAACAACATCTCTGCCCATCCCCCTGCCCCCTTTGAAAGCAGATGGACCAAAAAATGGGGAGAGCGACACCCAGGAATTCCTGCTGTTGTAAAATGTTTTTACGGTGCACTGTACAGCCTTTCCTGAAGCAATCACATTTATGGCCTTGCTGTTGTATTTCTTGGGCTGCTGTGGCTGTAAAAGATGAATAGCCCTGTAACATGGTTCACTGATTCTGTTTAAATTGAAGTAGGCTCCCTTTATTGTTTTGTGTCTAAAATTGTATGCCACCAATTCAGGAAATATTTCCTGTTTGGGAAATAATCAACCCATAGCTGATTTATTTTAAAATAAATCACTTTTAACTATCTCTAAAACTAGTCCCCTCTTCCTTCTGATTTCTCTCTTTGCTTAATTCCAGTGAAAATTCTAAAATACTAATTAATGTAGTAGAACAGTTTTTTTTTTAAAAATAAAAGCTCCTAAACTTGCTTATTAATCTTTTTCCCCTTACTGGATAGGGTGTTGTAGGACACCAGTTTTTATCTTAAAACCGGTATTCTTACTTAATTACTTAATAATTACTACAGAGAGAAACAATTCATTAAATGCAATTTACAGAGATTATAAATTTCTTTGAAAGGAGAAATCTGTCTCTGCTTTTATACTTCTTTCCTTGCTGCCCATCAGAGCATTCATGTGGTTTGGAAAAACCAGCAGTGTTTAAAGGTGTTTGCTTATAAACCAGTTTTTCTTATGTTTGGGTAAGTAGTGAAATTAACAGGACAATAGTTAATTTACAGCTTGATGGATCTTTTGGCTGTATCATCTCTGACTCTCTCAGATAGGGAGGGGGGAAAATTTTTGGGACTTTCTTATAGATAGTGTTGGTTTTTTGTTTTGGTGGGGTGTTCCATTTTTTGAGGTGATGTGGAATTTGTTTTTTAACTGAGTGTAAGCTGATGTCCACTAAGGAAGACTTAGTCTTACTCCTCCCTTCCCTCCTACTTCTCCTGCCCATCCACACTTCAAGACCGATTTTGTTATTTGTCCTGTAAAGATCAGGGAAGGAGCATTACAGTGCTACAGTAGCAGTGAACTGACATGTGGGGAGGCCGTCTCACGTTGCTCAGACTGGAAGAAGGGGGGCTCTGCCAGCGCTTCCGATGTGCTGTGTGTGCATCAGTTCTGGATTGAGAACACAGCTGTGCATTGTCCTACACCTAGCCTCGCTATGATCATCTTTTTTTTTTTTTTTTTCTTTTCCAAGGAGTTGCTTCTTTGGGGGATGGGGGGAAAGGGGACCTCTGGCTCCCCCCACCCCCCTCTATTTAGAACCAGGCATAGAAACTTAATCTAGCAGTACGTGACCTTTGTGGCCATGACCTAGGGACTGGGATGTGAGCAGGCTTGAGCTTAACAGTAAACTCCTGGCTGTAGCTGCAAGCACAGGCAAGTTGAATGCTGTGCCCAAGCCCCATCAGCCCAGCTGGCACAACCCACTCTGCCCTGTTGTGCCCTGCACAGCCAGAGCCCTCCCAGCTTTATTCTCTGGGAGCGTGCCCCCTTTGCTGTGTAGAGCTGATGTACAGCCTGCCGGGTGCTCCTGACAAGTGCGTGTGATGCTGACCACAGGAGAACTGCCCTTTCACCCCTGCCAAGTTTGGGACTTCTCTTGTAGTCTCTGTGCCCAGAAAGGAGTTTCCTGGGAGTTGCTAGTTCACCTTGAAGCTGACTCCTTCAGTGCTCTTCTGGTGGCTAGCTCCCCTCCCCACAGAGAGCAGTAGGGATTGTGCATTTGGGATTTTCCCCTCTGCGTGCTTAGGTAAAGGTAGTGATGGAAATCAGAGCAGCATATCTACTTCTTTTTGCCCAAGCTTGCTACCTCTTTTGCTCTCCATTTTAAATCTAGGTTGTTTTTACCTTTTTTGTTTTGCTTGTTTGACTAAGAAATAAGTAAGGCCTTATCAATGAATGGCTCTTTAGTATTTACCCAAGACCTTTCCCTGCCATGTCTTGTGTAATCTGCCTTTTTCCTAAATGAGAATATGGCTCTTGTCATTCTTCATTCTGAATTCAGGAGTGACATTTTCCACCACATTTTGGTAGGTGGCAAGAGGCAACTGAATAGTTTAAGCATGTTTTTTTCTTTGGTTTGAACAGCTGGGTGACCCTTTTACCCAGTGTGGATGCTGTTACCTTGCAGCAGGGGTGGACTGAGTTTTTGCTTTGGTATTGACTATTGTGGAGGACTAGTAGTAGATTTAACTTGCTTCTGGTCTTCTGTTCATATGGTCACCATTTTCTTTTCAGCTGCTCTGCTTGACTGAGGCCCCAAATCCCTGCTGTATGTTTTTAAAGTATATCAGATTCATATGAGTTAACTTGATACCTTGTCTTGGTTTTCATTCTCTCTCAACTTCTCAGTTGTTTAAGTGGAGTATTCAGCAACATGTAATAAACATTCCCTGTAATTTCTACAGAAAAATTCCAGAACTTCATGTGCCAGTCAACATTGTATACATACTTAGACAACCACAGTGTAAGGACAAGGATCTAGTTGAGGAAGATGATGTGTTTGAACAATGCATTTCAGACCTAAGGCATTTTTTTACTTGGAAAAATGGGAATCTGAGACACTGCTTCAGGATTTAGTATTTGAACAGAAGCAAACATAAGTCTGTCCTAGTTTCCCCACAGCAAAACTCAATTTCAGGAGAAAAAAAAAAAAGGGCAGGTTTTAGTAAAATCTGACGTGCACACGAACACACACATACCCCTTTGAGAAGTTAATCCATATACCACTTCAGCTGTTGCACTTATAGGAGCTTAAAATGTCACTTTATGCAACCCAGGCAATTCAAGGGAATCACCTGTCCTGTCCTTCCCCTTGCTTTTGAGGGAGAAGGGAAAGGGGGATGTTATACACCATATCACGAGCTGCTAGCTAGAGTCCGGAGTGGCTGGATGACAGCTGGGAGAAGACAGGCATATCAAACACTTGTCCAATCTTTGTTCTGCTCTTGCTCCTTTCTGTGAGGTTGGCCTCAAATATCTGGTGATGGAAAAGTTGTTCATAGTATGAAACCTTGTGCCATTGTACTGTTCCACGGTAATACAGATTTTCTATTATTACACTCTAAGAAAAATAGTGTGTGTAGTTAGGAGCAAAACTTGAATACAGAACTTTCTTGTGTTGGAGTGTTGTGCTCATTCATTTGCATCTTTGGAAACAAAAACTTAAGAGAGCTGATTTCTGCTTCTCTCCAAGAAAACCGGCTTCCATTGAAGTTGCTATTTCTGTGTGTTACTTCCCTCTACTGGATGGAATGGGAGCAGCTACAGCTGATGAATGGATCTGGCTATCTAGGCTAACGTCTTGGTCTAAGTTGTGATTTGAATATAGGGTTTGGAAATGCTTTGTGAACAGAACGGGGATTTAGTGGCTACCCACAGGTCACTGTAGCATTCAAATGCTCTGATGGGCATGATAAAGTTCCAGTCTTGTTTTCTAACTCGAGCATCTAAAAGCATCACTAGCATAGAAAACACTGTCATAGCAAAGATTTTTTGCTATGTTGATGGCAGAGAGGAGTTTTGCCTAATATTGTTGCTGTCCTGAATGTAAGGAATTTGCATATTTTGAAAAGAGAGGATGGTTCTTGGCATGCATGGTTGGTTTTCCCCATGTGAGCAGTGGGTGTGCTGGTGTTGCAGCTCTCCAGTGTGTTGATTATTGAATGAACCACTTAAGAGAATTTGGTGTTTGTATTTGCAGGAAAAGTCTTCACCTGAAACTTGCCATAGATGCCATCTCCAATCTGTAAGTGTTGGCAGATGGCTTCCGCTCTTTAAGAGGAGCTGATGTGGACACTCTTCCTAGTATTGTATTGCAAAGAAAACAATGACACTTCCATCTCACTGTTTAGGGCATGATTTTGAGTTTACTGGGAAGGATAGCTGTGGAGGAACTATTGTGAAGTCTTTGCCTATTGCTGCTGCATCTAACCATCTCCTTTACAGTTGAGCTTTTGGATTATTTTTTTTTATATACACATCCTGGCTCTTGTTTTCTTTTTAATTCTTCTTTATGTAGTGAGAAATATTCTTTTTTTTTTCCCCTGCTTCCAGGTACTGCATTTCTACTGTGATACCTGTTCTGTCCCCATATGTCGGGAATGTACCATGGGACGACATGTGGGTCACAGCTTTATCTACCTCCAAGACGCCCTACAGGACTCCAGGACTCTCACCATTCAGCTCCTGGCAGATGCTCAGCAGGGACGACAGGCTATTCAAGTAAGATACTCCCAACTTGAGTACTTTATTTCCCCCTCCTTCTTCTCCCCCCTCTCCCCCCAGCTTGTCTGTTACAGGGCAAGGTGTCAAGGCAAAAAGCTCTCTGCTTCTGCTGTCAGTCTTCTCACCCCTTCTGTTTTCTCAGATCTCTGACAGAAGTGGCGGTGGAGCTGAAAATAAAGTGCTGTTATATGAGTTTTGCATTCTTGCAGCATAATCCTGTCATGTAAATCACAATATATATGAAGCTCTGTACAAATGCGCTTGAGTGTGAAGCATTTGAAGAAAGCTCAGATCTTATGTGGCAGTGCCAAACCTGGTTTTGTTTTTACGACTGAGACTTTCTTTGAGCATCTTCCTGCCTGTACAGCTTCTAGCACTCTGCCTACCTTTGACTCTCGTTATGTATTCATTGTTGCCAGCAAATACAAAATACTAATCATCTGCTGGATTGGTGTGAAATTTCTTACCCTGCATGTGCAAAAGATCTAGAGTTATCTCCATGTGAGGATTACTCTGCACACACAGATACACACTCTACTTATTACTTTGCTCTACCTCAGCTGTGGTTTATAGCACAAATATAAATACCTGGCAAGAGCTGGAAAGAAGGTAGCACAGTGCTTCAAAATAGAGAAGGAATTCTTTTGAGTAAACAATTGTAGAATGTCATGGATAGGGAGTTAACTTTCTGAATTGGGTGAGCTTTCCTGGCACCACATGCAAGGTACAAACAATAATTAACCCAAAGCTCATTGTCTTCCCTTTGTTGCTTGTTTCTAGTAAATGAGGGATTAAGCTTGTTCTGTGAGACAAGAGCATCTAATTAGTCTCTCATTAACTCTTTGCACCAGTGGAATGATAATAGTTTATGTTGGTATAGATAGTAATCAGTTGTTGACATTTTCCTTTAGCTTCTGATGTTAACTTTTTTACCCCAGCGGAGGGAACAACAAGGTTTTGGAGCTGGACAGCTAACTTTAAACTCCAGCTTCAGGCAGAATCCTGGAAAATACAGCATCTTCCAAGATTTGTTTTAAACTGCTTGTTATAAAGCTCTTCAGCAGTATCCATACTGAAATGTTTCACACATCCCCAAAATGACAAGAGGGAAGGAATTACACTAGTTTAAAGACCATCACTGCTGCAGTGTTCTGAATTTCTCCAGATTGTCCTAGACAAGGGCTTGCCTGTTAGTAATTAAATTACTTCTTTTGACCTCCAGGGCTCTTAATCATCTAACTGGTACAGCTAAATCATCTAAGGACTGTTTTTTGGAATAGAAACTAGCAGGAGATCATGGAGCACCACTCTGCTACTATTGCATGAATGCTTTTGTGCCTGATTTTCTTCTCACTGAGTTTACTTTGCTCATTTCTCCCTTTTGCTGGCTTTTATGCTCCTGCCATTGTGGTGATTGTGACTTGATGGTGCAGGTAAAAGTTGTGTTGTACTGGCTATGTTCATGTAACTTGAACAAGCAACTCTATTGAACTTAGCTCATGCAGCTTTGCTCTGGTCTGGCTACAGCCCATCCAGGTTAAGAGGCTGTCTTGGAAGTGTTAGCTGAGCAGCTTGTATAAAGATCTGTTAAATGAACCATGCTTTCAAGAACGGAGTCGTTTCATTAGTTGAGTCGGGTTTTTAATCTGGACCGCTGCGCAGAAGAAGAGTTGGTGAGCAAACAGATCAGTGATAATGTTAACAAGGTGGAAATCTGTGTGTGCATGTGCAGGAATGAGAAAATTGTTCCGCCCAAGCCAGCTACACCAACATCAGCAGCAACCAGAAGAGCATGTGATACTATTAAAAGCAGAGGTACTCAAAAGTTTTCATGTAGCAGAGCTCTCCTTGTTCTTGGGACAACATGGCTGTGAAGCTATATGTTTATCCTAGGGAGGAGACAGCATGTCAGCATGAGTTCAAAACAAGCTCTAAAACAGGTAGTCTCTAAATTAAAAGAAATTGGCTTGAGTGGTTTTCTTAAAAGTATAGAAATAGTCAACAGAGAATTAAATGCCAGTACAAGCTGTAATATGAGGAACACAAGACGAGAGCTCTAAGAGGCTTGAAAAGCAGCACGTTGTAGTAACACTTCTTAGTGGGACTGATACATACTGCTGTACCATAAACTCTTAATAGGCTCTGCAAGTGATAGCTCCCCTGACAGGAGATGTTGAGGAGGGGTAGTTGAGAGTAAATGGGAAAAGGTGGAATTTGAAGGGCGTTGCAAGAGAGAGGAAATCAAGCCATGAGTCAACTGGCTGGAGAGTATCTGGTTAACCAAAGTTGAAGGCTTTTAGGAAGAAATGTTTATTTAAGCTCTTCCTGTGGCTTTGGAGGAAAGATTGTTTTTCAGACTTGAAAAAAAGTACTGTGAGTTGGGATACATTTCAACCTCTTGATCCACTGAAGCCTGATGTAGTCTGTCACTCCAGAAGAGTCCAAACCTCACTTTTCAAGGAAGTTGAAGTCCTCTGTAAGAAAGAGCAAGCCTGAGAACAAGAAGCTTGCTGTTTTTTCCTCGGTGAACTTTCTGCAGCAATGGAAAACCTTCCATGCCTCCTTGTGCTATGATGGTCCTGGCCTGCATTCCTAAGCCTGTCTCTAACATGAAATCTTGTGCCTGTGTGGTGAACTGATCCAGCTGAAAGGGTAGCCTTTCTGTGGCCTTACTTTTTGGCTGGGTCAGCCCCCAGCTGGTTCACTGCAGTGCTGCAAGGACTGTTGGTGGTGCCAGGGAATGAAGCAGCAGCATCCAACTGGGTTGCTGGTAGGACTCTTCCTTATTTCAGCAGAAAGCTATACTTCTAGCTGGGATACTTTTCCAGCCTTCTCAGAGACTCAGATTGATTCACAGGGTGATATGAAAGCCAAAGCTGACACTGGATAAATGGTGTGGGAGGAATCAGGACTGCTGCCTTTCTATATGGGGAGCGTGTCCCGCTGCCTTGTTTTACCTCATGAAAGTGCACACTTAGCTGTCTTCTTTCAGAATTTTTTCCAAGGACTAGGTCACAAACTGAACGTAAATCTGTTATGGTGAAAGATAGATGGCTTCTTCAAAATGTCACCTTCTTAAAATACATCTATACGTGTGTAACTGTATATATGTATGGATGTATGCATGTAATCTAATGCACTTGCATAGCACTAAAGCACTGAGTGCTCATGTTCATTTAGGGTCAATTTCCAGGTGAACATGTTAAAATACATTTTAATTTGTTCATCTGAGATGTCTTAAAAAGTGGGTTTATTAGAAAACAAAATAAATTATTTCTTAGCTGAGCCTATAATTGATTTTGCTGGGGTGCTTGACCATGCAAGCTTCTCACTGCCCGGTGAGACTGGTCATGTGCAGAACATAGTGGGAGCTGCTCTCTTATCTATCATGAAAGGCTTAGGAGCTTCCCTCCCAAATTTGTGGGGGAAGTGGTATGAAGTAGATTAACACCTTTACAGGGGGTGAGGGGGTACTGTAAGAACTTCAGCGGGCTAGAGGAGGAAGCTGATCTGTTGCCTTGAGCCTCTGCCCTTTGGTGGGAGCTTCCCTGTGGGTTGCCATATGGATCTGTGCTGCTGGGAGGTCGATACCTGAGAAGGATGGCACTGCTGTGCTGCAAGGGATCGTTTTGGGGTTGTCACATTGAGTTAGCTCAGGCAGCCTTGTGCATGGCTTTGAAGTCAGGCCTGAAGGTTTGAGAATCTGAAATGAAGCTTTGTCAACAAAATGGAGTCAATTGTGCTTTTCTAAAGCTGGAATTTATATCAAGAGGCTGAATTTCTTCGTACTTTTAGTCATTGTTTTGTGTGGTATTTCAGTGAGTTTCTCAGTGCAGCATATGAACAGATGGTTATTGGGGAAGATGGATTTGATGTATGTCACTGTCCAAACTACTGTTCTGCCTAAAACTAAAAAGGCAAAAAGTCTGTTCTTGCAGTACAAACCAAAATGATAGTTTAGTTGTATCTGGCATGAGTTAACCTGGCCTCTAGCCCTCCCTCCATCAAAGCTTCTTTTAAAATTATCTTTTGTGAGGAACTTTTAAGTGAGGACATTTTAGTGTTTTACATGCATTAGACTGAAACCTTTACATTGGTCCAGCTACTGTGATTTGTGCTATAGCTGCAGCAGTATTACTGCTATTTCCCTGCTAAACTTGTTAATCCTGGTACCTTTCACTGCCATTATGTAGGAACTTCCAGTTAATTTTTCTAGTGTAAGAACATTAGGAAGTTTGTATCTAGTTCTTGATGCTGGAGAAAGCCAGCAAACTGTTATGTCCTGGTTGTTTTATCCTGCTTTGACACAGTGATCAGTAACTGGAAAAGTTCAGTGAAACAAGCCCATTGTATCTTTTTGTGCCTTAAGGAACTGAAAACAAACCACTTACGGAAGGCTGGAACACCTTCCATTTGGTGGAAGAGGGCTGACTTAAAACATACCAAAAAGTTGCCTTCAGGATTTTTTGTATTTATGTGCTTTTAAAATCCTGAAAGGAGTTTGTCAGAGAAGAAGCATCTCAGCTGTTTTTTCCCCTCTGAGTAGGGTTAAGTTGGTCTTAAATTCCTTAATGGTTAAACAGCAAATCCTCCCTACTGAGGTAGGAACGTGTATATTTATTATTCTTTATTCAATACCTGTCCATTCACCCCTCAAATACTGAGGAATTCCTCAGTAGAATCAAAATTTGCTTTTGAATTTGACTTATCTCTCCAGAGGTTTGCACCTTCATTGGAAAACGAGATTGGGAAACTTAAATGTCAGAATTAATGTCTGAAAAATTATACCTCCCTCCCATCTTTGGATGGATGGATGGAATAAAAAAAATCCTAGGGACTTTTTCAAACATGTTCATGTAAGCCAGCATTGATGAGTTGCAGTAGAGTTACCATAAGCAGCCTTTTGGGGTATTTCATGGTGCTGCTGCTGTGGTGTGTTTTGCTGCAGTTTGTTCAATTGGATAAATTCATGGACTAAATTGGTGTGATCTAACATCATGGCTCAGCATCTAGATTAACAGGCCATGCTATTTCACAGACCTGAGTTAGCCTCTTCAGATAACTGTGTGCTATGTGGACATAACTGTGGACATATACTGATTTAATTTGAGTATCAAACAGCAGAAAGCATGCAGTGAGGGCACCAGCACCTCGGTTGTAGCTCTTCAGAACATAAGCTTTGTAACAGTTTTTCTTTTTCCTGGAGCAATTTATGCTTCTGATCAAACCTTTTTTGTTGTTAAAAAAAGCAGCACTAGTGAAAACTTGAAAGTCTAGAACATTAAATATTCCATAAGAATATTTAGGTAAACACAAAATCATAGATTTTTTTTTTTAATAACTTGAGGATCTAGTTCCTACTGTTCAACAGAAGACAGGAAATACAAAAAATTACTGAATGCTGCTACTCTACAAAATAGCAAGTCCTGATTTGGGCACCTGTGTAGTCAGCATGGATATCCAGAAGCATGGCCAATAGTGCTACCCTGCTAGATCTGACACTTGCAGTTGGTTTCTTCATAGGTTTGTGTTGTACCATCAGTTGCCACTGGAACAAGATCATTGCTAGTTTTTCTCTCAGGTGGTGAAAGGTAGATAAAAGGGAGCTCACAGAGGTGTCCACCTAAAGGGAGCTGGCAAAGGACACCCAGGTTCCAATACAACTTTGCCCTTCACCTTTTACTCAAAACTGAAATGTGCTGGTAGGAATAGCTAGTGATGGATATCTGCATTGCTTTCCTTCATGCAGACATGTTTGTCTGTCTCACTGGAAGCCTGTGTGCAGTTTCCTTGTGTGATGGCCCCTCTGGAACATGTCACATAAACAAGGACTGTTGCTACTTCAATTTTACCCTTGAGGAATAGGGAAGTACCAGTTTCAGCCCTAAAGTTTATGAGATACACTGCAAAGTAGTGTTTTACTTGTTTTTAACAAACACAAGGCACTGGTGACATCTTTAATAGAATGGAGAGTGGTATTTTTGGGAGCCCTGAGAGGCCACAGGTGGAGAGGTACAGCTGCAAATAGATGATTTACTTTACTGGCCAACAGCAGGAAACAAAACATTTGTTCTCCATCTCACATTCAGTAACCCAGTACAGTTCTTGGATAAACACAAGCCTTTTCTTCTGTCTCCCAAGTGTGTGAACTGGCTGCCCATCTAATTCACTAGCACTGGAAAAATTATGACATACCATAAGGAGAGAGCATCATAAAAGCTAATTTTCTTTACAAGTATTTGTTGTTAAAACATTGTGTGGTGTCTGACCAGAACAAGAAACATTGCTGCTTAACATGCTTTCTAAAAAGTTTACCTCTCCAAGACAAGTCCCGCACAGAAAATGCCTGCAGGAGTGAGTTTTCACAGCAGAACTCTGACATGTTACAGTAATCAAGGTGAACAAGGGATTTCCATGTCAAGAAGACTCCCAAAAGTTGTACTTCATGCTCTTGGCTGTTGCTTCAGATATAGATAACTTGCTATTTCTGTTCCCCTCATCATACCTCTGCATGTTTGATGCTGGTCAGCCTCCCTAGGCTGTTCTAGCTTATTTGGGCAGAGTGCAGGACCCTCTGAATTTTACCAAAACTTCACCAGTATCCAGGATGATAGTAGAATCTTAGCATTTTGGGCATCCCCCACTGATCTGAGCTGTTTATACTTGGGCAAGTAAAAATAAATCCAGATGATGACATGAGTAGTTGGTAGACGAACAGCTGTGCATAAATGGTTCCTATAGCTGAAAAATCACAGCATCCACAGGGAATTACTACCTCTCCTGCTATGATGGAGTTCTTGAAAGGTAGACTCTGGTTTTAGTGGAGATTAATGAGGGAAATTGGGATTGCTCTTATGGCTAAGATGTAATAAGGAATGCATATATATATATATGTATATAGATAGATCATGGTTCTAAATGGGTACTGAGTACGAAAAGCCAAAATAAGTAAGTTTCACAGACATCATTGTTAAAATTGGAATGTGAGTGGATAGTTTCCCTGACACTTCTCGAGATACCTCTTTCTCTTTGCAAGAGAAGGAAGCTGTTTTGCTGTACTTGATGAGAATCCAGGTTTGTTATGGAAGAAAGTGATGCTTTTTCCCTGCAGTAAGGCAGCTTCTGTTTTTGAATGGCAAAGAAGAGGCGATAAAGGCACAGTATTCTTACCTGTGGCCTCTTCTAGCTAGGTCTGAGGCCTATTGGCTTTTATGAAGTCTTAATCCATGGCCAGTTGTGATTTCATGTCTACTTTGCTACGTGTTGTAATGAGATTTTCTTTTTTTGTCAAATTTGCCTGCCAGAAGCTTTGTGAGGTCAGCCTCCAGTGGGACTGGAATATATAGGCTGTTTGTGAGTTTGAGGACATTCCCTGCTAAAACTGTAGTGAAGGTGACTTTAAGAGTTCATGAAAGAGGAAGAGCTGAAAGACCTGTTCCTCTTACTGGGCCTTGGGCTACAGGCTGGCTGTCAAGTAGCACTCCTGTTTTCCCCCAGCAGTTTGCAGGAGAGTTCTTTGGAGTGAAGATAAAAATGTTGTCTTGTCTGATTTTGTTAGGTTGTCTTCAGCTTGTCTCCAGAGAGAAATCACCTGGCCAAGTTAGTCTTCCTTTTTCTTTCAGAAAAGCATCTCCTATGTGACCTGGAAGAATAAATCTAGTTCAGATGGGTTGTCTTAAAATAACTTACCTGGAATGAAAATGCCCAAGTAACGCTATACTTAAGCTTTTATGTTTAGTATCCCAGTTGTTGTCATAAACATAGATGCTGCTGAACTGAGAGTTCAAAAATACTAACAACTATTCAGTGAAAGATGACAATGTACTGTCTGACTTTCTAGATTATGCTGGATCACATTGGGTAGTCCATAGATTGTTGCAACAGGTCATTCTTAGCCTGGTATATCATCATAGGTACAATTAAAATGAGGGTATCTTCCTGAAGGTTCTGAATGTATGGTAAAGCCTTTAAATCCCTTTTTATCTGATTTCAATGAGCCTGCATTTCTGAAGAAAGAAAAGCTTTCCTAATGTTCAGAGGGAACCTCTGTTTCAGTTTGTGCCCATTGCCTCTCGTCCTGTCGCAGGGCACAGCTGGAAAGAGCCTGGCTCTGCCCTCTCAGTGCCCTCCCTTCAAGTAGATGTATACTTCTAAGAACCGCCCCCCTTTTTTAGGCTGAATAACTTCTCAGGCCATCGTTTTGTTGTAGAATTTTGTAACTAATAAGTTACTATCTTTCTAATCTCTTTGACAAAGTAAAGAGTTGTCACTTTATGCCTTTACGTGAAGGCCTAGTGAAATGTAAGCAGCAGCCCTCTGATGCATTTTTAATTGGCTTGGTTGAGTCTTAAGTGTGTTTGTTTTTTTTTCTCCCCAGCTGAGTATTGAACAGGCCCAGGCTGTGGCAGAGCAAGTCGAGATGAAAGCGAAGGTGGTACAGTCTGAAGTCAAAGTAGTGACCACCAGACATAAGAAAGCCTTGGAAGAGCGGGAATGTGAGCTGCTCTGGAAGGTATGCACCCTTACATTTGTGATTTGTACTGCTGACAAGTGCTCTTCAAACTGAAAAAATACTCAGACTACCACACAGCCAGATTCTGATCTCAAGGAAGACTGCAGATTTCCTTAACCAGAGCTGCTGGTGGGGTTTTTGCGGGGGCTGCTGGATCCTCAGAGCAGCACAGCCCCACAGGCGGACGGGGCACTCCCCCTGCTGGCCCAGCAGCTGCCCCGAGAGGAGATCCCCTCTAAACAGTGTCTTCAAAATATCTTTCATGTGCTGCTTGAGAATTAGGTACATGGTGTAATTGGTTTTCCGATCCACACCTCATAAAGGACAGGAGCAAAGGTGTATATCCTATCCTGTCCTTTTTTTGTTTTTAGAAAGGCTAGTAGAAATTCTGAGACCAACTTTCACTGTCCTCATCCTTAAAAACCTTTTCTGTCAATCAAGGTACCATCCTCCCTCTAATTTTTTTTTTAAACTAGTATAAGAAAAGGGTACTCTCCAGCAAGAGCATCTGCAGAATTCTGAACTGATAGGCTCATTTTAGCCGCAATGAATGCGTAGTATTTTGAGAGGAGGAAAGGAAGTAACAGGAAAATCTCTTATTCCAGAAAAGTAATTCAGTGGTCATGGTCCTCTGAGAAGCAAGAGAAGCTTTGGGGTTTTTTGTAAGTGTCAATAGCAAGATTAAAATTGCACTTCATATAGTTAGTGTACTTCAAATGGTCCTTTTTTGAGGTTTTGGACTGAGGGAGATGAGTTCACTTTTCACTGTTAACCTTCTGCATGAGGCTTTCTCTTTTAAGGTTTTCCTAGTTCAGGAGGAGTAAGATCTGCCCCTAAGCTCTTTTTATCTTATGGTGCTCTACAAATGCACTCTTGTTGGAATATCTGCGCTGAGAGCCAGTTCTCTTCAAGTTGGAAAACATTATTTTAAGAGGGAAACATGGTGATGGTAAATGATTTAAGCAAAACAAACTCACTCTATCAAGCTCTTGTATCAAGCATGCTAATAAACAGTTTTGTATACCAGAGCTGAGTCTAAGGATTAAGCTGAGACCTAAGATCAGTAATTTGTCTTGGACAACTATTGGAAGAAGCATCTCCAGGCGTTTTTTTACAGCTTGGTAAAACCTACATTATAGGTTTATATTAACCTCAACTTACAGCATGTTTGTACATATGTTGTCTAGTCAGTATCTAACCAAAGAGTCTTCAGGCATTGAATCTTCCTTCACTAAAATGCATTCCAGACATTGTTCTGCAGCCAAGCAGGTATTCAGACATTAGGAAATGTACTTTTGCAACAATAAAGCAAAGACATGTTATGTTTTTTTACAAAGCATGTGTCTTTGCCAGATGGTCCAAAGTGGTTTTTCACAAGTAAAGGTAGACACAGGCTTATATAGATGAGTTACAAAACAGACATCTTTGCACCAACTTCAGTCCATCAGGCAGGGACTGGCAGCAACCTTCTGTGTTATTTGAAGTTGACATTTACAAAGCATCCTGTTTTAAAGCACAAGCTCAGCATGACTGTGCCAGTATTTACAAGAAAATATTAAAATAATTGGACCCTAAAATCCCTGGAGGTAGATGTCTGGTATTATCCAATCACAAAAAAACAGTTCTGACAGGCAGGGGAATGACAGGACCCCACGTGCATTAGCTGATGCTGACTCCCAGCCTCAGCTCCGTGGGACAAAAACTCACTTTCTGAAATTGGTCTCAGTTCTGGTTAGTGAAACCTCAGCCTCTGCTCTTCTTGAGAGGCTGCAATAACTTCTCATTCTCATTCAGTCCTCGCTGGGGGCTGAATGAGATGTGCCTTTGGATGATCTGTCAAGTAACTTACAACTAGAAAACAGAATAGCATTTGAGGAAGCAAATAATTACTAGTAAGCAAGTGACTCTTGCTTTCAAATGTCACTCTGATGCAGCAGATCTGCAGAGTAGGAATGTATGGTTTTGCCTGGAGGGTAGGAGAGACTAATAATCCTAAATTTGGATAAGAAATTAGTTTTCCTTGTTTCTTCTTGTCTACTTAGTGATTTTTAGAGGTTTGTTCCGCAGCTGCGTGTCAGCATGCTATAACAACTGTCCAACTGGCTTTTATGTAGAAGGGAGACCGAAGGAAATCTGTGTTGTGGTCTGTCTTTCCTGATGTAAGTGTGCTTTTCTCTCCATTCTGCTTCCCACAAGGTGGAAAAGATTCGCCAAGTCAAGGCCAAGTCACTCTACTTGCAAGTTGAAAAGTTACGTCAGAACCTGAACAAGCTGGATAACACCATTAGTGCTGTTCAGCAGGTCCTGGAGGAGGGTCGTACCCTGGATATTCTTCTGGCTCGGGACCGCATGCTGGCTCAGGTGCAGGAGCTGAAGAATGTCAGAGGCCTTCTCCAGCCACAGGAAGACGACAGGATCATGTTCACCCCCCCTGACCAGGCATTGTATATGGCCATTAAATCAATGGGCTTTGTCAGCAGCGGGGCTTTTGCTCCCTTGACCAAAGCCACGGGGGAAGGTCTGAAGCGTGCACTGCAGGGCAAGGTGGCCTCGTTCACCGTGATGGGCTACGACCACGACGGGGAGCCTCGCCTTTCAGGGGGTGACATGATCTCTGCAGTGGTCATGGGCCCAGATGGAAACCTTTTCGGGGCAGATGTCAGCGATCAGCAGAATGGGACCTACCTGGTCAGCTATCGTCCCCAGCTGGAGGGAGAGCACCTGGTGTCCGTGATGATGTGCAACCAACACATTGAGAACAGCCCCTTCAAAGTGGTGGTGAAGTCCGGGCGCAGCTACATCGGCATCGGGCTGCCGGGGCTGTCCTTCGGCAGCGAGGGGGACAGCGATGGCAAGCTCTGCCGCCCCTGGGGGGTCAGCGTCGACAAAGAAGGCTTCATCATCGTCGCCGACCGCAGCAACAACCGCATCCAGGTGTTCAAGCCGTGCGGGACCTTCCATCACAAATTTGGCACGCTGGGCTCCCGGCCGGGCCAGTTCGATCGCCCCGCCGGTGTGGCCTGCGACGTTTCACGTAGGATCGTCGTGGCCGACAAGGACAATCATCGCATCCAGATCTTCACGTTCGAGGGGCAGTTCATTCTGAAGTTTGGGGAGAAAGGAACGAAGAACGGGCAATTCAATTACCCGTGGGATGTGGCTGTCAACGCAGAGGGCAAGATCCTGGTCTCTGACACGAGGAACCATCGCGTTCAGCTGTTCGGGCCTGACGGCGTGTTCCTTAACAAGTACGGCTTCGAAGGGGCACTCTGGAAGCACTTTGATTCCCCCAGAGGTGTGACGTTCAATCACGAGGGCCACTTGGTAGTGACGGACTTCAACAACCATCGCCTCCTGGTCATCCATCCCGATTGCCAGTCAGCACGCTTCCTGGGCTCCGAGGGCACCGGCAACGGCCAGTTCCTGCGCCCGCAGGGAGTGGCGGTGGATCAGGAAGGGCGCATCATCGTGGCCGACTCCAGGAACCACCGGGTGCAGATATTTGAGTCCAATGGTAGCTTTTTATGCAAGTTTGGCACTCAGGGAAGCGGCTTTGGTCAGATGGACCGTCCTTCAGGTATAGCTGTCACCCCTGATGGCATGATTGTTGTGGTCGACTTTGGAAACAATCGAATTCTCGTCTTCTAATCTGTGTTTGAATTAGGAAGAAACTGTCTCAGGGAAATTCTTCTAAGAGAAAATGAAAAAATACAACGTTAATTCAAACCTACCTCATCTTTAATTTTTTTACAGATGAATGTACTTACCTTTTCTGCAGGGAGTGAGCCTGTAAAATTGAATTCTATCTACCTCATTGTCCTCCCTTCCCTCCCCGGTTTCTCGTCCCCTCCCCATCCCCACATACTCATAGTTCAGAACATTTTACCTCTTTTTCCCCAATGGGGTTTCATGCACAAACAAGTGTTGCTGTGCACATTAGGTGGTTTGTGTGGTGAGTTCTGTTAGACTAAGCCAAGAAAGGCGCTATGTAACTTTTTAAATGGAGAAAATGCTAGTATGGTGTTTGTAGAGAATTTGTGTTCTTGACCATTCTGCAGTTCTGTGGGTGGGGACATGGGAGGGAGGGACATTTGTTGTTGCTGGTTTTTTGGTTTTGGGTTTGTTTTTTTTTGAATTGCTGCTGCAGCAGAGAACTTTTTCCTGTTCTCCTTTTTATACCTCAGTGTGTTTGATTTACTGGTGAGCACAGCATCTTGTTCCCAGACAACTTTGAACGTTTTATGAAAGTGAGTGGGATTCACTCACCAGGAAGAGCAAGTTTGCATCTTTTTTGGCATTTCTGTGTATTTTTTTACTGAAACACAGTAATTTAACAGCACAAAGTGAAGCTGATGAAAATGCACAAAAATTCTTTAAGTTTAAACCAAATTGTTCATTTTAGTGGCTTCGTGCAGTCATTGTAAAGTTTAGGTAAAAAGCAAGGCTTCCTTTAATGTATCCTGTCATTGAGAATTTCATTTTTACCTGTTTTCACTTGAAAGCTAAATTAGTTTGAAAAAAGTTACTGTTTCTTTTTCTCAGTGCCCCTAATCCAGGTAACAGAAGAGGTTAGGAGGAGCATTGAAACAGGGAAAATCAAAACCCTTTTGATTTACTTTCTTGTGAAATGACTTAGTGTTTTTTGCCCCTCCCCATAGAGAAACTTTAAGGGAATAACGTTTGAATTTGTTAGAACAGAAGTGGTACCTTTTTCCTAAAGTAAGAAATAAGCACAGCTTTGGAGATTCAGGGTGTGTTTTGGAGAAGTCAACAGTTGTTTTGCTTTGTTTTGTTTTGGTTTTTTTTGTTCAGAGAGGATTGCAATAACTATCAGTGATGATTTTTTTTTTTTCATCCTCTGGCTTCCCCAAAGAGCTGGACTGAAGATTTTGGGAATATCTACTGTAGCTTTTAGGGTAGGTGGGGTGGGCCTGTAGCTCCCTGCTGCAGAATCTCTGGCTACAGATCCAAGTGAAGAGTTACTAGTACCAGCTTAAGGCAAACTGCATCAAGGTGAAACTTTGCTGCTTTTTTCCCAGGGCAGTACCAAAGAATCCTGTGTAAAATTAATGTATATGATACTTAAAAGCCTGGAGGCAGGGGAAGTTTGCCCTTTCGGGGATATAGAGACAGGTGTTCTGAGAAGCAGAAACTTCTGGGGAGAATAGAGATCTCTTTAGCAAAACGTGACTTTGAGTCCCTGGAAGGACTTGGTTTTATTCTTCAATTCCTTGCATTCCGGTTTAGCTGTTCATGCAGATGTGGTCTCTACAGACCTGTAGCTTCACTCTCTGGTGTTGGCAAACAAGAATTGTTTAAAGGGGGGAACAGAGGGCTCTTCTGTCTCTCTGCAGTGGAAAAGCTCATGTGTCAGTACTCTTGGGTTTGGAAATGCCATGGGATTTACCTTACTGTTTGCAAGAGAAGATCTCTGAAATGTAAATATGGTCGTTGTCAAAAAGTCTGAAGAGCCTTAACCATCCTGCAAGGAAAGGGTTCATCTCTCTGCCAGCCACCATGCACAAAAGTGACCTGAGGTTGAAAGGCTCTTTACAAGTTCGTGAGAAATCACAAGGTGCACTTTCCTTCTTGCTGCTTTTCCCCTCCAAGGAGTGTTAACTTTCTGGGTTTTGTAGAAATACCGATGGTGTGTGCAGACAGAGGGAGCTGCCACTTTAGAGGAGGCTTAAACTAAAGGACCAGAAAGAGACAAGAGAGATTCATGAGATGGAAAAACCTCTTTCAAAAGAAGGGTGAGGAAAAACACCTAAATTAAGTTGGATAAAACAACTGTGCTGCCTTTCAGCCAAAGCCTCAAGGAAGCAAACTCTTCAAAGCAGTGTGTTTCAGTTAGGCTTAATCCTTAGGATGGCATGGTTTAAAAACAGTCTTGAAAGGATAATCTTTTATACAGATGTCTGTCATTAAACTTCTGTGGCCACACAAAATGTGTATGAGAGAGAGCTAGTTTACCTTCAAGTTTTGCAAGTTCTGCCTGTGTACACACCTCCCTTCTTGGGAGTGGCCTACAGTTGTGACAGATGTCCATGGTTGTCTTGTATTATTCAGCCCAAGAATTATTTGCAACTTGGACTGTGAAAACTAATAGCCTGCAAGATCTAGATACCAAAGAAAACTGGTTTAAAAAGCTTTAATGTTTAGTCTGCAGTGTCCTTGCATTTATCCTATCATGTCTTAATGAAAATGCCAGGTCTCTAAATACTTTGACCAGAGTGGCTGACAGTGTTGAAGTGTCCTAGAAATGCTCTTGTGTTTAAATGCTTGTGGGGTTTGCCCTTCTCTGGGGCTAGAAGGGAGTTGTTTTTCCAGGCATTTAAAAAAAAAAAAGAAAGTGAAGTGTGCAGTCAGGATTGTGTTGAACTGGAGGAATGTTTTGCACCCCCAGCCTGCACCGTGTGGAAGGTGACAGACTGACTGAAGTTACCCTTTGCTGTTTTGAATGGAGCCATTGCACAACCCCCCAGCCCAGCTCAGTCAGGAAGAGGAATGACTTGAACTCTTTCTAAGTTGCTGTCTATGTAACTCAGAGGGATTTGCTTGCAAACCGAACCTTGAGTGTTTGACCTCATGTGTTGGGAAGCTTTTTCGTTTTAAAAACACTACTATTTAGCTACCCAAAAGAATTCCTTATCTTTGTGATAGATAGTGCTAAGCACACTTGGTCTCATTGAAAAGTGGTAGTTGTAGCTTATAAAATGGAGTGTTTTATATGCAATGAAAAAAAAGTGGTGGTAATATAAAATGCCAACATCAGATGCCCCATAGAGGCTTATTAAAGAGTAATATACTTAAACGAGATTCAAACCTTGCTCTGCTTTTCCATGCATGTTCTCAGGTTAATGCCTCAGTATCATAACATACATGCATGCAGAAAGGAAAAGCAAGGCTTGGAAGCTGGATTGCAAACCAAACAAGCATTCAGAGTAACCTTCTTAACTAGAGGAAATGGTCTGGAGAAGGGTAAAGTGAGTGTGTGCCTCTTTGTTGGGGAACAGCAAATGTGGGGGACAGAGCTGTCTACTCGAACTCCCAAAGGATTTTCTCTATGCCAGGTTAAACCAGTGGCTCTCTGTAAACCTTTTGCTTGACAAAATGTTATCAACAATCAGTGTGGCTGGTTTGGGTGTTCAGCATATAAAACAATCTCATCCTTTCTCAGAATTATTTAAGCAGAAACTTTAGTAGCAAACTGAAGCAGATTCAGTACTTGATAATGCAGATCCTTCACATAACTCACTCCTTTTTTTTTTAGTACCTTTTGAATATAACTTATTTCAGGAACTCCATAAACCTGAAACTTTTGAAGGAAGTAAGGAAAGGAAGATAACGCCTGAAAACTAACGCATGTTAGGGCCGGACATAACCAACCTGGGAGAAAGAACAAGTCACTTGGACATGGCATTCCCTTGGAACTGAGGGAAAGTAGGCCCAGTCTGTTATGTTACAGTTAAACCAAAATTGATTTCTGATGAGAGCAGGTTTATAGGCTCATCTTGCCATAACTTTGATCATAAGATTTCTTTGTTCAGTTCTAGTTTGAAAAAATATTGTGCCAAAGTTTTGTTTATTTTTTAAAGGAGTGTAAGCCAAATGGTGCCAAAAGGTAATAGGGTATTTAAAAGTAGAAATATTTAGACAAACAGTTTGGAACTGTATAAAAAAGGAACACTGGTACTTGCGTTAGACAAATATTGTACCTTTGGTCTTTGAGTCCTTGGGAGTTTGAAACCCAGTTTGCTGTGGTACAAAATGCACAACTAGAGATGCCACTATGTTTTGCTTGAAGTTCTACCTCACTTTGCAGAAGTAAATCGTCTACCTCAATTTAGCATCAGACAGGTTTGGGAATTAGTTGAGAATCTGCCTGGGGGAAGGATTCATCCTGCCTGTTGGGAAAGCGTTTTAATTGAAACAGAGATACTAAGTGGTGACTGCTTGCTTTTGTTTGCTTTTGTTTCTGCTGCCTGCCTATGGAGATATTAAGCTGCCCTTGCTAGAGAATCTGTAAATAAAACCAAATGTTCAGGCAAACTGGACTGAGACCTGAAACGCTTTCAGGTTTGCCCTGGTTTCACTACGAGGTATGGAAGTGTAAACTTTTGTTCAGTATTATGACACTACTGGCTGACGTGACATACTTCATGTTCATTTGCAGTGTTCTTATGTCCGTAAGACCTTTAGGTCTTCTCTCTACAAGAGAAAAACTTCTATGCATGCCTACCAATGTGTCCTGTTTGGGAGGACTGGTGTTATGATTGCTGTAAACACAATGCTATACCAAATGCTTGAAGGGAATAAGGTCCTGGTTTTTTATTTTATTGACTTGGTGATTGTATTCGTAGCTTGCTTGACTCAATGGAATTTTTTCCACCATGACAAAGCAATCAAGTTCCTATTCCTGGAGGGCAGCTTAGGTTCAGACATACTCAGGAGAGGCAGTTTAAAAACAGTGTCCTAGGGTTTTAGGCAAGTTAAGTAGTGACATGCAACATACCCTGTTTTACCTGTGGAGTTAGGTTGCAGAAGCACATTTTCAGACTACTCTATTGGAGGGAAAAAAAAAAAGGTCCTTTGTCCTCCCCAGCTCATATTAAGGGGTGGCTGAAGCGAGTACAGGAGACCCCTAATAACAATAGGTTGTGTTGGGTTTGGTAAGTGTTGTGGTGGGAAATGTACATTGATGTCTCTAAGTGATCTTACGGGTTAACAAGCCAGACTGGCATCTTTTTCCATCATTGTTCAACCAATAATGGTTCTAAAAATGCTTTGTGTACCTGCATGGTCTTAGACCTTCTATTAATGATTGTATCAACTTACAAACTCAGGTAGATAATTTTTTAAGCTCTTTTCATAGAGCCTTACTGACTGAATGTTAAGTGTCTGTGTACTGATGTAGTTAAGTAACTTTCTTTTGAACTACCAGACTAGTTTAAAAAAAAAAAAGTCCTTTTATAGGTTTGTAGCGTACTTTTCAGACAATGTAGTAGTTTTTCCTTCAGAGGGAGAGATGTCTGTTTCTGAGTTTTGTTTTTAGTTGGGTTGGGTTTTTTTGTTGTTTTTTTTTTTTTTTTTTTTTTTCTCTCTAAAATGACTAAGAGGTTTTTAACTAGTTTGTAAGGTTTGCTTAGTCACCTGAGTTGGTGGGGGTTTCTTACGTCTGTGACTCTTGTTTATACTGTGCATTACCTGTCATGCCCTGCTCGCTTCGTGCACAGGTCCTTGGAGGAGTTGAGGGTGTGAAACACATACCTGCAATTTAACTCAAATAGAAATTGCAAGCCTTGAACAAAATAAAGCTCAGCTCCATTAAACCAATGTCAAACATACATTTTTCTTCTCCTCCTTCCCTCACTCCTTTAATTGGCTGTAGATGTATGCCCCATCTTACAAAATTTTCACTACTGATTTATAAGTAGCATTGCCTCAGTGCAGGTGTGCATCGGGATCCAGGCTGATCTTGTTAGTCTTTGGATGTTGGGAATCTTGAGTTGATTTGTTTTCGCAGTTCCCTCTTCTGTTATTTCTTTTCTACTTTAGTAACTAATTATGCTGCTCTCCCAATAACAATAAAATATCTCAGGAGGACAGACAGTGCTCTGCTTTTAATGAGCTGCTCAGAGCTCATTTCAGTATCTAACTGAAAATGAGTCAGGCTGTGACAAGAATTGCCGTGCTCCAAAAAGGACATTTCTACTTGGACAAAAAGTGATATAATTTTTACTTGTCACGTGTTGAGTACTGCAGAGAAGAAAGCATGACAGGTTATGTGCAAACTTTTACATAGAATAAGTGAACAAATTGTTAGAACCCTTGTGTTAATGGAGGCTTCTGAATGTATCTTTGTGGTCCATAGGGAAGGCTGAAGGATGTAGCAAGGAGACGATGTATCAGCTACTGGCAGCCTTAAAACAAAGTCAGTGTCTCTCTGGACTTTAAAATGTTCCTATGCAGTTTATTTTATTTTTGTTTAATCAAATAAATGTGAGGGTTTTTTCACGGCAACTGTTGTGTGTGTGTTTTTCTGTACTACCCAGAAAAAGCCTTCTCTTTTATCAGGATGCAAAGAAGAAAAAGCCCTCCTAGTTGTCTGTGCTATTAGAAAAAGTCCTCATTGTCATGACTGGAGGAAAGAGTTGTGATACTGAACTCACTGCTTCAAACTCCATGCTTTTTTTCTCAATTTTTTATGGCTTTTTTGCCAGAAAGTTTCTGGTTTTACTTTTTTAGGTCCATTCCTAGGTTTCCATTCCTTCACCTTGGCGACTGAAAGGATGCTTCTTCAGCGTGGCAGTGTAAAGCAAAGTTACTGTAACATTTAATAAGCCTCTCTGGCATCTTACAGGACAGGCTGTCAACAAAAATTGGGAGAGTGGAAAGCTGCTCTTTTCCCTCACTGCCTTGGAAAAGGTTTGAAAAGATGTGGTGAGCGAAGGAAGATGCTGTTCAAGTAAGGTTTGAGAATGAAAGCCACCAACTGAATTCCCAGCATGGGTAGCAGTGGAGACGGGTTCTGGGCTCTGGAAGTGCTGGCTACTTTAGCTTTTCAATGCCAAGATGCCTTCTGTACAACTCTAGGGTTCTCAGCACCATGCTGTGCTCTATTCATCAAAATCCTTGACCAGGCAATTGCTTTCTTCCTGCTGGAGCAGCTGGCAACATGTCAGGAGTACAGAGATCGCTTCAAGTGGGAGGGAAGGAGGGAGAAGGTCCTGTGGAGGTGGGGACAAAGGCTGCCCAGGCGAGTTTGTCCAGCTTCCTGTGTTACTCTCTATTCCCTTGGCTCCTCTGTGCCCTCTTCATGAAGACAACTGGAACCCAGAACTCCCTGAACACCAGGAGATGGCTCAGGACTGCTGAATGAGTGCTGTCCAGTCCTTGCACCGGGGCCGTGGGCGCAGCTAAAGGTTCTGACGAGACACAAGGCAGTGGCCATGGCCATGGTGCAGGAACAGTCCTGAGGCAGCGACAAGGCTTGGCGGGGGTGAGGGGGAGAGGGAATGCACCCCCTTTCTCCTACTGTGGGAATATGAGCCAGTGTGTGGCTGCAGGGGAGATCCTGCAGGTAAGGGGAGAGTGGGGGGAGAGGGACAGGCACCATTTCCTTCAGGAAATGGCCCAAACCAAACTGCTAAGCATTATTGGGTTTACTAACTTAACCCACTGCTGAGCCTGGCCTGCTCGTGCTCCCCGTTTTTCTACCAAAAGGACAAAGGACAAAAGGAAGCTCACCATTTTACTTGACCTTCACTTCTTTCCTACCAGTGACTAAAAGCAGCTGAGGAAAAAGGATTGAAGGGAGAAGCCAGGTCCTTGGCTGCTGCCTTCCTTGATGTGTTTTGATATTTCTTTTTTCCTTTCTGTTAATAGTAAACAATGAGAGCTGAAAGCCGCCATCACCACTCAGCCATGCCTCTGTGCGAGGCGGAGCTGCTGTGGGGCTGAGCCGCCTCAGCCCCCACAGGAGCAGGGAGGGCTGGGGCCGAAGGCTTCGGCTCACGAGCACATGCGATAAGATGTGCCTTATCTGGGAAACAACTGCATCCTTCACCCAGCCCGGGCACGGCCAGAGCATCTTTTGCATGTGAATGCCCCGCATTCTTGGGGGGGTGGGGAAGAAATCTTCTCTATTCAGGGTCCGGGACCACACAGGGAGCATCTTGAACCCTTTCGTATTTAATCAGTCAATCTACTCTGACTGTAAAGGATGTATCAGCTCCCTTTCTTCCTTCTTTCGGAAAGGTGGTCGAAAGGTGATCGTGATCGCTACCTACTTTTTCCCTGATGCTTTTTTATTCCTAGTGTTTCTAAACTGTTTGCCCCTACCTGAGGACTAGGGTGCATTGCAGCTCCTGCAGTGATAGAAAAGTTACTGAGAAAGGCAGCTACTGGGTTGTATTCTGAAAGGATGGAAAAGCAGGGCAGGGAGGTATTGGACAGAGAGAGTAGCAGGTCTCAAGCTTGCTGCTGGAGACACACCTGTGCTCACTCCACAACTGGCACACTTTTTAGCACACTTGCTGTTCTGTTTCTGTCAGCTGGTTTCTTCAAGATGATGGATACAAACCCAGAGCTGTCCTGCTGCCTTCCTCTCCTGGACACATCTGCATTCCCTGACACTGACACTACTGACAGCAGAAGGGGCAGGCCCCGAATCCCAGGTGCTGCTTGGAGAAGTGACCTTCTTGGTGCTGGCTGGAGGCAAAGTACAATGCCAGCAGCACAGGGAGATAAGGTGCTAGCTCAGCCCTACCCTGGAGATTATCAGGATAGCTGAAATGGCTCAAAACAGCCCTGGAGGGACTGTGAAAGGAGTGCTGGGCTCCAATTATCTTATGCCTGCATTAGGTTTCAAGGCAGGATGGCTCCTCCCCTCCTGTGCTCACAGTAAATAACCAGAGGGTCCTTGATTATGCTACCATCTTCCTTTGAGTAAAAGGCAGGTTTTTCTTTTTTTTTTTTTTTTTTTCTTTTAGAGAGAGGTATTCCTCTACACTGGAAACTAGATTAAAAAACTACCACACCCTCCCCCAAACCAACCAAATCCCCTCAATTCCCCTGTTCCCCCAAAAATACCTACAAAAAAAACTTACAAAAAAACACCCCAAACCCAACCTTTTTCTAATAGCCAGGCCCATACTTCCTCTGTACCTGTACCATTACACCTTTCTGCTGGGCAAAGGAAAACCAGGGAGAGTTAAAAAAAAAACCATCAGAAAAAACAAAAACCAACAGGTTCCCTCTTAGTTGAGGAAGAGCATGGCTCATATGTGTCAAAACAGCAGCCAACACAACAGCTCCATTGCTCTTTCTGCAGGACTTCAGGTAAATAAATGGTTCTCTACACTCACTGGTCTCCCCTCTATTCTCTTCAAAAAGAGCTGAATTACACACTTGGATAACCTTTTTTTTTGTAAATAAACTGCCACTCCCCTTCAAAGCAGGTACCAACCTCCCTTCATTCATGAAATAACCTTTACGAAACAAATATTTTGGTTTACATCTTTTATTAAAAATTTACATAAACAAACACACTCCAGCAATTGGGGTATTCAGGTGTCCTAGGTTAAAAAAATATACAAAATTCCAAGCCCCCATGATCAGGGCAGCAGCAGGTTAAAGCACAACCCTCACTTCCTTTGAACAGTGGTGAAAGCTGGCATCTGAATGGGCTGGATTGAGTGGACTGGCTGGAAAACAGGCTTTTTCCGCATGTCAGAGAGTGTTTTCACAGAAGGGAGCAGCTGGTTCCTCTTGATGATCTGCAGTGCCAGCTGTGTGTTACCTACAAGACAAGTTTCAATTAAAAAACCCAAAATACCATTTTTTGACATATGAATTTACTGTTCAGGGACAGAGCTGATGAGCCAGCCCTGGGCCCAGGCCAGGTACACCAGCAGCCCTTCCTCTCCAGTGAAATGCTGCGATAGATAGGAAGAGCAGTAGACAACAGGAAATTTGAAAAACATAGTTTTGATTGAGTCCACCTATTCTTAGCTGAAAACATCAAGCTTTTACCTCAGAGCTGGAAGATGCCAGAGCATCTTCTAGTTTCCCAAAGGTCACCTGCAGCTTTCTCCCAGCTGCACAGTGAGGTGCTAGATCTCACACAAAATGCCCTCACACTGTGACTGCAGACAGTAATGCAAATGCCAAGGGGATAAAACACGTTTTTAAAAGAAGAAATCTGATTTTCAACTGATGTATGGTCCATCAAATAACCACCAATATACATGGAAAACTTACTCTTTAAAAATTAAGTTTGTAAAATTACAAGAGAAAAGACACTGAGTTCTGAGGAGAGTATTTCTCCCTCATACTTTTCTTTCCCTGAAGTTTTTGTTTCAGAAGAGATGCACCATTTTGTTGTCATTTATAGAACAAAATATGTCTTTAGCCTCTTTTAGATACAGACTTAGAAGAGGGTGAGGGATGTAAATCCCACTTTCTACTCTCTTCTGCTCTGTACATCTTTGTTGCAGAAATAAAGGTTTCCAAAATTCTAATTTAGAAATATCTTTGTAACAAAAGCTTTGCAGAAGTCTCAATTTCAAATGCAAATGCTCAAATCCTCTGCCTGCCTACAATGCAACATCACTGAAGGGGAACAAGCACACAGAACATTTCACAACACTTGGATATGAAGTGCCCCCCCAAGGGGCACGGGTCTGCAATCATGACAGCTTCAAGCAGCAGCTGCACCAGTCTGCTCACAGTGCAGAATTCAAGTGCAACCTTTCCAGTTTCCCATTATGCACAGCTTTCCCCTCATCAAACGAAGTGAACCTTCAAAAGAAAGCATTGTGGAAGACAGTTATCACTATTACAAGCTTTGCTGCCATAGTTGCTGCACAGGCCTTGACACAGCTTCTTTGGGAAACTTGGATTGTGGTTGCTTTTTAATGGAGAAAACTTTTCAAAGCTCTTTACAGTATAAACCTCATCAAGGGTTTTACTGAACCTATCCAAGACTGCTGACTTCTGCACCAAGATAGAAAACTTCAGCTCAGGAAATGAATGTTTAGGAGGTCTGGAGTGCGTAAGAACAGGATGGCAATAAACTATGGAAGTGAAGTGCACGTACATGCATCCACAGCAGTGTAAAATGGAGGCAGGGCCTAACAGGTATCTATCATTCAATATACTGGCACAGCTCTATATAGAGTAGGAATGATGACTACGGCCCCCCTCCCTTTGTATCCCAAACTTAGGTTGATGGAACATTTCCCAGCTTACCATTCTGCAATTCAAGATACACAGCCAGCAGGATGGCCTCTGGAGGGATCTCTTTGGGGTGGATCAGCGAAGCAGCCTTATTGAAAAAGAAGAGGGTGGAAAGAAAAAGTGCTTAAGAGAAAGATCCAGCACAAAGAAAGTGTCCCTTGACAAGATTGCTACCACCATCTTAGGTAACGGAACTAAACAACAATTCATCAACTAAGACCAGATTTTTTCAAACTCATACTCTCCACCAGGTTTAAGCATGCAAGGAGAGACTGCAAGATTATCAAGATAGCAAGATTGTTTCACACTAATTAGCAGGACCATCTGCTGTGTGCTTATGTTCATATGGATCTGAATTTCTTGGGCCAGCCTAGCCTGGTTTGCTGGTGAGGTGACAGGTAAGGAAGGTAACCTCCAGTGCTCCAAAATTCAGAATACAAAGTTAACAAGGAATGTTCATTAGCTTTCCATATACAACCATTTTTCAGCTATGAAGTCAATGAATTTATTGTAGATGAAGAGCCCCACTATATTTTAAAGCCACGGGTAGCCTTGCACTCCTTTGGGCTTTACACAGGTGTTACAGAGCCCAAGCACAGACTCCAGTCCCATCATAAGAAGCCTCAGGAGGAAAAAAAGCCAGACAGCTGCCTTAAGTAGCTGAGAGCCTCATAGGATTTCAATTTGTTCACATACACAATTACTGTGAAGTAATTTGGAAGCTGCTGTTTCAGTTTGTAGCTCAACATTGCATCCAAGCAGTCTTCCTGACAGACAGGAGTGGCTGCAAAAAGAGAAACATCATGACTGAAAGAGATGGGTTCCAGCCATGAGCAAGACCAAGTGATGTGACACAGGCTAAGTGAAGACAGCATTTCGAAAGCAGTACTTGAGAACTGTTGGGACAAGAGGTAGACAAGGAGAATACCTCCAGCAGAAATGCAGTTTGTTCTCACAGCCCTAAAGATGATAGTTCTGATGGTGACTTATTAAATAACTAGGGAGAAAACCTTCTCTGTGTTATAACAATTACTACTAGACTATTTAAAAGACCACACAAAACCCCAAACAAACAAGTAAACTTAGAAAATGTGAAAAGGCTTCCCAGCCATCTTCCACTGTTCTGATATGACCTAAGGAAAATAAAATGCTGCCTATAGTGGTACTGAACTTTTTACACAAGTAAGAAATTTGGAATTCATTTTGTTTCTAATAGAGAAATTACATAAAGACAAATGTCTTTATTTTGTTCATAAAGACAAAAGAAAGCCACCATCTCAGCAGGGTCTGCAAATAAGCCTGGGCTGTGAAATCACCAGACTTCACTGTGATCTGAATGGCACTTTGAAGGAAGTATATTTGTCCCTAAAGCTGCCTTCAGATTTGTTTTTCATACCTGATGAAGACACTTTCGAGCTTTGTCATATTCACTCCTCAAGCAGTAAGCACTTCCCAGGTTAAATAACATCATTGTTCGTGCAGACGTGACTGAACTGGGGTAACACTGTGGTGTCTGCTTGCCAGCTGCAATTAAAAAAAAAAAAAAAATTCTCTTTTTTTCTTACACATTTATTCCAACTGGCCAAGTTGTACTCTGCTGAATTCAGTGGCTGGTACTTACAGGATTCCATTGCCTCATTCTCTCCTTTGTCAGACCCTGCAAAGAAAAAACAAACGCAAACCCATCATGTTCTGTGACCTTTTTTAAAGGTTATTACAAAAATAACACAAAGATACAAATTTTCTGCTTTCTTCACAGTCTGACATTAAAGAGGGAAAACAGATCAGTTTGCTCAAGAGTTTACATCATTTAAGACTTCCTATCTTCACTGTTGGGCTTTTAGATTTGCAGATGAGTACAGTGGAGTTTAAACTGCAGGCATGTTGCTGGAATCAGAGCTGCTGTAGACTTCACTATACAGATGGTTCTGAAGTACTTTTCTCTTACAGAATACACTCCCAACAGGAAGACTAAAATACAGATTAACTAAGTTCTCCCCACTCCTATATCTCACTAAAGTAGACTCCAGTGGTATGACAAAGCCTGGTTTAAAGACCAAAAAGCTGGAAGAGATGGTATAAAACCCAAACCTAACCATAATAGCACATTTAACAAAAGCAGCTTTCAAACGTTTCCTTCAAACAAGTCAGAATATTACAATGTACAGTCCTATTAATGCTACAGAATTAACTACCTCATAGGAATGACAAACAAGGAAAAGACACACCAAACACAAAGTAGGGACTGAAGCCAGGAAAATACAAACACAACAACAAAAAACACAAACAACACCCTCCCCTATCCTGCAATAACCTACAGGTCTTAAAACAAGATGTCTTAATCATTATATTTGTGTCTACAAAGTTACAGCAGGAAGGCAGTTGAAAGCATAACCAGTTATAATGAAGTGTGGATGCATTAACCTTGATCCTGCTCATTTGAAGAGATCCCAAGGGAAACATCAGTGACATTCTCGGGGTTCAAGTGAGTGATGGCATCAGATATTCTGTCTAGAGAGATGAGAGCTTCTGCTGCATACAAATGCCCAAGAAACCTACAACAGCAAAGGGTCAGGGTACAAATGTCAGCACAGCAATCCCCACAGTTTGTTATGTGAGACAAACAATCCAATTTTTAATGTGAGCACATGGGAACTATTACTGGGAACACTTGCATGGAAGTTAACTTGCTCATAAGGTATTGTCATAATACCCAGTTCTACCATTTACTGCTTTTAGGCACCAAAGTTATAAAAAATATCCACACCTGAATAATGACAATTCATCCATGCACAGAAGTTGCCTTTCTACAGAGAAAGTACCTTGATGAGGCTTTATTCAGAGAAGAAAGAAAAGCCACCCCAGAATATGGCTATATCTACAGTCTAAAGTGTTACATTTTTTACATTCAATAAAAATAAAGCACGAATTTTCCTGGGACCAAGATACACACCTCTTTGTCTTTGCAAAAGACCTATTATGTACCATGTCCTTCATTAGATAACAGTAACATAAAATTATGTGTTACCTTGCAAACTCCTCAAAGATCTTGCTAATACAATGACTGTGCAAAAGGATGAGCTCCTGCAGTAATGTGAAGAACAGGAGCCAAAGAATTTAATTGGCATGGACCAGTTTAGAGCATGGTGCCAGCACATAAAAATAAGCACAAGTTACCTTGCCTTCCACAAGTACATAATCAGTTTTGAAAAATATTACTACTGTAAAAACCTCTGCTATACTTTATCCTGTGCATTAAATGCACAGTGTCAGAAGGATAGGACTGAAGTTGCTTTGTTTGAATTTGTAGAGCTGTATGAGAACTGATGGGTAGAAAAAGAATGCACTTTAAATATTCCTTCCAAAAAATACAGTGCCAAATGAGAGGTGAACAAGAGAAACAAGAAGAATGGAACCTATATAAGCAGCAGTAGCAGGTGAAGTGACAATCCTGCACACACAAGATCTGTTACCCTGAGTGATTGAGCAAACCTTCCCCTCTGAGGCTGTAGTTTCATAAGTAACCTTTCAGCTGTGTGGGTTTGGGCTGATGTTGACTACCCACAGCTGCACATCCCTGGCCCTTGTGCTGTGCCAAGCATGTGCAACCCCACAGTGAATCATGACAGAGACCTGATGGTCCTGCTGCTGCATGGAACCCAGAGCTGGAGAAACAGCAACAAAAGCAGCAATTGATTCCAAATTATGTGGAATTCATACACAAAAGAGGGAATTCATACTCCTGTGTGTCAATGGATATTTAATCAGGGCTTCAACAAGAACAGGAGCAGGCCAAGCAATTCTTTGCATCAGACACAGATTTGGCAAGCAACTACAGACATTGGAAGCTTCAACTCGGAACTCTCCAGCAAAAAACAGGGCTGAGAAAGAAGAAATGACCCCATCAGACTTACTTAAGAGACCCTGAGAGCTTCGGTTGCTGCAGAAGTTTATCTGCATGATTCAATGCCATAAGGTTATCCCCCAAAGCCAGAGCCACGTAAGCACTACACGCAAGGATCGAGCACCTGGAAGGAAACGGGAAAAAAAAAAGGGGGAGAGAGAGAGAGAGAGACAATATGTTAAATGGAGAATTCTGTGATTCCAAATACACCTGTTAGATTTTCTTTCTTGTTTAGTGCTAAAGAAATAAATCAAACTTTCAATAATGACTTCCCACCTAACTATGAATTAAGAGTTAGTTTTCGTTTTTTATGGGCTCAATTGTCCTACCAAGAATAATATAAACCAAGGATCACCATGGTGTGCTCAGTAAAATTTTGCAGTTTTTATCATAAATAACAGACTCTGAAAAGATGGACTTCACCACGTGTCAGTTTTCTCATGGACAGTTTCCCTTTCTCACACTCTTGTTACTGGTCTTGCCTTGGACTCTCATTTGTACTCCTCTGCCTCACCTTCTGCTGTAGAGAAGAGTAGCAGATTTCTAGATTGCTGTAAGACACACAGTAGCTATCAATTAAACTAACATATTTCACTGTTCTATTGTACAATGTCTGCACACAGGGAGACAAACACTGGAGGATTTGGCATTTCCACTTTTGTGTTCAATTGAGGGCTGTAACTCAGTGCCAAGACTCTGATTGATCCATGGCATTTTGTTGCCACCACAGACTTGCTTATCTTTCCAAAACCAGAAAATCTCTGGCAGTTCATTTAATGAAATCTGAACTACTCACATTTTTCCATGTTCAAACAATAACCCCACATCAGGACGCCATCATTAGGCCACGCTTCACACTTTGTAATAACTGCCCCCCTCTCCAAACACCGTTCTTGGGGATATTTTCCACTTGGTAAAGCATCATTTCAGTGCAGGCTGCCTTGTCCTCAGGGCACAAGCCTCTGCCCACGACGCCCTGCTGTGAGCAGGACTCTGTTCTTCTCCAGGGAGGACAAGTGGATGCTCTGAGTGGGGTCTCACACTGGGAATGATGGGAGGAGAGCCGCCGGCTCTCCCGCTGGTAGGCGGGCTATTATTGCGCCAACCTTCTGGCAACTGTCAAGCCCACTTTCGGTCCAGCAGTAAGTCATGTAATTCATGGCAGGACCTGGGGTGCCTTTATTCCCCTTTCCCAGGAGGCATGCTCCTTAATTATGCACAAGCAGGATAAGAAACTTCTCCAGTGTTTCCCCCTACCCCCTACTTCCTCTCCACGGTGCCCAGATGTCACATCAAATCTGAACACATACAAAAGCTTGAGAGAGGGAGAGGAAAGTTTCCCCAGCTCAAGTCTCAAACCTAAAATATTTCTGAAAGGTTGTGACTGGGGAGGGGGATGGAATGGGGAAACAAAAACTCTGCAATAACAGCCTGCTTCTAACTAACCTCTTTTTGTTTCTGCCTCAAGGAAGTACAGCTTTTAAATCAGCAGAGATGCTGTCACCAGCAAAATACCCTTAGATGCAAGTCAGGGCCTGCAGAGTTGGTTGCTACTGCCCTTCCCATCAATGTGTCTTACATTTCCCACAACTTTTTTAAAGCCTACTTTTATTTCTACAAGTGTAAATTCAAACATAACACATGCTCCAATCACACAACAGGATGAAACCTACTCCTTTGCTCTAAGCACTAGTCACTGTTTGAGCCACAAGAGCTGGCAAAAGCCTTCAGCAACAGCCGTCTAAGGAGGAAAATATTCAAGTTTCCTCTCCTGCAGTTGTGTTCTTGCACTTGGATCCATTGTTGAGTTGGCTGAACCAAACACTCAGGAGAGCTGACAGCCAACCGGAGCAGAAGAATTGCACCACAAGGGAAAAGACAAACTAGTTTTTCACCCCGGTCAGGATTCTGACAAAACTCCACAGGTCGCCTTTGAGCACGGCAGACTTCCAGCATCACCGAGCCTCCGCAAGCCCGAAATAAAACTGCCTTTGCACTAGGAAAAAGAAAAATGTTTTTTTAAACTGCCAGATTATGTCAAACAGCCTCTTGTGTAGGTCTAGGCAACAGGATTTGTCAGCCCACACAGACTGTAAGTTTATGGAACCCAAACTCCACATCTGACTTGCCTTACTTCTCAGGGAAATGGCAAGCCAGAGCAAATCCAGTTCTTCAAAACTTAGTATGAAGGCATCAAAAATGACACTTCTAAACCATTAAGAGAACGTCACTAATCTGAAATAATTTCAAACAGCTAAGCCAAACAATGGATAAAAAACTATCTACTTTTTATGTTTCAACACAGGCAAACAATACAAAATATTAAGAAATATAGACTGCAGACTGTGCTTACTCCATGGGGAGAATCAGCACCAGCAAAGGGGAGATGGGGAAGAACTACACAGTGGCTAAGAGTGAGGAAGAAGAGAGTGAAACAGCTATGGGTGATGATCACTGTATGCTTCTAGTATCATGACAGGGCCAAAGAGACCACTGCAACCTTTAAACAGATAACTGAGGCAAAACTGGGTAAGTGTGGAGAAAACAAATTATCAAATTATTCCTTTATCTCTATCTGCTTTGAGGGGGAAAATAAAGGTTCTCAAAGACCTTCAGTCTAGGAAGAAAGACTACAACAAGGTCTGTTGCTGTCCATCTCAACTTTTACAACAAGATCCTCAAAATTTTCCAAATGGAGCACTGTGGTCTACCAGAACTTCTTTTCTCTTAATGTATCCAAACAGTGTTAGGTGGTTGTGGTGTGTGGAACACACAGAGCAGGGGAATTGGCTTGTCCAAGGATGAGAAGCAGCGAGGAAAATTGTTTAGAAGAAACTCAGAAGAAAAACCTGTACTTTCTACATCCAATGCATAAATTCTTAGCAATGACTGGTGTCCTCAGACTTCTGCTTATTGCTTTTAAAACTTTACAATTTTAAAACTTTACAATTAGTGGACTATTCTCATAATAAGTGGTAATTGAATTACCACTTATGAGAATAGTCCACTCAAACAATTTGTGCAGAAGTATCAAGCAATATGTAGGACATGTAAACCCTTTCCAGATGATATTTTTAGTTTTTAAAAATGGTTTGGGGGCAAAGGTAAGTCAGGCATTTTGAACTCTTACAAGGATGTGCAACTGTATAAAATCATCCAAAAATAGCAGTCACAGTCCCTTTCCAGTTCTAGAAGCAATAGGTTTTTCAACTCAGTGACTTACCAGGAAAAAACTGAACAGATACCTATTCCTTAGGATAATCTGTGACAACATCCAGAATTTTCTTTTTCTTCATTTTCCCCAACTCAACAAGAATTTCAGTTTTCTCACTTAGCTCCTTAGTGAGCAAGGCTACAGGAATTTACTATTTACAATATAAATGTACAAGACTACTATTTGCATGTAACATATTTTGCTATTCACATCTCCAGAAGCTTAGAAACAGTTTCAGCAGAATCACGTTCTAGGAATGTGTAGTCCTCTAGATTAAACCAAAGCATGTAGTGAAAAAAAATTTTAAAAAATCAATGTTTTTCTTTTCCTTATATGAAGTTCTTTTCCGGAAGCAGCTCACTTCTTGCTGAACTGCTAAGTTTTTCCTGACATGTTGTCAGATTTCATCAGTAGATAACAACAGCTGATTGTGAAAGATAAGACTATGTATTAAAAAAAAAAAATCACAAAGTGACACCGTGTAATTCTGACATGTGGTAGCCACATTTCCAACAGCCAGAAGGAGAAAGAACCCACAAAACCCACAAGCAACCCACATCACTGTTTTTAATCCAGCATGTTCTATTTCAAGTAGCGCACTCTTGTACCACTTCAGAATAAATAATCAATGTTGCCTCACAGATTCCTCTTGAAGTGCTTTTAAATGAGTACAAGAAGATTTGCTACATGTAGTGGAGCAAAAGAAAGGTTAAGCTGGTCATTATAAAACATAGGTTACTTGGGGTTAGGCTGAAACAGAATGTTTACCTAAGAGTTCAAGTGGGAAATTACTGTATGCTTTGTCCATAATGGAAACTTAAAACAGATTGCTTTTTTCTTAACAGGTGCAAGCTTTATAGTAAGAGATTTTCAACAGGTTGGAAGCCACCTGAAATAATTAACATTGCCAGTAAATGGTAATCTTGTTGGGGAAAAGTAAAGAGGCTCCAGATAACAGGAGACTTATTTACACACGTGAGTTATTCTATCTGGAGAACACTCAGACTCCTAAACAAGCAGTTAAAGGATCTTTGAGAACTCAAAGAAATCTACAGCAAAATTTTACCTGTTTTTCCATTGTTGGAAAGTCAAATGCCTGGACAGAAACATTTTTGCTTTATATTCTACACAAACTGGATTTATTCCTGCTGAAACGAACACCATTCTCATTGGTAAAAGCAGCTATGCTGCTTTCCACTTTCATTTTTTCCCATCCAACAAATATATAATGTGGGGACTGAATTCCAAACTAGCCTTATCGTGGCTTTCAAGGGAAAAGGTATATACATCAATTTCCGCTCCCTTTCACCAATGCCAACAGCCATTCTCAGGTTTTTAGATTTGTCCTTATGGGACTTGCTATGTTCACCTTATCCAATATGTAATGCCAAACTCACAATACAGGGATCAAACAGACTGATCTACCCAAGTTGAAATTCTGGATGGTTTCTATTTGTTCAGATTCAAAGCCCAGAAGAAAGGAAGCACACACATTTGAAAAAAAGATTACCAGCTACAATTCAACATCACAGGTGCCTAGGGGAAAAAAAAAACCAAAAAAACCCTAGGAATCACAATTAAGGAAGAGGCTTGTTTAATGGTGGATATTTTATATTGTTTACTTGCCTTAAATTCTCCAATTCCTGTTTCTTCAAAGGCGAAGAAGGAGGAGCTGCAATGAATTTATCCCCTTCATGACTTTTATTGCTAGAATAAAAACAGTGTCCTATTATAACAAGCAGTTTAAAAATTCTCAGTGTATTTATTCACACCATTTAAAAGAACACAAAAAATTCTGCAGCTTAAAAGAGGGGGAATAGAAGTTATGCAGAGATTGAGGCACATGCTCTTATCCTAACCATTCTATTTGAGAAGGAAGAAGTGGGACACTTGCTGGAAAGGATTTGACTGACAGACCAAACAACCCACACCATTCTTCACAGCCTTGAGCTATTTTTGAAGTTCAGTGTAGGATAAGCATTTTTAACTGGAGGGACACAGAATTTGCTGCATTTGTAGCTTTTCTTCTTTTAGCCTGTAAAAAAAGCAGTAAACTAGTTTTCTCTCTAGACATCTTAAAAACTAGTTACATAAATATTCTAGAAAGGTAACCCACAAAGTGCTACAGCTTCCTTTAGACTTCTAGCTACCCTTTATTACAAAATGTCTCCTTTTTTCCCATTTTTTCTCCTTTTTCCAAATAAAGTTCCACTTTCTTAAAATTACACCTTGTTTTTTAGGGGGTAGCATTTGTGGAGTATTCATTCTATTTAAGAAGTATGAAACTTCACCCTCCAATAAGCTGAAAGAAACTCCTTCTGGAATGGGAATTGAAGAGACAGCTAATGGCTGTGTCTTGGCAGAGAGACACACCAAGGTCTAGAAGAAGATTTAAAAGAAAATTCAGAATTGAAACTGAATCTGTCCATTTAACAAGAACTTAATTTAAGAGTTTCATGTCTGTCTATTACAAATAGGTAGGTTAGCTCCAACATTCAAAACATACAACAGAAAACTCCAAGGAAATCCATACTCAATACTGCTGTAAAGTATATACTTCATGCCTTTACCAAAAATTAGTTTTAAAAAATACCCTTAACCACTTAAAGTATTCACTGTTTCCCTGTGAACAAGAGAAGAATCTGCCTTAAGAGTCAGCTTGCTCAATTAGTGGGATTTGCTTTAAAACCATCCTGTTCAATTAGAGTGATTTTCTTCAAATGCCTTGTATGTTTTACTGTTCTCTCACAGAGGTTCCCTTGTCAGAAGGAACAAATCCTTAGAGAACCTTTCAGAATGTGACATAGAAATTCAAGAACAGCCCCCTTTGTTAGTTTTTTTGAAATTGGCAATGACTACTGGGAGATATGAGGAAGTCCTTTCTTTAGCTTTTTTTCAGCTGAAGAAGCATCTGGTTTTGAAAGCAGAAGGTAGCAAAGGATATTCCCATACAGGGCATGTTTTCCTTTCCTCACTCCTACAAAAATAAACAAAAACCACCCCAATAGAAAACAAAAAAGGAGGTCTTGTCTGAGTAAGGGCCACCATTTTGTTTTCATCGCTGCCCCTTAGTGAACCCCAAAAACTTAAAATTGAAGTCCCATTTAAACCAGAGAAGCTCCATCTCAATGGGCTGCATATATACTTGCCAGAGAACCTCCAACCTTAGTAAAGAAAAAAAGAAAAAAAAAACCCACAACAAACAACCAAACAAAAATAAAACCCCACAACCACTGACTTGTATAAATCATTTCATCACTTGACAAGATAGATTGTAATTGGAAAAACAGGATTATAGAGAACAGCTTTCAAATATTGCTGTAATAGTAACAGCCACTGACCCCTAGCTAGTCTATCTGCAGACAGTCTCAGAATATGAGGATGCACCTTGTGCCGACACAACACAGTATGTGTGCAATAAATCCTGCCTTGTGACAAATGGATCTTATCTTCTTAACATTTATCTGTACTCAGGTCTGCCAAAACCAGTGTGTTTTTTTCATTACTCTCTAAGTAGTTCAAGTTCTATCACAGACACTTTTTCCAGATGAGTTATTGTAACATTTCCCCTCAAAATGGTCTTTAATGGAAGTGCAGACTATGATCAAAAGTTACTCTTCAAAAGGAAGTCCAGAATGTATGAGGTGATGCAATAAATTAAACCACCTTCCTTTAACATACACTGTCTACAAATTACTTTTTCTGAAACTCTATTGACAAAAAAGATCTCTTAAATTCTTTTCTGCAAAATATGATTTATTAAGCAATTTATTATATGATTTATTAAGCAATGATTTATTAGCTACATGCTACTTTCCTACTTACTTTCTAAATCTAGTTTCCCATTTTAATGCAAACACAACAAAACATACTAGGGCTGATGAATGTCAAATCTCATCATGGGGAAATGTTTACAACTGAGTTTGCAGACATTCATATATATTGAATCAAGTACACGGCGCACGTGCGCACACACACAAAATCACTGTAACATGTGAAACTTCACTTACAATTAGAGAAATACCAATATGCACAGCAGGAGGGTGTGGGAAAACATAACATTTGCAGCACAGAAAAAAAGATAGCCAAGGGAAAAAATAATTTCACTGCCTAATTTAATAAAAGTTGTTAGGGACAGGAGGAATCAACTCAGTATTTTATTCTTAAATTAAAACAACAAGCAGCTGAAGAATTTCCTTGAACAGGCCTGCACTGTTAAGAGAATTTACAAACATGTTCTATTTTTCTGCTGGCCAAACAAGGTGAGTAGCAGACACAGACTGTAGGCCCAGAGTTACTCTGGACAAAAAGAAAGGTTTATATTCAATTCTGTTTACCTGCATGCTTCACTGCTTTCAGTGTTTTCTGTATTTCCCCCCAGCTGATTACTAGTTTTAGAGCCATTTTCCTGCTTGGGCTCCTGTTGATCTTCTGGCAGTAGCAGCAAGGCATTTCTTAGACAAATCGCTGCAAACTCCATGCTGGCTACAGGTATTGCTGAGGACTGCCCATCACTTAAAGAGAGACAGAAGTTGACCAATAAGTAGCAATCCTACTAAATTAAAAATGAAAGCAGAGCTCCAGAAATATCTGAAAGCAGAGAAAACTTCTCCCTAAAAATTTTAAATAACATTTTAATATACCAAATTTAATTTATGAGGACATAGTATCTTGTTATTTTTACATATTGAAAATACATCACAATGCCCAAACAGATTCAACCACATAATTTGTTGATTTCACTTACTGAAGTTCTATGGCAGAGCAACTAGATTCTTCCTGCATGTTTCTAAAGTGGATTACTGAAAAAATATATTTTTATATAAGTCAGAAAAAGAGGACAGATTTAGCTATCTGAAAATAAAAAATTCAGATAAATAAATTTTAAGCTATAGTGCTCATCTTCCTTACAATAAACACACAGTTAAGCCCTCTGCTGGCTATCACAGAGGAGGCACAAAATGATGTTTAAGACTCACCAAGCATTTTAGCATGCCTCTCTCTTCACTACATGAATGAACAGTTATTCCACAAGTTTTAAAATCTCTGATAAACAGATATATTCCTTAACAAAGCTACAAAAACAAAATAAATAACCCATGGAAAACATACTCACTTATAAACAACATTCTGTATGGACTGGGATGCTAGGACTATCTTACGGTGGTAGCCTTGACCTACTATTGATTGCACAATTCCCTTTTTGCTGGGAAGACCTTTAGTCTCTTGTTCTGATGTCTAAAAGGAAAAAGGAAAAAAAAGAGCTTAAATATCAAGGCTATTGAATGAGAGCTTGACAAAATAAGTGAAGGCTGAAAGAAGACCTTGGAACCCTGCTAAAATATAAGAATAATGGATACAGTTTAAAATCTAAAGTACAATGAAGGATCAGGCACCTTCTATTGTCTTTGTGTTGCAGAGGGGTTTTACTGCACACAGTGTAAGCACAGATTAGTTCTGACAGCTTGTCTGATAGCCTACTGACCTAGTTTCTCCTCTGTTTTGAAAGCAAAAGAACAATGAACCAAGTCATATTAAAAGAACTGACAGGATATCTAAAAAGAAATAATTCGATCTGCCAAATAACATTCAGACTTGGCACTGTAACGCTTGCCATCTTCTCTCCCTGCTTACACAGCACTCAAAACACACTTTGGAAAAGCTGCTCCCAAACTGTTCCATGGGAGGCACAAAGCTGAACAACAATATATGCAAAGATACATGAAATTAACTTGTTTAATGGATTGTTGAGTATGCAGACACATTCTGGGGGTCAAATGAATGTAAAACACTCTAATTGTCAATCCCAAGAACTATCTCTACACCATGTTTACTGGGGTTTGTTTGGCTGTTTTACCATGAGCCATCTTAACTTCATTGGTAAGTTTAGTGAGTGATGAAGAGTTGCAGTTTTAAGAAAAAACTTATCCTAAATCCGGACTTTCAATAGTTATCATTTGAAAAAAAAATATCAGAATCTATTGCAAAAGTATTGACATAGTAGCATTTACTGCCAAAGAAAAACCACATACACTGAGTTTGGAAATTAAACACATATTCCATAAAAGGTGTTTGAGACGCAGGTGTTTAAAAGGGAATCTTCTTCCATTTATATTTTATAAATTAAAATACTAAAGCAGATGAAAATTAGCTTCAGTGAAATTCCTTTTCTGCATGGTGTTCAGAGCATAAATATGAATCCATGCTGACATATAAAGGAATATTACTGCAAATTGAGTTACAAGGTCAAATTAAACATATTATTGACTTTATTGTCATGTTGCAAATCTAACAATTCAAAGATACTTTGCCTTTAATGTTAATAGCAGCTAAAGTTTTTTTTTTCTTTTAAGATTACAAATTCAAGGAAAAACAAGGTTTTTTGACATGAATTCAAGCTCTCTGGTACACCATATATCATCATAACTGTAGATGAAGAAAGCCTCAGGAACCTGGCATAATCCACTACTTTGACTACTTTGCATTAAATAGGGACGTGCCCCATAAGGATCTGTATTTCCCTTTTCCAGACTGCTAAACACTGTCCTTGTAAATGGAATCCTAGCTCTGGATTTTTGCCACAAAACCCAAGCTACTCCACTATCATACTCAGCTTTTCACTAGAGATGATCAGATGTGTCTTCTTTAACTATGTGTGACTTGTGTCCATTAGGGTTGATAGAGAAAATTGAAAAATTAGCATGAAGAAAGCTGCTCTTCCTGAATTTGCTGTGCTTTATAAAACTCCAGCAATCTGACAAGTAGCACATACAGAATCACAGTCAGTCCAGTTTTGACCCAACACTCTTGACTCTTCAGTGCTATGACTCTGAAATCCGTATACAAGCAAACCTCTGCTACAAAGTTGTGTCTTTCTTAAGTTCTCTGAAGTAGAGATACCAAAATATTGAGTACTATTCAAATTCCCAAGGGAAAAGTTACTAATTTTGTATTTGGATAGTGTGCAGTAAATAAATGCACAGAGGCCACCTAGAGAGGTAAAACAGAGAATTCAGGGTTGGGGGGAAAATAGAGTGAATATAGCTATTTGTTCAATTCATCCCACACATCCTGTGTAAGGAGTCCCATGGGCATACTGTGGGAATAACTGCACAGGATCATGCAATTACAGATTACATCATCACTCCCCCACACTTAAGGGGTGAACTGCAGTTTCATAGGGAATCAAGTACAGTGTATCTTAATTTACAGATCTACTATTTAGGTGCAGTTTTTTCTTCTAAGAGCAAACAATCCTGTCCTCAGCCCTCTGAATTTTATCATATGGGTTTATCCTGAACATGCATGGATCAACAGGTTGAAAATAAGATGTCCCAGAGGACATGCAATATGCCTGCCATCAGCAGGTTTCCACCAACTTTGCCAGGAGAAGAAGGTGAAGACTTAGCAATTAGAGATTGAGTTTCCCAGTGGGTGTGATCCCAACAGCTTCAGGATGGAGAAGGCTGATCTGCTTCCTCAGCCTCTGTCACTTTCAGGCTACCCACACTACAAAGTTTCACCCTGTTTAATCTCTAGTGGACAATGAGAGAGGCAGCAATGAAACTTCAGGTGAGCTTTGGCTGCAGGAAGAGAAAAAGACCACATACAAAGAGTTCCCTTCACCTGTTGCAGCTCCAGATTAAACACCTAGAAGTACATATACACAGGAAATAATTAATCTGGATTTACAGACGTGTTACAACATCAGGCCTTCAAAATTAATTCTAGGTATTAATTCTACCTTTCTGTGACCACATGCCATTCTTTAGAAGATTTTCCAAAGCTACTTACCCCTTTATTGGCAGCAATGCAGCATTCTGCTATTCTCAGCCACAGACGAGGGTTTGAGTGATAAACCTGGACTGCCTCAATCAGGCATTCAAAGGCAGCTAAGGGCCTGCCAATATGCAAGAGCTGAATTCCACAGTTATAGAGCAACTCATATCGTTTGTTAGTCAGTAGTGTACACATGGGTCTCCCTGAAAATTTTTTACCTGCAGAAAAGGATTACATCATATTGGATGAGCAGCTCAAGAGAGCACAACACTCTAAGAGGAAGAGGGAAGCTGTGAGAAACACCCCAAAGCTACCAAAACCCCCTCTCTCATTGCTGAAACCCACAAGCCTCCCTCTGTAAATTTCTTTCATACCAAAACTGATTTCAAAGACAAATTAATTGTATTCTTAATAAAGACTGAAGTACATTAAATGCTAACCTCATATGTTCCTTATCACACAAGCTAAGTGTTATACAATAATACTGAATCCCAGATTTGTGAGAATACACATCTACACACATTCCAGAGAATACAGATTTGAGAAGAAAACCACTTTGCTGTTAACAGTCATAAAACACTTTCTGTCTTCAGAATACCTAAGGCTGCACTTAAGTCCAGAGGAGAAATAGGAAAAACAATAAAATGCCCAATAGTGAGTATATTTTAAAGAAAACAAGAAATGAAAACAATTGTAACTTCATCATGAAATGATGAAGACTGTGTGATGAGGCCCTCTATAGTCAGATAGGATAGGTCTCACATTCATAAGCCCTGGTCACAACACATAAGCTCTGGGACAACAAAGAAGGGCATAAACAATCCAGGAGATTCCTGGAATGTGTTTATAACTTTCTTCTCCAAATGCTGAAGGAGACAAGGAGGACAGGTCCTGTCCTGGACCTCATTCTCACCAACAAGGAGGGGCTGGTTGGGACAGTGAAATAGTGGAGTTAAAGATCCTTAGGACAGCAAGAAGTATGCACAGCAAGCTCACTACACTGGACTTCAGGCGAGTAGACACAGGCATCTTCGGGGGTCTGATTGGTACAATACCATGGGATAAAGCCCTGAATGGAAGAGGAGCCCAAGAAAGCTGGTTAATATTAAAGGATCACCTCTCTCAAGCTCAGGAGTGATGCAGCCCAACAAAGAAGTCAGGCAAAAATGCCAGGAGGCCTCCTGAACAAGGAGCTCCTGGACAAACTCAAATACAAAAAGAAAGCCTACAAAGTGTGGAAGCAAGACCAGTAACCTGGGAGGAATACAGAGAAACTGAGCAACCAGGGATCAGGTTGGAAAGCTAAAACCCTAACAGGATTAAATCTGGCCAAGGACATCAACAAAATCTTCTATAGGTATGTTGGTGATAGAAGGAAGACTAGGGAAAGTGTGAGTCCTCTCTACAAGGAAATAAGAGACCTGGTTACCCAGAATATGGAGAAGGTATCCTTCATGCCTTAATGATTCTACACATTGTCAGCAGGACTATAAATAACCTATGCAAAATAGGTCACAAATCGGTTTTCTTGGTCATACTTCCCTAACTGATGGACAAAGTCTATAAACAAGAGAAGTAATCATCCCAGCACCATGGTACTGGGACAAAGAAAAACAAAAAAATAAAGATAATATTTAATCATCATTGTGTATTTCTGGCAACAGCAACTATACTCTTACATCAGGTTATCATCAAAATTCTCACCCCTCTTACCCTGCCCCTAGAAGGGGAATTTTGCTGATAATTACTCAAATCTTCTGTTCTCTATTTCATAGATTTGCCAACCCCTCTTCCACCATCTGTTTTAATCTCTTGCTTACCTGGATCCGAGCTGCCTGTTCCCAGCTGTGCACAAGCATTATCATTTTCTTGCAAGGCTTTTTTAAAGTAAAAAATTCCTAAATTGTGCTTTCCCATAGCAAAGTGGATACAGCCAAGATTGTTCCAGAACATACATCTTAAGCATTCACCTGAGAAAACAACAAAAGACCATTTTCAGAAAGTGAAAGTTATTGCTAAGCCCATTAAATGCTCCAACCACTTTCTCATAGGTCACCATATTATGGCAGTCCAGTAAACATGTTTCAGTGAGATGTTCATGGATGATTGTGTTATATCCAATACATGTATATTTATGCCAACCTAACCATACAAGCAGGAAATGCACTCTTCTTCCTAAATATATGTTCAGGTAACACTGTGAGAGGTTCTTCCTAAATAATAAAGGACAAAAAATTGAACTTTTCACTTATCTGCTGGTGACTAAAGTTTTACAGGGTTAACATGGATAACAAAGCAAAAGTAAAAAAAACCCACCCTAAAAATCCAAATAACCAGACCATTAGCAAATTAAACAGACGTTATTTTAGTCGTAGCCTAGGAAGACTACTAAGAGAACATTATACTGTGCAAAAAAGCTAATGCAAAGAAGTTATGTGATGGTAAAGTTTTCAAAAAAATGTTAAATCATAAAGACAACTTTAAGCATGAAAACTCCCAGAGAGGCCTCAGTTCTAGATCTAAGAAGTTGCCTCTTGTTTCATTTATTGATTAAGAGACTCAATTATGAGCCTTGCAAATATAACACAGCTTTATAAATCTTTTCATGGACAACCACAGCCCTCTGTAGAAGAATGTTCAATGAAAATCACCACAGTGTTATGTGAAAGAGTACAAGAAGAAAGATAAAACACATCCAGCATATAAACCCATGACTTCCAGGGCTGACACTGTTAAGTAATCATTAATATCCTTAAAACTGATATCAACAAGTAGTCCTTGACATCGAAGTACCTGCAGGATGAAGGGTTTATTTTACCTGTTTTCATGAAGCCTGGATGTTCAGCAATGTTGGCACTGTTTAAAAGTTTGACAGCTTTACGGTAATTGCCTCTCAAATACTCAAAGTTGCTCTTAAGAAAGAGAGAAGGAGCTGACTGTGAAGGAGAAAACAATAGTTATCTCTTGGTTGATGATTTCTACTTCTAGTGTTATATCACTTCACAAACTTGCCTCTGCTGCCATTTAAAAATAAATGGGTTTAAGCCATAATATTTTCAAGAACTGTCATGAACTTTAGAGAACCCTGTCATGGAAATGGCTACGGGCAGAGGATCTCTAACTTGTCTTCTAATACCTTCCTCCCCACACTTCCCCTCCCTGCAGAGTTCCTTGTAGGCTGTAATCTTCCTAGTCTGCCACCAGAAACCCCATGATCCAGAAGGTTTTCTGTTAAATTTGCTTTCCAGCAAGACATAAGCCTCCAAAAAATGTCAACAAAAAGAAAAAAAAAAAAGAAGAAAAAAACCCAACAAAAAAGCCCACATATCCCAGAATTAATCTTTTATAAACAGGTTTAAACTACCAATTATATCAAATCTGTAATATGCATAACATCTATAGTAAACTAAAACTTATTTCAATTATAAAGAATGCTGAACCTGTTTATTACATAATGTTTAACTGTTATTTTGGCACCTCAAAGCGTATGTTTTGACAACTGAAAACTGCACAAATAAGAAAATTCTACATTAATTACATTTGCAAAGAAATTACAAACCCAACTGCATAAAGAATTACTTCAAACATCCACAGTCAATAAGACCTTTTTTTGTAAAGAACATTAGCAAATTCAGTTTTAAGATAGAGAACACATCTAGATTTGAAAAACAACAATCTTAAGACTACTTACATTCCCAGCTGTATTCATAACAGACTTGATCTCTCTTTTGCATGCTTTTAGTGACTTCATCTGGATATAGGCTCTCACCTTATACTGTTAAAAAATTAAATTTGTTAAATAATATACAATAATTTCTGCAGGTTTGCAAGAAAAACAGTATGTAGATATTTACTGCAGAATATTCTATATACATCTTTAAAATAGGTAGCAAAAAGCTACTCAAAAAGTCTTCCCAAAAAAGAAATTCTATTCAGACTTTAAACAGCTCATTTATAGGATTTGTATTTACAATAAGCAGATAAACATTTTGTTCAGTGGCCAACAGTTGCTCTATATTCAAACACAGATATGAGCACTTAAAATGACAAACTAATTTAAATAATCTAACATCTTAATCCCAGACATCTACCTACTAAACTGAAAACACCAGTAAGTGAATGCTAATAGAGAAACACTCTGATTCTTCACATATTTTTCAACAGAACAGTACAGTGAAATAAAACATCAGCTGATTTAGACTGTTGGAGGTTGAACAGACAAATTCAATGCAGTGAACTGCCATGTAAAAAAATTATTATAACACACAGGGACTGAAATGGTGGTGGTGGGCAGGATCTTAGTTCAGTTTTTCCTGTACATGGATCTTACAAAACTGAAGACTTAGATAAATTAATTGTTTTATTTTACAGGGAGAAAGAAAGCATCATAATTTGGGCTGAACTAGTTTTGAAGGAGATGACACTCAGATTTAGAAAACCCTTGAAGTAATGTTTTTGTATAAAAAACATGCAGACCCTTACCTGATGTATCTTAGATTTAGCAACTTCTATTAAAGCTCCACTTTCAGTTTTCTGATTTGAGGAATCTTTATTGGTATTATTACCTGACTGCCAAACAAAAAAAGGAAGCATTACTGTTAGTCACCTTTTAAATTCAGTTGATAGATTAAATTCACATGAAGAAAAATAGGCATTTAATAGAATTAATAATAATATAGTTTTGAGTATTTAATATCAAAATATACACATCCCACCAGAAACTAACTTGAGTTTAACAATCAAAATCCCTGAACCACACCAGCCTATGAAGAGCAGAATTCTGTACTAACATTAGTGTTACTCTGTTGCTCTGCAGTTAAGAAGAATTCTTTTGCCTAGAAAAATGACATACATGCACATTCTAGAGTATCTCTTTAATACTTCCTTCAGTAAAATTACTGTATACTTAAGGAGAAAATATTTTAAGTGTGATATTCCAACAGGAAAACACTGAAATGCCCTCTCTGCACTTCCAAGCCACCACTGATTCTACTGATTTTTCCAAAAGGCACGTGAAAGATTTCATTTGAAAGTGTGCCTCATACTTTCAGATACTATGTAAAAAAGATACTTAATTTCCCATCCTATGTTACGCATCTGCTGTTCCTCTGACGCTGATTTCACTTTCAAACTTAGGTTCTCATATGGCCATAATCAAAGACAAACAATATTTGACCCTGGAGACAACTGTCTTTCCAATGCAAGTCTCTGACTGAAGAAAGACATCTTAGCTCCCGAGAGTAAAAGAAAAGGGTGAAAGAGTGAATAAACAGCTGTTGTACACAGTTAACTCAGTTACTAACACATTTCAGCTGCTGTCTAAAGTTACAGGTGATCTAACAGTTTTATAATTCAAAAGTCTTTTAAGATATTAATTTTGGATTGAGCTAAAGCATACTTCTTAGTAAGATTTAATGGCATTTGTATGATTTTAAGCTTACCTCATTTTTTCCATTCTTGCTGTTATTGTTGCCCTGGGAAATCATTTTTTCCAGAACAGCAAGCAGATGCAAGGCTTTCTCAGCTTGGTAAGTTAACAGGTATAAGTCTACAAGCAAGAAGCACACAGCCTGGGCAAACTTCTCTTCTGTGAAAAGCAAAGAAGAAAAAATTGTTTTACAGTTCTAATATCAATCCCTCCAAACATGGATGGAAAAAAAAATTACTATAAAGCGCCATCTATGCAACATTATGAGAAAAATCAATGTATTACATAAGAAAAAAATAATGCAGCCATGTCCAACCCACAGCTAAGTACATACACTGAAAAGAAAGCTCATTCATTCAAATGGCATCAGCATAAAAGCACAGACTAAAGACAGCTTAACAAGTATTTCATGTTCATAGGTTCTGAGAACTGATCTAAGCAGATCAGCACCAAAGATGCAGCATCTAAACAGACAGAGCCATATGCAGATGTAAAATCCCACAGAATTCAAAAAGATTCTGTACAAACACATCTCTATTTAGCTGACTTCACAGAGTAAATCCCAATTATGCACATTGAAAATTGGGAGGAATTGAAGCAGAAACACAGTAGCATTTACTTAATTTACTGAGACCCACACATATACATCCTTCAGCCTTCTCACTTCTAAAATTTAACAAGGATTACGAAATTATTTCATACAAGTAGGGCAATTCTACTACACAAGGTATCATAGCTCACAAAAGTTTCAGACTTTGTACTAAGATATAAGTACATACAATTATGTATTACCTAGTAAAGGTATTTAAAAATAAGTGCCCTGAAAAACAGGCACCCACCTGTGAAGCTGCATAACTCAAAACATTAGATTTAGAATAATTTCATTAGCTTGTACATATTATTTACATAAATACCTTCTCAAGCTGAAAAAATCCATTTCAGTTTCATAGCACTTGTCTGCTAAAGCTCACTGAAGCACCTTCCCCCAAATTCATTCGTTGTCCTTGATATAAATAAAACATATTCTTCATTCCAAACCCTACCTATTTTCTTAAAATCATATTAGACAAATTACAAATCACTTGTCTGATAGTGAAAAAGACTGAATTGTCTTTCTGTAGTTCTTGAATGAACAAGATTCTTCTTTCTGCCTACATACCAAAAGGCTCTATGAACTGGTACAGCTTCTCCCCAACGGATATAGCTTCAGTATACTGACGCAGATGGTACAGGATTACAGCTTGATTGTAGTACAGCATACTGTTCTCAACATCATCCAAACCATCCATTTCTTCAACAACAGAGTGAACCTGAGAAAACCCCACTCATTTCATTGAATTTTCAGTACTTATGATTTTAAAGTACCAGGTATTTTAAAAAAACCAAACCTCCAAACCTATGAATTTCTCTAAAGGTAAATTATAACTTACTGACCTAATAAACTTCACTGTTGTTGAACATCAACACAGCAAAGAAACATACAATGAAATAGAAAATTCTCAATTGAACAGTAAAGTAATATTTTCACTATTTTATTATTTCACAAACTATTCCATGTTAAGGAACTTCCTAATGAAAGAACATAGCAGGCCCTTCTATTGTTATAATCTCAGACCTATTTCAACAGTAGTTAAAAAACCACAAGATTAAACTGACTCATGTTTAAAAGTAATGTTACTTTCTTATTTTATTAAATTTTTAAATTAAATTAAATTCTTATTTTATTAAATCTTTATTAAATCTTTAAAAATTACAGGAAAAGGGGCAGAAGTTTAACTCCCACTTCACTGAAAGATCCCACCACCATTAATAGTACTCAAAATCAAATACCATGTCAATACAGTTGCATTACCTGGTTTTTCAGCTGGTTAAGAGTTTGTCTCAAATTGTCTGTGGTAGTCTGGTTACTTTTACAGAACTCTGCAACAGCAGTATTCAAAGTTATTTTGTAGTCATCTTTGTTTATGTCTTGAAGGGTATTTAGGTGTTGTAAACAAGCATCATAGTTTCCAGCCTGTAAATTGCACACATACCAGAAGCATGCATTAGAAGATACAGTCTTTCCTTTGTCAATACAAGTGAACTAAATGTCTATACACATACTTCATTATTTATGCAGACTAATATGGATGAGAAGCAAGTCTAAATGTTGAAGCCATATCCAAACTTCAAAAATAATTTGGTGGATAGGGACAAATTAAGTAGCTGACAATTATTAATAGATGTTTCCATGAAAAGAGTTATTCTCATTTCTCGTATCATATTAAATTTCAAGACTCTGTTTTCTCAGTTTTCATAATTTTTCCCCATTTCATGAACAGTGAGTAGCTACAGTTGCTTACACAAGTTCCTGCCCAACACTTCATGTTCAGTCTTCAGTTCATCTGAATATATAGTGATTTACAATTAGATCTATTGAAGTTAGCTCAAGAGAGATTGGAAAAAGAAAGGGTCACTTTCCCAGAATAGGTTTAAAAAACCATTTTTACAAGCTTTAGCTGTTGGATGAAGTATTCAATCATCTAGGCATGCCTAAACAGAAACTAGGAGCCAAGCATGATGCTCCACTGATGTGTGATATAATGGAAAAACCACTTTCTTTGACCACAAGGACTTCAGATTCACATACCTCTGCCTGCTTTCAGTTTTGGTCTTTTCTGTGTTGGTACAGGAGGACTTCAGCAGCATCAAGGAATGAAAGAGCACTCCTCACTCTTTCAACTACATTAAGCTTAGATGATGCTTCACTTTCAACTGCTCAATTCCTACACATTCCTACACTCAATTCCTTCACCTCTCCCATATGAGAGTTACTTCCAATGTGGTCAGACAGATAAGCAGACGCATTTCCATCTCTGTCAATGGTTCACACCCAAAAGCGAAGCTCTTGAGTACCACCCTCCACTTACTCCTCCTTTCCAGGTGCTGTTCCACAGAGCTCCTCCTGGACTCCTGAGTAACTTCATATTAAGGGCAGAATACAACAGAGAAGAGCTCTGGGGTCCTTCTGCTCTTCCCAAGAAAGCTGCCATTCTGCAGCTCCTTTCCAAGGAACCATTCCAGTTCCTTCAGTCTTCCAGGCAGGCACAGTCATACAACACAGAGAGATGTAGCAGTACATTGACACATTTTCACAACTCTAAGCACCACCAGCAGGGATTGCCTTGTGATCAAGTGCACAAACACAGGAACTTGTAACTCAACTGCTGGCATGCTCTTCAATTGAGACAGTTCATCTCCCAGTGATTCTCTTCCCATCATCTCCCAGTGATCCTCTTCTCACACTTGGAGCTTCTCTTCAGTAGGAGTTTTCAGATCACTGCAACAAGGCTTCTAACCATGGCTGGACTACAAACCTTGAACCTTTAAATGCTCAGCTTATTTTGTGATGTTTTTCATCAGCTAATAGTTCTTTATGCCACTCTGCTAGATAAGATCCAGAATATAATACCCAATTTTATAGGAATTCTGTCAAGACTGAAACTGGATGTGTAATATGATAGATAAAGCAGCATGCGAGGCAGTCCACAATGCTATGTGGAGCTACTCAATAGCAAGAAATTGGCAAACAAGGCATCAAATTAATTCTGCTCACATCTGTTGCCACCTCACTCCATGAATTCAGAGAATTCTTAAAGCAAGAAAAGATTTGACAAGATAAACCAGATACACTGGACCAGGATTAAAGTAAAGGTGAAATCATTAGCAGATCAAAAGTATTTTAGGCACTTAGCTCTGTGGGCAAGGTGGAAAACAAATGACTCTCTCATGTGTCTTTGGTTCTCAGGATCAAATGCCACTGATTAAAATGTTAATGAAAAAGAGTGAGCTAGACAAGTTCAAGAAGACATCAGTGAACGCAGTGTTAAGAATCAACTACATGCACTTCATGTAACAAAATGAGTGAAACATAGAAGAACTAAGTGAAACATTGAAGCAAGAATCTCAAAACTCAACACTTAAAATTCTTCCCTGACCTATTTCACAAATTTAAAACTGAATTTAAAGGAAGGCATTTTGGAGACAGAGATACAATTGAAATGAAAAGCAATTATACTTCCTGTCACACTACATACAATTAGGAGACAATATAAAGAAAGAAATAAACTGAAAGACCTGGTACCTGAACCTTAACACAAAAGAAGAAAATCTTCCAAGAAACACAAAACAAATAGTAGATATTGACTGTAGATATTACACATTCACAAATATGCTTTAATGCAAAGTGACAGGGCATTATACAACATTTTTTGTGAAAGAATATAGCATGATGCTAAAACACAAGTGTGTTTGTTTCATTGCCATTTTTTAAATACATGATGTTCCTTTAACTAGCACACCATTTTTAGCTTGATGTGATTAATTCTTCCAAGAGAGCATGAATTTCCAATGCTGATGCAGAAGAGAAGCCTGCTTCTAAGTAACTCATCATATAGCTTTTAAGGTTACTAAGTTTTGAGAATCAAGTTTAAAAGTGCTCTTGTTCAAGTATCCTGTTCAGTCTTCTCACATCACAGCAGATAGAAAATGCATATGCTGTCTTTATAACACAACTAGCTCTATTTAACATCCTCTTAAAGCATTTGCAACTGTATTAAGAAAACAGGAAAAACAATTACACAAGCCCATTTAGCAGTAATGTGGTAACTTAGAAGTCTCAGAGTTTGACTTTGCCTTACCTGAAAAGCTTGTAATGCACTGCTTGACAATTCCTTTTCCTGATCAGTAATCCCAGAAGTACCCGCCCCTTCATGTTTTTCAGTACCTTGATCTGTAAAGTGGACAGACGATTACAACAACACTTGCAAGTGTGATGACAGCTGTACAGCTTTAAAACTTTGTTTCTTCCAGTTCTCAAGGTCCTCCTACCAGTGCAAGCAATTTTCCAGATAACTGTAGCAGTGTCCCTACTACACTATCTATATCCCAAGTTACATCTCCTACCACAACATATCAAGTTATTCTATACTCCTAGTGAATTCCTCTCCATAAAATGTAAATTATGGTGCTCAAGGAATAATCAAGGCACTGCAAGTTAACTGACAATCCATACATTTTAGATTTCCCTTTAAAGCTGCAACCATACACTAGGATTGTCTTATTTTGCTCAAAAATCAGCAGTGAAGGCCATGCATCATGAAATATGTACCACAGTGGGTTAGATGAAAACCCACACAAAATCCTGTAAAATGCTTCCTAAACAGCAAGCAAGGGATACTCTAGGGTGCAACAAAAAACAGAGTAAACATTGGAACTTCCCCACAGCTCCCTACTTTGGAAGAGTATCTCCCCAAATAAGAGAATGCACTTGAACCATCATTGTTAATAATCATTGACAGATCTAATACATTTTTTTAAAAACCTCTCTATATATACTTTTGTATTCTTCAATATGCTCCATCAAATGCTGTCTGGTGATTATATTGCAAGGCACAAGCACATGCTGCCTGTTCACTTTTTCAGCCTTACTCCAAATCTTACAGATCTTCCTTTGAATCACCTCTCTTCCAATGTGAGCAGGAACAGTTTATTCTTCATCTTCCTCACATTTTTTCCCAGAATCTTCTCTGGTTCTATTACATCCTTTTCCAGATTAAGACAGGAACAAGGTGTAGCAACTATGATGGTGGCCCCCTTATGCATTTATATAGCAATGTAATAAGGTTTTAATTGCCTTCAATTTTTTACACAGAATTCCTAATGATTTATGTTTCAGTCATTATTGAGCACATTTTTTAGAAAAGAAGTCTACTAAATCCTTTTGTCATCATGTAATTAAGAATTCAGGGAAGTTGCATTAAAGAGCACAGTACAGACATTCCATGTCAAAGAAGCTGAAAAAAAACCCACTAAGCTCTTCCTTGTGCTGAACACAAACTACTGAGAAAAAATAAAACAACCACACTGGAGAGAGTATTTCTAGGAGTATTAATTAATGTGCTAGAACATACAAAAATCATTTCATGTTTTTGAAACAAAGACTTTATAAACCAGCAATGGTTTCTGATTCTGCAGAAAATTATTTCTTGAATTTCACAGAGGAAGATGTGCTCTAACACACATTTTGCTATCTTAATAGACTATGTAGGCTTCGTAAACTCAGTGTCTACTTTCTCTTCCCTATAATTCAGAGATATAATGCAAACTCCGCTGATTTTGTTTTCACTTTGAATAAATGAAAACGCTTAGCTGTGAGCTCCTTTGCAAAATCCACTCCCCATCACTACCAGTATATCTGGATCTTCTACTACTGACCATGAAAATTTTCAAACACGGGACAAATGACAATTGTAAGGGGCAGCCAAATCTCAGAAGATTCACCAAATAATATCCTCAGTAAGAAAAAAACAGACTTAGTAATCTATTAAGTTTGTGCCTGTTGCTGGGAAATAGTGAAATTCCTTGCACCTGTACTAACACTATTGCCTCCTGCATTTGAGCAAGAATTGTAAATATTTGGTTGGGACTTTCCTCCTGCATTAAGATGTCAACAAAGTAATTATTTTAAAATCTTAAGAAATCATACACTGGCAGAATTTTGTCCAAATTGTCATTTGGACAAAATTCAGGGTTCAGCAATTTCAGTACTCTGGGGTGATGGATCCTCAAGGGGCTACACCTGCTATAAAATCTGACTGCATAATGCATTGATCAACACTACTTGCACTGCCTTGTCCTTCAAAAGGAAAGGCAAAAGAAATTTAAACCACAAAAAAGCTCAGAACATTTTTGATGTGCCAAAAGCTTTTCATGGTGAAAGAGGAAAGGAACAGGAAGTACCTCTGCTTCAACCTAAATATAGCATAGATCTGATTCCAGCTCTAAACCTTGTGATTATACAAATGAATTGAAAGCTCTCACCCTCCAAGGATCTCTAGAATAGCTGCAAATAAGCAAATGCATCTTTCCTCAAACTTTCACGCTAACAGTGGCATCATCTGCTTTACTTGCTCAGCATGCCTGTCAGATTGTGCTGGTAAAGGTAACCACAGTGCAGAGCCTTGAGACTCTAAAGCTTTTGAAGATGATTACACTCAATCTGATCAGATTCCTCACATATGTGTTTACCTAGCAGAGAGCCATCAACTACCACATACATTACAGATTACTGCCTTTGTATGCAGGTTTGTAAGACCAGCATCTCAAAGGAAGTCTGAATTCTGAGGTAAAATATCTTCAGTGAAGTGACAGATAAACCAAGAAACCCTTGTCTATGGTCTGCAATAAAAACTACACTTACATCATTTGGTTGATGTCATTCCTAAGGAAAAATCAGGACAGGCCTTCAAATTTCACTGTCTCTCTAAGCTTGTTGGTACATTAAACAAACACAAAACATAAAATGAAACTGAGGACTACTTTAAGCAAAACCGAACTGTCTCTGTAATCCAATCAACAGCACCTACTACCACTCAGTAAACAAAACAGGTTTGTGAAGCCTGAACTGGAAGCTTATCAAGAAAAAAATAAAATCCAGCCGATGTGGTTCACGGTGTAGCTCCTTCCTTCGAAAAAAGCACAACAAACCACTTTGGCTATTCTCCACCCTCTTTGTCCAAACACACCTGAAACTGGTTAAAGACCTAAAAGCCACTCTAGTCTAATGTGATACTGACATTCTTGTTTCAGCTGGAATCTACTGCTTCAGCTGATCTTTGCTATCAGAGAACCCTCCAAGACGAGTCACCTGAAAGCTGGCTGGTACAAGATAATGAAGAGAACCCACAAATTCCACTGAAGTGGTGGGGAAGGAGTGCTCCTGTTCTCTTGGCTGCAAATGGTCATCACTTGGGCCCCAGTGACCTTTGGCATTCTTGCGGAAGCAGCTGGTATGGCTAACACATGGCACACCAGCCATCTCCGACAGCAGCATCTCCAACATCTCCCATCTGTACAGCAGTCACAATTATCAGCTGAAATATCCAGAGCAGTGCAGATTCTCTACTTCACAAGTGAGAGAACTTGATTTACCTCTGTTATTTGTATTTAAATATGGACCTGTTTGTTTAACTTTTCATTTGTCCAACCTTCATGAGTACAGACCAACTCTAAAACTTGTGTAGGCTCATGATGAGGGACAAAAGGGGCAACCTAGAAAAGGATGTAAAAACCAGCTGCTCAGATTTTGATCTGGAGGAGGTTGCTGCACTGAGTTGGAAGTTAAAGAATCAAGCCAGGAATTATCTTCCTAACTATCAGTCCTGGGGCTGAGCAGCAGGAGCTGCTATGTCACGGGGCCTGGTTTGCTTTGTACAAGCAGGAAGCTGCTCCTGCTGGAGAAGGTACATCATGGTGGACAGCAGAACTTCAGGAAAACTGGCTCTATGAGAGGAGAACAAGGAAAAGTATGATACTGCCATCTGAAAAGGAAGATTGCTCTCCTCATGGGCTTGCTGCCAGAATTTCATAAAAGCAACAAGAAGTCACATCTCCCACATATGCATACCTGAAGACACCTGAGAGTGACTGCAACCATTATCCTTCTCATACCTGATCTCCATTTCTCCAAGGACTGCTGTTCCTGAGCTCTCTTGTTCCTACACCCTGCAAATTACATCTTGTATGAACTGTGCTGTTGAACACCAGAGCATCTCTGGAGATATTTTTAATTTCCAAAAGGCACAGGGATAATATCTTCCTTGAAAGTGGAGGAATCTTCACATGACTCTTGCTCCAAATGAATTTTGAAGGGTATGAAGCCCAGCCAGTGTCCAGCCATTACAAGATAACAGTTTGTGGCACCAAGACTTAATTTTTGTATGAAGCCCTTCACTACCAGTATAATAGGCTTCTTTGGTGCTGTGCAATAAAAAGCAAACACTTCTCAGTGGAAAGCTACCTGTAGCTTGCTGTTATGAACAAGTGCAGCATGTAGAGTATCTTGCCATAGCTCATATCTTTGATTCATTTGGCACATACTTTTAAGAAAGTAAAACTGAAAAGTTCCTTCAACACTTCAAAGAACATCAGCAAAAAATACTAAAAATTCAATGCCATTTTTTCCTTGTAGTTTAGCAGTCACTTATAGTTTCTTATAAATAAACACAATAATTTAGTAAATATCACTCAGTACAGTATACTTATTTTCCCTGTAATCTTTCCCAAATACTGAGGCATTTTTTATTTAGCATCCAGAGACCAAAATGCTTAGGGTGGTTTTAAATAATGCTCTTCCCACGTAAAAATAACTAGAAAAAAAAAGGTGACCAGAAACAGGACCTGAAAAAATAGCACAAAGCTGTGTCAGTGAGGCTTAGGTTGGATATTAGGAAAAGGCTCTTCATTCAGAGGGTGTTTGGGCACTGGAATGGATTCCCCACTTGGCACCAGAGAGTTCAAAAAGTGTTTGGAAAATGCTCACAGGCACACGGTGTGATTCTTAGAGATGTCCTGTGCAGGGCCAGGAACTGGATTTTGCTAATCTTTATCGGTCCCTTCTAGCTCAGGATATGCTACACAATAGGATACCCTATTGTAGACTTATACAATTCTATAAGTAAGGCTTTCCCCCACATCAGCCTCTTCTCCATCCCCCACGAGTTGCCCTCTGATGGAATGACCTTTCCTGCAATGAAGACTTCTTTCATGGTGGGGAGATGGACGAGCAGTAGTTTATCAGTGCTGTACACAGCAACTGTACTTGAGATTTATTCTGTCTGTTTACCAGAACATGGCTTAATTTTTAGTCTCCGTGATTTCTCTCTGCAGTGTCTCTTCAGTGAGGATGCACCCATCCCCTGAAACCAAAGCAGCATCCCGGAGGGAATCAGACTGAACTCCAGCGATTAAGCAGCACCACCAAGAGTTTTAATCTCCCTCGTACCTTCTACATGCCCCAGTTTAACAAATTAACCCAGTAGCTCAACTTCAGTAGGGGTTATTAAGCTCTGGGAGACACACACGTTCACACACAGACCGCCCCCCCCCGCCAATACGTCCATAGCGCCCTCCCCGCCGAGCCTTTCCCGGCCAGGAGGGGGCAACAGCTCAGCGCCGCTTGCCGAGGCCACGGAGGGCCCGGCGCGCGCACGGCCCCGCCGGTGACCCGCAGGTGTCACAGGGGCCCCTCACGGCGGCCCCGCGCCCGCCGGACAGCGGAGCGCTATCTTCTCGGCGGAAGGACACGGCACACAGCCGCACCGGCGGCCGGTTCTCCCGGCGCTCACCGCCACCCGCGGGCGCCCGCGTCCCTCCGCGCCGGGCGGCGCAGGCCCAGGGCGGGCACGGCGGGGCCGCGGCCGCCCGCCCCCGGCACTCACCCGCAGCCTTGTCCGCCGCCATCTCCGCCTCGGCCGGAGCTCCGTGCGGGACCGCGCAGCCCGAGCACACCGGTAGTTGCCGAGAGTCCCCCGCGCGCTGGGCCACAGGCGCTGCCCGTCCGCCGCCACCAACCGGCCGCTGCCCCCGGCACTACTTTGCCGCTGCCCTGCGCGCGCCGGGCCCGCCCCGCCGGTTGCGCCGCCCGCCCCGATTCGCCCGCCGCTTCCGGGTTCCCGGCGCGCCCGCCACGTCCGGTCGTTGCCGGGGCACCGCGGATGTGACGCCAGGACGCGGCCTGGGGAGGGAGAGGTGAGCGAGGCGGGGCCGCCATGTTGGCGTGTGAGGGCCGGGGGTGCGGCGCAGCCCGGGCCTCCCGCGGCACCGAGCTCGCTGGCAGCTGCCGGCCGCTGTCTCGAACGGGTTTCGTCCTTTCTGCCCCGTTCAGACGGGCCGGCTCTCGTCAATGTATGTAAATATCTAAAGGTAGGGTGGTAAGAGGATGGAATCAGGCTCTGTTCGGTTGTGCCAAGCAATGGGACAAAAGGCAGAATCTCATCAATGGGAAGTTTCACCTGAACATGAAGATGAGTTTCTTCACTGTTTGGGTGACCGAGCACTGGAACAGATTGTCCAGAGAGGTTGAGGAGTCTCCGTCACTGGGGATATTCAAGAACCACCTGGACACAATCCTGTGCAGTGGTCTTGCTTGGGCAGGGAGGTTGGACCAGCTGACCCACTGTGGTCCCTTCCAACCTGACCCATTCTGTGATTCCCTCTGGAGCAATAGTGGTGATCTGGAGGCTTCCGTTCAGTATATTCTCTAGTTTATGTAGATTATCAGGCGGACTATCTAAAGTGTTGTCAAGATGTTTCTCACCATACTTATTAATGGCTATAAGTGCCCGGTGCAGGTTCCAGGCCTGCATCCCGCATTACTTCCTAAGTGGCTATTTGGGCACTGAGCACCCAAAGCCGAGTCCAGGAGGCAAAACCCTCATCAGACTGAAGACCCCAATTAGCCTCTGTAATTGTTGTTATTATATTTCTCATTAAAGTAACAGGCATGAGATGAATGGCACTCGCATAGTCATGAATATTAAAGATTCTTAAGTGTTTGTTTCCAGTTCGAGGCCACTCAATTCCAGAAGGACATAAAGGTGCTGGAGTGGGTCCATTGAAGGTCAGTGAAGCTGGTCTAGAGGGTAACGAGGAGCAGCCAAGGGAGCCAGGGCTTTTTAGCCTGGAGAAAAGGAGGCTCAGGGGTGACCTTATCACTCTCTACAACTGCCTGAAAGGAGGCCGTAGTGAAGTGGAGGTCAGGCTCTTCTCCCAGAAGACACGACTAGCCTCAAGCTGTGGCAGGGCAGGTTGGGCATCTGGAAAGAGCATCTTTGTGGAAAGAGCAATTAAACATTAGAAAGGATTGCTCAGGAAGGTGATGGAGTTGCTGCCCCTGGAAGTGTTTAAGGAAAGACTGGACATAGCACTTGGTGCCATGGTCTGGTTGACACAGTGGTGTTCAGTCACAGTCTGGACTTGGTGATCTCAGAGGGCTTTTCCAAGCTAATGGATTCTGTGTTTCTGTGATTACTTGGATCGGCTATACATAGTATTTAAGCATTCACCTTTGCTACCATGTATCTTGGTAGGCTCAGCAGCCACTTCTTGTTCTGACTCTTGGGCATGGACTCTGTGGAGAAGTGCGGAGGAGCCAGGTAGGGGGTTCTCTTTTGAACCTTCATAGTTATACTTACAACAGGAAGTGGGATGAGGTTAGAAGGCACCCCAGAGGTGTCCCCTTCAAGCACCAAAAGGCTCCCTGTGTCTCCATCCCTTGGAATCAAGCTCCAGAGACACAGGGACAGTTACTCTTAATGGCCATAACTGATGTGCACTGTGAGCTTCTTCTGTGTCACTGTGGGGTTCCTGTCAGACACTGCTTCCACAGTGATAGCCAACAGTTATCTGTTGATATGGGAACATTTTCTCCTATTATTTCTCCAGACATCATTCTCCAAGATGTCCCCCTCCCCCCACTCCTTCCTCATTTATTCCTGTTAAACATCACCTTGTGACAGCAAGTGTAGATACACTCAGTTCTGATTAAGAGATTTTAGCTTGTATGGTTTTTCCTCATTGCCAGCAGACAACACTTGTCAAGACAGCCCAGAGTGTCTCACGCACACTGCACCTATAGCGTGCCTCTGGAACATTAGAGAAAGGTTTAAGGAGGAAAGTTGTCCTTGGGGAAGTCAACAGCTAAAGTGGAAGCAGTATTTCTTAGCAGTATTCTTGCAGTGGCCTTCAGTGACAGTGTTCTCCCTAACTCTGCTGTCAGGTCCCTCAGAGAGGTCAGGTTTGTAGGTAAGGAGAGATTTAACACAGGGATACAGTTGTGGAGAAACATACTCTAACACACACCAGCTCTGAACACCTTTAAATTACAGTTTTTAATGAGACAGGCCCTGTAACATGAAGAAATCTGAAAAGGAACAGGATTATTTCAGGAATTTGAAGAGCAGGATGATTCTTTCTATTTTGTAATTGAAGTTCTGAATATTCCAAATTATGTCTAATAATGTACTATTTGTCGCCACTTCTCCAATTCATCTTCACTCAACTCTGATCTTCAAGCTTTCTTTTAGACACATATATGAAAGAATCACACAATCCTTATTCTTAAATATCTTATTCCAAGTCTCTGAATTTGTTGTATCTTCTTTTGTAATAAAGAGCTGTTGGACAAGACCTCCATGTATTTGTGAATATCTGCAAGTAAAGTTGAAGTAGCAAGTCCTTCTAATGTGTATATATTTAACAGTGTAATTATTTATTTATGTTGTCATTCTATTTATTTATATGTGCATATATATGTAAAAACATGCTGTTTTGGTAAGAAATAAAACCTATAAATGGAAGAGCACTGTGCTCTTGTGCACAAGTGCAACTGCATATTCTCTCTGATTTTATCAAAACAAGGTAGTCACCAAAAATCTGTGCTGAGTGACCAAGCCAGAATGGCCAATGTGGACCTGATGTGGATGTGCGTGTCCCTGTCTCCCAGGCTGGGTCCAGTGTTTATTGCCAGTACCTGAGCAGGAGCCTGATTGCTCCAGAGCATGTCACATCAGGATGGGCACCACAGTGAATTTGCCATGCCTTACTGTAGCTTTTCTTTAATGATCATGTCAAAACTATTTAGTTTCAAGTGTGGCAGCCTTAGTATCCAGCTGCTCCTCTTCCACATCATGACATCTAGAGGATAGCAGTAAGAGTTTGCTTTATCCATCATGCTGTGATTTTACCACAGGACTTGTTTACCTGAGGGGTACTTACAAGCTTTGGTATAACTTCCATCATCATTTTGCCGTGTCTGTGGCTTGTAGTTCCAAAACAGCTTCTCTTTTTCCATTTCTAGGGAACAGACAAAGCAATTTTTTTCAGTGTGGATTATTTTTAAAAGGAACTTAACACAAATAAAATCTCTTGTTATTAATACTCAATTGCTTATGTGTGTGGCAGTTAGTGAAGGAAGGGAAGAGACCTGCCCTGTATTACAATTCAAACATACAGTCATACAATCAAAAATGTTGACTTTTTCCTTCAAAAATGTTCTGGTAGCCTCACTACTTTCCTCTAAGGAACCAGGAGCAGGTTTCTTGCATAATTGTTTCTTATATTATACAATTGTTTCTATGTTATACAAGTTTCTTGTATCATTTGCATTCTGCTTGGGATCTCTGGTCTCAGGGAGGCAGGCACGCCATCTGCTGTAGAAGATACAGAATAAAATCAAATACCATTTGAGAGAATAAAACAAGTTTGTGGGGGGAAAAAAAAATGAAACACTCCTAAAATATTACCTCTCCTGGAATTTTGTTTTTTCAGGAAATGACCACAAATCATGCTTTTAAAACAAATCTCATTCTGAAGAAAATAAACATGGTACAGAGATGGACAGTTTGTCTAGGTTTCTTTTGCCCATTTCTGGGCTAAATTGTTAGAAGCCCAAAGGAGCCAACTGTAATTTGTAATTTCAAGGAGAGTGGAGGAAGTTTCAGGAGGAATAAAACCTATCTGCTCTCAGACAGAGTAGTCTCAGCATCTGATTCCTGCCTTGTACACTACCTTCCTTTAGCAGACTAGATTAAGTAGAAGTAGACCAGGGTTTTTTCTCTGCTTTTGGCCTCAAAAACCAACCTTTTCAAGGTTCTGTTTCAAGTCCTTGGAGACCCAAACCCAGCAATACAGCAACCTCCTACCCAGCCTTACAGCTGTAATGAGATGTAGATAACCTCTCCACTGCTCATACAAGCAAGACCTGGCTAGCAGAGGAGAAAATCAGGATTTGTGGTATCCCCAATCACTACTGGGCTATGGAAGAGAGGAGAGAGTATGGCCAGCTCCAAAGGCACCTGTGAAAGTTACAATTCTTTTGCCAGATTCCACAGTATGAGAATCTCAGCAGCACTTTGTTTGCCTAGTATATTCTAAAAGAGAATTCAATAGAAGAAATTCTTTCTGTTGTTAATAAAGCTCCCTCTCCTTTGCCACTTCAGTTACCCCCTAGGTGGCACTGTACAATAAAGCAAGGCATGTATAAATATGGAATGATCATTAAGAAAGAGTCATTAAGGTTGGAAAAGGCTCCAAGATCAATCTGTGGCCAATCATCACTATGTCAACTAAATCATAGCACTTAGTGCCACATCCAGTCATTTCTAGTGCCACTTCCAGGGATGGTGACTCCAGTACCTGGAGCAACAGGTTGTACCAATGCTTGACAACCCTTTCAGTGAAAAAATTCTTCCCGGTATCCAACCTGAATCTCCTATGGTGCAGCTTGATGCCATTTTCTCTTGCCCTGTCACTGGCTGCCTGGGAGAAGAGACTGATCTCCACCTGGCTGCAGCCTCCTTTCAGGTGGTTGTAGAGAGTGAAAAGGTCCCCTCCGAGCCTCCTCTTTTTCCAGGCTAAACACCCCCAGCTTCTTCATCTGCTCCTCACAGGACTTGTGCTCCAGGCCCTTCACCAGCTTTGTTGCCCTTCTCTGGATTCATTCCAGCACCTCAATGTCCTTTTTGCCGTACGGGGCTGAAGACTAAGCACAGAACCTGAGGTGGCGAGTACAGAAGGACAATCACTGCCTTGATCCTGCTGGCCACACTATTTCTTTTACAGGCCAGGATGCCATTGGCCTTCTTGGCCACCTAGGAACACTGCTGGCTTATGTTCAGCTGGCTGTCAACCAACACCCTCAGGTCCTTTTCTGCTGGGCCAGTGGAGTTCTTGTTTACAATGTAAACTAGCGTAAGTATGTTGAATGTAGCTATTAGTCTCAGCTTGGTAATCCTCTTTTTCTGAATCTCTCTCCAAGTCAATAAAACATACTGCTGTGAATCTCATTTAAATACAATACTTTTACTTTCAGAGTGCTATGGAATATGTTTTCCTGGAAAATTATGGTGCATGGCATGTATTTGTTCTGCCTGGGCTCAGTGAATAAACCAGCAGAGCTGTGCTTGCTTTAGCAAGTCATTCAGAGCAGCAGGAGGAGATTGACAGCTGTAAACTGCAGGGACTGAGGTTTCTCACAGCTCCAGTATATTCTCACGCAAAAGTTATTTTGCATCTGGTGGCAATTGGCCCAGTACTGCACATCATCACCTATTTTGAAACTCCCTGAAAAAAAGCTCTCTCACAAAACTTCCTCAATCACAGGACTCTAAGAAGCACCAGGCTCCCCTTTCACCTGCCTCACATAGATGTGTTTCACACCAGGCTCTACTATGTACATAAAAATTTCACAGGCAGAAGGGAGCCTTCTTTTTGCACTCCTCCAGTTTCTGAGTGACACTGTTTTACTTGTTTCATATCCTGCTCTTCATTCTGGTGCTGGAACGTGGATTGCTTGGTGGCTCAGGGCAGGAGGAATAACCTTTGCCCTCCAGGCACTGTAGCAGTGCCAGGAAAACACCTTGAGTACATCCTTCTTACCCCTTGCTTTCAGATACCAAAACGGAGACAGGATATCTTTCTGACAGTGTTTACCACTGTGACAGCATTGTTCACAGTCAGAGATGCTGAGCCTAGGAGACAAGCTTAGGCAGACAGGATGTTGGGATGTGGAAAGAGATCAAGTGGGTGCAAAATTTCTGAGAGCAAGGGGATATCACTGAGAAATGGGGAACTGTGAAGCATAAGGGGTATAGAGGAATGATGCCACAATATTCTCAATAAGTTTCTGTAATTGCCTTTTGAGAAGAGGTGCTCTGCTGTTCTTCATGTTATAGTACCTGGTAAATAACTCCATCATGTACCTCCTTGCTCATTCAAGATCTCAGATTTTCCTTGTGTATGGTATTATGTGTTGTTCCTTCATTTGGCTCTCACAATAGCATCATTATCTTTTTTGTGGTAATGGGTTTAAGTTCAGAGACCATCCAAATTGTGCCATGTAAGTCTTTCCTAAGATAAGAAACAAAATACGATTTTGTATAATCTTCATTTTTCTCTTCTGGTGTCATCCAGTAGAAATCTGCCCACCCAATTACAATTACTCTGGCAAACAAAGAGGTTTTAGGAGGAGAGCTATTCACATATCACCACACATTTTGGGTTGTTTACTTTCCTGTAGAAAAGGCCAGCACAAATCTTACAGAACTTTGGTTTCCAGTTCAGCCCTCAAATTGACAGGAGTACCTTTATTTCAATAAAAGTATGCTAAGACCCAATCCATAACATGCAGAGGAGCAAAATTTCCAGTGTTACTCACTTAGGAGTAAAAGGTCTCTAGAACATTTTGTGATTACATTGGTACCCTTTACTCCTAGCAGGAGGATGTCAAGTCAAAACACGTATGTGTTTATGTCCAATGGGTCAAGCACTACTTTATGCCATTCAACATTGCAGAGCTTTGACCCTTTTTAAGACACGGAACTAGAAAGCAAATGTACCTATGTTGAATCAGAGACAATGAGGAAGCATTGGTTCTTTCAGCCCAGCCTTAAGAATTCTTCCTGTGCTGGCCCAAGCTGATATGCACACTTAGTAGGAAAGTCTAATACTGGATGTCTTTGGTTTGCAACAGTTAGGAGGCTGGAGCTTATTAGGAAATTATGTCTCCAGGCACTGAAAAAGTAAATTCTTACTAATGACTTGTTTGTTGTAGTTATTATTCTCAGCATTTCTCCAGACGTTCAGAAATAGATTATTTCTCTCTTGAGAAGTATAAAGCAATTTTTTTCACTAACGAAACAAATTATTTTGCTGATAAACCCTATATGAAACGTTGCAAAAGCCAAAAAATGTATTCAGCACAGTTTTTCTACCTTAACAGTGTGCAGTAGAATTTTTATGTATGTTCTCACTATTCTTCCCTATTTTTAAGCTCTCCCTCACAGGCATTTAAGTAAATTTGAAGTACTTTTTCCTCCAAAACTTTTAGTATTTTTTTCCTCCAAAACTTCAGAAATGTAAGACTGTCACTCAATTTGTTGAAAGATGTTAAGTCTATAGTGATGGAGTTGTTTGTTTAGGAAATAGGAGGAGGTTTTGCCGATTATTTACCTAAAATTGTAGGCCTCTGTAAAACTTGCATCTAAATGCCTTCATGCTGCACATCTGCACATCTGCAGATCATACAGAGATATTAATTTTTTGTTTGTTTGTTTGTCGTGAAAAGCAACAGGAAATACCCTGTTGGCAGCTACTATTGTTCTCTGTGTGAGTCTGTGAGGTTCTGACTCAGTCTCCAGTTCAAGTCAAAACCTCAGGTTTTAATGATACATGATTAAATACAAAGGGGGTTCTGTTGGTTTGCAAATTAAATTTTAACTTGCTGTGTTACATCCCAGGAACAAAATACTGCATGTGATCCTGGATGAATGCAGGACAAAAATCCTAACCCATATGTTTTCTTAATTTATAAAGATTAATTTAGACTTTATTTCAATAATTCATGTTGACTCTTGAAGTTCCAAATACATTTGACTGTAGTAGTAATTTCTGAAAGCTATTTTAGTTTCTTTCTCTCTGTCCTTCCTGCCTAATCTAAGTCAGTTGTAAATGCATGTGACTTCAAAGGAAAGAGGAAAAAAGCATAATGAAATTAGTCAATGTGCTCCAAAATGTTAAAAATATGGAAAACTATTTAAAGAACAAAACATGTCTCAGGAGCTCGAGAATCACTGTGGACTGACATATGGTAATCGTATGTCAGCATATGCCAGTGCTGCTTCTACAGCATATCTCCATTTGCTAAATTCTATTTGTGTCCGAAGTTGTAGCAAGAAGATCAAGTTTCAATGCAGTTAGAAAAATGTACAAGCATGATGACATGTTTAATTTTTTATTTTTCTGTAGAAGCAATCCTGCATATTATTATTCTTTCCTTGCTCCTTTTTCTGATTTCGGAGACCATCTTGACACTTCAATTTACCCATCTCACCCCATGTTAAATTCTCAGTATCAGGAAAACTGGGACCAACTCCAAGATTAACAAATATTTCCTTAAGTTGCAGGGGGAGAAAGATTGAAAAGATGCAGTGCATAGAAACATGTAGGATTAGAAGAGGGGAAACATTTTCCATTTCCTTCTCTAAATCTAGTAATTTAATAACCTAATCACTGAGTCATTGTGTATATTTGTTTCTGGTTTCTGGAACCCAGAAATCCCATTCTGAACAAAAGAAATTTCCCTTTGGAAATTTTGCTGAAGTTAATATAATTTTAGTTTCAATTAAATAGAAATATTAGAAAAGTGCTGGGAAATTTCAGCTGAAAACTAGCTGTGAATTATGAGCTAACCCCAACTCTCATGTTCTTTCCAAAGAAATATTCCTTCCTCCATCCCAAAGTTGAGGATATCTGTTTGTTTCACTTTATAACCCACATTAAAGCTGACAAACTACATATTGACCCTTCTGGGTACTAGAAAATTAGGTTATTAGGAACTGCAAAAAAAGTTGACAATTAACAGTAAAATTACTGAGTATTGTATATGGGTTTAAGATTCCTTCCATTACTACAGTGTAAATGGAAAGCATTTTACTTAAGGATACTGCATGACAGGGAAGTAGGTTAGAACAAGAAAAGATTCCAAGGGTAACATTGTGTTGTTTGGGTTACACAGATAAAGTAAGCAGAGCACGTATTTCCTTTCTATCTGGCAACACTCAGTGAAGAATTTCTATTTCCAGTCAGACGGGCAGGGAGTGGATTCTCCTCTCAAGATAAACCCAAAATAACTTTGCCAAAGGAATGTCTCTAGATTGAGACCGCTATACTCCAGATGAGAAGCTCCCCCACATTTCTGAGTCTCAAGCATGGATGAACGCTGCAGACTGGTGAAGCAATCATTTAATCATTCAGTTCCATTAAATGGGACATAGGGTAGCTACATACATTGAAAGCTAGAAAAAGGAGAGCTACTTTGAACATACAAAGGCCTTGGGATTAGCAACCACGATTTCTGCCTGAGGATTGTTGCACTGAAATCTCTTGGATGTTTCTATCATAACCCAAAACTGTGGTGGTGGTTGAGGAGAGGCTGTGCAATGGTAACTGCAGTTTCTGCTTCGCTGCATTACCTTGTCATGACATTAGCACATATTTTACATTCTGTGAGGGGAACACTCCCCTCCTCCTCTTCCCTGCTGCTTAGAAACAGTGAAGAGATGAGATCTGACACTTGAAAATGCTATAGGACTGTGACCTCACCAGGGTATAAGATGGTCTTAGTGGAGGCAGAAAATTCAGCTGCCTGGAGTACTTTTGCTTTGTCCAGCTGGTGTCCTACTGCCTGCAAAGCTGCTTCCAGACAGCAATGCTTTGTTATTCACTTGACTTTACTAGCCCTTGTCAGAGTTAATTGGATTTGTGACATGGTCAGATGTTTATTTCTTGATTCTGTTGTCCCTTGCCTTACAGAACACATATGCCAGGGGAAACAACAGTACATCTAGCAAACACTAAACTATGAACATAGAAATGCTTTCCAACTTTTTAGGAGATAAAATTTAAGGAAATGTGTGCTTAAAATACTTTCCCCTCTAATTTATGACAATATTGTCGCTTAGCTCTGATTTATCACAATAATTAAAGCAGTTATAAAACCTTTTGTTTAAATATACCCACAGCTCTCTAGACAGTCAAAAATCACATTCATTAATGTTGTCTTGTATAAATGCCCAACTAAACCTTATTGTAGCTGAATGCTATTTTGCAGAAGAATGCACATAAATCACATAAACACAAGGCTACACTTCTGGTAAAATCTCTTAGTTTATTAAGCATTTCAAAAACTTACACTCTTCATGAAAGCCACTGCCTACAGTCATAATTTTATTATACCTTCATTTGTGTAATGACTTTTATTTTGTATGTGATATTATATATTATAGTAGATCTATGACTCATTTCCTAAATCTTTGCTACTATTACTGATGTAGTATTTTGCTGTAAATGTTTTAAAATACAATGAAAAAAATGTTTATCAAGTTATTGATACCTCTAAATTATTTAAATCAAAAACCAAAAAGGAAGAGGACTTAATTTAAAACTGCTACAAAAAGCATGGGTTCTGGCACAGAATCCCAGAAAAGGTTTTATTCTGAAATGCAGTCTCTCTTCTTACAGAAGTTTTGGTTGGATGAGAGACCCACATGTGGCCTTAGAGAACAGATAAACACACGTACACGTTCACACCACTCTGGAAGTCACAGTGGTTGCAGTCTTTTCTTCAGGCTTGAAACAAGCGTAAATCAACCACAGCTTTGTGTACAAAGAGTGCATAGAAATACCTGAACATTCATTCATATGTCAGCATGAGCTAAATTTCATGGATGTTATATGATAGTAACAGCGGGAGGGGAGAGAGCGAGAGAGAGAGAGACAGATTGACAGAGCAGTTAAGCATGGGCTTAACATTAAGTTTGTATCCAAATCCTCATGAAGTCAACAGCTATGCTGTTGGAGCTATGCCAGGGTGTAGCTGAAGATGTGACCATCATAGTCTACTTTATGTAAGCATGTTGTTATTAAGTTTGTAAGCAGAAATGGAGTTAGGCAGTTACTAGTAATCTGTAAGTGTTGTGAAAAAACGTGTTGGCAAAATTGTTATATTGGCTAGTGCAAGAGAGTAATAAAATCAAAGAGAAACTATTTGTCATCATGTCAGCAAGAAACAGTGTGGACAATTTATTTCTATTTCATTCTAATTTTATTATTAACAGACCCCCAGTGCTTTCAATACACGTATTGAATATGTGTATTGAAAAGCTGCAGTAGCACAGGGGGAAATCAATTGTGCTTAGTTTCATTTTGGGCAGTTATTTGGAAGCATCTGCAAAATGCACAACAAGGCTAACCTCCACTCCAACATATTGTACTAGCTGAGAAACAGGGGAGGATTTTTTTTTTTTTTAAATTATAGTGCTTCCAACTAAAGCACTATACTGATTTTGTATGATTGTACTACTTATACTGATTTTGACAGGCCGTTGTTTCCTTAAATAAGGCTGTGTAGTCGTTCACTTCTTGCACTGTGAGGTAACATTGTATAAGCCAAAATAATATCCGCCTAGACTTTGAAACTGTTACTCTACCCCACTAAGGAACTTCAGGAATGGATTTACTGTCCTTAGTGGGGCAAGGTCTGAACTAAAATCAGGAAGAAAATCTGCTGAAAAAGTTACTAAGCTGGAGAAATTTTATCAGAATGTCATCTTCTATTGTATCATTGTTTCTATTTGCCAAATTAATTACAAGATTTTCTTATGCTTTATTGTATTATGCTAGTTAAAAATTCTTCATTACATTTCCTTGAGGGCAATCATAAAAAAGGTATCATCTCCAGACAACAGTCTATAAACTTGGTGTATCATAGTTCCTTCATTACATTACATGTGTCTTGCAATATAATTATTTAGCTTCAATAAAGTTGAGGTTGATATATTTACTTACATGGCATTTAGTAGCATTCTACAAGCAATAGGTGGAGCAGAAAAAATAGTTCTTCTCCAACCCTGCCCATTATTGCGGAATTGATCTATTTTTGGAGTAGAGGTCCATTAGGAAAGATAAGTTTTCTATCAAGCTATTCAAAATGCAGAAAAATATTAAAGAATAATCAGGAAAAGGAAGAAAAAAAATAGCTTTGTGCACTTTCATTATTTATTAACCTGAGTTGGCACTTACTTCTATACAAAGAGTTACACACCCCAGAATGCTCCACGCTCTTAAATTGTACTTTTCTCAGCCCTAAAAAGATAGGATAAAAAATACTAAGGTCAACAACCATGTACACACCAACATAAAGCTTATCAACTTCTATTTATTCTCACAATTCTTTCACAATACAGTATTATTACCAAGGTTGTATCAACTACCTTGAATATTTAACTGATTAAAAACTTGCATGTTAGTCCACAAGATATGGCTGGTGTCTGACTGAAACTCAAATAAGATTAGATATTTTGGGGGAGGGGGCGGGGGGAAGAATGTCTGTTAAGATAAAAGGAAAGCACAAAACCCCAACAAAACCTAATGCTAATGTCAGCAGCCAAATTCCAACTTAAAAAGTAACATTCCTCTAGACATACTGTTGCATTTTGTGTCATTACTTCATGAACCTTCCTCAGAAGCAGGACTGCTACAAAGTGATGTGTTAAAGGCATCCATCCCTGTTTTCAGGTACAAGGCTTTCCTTAGTGACAGAAATAGGATGTCCACTTATGAAACAATTCCTTAAAGAACTACTAAAAGCTGGCACAAGATAAAATGTTTCCAGTTCCTTAGCTTCCAGCCCTGGCAGGAGGCAGGAGGCACAGCACGTCACCCCAGGGTGACAGGGACTCTTTGGGAGGGAGTCCATCTGGACACCTGCTCAGGGACCTGCAGCCCTGTAAGTGCTGCCAGCCCTGACGCAGAGGCAGCTGCAGCTCTTGGAAGGCTGGGCCACTTGCCAAGTGGATGGGTAGAGAGCTGGCAGGCAACCAGCAAGTTTCTGGCAAAAAAATGACAAGCTTGGGTTCCACAAGATTTCTCTTTTAAAACTTAAGAATGTTACTTTCTCTTCACAACAAAATACTAAACAGCTTATGTTAGGAAATGCATTTTGTACAAGTCCATTTTCTCCCTCCAAAAATACAACTAAAATTTAACTTGAGTTTGTGGTGAAGTTCAGATAAAACCAAACATTAAGGAATATATGCCTAATTAGAAAAATTAGTATTGAAATAAATAGAACCGTGCGATCTACCTGGTATGTCTGTGTCATCTGTTGCTTGAGTAGTGCAATACAGGGCACTGCAGAAATTCTGCTATTAGTATTAAGAAACACTGAAGTATCACAAGCAATGTATCTGCTTCCCCATGGCACTTCCTGGCAGACCAGGGCCACAAGCAGGCAGACATTGACTGGAACAAGGGGTTAAAATGTAACTCTCCCAAGTTTTTGTTGACTGCCCTTAGCTAGAAATAGTAAAAGCATAATGTGATTTCCTGAAATAGCTCAGTATGAAGCTGTCGCAGCACAATTTTTAATCCGCATTTTAGACATAAATTAGCACATATTAATGTTAATGGAGTTATATTGCTTATTGTGTCTGAGCTAGAACCTTCAGCTTGGATTGTGCAGTTTGCTTATATATTTAGAAGAGCAGGAACATCTACAGCCTTCCTACTGCCAAATAGCATAATAATTAAGTAATTATCAGCAACTACTTAGCTCTTGGACTAGCCAAGCTAAAGAATTCTAGCAGTTATATTTTTGGGGATTGAAGGCTGAATCTACACTGATGGATCCAATATGCCTTCTGAACTTGTGTCAGTGCTTTACACTCCCGACAGGGTGGCTGGCAAGACCCAACCCGAGTTCATATTATTCAATATTCATATATTGTTTTACAGTCAAGAGTTCAATATAAGGAATGCTAACAGAGTTGTCCCTTGTGAGTACTTACATTTCACTGAATTTCGTTTTCAATATTCCCCCTTTAGCTTTAAACAAATGCAGGTTTCATGCACCCAGCTAAGTGTTAATTAGCCTGATGCCTATCTCTTAGGGGGAAAAGAACTTTATGCCATGTTACATTCCTTCAGCCCCTTAAAGTGTGAGTACCAGTTTCAGCTGTTATGTGCACTTGAACTTCTGTGGGTTTTTGTGCAGGAACCTAAACAATCCTTTAATGAAGGTAGGAATCACTGTAGCAGAGAATCACTGTCCCATTCTGTTCTTTGACAGCAAGAAAACACCAGCGTTTATGGTATCCTTTTGCAGCCAGAAATTTCTGTTGTAGATATTTTGGGGGAGGGGCAGTACAAGACATCTGAGAGAAAATATCTGGCAAAAGACAATGGAATGTGCGAAGTCTTGTCTCGAAGTTTCCATTTTATAAATTGCATTATTTAACTTCCTTGATCAATGAAGGTGGTGAAGTTCAACTCTTCTTCCTTGACAGCCAGCAGGAATAGAGGTAGTCAGTACACAGTTTAATGTGCTGTTGTCTTGTGCACTCTCCAGACCATCAAGACAAACTATGCATTCCCTGTAAGGCTTCCACTGTGATGAATCCCATATGTTTGGCTGTCTTCCTAACAATACCTAGCAGGATCCAGCATACATGCTTATATTGTATTAGACAATATAACAATTATGTTATTATATAACAATTTTGTAAATGTGAAAGACATTTTCTGAAGTCAATGAGTATAGCTAGAAAAAACTGTATCAAACAGGAAGGACTGCACTGCAGACCACTTGTATAAATCAAAGCCTTTTCTTCAGAGAAGGACACCTTTATTTCATGAATTGATATTAAGCTGAATTTCTTTTTCCACCTTGTATGTTCTTGGTCACTGGCATTTTTCAAGAGACAGAGCAAATGCTGATCTCCTCAATGGGCTGTAAGGGAAAACAGCTGCTAGTCAGAACTGGGGTATTGAGAGCACTTGGTCAACCTAACTTCATAAAAGGTTTAAGTACCTCTAGACTGTATCACATCTGTCAAAGCAGCAGCAAATACAACATAAAATGTAGAGCAGGTCCAATTTTTAGTGTGTCAGTAGAATCAGCCTGCAGTTATTTTTAACTGCCTTGGAAAGCTTAGCAGGCAGATACAGTTAATCCTTTAAAGGATTTGCAGGTATTCATAGCTTAGTAAGTAAGTATAGTGGGTTAAGCCAATAGGAGATTGTAGACAGTCAAAGACAACCTTTACATGCTAACATTAAAAAAATAAAAAGAACAGTTTCTTTTATATAGTTATTTCCTGACAGTAGTTTCTTTCTTTCACTCTCAATTGTCAGTATGCGCCAGAATCCCATACAGTGAAATATGAAATAAAAATGTTAGTCATTAACATCAACATGTATGACATTTAAGTTATCAGAAACCAGTGAATTTCTGTTGTCCTCTATTTCCATTATTATCCTGTAAGTGCTTTGAAAAGCAGAATTGCATTGTGAAAACAATTTAAAAATACACCCAGTTATGTAATAAATAAATAATAAAACTAAAATGGCAAAATTCATTTTAGTAAGAAAAAAGGCTGAATTATTTTTAAAGGTCGTACTCTTTATTGCTTGTATTCTTTTTCAGGATTCACTGACTTAGGCTCAGCTGACAGATGTAGGCCTTCAATATATTCATAAACAATGTGGGAAAAAACCACACATAATAAGACAAAGGAAAAAAAAAATCAGATGACACAAAACTATTAGGCTGAGGAAATCTAGGGCTGGCTATGAAAAGCTTTGGAGGTGGTTCAATATTGAATGGGTGATAAAATGCCAGAGGCTATTCAGTGTCATTAAGTGCAATGCACATCAAGAAGGGATGAGAAAATACACATATATGTATATATATGGGGTGTTAGTATTACCAGGAAAGAAATCTGAGAACATCTGGTGCTTAAAGGTACAAACATACCTGGGATTTATTTAAAACTTAGCAGAGGAAAAGATGAAAAATCTGCCCAGTAAACACTCAGGCCACAAACACATTATGAATACTATATGGAGCTTTAGTCATTCCATTATCAAAAAGGTTATGACAGAATTAGAAAAATATATGAGTGATATATTAAATAATGAACTTTATTCAAAAGGTGATCTGATAGTAGTTATTCACTAGTTTTCACACTATAAATATTGGAAGGTATGCTTTTTTGGTTTGTTGTTGGGGCGGTTGTGGGGGTTTTTTGGTAATAATAAACTAAACTTACTTTCATTAGATACTGTGAAGCACAAACTGTACATGGATCAGAAAAATCATGACTTCATTGATTCAGCAGTTCTTATTCAGTAGGTCAGCAGTAACTGTTAAACAAAAGAGTGTCCTAGTCACTGAAGGCCTGAAGAGCATGATGGAAAAATCACTGTAAGCATGACTGCCTCTGGACATTTTTTCCATAAGTATCTATTTACTAGGTTAGGTAGACTTTTCATCTGGCTGAATTCAGCAGTTCTCAGGTCCTCATGATTTGAATGACTGAAATAATTATGTATATTGTTTGGCATACTGTTAGAAGAAATTTGGCCAAGAGCTCTCTGCTTCTATTACTGCTACTTAAAAAGAATCACGATAAAACAAAATTGCTTCATTAACTGTCCAACTGAAGCAGCCTAATTCCCTACATATTTTTAAGGTTATATACTCTGGCTACCAGACAAACCGCTGCTTTCACACCTCAACTGTGTTAACTGAAATATAGTTGAAATATATGTAGATAAGCGATACACGAAAGATAAGTGCCAAATATTACTCTACAAGGTTATAATTAGGGCCCTGCTCTTCCCAGATGATTCAATAGTGGGATGTAATGTTGACTCTGACGGTTGAACAGAATTGTGAGACAGCAACACAGGACCAGAAGGGAACTCCTGAATCACTGCAAGTACTCAGCTCTTACACTTGCAGTTGTATCACTTAATTTATTTCAGAAACTGACCAACTGACTCCCTTTTGTAACTACTCTATCAGATGGCAGTCTCAAAGTATCTCTCCCTTGATAGAAAATTTTTTTAGAGTCAGTGTATTCCTAGTCAGTTGATGAGTTATACTCTTCTACTAACACAGCTCCTTGGCTTAAAGAGAGCTTTATCTCTGATGGTACATTCAGAGAATGAAATTATAGCATCTGTTAATACTCATTTAGCTTGGCTCATTGAGGCAAGCTCTTTCACTGCACACCTCTCCTACCACGGTATGTAATGTGAAGAGGTCCCAGCTGGCTGTGACACCAGGCCTGTCAGCAGACACTGCAGACATTCTGCACCCACATGCTCCAGGTCCCAAGAGTTGTGCAGATAGGTTAGCACATTCCTTTCAGGCCAATGTCCCCTGTCACTGAGACAGCCAGTGTTCCTCAGCATGTATTTAGAGCCAAACTAAGGTGGCTGCACTAATTCACTTCTGGAAATAGTTTAATGGTGGTTAGATCAATTACTTATATACTATACTTCACTGTGTAGTGAAATTATGCTCCTAGTTTCCCACTGTACACTTCCAGTCCTATCGATCACTAAGCTCTTTCTCCTCACTGACTCTGTACTCATTTGCCTATTTGGAATATAGAATTTCCACGGAACAGACTCCAGTTTTTCCATGTGTCTCAAAGTCTATGATAAGCTTTGACACATAAATGGAAAAGATTTTCAGCATTTACACTAAGGGCCTTGCTGGAATGCTGAGCCCTACAAGTCACTACAATGACTCTGAAGCTTAGTGACAATTCTATTATGAGAATGACATCACTTCTTATCATTCTGGGAGAAACATCTTAATATAGTAATGGCAGATAACTGACATCACCATCACCAAATTCCTAAGAGATGCCTGAGAAGGGAAGAAATGCAGTTAAAACAGTAGGAAATCAAGATTGACAGAACACTAGACAATGGTTCTGCACTTTTTAAGAGCAGTCTATCTCACACGTTCCAATCTTTCCCCTGTACAATCCAATTTGCTTAGATAACCTGGACATCTTTCACTCCTCATGGTTTCTTTGGCTCTGTTCCACACTGCAGATTTGTTGCTGCAAGTCACTCCTACTAACAGACACTGCACAGAGAACAGTTTCAGAAAGTCTACCACTTAGCTCACTGAGTGCTTCACTGTCATATCAGCACTTTTTCTGAACTCAGGAAGGCCAGGGGTCTAGGAGTGGGAATGAGAGAAATTGTTTAGGCAGTAGATTCTTTCCTGACACAGGCATGAAGGAAAGATCAGCACAAAGATCAACATAAACCTCAAAAAAAGGGATTTGAGGACATAAAAGTGCTCCAAAACATGGAGATACCATAAGAAGAGCTTTATCAGAGAGTGAATGAAAACTAGTATCATGGAATCACTTGGGTGGGAAAAGACCTCCAAGATCATTGTGTCCAACACTGATTTACCTAACACTGATGACACTAAATCATGTCCCCAAGCGTCACAACATCAGAAGCTCCAGGACCTTAATGGTCCAGAACGACTTAGTGGGTGGGAGAATGAGAGGCATTCATGTTTTATAGATGGGTAAGAAAGGGGCTGTGAAAGACAAAGTAGTTTAAGAGAAAGAACACACTGAAAAATATTTAAAATTAAGATCTTTTTTCAAATGCATGTCCTTCTGCAGAAATTTAGATTTAGTTATTGGATATCACCATATAATAGCTGTATATGCATATTTATTCTTATGAAAGCAAGCAAAATACTACTGAAGTTGAACATACAGCTTACATGCATTTACCCCAATATGAAACCATACAATGTTTACCTTACAGTAATTTATACTCTAACATATATTTTGAAAATCTGAAACACATATCTCAAATCAGACTATGTAATTAGAAAGCTCTGTGTTTGCTTAGCAGAGGAAGTAGGACAGTGGCACTTCCTCATTCCCTTTCTGTCATCCTAATGTCTTATTGCGACTGTATCTGGCTTCTGTGTTCCTCACATATTGAAGAAATGAATGAATATGAGGAAAGAGCCTGCAGGAAACAGGCCCCTTTCATGCCCATTTTGCTTTGTGGCAATACCTCTGGCTTAGCAGGGGTTTTACTTGATTTAGTTCAAGTCAAGGGAAGAATCAGCTCATATACCTACCCAACATGGCCTTAACATTCCCGACTAACCTTCTGAATGTCTGTCTAACGGCAAAACAAAGCAACTGGAGATTTCAGATGCAATCTGAATGTAATGTGATGTGAGCCAGACAAATGCTCAACTGATCTTGATCTCTTTCCAAAACATGGAACACTGCATTAATAAATATCAATACTCATTTCAAAACCTTCAGAGTACTTAGCTAAAATACTTTCATTGTGGTCATACAGTCAAGTGTTAGCAAATTTTCATCTTAAAGATAGATGCTGCATTGGCAGTTTGCAAAGAATTTAGAGAAAAAAATTAAACTAAACACAGGAAGCTCCAATGACAAAAAGAATGCTGGACAAGTATAAAGTTTTTTGGGGAAAAAAACCCACCCTGATTTTCTTAGAAAACATGTAATGTTGAATAAATCAAAAATTTTTCTTTCCTTATTTTTCTTTGGTACTTTTACTCACTCAGGTATACTTGCTGGGAATCAGTTGCATAGAACAGTACTTCCCCAAATTAAGATTTTATCCTTTTTCTTTATCCTGTCAAGATTCTTATCAAAGTAATGAGAAATTGTTTTTATGGCCCATGAGACGATTTATTCCTTTATTATGAGTAATTAAATTTATTTAAAAATCAGTTAATCCTCAACTACATCCATAGAGCTGCTCCCATCATACAGGGATTAAGAACCAAGCAGAGGCCTTTCCCTTGAGTGTGGCATCACTGAGCAAAGGGTAGGGATAAGAACCTGGGAGGGTGTCATGAACAGGACAAGAATGGAGCATCTGTTCCTGTGCAGATTTTTCTCTCCTCCCACACATTAAAGCGAGAGATGCATATAAAGTGTGTGTAAAGTGTTTATTTTAACCAGTCAGGCAAAGGGCCATGATGGCTCTGTCCCATTGCTCTGTTTATCTCAAGGACAGCTACAAATGCCTTGTGTTGAGATGTGATGTTCTCCCCTCACGCCATGGTATCTCCCTCCCTATTCTTCAAATGTTTCCTTACGTGTTAAAAACGTGTCTCAACAACACATATTCTTGGCACTCTGCAGGCAGTTCTGCTTGTTGCTTTTGTGCATCACATCTCTTAATACAACATAAGGATAGATCTTGCCAGGGCTTAAATAAAAGCCAAAAAAGCCCAAAACAATCAGGCCTCCTTCCATGCTAAAGAACCTTCACAATTCTGTTTACTGAATATATTATTTCTTTCAGGTTTGCTTTCAAGTGAGAACTCTCAACCCTTCATGCCAATATTTTGCCTCTTATCATATTAATAACCTTTTTTGGTTTTCTGTTAAACATTCTAAGACATTTTAAAGTTATTCTAAGGCAGGTCCTCATATGGTCAATTTTTCTTTATTTTCTGTTTGGACTATGTTTTTCTACCAATTCACAGAGAGTACAATACAGGTTAGTCATACATTCACAACTTGATTATACTAACCAAAGTCATCCATTTATGCAGTTCTGAGGAGGAGGACGATTTTATTGAATCATTCAGGCAATTTTATTGAATAGTACATCATTCTCACCAAAGATATCATTCACAGCAAGAGTAGTATGGAAAAGAATATCCTCCTTCAACATATGAAACAACATACCACTTAGTTAAAATGGTGGTTTCTAACCCAATAGTTTAGGGAAGTACACATATATATTTTTGAACTCTGTAGGGCTTCAAAGACTAGACTGTGAAAGAGAAGAAAAATGAGGAAACCACATGTTTCACTCTTATTTTGCAGTAGATGGAAGATACCGTATTATTCCTACTGAACACAGAGCAAACAAAATTCTTCATGGATACCTTGAGACAACAAGCATGAAGTAGCTGCCACACCACAAACACAGATATTTCCTTGTTTTATGTTAGCCTATCCAAGTATCTATGCCATCTGTCAACCAAAAAGATACTATAAAGAAAACCAGCTACTTGAGAAACAGCCATTCAGCTCCCTGAATGGTAAAGATGGTAAAGAACTCACTGAAAAAGCAGAATTGTTAATAAAACACAAGGAAGTACCTGCTGCTGACTGCCTCTACAGTAATCTGAAAAATTACTAATTCATATATATTTTTTCTGAATAAACAGTATTGTATTAAAGAACCAAAATAAACAAACAAACCAAACAACCAGAGACATTTCTCTCTTGGAAGAAATTATCCTGCACAAACCAATAGAACAATTGTACTTACACCACACGGCCCTGAAAGAGCTGAATGTGCCTTGAGAGGGAACATACCTGCTCTCCCAATGGAAAACAAGGACACTCAGATCTTGGCTGATCAGACCCTCCATAGTTATCTTCTATAAATTCACAGTAAGCAAATATTTTTAATCATTAATGAGACATGTAAAGCACATTTTAAATCCCTCTGATTCCAAGTAAATTTAAGGGTGCACTTAAACATATATTTAAGATGCTCTGGTAACAAATTCAGACTCAAGAAATCAAACATTGCCTATGTGAAATAAAACAGTTTGTGTCTTCTTTGCAGCAGACCATAATATACTGCTTCACAGTTAGCTAGTCCTGACCATCCTTAAAAATTTACAGTGCAGTATGTAGAAAATAAATTTAGAAGTAAGTGGTATATAGCTGCACAGTCTGCAGAGCTTATATTACTAACCAGCACAAACCATAACTGGATGAATAACAAGATTTATACTTGGTCAAGTGAAAAATAGAAATGCGATACACAAAACTGGTCACAGTCTAGTATTTCTTAGGATTTATCCCTTAAGGCTCCTGAGACATGTTTGTTATTCTTAAATATTATCTATACCATTTATATTAACACATTTCAGCATACAGACTGAAATATTAATTCTGTGCTAAAGTAATCCATTTGCAAATTGTGCTATTGCAACTATTCACGTAAGTCATACAGTATTTTTATTTCATTCCTTGAGAGAATAATTTGAATGTTGTAAACAAGATCAGTAATTCACTTTCAAGATTAAGTTCCAAATGACTGGCTGTTAATACTACAAAAAAAGAGCCACTTTCAAAAATCCTTACCAACTTCTTGAATGCTTTCAGAATATTAACTGCCCACAAATTCTGATCAGCAAATAATGACAAATCACCCTGGCTTTCTCTTTTAAAGGTTTAGTTTTATATTTTTGAATACATTACAGCCAAAGGCAACAAAACATCTTTTTGGAAATTTATGTATTCTGCTTCTTCATTGCTGCCTTTTCAAAGGGAAGCTTTTTGCACAGCAAACTACAAGTACATATTGAGCACAGTGACCTCTGTAATTTTGATTTCAACAACAAGGTCAACATTGCTAAGAAGCTGGTTTTGCCTTAAAGGCAAAAGTCTCTCTAAGAACCTAAACTGGATGTTTTCAATGTAATTGAACTATAACAATTCATTTCCACAGGCTTATGAAAAAAATGCCTTCTAAATTTGCAACCGATTTTATAGCATTTGGCCACTGACAATAGACGCAGTCAGGGAAGCTGGACCATTACTTTCTGAATTTCATACACTGCTAACTCAGACAAAAGTTTTTATGTGAAGAGAGTCAGGCAACAAGGAGCCCCGTGTTAAGAACAGGCACAGCATAGCCAAAACATATCAGAAAGTGAAAAGGCACAGAATGTGAGAGAAACCGAGACTCCACTCCCAGGATCACCAGCCAGCTGTGCACAGGCGATGTCTTTCCCTGTTGGTGCCTCCTTCATCAGCACAGCACAGCTGACAGAGCTGACTTCCTCCTAGAGTCTGCTCTTTGGCATCACCCCAGGGCACCTTACAGACGGATGGAGAGCTTGCCTGTATTAGAAAATGACATTATTTCACCAGTGAGATGCTGTTGCAGTTTACTCTCGTGCATGTGTGTAGTTAAGCTGTGGCAGTGCTGTCTCCAGTTAGAACGGTTGCAACAATCTACAGCTGAAGAAATGTTATTTCTCATCATAGTTGATGGACCTGTTTCTTTATTATCTTTGTATTGTATAGTCATACCTATCTCTGCAAGTGTAACAGCCACTGAGTATAACACAGTATCAAATAAAAAACTTAACTTTAACTTCAAAACTTACAATTTGATAGTAGGGAAGACCTTATATTTAATGTCCTTGGCTAAATAGCTACAGGTTGGGTAAGGTAGGAGAAAATGAGGCTTTAATGTTTGCTAGGCATCATTAACATCCGTTCCTGTTCACAGCTATGTTTTGGAAAATGCTGTGTGGAGTGTTTTTTTCTATATATTCACAAGATCATTTTGGCAGAAAGAAACTTATTTCACAGGGTAGGAAAGGAAAAAATGTATTATTGATTCCCCCCCTGCTTTTCTATGGTTGCTTCATAACAGCTTTCCTAAATTTCCTCTTCCTATCATGCTTTACAGCTAACTCTATGAATAATTTAATTGAGATACTCTATCAGCACACTGTAGTTGATGAAGGCTTGATTCTCTCAACATTTTTGCTTCCATCCTGATTTTTTTGTAACCTAACCTGAGAGCATGATGACCATGCATTTCCATTTTCACTTTCTCCTCTGCAGCTCCCGAGACAGAAGTAAAATGGAGAGGGGCCGAGTGGGAGTGCAAGGGGGAAGCCTTCTGCTAAAGGTAGAAAACACATCACAGAACCATCATCAAAACTTCATGTGTGACAATCTGGCAAATGAATTCTCAGGGAATTTTAACCATACACATCCCTTCACAGGTACACAACAAAATCCTCCATGACAAGAGGATGAGGCAGTGAAAGCCACCTTAAAAAGACTCCAGAAAGAATGGATGTCAGGGGAAGGAGGAGGGAAGGAAAAAAAGAGGTAGTCTCTCTTTCACTGTGAATAATTGTTTGTAGCTTTATAATTACCAGATATTTTTTCCCCCCCAGATAGCAATACTAGCCTCTATAACAGTAAAAAACCAGGAAAATTGCACTGTCTTTTCTCAACATTAATGTGTTCCTAACTCAACACAAAGCAGCAAGCTTTTATTACCACACTTCCTTATAGTCTTTTTTTTTTTTACTACTTTAACATATTTAAATATTATTTCTGTCATCTACATTCTAATTTTAAAAAAGTCCTAGGGTTATATTATTTACATACCTCAATTTAATATAGTTCACATATAAACAATATGGTAAGGAACATAATTTAAAATAACAGGCAACATGAAGTAGTTTAAAACTCTCCTTACTTTCAGTGCCTCTGCAAGTGACATGTTTAAAGCTAATTCATCAAATTTCCATGATTTCCCCCTTTTTAATAAGGTTTCACAAAAATCTAAAAATCACACGCCAGGATAAACAGCACTCCATTTCTCATATTATATTAAAAGCAATGTTATCCCGTTTGACTGAAGTAGGTGGCTGAAATTTGGACTCTTAAAAGTTGTTTCTTTTAGGAAACAGAAACATGCATTCCAGAATCTGTTGGGGTTCTTTGTGTGTTTTTCCCTTTATCTTTGAATATGAACTCAATCTGCATCTGAGCTGATCTGTTTGCTGTCACTGAAAAGGCATTCCCATCCCACTTTTTCCAAATTCAAACTTTACCCTTCTTCTCCCCTTACTCTCTGGTCAATTCTGTTCCCCACCCTTTGCATTGGCTCTGCCACTTGTTAAACACTTTCCACAAGCTGATTCAGCTCATTAAATTAGCAGCGTTATTCAGACATTTCAGTAATCAATTTTTCTGTATTTTTGTGATTTAAGTCAGTTGACCCAACAACAATGAAAACCAGCGACAACAGGTGAAGGCAGTTTACAGCCGGCCATAAGGAGGCCTTGCAGGGTCATGGAGAAAGGGTTTTTTCTTGGCAGGTTTCACCAGAATTCCTCTATTCAGTGGTCCCTATTAACTGGGTAATGCACCAACATCAAAACTTTACCAGTCTTCTGCACCTCCATTCTGTCCATGACAAAATACTTCGGATCAATAACTGTGCATCTATTGTGACAGACACCTTCAATTCAGCAATGAATGGCTACCGTTGCTTCACTTATTTTATACCTGAAGTACCTGAAAGAAATGCACTTTCATGAATGGTGACCTAGATGTTATAACAGCGGATCCCTACTAAAACAACAAACACGTGAAAGTAACATCTGTATTTTGGGTTGCAAAGCACCAGAGAGCAATTGAGAGAAACATATGGCTAAGAAAAACAGATTTTTTTTTTTTCCTGTTTCAAAATACTACTTAAAATCAGTGTTTTCTGGGAAAAATAAAACCAACAGAGCACTAACAAAAATAAAAGTACAAACTGCTGGCACACATAAGTCGCTAATACAGCCAATACCTTTCCAAATACCCAGAGTCTCCTGGAACGTGTATCCTTTGTTTAAAAGAGGGTACACAAGGAAACATCCCTTGCGTTAGGTTTTCCCTGAATTCCCCTTAAGGGACAAAACTCACCCATTGAACTTTTACAGAATTTACCGCCATTCTTGTGTTACCCGAGGAAACACACAAAGAGAGAGTTCGTACACTTGCTTGCTTCTTCTGGAACTTCTAGCCAAAGTCGAGCTGTTAAAACGATGGTGATGTGACCCATCTTTTCCGAATTCTTAGGAGATACTCTTGAGAGAAGGGCAAGTAACGAGGCCTCTTGTAGGGGACGACCAGCCTGTCCTCCCCAAAAGGCGTATCTTGCCCCTGAGCCGGATTTACTTCTCTTGGATGCAAGGTGCTTCCTGCAGGGCTGGGGCTGCCTGGGGAGCCAGCGGCACAGCGCAGCCCCTGCCCGCGGCAGCACCTCGCACAAGGCAGCGGTGCTGAGGGGAGCCGAGCCGAGAGCCGCTCGCCGCTGTGCCGGGCCGGCTCGGGAGGCGGCTGAGGGGAGAGGCAGAGGGGAGCGCCCGCCCCGGCCCCGCCCCCGCCCCTCCCAACATCCGGGTCCCCGCCGGCGCCGCGGCGCCGCCGCCCGCTCCGCGTCCCGGGGAGGCGGCGGGGCAGGAGAGGGAGGAGGAGGAGGCAGCAGCGAAGATGGCGGCCGCGGTGGGGAGAGCCGGCTCCTTCGGCTCCTCTTCTTCTTCCGGGCTCGGCTCGACTGCCAGCTTTTCCTCTGCTTCCTCCGCCGCTTCTACGGCCACGGCCAACAACAACAACGCGGAGCTGCGGGCGGGCGGCGATGAGGACGATGGGCAGAACCTCTGGTGAGTGCCCGCCCCGCCCCGCGGACCCGGGCGCAGTGGCCGCCGCCCTCGGAGCGCCTCGGTGCCCTGCGGGGGCGAGGGGAAGGGGGCTGGATAATCCCCCCGCCCCCGCTGGCGCTCAGTGTCTCTCAGTCACTGAAATGGAGGGGGGGCACCTCCCCTTGGCAGTGGCAGCTCCTGCCCTGCCCCCGCCCCTCATGCCGTAGCCCCCCCAGGCCCGGGAGATGGCGAGGGTGGGGACCGGGAGGAAGCAGGAGACCCTTCCTAAGCGCTGTCGTCTCTCCGCGCCAGGTCCTGCATCCTCAGCGAGGTGTCCACGCGCTCCCGCTCTAAGCTGCCTTCGGGGAAGAACGTCCTCCTGCTGGGTGAGGAAAGCATCCTGATCCCTCTGCCTTCCCCTCCACACACTGACTGAAGAAAGCATCCCGATCCTTCTCCCGTCCCCGCCGCACACACGCTGGCTCCTGAGCCCTCTCTGGGGCGCCTGCAGCTTCCCTTGTTTAGCGCCCCAATGGAAGAGGGGTGGGGGTGATGGGTGGCAAGGCACTGTCTTAACCCTCCCGCTTCCTCCCTTGTATGGCTTTGCTTCATTTTGGAGATTGTCCAGAGATGCTTTCGATGCGCCCCTCATCGTAGGTACCTCGCCATGATACCCCCACTGGCCTTCCCCCTCCCTGGCTCCATAGGCGGAGATGGCTTGGATGGGAGCTGTTATTGTCTCTCTCCCCCGTGAGCGTTGGCTTCGGGGAGCGTGCGGATCCCGAACCCTCCGTCGCCAGGGCCGGCGGTGCCGCTTGCCGGCGCTTGCGGTGTGTCATGCGGACACAAAAACCGCTTCCGTGGCCCGAGCGGCATCAATGACGGTGCTGCCTGCGGGCCGGAGGGCGGGGAGGGCCGTGCGGGCTCTGCCCTGCCCACTCGCACCCAGCGTGGCGGCACCAGCGGCTGCGCTGGCGCCCCGGAATCTCCACCCAGGGCCCTAGTCCAGCCTGGCCCTCGGCAAGGTGAGAGGTACGGAAGGGGACTTTGATAGGGCGGTAATGAGACACACAGCTGCAGTTCATGAGGGAAAATGATACGTCAAAATTGAAAGCTTCATGGAGGAGAGAGAGAAATGGATGCTCTCAAGTGTATGTCTATGAATAATAGTGGGGTGGTTTTTGGTTTTTGTTTTGGTTTTGTTTTGGTTTTTTTTTTCCCTGAAAGACTATTAAATACTATTACCAGTAGACAACATAATGAGTCCAGGTGTATGGATTTATAACTAGCTGCTTCTTCATTCCTTTTGCCAACCTCCCTGTCCCCAGAAAGAACCATGTTAATATTTGGAAACAGGGCTAAAACTCAGTAAAGATATTCTGTGATTCTGCGTAGTCTTGTGGCTTATGCTCCCTTGAGGTTTTTTGAGTTAGGCTTTTTTTTTTTTTCCCTCTATAATCCTAAAGCAATCACTGTGATCCTTTTCTTCCTGTTTTGATAAGCTGAGTGGTTACTTAAAACTGACTGAGAAGGACAAGGATGTTGTGGATGTGCAAGGATGATAGCATGGTCTTCTGAAGCTCTTACAAGACTTACTACCCTTTAATTTGTTGCTTTATGTGTTATGTAATTAAGTAGGATATTGAGGTTGGAAGTTGCAGTGATACTAAACAAAGGAAATATTTCATAACGATTGACAGCTTGTTATGTGGCACTTTGAATCTAAATTGGATGATTGGCCTTGCTGAAGTTGGAAGATTCTTCTTCAAGCTGTGATCCTTGTCAAGAAGATTACAATTTGTTTTTCCTCTCCATAGGCAGGTAATCCTTAGTGCTCAGTAACTGGAGACTGCTTCCTTCAGAGCTAGAAAGCATATCAAAGTTTGTTTCCAAATACTCATTTAGTTTGTGCTATATAACTTGTTGTATATAAATTTTCTCTTTTACCATTTATGTAGAGCTTATAGAATGACTTAATGTAGTGACTTTTTTCCTTTATTTGAATGAGGCTTTTTTTTTTTGGAAAATGTACAGATTTATAGAAGAAATTCTAATTCTTGCTTTGTGTTTTCTGGAAGGCCTTGGTCCAACAGGGGGTAAAAACCTCCAAATTTGGTATGTATATAGGAAAAGAATATCTTATCTGAGGACAGGCCAGTGAGGACCATTGCCATGTTTTTCATGAGAATAATTAATCTTTGTTGTTCACTTGCAAGTCATGATGCTGCTCCTGAAGCACACTGGCACAGGAAAAGGAGAGGTCTTACGTATTCTATATTGGACAGATTCAGTTTGTGAAGTTCTGTCTGTTTGGATTCTTGAGCTGTGTTTACAGTTTCTCTGTTATCAAACATTTCCTCTGTGTTCAAGCTTTGTTCCTTTAGATAGTTTTGTACTTTTGTTACTAATTCAGAGCACTTCCCAGCATGATTATTTTCGGTTTCTTTATACTTTCAGTAGTTCTAAGCAAAATGTGTAAAGCAGACCATCATCTTGATTGTTTTCAGTCAGTTTGTGGCAGCCAAATATTTACTGTATAAACAGTCATATTGGTCAAAACTTGCCAGATGAGTGCTTATTTTCAATACAAACCGCATTTAAAAAATCCCTTAAACCTCCAACATCCCATGGCCCCACCCTGAAAAACCAACTGGAAAAACCCACCATGTAGTGTTCTTTTGTTTGCTAGGACAGGTTTTCTAATTTGCCTACAGTGTTTTTATTTTTCAAACAGTTCATATAGTTGTATGCCTAGTTGTTCTGGGAACCTGTCTATGTCTGGCATGCTAATTCTGCTATTTCAGTATTTATTTTTAGCTGTGTTAACATCTCATTTTTAAGAACCTAGAAAGCAGCAGGAGTTATCTAACTAAAGGAGACTGGAATGCCAAATGTTAATCTCTAGATATGGCACATAGTTTTGTGAAGTGAAGGTTAACAAATAATGTTGGTAATCACTTGCTCAAAATCAGTCCAAATTAATTGACTTACAGTTTTACTTCTCCAAAGTTGTTTCACTTGCAGTTATTTTTTCAATAACTATTTTTCTTTAAAGTTTAAACTCTGATTGGCACCACATGTGGCATGAAAGCTTCTCATCTTTCTGTTCTTGTATGAACAAATAATAAAAATGCAAGCTTTTCTAAACTTTACTGTAAGTCCCTTATGCTCTTATTCCTAGGTAGTTTTGTCATAGTGGCCATAGCTATCTTGTTTAGCAAACTATACCAGCAGAAAATGTAAAATGTCTGTGCTTTCTTAAGGAAATTGAGTGCTCTCATTGCTGTTTCTAGCTACTTTTTGCAGATAGCCAAAGCACTGTGTTTTTCTTGCTCTTACTTCATTTTTTTTCTTCTTCTCCTGGACTGTCTCTTGCTCACTTGTGTAATAAAGGTAGTTGATTACAGATGGTTTTTGTGATGAGAAAACTGATGCTTATAACAGGGAGCTCTCGTATTCATTCCCTTTCTGATATATCAGTGAGTGGAGCAGAGGGGCGCAGCTGACAACTCACCATTGCAAATTATGGCTGGAATCCATAGTGCTGTGGAATGTGTGAAGGCTTGGACTCAGAGACCTGAACTAATAATTTATCCAATAAACTGCTGCATGCATTCAAGCAGTAATGTTCAAAGTCATTCCAGGATGCACCAGAACACAGGCTCCCAGCTGGCAAGTGAATTGAATAGTTGTTTTTTATCTGGCTTTGTGTTTCATACATTCCTCTGTCTCTGAAGCACAGTATATTCTTTGCCTACAATTTTAACAATGTCACACCATCCAGTGCCATTCATATGCCTGACTCTCTGTGTCTGTATTGCACAATTACGCTTCTACTGAATCATTAGTGGGCTTGGGGTTTTTATGCATTTTACTCGACTTGATGATAAAAGCTTTAAGTTTAATGGGCAGTGAGAGTTCAACTGCCTCGTGTCCAAATTTTCTCTTTACCCCAGACATATCACTTTCCAGGGCTAGGCCTGTTTGTTTGAATCTTGGAGCTCTGCTCCTCTCCAGTGGCTGTAAGGATGTTTGGAAAGAAGCACAATCCATAGCTAATTTACAGATACACTTTTCTGTGTGTACATGTACCATTTTCTGCAATAACAGCTATTCCCAATATATCTCCAAGAGCAGGTTTAGCTTGCTGCTTTCTTCCAGTGGACCTGTGGAATATAAAGAACTTGAAAATTAGGTTTTGATACAGCAGATTTTCATGAGGGTATAAAATTTGTACTTAAATTTGTACTTAACACTGTAAAAATCAATTTTTCTTAAATTTTTCCTTTTCAAAAAGCTGACAGCTTCATTGTTATAATTTAATAATTGAAACTGATAAAATACTGCTTGTTCACACTGTCCATATTATTAATCTGAAATATTTTGAATTCCCTAGTACTGCAGAAGTTAACTCAGAGGGTTTATTTTTGTCCTTTTCTTGCAACTAATTCACCTTCTGCAGGCAATGAAAGCCTTGCAAATGTAGTCAAATTGTGTTTAGGTCAGCAGAGTTATGCTTCCAAAGTGTCAATTGTTTTGATGGCGCGTTGACCTAGATAAAATTCTAATTGCTTGTTTTGTAGCTACATTTTTTTAGAATTAAGTAGTACTACTTTGTTGTGTCTTTCCTCCTATAATACCCTTCCAAAAATCCAGAATTACAAGGATGCCACGTAGTAGAAGTCACTTAGAACAGCATGGAAAGTTCTGAAATTTGTGAATTGCATTTATTTTAGTTTGTGTCCTCATTGTCAGAGATGCTGGTTACTGGATCTCTCTCAGAAATAGCTCCAAAGGTGAAGAACAGTGAAAGGAATTGTGCTTCTGTGTTCTCCAGGCAGGTTAGTGGCAGGAGTACCAAAGAAGGTGTCTCGTGGATAGTAACATGGGATTATTCTATTTTGGTAGTGAATCTGGATAAAATACAGTAGACAACTTCCTGCTATGTTAAAGGAGAAGAACTGAGTAAGGGATGGATGCTGTTCATAGTCACTGTAGAATTCTGTGCAGTATTTGCTTTTCTCTGACTGTGGGTCTCTCCAAGCACAGGTAACACCGTTACTGCTGTACATTTCCACAGTCAAGCCGTGTATTCTTCTGGTGCAGGACATGGCAAAAGACTTGCTGGAAGAGTTGTCTGCAGTCCGCTTTCTGTCATGTTGAAAGGCTGAAGTGCAGTTAAGGTGCTCCTCAGAAAAGTTATTTAATTTTTCAGTGCCACAAATATACCGAGTGAATCATATGTGAGGGGAAAGACTTATCTGGCAGAGTAAAATAAACTTGGAGAAGGAGACAATTTTTATTCAATGAGCAAATGAAAATTTAGCGACAAGTTATTTGTAAACTTGTTATGGCCTACTTACTGTGAACTTCCATGTTGGTTTGAGAGATTGTAGAGAAGGCTTTCATCAGCATAATGTTTTGTTCTTTAATTCTCTGAAAGCAAACTAAATTTGGCTTACTCTGATTATTTTGGTCTTGTTCTGTAAAAGGCATTCTTCAATTAGTATAGAATGTGTAAACAAGCCTCTTTCACTAATATGCAGCTGTAGAAAAGGCAGTTATTAACTTGTGACAAGTATTTTTCTTGAAAATAGCAATAGTGCACATGTGCTTGGTTCTAGTAGGAAGATCATGATGTCTCTACACCACTGTGTCGGGATCCAGGCATTCCACATGGTGTGGAACAGAGATTGCTCTGGGTTTCTGAGAAGGCATCTTAGCCCCGTTTGTTAACTCATGTGTAGACTTGATGGCTTTGTTCTGTCATATTTAAGCAAGATAGATTTTTTCCTATTAATAAAAGTATTCAATGTTTTATGCTACAGATATTGGATGTTCTGAATTTTTCTACCCAGAAGCTATATTTTGCATTGTAAAAGGTATAAAGCTGATTCACAAAAGTATGCTTGGGGTGTGCAGAAGATGTTAATTGGGACCATTGCTTCTGGTTTTGTTTGGCCTTGTTTGAACATGTTTTTTTTAGAGATGAGTTGTAGAATTCCTGTATCAAGCTGAATTTTAATTGATGGCTTTAAAATGCAAACAAAAAACTTCCTTCAAGGAACCACTGGGATTATAGACTACAAACAAGTAAGGCATCCAGGATTTTTCAAAGAGCTGTTGAAAAAAAATCACAGTCCTGGATTGAAGAGGGGCAGGCTACCAATACCGATGACACAAAAGAAATGTTCACTTCTTGCTTCTTTGCTTTGACATATTTTAAACACACTGGACACTTTACAATGGAGAAGCAATTTAAACAGACAGTCAAAGCTCATGTCTGTCCTGGAGATAATACATTGATTGCTCATCCATGTACAGATTTCTGTGACAAGTAAGAAATATCTTGTTATAGGACCAGTGAAATTCTACTTCTGTTTTCATTTGCTAAACTGAAAGAAATGTGGAAATAGTATGAGTGGTAAATATTTTGAATTTGAAAATGTTAATGGAAAGTTTGAAGAAGTTCTGTAACGGAGAGCCCGAGTCCTCTCTAATAGTTTGTGGCTGAACAGTTTGTGTAGCAGGACATAGATAAGTGCATGTTTGCCTGCACTCACAGAAGGAGATTGATTCACCTCATTGCCCACCCTTCCTGTCTGGGGGGGACCATTCTGCTAAATTCTGTATTGTGGCAGAACATTTAGTGATACTTGATTTTCTGCTCAAAAAGTAAATATGCTTTTTGCCTGGAATAGTGAGAAGGGAGGAGGCTTGGAAGGGTTTCTATTGTTACAGTTTCCTATATGTTCGGGGGCAGCAGCAAGAAGGATGTTTTCAAAATATGTTTTGTGAACAGAGCAGCACCTTGGACAGAGGAGCTTTCACAACCCCAGACTGGAGCTCATCAGAGGAATGAAGTAGTAGCAGTGTGCAGATAAAAATGCAACAGCATTTGTTTAGTTGAGTATAAGACTTTCCATTTTGTTAACAAGACAGTGAAATACTGTGTGTAAGCAGTTTGGTTTGGCTTTTTTTCAACTGCTTCCTAGCCTGACTTTTGTGCAAAATTAAATCTGTTGTTTTTCTTTTACTTGCGTTCAGCTTTGGTGCATAGCACCGCTTGCTAGAAACATCACTTCTGCTTCCTCACTGTTGTATTAATGTGTGAGTGCAGTTTGGTATAATGGAGAATTTTTGTTCTTTAGTATTTACTCTGCAAAAGGAGGCCTCTTTATGTTACTGGCAAAAGAAGGATGCAAAATCTACCTGATTTTAATTCTACCTTGAAATGCTATATCAAAAATACTATGTCAGAAGTGCTTTGCTCTGTGAGCTTATGTATGGAAAGCAGTTGTTAATTTAATTATCCCACAGTTAAAAATAAAGAAGCTGCTACAGGATTTTCCAAAATTCTGAAATGAAGTGGAGGATGATGGTAATTATTCTTGAAGGTGCATAAGGCTCTGTTTTCTATATTGCTTCAGTAGCACTTGAAAAAAGTTCTGTTTCATAATATTAATAGGCAGTGATGTTTGAGCCTAGGGAATATGAAATTTTACTTTTGTCTGAAGCTAAGCAGCATTACTTTTCATATACTTTAGAGATACCGGAGACAAACAAAAAAGGTAAATATGTTGAATGTGTTAAGGTTTGTAATTTGAAAAGCCATATATGAGTATGTATGTATTGTGACTGACATATTTTCTAAACATATATACTTTTATATGTCCCAGGTAGCAACTAATGTTTATTATATTAGTGTGTTGTGCATTATCAATCAAACCGCCAACAGCTAATAGACTTTAATTTCCCCACATATATTTCCCTCTCTGAAGGGGAGAGAAGATTCTGTACATAGTAAAGGCATTACAATAAAATGTTGGAGTTTCAAGAAGTCGTAAAAGTTAGCATTTAGAATTAATTTTATAATGAGATTTCTAAAAACTACCTAGGAGTTTTAGATAAACACTGTTTTAAGATTTTCTGTTTTGATGTTCTTGCTGAGGAGTAGCTACAAAGCAAAAATCTGCTGCTGCTCTTTCCTGGCATAACTCAGTATATTCAAAGTGTGTTGACTTTTCTAATGTTTTTTATTGAAGACAAGGTTGGGAAAAATAATAACAAGGATACAAATACATTTGCGGTTGTTACGATTTCAAAAGGTGTATGCAACATACTACACATAGAAAGTAGAAGTCAGACCTCAGTCTTAGCATGTTGGGTTTCACTAGTGTGGGGTTGGACTAGCTGACCTATGAAGGTCCCTTCCAGCTCAAACTATTCTGTTACGATTCTGTGTTCTCTTGGCCAAGACAGTTATCTTTTCCTCACCTTTATGATCAATTGTTTGGGCAAAAAGGAGGAAGTCCTTGTGTCATAAATGATGGTCCTGTTTTTACTTCCTCACAGCTTTTAAAATGATACTGAATCTAATTTGGCTTAAATATGTAAAGAACTCTGGATTTCCTATGGGGTAGGGCACATTTGGCTAGGCACCTATTTTGTACCCTGCAGGTGGGTCATCCTGTTTGTAAACTAGTTGGTTTATGTATTATTAACTTCAGACTTCACTGATGCATCATTCTGGCTTTCCCTTGTGAAAAATGAGTGCTGCTCTCTTCATGCAGTAACTTGTACAGCACTGTTACGTGTATCAGTGATCCAGCTGCCTGATCTTGATGTTTTGAAATGGGTGAATATTTGCTCAGGACAAGAGAATAGACAGACTTCCTCATGGAACAGATTAAATTCAAGTAGTTCTGTGATGGAAGGCTGAAATTATTGCTGTGTGTGCAATATGTGTCTAGAGGTACTTATTTTACAGCAAATCAATTTGTCTTCTACTGTACTGGTATAACTTCTTTCAGTGTAGAGGGGAAAATAAAATTCCAGTTCTTACTTTGCCATAAGGTATTAATTTAATGGTATTGAACTCAAATTTATTCTATGCATGTGGAAATATGGGGTTTGAGAGGACATGCCATAACACAGAGCCATGACAAGTAAGGGGCTTGTGGGAAGTATATTTCAAGTTTGCCTATATGGCTTAGCATGAGCATTTTGCAACAATAGTTGTCTAGATATTAGCATTTGTATAAGTATGTTTTAGTTTAGACTGTTTAGGTCTATCTTTTATCAGATGCAGAACTTTTTACAACCACAGGTGTTCTTAGACTTGTTGTAGCTACTTTAAGGACTGGTTGATAGAGACAGGAGATCGTAAAGTTTCCCAAATTCAAGCAAGTTGAAATTTTTATTTTCACCCGTGTGAATCCAACTCTAGTATGCAAAAGAACTTAGCTGGAGGATAACTGTTCTGAGAAATTCAGAAAGCTCTTAAGTGCAACCTGTCATTAAAAGGAGTAACAAAATTTGGTTTGTCTTACCTGTTGAGCCTTCTGCTGGCATGCATTAATTGAAGCTGCCAATTCAGAAAGGTGAAATAGCACAATAAATCATACAGACATTGTTGGCAAAAGTTAAAGCAACTTCATAACATGTCAGAGCAGCAGCAAATAAATCTCCTCAGTTATTTGTAGATGACAATTTTAAGAAGCTTGGATAAGTACAGAGGTGAGGGCAGAGGTGGAATTGTAATTCATCTATGATGATGAAGCTTGAACTCTTCACTTCTTCATCAGAATTATTTAAAAGATATTCTTACAAGAGGAAAACCTTGATGTATGACTAGAAAAATAGCACTCAATGGTTATTTAAAACCAGCTGTAATTGTTTGCTCAAGTGTATCTTGATTTAATACAGGAGCTCAGAAATGAATCCTTTACTTGTAGAAAAGTTAAAGGGATACAACTTAATTTTTTATTTAGCTTGTCTACACTTAACTAGACTTCAAATTTCAGTTCTGGTCTTATTTCTCTCTCTCTCTTTCTCAAAATATATTTCATTTAAAATACATTCATTCCATGGAGTAAAATCCCCATGACACTTTAGAGTAAGCAGTCTTATATTTTCCAGTGTTAGTGAAATATGAAAATAAAGCCATCCTCTAAATTGAAGACTTTGTGTGGCAGTCTTGGGGATGATATGTTAAGCAAATTCAAAATGAGTCTATCAAAGTATGATACCTCTGTTTTTTACAGTGGTTATAGCTATAGTGTTTTTAATGTAGCTGTAGTGACATCTCTAAGATCATGGTCAGTTCTCTTTAAAGGTAAAACGCCATTTTGTTTAGCAGTGAAAATTACTGCCCTTGAACTTTTGTCTTTGTTATATGATTAAAAGCAAGTGTTTAGACTCTCCCTCTATAGGAGATACTTGGGAAATGTTCTGTTTGACACAAAATTGATAAAGTGCTTCTTAGGGACTTGGGATTAACCTTAATTTTATAAGCTGTGAGTGAGTTTCAAGAACTTTGTAATGTCTGTTACATACTCATCATTCTGCAAATCAGAGAAAAAAACAAACTGGCAAACCCCTGCTTTGTGTCCAAATTCAGCTTGATTACTCTTTAGAACTGGAAAAAATGCACGTGAAGTTTTCCAACTCTGAGACCTATGGCTACAAATGAAGTTTTTCAAGAAGGGTCTCTGGCAGTAGTTGAGGTGTTTACCTTGTGCATATGCTGTAAAATTCAGTGGTTATCCAAGCTCCCTTTGGAGGGGAGAGAATAGGAGTGAATGGATCTAGATTGCAGGTTTGTCTCTGTTCCAAGAGACATCTGCAATCCAAATACATACATATGTATTTTAAGGCAGTGGGCTTACTATTTGTCACTTCTTTTTAAGGTTTCTTGGGACCTGTAACAGAGAAAATAGTCAAAGAAACCAATTCATAAAAGCTGAGGTAATAGATTTGCCTTATTCAATGTGCTGTTTGAAATGAGGGAGTTCTGAACTGTAAGAGGAGCTTACTGTGAATTAAATTCTACTTTAGGAAAACTTTGCTACTTTGATTGTAGTTATTGTTGGAGGTATTTAATTACTCCTTAGCATATCCTTTTAAAGATGGGTATAAGAGCCTATTTCAGGTAGCATAATTGGCGGCATAATTGCATTTATCAATAAGTAGAAATAATATTTGAAGCTGAAACATGCATATAGAACAGATGGATGATTTGGGCAAAACCTGCTGTGTTTCAAAACTCCAGTGAGCTCTGTCACCCTGTTAGGATATGGTTTTCTTCTTGCTCCAGGTGGTTTTTGATATGTAACTGTGATTAAAGACTGAGTGGTATCTTACTTCTGTCTCTCCAGGTGAAGATGGAGCAGGTAAAACTAGCTTAATAGGAAAAATTCAAGGAATAGAGGAGTACAAAAAAGGAAGAGGAATGGAGTATTTGTATTTAAATGTGCATGATGAAGACCGAGATGGTGAGTCTGTATTTCTAACAATATCTTAAACCAGTTTGAAAGCAATGGTTCAGTAGTGATATCTGAAATGACAGTGGGATGTTTTTCTGTCTTTATAGCATGCAGGAATCCAGCTTATGCCAGAAGTGATTTGTATCATAAGGAAGTTTGTCTGTGTAATTTCTTCAGTAGATACCAGGAATGAGCACTTAAGCGGTAGAGGAGGAGAGGAACCTGTCAAAAGAAAAAGCTAAAAAAAAAAAAAAAAAGACCAGGGAAGCAGATTTAGCTGCAACATTCTGAATAGATGTGTGTTCCTCAGGCCTAGAGGAGAAGGTGCCCAGGCTGCCATTTCATTTCCATTCAATTGCTATCTTCCATTTCAATTGCTGTGGCAAATAGTTATCCTGAACCTACAGAGAAACCTTTGTCTTGCTGGCACACAATCTGCAAGACCACTGTCATCGACTGATGGGTACAAATGTGCACAATGCTAAAGGAGATGTAAAAAACAAACAAGAAAAACCAAAAACGGGTGAAGGTATGGCTAGAAAGGAAAAAGTATGTTTAAGATCCCAATACCTGGAGTTACAGGATGTGAATAAGGATATACTGGAAGCTTTTGGAGAAAAATGAGAACTCTTGTGTATACTATAAAAAAATCCCAAATATGTTGAAGGAGAACTAGAAGAAGTTGGCCCTTCTTTTTTTTCTGAAATCACCTGCTTTCCTGATATTCATGTCTGGGTACTGATCTCAAAGATGGCTTGGAACCAGACTTAAGATGTCTTCCTTGTTACTTCTGTAAAAAGTAATAAAAATTTACCTGAAAGGAAATGCAATTACATTAAGCCAACTAATTTTAAATCAACATCTCTTCTTTTACTGCACAAGTATTTGTGAATTTGTAGTATTGTGATATTTTTGCAGGGAAAAACAGTGGAATGGTCTATTTGTATGGTGATTGTCCTTTTGCAAATTGAAAGAGTAAAATGTCTGTTAAGTCAAACTCAGTAATTAAAATTCTTTAGGTTTTTTGAGTGGCTGAGGTGCATTCTATACTCTAAGAGTTATCCAAGCATGTCAGATGGAGTTTTGAAGGGGAGATGGCCATCCTTGAGAGTTGAGCAGGCCAACGGCTGCAAAAAGATGACTGAGTTCACCCAATTTTCTCTTCTAAGTTGCATCTTGAAGGAAATGTTTTCCTACACAAAAATGGTGAAATGTTGAATGCTTTCTCTTGATCCTCCCTTTCAGATAATGCATTTAAGACCTTCAGTTATCAGCCATTAAACATCAGGGTTTGAAAGGAGAGGAACTTGTCTCCCCACAAGCTGCAGATTGCTGTCATTATGTATGTTCAGTGGACTGATAAAACATAATCTGCTTTCTTCCTTGTATTTTACATGTCCAAAGAACATTCAATAGCCATTATGTAGTGCTGTGTTTCAAGTAAATCTCATTAAATGTTTTTCCTTTTTTTTGTAGACCAAACAAGATGTAATGTATGGATTTTGGATGGTGACCTGTATCACAAAGGTCTTCTTAAATTTGCAATGGAGGCAAGCTCTCTAAAGGACACTCTAGTTATGTTGGTAGTAGATATGTCTAGACCTTGGACTGCACTGGATTCTTTACAAAAATGGGCAAGTGTTGTAAGAGAACATATTGACAAGTTAAAAATTCCTCCTGAAGAAATGAAAGAAATGGAGCAAAAGTGTGAGTATTCTGCAAATATATGGGAATCCATTTAAATATGCTTAATGCTTTCTGCACCATTTAATCTCTCCATTGCAGTCTTTTTCATTCTTTGGGAGTGTTATTTAAAATTAGAACTTACCAAGCAAGTCTAGCTTCAGATTAGTCTCAAGTAGCTATGTGAACAATACTAGTACTTCTTTCTAACAGAATAACAATGTAGGGGGGGAAAAAACTTTCAGAATGAACACAGCTGAAATTAGTCTTGATTTTTATGTGTTTTTCTAGATAAGAGTCACCAAGCAAAAAAAATTCTAAGCATTCCATTTTTCATTTATTTGTTTAAAGGCAGATCACTACATCAGCTTCTTAACTGTTCCTGTAGTTAGCCAGTTAGAGAATCTGGGACCTGTTCTGTGCCCACCAAAAGTGTAAATTTTGAGAGGATTCATAGCAGCATAGCCACATCTGGGCCCTTTCCGCTTGAAGAGTTTTATTGTAATTATTATCTGATGTTAACAGAGCTGTGTGTTTCTTGCTCTGTGAGTGTCTTGTCTTTTAGTTTTAAAGATGCAGAACACAAAGATTTTGCAGGGTTTCTTAAACTGGCTGACAGAACTCACATTATAGCTCCCTATTATTTTTGAGCAACCCTTTGCCTTTCCCTTAGGGTAGTAGAATTCGAGTCTTTCCCATTCATCTCTCGGTGGATTACTACAAGGAAGAGATCTGAGAAAGCTGTGTGTTGAGATCAAGTAGCATGATTAAACAACTTTCTTTTTAAGTCTGAAGTTGCACTCTAACTGGTACATTCTTAAGCAATGAGTGCTTATGCTAATTTAGAAATGCAGGTTGAAGCTGTGCTGTGATGAAGTGGAATGTAAGGTGACAGTTGTAGATACTTTGGAATGAGGTATGGGGAATATTAGTTGTTTAGTTTGTCCCTTTAAGAAAGAGATTCTTCTAAGGGAAGTATCATCCTTGAGAATTGTATCTTCCATAAGAAGTTGTTCAGGTGGGAGGAGCTGAGCTTTCTTGGATGTGTTTTTTGGTTTGGTTTTGGATGTTAGTCCCTGTGTATTAGACATACCCTCAAACACTTTCAGAATAGGATTTTGCTGGATGCAAGTATGGATACAGTTATCTATGTTATCAAAGGTGTATAGTTGATAGTTTTGCTTCTTTACAGACTGAGTGAACAGAATAGAGAAACTCTACAAAATCCAGAAAATGTAAGCAATTAAATGAATCAAGAAAAAAATGCTACTCCATTTAGTTTTGTCTGGTTTGGTTTTCTATCATCTAGTTTAATTCTTACAGATATAGGTTGTCTGAACATTGGGTGTAACAGAGGCCCTGGACACAATCCAGATGTGACTGGAAGCTGGTTTTTGTTTTGATCCTGTTGTGAAGTGACTTCATGCATTGCTAGGCGGGCAGGAGCTTGTCACTGCCAAAAGGAGGAGGGAATGTTGCTTGCGTGACTTTTGGCTATGGGATCCCACTAGATTCTTGTGTCAGGCTCAGTGCTCTTGAGAGCTGATGTAACTTGCTACCGGGACTGAAATCTACTGAGGGCTTGTGTGTGTAGTTTTCTGGAGGCATGCTGCTGTGTTGTCTTCAGTTCTAGCAGCTAAACTCCACTCAAAGACAGGCCCTGTGAGGACTAGAACTGGTACAGAAAGGCGTTTGGGGATACATAGCAGCTGTGTGTGAAGGGTTGAAATAGCTCTTCCTCTTCACTGAATTAATCTGTGTTTAACGAAATTGTGTTTCTAAGGAAGAACTGAGATAGTATTGCACAGTTTTGGAGCTATGATACACTTAATTAATCCTGCTTTTTACTGCTTTCCCACATAAAGATTAGTATGTTATGATCACACATTGGGAATTTTAGGAATCCACTGGAGGATTTATGCAATTATTCCAGGACACAATACTATATAGGAAAGACATTGTAGAGTGACTGGCATATTGTGGTGAGAACTCTGGGTTACAGATACATTCAGTTAATCTCAGAAGCTCTTCGGACCACACTTGAATTAGCAGCATTCCCTGAATTATAGCCTAGGTTGACAGTTTGAGATGATAACGTGCTTTTTGTTATTGTGAACTCCGAGATCTGCAGAAAAATTGAATAATCTTGACCTAATATAATTTTTCCTCTAGGGTGTTGAAATAAGTCTTGCTCTGTTAATTGCACAGATGCTTTTCCAGGTATGAACTCGGAGGGCTTCAGAAAGTTTAGTGACAGTAGCAGTGGATTAACACAGAAGGGAGGATGTTCTGGTGTAGTTCACTGCCCCTGTGCATGATGCAGCTGAGCTGCCTTGCTGCCTGACTTCTTGTGCTGCAGCAGGATGTGCTGCTCATGGAATAGTAGGCAGTGGTTTGGTTTGGTAGAGCCTTGTTTCTGCGGTGTGGAAAAGGACATGTGATGTGAAAAATACAGACATTTTATGCCTCACATGGCATCCCTGACTGCAGGAATAGTAAGTGACTATGTAATTAGAGGCTTGGGCGTGTGCAGTGGAACATGACAAGGACTTGCAACAAGAATTAGAAAAAAGAGTGTAACTTACCCTGCTTTACTTACATTTTAAAGTAATCTCTGATAATTTTAAAGCATACCAAATGTTTAATATGCTGTTAATTAATTATAAAGCTAGTTTAAACTAGTGTTTATGTATTCTATTTTTTTAATACTACTATTGAGTCACTGTACAGAGAGTGAAGTGTAGACAAAGGGTCTGTAGGTAAAACCTGGTATATGGTAGCAGCTAAGCAGTTTGTGTGAGGCTTAATTCTGTTTATTCTGACAAACTGTTCCATTAACTTTGCCAAGAAGAATGGAAGGAAAGTTACGTCCTTTAGGAAGCAGATCAAACAGTAATCCTTAGTACCAACTGCCTAGTGGTTTCACACGATAAGAAAAAGATTTTGTGTTGTCCTTATGGGCAGTTTTATCTGATCATGTTCTTCTGGCTGGTGATCCAGCAGATCTCAGACTTGCTAGTTCTCCCTTGTGCTGCACAGAGCCAACATCTAGCCAGGAGTAGGTGCATGCTCCATTTTTCCAACACCAAGATGCAGAAGTACTATGCAGTCAACAGTGCTAGAGATCAATGGCAGTGGAAATCATTGTTGAAATAATAAAGCAGCTGATGTTTTAATGTAACTTTTTTTACTTTCAGTGGTAAGAGACTTCCAGGAGTATATAGAACCAGGCGAGGATTTTCCAGCTTCTCCACAGAGAAGAAATACTTCATTACAGGAAGACAAAGATGACAGTGTGATTTTACCCCTGGGTGCAGATACACTAACATGTAACTTAGGCATTCCTGTAGTAGTAGTTTGTACAAAGGTTTGTTTCACATTTTAGGTTTTTTGCATATTTTATTGAAGTAACTCTGTCAATTGTGGATTGGGGTGGGAAGCACATGGTTCTTAAGTTATTCTGAATACCTCACTTAAGAACTCTTTAAAAGTGTTTAATATTGAAGGTTGGTTATCTTCTGGAACCCATTATTTAATGTTATTTTGGAGTTAGCGTTTCCTTTAGTTCTACCAGTTTTCAAGGCATTGAGAAATACCTCAGACCTGGTTTTGCCCACAGAAATGATCTAGTCAATAAGCAACTAGAATTCGCCTTGATTTCCACACTCCTCCATATTCTGAAAATAGTGGGTTTTTAAATATTTCTGGTATTTTTCTGAAGATTAACTTATTTGAGAGTTGTAGTTGGTGAAGTGCTGCACTTTTAACTTTTCTCAGTTCTTGGGGGGGTCTATGTAATCTGTTTTGGTTTCTGTTAGACACGTAACCATATTAAAGAAAACAATGGTGTGGTTCTCCTGTGGCTATTTTTGATCTGGTTTTGTTGTTTTTTTCCCCCCGGCTCCTCAGTTCTCATTGGCATTGAGCATACTGCATCTGCAGCCTCTGCTGGCCCCTAGGGAAGGCATAAACCTTTTGATGCATATGCTGTTCCTTCTCTGGAAGGCTAACCCTCTCATTTAAACAGCATTTTTTCCCCACCTGCTAGTTTCCTTCTATTCTTTTCTCCATCCCCACACCTTTTTTCTTTTCCTGCTTCCATATTCCTTGCTTTTGCCTCTCTTTGCAAAGAACTAGTTAGTAACTGGATTAAAAACACTGTCTTTTAATGCCACAGTGTGTAAAAAAACATTGGGTAAAAAATGGTGATATAATTTAGTGTTAAGTTTTCAACAGAGATTTTGAGTGGGGAGGGCATTGGAGTGGGGAGGGAGAGTGAATGAGAAGTTCCAGTCACTTAAACTCCAAGTTATGCTAACTCCAGTACATATACATCCAGTTATATATTATTAAAACCAAAAAGGTTCAATTGTGCTTCTAAACTATGTTAGAAGGTTGGTTTTTTTCTCTGCACTACCCCACCCCACTCCATCTCCCTTTCCCTTTGTGAAGTGGATGTGTAGCAGCACTGCTACTTTAGCAGATGACTGAAAGCAGTATATTAATTTTGTGTTTATTTTGACAGTGTGATGCCATCAGTGTTCTGGAAAAAGAGCATGACTACAGAGATGAACACTTCGACTTCATTCAGTCACATATCAGACGGTTTTGCTTACAATGTATCCTTTAACACATCATAAAGATGATATAATTACTCTATTCAATGTTTATATTAATTATGACAAGCTTAAAAAATATTTATTTGCAGTCTGCTTCAGCTACCCCTATGGGCAACACTGAATTAAATTTTTCTGTTTTCTTGTATCTTTTTTTTACAGAGTTACAAGAGCTTCTAGCATGTCCCCTTACCATCAATTTCCTTATTGCCTCCATTTCCATATTTAGGAAATCAGTTCCCAGAACAGCACATCTTAGCTGACAAGCTCCCTAAAATAACAACAAGAGAATTCATTTAAGTATGATCTTGCTCCAGCTGCACATAAGGCATGTTATTCATTTTGTCCCAAATATGCAGTCTCCTCCATGTTCAGTAATTCCACAGGATGAGGTTAGGAGGGAATGAAAGAAGTGTGAATTGCTGTAGGCAAGGTCCACTGATTTCCCTTGTATTGGTACAGAGACAATGCACAAAAGTTGTTGCTGTGCTATTATTATTTTTAAACTTCATTTTTTAGAAGTGTATAAAATACTGTCTAGTGTTGTTTAGTTAGATAGACATGCTGAGATCTAGATTTTAGATGCCAGTAACATGCCTAGGTTGTGTCATCATTTCTGCTGTGGTAAGAAAGTTTAAATACTATTGGAGGGACAGCAGGTGACAGATGGAAAAATTAGTTCAAGAGCCAAAGACCTTAGTTGAAATGGCACTTCCTTCGAAGGGCTTCCAAGACCTAATTTTTCAAAATGGAATTATGTAGGAACTCTTGTGTGTGTCAGAAGAATATAAAATAGTAGGGATTAGCCTCCATGATTGCATATGCTGCATACGACTTGAAACTCCATTCTAAATTTCACAGAATAGAAATCAGACCCCATTATATAATTTACCTCTAGGATTTGAATTGCAGGCATGTAGAAATAAATTAGGGAATTTGGTATTTTTATAATCCCAAAGTGAAAATTACTCTTTTATTAATCCTGTGCATAAAATGTGTTAATTTGATACTGAACCATGCCAGAATACTAAGCACTCTCTTGGTCTTTTAGTAACTGATATACAGTAAACTCATTTGCCTTCCTTTCCTTTAAAAGCAGATCACTGTATAATGTTCCCCTAATTAAAAATACTCAGATGGGAAAGTGGAAGATCTTTGGCATTTTTGAAGCTGCTAGTGTAAGTGCTGCAGTGATTGCAGGATGGGATAATGAGAATGTATAAGGATATGGCATGAAAATTTTTGTTCACTAAAATCAGAAGATGGTTTTAAAGGCATTGTAATGAAACCATTGGTACTGGGGGGCTTTGAAAGTGAGAAGAGCCTTTACTTGAAAATCAGTAGCTGAGTCAGCTTAAAACAAATGCAAAAAAAAAGATTGATTTAAATTACTTAATGGCTTATTTCAGAATGAAGTGTTTGAAGTTATTTGACCTGTTTTGCTTTGGTTTTGTAGTCCCTTTCAAAATTCTACAAAGTAGCTGACTCTTTTTTGATAGTTTAAAGGTTACTTTAGTTTCTCTTACTAGCCACTAAACTAAGTTTTCTTTAACATGTTTATTCAGATGGGGCAGCACTTATTTACACTTCAGTAAAAGAAAACAAGAACATCGATTTAGTGTATAAATATATAGTCCAGAAGTTGTATGGATTTCCTTTCAATGTTCCAGCTGTTGTTGTGGAAAAAGATGCGGTATTTATGTAAGTTATCTGCACTATTATGTGTGTGTGACTACAAAATGTATCTGTGCAATACTGTAAAGCAGCATTTAGAGCCTTTTTTGGTTTATGCTTTTTAAAGTTCCATGTAACAGTCTCATGACTTGGAATTTGGTGAGTGCCAGTGGATGAAGCTTACAAACACTCACTGCTCCAAAGGGAAATGTTAAGCCCAGAGATTTTCCTCTTCTCTGTTGTGGTGAACCAGTCTCTACCTACTTGGACTGATCAATAACCAGCTTACATGAGAGAATGGGCACTGTGACAGCTTTCCTGGCTCCCAGTTGTGTGCAGTTCAGGAGTCCATGCAAGAAGAGCCTGAGGTAGCAATAGAATTTTAAGCCAAATAATCCTTTCTCTAGTCCTGCAGGTTGGGATAATGACAAGAAGATAGGAATATTGCATGAGAACTTCCAGACACTAAAAGCAGATGACAATTTTGAAGATATCATAACAAAACCACCGGTCAGAAAGGTACACTGAGATGTGTTTGCATTTAACTGCTTTGCTATTTATTTGCCTGTCAGTATTTTTCTCTTTCATTGAGACTATGCTTCCAGCTTATCAAAAGTGTGATGTACCATGGGGGAGGGGGGGTTAGTGTTCTTATTTTGTTCTTAAAGTTGCTCTTTAGTTAACAAAAAAGATCATTATGTGGTTTTGTTTTGTATAGCTCTTCTTCAGCTTACATCTTTTTTTTCTGCCACTGTTACATTGTTGAAGACTAGAAATACATTTGTTTTGCTTTTAAAACAGATTTGGTATTGAAAAGCCTAAATATGATTTACCTGTTTCTCAGGTTGAGGTGTTTTTTTTTTTTTAAGAACATTTCATTTTCCTCTTAGTTGTTTTTAACTTCATAATGCTTTCTGTTTCTTTTGGAGTATTTAAAATAAGAATGCTTGAGATAGTGTAAAATCAAAAATAAACATGTGCAAACAGCTTCTACATATATTCAGTGTCTTTTCCCTTGTACTATCTAACAAAATCCCTTGACAGAATGACCTGTAAACATATGTGAGGTTGTTGAACAATGCCTGCAGCAGTGGACTCTCATGCATTCAGAGGTTATTGAAGGCAAATATTTCTATGGCTTATTTCTAACAAAGCTAAGATTTTGTGACTGATCTTATTTTCAAGTAGGAATTATTTTAGTGGAGAAAACTAATACTGTGTCCCTTCTGAAATCTTTAAGAAAAATATCAGGACATGTTAAATGGGTATACAAGGAAAATATAAAGGACAGTATTTCCTCTTGCATGCTTATAAACTTCAGGCTGGATTATAAACTTTGATACTGATATTTGCCATCCTTGCTTGGGCAAAATTTCTGATGAGCTTATTTGGAAGGAGAGTGCTTGTGATTTGATGCATAGAACAGGGATCTGAGATGTCTGTGTCCAGTTCCTACACCAGTTTGATGCAACACAGGTGAAGAGTCGTGTGTGCCATAGTTACCTATAAAGTAATACTGAGGTGAGGCCTCGATAAATTAACAGAGACATGGGCATGATGCAGAGTGTGTGCATCCATTAATGTTTCTTACTGCTCCTGAGACCCCTGAATGTGCCTTGTAACCATTGACTTCATTTCTTTTTACTGAATAATTAAATTAACTTTTTAATGGGTCTTTCTACAAATGTATCTACAGCTTTATGCCTGACAGGTCAAAGGAGTTAATGATAATTCTATTTCACTTCTAATTAACTTGGTCTAAATGGAATCATGAGGCAGCAGTCAAATATGAAAAACGTGATATGCAGCAATCATAGTATTTTATAATGTACTTCATTATTGAATGTTTTGGTCATAAGAAAATTTCTTTCTTTCTTTCTTTTGGTCAAATTTTTGCTCATGTTTTTGTATTGCAGTTTGTTCATGAAAAAGAAATTGTAGCAGAGGATGACCAAGTGTTTCTTATGAAGCAGCAGGTAATTTTCTGTCCATAAAACAAGCAACAATTTAACAACATTCCCAATACAAATTTGGGGTTGTATTCTTAGTCACTGTAATATCTAACACTTCATGTGTATGTTTGTTTTTTTGCAGTCACAGTTGGCAAAACAACCACCTACTGCTGCAGGAAGGCCAGTGGTTAGTAAGAAAAATTTTAAATATCATCACATAAAAATCATTAACTTTTATATATTTAGAACGTTGTTTTTATTTGCACTGTCAAATATTGTTTGATCTAATTGTTTTAAGCTACATAGTATTTAAACACCTGTATTCTCTAAAATTATGACACTCCACAGTGAGTCACGACAGCTTGCATTGACAGCAAGGGCTAAAGGTCCTGGCTTGCTTTTTCATACGTTAGAATACATTTATAGTCAGAGGCACTACTGAGTAACAAATTTTCAGGATTTTCAGTTTTCTATGGGGATGAAATTAAAAGCTTCTCTTGTGCTTTAGTTACACTAAAGTTAATGGTTTTAACAATGTTCTATGAATGTGAAAAAACTTGTACGCAATCAGCAAAATCTAATCCTGTGTCATTTCAGTTGCATGAGATACTAGAAAAGCTTAGGAGCTGTGAGAAATAACAAAATGCTTCATTTAATGTATCCTTACACTTGGGGTTTGTTGGTTTGTTATTTTTTGGTTTTTGTTTTTTTTTTTTAATAGGATGCCTCACCAAGAGTTCCTGGTGGATCTCCTAGGACACCAAATAGATCTGTAACATCAAATGTTGCCAGTGTTACACCAATCCCCACCGGGTCAAAAAAGATTGATCCCAATATGAAAGGTACCTTTTCTTATGAGGGCACAAATGCAGCTGGAGAAGTAAAATAATTGCTTTGCCTGCTTGCTTTAATGTGCTTATTTAGATTTACTTAGAAAATCTGTGTTGGTTTTGCATTGTGGTTTTTCTTTCCTTCTTCCCTGTGTAGCTGGAGCTACATCTGAAGGAGTCTTGGCTAACTTCTTCAATAGTCTCCTGAGCAAGAAAACTGGTTCTCCTGGTGGCCCTGGTGGTGTTGGTGGCAGTCCAGGAGGAGGTGGCACTGGAGGTGCTGGCAGCACCTTACCACCATCAGCAAAAAAGTCAGGTATGATTAATGACAAAAGATTGACCCAATCTAAATTGAGTGGCGGATTGTTCCTGTTAGTATAGTTTATCAGAAGTATGAACACTACTATATTTAACTGAATGTTTTATATATATATATGCTTTTGTATTCTATATGGCTTTCTGCTTTTGTTGTCACAGCACTTTAGTATTGCCTTTTTGTGGCTTTCAGAGGAGCAAATAAAAAAATCTTCATGTAGTTGTTAAGCATGAATCGTGTCTACATGAGTTCCTCGTTTTTTCCTTTTGTTTCCACCATCCTAATGAAATGGCTTATGCCATAAGCCTCTTCTAGTCTTATTTAAATAGGTTAGGACTGTATTTCAAGTTGATTCTTTTTGACAATACTGTCAGTATTAACATAGCTTTAAATTTTCTTTCACTAGTGTTCTAGCTCTGATGTGATGGGCACTTTGAGTTTGGTGACAGCCTGTAAAAATACTTAAGTGTTTTCTTTTAACAGCTGTTTATGTATGAGGCAATTAATAATTATTATTTATCTAGAAATGTTTAATAGTGACTGTGCTACAGCTAGATCAAGGACTATACTGTCATTTCTTCCTATTCCAATTTAAAATGTTTCAGTGTTACTTAAGAGCATGTGTACACAGACACCTTCCCTCCCTGTTTCCCCAGAGGTTAATAATGCTGTGCTTAGGGGAGAATGGTGGTGTTTCATTGTTACTTCATACTTCTCACTAACATTTTGTGTAAATTAACCCTGACATTTTTTTCACCTTCACACTTCCCTTTTCTAAGTGCAAAACTCAGTTGGCTAAGCAAAGTTTGAGTGCTTCCTAATGTGGTGTAGGCAAAGTCAGCAGTGCCAGTTTGAACAACATACGGAGATTGTTCAAACAAATGCAGCTGACGCAATATGAGGCACAGAGAGCACCCACTGAAAAATCCTGTGGGGAGTGGCTGGTTTGGATGATGCCAAGCAAACAGAGGCAGCACTTCAGAAAAGTGTTCTGTCTGGGGCTGTGGCAGAAACTTTGAGGACAGAATTTAATTATTAAGGAGCAAAACAGTTCTCAGAAATTTCCTACTATGCAACAAATGAAGGGTTAGGGTTATAGCCAGTTTAACATCAGAAAGGACTATGTTTTCAAGGAATTATAATAAATACTAGTAAATTTGGCTTAGATGTGGCCTCTTCACCTTCCTCAGTGTTTGCTGTCTCGTATTTAGTGGTATCTGTGGCACTCACACTTCAAATCTGAAAACTGTCTGTTAAGACAGTAGTTTGGGATTTGAGAATTACTTCTTCCTCAGCAGCTTTGGGGAATTCCTCTGCTTATTAGTTGGAACATTAGCTGCTTTGATTCTAATACAGTATTATCTTTTGTTAAATGATTTGAAGAGCAGCCATGTACATCTGGCCAAAATTACCTTTATGGAGAGTTCCTGTTAATTTGCATTTTCAGAAGGGATGCTGGGACACTGCTACAACTGCACATGTGTCAGAACATTCTTTTATAGATGCTATGCACACTTGTCATAAGCGTTGGAGTCCTAATACTGCACTGCCTTTTCCTATATTGTCTCCTCCATTCTTGCTATAGAACGTAGTGGGATAGTAGATTAGTAGTCTAGTGACCTAGACTGAGGAGTAGGAATTAAAAGGGTGGAGGGAAATGGTGTATTTTGAGCTTGAATTAGGTTAGAGTGTGGGTGCACAATTGTTTGTGCCATTCCAAGTTAGGGAGGAGATAAGTGGGTGAGGAGAGAAAAGGACTTGCCATCTGCAGGTCTGTGTGCACCCATGAGCAGTGGTGTCAGGTTTATTCAAGTACACAAAACTGACTTTGCAGGGCTTGCTGAAATCCCTGATTTTTACATTCAGCATTATTTCAAATACAAATTATATAGAAAATTCTATAGAAGTAGTCATAACTGCTGGTCTTAATAGTCTTCTGTATTTTATACTTTAAGGATATGACTCTACTGTTTCCTTTCTGTTTCTTTTGAGTTTTGGCCTTATGCCTTAATTTGCACCCAAAGCGTGCAGTAACAATTACTTGCATTTGTCTGATTTGAGAATTGAAGATACCATAGGCTTTTCATAAACATGACTGAATGATACACATTTATTTTGTAGGTCAGAAGCCAGTTTTAACAGATGTTCAGGCAGAATTGGACAGAATTTCACGAAAACCTGAAATGGTCTCTCCTACATCATCTACATCTCCCACAGAAGGTGAAGCATCTTGAAGACACCAAATAAAACCAATTGTTCAGTTTTCTGGGATAATTCAAACTTGCCTCTGCCTCTTCCTTCAGTGACTGGAACTAAAGAACTGAAATATCTTTCAGAACACAAACCATTGATGTCTGTCTTTCTTTTATATGTGTTGCCCAACTTTACAAAAGGGAGCTGTACAGATGGAAAACAGTTATCACATTGTGTAGGAGCACTGCTTGCAGTGCAGAAACAGTAAATTAATTTTGTTTTCTGGGTTTTGTTGAAAAGTCAGTGTAATTCTGTAAAATTGCAAGTATGTTCACTTAAGTGATAGGGGTTGCTTAGAGCAGGAAAACTGATACACACCACAGGCACTTAATTTATATTGATTTCCCAATCTGTTAGGTAAGTTTAATACTATCTTAAATAGATTAAACTCTATATGAGAGTACTACTGCTAGTTTTTGAAAGAAAAAAAAAATTGCACAAATCTATAATAGCAACAAACTCCAGTTATACTTAAACACTTCATTGGGAATATGGTTAAAAAAATCTGTTTCATCTCCACTGAAATTTACACTGCATTCAAAAACCCATGCAAAAATTCATTCCAAGTATAAGACTAAATTAGTGGCCATGTTTTTTTTGGTTTTTTCCTCTTTGATTAATTGCAGACACTGAATAAAAAATGTATAAAGAAAAAGCAGAGGTTAAATGTACAGAATATCAGTATCCAGATTTGTCTATATATATATGGCTCAGCCTTAATGTCCCCCACTATGTTTCCCACACTACTTATGGTTTAAAATTGGTCATCAAAACTGTAATCAGTTAATAAAGTATTCTCTGCATTCAAATTTAAATAACTTTCATTGAAGCCATGGTGTTCTTGCTCGTTTACAGTTACATCTAAGGATGTGGTGTAAAACATCTTAAAATACGCTTTTATATTTTTACCTCTCAGTGAGTAACATCTCTGGCAGATATTTAAACTTCCTTTAAACATTGTTTCTGGTGGAAGGAAGGGGATAAGTCTGCAGTGTTTGTTCCTAGGAGTGAAAGTAGCTTATCTGACGTGGGTGGTTTGTGCTGCAGTGTTTGCAAAGCACACTCGTTAGACTAAGGCTCCTGCTGCTGGCTACAGTGTGTTGTCTAAGCAGTAGTTGACCAAGGTTAGGACTTAATCTTTCAGTACACAAATGTTGAACATCACTTCTTCCTCTGTGAAATTCGTGGTTACTTTCTACTTACATCCTCAGACTAGGAAATGTAAAAGGTATCTCCTGATCAAATGATTGCCAAGGCACTTTAATGAGCTCTGGTTTTCTAGATTTTTTTTTTTAAATCAGTCTCATATTTATTTCTTTGATTATTTAGAAATCGCTGTATTTTGAGCATGGTGGTACTTTTCTTCCCCAGTTCCTGCATTCTGTAGTGGTCCTAGCAATTTTACAGAATGGGTCAGCTTGGAAGGGACCCCAGTGGGGTCACCTGGTCCAACCTCCCTGCTCAAGCAGGGCCATCTCAGAGCACACGGCACAGGTTCGTGTCCAGACAGTTCTTGAAGATCTCCAGTGAGGGAGACTCCACAACCTCTCAGGGCAATCTGCATAGTCACCTGCACAGAAAAGTTCTTCACATTCCAGCAGAGCTTCCTGTGCATCACTTTCTGGCTGTTGCTTCTTGTCCTATTGCTGGGCACCACCAAGAAGAGCCTGGCTCCATTGGCACCCCCCCTTTAGATACTGGCAGACATTGATGAGATCCCCTCTCAGTTGTCTCTTCTGGAGGCTGAACAGGCCCAGCTCCCCCAGCTTTTCCTTGTGAGAGAGATGCTCCCTTCCCTTAATCATCTTTGTTCTCCTCCACGGAGAGGAGCACTCTCTCCTCTCCTGATCCAGAAGCTCCATATCTCTTGCCCTGAGGAGCCCAAAACTGGACACAGCACTCCAGGTGTGGCCTCACTAGGGCTGAGGGGAGGGGCAGGATCACTTCCCTTGACCTGAGTTACCTCCATATTTTCAAAATATCTAAATTTATTTAAGAACAACATATATTTTGTTGTGCATGTAACTCCCTCAAGTTAAGCACACTTGTTAGAATAGAATATTGAATTGTGGACTGAGAAGTTTCAGTGGATATTCTTAACTATGTCTTTAACTGCAGTCCTTAAAATTTTGCCTATGTCAACAATTCAGTAAAGGTGACACATGGGGAAATGCATGACCTGCTGATGAACAGCTGTATAGAATAAATTGCCTGGAAGAAAAAAATTAGGCTTCTAATTATGGATGCATGGCACACATTAGTATCAGAACAGTTGTCTAGGTTCTGTATGTAGACTTGAAACTGAATTTGGAACGTACTGGAGAGAAAGGATCCTCTGATGATGAAAGCAGGACCCATTCTCACACAACTTCACTGGTGTCATTAGAGTGAAACTGGATTTTAGGGCAACATTTTAAACTAGTGGATACTGTCCATATTTTTGAAAGACAACTCCTGCAGTCTCTAAGTTAGTTCATTTGAGCATCTGTCAGAGCACAAAACCTTTTATGAAGCTGGAAAATTTGCCATGTAATGCATCAATAGCTATTACACCAGGTGCCCTTATTTGGGGAGGCTGGGACAGGGGAAAATCTTACAAATTACTCATGATTTCACTTCTTAAAACAGATGTCACTTCTGTGTATTTGAAGCTTCTAAATGTGTTTTTCCTTAAGCCCCCATAGCTTTGGGGTTTTTTGGTTGTTTTTAGATTATTATTTACAAATTATTATTTACACAAAGACTGTCCCCTACCATGCCTTTTCATTCTCAAATACTAAAGTAGACTGCTTCCCTTCTTCAAATTCTCTTAATGCTGCTGTCACTTCCTATCTGCAGCCTGCTCATGCTGTTTGAGGGGAAAATTTACCACAAAAGGAAAATATCTGAGGAAATTTCTGTGTAACCTGATGTCTTTGGCTTCCTGTTTCCCTCTGATGAGACCAAGGCTCCTGGGCTGGTTGTTTTGTGCTCTTAAGCTGCAGTTTCTCCAACTACTGCTTTGGTGAGAGTAGACAATTAAGATGGGATTTACCACAACTATCCTGCAAAACTAGTCTCTGTGACAGATGGCCCTTTTCACGAAAGATAGTGCCAGTAAACCCTGCTCCCCCTTCTCCTTTCACCATCAAGTCAAGCACCAAACAAATAAATTGGGTAAAACACCAAGGTTAATCTGGCAAGAATACTTTCTTGCTCTAGGATGGGGAGGGGTTAGGTTTGGGATTATTCCCATTTTTAAAAGAGTAACAGCATGAATTACAATAATTTTGTTCTCAATGCCTCTTGTGTGCCTTTAGCACCGTTGGGTACAAAGTCTCAGACTAGCACATAAGATGCAGAAAGCAAAGGCTTTTATATAAGTATAAATCAACTAAATTCCTTTAGACTTTCAGGGCTAGTTCAATGTAGACAAGTTGCTGATTAGACTAAAACGAAACTATCAGGGGACTTTCAGGGGAATTTTGTAAATCTTCTCTTCCTCCTTCTCTACCCTGTTCCTATATCAGTTATTTTGATTATAATGGTTCTAATACAGCTGCTCTGTGAATTTTAAGCTTGAAATTTTTGAGTAAATGTCCACTTTACTTCCAGGCAGGTCATATTTTTCAGCTGAAAATTACAATCTCTGAAATGTGCACATGGCATTTAGGTTTTATGGACTAACTACTATATTAAACTTAAATTTCTAGTGATACTTCTGAAATGCAAGAACTGCTGCCTGTTGGGCTGCAGTCTCTTCTTGGTGAGCAAACAGTTTGCAGTGGGACACCTGCAGCAGCAGAACTGTTGCCTATCAAATACCTCATGGCTTAATGCTTCTCTATGCTCTGCAGATGCATACAAAAATCCACTGAGAAGAGTTGCCCTGAGCTTGCATTTGGGAAGTGTGGGGATTTCATCTCTAGTGCCATAAGGGATACTTAATAATAGCTGTTAAAAATGCTAATTCTTCATCTTCAGCTGTTTAAAAATCACACATTTGAGCCTGTTTAGTGTGCTGTCACAATTTGTGAAGTTCAGTTGCAATACTGAGCACAAAAATAGAGCCTCAAGAGCTAAAGAAAGTTCAGCAGATGCAACATATGTAAGTCTTCTCTGAGCTCATTGTTGCAGTACTTGGTATATTCTGTTTGCTAGCTAATCATCCTGTATTTACTTCATGTAATGCATGGGGATAGTCTTGAATGAACAGATGATGTTGAGATGCCTATGTGAGAACATAAAAATGAAGGAGGGAGATGTACCTCAGACAGGCTGTCTTCAGTGAAGCTCCCTGAATTGTGCAGTAACACACACTTCTTCCTCTTCCTCATCACTCTTACAATGAAATTAAGTCTGTCTCCTTCAGTGGTTTGGGCTTCCAAGCTGCTTTCCCATTCCTCAACTTCCTTCTCTTGCCTTCTGGCAAGAAAAGCAAAAAACCCCAAACTGCATTTATGAAAGTGGGAAAAGGAGAACACAAATTCATGAGACCAGTGCTGCCAATTCTGGGTGTCAGAGACTCAGGCTTTAGTGTGGCATTGTAACACAGCACGCAGAGTGTGCCAAAGAGCCACTGGGGCTCACTTGATGAAAACAGCGGTGCAGCTGTGGCCTGAAGCCCCTTTATTGCAGTAGCTGGCATTTATTCAACTGCTTCAAGGAACTCCAGTCACAGTTTTTGAAATTATTTCCACACAGGGGCAAGAAGGGGCAGCTGTCATACAGCTATACTGTGTACACTGCAATCTCTTCTAGTGAGGGGGCTTTCTCCATTGGTATTACTCTTTGGTCACTGTGGAGGGTGTCTTGGAGGAGATGTAATGAGGGAGAAAACTAGGTCACTCATCACTAATCTGCTTCCACTGATGTCCCTCTCTGTGCCTGGCTGACTGGAGATGTTACCACAGCTCAGCATCCAACTGTGGGGTTGCTTCTCTGCCTCCATGTCCTGCCTTTAGCTCTGCTCCTGCCATTCCAGCAGAGGCTGTGGCAGGGTAAGGAGGACTTCTTTTTCTGGAAAATTGTCAGGTGTAGCACATAATCAAAAGGAAATTAATAGCTGTATACCTGGAATGGGATTTCCATCACATCACAGTCAGCCAATTACTGTTATTTGCATTAAACCCTATTGTTGCTTACAGTAACTCTTGTTTTAATTCCCTCTTTAAAGGAAAAATACTGTTCTGGAAAGTTAGTGTGATAAAAAGGGTGAAGTACACCTGCTGTACCTCTGTGAAGAGCAGCATAATGTAATGCTTTAAGTATTTTCAAGATATCAGCTCCTATGCTGTGGTCCAGTTTCCATTCCTTCTCTGTCACATGACCTTACAGTTCTCTAGCTTTGCTGCCATTTTGCTTTTCCTGAGCCTCTTACAAACAAATAAATAAGTTTGCCTCAGTATGTTAGGCTTTAAATGGCATGCTAACCTTTACCATTCATGCATCATTGATTTGTATTTCCTGGAGAGGTCCCGAACAGGAAAACCAGCTTAAAGACAGTAGAAACTGGAAAGAGATCACCATCTATTTAATCTTTTGTAGTCTTGTTTTGTGTTTCTGTGGCTCCCTGAAAAGCAGTCTGTCCTCAGGACAGTTGTCTTCAGTACTAACATCTGTATTCATAATCTAGCAATGCTTCATGAAGGCATTCTAAACATTCACAAGGGCAGGGCTACAAAATAGCCTTAGATGCTACTGAACACCTTAAGAGACCTGACAGCTGCTTCTATCTCGGCTAAGTCCTGTCCCTGTCAGACCACAGTATAGCCTAAACAGATGCTTTGTGGCCTTGGAGTTATTCAGCCAGTTGTGAAATATTATCAAGGAAGAAAAGAAAATGAGAAGGAAATTTCCTTCAGAAGAGACATGCCAGCCTCTGTAATGTAATTTAATTTTGAATGTACTTGTGTGAAAAAAGGTAGTGAAGGCACTGGGCACTTATAAGTGGTAACAGCAAATGTTCCTGACTACACCTACCTGCTCTGTCCTGTAGTCTGGGATGCTGCCAACAGAGCCATGTTAGACTCATCCCAATCCCAGGCAGAAGCTAGGGCACACCCATGGTGATACCTCATTTGTTTTAATGGAAACACCCATGCCTTGGGAATCACAGGACTTGCCCTACTCATTTGCCTCCCAAGCCAATTCCTACAGCCAAACATGTTTATGGCAGAGACAGGTCTGTATGATCCTGCCTAGGGACACTGTGTGTTCCCCTGGATTGTGCTTTCTTACCAGGAGAATTTGGGCACATGGCCTGCTGGTGCACACTCAGCAAGGAGCATGGCCCAGCTGCTTTGGTCTGGTCCATACTTCTGCATCTGCCCAGTTAAGAGGGTGTCCTAGCAGAGCTAAAAGTAGCCCCAGCCTCATGGGGCTCTGTAGCACACACGCTCCCACTGCACTGCGCAGTTCCCAAAGAGAAGCAGCGTCCGAACAGCCTGATCTGTTCCCTAAGCAAGGAATCTGTTCCTCTACAGCTAACCTTAAGCAAGCAAATCTCCTCTTTTTCCACCTGTAGCAATCTTCCTTCTCCTTGAATTTAAACAAGTATAACTGAACTTGACTATGAAGGACCATAATAGCTCTGTGGGTAATACATCAATAATATAGAAGCAAACATAACACACCTTTGCTTACATATAAAGGTTCAATCTACTCTTACTAGGCAACAAAAACTATTGTTTCTTTTAAAAGCTGATCTGGGAAAATGTATGGGAGTATATTAGAAGAGGCTTGGGGATATGAGTGTTTTCTCTCATTGACAACATGTAATGTCTTCAAAGACAATGATTCTTCTCCTGTATTTAGCACTGGTGAGGCCACAACTTGAGTGCTGTGTCCAGTTCTGGACCCCTCAATTCGGGAAGGACATTGAGGGGCTGGAAAGAGTCCAGAGAAGGGCAATGGAGCTGGGGAAGGGTCTGGAGCACAAGTCCTATGAGGAGCGGCTGAGGGAGCTGGGGGTGTTTAGACTGAAGAAAAGGAGGCTCAGGAGTGACCTTACTGATATCTACAACTGCCTGAAAGGAGAGTGTAGCAAGGTGGTGCTCAGGATCTTCTCTCAGACAACTCATGACAGTACAAGAGGACAGACATAGCCTCAATTGGCTCTTAGGGGAAGTTTAGGTTGGACAATAGGAGGAATTTCTTCACAGAAAGAGTGATTAGACACTGCAATGGGCTGCCCAAGGAGGTGGTGGAGTCACCGTCCCTGGAGATGTTTAAGACAAGACTGGACGTGGCACTCAGTGTCGTGGTCGTTGACGTGCTGGTGCTCGGTCATAGGCCGGACTCGATGATCTCAGAGGGTTTTTCCAAACTAATTGATTATATGAATGCAAGCAGGGAAAGCTTTGGCTTAAAATCCCCTTCTGATACCGTAATCTCGTGTGACAAGTGAGTAATCTTGTAAACTTTACTTACCAAACCCCGGTTAGCAAGCCGAGCCCAGAGCCGGCCTGAGGCGGCCCCGGGCCCGCGCCGTCCCTCACGGGCCGCTCCCGCCCGCGGCCGCCAGGGGGAGCGCTGGCTGGCGCCGCCGGCAGCGCCTTTGTCCCGCCGGGACCAACCGTCGGTGCAACCGCCGCCCCCGGCGCCGCCCGGCGCCGCCCAGCACCTCCCGCCATGGCCTCTCCCGCCCCGCCCCGCCGGCCGCCCTTTTGCTTTCGATTTTTCCCAGCTGGCTGCCGGCGGCCCGGCCCAGGCATGGAGAACGGCGCTGTCTACAACACGACCACGGAACCGGAGGCGAGGGCGCCCCGCCGCCGCCCCTTCGGCTGCACCCTGCGGCGCCTGTGGGGATGGCGGCTGCCGGTCAAGGTGGTGCAGACGGTGAGTGCCCTCCTCCCCTCGCCGTGCGGGGCGTGCCGGGCCTAGCGCGGAGGGAGCAGCCCTGGCAGGATGGCTGCCCGGGGCCGGGGAGAGACCGCGAGTCTCCCGGGGCTGAGCCGGCGGGGCGGGGGTGCCCCGCTCTGGGATGGAAACCAGTCTGTTGTGATGACCTTCGCCTTTAGGACGGTCCCCTGCGGCTTAAAAATTAAACTCCTCGGTGATCCAGCGCAGGCTGGGGAGATGGCCGCGCACAGGCTTCGAGGGAATGGGTTCTGCCGGTCGGCAAGGGCCGGCTCCGCCGGAAAGGTGTCCTGACCTGGGACATGGCATGGGGTCACAACGCAGACCTCAGGTGGAAGCTGGCATAGTGCCTTATAATGTAAGTTCAAAGTGGTTTATGGTGAGAAGTGCCCGTAGTGTTCCTTCTTCGTGTACGAGCTGCAGGAGTAGGTGCTGACACCTCCAGCCGCCGTGGTCCAGCTGCCTGCTGGCCTTAAACACCACGCTGGTGGTGCACTGGCTCAAAAACAGAGGGAAGCCTCGAGGGAAATGTAGGGCTTTCTTCTGAGGGCCGCATTGGATGAAAACAGGAGGAAGAAGCCTTTGGTTGAGCCTCACTATAAGGCAATAGAACTGGGAAGGGCATTGCTGGCTCATGAGCACCAGACCTTTCTCGCTTGCTGCTCCTGCAGCCCGTTCTAAGTTCTGCATGGACAGTCTGCCCTGTCCATGCTAAAGTGAAGGAGCCTATTTCTCCCATGATTTGTGGTAGAAAATTGCACCAGAAACCCATAATCCTGGTGGCTCATCTCATTAGAAATCACTTCATGTGAGGCAGCCCTGGGCCCACCAGGAAATAAAAGGTTTATTTTCTGCTGGCTTTTCTATTACATGTTGTTACTTCTGAATCAAGCAGTTGGGCTCCTGGTGCAAGATCCTGTTCAGGGTTTGGTGACGGACTCTTCCAAAATGTACCAGTGTGACTGCTGATAAGGATGTGAGGAGCATCACTCTTAAGTACTGGCAGGGCATGAGTGAAACCCGTGGTGGTAAAGGGCAGCTGACTGCATATGTGTATCAGTGTGCATTTTGCAGCCAACACAGTGGCTTTTTAGTCAGATGTGTCATGCTCACAGGAACTGTAGGTGATTTCCACCCCTTTCTCGTTAATTCACCATCGCAGAAAAGAGGACATTTAGGTTTTAAGCTTCATCTCACACGCAGTCAAAGCCCTCAACCAGAAATGTAGTCTTCTTTACAGTTCATAAAGTAGTAACACTGCCAAAAATAAAGTTTTCTAAGAGTGTTTTAAAAAGTCACACCCAGGAATGCTTTAAATAAATATAATGGAACATAAACTTCTAATTCATTTACTGGAGATTATTAGAGCAAGATCTGCTGGGTTCTGCTCTCTGATATGCAGAACATTTATATAAGTAGGTTCATTGACTAACATAAGTGATTATGTAGGGAAATTTACTGATGTACCAAAGCCTTAAACAGTTTAATTATTTTAAATGCTTTCTAAATAGAAAAAAAAAAAAAAGAAAAATTATCATTATCCAAAACAGGATGAATAGCTGCTTGACATGTTCTTAAATATGTAGCAGTTTATGGCTTGCACTCATTTGTCAGGGAGAGGTAAAAGAAAATGGAGTTATAGTTGTTCACCCTCCGAATTTCCAACAGTTTCACTCCTTTTTTTGTAACCTTTATCAAAATGCACAGATCTTGAGGTCTCGGTCAAAACACTTCCAGAAAGTCTTGAAGGTGGAAGTGCTAGTCAGTTTCCCAGAACAGGACAGTAAGAATGTCCTGTTCTGGGAAAGTGTTGATTTTTGGAAATGCCAGTGATGGTCATTAACATCTATTAGCTTTGTGTAACTGCAGTGGTTGTTACTGGGATTATGCCCTGATAATTGCTTGTGTGGACTGCTAAACAGGGTGTTGCAATCAGAAAGTGAGCTCTGTTCATTGTAGAGGTGATAAAGGATTTTACAAAATACTCTGGAATCACCTGCAAAAAACTGACTTCTAGACCTAAGAAATACTTTTCTTCAGATTAATAATGGCATACACTGTAACCTTAGCCAATTCTTTTGAGCAAATGAAACAAGGAAAATGGGATTGCCAAAAGTCACAAATGTGAGTGCCAAAAGAATGCTGGGGGGCATGTTATTGTAAGGTTTCTAGGATGTTGTTGTTCTGTTTGGGTTTTTTTAATGGGTGGAATGTTTTTGGTAGTCCATAACTGATTCAAATTCTGCACAAAGGTAAATGGCACAGAGTGTATTGTGCCAAGACTGGAGTAAAAACTAATTCTTACCTAAAGCAGGACAAGTTGTCATCAACTATTGTTTAACTGTAGTCAAAATGCCCTAGCTAGAAAGGAAAATTGTGATTCAGGCTTAAAAATCAGCTCTTTTTAGAGCTGTCCTGTAGTAGCCCAAACTGTGCAGACTTAATAGAGGATTAATATGTGCACCCATCTGAACTAGATGGTTTTGTACTGGGAATTCCACTGCCGAGCATCTTCACAGGCTTGTTGGCAAGTTCGTTGATCTACTCTATTTTTGTAGCATTTCACTTGTTAAATCTTCTTTTAAAAATTGACATTTGTTTAGAAACTTCCAACAGTAATGTCAGTATCAATGAATAACCTCTTGCTGGTAAGAGACAGATGAACATGTTTAATTTCTAGTGTACATACAGACGGGACTTATAGCAAAATAAAAAAAAAATCCTAAACAACTGCTTCTCCAACAATGCTTTTGGTGTTTAAAACTATTATTATTTTTGTGGTTGTAGGACAACAGAGGAATCCCTTTTTTTTCCTGATAGTGATATCAAAGAGCAAGTTAAGAAACACATGCAGAGCTCTCTGGCATCTTGTAAATGTGCTGCTGATACGTGAACTTAATCAAAGCACTTACTCAAAGTTCTTCAAGCCAACTTCTTTTTAATTGATGTACTGTATTTTATTACTCAACTTATTAATAAAAAAGTTGAATATTGACTTGGACAAGTCCCAGACAGGATTTTGCTTGGTAAATCTCAATTATTTGACACTGAAGTATTTATAACTGCTCTTTGAGTGGGATTTTTTCCAACTTGTTTGTACACTCAGTGGAGAAGCTTTTTTCAGTTATTTAGAGTATATTATGGTTATCTGGACATATACTTTCTTTTAAGGACAGGTTCATTTTCTTTCTGTTCTGTTTCAGCTTAAGTGAAAGTGATTGCATTCAGTTTCCAGTGCTTGTAAAAAGAGATAAGTTTTCATGCATAGTGCTGTCTCACAGCTGATCTTATGAAAAATGTGAAATTGAAAGTCATTGGATGCACCTTTGTAAGCACATGTTTAGAAATGAAAAAAAAACCCCAAACAAAAACAAAACAAAACCAAACAAAAAAAGCCCAACCCAAAACCAAAAAACCCCCAAACCATGAAAACTGGAAAGTCAGAGTTCAAACGTTCCTGGACTGACATTGTAGTTCATTGGTTTAGGTGGAAGGGCTGCTGAGAAATTTGTGTTGCCAGCCACTGTGAGAGAGAAAGGAAGCATGTGGAGGCCTGATAGTAATATTGAAGTTTCTCAGCTCCCTTTCTTTCCCTTTCTGAGCTCCTGTTTACTTGATATTGTTGCATTTCCAAAACACAGTTCTCTGAAGTGTTCTTCTGAGACCTGGCTTCATAAGGGGAATTTACACTTCCTACTGCTAAATTGTTGTTCTTGTTTTTACTGTGAGAAAACTGAGACTGAAGTCTGGTAGTTATTTTCCGAGAACAATTCTGAATCTTAAATTTAGATTTTTTTTTTTTTAAACAAAGAACTGTCAACCTCTTTATTGCCCACATACTCTTATTAAAAATATGATCATCGTTCTCATATCAGTCTCAATTTTATGACCCAGTCTGATTCCTGCTCATGGTTTTAATTTGGTGAACTCCTTACTATGAAGATATGTAAAGCTATGCCAAGTTTATGGGATGAAGGAAACTAGCAAGAAGTGGCCAAAATAAGTGAAAGCAGTATTCTTTCTAGTACAATAAAATAGTAGAAAATCCATCAGCAGGGATATGGTGAGTGTACAGGAACTAAGTAATGTTTTTTTCCTCAACACACACTGAGGCAGGAAGGTGAAGGTAAACCTCTGCATAGATTAAACATTGTCCAACATAGCTTGAACATAGCGTAAAGCTTCAGTTCCTACAAGAGCAGTTGAGCTTCTGTCATTACTGGGTCGCAAGCGACCAAGAGTGTTGGGTTCATGGACTTTCTCTGAAGTTTTATCAAACCAGGTAACATGAGCTTTTAGGGAGGTAGGTGAGTGTGTCAGTGCTGTCCAGTTTCCCCCACTGCCCTGAACCCAAATACATTAAGAACTGAGTGCAGCTGTATGTAGTAAGCAGTAGCATTTTTGCAGGATGTGTGTTCTCCATGCTACCTCGTCTGCTTCCAACTAGCAGTTGCACAAAACCACAAAACAGGAATCTTGCCTGTCTAATCAAAAAGCCTCTGTTTGGCTGTGTGCTCAGCTTACCTGAGTGTACCTTATCAACCACCTTTAACAGCCAGGTGTAAACCATGTCATTGTATAATTATTTCTGTAAGAAAATAGTGCAGAACCTCACCAAACTCTTTGTAGATTGAGAATTTTTGTCACAGCTAGCTTTATTAGCATTCATATCAGAGATGTCTGCTTGTCGATGTTAGAGACTTGATCCAACTCAAGCCTTTTATTTGTTTGCAGATTTTGTCTTTTTTGGCTGTTGTTTGTGAAGAAATTGTGGACAATTGTGTCACTTGTGCTGGACTTTACCTCTTTGAATTCGTAAGCTGCAGTGCCTTTCTTTTGAGCCTCCTGATTCTCTGTGTGTATTGCACTGATTTGTATGAATCACTGGGGGAAGATAAAGTGCAGAAACTGGTAAGAAAACTTTTTTTTTGAAAAACAAACCATTTCTTCTAAGTGCATGAAGTCTGCTGTGGAGTAAAAAGCCTATGCAAAATGAATCTCCTTTTCTTCTCTATGTAAAGGGAAGATTAAAGTATCTTATAGTTTAAAAATGAAACAACTTTGAGAGTTACTATTGACATATTTTTCAAAGTTGGCTACCAGGATTTTAGGACTTGCGTGGATAAGTCTTTCCACATTAATGCTACTAATACTACAGCATAGCCATTGCGTATGTGTACGCATATGGAATACAGTTTACCACCAGCATGATGCTTGCAGTTTATCAGTTTACCCTATCTGTTTTCCTATTGGGTGTAGACTACCTTCTTTTTGGCAATAATCATAACTCATTACCGTTTATGGCTTTATACTTCAGAAGATCCAGCAGTGGGAGAAAGTTGCTCTGTGAAGTCAGTAGGAACATTATTCCATCTCACAAGTGTCCCTTCCTATTTGCCTTCAGAACAAACAGTAGGGTCATTATGTGAGGGTACAGATAAGGCAGTGTAGTAAAAGGTTTGAATGAGCACATTTACTTACAGTTTTCTAATTTCTCAAATGTTTTACTTAGGGAATGAAGCTCATGGTTGTCCTGAGCTTGAATTTAATTGTGAAAAAAGGTTAGATAAAATTTATTAAATACTTAAAAACAAAAATAGGGCAGACTCCTTTAAATAGCTGATAATGCTGTTTAAATAGCTGATAATGTTGAATGTCATTTGGAATGTAGTTGTAAAATGTATTTTCTGAAGCTTCCATTAGCATCTAAGTATCAAAACATAATAAATTCAGAGGCAGGTTAACTCAGCTGTTGTTATGATATTTGTTCTTTTTAGGGAACCTATCTACGGTTAAATTATATCTATTTTTATATATATATTTGCAGAATTTTTGGGCTGTGCCAGTCATAGGTGCCTGCTTTCTGTTAGCATCAGCAGTGTTTTCTGCAACCTGCTCTGGCTCTGCTGTTGAACATGCTGCATATGTAAGTCTTAAAATGGCAAGATTTACTTGTATTTATCTGGTATGTTAATCTCTGCCCCCTAAACTTCACTCAATTTGCAGAGGAGAAACTGGGCAGGGAATACAACTCAATGCATTGTGATGTTTTGGGAGGAATTAGCAATTTCAGACCTTCCAGAAACTTACCATAAGAAATCCAAAGACCTTTGGATTGCTGGAAAACTCTGTGTGCACTTGCAGCTCCCCATCTTTTGCCTGTTGCCTTGGATTTGAATTATTTCCTGTCATCTCTTGCTATTCAACATTGTCATCTCTTGAAGCTTGCCCAGTATTCTGATACTCTACTTCTAAAATTTCTGGTTTTCCTCAGTTGTCCTTTCATGGTGTCACTCCTCACAAAGTCATCAAGAAATCCTGTCTTTTGCTTTTACAGAGCACATGTGAACAACACTGACTTGCACAGTTGCAATAAGATCAGCAGTTTCCTCCGTGACAGAAATAGTAGAGCAACAGGGCATTCATCTCCCAGGGAACGTTGAGGAGGCTCAGGGAAAGGCACTGAAGGGGCTTTTGGGATGCTGTAGATGTCATAATTCCCTAGTCATTTGAATACTTCTTTTGTGTAACCTTGCAATTGTGAACATGTGAATTTAAAAGATCAAATTCTTGAATGAGAAAAAATTATTTGGAAAAGAAAGCAAGATAATTCTCTTCCATGGGCAGCATCAGCTATTAGAGATACACACTTTTGTATAGTAATCTTAAGTGATGTAGATCTATTTAGAACTAATAATTTGAGCATAAATCAGGTTTCAGCTTTGCTTTTTTTCTGGTGCAGGAAAGATAAAAACAACTGTAATTTAATACTTATTAATGTCAAATTACTTTGGTCCAAACCAATTGCGTAAAATTTAGGTAGAGTTAGAATAATGCATATGTTTCTTTCCTTGTTTGAAAAAAGCTGCCTTCTCTTTACCACTTCTCATCTTGCCGTGACTAGTAACAAAATGTCATTCACAAAATGTAGTTTCATTCTCCTTTGCTGACCCAGGCTCTGCAGATCTTCTCTTCCTTCACCTTCTGTGTGTTATTCTTCTTCATTTACTCTCATTATTTAGCAGCTCTCTCTTTGATAAATAGTCTGTTAATATGCCATGCTACTTTAATAACTGATTTTGGCAATGAAACTAATATACTTTTACTATTAAAGGTTGATTAGAACACAATATAAGGTTCTCACTTGATTAAAAGAATGAAAACTGTAGAATCTTCAGCAATGAATGTGCTAGAATGATGATTTCTGATCTGTGTCTAATTTAAATGGAACTATCTATTTAAGGAGGTCTTTAATCTTAATATAAAAAGTTCTTAATTATTAATGTATATAAAATGGTACAGCAAATCGCTCCAAACAATATTAGGATACTATTAAAATGTTTATGCATTTTAAAATCATGTATTTCTGTCACTTTCACAGGCATTTGGATTCCTTGCAACTTTAGCATTTGCAGCTGAACTTGTTATAGAGGTCTTTTGCAGGCGAAAACAACACATCGTCAGACACCCTGAAAATCCTCGGAGTGCCACAGAAAATAGGCCATTGAATAAAAAAAGATAACTTCCTGAAATAGTTTTTTTGTTTTGGTTTGGTTTGGGTTTTTTGTTTGTTCGTGGGTTTTTTGTTGTTTTTTTAATTGGAGCAAACTGAAATGAACTTTCAGTGCACTGTAGGTAACAACTTCTGTTTCTTTGTTCTAATCGATTTTGTACGCATTGCTCATCACAAATTTTTATGAATTCTTCGGTCAGGTAATGGTATCCTGAGCAACTGGTCCTGCCACCTGCTGGGATGACAGGCACTAAAACACTTTGGGTCTAAACAGAATAACTTCAGGACAGTGGTGTGCTGATTTGATTTTGACAGAACTGACTAATAAAGGTTAATGCCTGAAGCATATATTCTGAGCTATAGCTTAAAGATGTTTCCTGGTTAAATGGACCAGATGCTTCTGTTGCCAGTTATAAATTAGTACAGCAGAATTAATTTTTGTACTTCCTGGTCAAACTGAATGTAAAAGGGATACCTTTTTGAAACCTTACAGGAATGTTTATCCTTAAAAAGGGGAATTTGGGTTGTTTTTACTCCTATGTCTCAGTTCTGTCTGTGGCAAACATTTAAATGTTATAGTGACTAGGGGGTTTATGGGGTAGGTAATGTACATGGTATATTAAGGAGACAGTTTTGCACCCCATGGTTGTCAAAGTTTGGACTTGTGTGCCTGAGTCTTCTTTCAGATGGTTTTGAAAGCTGAAACTGAAAGTAACAGTTGCAGGAAGAAACTTGAAAAGCCAGCAGTGAGAGGAATAAGATAGAGAATAAATATTTACATGAAGCAATCGCAGAAGCAGCAATCTGAATATCAACGGGAAAAGCCTTACACCACGTTGGTTCTACCCTGGTGGATATTACTTGCAGGGTTAATACCATATGCAGCTTGTTTATGTATAGATAATGCTAAGTTTTGCCAGAATGGTTTTTAACCTCACCATTTTCTGTGTTTATATAAATATGGCAGTAGCTTGAGACTCCTTGCTGCTGACTAGCTCAGTTGGTAAACAGGTAAATAAGCACTTGATTTGTTCTGCAAGCAACAGTCTGTAGGACTTCAAGGAACACTCCTGATGGGGCACGTATTGCACAAGTGACAAATGTGTCAGACCAGACATTGATGGCTGTAAAAGAAGTGAAGTGCTGAAAAAGCATTTTTCTGATGTCTGAGGTAAAAGCAAGACTGCTACGCCTCTCTTAAGAGGAAAGCCTTCAAAAGCAGAGCAAATTACTGTAAGACAGGAGATGTTCCAAAATACCAAAGCAAATAAGAAAAAGCTGATTTTGCAATAACAATTCTTGTTTGAGTGCTTGAGACGTTTGCCATGTCTCCCAGGCGTTAACTGCATTTCACTGATATCCCAATCTGGCGTGTTCCCTGTCCTGTAAGCTGTTGTGGCAGCATTGAGACCAACCCCTCCAGAAACTGTCTGAGCTGTATTTGGGAAAGGAAGAGGAAGCTGTTGTAAGACAAGGGACTGTAACAGCAAGTCAAAGTTGTTTTTTTTCGTTGCTGCCACTTTCTGATGCGTGTGTTTGTGATGTTCTCTTTCTCTCTATGGCCTGAGACTTAAGCCTAACACTGTACTTTGCTTGGAGGATGTAAATTTTGCTGGGTGATGTGAAGCACCAAGTTAAAGCTGTAGCTTGGTTTTAGAGCTATGCATAGAAGAAATACTTTCCTTCATAGAATTTTCTGTGTTGTAAAGAAGAAATGCTCTTTGGATTGGCTTATTTTTTTTTCCTTGTATTTATTAATGTCTGTTTGCACTAAAACCAGATTTCAGTCAGCTCTTGCCGTAGCTGTCTCTGATAATTGGGTAGATTAGAGATGCTTGGTTTACAAGCAGTGTTACTGGTGATACAAAATATCCATAATGAGAAATATCTCCTCTGTGACCTCCAATGTCTTACTCTGGGGACCATGCCCATATAAGTAACATTCCAACAGACTCGTTTTGGTTTCTTTTTATTGCCTAGAGTCCTACTGAATTTTTTCCATGCCAAAATGTCTATAGTCTTTAAATCTTCATCTGTATATGGAACTGTAAATATAGTGTAAGAGCAACACTGTGCTGCTAAGTATTTATTAAGCAATGCAGCACCATGAATGGACTTTTATCTTAAGATAATTTTTCCTGTTATTTTTCTCAGCCTGAAGATAAGTTAATTGAGGTCTGGGTTTTGGTTGCATTTTCTGTAGGCTTTTCCCCACCTAAGTGATGTGTTACTGATGTCCATTCCTGGAGATACAGAAAGGGAACTGTAAAGTCATCTCCCAGCCGTGGCAGTTACCTGGCAATAGTCTGTCACATAGTAGTTAAATATTAAGAGCAAGTCACATAGTGGTTATAGGTTTAAGACAGTTGCCTAAATGTTGCTTCCAAACCAGTTGTTGGCTATGATGCATGATGGTGCTGTTAATTCTTTCACCTCATAAGGTGTTTTTGCTCTGTTTTAAAACATTTCCGTGTATGTGTGCTGTTTTCTGCTTCTGTGAGGTTATTTTTTAACTGCTTTATTAGCTCCCTATAGCCTAGCTTTCCTTATCACTCCTAGCTCCTCTGCCTTCCCAGTCTAGAGGGGGGAGAGGCTTCTTTGCTGTAGTGACTGAGCAGACTGATCTGCAGTCTTGACATGCCCCTTTGATGCCTCTAGTGTCAGGTGCTGGCTTTAAATGTGTGTCTCTTAATTAGACTGATCCTAGAGAATGCTGTTGGAGCTGGATTAAATGTCTGGTTCTGCAGGAGCTCTGTGTGTATGGCTAAACGGCTATTACCCCTCGTGCTGTCAGCAAAGCCCTTTGCTTGTTTCCCAGCCTGCTTCTGATGAAATCAGCTGACCTTATTTAAATCACCTATTTAAATTGCTTCCATTAAGGTGGCTGATTTTGGCTTAAGTGGATTAGGGATTGTTCAGGAGAGCGACGGGAGCTCTGGTTAGAAGTGCTGTTAGATACAACTGCCTCAAATTTCTTCTGTTGGCAAAGTGAATTTTTCTGTACATCATAACTGGTAGTAAAGCCTGTTGGAAAGAAGCAAAAATCACATGAAAATCACAGTGCTACTAGTGCTCTTTGGTTCTGAGTATGGGAAGGAATTGTGCTGCCCTGTGCTTCAAAAGAGTAGGAAAGAGTTGTGTTCTGTTACAGGTGAGTTCTACCTTCGCACCTTCCAACTTGAAAGAGCAATGAGCGATCTCACGCAATTCTCAGAGCTCAGCACAAGGTGTTTTTGTATAATGGCTGTCATGGTGATCCTTGTTCAAATTTGTGCAATAAAATACCAAGCTTTCTATGCTGAAGGGAAATGCTTAGTGAAATTTTTCAAAGGTTCTATAAAATTGTGGCAAATCAAGATGCTGGTAGTGCCTTTAAGATGGAAATTCATCTCTTTTTTAGTCTATTGCTGTAAACATAAGCAGCTCTCTGAATATTAAATTTTATGCTGGACAGAGCTATATATTACTTTTAATACCATTAAGAATTAAAGCAGGATGATAATACATTAATTTTATATATTTAAGGTAAGAATTTTATAGTTTTCTTTCCAGTGTTGCTTTGAATTTCCATCTAAATATTTTTTAAATGCTTAAATATTTTTTATCATTCTAAACCTGTGATATTTTTTAATGCATAATGTTTTCTTGATCTAAGGAACTTCATAAAATATTTTGTAATCATTTTTTAAAATAAAGGTTTAGTAAATAAGTGTTTCTTGTTTTTACTGCTATGATTTGGTGCTGCTATGTAGTTCTCCCAAAGCCAGCTATAGGAAATAACATTATTCTTTGTTCCTGGTTTGGAGGAAAGAGCTTGCATTGTGTCTGCCTGTTCCTGGGGAAGAGGGTCCAGCTGGCTGGATATTCTCATTGGAAGTTCCCAGGGAAAAAGATTTGATAAGGTCAGTATTACCTCTGACCACACGGTCCAGCCAAAGTAGTTTGCAGTAGCCTTTATATGTTGTCTACAGGTTAAGTGTAAGAAACATAATCCAGGTGCTGCTTCCTATTGTCTGGATTACATGGAACTGGAAAAAATAAAGGGGCAGACTTGCTAAAGGAAGCAGCACAACTTAGCAAAAGGTGTTGAGAGTGAATAATTTATTCTGGTGTAGAAAAATGCAGGTCACTGACTTCCTTGGTTGAAGGAGAGCCATTTGATCTTTAAAAAATTGTTTGGCTGATTATCAGTGGTAGGGGGTGAGGAAAAGGAAGCAAACCTGCATGTTTTGTTTTCTGGCAGAGGAGCACTTTTTTGTTTCATAATCCTATGGATTACTGATTACCTGGTGGTCATCTTGTACACAGGAGGACAATGAGGCTTCCTTCATTGTTGGCACAGAAACTGGAATGCTACAGGATGCTTTTCTTTATTTTGTAACATGAAAAGATGAAATCATTTTAAAGATGAAATTGTCTCTGATGAAGTTGCCAGAGATGAGAGTAATCCTAAGATGTCAAAAGGGGAAAAGGTCTCAAATGCTTTTAATTACCTAGATGCAAGAAAATAGTCAAGGCAAAATGTATTAGAAAGGTATGTCAGTGGTGGATTTTACACCATGAGAAAATAACTCAGAAATACTAGATTTAATAATTTGAAGCATGACCACACAGTTTGTGTTATTGCTAGAATCACGACAACCCCCTTCTCAGGAGCATAATCCAAATTGGTTCACTGTAAATGCCCAGAATGTCATTCATGCTGCCCAGTGCAGCAGGGCAGAATGTGGGCTGGTAGCATGCAGCTTTCCTTTGTTAGTGCAAAGGCACCACCTGGTCACTCTGTCCATCCCTCGGTCAAGGCACAGATGTGTTTCCTTGCTTTGGGATGGCTTTTGTCCTTACAGCGAGGAGCAGGACCTGCTCTCCCACACAGCTGCGGTCATGCAGGAGCCAAGCAAGGGTCACTGCTTGGCTGGGATTTGGGTGTGGCTGCCCCCTGGATTCGGAATGGCTATTCTTAGCCCGCGGAAGGAAGCACAGGGGAGGGCTGAAGTGTATTTTGCATTGTTACTGCCGTCTGCACAGGAACGTGCCGAGAAGCTGCAGGAGGGAAGGTTGTCCACAAGAGGGCAAAGATGATCCTAGGATTGAAATTATTTGGTCTGAAGGACTCCGTCCTCTTCCCACCTGTATTTCCAGTGGGACTGAAGCCCCCATGTCCCTCTGTTGTCAGTGTGGCTATAAACTGAACTGTGCATTTTAGGGATACTTTTTCCAATTATTTTCTTATTTCTTAATATGTAGCTTGAAGGATTTTTGGCAATATAATCTCATCTGTATTGTCTCAAGGAGATATTTTGCCTGAGCAGTATGAAAGGGTTTTACTTGCATTACTTGTGTTTTGTAACCTGCCATTAAATTTTTTAAAAATTCAAGTCGAGCTTCAGCTGCATGACAACACTTGCACTTAAAACACTGCACTGCAGTCTTGGAGAACTTTGTGGTCTGTACCATGCTGTGGTTTTCAATGAAAGGTCTGTGGATCATGGGTGGGAGAGGAATGGAGTGGGGCGTACCTGTGCATTTCCTGGACTCTTGAGAAGTTAAATGAGGGAAGCTTATTATCCAAAAATGCAAATTATGCATGCTGGAAAAAAATAGAGCCCACAAACAGACATGTTGGCAACCATAGCTGTAAAGCATGCCAGACGGGACTTCTTGCAATTCCAGTCCTCTCCAGGCATCCCAGTGAAACTTGCTTTGACCAGCCCACGTGCCCTGATTACTTACTCAGTTTGTTTCTTATGATCTATTATCTCTTGGCTGAATTATTGGTGGGAAAAGAAACCAGACTTGGCTGTTTGGAAGTTGGCAAGTCCTGAGGTGAGAGTCAGGCTTCAGGAGGAGGTGACAGCACAAGCACATTCTTCTGCAGCATGACACATATGCAGCCAGATGGGGACAGCAAATCCCCAGTCAGGTATGCACTGCTAAGTGTGCTGCACAGAGGCATGCATTATTCTGCAGTGCTAAGCTTGGAGTGTGTGTCAGAGCTCTCTTTTTAGTCCTCACTTGGACTTACAGGAATCATAACATGGTAAGACAAAAAGGATGACAAGTTTTCTGTTACCATATGCTCTATCCTTCCTTAGAGAATAGAGCAATGTTGCTCAAAATAATGCAAGTCTGCACTACAGCCCTCCTTTTAACGACTTCCTTTGCACCGGCTGTTCCTCTCCCAGAAATATCAGTGCAGACATGATTCTGAAATCCCCGTTCATGTTGAGCTCTAGTGGAGTAAGGGATATTCACTTTATTGTTCTGTGGTCTCTGCACTGCACTAACCAAAGGTGTGGAGCTGCCATCCTGATGTGAGCAGCAAGGCAGACAAGACAGCCTCATCACTCCTATTTTCATTAACACCCATTTTCAGTCTCCTTTGCCTGCCTGCTCAGTTTCAAATGCTTCAGAGCACTGGGTTTTGATACTCACTTTGCTAAAGCCCTGCTTCACATTCCTGTACCTCAAACCTAAACTAAACCTCCCTATCAGTGCAACTCATTGCAACAAGAGCTTTGGCTAAATCTTTGCCTGCTAGTTTCTCAAAACCGCTGGGATAAAGAGGCTGTGGAAGCCTTTCTGAGAGGGTACAATACAGCTCTAGAAACAACTGGCTCATTAATGTAAGCCTGTTTTCTGCCTCATCGTCCTTTTGCTCAGAAAGGCTTGTTTTATGAATGAACCAATGTTGTCCTTGACTTGATACAGTTTTTTTTTTAATTGTAAATGCTTGTTTCTGGCAATTGTGCCTCTCATTTGAGGGTAACAAGGGCATAATTATTCAGCTCTCATGCATCGCAAACTGCTGAGCATGAGGTATTAATGGAGTGCTTTGCTGCCACCATAGCTTAATAGCTACAGCTGCAGCATTGTGCTCTTGTTTGGCAGGGGTTCCTGGAAAAGGGGGATGCAGATCATTAAGCTTTATGTTAAGAGTGATTTACAGATGTAGCAATAACAGTAGACTATGCTAGACAGACAAAGCACTTCTGATGTAAAAGGAGCTGTTACACCAGCAGAGCTGTAATTCATACTAGTGGTGCTACAAAGCCCCCAGCACCACTCCACCTCATATAACCCCCAATAATGATAATAAAGGAAAGTTGTGTTTGTGTAATTGTATGTGTTCTGGCAGGGGGAGGAGGGGAATCATACTCTACCATCACAGCTGGCTTGCAGATGTAATAGAAGGAAGCTGCAAATGGGTGCTTTTGGCTAGCTACGGGCTTTGAGGTGGTATCAAACCCCTAGCCTGGTCCCTTCCCATCCACCCAGCTACAGCAGCAGCTCTGTTATGTGCTGAGATACAAGTGCTAGAATTAAAAGGTGAGTGTTGCCTCAGCTGCACATGGGAACGTAAAAGCAGTGTCTCCTCAGCTCTAGCCTGAGATGTTCCAGCTGAGAGGCCAAGCTGCCCTGGTAGCTGATGGAGGAAGAGGCACATCTAGAGGGTGAATCAGAGGGGAATGGTAACTCCTGCACTCTGACTCACTGCTATGATTCACTCTTGCCCTTCTCTTCCTTCATCCGATGTGCAGGGGAGAGTATTAAGTATAGTGTTAAGCTGAGTATTAAGGCTAGTCTCATGCAAATCGTCTCCAAGATACACTGTGCTTTTTCCTGGGACAAGGATATTTATTCTCTTTGAGCTGTAAAAGTAGTGCAGAATGAGCGCTGTCTCTAATTTCCTAGTCTGACCTCGTATACTGAAGGGTTATATGCCTCAAGTCTACACCTGTGGAGTTTTCTTCTCTACATTCCAGTTCCTTCTTGTTACAATTCCTCCTATGCTAAGAGGGCTGCCTGTCTGTGTTGCTCTTCCTACACAAGTGCAAACATGTAAGAAAAGAACAAGTGGTTCAGACATACTTAATTTAGCAATGGCTCTCCATTAGTGGCCTGGGGATATTCCCCTCTTCGGGGAGGAATGCCCCACCACCTCGTGTAGCTTCATTCACATCATTCACACACATGCCAGCTCTGCCTCGAGAGCTGGTGTGTTCTCCTTGTCTTTCTGGGAGCCCCTTCAGTGCCCACAGAAACACACAGGTGCTTCCTTCACCCGCATAGAGGACTGGTTGTCTACACATACCCCCACACATGCAAGCACAGAGCACTCAGCCTGCTCCTTTTCGTCTGTGCTATTCCCTCCTTCCCAGGTGCTTGGCTTGCTGCACAGTTGCCTTCCTGCCTTTGCACGGCCTCAGCTGTCTGGAGTCCCCTGGGAGAATGGCTCTGAAGTGACAGATGTGATAGTGCTTCTGTGCACCAGGCAGGGCCAAAATCATTGCAGGGCCAGGCAGAGCAACCTGGGGGCTTTGCAGCACCAAGTGTTGGCACCAGGACACCTGGGCATTCCTGGGTTACACTGCACTGCAGGCAGAACTTCTTGTCACCTGAGGAGGGCAGGACTGCTGCTCTTTGGCTTAGGCTTTAGAGGTTGCAGTTTATTCCTTTCAAATGGTTGCTTTGTGTGTTGCTGTTATTCTAGGTCTGCAAACATCTAAAGAGCAATAAATGAAATTTACACTGTCTTGGGCACTCTGAATCCAAATCAGTCCAGACCAGGATTATCAAAAATTAACTTTAGTTGAAGCAATTTTATCTATGCCCTAATCCCTTTTTTCTGCTTCAAAAATTCAGAGCTTTATGGCTGGCTAGTGGTCTGAAGGACATACTTCACTCAAACATATGTCTCACCTGAGAGCCAGCATTTACCCAGTGACAAAACTGCTTTTGAAAATATTAATGTGCTTTTCTGTAGTGCTGTAGTTCAGCAATATGGAAAAACCAGGTGCTGCTGGAGGTGGTATTATGCTCAGGAAGTGATACAAAAATATTAATCCAAGGAACAGCACTGTTCTGAGCTATTCCTTCAGGAAAGGTGGGGTAGTGCTGCTTCTCTGCAGTGACCCCTTGATTTTAGCTCCTTCATCTGCACTTTCTCTTTTAGTTCTGTCCTCATTTCTCACCACACAAAAAGCCAAGGTCCCTCACAGCCTCCTTTCCATGAACCCTCCCTACCACACTACTGTCGCCTGCAGCACATTACAAGAAGCCACAGTCAAACTGGGCCTTTGACTATTCAGAGCTGGAATCTTAAAGCCAAGCTTTCACAGCACTAAGCCAGAACAATGCCAAGGATTTTGGTATCTAAATTCTGCCTCCCTGTAACACTGAAAGCTTGGCTTGGCAGCCACCTCATGCCTGAGGCAGGAAACTCCTGTGATGCTGCAACTCTTTTAATGATTGTTTTCTTCTTCTCTCTCTCTCTCTTTTTTTTTTTTCCCCTAATTTTCAATCTTCCTATCTGTGAAGTGCTGCTTCTGGGCATGGCCAGACAGCTTCACTTTCACTGTTAGCACAGCTCAGGCAGAGGCTTGGTAAAGGGCAAAAAGCAAAGAGATTTTTATTTTTGGTCAACTGCCTCAAGGCAAAGGGACTGGTTTAGGCAGGTGATGAGAGCTTGTTTGATCCTTAATAAATTGGCAAATCATTTACATAGTAGAACACTGCAGATATGAGATAACAAGAGGATAAATCATCAGTTAATTAGAAATATGGCCCCTTTTTTATCATCTTATGCAAGCTCTGGGATGGTGGGAACCCGCTGTTTGTTGATCAGTCCCTAGTAACTGATGTTACTGTTCCCCAGAACACTGATGTATACTTGCCATATTGGCTGTGAGAAACCAGTGTGCTGACCCAGGGGACCTGATGGACTGGGCTCAGGGACAGGCAGAACAGAAATAAACTCTGGAGTAGCCTGCTGTGGGTAATCAGTGACCTCTAGAAAGGACATAATTCTTTTCCTGTTTTCCCGCCGCTGTTGTGCTGGAAAAAAGTAATTGTTCTTCTCTGGGAGAGGAAGATAACAAGCACTAGTGCCACTTTCTGACCTGCTCCCACATGTAGCAGGGTTAAACAAGCCCTGGGACCAGGACTGGAACCAAGAGCCACCTGTTCCCATCAGGATGGCCTCCTAAGTGTGCAGCCCTGCGTGTCTGCAGAGGAGTGAAAGGTAAGCCAAGGGCATGGCACTTGCACTTGCTGCAGTGTGAAACTTGAAACAGCTCAAACAGGTGGGTTGCTCAAGAGCACCCTAGAGCTTTGTGGTGAGGGCTCTCTCCTGCCACCTGGGTGTAAATCTCTGCAGGCAGAAAGAACAGGATGTGGGCCTCCCTTTCTCTGGTACCCACTTCTCCCTGGCTCACGCAACCAGCAGCACCTCCAGGATGCCCAGCAGGGCCCAGTGATATGTAAATCTAGCTTTCTTTGGCTTTCTGATGGCACTCAGTCTAAAAGCAGGTCCATACTTTGCCCAAGCTGCAGGGATGGCCAAGGCCCCTGGCCAACACGCAGCCTCAGCAGCACCATGTGGCTCCATGCTGTCTCTAAGCACAGTGGAGCCCACAGCAACTTTAAGTTAAACAGGGCAGAGCATATGGCAACTTGATGCCACGTTCCACAGCCTGTGGTCAGGTCTTGTGCATTCCCCCACAGCTTTAGCAGAACAGAAAACTTCTAGACACAGGGTATAAAGTGCAGGCAAGCAGTAAAGAGACTTCTCTGTCACTCCAGACAGATCTGCCCTTTAATAACCAGCACAGCTAGAAACTGTATAAACTTCCACCACTTCTGTTACTGCATAAGGCACTCACTTATTAGTTCCTTCATAAGCTTTCTACTGGTGTTTGCACCTGATGGTCCTCTCCTGCTCTTTTGTCCTTGTAAGTTCCTAATCCTCTTCCATGGAGCATCACTTGACACCTCACCACCACACACACTTCCTTACAAGTTATCATTATCCTGGTGTCCTGCTACCCCCTTTAAACTCCACATAGTGAACTATTTCCAAACAGTGCAACAAATTCTTAGCAACAGAAAAAGTGTGCAAGTTATGCAGGTCACAAAACCTGCACTGTCTTCATGCAGCACTGTGGTCCTCAAGCTTTTCAAAGTCACTCTTCCTCTTTTTTAAAACGTTTCATTTCCCCTTCTCATTCTCCCAGTTTCTACCTGATAAAACCACTATTCACTCTTGAGCTTATCTCAAGCCCTCAGAGCTCAAAAATGAGGTTGCGGTTTTTCCACAGTATGAAACAGTTTGTACTACCAATTTTCTTCTCCCAACATTTACATTTTAATTTTTCAGTAAAAACTGAATCCCAAATTCTGTGTTAGCTCAAAGGATAAACTACACTCATCTTGGAGCTGAAGAGGATGGACAACTTTTGGGTGGGATAGGTGGAGATCAGCACATCCAAACACAACAGCAGGGAACAGGTTTTTTGGTGGTTCTTACTATTGTCCTCCAGTTATAGGATGTATTCTGATACTCCTCTGAGAGAAAGCCACTGCTGTAGTACAGGAAGGAAAGAAATGACCAGGACAACAGTCTGATTCTCCACATCACCCAAATAGCTAACAGAGTTTATTTCTAAAACAGCTGGAATCCCATATTTGACAAAGTTGCAGACAGATGGAGCTTTCAGAACCAGGTTGACACTGAAGGAAACTTAAAACACTTTTGCTGGCAGAGGTACAGCAGAGAGGTGTCGAATTCCCTGCCAGACGGAGCTGTCATTCAACGACCCCCGGTGGAGCTGGTGATAACAGAAAATCTGTGCTTTTCTTGGTAGACACGCTTCACAAGGAGGATTTGGGGAAAGCAAGGAAATTTTGGCAGCAGAGATGTCAGTCTTCCAGCCTGAGAGCATCCTGATTAGGAGCATCTGGTAAGTCTATGGACCCAGCACTGTCACAACAGCCAAAGATGCAGGAATATTTTAGCCCTGTCATTTAGGCACAAAAACCAAAAGGGAACTGATAACTTATATCTCTTGATCCAGTAAAAGCTAGTGCACTTACAGCAAAACATATTCTTTGGATGATCACAGAACATAGTTCAGAAATTCTTTGGTTGTTAGACTGCATGAAATTCCCCTTGACTTTTTTTTCTCCATATGGTGACAAGTGACAGAGTGATGTGAGAGGCTGAGAAAAAAGATCTCGTACAGTGCCAGGAGAGGGGGCACAGTTCCAGGAGAAAGTGGAAACAGCCTTTTCTGTAGAGCAAGCTCAGGCTCCAGCCCCAGTCCTTAGCAGGTGCTTCTCCCCACTACTACTGCAGCGCTGAGGTCTCAGCTGCATTTGCACTATCTGCAGCAGAACACTGGCTTGCCACAGGATTGCCAAGTGGGTTTAAAGCTTGTGGGAAGGTTCCTACTGTCTGAGGTGATACCTCAGGAGGTGAAGGAAAAATAATACAGTCTTTTTCTTCTAGGGGAACTTTTCTTCTAGGAGAGGTTGTATCCTTAAACATCTGTAGTATCAGTCCAAATTAAAGTCAGAGCGCTGGTTTCCAAAAGCTGTAAAGTCAGCCTTGGCAGAAGGACTGGCGATCAAGCAGCCCTGTTGCAAAAAATTAGACACACACATGTGTGTATGTGTGTGTGAGTACCTTCTCCTGCAGGTATTTTCACTCAAAGTGCCCAGAATGAAGTCCCTTGTCACATAAGGCCATTTGACTGGTCCTATGCTGGCAGCACAAGGAAGACTGAGTTGTCACTGACACTGCTGACAATGGATTCCCAGCTGAGAAGAATATTTGTTCTCTTAAGCCAGAGAGCCTTTGAGCCATGTTCAGTTCTGGTTGTTAAAAAGAAAATAATGGCTCATTCCTGAATAAACACAAAACATATCATCTGAAGGTAGGGGGCAGAAGTTGAACATTGTAAAAACATAAGAAATAGCCAATATAAAATTAGTAATAATATATCTGCCTGTTATATGGTTTATTTGAATAATCCTCTGTATTAGTGTTGAAGCACTTTACCTTGGAGTGAATGTATGTACCTTCATCCACTAAAAATAGAATTTTGTGCTTTCAAATTGTTTCCTGCTCTGTGTTGCTCTAAATAGGGCACTTTTGAAAAGGAATAGCAAAAAGAATCACAGAAACTGTGCACCATGAGGAGAGGAATTCTTACCTCATCAAGCTATCTGTTTAGCTATTTTCATTTACTTACTCAAAAATTTTGACACTTTAGCACTTGGTCAATTTTATGTTGTCAGGTTTAAAATTAAATTCTAAGTAAAGACACATATATTATGATAGGAGAAAAAAGTGGCAACAAATAGCAATGTATGTTGACAGGCCATGAGGCACAAAAAGTATTTTCTGAGAGAACCATTAAATTGCTTAGCAGTATTGATGCAGAATTTCAGACAAATAGAAAAATATATAGCAGGCCAGAAAATGCTTTTTTCTCCAGACTGTCCCTGGTAAACTGTGTAAACCCAACTTCTGCTGCACCATCACACAGTTATCTTGACAGAATAAACCAAGCTCTACTTCCCAGCTAGACATGAAAAGAAAAGCACCAAGGAGGAAGAGAGGCCCATGCTTCCTTTTTTCCTGCAAAGAATTCCCAGCTCACCAGAGATGGATTGCAAAAGGAAAGACAAAGGTGCCAAGAAGGCATTGTCTCAGCACTGAAATTACATCGAATTTCATGATGATACCAGGTTGGACAAAACTGAACTGTTTTGTCTGTTCAGGCTCTGGGCAGAGTCCCCAGGAGCACAGACTTCAGCTGAGGCAGAGGAAGTGACAAAACCACATGTAAGAGAGAAAGAAGCACATTGTTCCATTCACAATGGGCTTTCCACAAACACTGTTAGATTACAAAGCGAATAATTTATAGCAGATGCATAGAAATTTTCTACAGAAGTGGTCTTACTATGAAAAGGAGAAAAAAAAAGACCCCATAAAATATTAAATGTATGTTCTTGGGTACATATTTTCCTGTATTTGGCAAGGGAATTTTTTACAAATAATCTTTGATTGCTGAAAATTCATGGAGAAAATCCTCAATTTCATCGTGTACTGTTTGGGCTAGGAGGAAGTGTTTGCAGTGATGTTTTCAAGTTGCAGTTCATAATTTTTGATGCTGGCTGAGCTGATGTTAGAAAAAGTCCACAGTTCTGATAGAAAGAGGTAACAAAGGCTTGGCTTATCCAGGCACAAATTAGTTTGTAACTGTTCCTTTGTTAAATGCATAATCCTTGGAAGTTAAGAATCAGGTAGGAATTTGCAGGATTCCCCTTGTGTAAACAGATGGAGGAAATTAGAAGGAATTTTTCAATCCCTCTGAAAGGAAAACCAAATGACTGTCCAAATGAGTTTTAAATACACTTATTGTAAATAGCTGGAAATGGCCACAGCCCAGCTTGAGAGGCAGAAGTTGTCTTTCTCCATTATAAACTTCTTTGGGTGGGGGGAGATGGGGGGAGCAAGAAAACTTTGGTTCACAACATTGTTTTGCATAGCCATTCAAGTAGATCTTCCAAAGTTACCAGCTTGTCCAGGCTAGTAACAAAGTACCCACGGCTCTCTCCTCAGTAGTGGACACTCCTCTTTGGTATCCTGTTTTGTAAGGCAGGCGTCTTGCACAGGTGATGGAGTCACACAGATGCATCTTTGAAAAGGAAGACAGTGTCACTTGTGTTGCCACAAACAAATTCATCCAATTTATTAAGCAACACACTGGAAGCCTTTTGGTAAGGGGTGGGGGAGGGAGAAAAGAAAGTGTTGTTATGTTCACTATTTGCTAGAAGCAAGTTATTTTGCTCTTGTAGTTATTTCTTAGCAGCTGTCAGTAGCTGTGATAACAACTGTGATGACAGAAAATTGGGAATTATTGCTTTTTTGAGTAATTTTGAGTCACAACAACCAGGGCATTAATAAATCCTTCCAGGTAGACCCAGCCCTGTGCCAGAAAATATAAATATTCATTTTGGGAAGCATTCTGGCGGTTACTAAGCACGATACTTACTTGTTGACTGTGTGATGCACGAAACCTTGTAGGATGACCACATGCTTATAACACAAAGTATTGTAGCCAGGAACCCGAAAGTCTGGATGAGAAAACAAACAAACCACAAATACTTATGGAGCATTAGATGACACATATTCAATGCATGTATGGGCACTTCTGTATATTCAGCTACACATTTTATGGGATTAACAGACCCAAAAAGAAGCGGGTTTTTTTACTCCATTCTGCCAAAAGACTAAAAAACCCAAAGTTTCTGCGGTATAATAGCAGCTTATATCTTGTCAAGCCTGAAACACAGACTGAGAGTCATACAGAAGGAAGGAGAAAAAGCTGGACAGCAGCACGGAGTGTCAACTTCTAAACTTCTCACTAGGATTCTGCAACAAAGAAAAGTCTGTTTCTAGCACCTCTGATTACTGCTCTTTTACTGCCCGACTCAAACAAGTCTTTCCCTGCTGTCTGCCAAATAAACAAGTCAGGTAGGTCTTCTTGTCTGTTTGCATCATCAGGACTAAGTTTCTGAAAGTAATTCTTTATTCTGGAGGAGTGGTATTTCAGGTCCTGCTGCTGTGAAAATACTGTCACCCACACTTGGAAGTCATGCCTCCTTCTGTAAAGCCTTCCAGCCAAGAGAGGCAGAGAGCACCTGCCACAAGTCAGCTCAGAGTCCCAGGGGGTTTAGAGAAATTATCTTGAACAGGGCTCTGTTCAGGAGCAGGAAGCATTGAAACAGGGGGGTGAAATCCTTTAGGTAACTTCCAGCTGCTACAACAGTCTTTTGTCAGAAGTTAATTGTCCTAATTCTTCACCTAAACACATTAGTTACTGTGAGTTGAAGCAGAAGCCTTTAGTTTCAACGCTCTGGCAGGACAAATACCAACTTTAGTGGTGAGTCCAGCATCTGACAACAAAATATTTTTGTTGGCACTGTGTTACAGAACATAAGCTGAGATGAGCTAGAAGGTTGTTCACCCAACCAACACACAAGTAAGGAAAGTCTGTAAGAAAACAGAGGGACAAGTGATAGATATATTGCAAGTTTAAAAGTATCAAGCCTAATAAACACAGTCTTACCGCTCCAGCCACAAGCCCAGTTATATTGTAACTCTTGGCTGCTGCTACAATTGATCCAATGAGAAGCAGAATTGTACCAATTAAGTAATGAAGAAACTCCTGAAAAGACAAGCACAGCATGCATCAGAAGGGAAACTTATCTGGAAGACATTTTGATATGTCTCAGAAAGAAAATAAGTTGGCAGAGATGACTCAAACCCAGAGGACAAAACATAGTCAAAAAGGGAAAAAAAAAAAAAAAAAAGAAGAAAAAAAAAAAAGAAAAAAGAAAAGCAAAACACAGAAAAAACCCAAACCCCAAAACCCAGCAACTCACCTTGTGAGGGGATTTTATACCAAATCTCAGTTTCTGTTCAAAAAAGAACAGTTTGGGTCTACTAATGCTACTGGAATAGGATTTACTTACTGGGTATGGACGCAATCCTTTCAATTCAGCACGGTACATTACTTCATTGCATCAAGCATGCACCTTACTTAAAGAGATGGTTCTGGAGGAAGGAAGGAGCCTTAAGGACATATTTCTCTAGCCTATATGAAATGGCATAAGTGGAAAACCAAGTGCTCCTACTTCTGATAATCTTAGAAAGTAAGCACTGGATCTACTGCTGCATTTACTAAAAGCTTACATCAACTGAGACTGGAAACCACTGGGAAAGAAGGGAAGGGAGGGAAGGCATGAAAAGCACAGCTGCAGTAAAACATGATGCCATGGGGTTTTCTGAGAGAGGACCAAGGCACCACATTTAAACTCTTCTCTGGTGAGATAAGTATCAGTCCAGGAGTCAATTTTACCTTTTTATAAGAAGGGGTATCTGTGGATTTCGATTTTGAATCCTAACAAAGCTTATGACAACCAGTACAGGTGTTTGCACACAGAACATGGCTTGTTTCTTGTGCATGGTGGGGTGGGGCAGGTGGATATTTGCTTCCTTTATCTGCATTGCACTACCAGCATGAGCCAAGCAAACAGAAAGGAGAGATTTTGTCTCAAACTAGAAGATAGAATATAGTCCCAAAAGGAAATTGTCCAAGGAAAGCCCAGAAGATGAACAGTCCACCATAGCAGTTTCACTCTGCTCAGGTGTTAAAAAGAGCTGAGGAGGATTTTTTCTGTAAAGCAGGGTCTGAGACCACAGGTTACTTTCCTAATTGGTAAACTTGTTTCGGGTAATCAAAATCTCAACCCTTGCATTTGCCAGAACAAATCATAAGCATAAGGAGGCTTCTCTGACTAGCCCATGACGCAGCAGGCAAATGGGACATGCCATCGCCTCCTTAGAGACATCAAATAAAGCAGTGTACACAGGCTACTACTTTAGAGGAATCCAAGGGATGGGCAAAGCTGCAACAGAGTCATCAAAGGCCACGTTAGGTGGAGAACCAACCCCCGGCAGGGCCGGAAGAGTGCCCCTCTGGAGAAATACTTCCAAGCTTTAAAAGGTGTCAGCAATGAACAACCTCTTGAACCACTTCAGCTTTACTGGCTGCAAATCACGCCCCTGATTGCAATGTACAGATCCTGCCAGGAAACTCATCCAAATGCTAGCTGTAGTTTCCCAGACTCTCTCACATGTCTTCGTCTCCTGTTCTAAAGATACTTAAATGTGACTGAAAATGAGGTTGTTTGTTTTGTAACAGAGCAGCAATGTTCAAGCATCACATCCTATAAAGCTTTCTGAAGCTGAGCAGCCACAAACATCAGTGCCTTAAACTCTGGAACGCTGAGGAATAATTGAACACACAACAAAAAAAACCACAAAAGAACCAAAAGCAGCCAATGCAGAGGCAAAAATAGCATAGTCCTGTTACAGCAATGCACACATTAAATGCTGCTCTGCAAAACTGGCATTTATTAAACTGTCATTATATCAACTTCACTCCTTTATTTCAATCCCTGCATCTTTTTTACTCTAGATAAATAAGTACTTTTAGAAACAGGTAGTGGTGGCACATGTTTGAAAAAAAAAAAAAAAAGTCTAACCATATTCTTTAGCTAAAAAGAAAAAGAAAATTAAAATTTTCTGTCTGGTTATAACTGGATGGATGGACAAACTTATCTTAGATCTGTAAATTACTTACATAGCTTCCATTAACCACCATACAACACTTCTTGGGTTTCAAAATTTCTGTCTATCTCTCCAGCTGGCTTTCCCCACTCCTTTGGTCCTTCTTCAGTGGAACTAACATATGTAAGGGAGGCATGTTCTAAGACGTTGCTAAAATCCATCGTCCCACACTAGGATGCAGAACTCTTCTGTTAGCTGACCTGAGCCAGAGCTACTGAGGAAGTTCAGGTCTCACATTTTTGGTGCTGCCTGTTGGTTCTCTGCTAGGATATGAGAGATGGATGTGTATGGGAAATGCAGGAATGAGGCAGGAACATCCTGCAGGATATCCCAGGAATGGCCAGGCTACAGCAATCAGGCCTAGGCACCTATTTTTTGCTATTGTTTAAGTTATCTAAAACCATACCAAAAAGAGGCACATCTGATTTAAATAGCACTCACAGACTTTATTTTGGGACAGGATGTAGTACATGAATTCTAATGCTATGATTTGGTACTTTAGCAATCCCTGAGCTGCTATAAATGACCTGAGCTAGGACTCTGCTGAAGGCTTGATGATCAGTAGCTTCCTTTTGATAGTCTCTTAATAAAATTATTGCCTTCCATATAGTAAATCTAGATTTATGTCTGTGAAAAGGAAGGCAGAATCAAATCCAAATCACCTAAAAACCTTACAGTTACATAATCTGCTGAACTGAATACAAGGAACAAAAGGATTTGCATATGAGGCAAAAAAGAATTGAGTGAAAGACAGCCTATCTTTGTGAGACAGCACAAGGGAAAGGACTGAGAAAGTGAGACATCAACCCCCAGGAGAGGAGAGGAGCCCAGGCTTACCGCGAGTGGCCAGCTAACACAAGTCAGCTTCCTGTAGACTCTGAAAATGTGCATGATGTAGAAGAACAAAATCATAACCAAGTCGCACATGGTGACAATCTGAAAGAAGCTGTATGCACTGTAATCTGTCCATGAAGAATTATTTACGCTGATGAATCCAATCAGCAGTGAGATCTGGAAGACAAAAGGCACATTCAAGGTTTTCACTACGGTGCTCAGAGGGTCGTGGAGATGATTTTAAGGACAACAAAATAGCACTTAAAAGACAAATATCTAATGTAAATGGGATGGTCCCAACAAAATGGAGGACAAAGTAAGAAGCATGATAATAAGATTTTATAATTAGCTGATAAATGAGCTGAAGCAACCATTAGGACTGGGGAAAGGGGCAATGGCCAGAAGGAAAGCAGCAGTTTCAGCCTGAAGAACTCAACTTGAAGATGTCTTTATGTACAATGGAAGAGCTCTCAAATAGAGAAATGGAACTGAATTTCTGGAGTTGCACCAGTGACTGAAGCATCTGAACCCCAGAGACTTTCAGGAGTTCACTGAAAGCTGTGAAAATGGAGGTGTCCATGAACACATCCATCTTCACTTTCATTTAGTGACATTTCTCACATGCAAAATCAGAGGACCTGAGTTAAGAGTTTTACTCTTCCTTTTCTGCCACCTACAGAGCAGAAGCATTAGGGAACTGTAAGGCAGTTCCCTAATAAAAATATTTGGAGGAACTGATTTAATTCACCTCATCCCCAAAAACTTTTATAAGTTAACACTGCCACATAAAATTATAAAGCTTTATTGTACAAGTTCTTTCAGCTGTAGGCTTGCCAAAGACAAAAGCTATTTCCCTTTTTTTTTTAATCTAAAGCTACTTGTTTATTTTACTAATCTTGCTGCTTCCACCAGCTTGGCTAACCTGGGTGATCAAAATAAATCTACCGAGAAGATACTAAAATATTTTTTTATTACAGACTCAGTCAATGCATGCTTTTGGCCACTGTAATTTTCAGTTCATCCAAAGTCAGCCAGAAGCTGTAATGATTCACATTTTAAGTGTTTCTCCTAGACATTAAAAAACTACCTGAGGAAGCCAGCACTTCAAGACTGCACCATCTTTTCCTGCACACTCATCTTCCAAACTCCTAACCAACTGCATTCATTATCAGAATAATTTGCTTAAGATTAAAAGAGGAAAAAAAACCCAAAACAACCCAACACCCAAACAACACAGCGTAGATTCTCCCTAGCTGTTAGCCAGGTTTCACCTGCTCAGTTCTGAGTGGACAGGTTAAATATATGCATGTACAAGGGCACCAAAAGGTCTGTATGTAAAAACTTCACAAGGACCTGTCACCTTCACCAAGCTCCATCCAAACAGCCACATCAATGCCTTGACAGTGAACCACCTCAAAACAGTAGCTTCAAAAAGTCAGTGCTCTGGATTCTTTCCCACACAAGTGTCTAAGCTGATGTCAGACCTGGTCCAGCTCCATTACATTTGTTGTGGCAGTCCAAGGAGTTGATATTAGCCCTGTAAGTGATGCTCTGCTCTCTGAATCTTAAAGTCAGTTAAGCAGAGTCATCTGACTTAGCTGCTGAATAACCTGAACAATCAGAAGGAGATAATTTACCCTATAACCTAGAAGAAACTCTAAGTGATGCAAGACACAGCTATTATTTCCATAATTTAAAACTGAATTTAATGAAATTTTATTCTATAGGAAGACTCAACAAGTCACAGCAAGCACTGAGTCTTGCTGTTGGATAAAGGTGGGATGAGGACAACATTCTCTAACCACCAAAGGCTAGAAGTTTCCCTTATTCAGGCGTCTTCACAATAATCAGTTGCCAGTTTCAATTACACTGTAAAAATCAAGAAGGAAGCGTTAATTCACAGAAATATTAAATCTGCCCACTGGCTGATTTCATGACTGAACAATTAACTTTAGCAGGTTTTTTTACTGGACTCTTGAAGTACAACCACCATCCAAATAATAAAAAGCACTGGGAAAAACCCTTAGTTTAAGCTAGACTCAGTTCTTTCAATTTCATGGAAGCATAGCAGTATTTTTCTTTTCAGTTAAAAGGTATAAAAAAATTGAGAAGCATAAAGAAGAATGAGAGTCATCCAAGGACAGAAAATATATCTGAGGTGTCACAGCCCTCAGAAATAAGAAGATTCATGGTACCAATGAAGAATCTGCTCAACTCCTGACAGGGTAGAATTGTGGATTTGAACAAACATGCTTTCCATTTCAACAGTTCTTCATGACTAAAACAACTCCAAATCCAATTAGTAAAGATTCTCCCTTCTTTGATTTTAGATGTGCCTCAGCACACAGATAGGAAGAAACCACTGCATGGCAAGAGGAATTTCTTTCAAAGATCTACTTTCTTAGCACAAATCTTGCAACATGAGATTTACCTGCCATTTCTAAAGAGGGTCCTTGGTTCATAGGCATGTGATTCTGTTTCACAGGACAGGTGCAAAGGGGACCTTCTCAACAACTTTATATAAAAAGCTGTACCACATCTGCCACACTATACTGCCAGCAGGTACAGTCAGAGTTTAAAACTCACCTGTTGAAAAAAGAATGCTAACAAATACAGGTAATAGAGCCACACCGTATCACTTGTTCTTTGAAACTGACAAATACTGAAGTTCCTTCATCAGATACTGGTTTATCATGATATACTGGGTGATGATTCTACCTTTCCTCCCCCTGGGATTCTGGTTTCCAGAGAACTGAGTGATAAAGTGATAAATATGTAACTGTCTGGGATACAGTTGAACATCTATCTCAGAAGTCAGTTTGTGACACAGAGAGAAATGAATGGCAAAGCACTGAAGTGATCAAATGTTATGAATGTTCTTTATGCATCTGTGCTATGGGGAGCCGGTTTATACACCCTGAAAATAAAAACTGGAGGCACAAGAAAAAATCCAGGGCATTGCTATTTCCATTTCAATATAGCGCTTCACAGATCATGAGAGCAACACTGATGGTGTCACATAACCAGCCAGTGTGACTAGAAGTACAGGTCAAGTGATGGTCAGTCTCATTAGAAGATTTCAGTGTGCTCCACAATATACATCCAGACTCCAGACCTGCATTACAAAAAGGGGTGAGGGACACATTGCAGGGCACTATTATTTAAGTGCTTTCTGGTTCCTGAGAAGCAGAGTAAAGACCATACGCATTAATCAACCCCAAGGATTGATTTCTGGATTTCAGTAAAGTTCCATATTTGCTCTGTCTCACAGAAGTCAATCAGCTTAAACTAACCCACTGCTTGACCCTTCTTTGGACCAGATATTTGAAGTGAGTTGTGAAGCACGTTTAGGGACACTGATATATATAAGGAACAATTTTGCAGTCAAGTCAGTGTGGGCTAAAAGCAGTCAGCACGCAGCAGACAGAAAAGACATAACAGAGCCTGCAAGACTTTTACAGAACCTGCATTCTCTTCCTTACTTGGAGCTGCAGATGAGGTAACCACATCCTCACAATGTGATTGTGCAAAATGCTGCCTCTTGAATGGCACTGACATACCTTCCCAAGCCTAAACCCCATTCTGATTTGAAGTTAACTCAGATCTACCAAAAAAATGAAACACTTTTTTTTCTTCCTTGATGTGGGCTTCTTCCTAACAGGAAGCTGTTGGCCACCATCATCACAAAAGCACATGGTTGGCTCATGGCCAGTGTGTTGCCCCCCAAGATCCCAAGGTCTTCTCTGAAGAAGTGCTTTTCAACCTCCAGCCTGTACTGGTGCAGGGCCTTATCCTCAAATACCTCCAGATACAGGACATGGCATTTCCTTGTGTCAAACTTGATGAGACTCCTCTCTGTCCAGACTGCCAAGATCTCTCCCCATGGCAGCACAATCCTCTGGCATATCAGCCACTCCTCCCAGATTTTTCATCACCTACGAACTTTCCAGGAGTGCACTCTACATCATCATTCAGGTCATTAATGAAGATGTGGAACAGTGCCAGTCAGTGCCAGTCCCAGTATGGACCCCTGGGGTACATCACTAGTGACTGGCCTCCAACTGGACCTTGTACCACTGATCACAACCCTCTGGGCTGGGTGGTTCAGTTTTAAACCCATCTCACTGCCCACTTACCTAAGCCATACCCTGTCAGCTTGCCTGTGAGGATGTTATGGGAGACTAGAACCTTAACAAGATCAAGGTAAACCACATCCATCACTCTTCCCTTGTCCACCAAGCTAGTCACCTCATTATGGAAAGCAGTATGGTTGGTCAAGCATCAGTTCCCCTTTATAAATCCATGCTGACTACTCCTGATCACCTTCTTGTCCTTCATGTATTTGGAAATGCTTTCTAAGAGGATTTTCTTCATCATCTCCCAAGGGAGTGAGATGAAGCTGACAAACCTGTAATTCCTTGGATCTTCCTTCCTGCCCATAGGTATTACATCAATCTGTTCAGAATGGCACACTTGCCTTTTGTACCTCTCAGGCTAGAAAAGATAGGGAAGGACTGGACAAGAGGGATACATTCTCCTCCTCTGTGCTGTAAAATGCTTCTGGAAGTGTTCCCTGTAAATGCTGTTTCTTTTTAAAAATCAGCTGGTTTCCTCCTTGTTTCTTTTTGTCCCTGACAAAGAACGAGCATCTGAAGCCCACTGGTCATTATTACACTCAGTAAGAAACAAGGAAAATGTGTATCAAGACTTCAAGAAAATGAATCTTCCACTGCAGGAAAATTCAACACCACCTTAACAGAAAGAGAGGAATCATGCCTTTGTATTCAGAAGCGATTATATAAGGGAAGAAGATACAGCTTCTAATTACTCCTGAGGCAAATGCATACTGGAGAAAAGGCTCATGGCATTAGGCCCAGATGCTGTGGTACTCCTGATTTCAGATGGTTTGAATTCCACCTCTAACACCCTGTGCTCAGTCTTGGGTGGCTGTAGTCCTGCAAATGCAATTAGGTTACAGAGAAAGCTTGGCTCCAAACACCCTGTCCACATGGGAGTGGGCTGGGCATGATGCTAAGACCCAGAGCAAGCCAGCCACACAAGCATCAGCCTCTCTGCTGGCTGGGTCCTCCAGTGGCTTCCAGTCCTGTCACTGGTCACAGAGACCACCTGTAAAACTGCCCAAGAGCTACCTGCCCCTCAGGACAAATGGGCTGGGCTCTCCTGCACTAACACAAGGTGCTGGAGTGCACCAGCACAGATGGAAAAGCCCAGGCCAAGCTGGCAAGTTCAAAGAAGCATAATAGAGAATCACCTGCTCCAATAGAGTGCATGCCCACCAGTCCAGAGATTACAAGTACAATTTTCTTCACTAGTGCCCTGAGGGTAACAAAGGAAAGGACTTGTTTTGCTCTGCATGTGCCTAGCTAGCACCACAAAGCATTTTCTGCTCATGTGGTAGAAGATTGTAGTTTATCTGACCACAGAACAATTTTATAACCCAGGAATCAATCTGTGCAAGTGCTTTGTATGATCTTTTTCTACTGTCCTGCTATAATGGATGTCATAAATAAAGCTCTGGCTTTATTGCCAATACCTAATTCTCCTGTAACATTTGGAGAGAACTAAATTTTCCACAGACACAGCTACCTGCACAAACATAAATCCTGCATGATCTCCAATACTGAAAAGAACCTACTCTGGAAGGAAAGCCTAATGTTCTGAGGATGAGAGGCCCATTTCCACAGGCAAACACTGACACAACAAGGGAGGAATTGTAAGTCACTGACTCTTGAATCCTGACCCCAGCTTTGTAACCCTATTTCTGTCTGAACTTCAGTAAATCATGTATTTCACCACTTCGGCTCCTTCAGTCACCAAATGAGGACTAATAAAGACTTCACATGCATTGTGCTAAAGTTTTGCACCTTCAAAACACTTCAGACATGTAAAACAAAGGCAAAAATGTTGAAGACTGCTAATAAATGTCTAGGGCAAGATTACTGTTTTCCTTTACAGAGTGAATGAAAGAAAATGCTCATTAAAAATACCCCAACAAATAAAGAAACAGAAAAAAGATGTTTTGGGCTGGAAGGGACTTAAAAGACCATCTGTTTCCAACCTCCTGCCATGGGCAGACACCTTCAACTAGATCACCTATCCAGCCTGGCCTTGAAGGGAGTAGTGGAAGAATTCACGGTTTTGCTTGTGTGTGCATCTTTTGCTTTCCTTATAAAACTGTCATTATCTTGATCCATGGGTCTTTTTGCCTTCCTTCTCTTTTCTCCCCATCCTGCAGGGGAGGGCACTGAATGAGAGGCTGGTTGGGTGTTTGGCTACTGGCTGGGGTTAACTCACTGCATGTGGCCTACCCCTTATCTGGATTTCTAACTGCTGTGGCAGTACAAAGAACAATATTAAAAAACTTCATTGCAGAAAGACACAGGCTATGGTTTTTACAAATCCCAAGATGATGTACTGAATTGCCAGGCTGGAACTGCTATCTTACCATGTAACTTAAGCTCTGGATAGTAATTTTCTTTCCCTATATAGAAATAAGATGTGAAAGGCCAACCTAACTGCAGGAGGAATGATAACATTAATAAGAAGCAAAATTGCCTCAAGGTGCCCAGTTACAGAGAAACACTATAACTCTTATCTCAAAGTTTTACCATAATACTGTGACATACACATTCTCATGTATAATCCACCCAGTTCTGTGTTATCTTTTCATTTAATTACTTTGCTATGCAACGTACAACCATATCCTTGTGTTTCTCTGAGTATTTTTTTTCTTTACTTTTCCCGTCGTATATCCTCCCATAAGAAGAGACAATTTTTTGTCTCCAGTGCTTCCTTTCTTTTTTTTTTTCTGCCCCTTATTCCTCTTTCCTCTTCCTTCCCTCCATTACATTCCACATCTCTTTTCCCTTTGTATCTCTCATTCATTCCCATCCAAATTTCCCTCTATAAATGACAATGCACCCAAATCCCCTCTTCTAATGTTTCCTAACTACCTTGCCCACTCTCAGGGCATGTATTGAAATTAGCTAACCAAAAAATTAGCACCATTCAGGGGGGAAATGTCAGGGAACAGGATTCAGTATAGTGCTACACCTGCACAAACACTGTAGGCAGCAGCTCTGGCTCATCAGTTTCCTGTTGGTAATACCTGAAAGTGCTTTTCTTTTTCATCCATTGTATTTGCTGGAGGACTGATGAACCTTTGTACAGCTTTAATGTCCCTCCTCCTCCTCAATCAGAAAAGAGGAGTACCCTGAGAACTATTCATAAAATTGATAAAACCTGTTCGATTTCCACTATCCAAGTTTTAATGCAAGCAATTGTACAGAAACTGTGTCTGCAAATCTGGAGCAAGGGTCAGCACTGACTCTCATGCAGTTTCATCACAGCCTTTTTTTAAAAAAAAAATATAATAAGAGCTAAATACTTTTTGTATTTGAATGAAAAAAAAGTCAAAGTTTCCAGCTTGTGACACCAGCCAAGATAGTAAATGGAATTTTCCATCCCTACAAGAGCCAATCAGGATAACTGTGCCCTGGAGAAATGTCACTGACTACAGCTGGACATTTCCAAGTGTTACAACTCAACACAGTGAAGCAACACCCACATATTATTAAATACATATTTCTGGATGGAGTAAAATAATTTTTTAACAGCTTCCCAAATCAGAAAGATGAGCAAAGCACAGAGCAAGGTCACAACTGCAGTTCATGCAAGACTGGTTCAGCTAATTTAAGCAGCAATGTTGACTGCTGCTGTAATCAAGATTTCCTTCTTCCAGGACAGTGTTGGAAATGTGAGCTGCAACAGACAAACCCCTACTAGAAAAAGAAGATAAAAGGCACAGTCCATTTGAGACTTCATTAATGAGAGATGAAATCAGCTGCCTGCAAGTGCATGGTTCTGTGAAGCAGTCAGTCTTTGGTTGCACAATCATCTCTCAGCCCCTGCGTCTGGGCAGATTTCCTTCTTGTCTGGCTGCTTTGCTAAAATAAGGAGGCTGCCTGGCCCCTGATAAGTCACTTCTCTTGTGCACCATCATCCACAGGCTATTTATTGAAGATAAAAATGGTGGGAGGGCGAGAAAAGGCAAAATAATCTTATTCAGACCCTCTACAACACAGATAAGAGGACAATCCTAAGTACAAGCAAGTGGTGTTCTATATCTATTAATAAGAAATTATCTATCAGCTCAGGCCCAGGCCTCAGTGGTAGAAAAGGGTGTGGGGTAATCCCAGAACCAACACATGAAGGACATTATTAAAGAGCCCTTGTTGCAGGGTGTTAACCATGATCATTAAAAAGGCAATTCTTTGTAATGACCAGCTGCAATTAAGTCTTGCCTGCCACTGATCACAGTGCATGCAGGACTTGAATCCCGCTCCTGCCAGCTGAGCTAGCTCCCTGCCTCAATCCCACAGCTGCCTGCACTCACATTGAAAGGCACCATACAATCCTGCATGTTATTTACTGAAAGCTGAGACTTCATAGTTACATGGCAAACAATATGCTATGTTCTCATCAAGCAGTGAATTAGTGAAAGAAAGAAAAGCTTGTTACCCACAACAACCTCATAATTTTATTTCTTCTTCTCTCCAATTTGTTTAAAAAGCAACTTAAATTTGAAACATTGCAACTGTGAAAGCACTATCAGTAAGCTTTTCCAATCTACATAAAAGCTGCACACACAACCCTCAAAGTATTGCAGCAGCTGAGTAACATTGCACAAGTGGCATAATGCAAGTTACAAACAATTCCCCAAACACATAAAATCCACTGCAAAACACTATTAAAGGCACAGCTGACTGCTAGCATGTCTGCAAAGGATAGGAACAGAATGTTAAATACAGCAAATGCCCTAGCAAGGTTCCAGCTCTGGGAAACACGTCTGCTTTCCCTCTAACTTTCAAAGAGGTGCCACCTGCAACAACTGAAAATCCTACTGTGGACAAAGCCAGGAGAACCCTGTAGCTTGTTCATTTATTAATAAGGAATTAATTCCCTGTGCAGGCAACAGCCCCCATGTAACAGCTAGCTGGCCACCCACTCCAGTGGTCTCTCCCACCAAGTAATAATCCCTGGATTATCGATGAGCCTGCTCTTTCAGGTAAGAGCAGAGACACATCCTCTGTACCACTGTGTTATTTTCTGTAGATGCAAAGGTGCGATCACTCAGCCTATGCTCTCTGCCCTCCCCCAGTTGTGGTGCTTGTTGGGAACATGTGTCACATATAAACAAGCTCATTTAGAAGAATATTACTTTATTGCTGCAAAAAAATATATATGCACGTGGTACCTCCTGTAGTTCACCCCACTGTATAAGATAATTTATCTTGCATAGTAGGGAGAATCTCTAAATTACATCTCAAAAGACCTACAGGAAGTAAAAAACATTGTAAGAGACTTGAATCTCCAGACTCCCCTAGGAGAAACTGGAGTATTTGGTGATAGCAACCAAAAATGAGGGGAATTAGTATAACCAAATCTCTCCAGATTCAAAAATTGCACAGCAAGCTGTGATTGATATTTCTCTCTTCTGCAAGTCAAGTGCCTCCAACATTTAGATCCTCCTGGAGAGCCATGTCAACCATTCTCCCCACCTGGCAAACCTGAAAGTCAGACAGAATGACAGGAGAAGACAGTCAACAGTGTGAGTAGGTTTGTGTAAATGGAGAACGACTGCAGAGACTGCCCACCTCACCTGCCATTCTTCCTTCTAGTTGGCTGGGAAGATAAACTGCTGGCAGGAACCAGGCACCTCTGAGACAAAAACTCTGAACAATTCTCAGATATATTGTTTGGCTTGTTTGGATTGCTTGCCCATTAAAAAGCCAGTCCCATATTGTCTGTGATATAGAATATAGAAAGAGCTTAATCCATACTTAGGAGCTATAGAGCTCTTGTAGATAAACTTCATGGCTGTCTGAAAACTGATCCACCAACTGTGCATGGCAATACCACCTATAGAGAAGGAGCCCAGGCTGGCAGGCCACCCAAGCCTGGTTCAGACTGTCTGGCTGCTAGAAGGCCAGAGTACATGGTGTATATTTACAGACAGCAAAGTTCCCACCATGTTCTGGATATCCAACACATATCTAGCAGTGCAGAGCCAGTGGAAACTAAGACAGGAACATACATCACAAAAACCAGTACCCCATGGCAACTATCATTCTAGTTAACCTATTAGATTAGATGCATGAAAAAATATAAAGCAATCTCATCCTCCTGGAAGCTGTTGCTGAGACGAAGGGATCCCGCGTGAACCGCGCGCTGATGTCTCATGCCTCCGCCTGCCAACCTCAGCGAGCAATCTGCTCATCGCTCACCCTTACAGATGCTGCTCACAACACAAACCCTTCTCACTGTCTGAGGCTTTAGTGCTTGACTGATTCAGATCTTCAGTTGACACCTGCCAAACCTCTCCCTGCCTCAGAGATCACCACACTGACATCTGGCAGTTGCACAGACAGCAGTTAAAAAGTTCTTATCTATCATCTCCAGCAAGGGCTTTGCTAAGCCATGGAAACGGACCCTTGAGCAAGACCTCCTTGAATAAGAGGAGGGCACATTTACATCACTGAAGTCCACATTGTGTTGTTAGCTGTGCTGGCATATCATGATTTTCATCAGGAAAACACAGGTGAGAGTACCTGAAAACATCATGACAATCCCTAGATGAACTGGCATCATCACAGCCTGGATGCTGGATCAGGGTGGGTCTTTGCACATCAGAGAACAACCTTTTCTATGTGTGAATACTCGATGCTTAGCAAGGTGCCAGAGAAGTGAAGGGCAATGAAAGAGGGGGAAAAATGAGAATAGATGAGATTCCCCCTTGGCACTGTTGCTGCTGACAGCTTTCAGTGAGCGCCTGGAGACTGACAGGCCTCTCCAACAGGCTGGGACAGCACTCCCGTGTCTGCTAGGAAGTTGGATACTCAAGCAATTGCCAAAAGGCTCAACAAGTCAGCAGGTGAGAAGCAGCAAGTGGGGACTGTGCTTTTCCCAGACAAAGAGAAGAGCTCTTGCAGAGCCTGATTAGAGACTCGAGGAAAATAGGCCAAGTCAGTCTGCAGTTCTGCAGCTGCTGATGGTCATCTCACATTAACAGCATACTTCTTGCCCAGCTGTCAGCACTTGTGACTTGAACTCATTAATGGTACTCCTAAAAAAAAGAAGCAACACAACAAACTGCCAAAAATACTATAAGAAAATTTCCCCCTGAAGCAGCTTCTCAATTTTGTCATCATCACAGTGCCATTTTCCTTAAGGGAAGCTGTGAGCAGAAGAGGAAGCCCTAAGCATTGCAGCTGCTGCTATTGTTGCAGGAACAGCAGCCAAGTTTGTTTTGGCTTTGAAAAGCTAGACCTGACCAGTCAGGCACATCTGTCCTTGCCATTACATTCATCAAATGACCATCATCACAGTGCAGGGACTTGTTTCAGCCACAATGACCCCTTTAAGAATCCCAGTTACGCAAAGAAGAGGAAGCTCATAGGTGGATGAAGGGAAATCACAGCAACTTTAGTCTGAACTCTGGGTACAGAAAATAGCAATTTCTGGCTGCTATATACTTTACATATCACCACAAAATAGGAGGACAAGGCCACAGCACAAATGCCATGACAACAGCACAAAGGGGACAGCTCAGCCGCAGGACTGAGTGAATACCTCACAGGGACTCCCCAGGGAGGGGAGCGGAGGAAACACTTACTCATAAAAGGAAACACTGTCTGGCTTTGGGGGATGATACCCCAGTAATGCAGAGCAGGTACCAGAGCCTCAGGGTCAGGTGTGCTTCTCTCACTGATGGCTTCTACTGGATCACAGTGAGACACAACAAATTGTTCCAGCCCCTACAGTCCAGGAACCCAGTAAAGGATGGCAAGATGCTTTTTGTGATGTACAGGCTCTGAGCAGGTGGAGACTGAACTTGTAAACAAGAGATCCACCAGTTTCTGTCGCTCTGTGGCAGGAGAGGAGGATGTTCAAAGGGACACCATCTCCAAACAAAGTGAGGACATGGAACACACTGCTCTCGCATATCTTAAAAGGAAGTTGCAGAGGAGTGAGAATCCACATTTTTCACCATATCTTATTATCCACAGACACTGTGTGACCTGACTAAGATTTTTAACCAGCTCCTTAAAATTTCCCTTCCCATAAAACAAGTGTGTCAGGAAACCACTGCCAATACTTCACTCTGCTCTTTCAGGCATACTAAACATGTCTCAGGTGATGTGGTAAATTTCTATGCTTCATTTCCCTTTTTTTTTTTGTTATTTCAGAAAATGTATTTGTTGACCCCTGTTCAATCACCTCTATAGAAAGAATCACCTCCACATGCACAGATTGCTAATGAATGTATTGCAACAAATCCGAATGGATGCACCAAGTGAGCAATGGAAGATGGCTCGAACTTTGAGTTTTGAGAAAGCCTCTTTAATAAGTAACAAATAAAACATTCACTGACACATTCAGAGCAGAATTATCCTAATGTTTAATAATAACTATAATTGCCTTTTTACAAAATGTACTGGAGTTGATTTTTTTAGCCTTCTAGAGCAGTTTCAACATCAGAAAAATTACAAGTTTCTTTTTTTTCCTGAAAGAGGTAGATAGAAATTAAAACAGATGGTACAAAACCTTCCCCTGCCCAAGAGAAAAAGCAAAAGGACTACATTCTCAGCTTGTGGTTTGAAATACATGGAACCACTTCAAGCTTATGTATTTCCTGCCCTTTCATGCCAGACACTTGTTCTTGCCCACAGTGGCCTCTATGGCCGCACTGTTCCCTAAAAACACTTATGAAAAAAGAAAAGCATAGAGCTGAAGTAAAGCTCCATTAGTTCCCTGGTACTGTGTAACCTGGTGGACATCTGCATCACTGCAGCTGAGAACAGCTGTACAGAGACAAGACAGAAGGGGAAAATTCCTTAAAATGGTCTTGCTTGTGAAATTTCATGTCATCAAATGGAAGTGTGTCAGCCTGCCAGCAAGCACTCCTTGGTTAACATGCAGAAAACAGTGTTTGCTTCCAGCTCTTACGCAAACACCTGGACAGAAAAAATGGCCACTCAGAGCAGCAGCATGGAAAAAAACACCACTGGCTGAGGCAGCTGGCTTTGGTGTGCTCAGAGGGGAAATAACAGGACCTCCCAGTCCTACTGGGCTTAATTACTAAGCTTGGACATTCCTTACTCGAGTGCTCCAGCTTACTTTGGAGCCATCTAAGACTCAGATAGTTTTTTTCTTTCTCTTTGTTCAGAATGCCCAGCAAGGTCCTTTTGCTGCAGTTTCCAGCAGAACAACAAAAATAATGAGCAGCTACAACAGCTCTGACCTTGGCCTCACAAAATGTGTCTCAGTGCTTAGCCAGTAGTTTATCTTGCACATTTTTGGGGTGATTTTCCTCAATCCCCCAGAAAGCACAGTCTATACAGGACTCACAGACAGGCTTACTATTTCAGCACCTCTGCATATCACCAGAATGCCTCCCTTCTGACTGAGCAGCTTTATTACCATAGAGGCAAAATCATGTCACTGACACACTGCTGCACAGAATTAGATGTTTTACTTCAATCACCTCTGTGGACAGAAAAATGTTTCAGTGTCAAGATCAAGTTAAAAGATTGAGTAGCTCTCAAATAATTCCAAGCAGCACTTGCTTTTGTGAATTTCTTTTTCTTGCATCAATGATTTTGATCAGGAATTGTTTTCTTGCACTGATTTTGCTTTCTTTTCATATTTTAACTTCTTCTGAATATAGGTCCCCAGTAAATTTTTGTGATATCATATAGAACATTCAGAAATGGAACATGGCTACAGCAACCTAACTACCAACATTCTCTAAGCTTCAGTGTTAGATGAATGAATATTCTCTTGAATACTATTATGCAACTATATGTTAGCATACAAATAACCCAGAGATGTTTCAGCACACTTCAAAACTGCTCAGAATTACTGACTGTCTTGTTGGCCATTCACTTGTCAAGTATGTCATTGCTTTTGCCAAGGCATAATTTAGAAATTAATGAGATATTCTGCAGAAAAGCTTTAGCTATTGCTTTAGCATTTTTAACAAGTTAAGATGACATTGTTAAGTCAACTTTTATTGAGTTTATCCTTTTTTTTTACATTACAACTGCTTGTAAATATTTTCTTCAGGCTTGAGAAGGTAATTTTGATTTTTTTGTTTTCTGTCTGGTGAAACTGGCAGGTCATACTGAGCTGACCAAATCAGCACTGGTTTTAGCTTAAAACACCCTCTGTTCTGAGGCTGTGCTTACTCCGGCGGAGCTGTAACAGTAACAGTGGTGTCATTGTGGGAACAATGGCCTTCAGTCTGAACTGTGACCAAAGTTAGCTTGGCCCAACCTGGGGGAGGTGAAAGAGAGGCAAAGAAGGCCATGGGTTACTCCACACCTCTCAGGAAAAAGGAGTGGTCCAAGAACAGTTTGAGAAGCCTGGGAGACCTGCACAAGCATGTGCTGTGCCATGATGGCTCTCCTACATGTGAGCTTTCAGCTCTTCTTTTCTCCCTTCAGCCTGTATGGTCACAGTCCTGCAAAGCTCTGCACCAGACACTTTGGATAGGTGATACAATCACTTCTACCAAGTGCCTAAGAGAGTGGGACACCTATACAGGCTCCCTGTCTAACATGGGCTGTGCTGAAAGCAGGACCTCATCCAATACAGGGTCACTGGCATCCTCCAGACTCCAGCTGTAAAAATATAAAAAAGCACATGAGGACTCCAGGACAAATTCCATGGAACCAGACTTGTTTCAATCTATCAAACCTGGCACTTGAGCCACCCTGGTGACCATACAAATGCACTTTCATACCACTGACCCTAATGGCACAGGATGCCTCAAAAACCTCCCAAGAACCCCTTCTACTGAGAAGTTGCCAAGCTAAGCAACAGAGGCTCCTACAAAGGCTTACAATAAAACAAGCCAGCAGTAGCACAGACACAAAACAAATGTGCCTCAATCAAACCAGCACAGCTCATGCAGAATGCTGAAGAGTGCCATCTGTGTCAATTTTGGCAAGCTGGCTAAAATTCAAGTAATTCAAGTCAGTTTCTCTGGTCGAAGTGCATTGTGCATACTGATACACACCCACTCACACACTTGCTTAGTACACTGCTGCTACAGAACCAAGGTGGGCACAGCGGGATCCTGCACGTATCCCTAAAAGATCTCGGCAAAACAGCAAATACCAAAAAAACGAGAAGGAAAGAAAAAGCAAAAGCTGTATTAAAAACATCAAGTTGAACAAGCTGGAGTAAGTTAGATGCTGAAATACTTCGTAACTTCCTGTTAAAATCAGAGTGTCAGTTCAGACTGGATTTTGAAAAGAGCCCCAACTAGAGTTAGTCACACGTGGAAAAGCAGCTTTCAAATTGTCTTATACACAAAATACAAAAGCCTGCATAACTATGCTTTCTCCTCCATTTTATTTTCAACATATTTATAGACTAATCCCTAGGCCATGAAGTCAATGTATAATATACACTGTCCTTTCAAAGCCATAACCATTCTGCAAGGTTAAAAAAATTATCTAGAAAAAAAAAGTAAAGGAATTTGTGTAGGCTTACAGGCAAGAAATACTTTTTTCTTCCTAATTTCATTCTATGCTAGACACCATGGCACCCAGAATTTCAAGAGAAAGCACTGGTAACACCCAAATTAGCAACAACTCAGGCTGCATGATCTCTTCAATATTCCTGAGTTTCAGTCCATCTTACAGCAGAACATCTGTAACGTTATCTCCTATTTCCCTTCTATGATTTCCATAGCATGTTGTTGTCATCTATTACAATTATGTCACTCACATATACATACAATTGTTGGGGTGTTTTAGCTTGCAAGCACAGCAAACAGCCCTTAACATTACAGTAAATGGTGAAATGTTTCTTTCTTGCTCTGTATCACATCCTTTGTCTTGGTAAAGGGACTGGAAGAAAGAGAACACAACTTGCAACATTTCCTCTTCACAACCACAACCACTCAGAGGCCCAGTACACAATTTAGTGTGATGTATATCTAACCCAAATAACCTTACCCTTGCCCTTTGCCAGCATAAGGGTTCTCCTTCTCAGTAAGACCACAGCCACCAGCCACACCCACGCTAGTGCAGGAATGTTAACAGATTTAGCATAAAGAAATCTTTATCAAAAAAAGTTACTGCCGACACTTTGTACTAGGAGAACTGAATGCTAATACAAATGGACCTGTGGGTATAAATACTGTCTGAGAAGAGATAAAAGAGAATTGTGAAAATATTTCACTCTCCCTATTTTATTGGGTGCAGGAGTAAATACGGAATAAATGTATTATAGTTCTTTCTACATGCTACAGCACAAACGTGGTTTTCTTATGGAATTATTTGAGAAGATACTATTGTGATATGTGATACTGCAAGAAGTATATTTGCCCTAAGTTCCTTGAATACCTGAGGTAACTCCTACTGATATTTACAGGCAAGATGAAAAGCAGAAAAATATAAGAAAGTGAATCTGAAAGAGTGCAAAGGAAAAATAATTCAGATTATTTTAACTTCTGTTAAAGCCACTGCAGAAAGCTACTTGCTTAAATTTGGATGAATTTTAGATTGAACAGCACTGATAAAATATGACTTTATGCAAAGTATGTGAAGCATTACATAAAATTACATAGATTTACATCCAGCACATGAAAATATGTAAAGCATGTAAAGAATGCCCACACTTAATACATGCACCAGAAACTGACATTACAGCACAAATAACCATGCTGTGGTAGCTTTAGGAGTCACACCTCAGAGCTGTAGACACCACAGCAGAGAGGTGGAGGGCAGAGGGGGTTATTTCTGGTCCATAAAAGGAACTGTTCCTTCCACAGTTATGAAAGCAAATTACTTTCAGCTCGTCAGCAGAGCACAAGTCTACTGTTTTAGGGCTACAGGTTCAGTTGCAATGTAGACACATGTGCACTTGTCTCCTCAAACGGTTCCCCAGATCCACTCAATGGTTTGGGAACAACCCAAGCCAGAAGAAGGCAGCAGACAATTTGTGTTCCAACTGCATGGAATCCATAGCGAGGGACAGCTGTGAGGTCTCACGAGTGCAGATGTTCAGCAGGTGGAGGCAGCCATGACCAGTCATGGTCAACTCCATCTTTTGTTGCTGAGGGTCATTTCTAAGGGCAGCTGACAGCTAATAACGAACTGGAAGAAACTGGGCAGATTTTAAAGAAAAACTTGAGGATTTGATATTACTACTCAGTAACTTAGAACATAATGAATCCTAACTTTGAACGTCAGTTTAGAAATCTAGGTGCTAACAAACTACACAACTTTTAAAAAAATGACTGGACAATTACAGGCAGGGGGAAGGAAGGCATTGGGAGCTTACAAAAGATGAAGGCAACAACTCCAGGATAAAATGCTGTCAAGGCACAGGTTTTTGCAGGATGAAAATGTACGTGCAGAGGTATCGGTACATGATGCCTTTCATGCTCTTTCCTGGGCATTATCACTGCCACTACAGTAATTAGGCTGACAAATCACCCCACAGATAATTATGGGCCATAAAAATGAGAAAGAGCTTATCCATCTGTTAATCTTCTCCACATCTGCATGGAGATGAATTTCATGCACTGACTTAAGGCATCAACTCAGATCCTGGCAACGTTCCACCATCGACTGCTTTTGAATTTCAGCCATACATCTCCCACATTCCTCCCTGAGTCACTGGGTCACTGCTGGAGGTCTCTAACAGACAGGGCACGGAGCCAGCTGGAGCTGCAGCCTCAGCTGTGGTGCCCACCTGTACCAGATCGCTGCGGGCACTGGCACTTGGCCCCGCTGTCTCCTAAAAACTTACCCACGCTACGGAATGAGGTGTTGCACTGCAGCACGATGTGCCATCGCATCACGGTGCTATGGTTGTTAATGGCAAGAAGTTAACACTGCCACTTCGGGCTCGTACACGTCCGTCTGGTCAGAAGTGCTCATTGCTGCATTAGGAAGAGGCAAAGGCAGCTTCCGACAGACGGCAACGCCTCACTTTGCCAGAGGAACGTGGGCTTTTCGTCCCGCTGGGAGCTGCGAGAGCTGAGGGGCGAAACCCGCACGGAGCCGCGGCCCCGGCACTGCCCGACGGCGCTCCCCGGACGCGCCGCCACAAAACCGTCCCGCAGGGTGAGCGCGATTCCCGCGGGCTCTGGGGGCCCCAGGAGGAGCCCCGGCAGCGCCCCCCGCCCCGCTCGCCCCTTACCATCTGGGCCACCTTCAGCATGCCGGCGCAGGAGCGGAAATAGCCGCCGTCCATGAGCTCCGCGTCCGAGCCCGCCGAGGAGGAGGCGACGGTGATGGGCGGCGGGGCCGCGGGCCCCCCGCTGCTGACCCCGGTGCGGATCACTCGCGCCCCGTGCGACATGGCTGCGCTCCCCTCGCCGCTGCCCGGCCCGGCACGGGGAACGGGACGAGACGGGATAGGATAGGACGGGACGGGGCGGGGCGGGCGGCGCGCCCCGGGGCTGGCAGGGCCGGGCGGAGCGCGGCGCTTCCCCGCCCGGCCCCGGCGGCCGCGGGGCGGGGGAGGCCGAGGGGGAGCCGCGGGGGTTTCCCTGCCGCAGGGGAGACGCCGCCGCACCCGGCCGGGGCAGCGGGGTCCGGGAGAGCCGGGAGCGGGAGCCGCGCAGGGACGCTCCCCCCGCGCCGGGACGCTCCCCCCGCGCCGTGCCGGGGCGGCGGGCGCAGCGGGACGCGCGGCCGGGTTACATGGAAACAGGCCGGAGGGAGGCTGTCCAAGCGGGGAGCGGGACGCCTGCCGGGAGGGAGCTCCGCACCAGCCGGCCGCCGCAGCGGGGAGCAGCTTGGCGGGGACAGGGACAAACTCCGCAGCGCATCAAAGTTTGGCGGCGGGGCGCTGGGAGGGACCGACTCCGGTGCTCTGCTGTGGAGGTACAGCCGCAAACAGCGTCTTCCCACACGGCTTCCCCCACTCATTCTCGCCTAACACCCCACCCCCACACCTCCAATCCTCTGATCCTCGATCTCATAAAACCATTTGTATTAAGTGGGCCGCTACAGGTAGAACTGTAATGACTGTCCACATGTCTCTGGCCCAGTTTGAATTAAAACATACAGCTGTATTAACAAAACGCAGCAAAGGAAGCTATATATTTCCTCAAGTTTAAAAATAACTTGTTCTGCTTTCTGACAAGTGAGGTAATAGCGGGCCTCTGAGCTGGGCATGTGCCACTTTTGTACTCACTGGAGTAGTCACCCCATCTTCTGCTGCTTCATTCTGCAGTTATGATGCAGATTCTGTTCATATTAGTAATTAAAAAGTTCCTTCAGCAACTAAAATTGTCCTAAGAGGGAAGACATGTAAGACCAGATGACACCAACACACATAAGGCCCCAGTGTAAGCGATTTACTTGAGAAAAATGGGTTTGCCAATGTGGGCAATGGTCCTTACTAGATTAAGCAGTATATAGTTCTGAACTTCTATTAAGCCATCTTGTAGTTGCAATAAAAGGTATTACTTATCCCATCACATTTTATCTCATGTCGTTGGATATCAAAGCTACAACACTGGCTACGGCCGCAAGAGTAAAATCTAGTTGCTGAGAAAAAAAACCCCAAACCATTTGTTCCACTTTTAAACAGCTGGTGGTTTTTTTCTTTTTCTCCTCACAGTTCCCATTCGAAAGCATGCATGGCTATAGGTTTCTATAAGCCCTGTAGAGGAAGGTTCCAGTAACTTCTTCACTTCCTATTTAGAAATACAGCGGTTTTACCTGCTGGTGCAGCTCCTTTAGTTCTTTATTTCTTTTGAAAGTGTATGTGCGACTGGGGCCCTGCTGATCTGAGTTCAGGCCAGTGAAACAGAAATAACTTTTAAATTAATACAAATAGAATAACAGACATATTTTCTACCCAGCAATACAGGCGTCTTCTGTGAAGCACTGGGACAGAGTCTAACTAACTCTGCTGCATTTGAAGGTTTTTTTACAGTTCTCATGCTATTTACTTTGTCTTGTTAAGTGCATTGTGTATGATGATGAAAAAACGTACTGACAGCTCCTTAATAAATGAAAATTAATGGCCATAAGTTGACATCAAGTACCCTTACGTATGTGTCTTAGATTTTTCAGAGACTGTTTGTCTGAAACAAGTTATTTATAAGTCCAAAACCTTCATTTTGCAAGCTGATTAGCAGTTTGTTTATTCTTCTAAATATCTGTATTAAGAATTTCACTAATGACTTCATCACCTACCTGTTGTTCTTTTAAGGCTTCTTTCAACCTTACAAGTACTAACCTACAGCAGATACAAACAATTTTTAAATTGTTATATGATAAACCACAGCTAGCTTATATTCTTTATCAATATTAGAATATTCAAATGCATTAACTCATAGTTTGCAAATGAGTATTTAAGATTATTGAACTGGAAGATAACCTTTTGGGTGCTTATGCCTTTCTTCAGGCCTGAAATTGGAGGAGCAAATTCCAAAAGGAATGCTCAGCTTGTGCTGATTCTTCCAATTTTAACTAGATATTCAGAACATTTGAAAAACAAGACAGTTGGTATCTGGGCAACAGATGAGAAATGAAACAGATGAGAAAGAGCATGGGAAGTAGGACAATTATCTTTCTGAAAGAAAAGAGCAAGACAGGTAAGTTGTGGTTTGTGAAGAAAAAAAAAAAAGCAAGGCCAAGTACAAAGCAGATTTTTGCCTAGTATGTATTTTTTTAAATTCAGAATTAAGGATTCAACTCACAGATTTCTCTTTGGAAGTCATTCTGCAGATCTTCCCTTGAGGATCAGCACTGAAGTTTCAGAGAGCACGTAGATATTTTGCCAGAATCACTCCTTATCTGGGTTTATCTTACATTAAAGGGTTTACTCTGACATTTAACACACAGTTGCCATGACAGTTTTAGGTAAACTGGATGAAACAGAACTTCCTCTTAGCTCTACTCCTTCTTAGTACTTTTGCCCACAAATGAGGTCTGGGTTATGAGTTTAGACCAGACCATTGCAGTTGCTACAAAATCTTGAAATGTTTGTGCAAACACAGTCCCATCCTTTGGAGTTGAAATAGATACATCAAATATCAATTAAGAAAGAATTTCTATTACTACTGAAGCTTTTTTACTGATGAGAAATCACTGATGAAATTTTAATTCTGGCTATATTTCTAGTCACATTTTATCAGTTGGCAGTTGGATCATTTCAATGCTTTTGATTTCTTTTTTCTCCCAGTGATGGAAAAGAGCATAAGGGATTTTAATGACACATTTTATCTGTGTAGATAAAATACAGAGTTGGTAGCCATTCTTTCTTCTCACAGCTGGATAAATTTAGCAAGCAGCAGACAGCCTGACCTATGTTGTGTAGGCCAAATGCAATTTGCGACAAGTACAGGTTTTTAAATAATATCTTGGCTTCTCTTACACTGAAATCTTATGACTGACAGATAATCAAGAAAACCATGTGATCAAGAAGGGAATTAGCTGCCTGCTGATAAATCTTCTGCAAGGCACATATGTAAGTAACCACACACCATTTAGTTACAAGGAGAAATAAAGAAGGTTTTTTTAAGCAGTAAGGTTTCTCTACTACCATATATTATCAACCAAATAAGCTTTTGAAGACTAGAAGGGAGTCCAATTCTTCTTAATCCAAGAATAAAAGGTTCACCAGTCATTTTAAATGAGGAAAACTTTAAATAACATCAGAAAACAATCAAAACCTTTCACTCACCGCATAATTCCTGGAAAAAATCCTTAGGTAATTTGTACTTGAGAGTCATTTTCAAAGGTATCTGTTTTGAAAGTCATATTCTGTCATACTTCTGCTTGGTTCAAAGTTATTTAAATAGGAGTACCAACTTCATTTGGTAAACTAACAAGTTGCAGATGATGCCAGTAGACAGGAAAGGAGGGAGGACACTCCTTCCTTGTAGCACTAGTGTCTTGACAATTCTTCTGTGGATTTAATCTTTGTATCATTTAATAGGATTTAGAAGCCCAGGTTTTAATAAGAGAGATTAATGGCCTGATCTGAGGAGAAGAAAACCCTAACAACCTCAGCCTGCTGAGAAACAAGAAGTGCTACCTTTAGCCAGAGATTTGTGATACCCTCAGTAGGTTAAGCGTGGAGCACCAAGGGGGTGTTGTCTGGGCCCGTGTTTTGGAGCCTGTTGGATCTGAGAAACCTGTTAAGATAATGTGTTCCAGACACAACATTTCTGCAGCTTCAGACCTGAGCTTCAGGCCTACAGTAACAGGTTCCAAAAGCAACCTCGTGATGTGAGAAGCTGTTAGAATATGCACACTGACAGGATCATCAGAATTCTTGGTAGCATATATTATACTCTGAAAAAGAAATTTAAAAAGCAACCTTCTACTCCCAGTTTACAAAACATGTACAGTTGGATAATTTATTTATTTTTTTTAACTTCCAAGTTGTTTTTTCTGCACAATGTCACTTTTCATACATAATAATTAAACAATATCAATCTTAGTTTTGGTAGCATTCAGTATCAAAAGTATACTTGTAACATTTAAAAAGTTACATTTCCAAATGTGGCACATTGAGTAAGATTTATTAAAGGTCTAGTAGTAACAACTATACAATGTCTAGAAAAATACCATGTTAATTTTAAAAGAAGCAGTATGAAATTTTATTATATAGTACAAAGTCAGGTTAAAAATGTCTCTAAAGACGACATTATCATAAATAATCGTTCGATATTGGTTTATATTGTGTCAATTCTATGAGAAATGTTCAAAAATACCTCAACCCTCTTCCAAGCTTTTATCAAAAGTGAATAATCCTCAAGGTACTTTACACTACAGAATTCACTTTAACAAAGTATTTACTGCAAAGTTCGTGATCGCCAGGATATAAAGCTAAAATATGTATTTCCAGCATAGCAGGAGGTAACCACGAAGGCAAAGAACTGTAGAGAGAGGGGAAAAAACAGATTAGGAAATAAATATAATCAAGTGGACTGTCATTTCTAAGGAAAAAAAAAAGAATAGTTATGGGGCTTGGGGAAAAAGGAAAATTGCAAGCTAACTAAAATGGCACACTCTCACCTCCTTGTACTTGTGTGGCCACTGCAGTCAACACTGTGTAAAAGTAAGCCTACACTATGCATAGAAATATGGGCTTGAGCAGACAAAGCTTGATATATTTCAACTTTTTTATAAATTCCTCCTTATACTGCCTCAGTATGGATCTTACCGATTGGAATACCACTAAATACTTGCTGCTTTTAGAGGCTGAGGAATTGTCTGTGGTACAATGTGAGCTCAGGCTAACACTCCTGCCCTGCTGTTGTGTTCCAGATACTGCCTACAGCCCACCTGTACCTCAGCATGGCTCACAGTGCATCTGTTTGCTTACAGAGAAAGCCTGGATTCAAATGCAGGCCCAGACATGTTCTCAAACAGCACTGCTGATTAGGTTACCAATTCCAGAGGTCCTCTACTGATGAATAAAGATACTCCTTAGTGACAGCAACCACACTGTCATATTACTCCTTTGTCAGAAATTGATAACAGAATAAGCCTTCTATAGCAGGCTAGATTTATTTCACTTGTACTGATAAAGGTCAAATTCAGCCCTAGTGCTTAAGCTCCTGTTAATCACTGCATGTTGTTCAAAACAGACAATATTCAACACAGTCTTAACGACAATACCAGAATGTTTTGAGCCAGTAACTGAATCAAGTAAAGCTGTCACTGCAAATAAGATTAACACCACTTTTATAAGAGGTGAGCAATGATAGGACAAGAAGGAACAAACACAAGTTACAGGATGGGAAATTTCAATTGGATATTAGGGAAAAAAAAATCACAGTGTGAGTAATCAAGCAGGCACACAGGCATTGTGGAATAGCCATATTTGGAAACAGTCAAATTGAAGTGGACAAAGCCCTGGTAGCCTGATATGAGTTAGCCCTGCTGTGGGAGTGGAGAGAGTTGGACCAGATGACCTCCAAGAAGTCCCTTTTAGCCTAAAAATATGTTATGATTCTACAATTGTTCCTGGCTTATATGCCACGAGTAGGCACTGCTGAGCATTCATCCAGGCAGTAAATCTAAGCCTTTCAACAGAGGGCTCTTGGTGAGCACTGTCTAATGCAAATTTAATCTGTAACACCAAAAAAATGTAGATGACAATGTAAAATCTTATTACAAAAAAAAAACAAAACTGTAGCATTCTTCTTTTTCCAATTATTTTGTTTCTTATTAAATAAAAGCTCCATCTAAAATCTTTCTAACAGAATGACTATTGGGGATAGATGATTTGCTAAATCCTCTATCCGCGAAACCCTTAATGGATTTTGAAAGCAAGAATCCACATTTAATAGTTTATTTAGACATTGTGTTAGATAAACATTATTAGGAAGTATTAGAAGAGAATCCAAGCCTCCCATGAGACACTGAACATTCACGCATTTTGCATAAAACCTGAATCAGCATGGAAGCTTATCTAACACCAAGCAAATTCCTGTCAGCTGCAGTGGCTGAGCACCAGATCTGTAGTTACAAACTGCCAAGAGGAGAAGACTCTGAACACCACTGAAATGACAGGGATCTAATGATCCAATTCCCAGGACAAAAACAGAGCAGGTGTTTGAGTTCCTGTGTTCATGGCCATATAAAATAAGCTTCAGACAGGATTTGTGAATAGTCAGGAGGACAACTGCAGAAGCATGAACACTCAATAATTTGGAATTCCTGTATACAATTGAGTTTGACTCCTATTGCCACAACATGAAAAAAGTTCTTTTACAACTCCCTTACCTTTGCTAGTGAACGCGTTCACCTAACTCAAAAAGTGACAAAGGCTTTTTTGTGTTCCTTTTTTGTTTTGTTTTTAAGTTACTTTTCATCCACTTTGACTGTTTTGGATTTTTAAATCTAAGTACTAAGATAGTGATGTCAGACCAATCAGTGATTTCATCACGTTACATGATTTTTCACATGCTGCCCTTGCAACTCAAAGGAAAGACTATGAAAAGTTGAAGCTGTAACAGGAAGATCATTGTGGAAACAGCAATAGCATCCTAGGTGCTGTATGGGCAATGTGGACAGTGGCTCAGCCCACAGAAAGGTGAATGTATCTTATCCATAAGTATGCAAAGTTTGCTGAGTTAGTTTGAACTGCTTTTGGAGTTGTCCAAGTGCATTGAGGTGACTCGATGCTCACACAATTTTTTTTGTCTGCTCTGATGTGCAGGCTCTGACCTCAGCCAGAGAGCTGGTAATACATGGGGGCAGGCAAGGGAGGAGGAAATTAGTGTGATCCTAAAAACATTACTGCCTCTTCTGATGTGACTGTCATCTCCTGGTGGAATTTCTAGTCACCTCTAAAAATTATGAACTAAATTGCAGCTACTTATAAGTTTTGTGTGTGACCTGTATCACTCTGCAGCTCTTCAAAATGCAGAACACCTGCAACTTTAACCCACACTTCCAACGAGCCTTCATTTGCCATAAGTTTATTAGACGTAGAACTGATTTAAACAAAAAATGAACTCACTGAAGAAGCTGCCCAGCTGTTGTAATTGTGATTGTCCAGATCTTTGGTAACTGAAGATGCATCTACAATGGCAGCAATGAGATACAAAACAAAGGCACTTCCATTAAAACACAGACCCTGTTGAAAAGACAAACATATGTCATTAATATGCACAAGCATTTGTTTTCCAACATTACAAAACTCTCTTCTGAAATACACTGAACATATGCAGTGTACACTAGAAATGTCATTCTTAACTATTTTTGCCTTCTTCCATGCTTCTATCTGTAAGATTAAAATTTAACTGCTTTAAAGATGCATAAACATTGGACCATATTTTGGACAAACTGTTCTCTCCATCACACCAAATCCAGAAAAGTCTTAAAGTTGGTGTGCTGTGATTTTCCAAAAGTGAAGATACAGACTCAGTTTGGTTATCATACTCTAAGGGTTAGGCAGTAAGAATATGACACTACATGATAAAAACAAAAAAACCCCAAAAAACCAAAAACAACAAAAAACAAAACCAAACCAAAACAAAACAAGACAAAACTGCACTTTGATTACTCCTGGCATATGGAGAATATTTATAAAGTTTCCAAAACTTTGTTTTATACACTACTCAATGAGATAAAGAGGGTGACTTTTCTTTTTTTCTCAGTTGTATTCTTCCATCTCTCAGTACCTTTCCCTTCTGTCTGTTTTTAAGAAGAGAAAGAAACAGGTAAATCCAAGGAGGAGAACAGTCTGAATGGACTACATGGGTCATCAAAACCCATGGCAGATGCTGCATTTTCTCTTTCAAGAGGCAAAGTTAATGTCTCAGGGTACTTATATTTATTACTAAGAAAGAAGCAAAGCAGATGACAATGACCTCACATAACACTACAGAGAGAAAAAAAAGAAGTGGTTTTTTTTGGTTTTTGCATGTGAGAAAGAACAGGAAAGGAAGAGAGAACAGATGTCCAAGAAGATGAAAGAGAAAAATGCATGAGGGTTTTTTTAAAGTACATGATTTTAATACTTTGTCCTTTACTTTCTCACTACTTGATCATGGAAGTTCCTTATTAAAAAAAAGTTAAATCCCCTCAAACTCCACTCTGCTACTTGTCTAAGGCATACAAATTTGGTGCCATGTTTAAGTGGAATGCCTGTGACACGCTTTGCATTTAGTTACAATCGCAGGAATTGATCACCCAACATAGACCCGGTCCTAATGTTGTACATAATCATCTCCCTTCAGCTTCTGACCCCAGTTTTGCACTCCAGAGTGTAACACAAATATAACCTTTAACTCTGTTGTTCTAGATGTCTAAATGGTGCCATACTGGTGCAGCTCCAACTTACTAATTCACACCGTGTGACCCAGTGGATGCTAGGAATTTATGCAAATTACCCACAATTTATTTCACTTTTTACCAACTTTGACAAAATCTAAAGAAGGCTGCAGCTCAAGAAGAGATGTTAGAAGAACAGTGGAAAATATCCACTTGGCCTTCTGCAGGGAACTGGGCTGGGCAGTGCTCCAGCACTCAGATGGAGTCCAAGGACTGGCCCTTGAGATTTGATTCACGCACTCACAAATGAGTGGGGGTTCATCTCACCTACATCAGTTTGTCTAATAAAAGGTACTGTGTCTATCCACAGATCTCACCCCTTGTTTTATCTGAGCATTACAGCAATAAAATATCAAACTATCAATTTCAGGATGAAATGCCAACAATTGGCATGTTCTGGTGAACTTCCGTAAAGCACAGATTTAGAAACTCCAAATTTGATTACCTAGAGTATTTGTTGTTATTTTCAGATTTCCCATTCCAAAAAGACTCAATTACCCTGGAAAGCTACAAATCCCTGCAATATCTTGTCATGTAGAAACGAAAAAAGCACATAATTTCTGAGAAGTGCTGCTCTGGGAAATAACACTGTTGGGGAAGATGGAATGCAGTGCAAGCTGATTGGGCCTTTACTGCCAATATATTACTCAAACCAAATGGTTAATGCTAAATTACCATCTGCTTCTTAAATTTAAATTCACCAGATTTTAAAAGCTTCCATTGATTGTTTTAGCAAAAATCTTGCACTATGAAGGACAGTCAGTTTTGAAGCACATCTTTTGGGTTAATTTGCAGTAAAAGTAACTGCATTGGAAGCAATTTGGTAATGTGCTTAACCTGCAAAAAGTGAATTTATGACAGAGAGGTCCAGATGTAATTTTGGATACTGCATACAATAGGAACAATTTGAGCTAACTGCTGCCTAAGGAGGCAGAACAATAAATGGAAGATACTGAAATTCAGGATTCTTCAGAGAATAGGGTAAAGGTGGGTGTAAACTCACTCAAAAAGGTGTGTGTCATGCTCTTTCTAATAAAGATGTTAAAAGCATCTCTCTGAAAAGAGACTCAATGTTCCTCTTGGCCATACAGGAGCAGCAGAGGACCAATTCAAGGGCTGTTCCCAAAAGCTCTTTTAATACCTTAGGGCAAAACAAGCTGTAACACAAGCATCTTTTATTTATTTTTTTATTTATTTCCTCTTTATATGACCCTTTTATATAAAAGGAGACTACCTTTTGGACTTATATTTACATACATCTACAACATATTTGGAACTCAGAGCAGGAAATACACTCGATATGAAATAGAAACAAATCAAATATTCCAGTTTGTCTACCACATAGATCAGGGGCAACTCATTTATGTGCAATTGTCTCATAATAGTATTCAACTGATGAAAGAAGGGTAATGACCAAAGCTTTATTCAAATGGATATAAAGATGCTTTCCCTTTGAATGTACTTTACTTACATGTAATGCAATGGGGGGAAAAAAAACCCCTACACCTTTAAATGTACCCAGACACATTACTGCTGTAATTGAAATCATCCAACATTTCTATAGCAGTGTTACAGCCTTAATGGTAATTGCTGGTTATGAAACTTGAAAATAGAGAAGCTATCTGAACATAATCCTGGTTGTTCTTATTAGTAATTGCTATAGTTGGCTATTTATTGCAGCAGCAAATGGGAACACTAAAAGGGAAGAGTATTCTAGTATTCAATTTTAGTCACATATACAATATAGCTGATAACAAGCTGTTAGGAACATAGAAGTCAAATACATTTCATCACAAAAATAACAGGATTCTAGTCAATACTCTTTAGCTGTTAAAAAAAAAAAGGAAAGAACAGTATCTCACTGTATCCAACAAATGCAAAGATAAAATTTATAGTGATTCTTAGATGGGTCACAAATAGCCAGTTGGCTGAAATGACAATGACTTTTAGGATCTGCTATCCTGAAGACCAAGCTGTTATGCAAATGAGGTAAAATATACTGTTGAGAGTTAGAGCTGGCCAGGTTTGCTCAATCCATAAAAACTGGATCTGCATTTTAAGTGCCTGTGAATTTTTTCTGTAATTACAGTAGCTGTTTATCTGATTTGCTTTAACTCTTGAGCTCAAAGCAAAGGATTACATGCTAGATATTTTTTATATATGCAACTTGCAGCACCATTTTCACAGTAGACTACATATGGATTGTTAGAGTGTTGCTACCTCTGAACTATCCATGCTTTAACTTTAGCAGAGGAAGACTCATGTTTTAAGAGCCTAAGTCCTGCTTCTAATGCATGGTGTTGATTCCAGTAGGGATTTCTGCTGTTTAAGCCATATGGCCAGGTCTGTTAGCTCAGAGGCAGCAACAGACTCATTCTTCATGGGATGTAACCACTACAGAGAGAAAAAGAGGTCACTGTGCGTAACTATCAGTCATACACACATTAAAAATCAAGTCACTACATCAACAGCTGAATAAAATGGTGAAACGTCACAGCAAGTGTTTTGAAAGTGTCTAGGTAGTATGAAAGTTAAACACTGCCAGTATGTAGCCACACAAAACTTAGGGAAAAAACTGTAAAGAGTACAAGTAGAGTTGGTTAAATATACACATAGAATGCACCAATATTTAGAGTACAAGTAGAGTTGGTTAAATATATACATAGAATGCACCAATATTTAGAGTACATGTAGAGTTGGTTAAATATACACATAGAATGCACCAATATTTAGAGTACATGTAGAGTTGGTTAAATATACATGTAGATTACACCAATATTTTATTCTCTCAAAACCCAGCAAATCTGAAACAACAAAGAATGGGCATATTTACCACCATGGTCCATGGCACCTGTGGAATCCTGGTGTAGGTCATTGTCATGTAGATTATCAGAAAGAAGACGGTGAGAACCCAGTAAAACACAGCTACAAACATCACCCAGCCAAAGGCTGGATATAGGAAGTATTCTGTTCCAGCAATCAGGGTCCACACCAGCAGCCCCAATACCTGCAAAAGTTATGGAGAAGAAAGAAAACTGTTACACAGTTCTAGACTTCATACATTCGTTTGAGATCAGGGAGTGATGCCACTGCCTTTCACATGAACCATTTGATGAGCTGAACTGGGATTCTGCACTAGCAAAATACTGATCTAACAAAAAAGAACAGATAAAACTGGTTTCACTGTGGCAGGGTGTCACAAAGGGAAAGGCATCTTACCTGTTGATTTAGCTCAACCTTTAACTACTTTGGAGCCACACTTGCAGTGGTTTTACAGCTAGTTCCCAAAAGGATTGATTATTGTAGCTTACTTGTTGATGTGCATGAAGGAAAATACTGCTGTTTTGCTGCCAGCAAAGTCACTTTAGAAACAACAGCCTGTGAAAATCTACCTGGATTTTCAGGTTCTCTCTGCCAGTCACAGGTAACTTACCAGCTGGAGTCGAGTTCAGAATTGTCCACACCTGCTCTGTGGATTAGCAGGCACCATAGACACAGAACAACTCCTAGACCTTACTGTAGAAGATTGTAGTAAAATATCAACACCACTACAACATATACCTGTAACTGGAGAAGAGCAAGTCAGATTTGGAATATCATTGTATTCCACAGTTCTTAAAAACATTTCCTAAGTGACTTGACCCTAAGCAGTAGACAAGGACTCACTCAAGCAAGGCCTCGAACAAACCAGTCTGGGGGAAAAACATCCCTCCTGATGTGGCAATCTGTTCAGACCTAAGACACGAAGAAATACATGAACCAGAGGTTTTAACATACTCTCCAGTTTTCTCCAGTGTTAGGTGATCTCCAATGCATTAAAATGAATGAGGAGCAAGCAAAATGTAAGTCAAGTCGCATGCCACAGGAAAAAGAAGTTGTGTGTTTTCCAAGTTGTCCAGAAATCAGAAAAATATTAACCATAAAAAGAAAGTGGTATTTTATACCTTAAAAACAAACAAGCAAGCAAACAAAAAGCAAAGCCACCACACACACTTTATTAAACTCAGATGTGGGAGCTAAAACTCCTGTATTTGCAACAAGGCTTATCTCTTTCTGCTATCTGGACTATGGTGAGAAATGGAAGGATTACAAAATAAAAGCAAATAGCAACACATTTAACACATAACAGCCACAGTTGGACAGCCTAAAGAACCTTCTGCCCCAATATTCTATCTCAGCAGCAGTTAGTACCAGATATCTGAGGAAATACATTAAAGAATAGACCATGCAACAGTAATATTTCCCTGGACTACCTTCCTCAGCTCTCAGGACAGTGCAGTGAAGGGACCTCCTGAGCTTGTGGTGATATCTTTGTAATCAATAGACCCTGGAAGAAGATGACAGTTTTGCTACAGCTTCATTTGCACAAGATCCTATTCCCATGCAAGCTGCTGGCCATGGTCACATTTACTTCTCTATTGCAGAACTGAAAATATATATAATCTTTAGAGATTTCATATTTACAAGACAAAGCTATACTGTTAAAGAAAAGTTTCTTGTAATTGGTCCTCCTACCACCTTGCATCTGTTTATTTTATCTTCAATTCATCCTCCAAATTGTCACACAAACTTAATTCAGCCTTCTATTGTGTATTGACAGTAAATTTGGTGTGTATTATTTGTATATTCATCTACATCTGCATCATGCATACATAAATGCACTGCACAAATGTCTGTTTTACGGTTTGGAGTTTTCTTTCTCTATTAACAGAGAAAGCATATAATGGTATAGTGGTCTGTTTAAGACCATTTTCCCCCCACCGTTTTCACCGATCCATCAATCTTTCTTCAACAGGAAGCTCTAGAACTGGCTCAGACTGGGATAAAATTTCCTGCTTTTCACAGCATACCAGGGGAGGGCAGCATTGCCTCGTGAGAACAGTTCAAATAGTGTCAAGCGGATCCTTTAAAACACACTATTTTCAATGCAAAGTTATCGGTTCAGCAATGCTTCCCATAGTTCATTTTAATTCTACTTCCAACAACATATTACTAATAGTAGCAATTCAGTTAATAGCACCTCAAATTGCACGAACTACCCACAATCAGATAAAAAACAACTCAATTTTTAGTGTAACAAGTGTTTCAAGGCTAAACAGTTTTGATAGATTCTTTAGCTCACAAAATACCATTTTCTTAGGATACAAAGTTCTTTCTCATTACATCCATCCACTTTAATCCAAATTTAAATTCATCATCCAGAAATTATACCAATAAACAATTGGTCTCGTGCTTGATAAATAATTATTAAAAGTAGATTTATCCTAGATCTGAGCATCTTATAAAATACCAAGAACAGAAATTTCGAAGGTGAGAAAAAGAAATTAAGCATCATTAAGTACTCTGCTTATAAGTGTTTGTTTTTAGAACATTTTTAAATATAGAAGTAGATTTTTCATGAAATGCACACGACTATGAAAAATTTTTACTACTAAATGCAATAAGATTGGTAAGGATACCTCAGCTTATATAATGGATTATTCACAAGCAGCAAATTAATAAAATTAAAAAGGAAAATTCTGAGGCTACATGAGACTACTAATCTTACATTACCACACACTAAAGCTAGCAAGACATTCCCTAGAGCACGAGTATCCGTGTTGGGCCCTGTTGTGTCCAGTAGTATTCTAACCTGCAGTTACCACTCCTCTTTTAAGATCATTTTAATATTTAGGTGGCTGTACACCTCACATGTACAATTCTCCAAAGAATTGGTTTCAATCCACGTTTTTAGCTAGCTTGTATCAATGGCAGAACAACTTACCCAGGCAATTGAGATGCACCACAGATGTTACAGATTTATATTCTTAACTGGTTCCTGCATCGTAACTTTGATGGGTTGCATATTAGAGCACATTTGACATTTTCAGTTAGATCCAGATACTCTTACAGCATATTACTGGAGCTGACAGGCTAAAATAATATTTCAGATTTCTTGATTAGACCTGAAAAGGTCAAATCAGCTCATGGTCAACAATTCACTCTGTGCAGTTAAATGATATGGCAAATGGTTTCGCTGCATATGTAAACATATGCAATAAATTGATTTAAAGTTCACACTGGCCGTCAGCATCTACAAAATACCTCAGGAGCCAAAGGAATACAGACATCAAGACAAGCCTTCCATGATTAGCCTGTATTTTCATGGCATGTTAAATACTGAGATTGCTTCTGCAGTGTTAAACACCTGCCTCGTAATTTTCTGACTGTCCCTTACATGACAGGTTTGCTGTTCAACAGATCAGTACAAACTGGGTGACACTCCTGTATCTGCTGGAGCTGAGAATGTCACTTCTCCTACTGGTTTGGTATCACACCTCCCCACTGGGAAAAACTGGACTACATTCAAATGTCATCTCAATGAGCATCCAGCGTACAGAATCTGGCAAGTGAGTGATAGGTAAGCAATACTGGAAAGCCAAGATCAGCAACAGCTGTGGAATGCCTGCAGTAATTCAGCCAGCACAGACAGTGCACAGCCACCTTCCCTGCTCCAGGTCAGCTCAAGGACAAGGGAGAAAGCTCCACTCAGGAACCGGGAAAGGCCTGTATCTCATTATGACCAGGTAGGCTAGAGTGTATTAGTAATAGCTAAGTATTTGACTTTAATTTATGAGCAAGTCAGAATATACTTAATTAGAATTACAGGAATATACTACTATCCTGGAAAAAATGAGCCCAAGAAAGGGAGAGGGAAAGGCATCAAGAAGGCCCAAGAAAATAATGCATGTGGTAATGGATGAGAGGGGATGCTGCGTCCTAAGACTATAAGGGCTCCACCGACCAGGTCCAGTTTTCCAAGTCAGATGGGAATGGGGATTTCAGCGCAAGATAAAGGCAAGCAGTTTTCTGTTGTTTATGGCAGGTTCTGATTTCAACTCAGACGTTTATTTTGTGGTCATTTGGCTGCTGCTTGATCAGGTACCTCCATTACTAAAATGCATTAATATGTCAAATGCATTAATGCAAACTTCAGCAATTGGCAGATACCATAAAAAGGAAGTAACTTGGTGGCAAAGTCCAACATTATTGAGTGTGCAGGTTTAAAATGAGATGCCTAATTAATATTCAAACCCTTAAATAAATGCCATAATTCTTCTGCAGTGTTGAGAACTTCAAAAGTATCAGATTATTCAGTCACTTATAAAGAAAAAAAGGGCTTTGTTGTTAGTACATGAGACATATCTTGTCTCCTGTCACAAGTCAGCAGGTGTGAGCTTGAATCTCTGTATCCAGTTTTGTTTTTTAAAGCAGCTTAAAAACTGCAAAAGCAAATTTGTACTTGCAACCTGCATTTAAAAAGGCTACGATGTCACAATTCCTCTGCAGCAATGCCAGGGTTTGGAGTTCTTCAGCATTTCTCCTGAGTGATTAGCTCAGCAACACGGTTAAAAAATGTGTATACATCCTTTCCACAATAAAAGAAGTCTCACTGTAGCAGAACTGACAGGACAAAAAACCTGAGGCTCATCTATTTAAAAAAAAAATACACAAAACTGGAATGTTTGCCAGAAGCTTTTTCTATCCTTTATCCAAGAGACACTTCCTGCAACCATAAGCACTGCAGGATTTATATGGAATTGCTATTGGCACAGATGAAAAGGACGGCAGATGGATACTAAGAGAGTTGTGCATTTGCAGCGTGAATTGCCTCCTGTATGCAAAACCACCTAAACATGGACAGCATCCAGCAAGGAGAATGCAAGACATCTTGCCTCTTCTTCCTAGCAAAGGAGACTTATGACTAGAAGACAGACCACTGTCTTCTAATAATGCACATCATTATTTCATTACTGAATCACAAGTTAGGAGCTACCTTAGCAGTAGCACAAGCAGCCTTGGAGGTTGAATGTCTCAACCTCCATCCTTTTCTTCCTTGGCTACATATCAGGATGGTGGTGCTGGTGTGGTTTTTAAGGGGGGGGGGGAGAGGGGAGGGGAAGTGAGAAAAAGAGAATTTTCCCTCTACTGTTCCTCTAAAACATGTCCAGGACAGTCAGTCAAAGGAACAGGCAGATTTAATTGTACTATTTCCAGTTGTTTTTATTTTACAGATTTATTGCTTTATTTGCAGATTATTTACAGATACGGATACCTTTTTTTTTTTCTTTTATGTTTTCCCAGCTCAGGCTAAATAGAGTAAATGTCTGCACTGCACTTGAAAAGTGTCTTTAGATCAGAATTTTTGTGCTCTCGTACATCATCCATGAAGTGACATACAATTCCTCCTTCTGCCACTAGAGCGAGCGCAATCATTGCTTTTTTCTTTGGGAAAGGGGCACTTAGCCCAGCAGTAACATCGGGGCAATTTCCATACAATGCAACCCCTGCAAATCGAAAAGGACCACTGAAAATAAGTAAGACATATATATATATATATATGTCTGTGTGTGTGTGTATTAAAAAATCTTTCACAAGGGTTATTCCAAGTTTGAGTGTCTTCCCAAAGCAACTTTAATAGGTTCACTTCCATACCAGGTACAACAGCAACACCGACTGTAGGTTTATCCACGAACTATTAAAATAAGAACACTTGATGTGTTTTATTTAAAAAAAAATTGTATAAGAAAAAAATAAGGTGAAAGCCTACAATTACTGGATAAATCAAACATCAATCCAGACTAAAATACGAAATACAAAAATCTTATTTCTGCTGCAGTCAGAGAAAAGATGATGAGCATGTTTTTAAATGGAAAGATTCAAACTTAAAATATTTCTATTAACACTGAGTAAAGATGCAAAAATGAGGAAATTCAAAAATGTTTTTCATTTGCGGTTTTTAGAGATATAAGAACCTCGCTTAAGTGTCTTTGAAATTTCAAGGGCCATGTGAATGTACTCTGCAATAAATCTAATCAATACATTGCCTTCCCCTACTGCTTCTTTTTCTCAGTCTCAAACTTTCTTTTTAAACACCAAACATTACAATGAGCTGACATCAGCCACTCACTACTGTCCTGTCCTCATTACATTTTTCAGGGCTTTACCTTGCTAGAGAAAAAAAATTTAAAATCCACAGTGCTCATAGAAGCATGTCTGTGGTCATAATGGACATACCAATTTTATAATTTGCACACTACAATCCTTAGCATCAGACTTAAGCAGCAGCTACAGGTCTCATGTCTCTCCTAGCTTTGGAAACACTTCTGCCTAATAGAAGTCCAAAATTCAGTCTCTTCTACTTTCCCAGAATTTCTAAAAATCGTCTGAATATGTGTTTAATTACTTTCAAACAACCAGTTTCAGTGTTGAATCTTCCCACTAGTCTTCAAAATGTCTGTCATGCTCTTGGCTCTATGGCAGCACCAGCACACACCCCTCACTACAGGTTAAATGGGCTTGAAATAGTGGCAGTACTGACCATTGCTTCAGAGAACCACTCCCCCCAGAGTTGTTGTTTAGGACAGATTCCCTAAGAAAGAAAACTGCTGGAAGTAGCACGTGCCAAAATACATTCCAGAAGAATGTCTTTGACAAAGACTGAACTCTCTTACCCAGAGTTTAGTCCAAATGCTGTGACATATCAGAAAACCTCCTGACCCAGGAATGAAATAGGTGAAAGCCTTCTGGCAGACACTTCATTCAATAAGGAACACACCTATTCCGGAATGAGACTTCAAGACCTCTGCTGCCTTTCCCACAGCTCTACAAAGCAGGGAAGTCCTCCCACACCTACCCCAAACCCCCCAGAAAGAGTCCAGGAGCACCTCTGCCTAAAAAACAGGGGATCAGACCTCCTCATGTGTGAGCCAGTAAAGAAAGTCCAGTCCTGGTGTTCAGATCGTGACGCTCATTATCCAGACCAGCCATGCAGTGAGGATGCACTGAACCGGCCACGGCATGTGTAAATAAGGGTATCAGCTTGCACTTCCAAAAGGAGTCACACTGGGAGGCAGAGCCAGCACTCAGGAGTGCCTATAGGAGAAACTATAAAGTCTCATTGGGAAGAGGGGACAGAGGGAAGCATGCAACTGAGAAACTTTTTTTTCTGATCAGAATGGGCACTGCCCAGGTATAAAGATAACAGCATCTGGGCAAAATGCAGCAGCATACACAATTTCCTGTCACCTTAGTAATCTACCATCTACTAAAAAGGTGTAAATCACAAAGGTACTCCTTCTCTACTGCAGTCCTTGCATGAGGAGTCTTCTGTGATACGGTGCTCCAGCTCAATGCATCTGGCATCCCAGAAAAATAACTCAGGGGTGGGAGTCAGTAAGGAAATCGTGCTGTCCATGCCAGCAGCATATTCCAGGTTGCTTCACCTGAGAAATATTCATGGAATGTGTGAGACCAGAGCTAACACCAGTAACACAGTAAATTTAAGGAGGTAGCTTATATTAAAAAAACAAGAGATGTTTTCTGGAAAACACAGACATACCACATCAAAATTATGAAATCACCACAACAGATTTCTTACAGCTGCTCAGGAAGTTCTATTAATAGCTAGAGGCAGAGTAGTGGATATTCAGAAGGTAAACAAGAAATAAGAGTTTGTTCAGGTTGTAAATTTTGTTCATGTCATCAAAAATGTTACAATGGAAGATTAGAAACTCTTAGGAAAAAAATAAAAGTACTAAAAAACCTCTATCAAAGAGAAAATATCAGAGTGCTTTATAAATCAATCGTGTACCCACACACTGAGTATGTTCTGCTCATTCCTCCCTTCTACTTACAAAATTATTCAGTTGGATTATTCAAGTAACAGAGAACAGAAAGTTTCTCCTACAAGAAAAGAAAGTTAGAGCTGGAAAAAAAAAGACATCCAATTTTCTGTTGAAGACTGAAGGAGGATATGACAGAAGTTTGCAGAATGTCAGGTGGGATAAAGAGGGAAGTGAGGAGTAGATTAGGACTTGCGGCACAAGAAGCATCCTGCTAAACTATCACACAAAAAGATGAAAAGCAAACAGAATGAAATGGTCTTTAAAAACAAAACAAAATCAAAAAGAAGAAAAAAACCCACAGTACATAACCAAATCACAGAATGCCATAGGAAACATCATACACACTCTAGGTCAGCCCTGTCTGTATATATTATATACATACATGATAGTCAGGATAGTCAGCAATCTTCAGCACTGGAAAGTCCTAAATGTGCAGTTTGCTAGAAGTTAGAAAACCGTAACAGAGAAGAAAAGCTTGCAATATGTGCTCCTTCTTACACTGCCCCCTAAGTTTTCAGTATCAGTGACTATGAGAGACTGAGCTAAACAGACCACTGGCCACATCCATTACTTCTGGTTTTAACTTGCCTTCCTTTCCTGCAAAAAACCCAAGGACTGGAAGATATAAAAGTGTTAATGGAATAGGATGAGATGATTACATGCCACATCAATACATAATTTGTTTCTAAAGTAGAATTACAAGAAATAATCTCAAGCAACTGTGAAGAATGTGGCTTGAATTATATCATCATGAAATTCATCTTCTCAGTAGAGTGGAGGTTGATCATTAACAGGCCATTAAAATGTGTACAAAGCATAAAGATTGGTCCTTGTCCCAGGGCACTTTCCACATTAAATGCTCTGGAGTTTGAGGGCTGCATTCAGGAGCACAGTACTGCTTACCCATGACTGTAAATTCTAACTCAGCCTTGTGTTTTGCCTGGGGATCTGCACACACAGAGTCATTTATATAGGTTACTGTACACTATGCACACATTAACTTGGTATCACAGTGCTACCCATCATTTCATCTACAAAGAGGCAGCAGAGGACAGCTTTCATCACATTTTGTAGTCTGAAAGAAGTACCTTGATGCAGAACACAGTGAGATGAGCAGCCAGGAGAGACCTGCAAGCTCAGAGCTGCTGCAGCTGGCTGGGACCACACTGGTTACTGCTATCAGTGGCTCCATCAGGGCCACAGTGTAATGTAAAAATAAAGAGGGGTGGTACAAAGTGCTACTGGAGACAAGCAGCCTGGCCTAAGCAGCCCTTACTCACCTCTCTGGACAGGCGCCCTGCAACACAGTGCAAGGCAATGACCTCCACTGTGCTCAATCTCTAAAGGTCGACAAGAGCATCTAAACACCACGGAGAGGAGACAGCCTGGCCTCTTATCTAACAATCCCGAGGGTTGCTACTTGAAAGGAGTGCTGCTGCCACTCCCTTTTCCTTCCACTTCAGCGAGGCCTGGCCATGGCAGGGGTTTCTCCCACCACCTAGAATTTCCTAGAGAGAAACACTGTGATACTGTGCAGAAATGCTTGTTGATTCCAAATTCACTGCCTGCTCCCACCCCTGTCAGGAAACTGTGAAGTGGTACTGCTACAGCAAACACGGCAGTATCATGGAGCTGGGAATTACTCACTGGAATTGCTGCTACATTTTGCCCTTCAGCAGCAGAGAAAGGAGAATGTAAAGTAATAGCACATTAGAATCAAATACAAAATAATCTGCCTTTTCAGTTACTTTCTAAGCAAATTTTCATTTAACCATGCCTTCAAGTATGAATTTTAAAGCAGGCAATTACAAAGCAAAATAGTCACACAGAGACACACAAGGCACAAGATATGTATTTCTTTGTTTCCTAGTGGCTGCTTTTGTGCAGCCTCTAGAGGTGATGGCTTTTTTGAGGAAAAAATTGAAGATTCAGTACAAACACCTTCAGATTTAAAAGTAGTGATTAAATTCCATATTCCAATAACTTTTCCTTTTCAAAAGCCTGCTTATAAATCAAGATTGGTGAAACTACAAGGCTGAATGATTTTTTATTTACCGTTCAAATATTATTAAATTTTGGAGTTCTGAGTAGAAGCTGTAACTGATTTCTTTAAGAATTAACACTCAAGTTAGTCCCCTAAACAGTCCTGTCCTCATACAGGCAGTAGAGAACTAAAAAAAAAATCCTACATGATCCACATGAGATGCAGGGGCAATTTACTGAGTTGATTTGTGAGGAGATCTATCATCGCATTCATATAATGCCATATGATTTAACTGATTTAAATTTTACATCTTCATACTGCAAAATGATGCGTAGATTTGAGAACCTGCATTAGTCAAGAATATCAGCTGCTTGGTGGAAGGACTTAAAAGAGCTTGCAGTGCTTCTTTGAGGCAATTTAAGTTAAAAAAGAAAGGAAAACCACATTGGCAGGCTTTTTGAATTCTTGTTTTGAGACATGAATCTGAGATTTGGACAAAGGAAGAAGCTTCCTCACACTCACCAAGAATGCCAGTTGATGATGAATTTCACATCTCTTCTCAAAACAGAAAGGACTTCCAGAGTGCAGCTGCAGTTTAACTCTGAGATAGGGTTGTCCCCTTCCAGCTCAGGAGCTTGGGTGGGGCAGACAAAAAGCTTCACATATTCCTTTTCCTTTACACAAATGCAGTGACTGATTCACAAACGCATGAGAGTTTTCCTGAGAAGGACCACAGGCTTTCAAGCCAAGTAGTAGAGGCATATTTCTGGAGGTGAAGATCATGGTATAGCCCTTGAGTTCTGAATACTATTTCTCCTTCATAAAGCACTTATACAAATTAAATGTGCAGGCTTAACCTGCTGCGTTCACTGAATACAATGTTTGTTTCTTGCTTTTGGGAAGTCCATTGTGAGGAAATGATTGCCCTTGTACAGAAAAACTAAAAAACAAAGCAGTAATCTCTAACTGTCTGTAATCTCATTTTACTTTTTCTTTTATTATTTAAACTGGAAAAGGGCAGAAGCAGATTCTGAGTTCAAAAGAGATACAGGGCCATTTGTGTGTGTCTGAACGTGTCTTCCCCAATGTGGCTATTTACTATTCTTTTTGATTACTACAACTACTACTGTTTCTTAATGGAGCATGAATGCAGGAAGGATTTGTTCTTCTGATCTAATAAAAACACATACATGAAAAGTCTTCCTCAGCCTTGATATTGCCTCTTCTATCAGCATACAAACTCTTCCTTTGAAAGAAGTTTTGCAGCACTCTGCCTTCCTCCCATCTTCCCTGAAGGGATATAGTTCCCGAGGGTAGAAAAATACCAGCTTCTCAATAAATGGCAATGATTTTTTAAGTTACTTTTAACATTTGGTGCATGTGTGCATGTGAAATACACACCCGCAAAAAAAAAAGTCATTTTGCCATCGTTTGTACATTAATAAGGTGAACTATTTTTAAAAGAGAATTCCTAACAATGGTTACTTATGAATTATGACTGCTTATTTATGTAGTCCACTTTGTTTAAATGGTGTCTACGTTCTTCAAGAGAACAATGCTGTATACAGCTGCTTTATTAATATTGTCACTGGCTCTTTGTTGCTATTTTTACATTTCCATCTTCCTGTTAGGCCATGTAAATAGAGATGCCTATAATTAGTGGGCATGCAGCATTGTTTCACAAGCTTTAGCTGCTACATTAAAATAGGAAGCTTATTACTTCTTTGGGAATAACTTTTATTTTGTCCTATAGCTAAGATACAAAGTCATAAAGCCAGATATGATGCAATGGAAAATTCAAAGGGAGTATCTGCTATAAAAATCTTTTGCTGCATTCTTCATCCATTTAAACAGGAGGAAACTGCTTAACTGCTTGTTCAAAAACACCTTTTGATTAAAAGTACATTTTAATTTCCACAGCTGAAAACCACAAAAATTGATTTTGTACAATACAGAATTTTTTCTTGCTGTGAGACAGAACCTTCTAGTCATCAAAAGTTGAAACATTTCGCCTTGCCTAACAAACAGGGGAGAAAATAAGATGATAAAGAGATAGGAAGTCTGCATTCAGATCTGTTGCTCTCTGCCTACTTAGAAGTTTATAGTATCTTTTGACTACTTCTATATTGAGTCCCAGTTATAATAATCCCAACCTAGCACTATGATTCATGTTTTTAGGTAAAGATTAAGGATTTTACAAATACTGATCCACATGTTGTAGAAGCACCTCAGTGAAAAATCCTTTTCCTTCTCTGGCAAAATTGCTTTCTTTCCTGAGTACACTTTGCAGTGACAACACAGAAGCACTGTATGCATATAAATATTTAACACTTGCATATGCTGTTCTGGAGGCATTTGTGTTCAAAGACTTCACTGTCAGAAAGGACCATTTTGGCCATGTTGCCAATGGTGTAAAGATTTTAACTTACAACATGCTTTTTGGAAAGAGAGGACACCTTGGCAAGGATGTTGCAATGATAAAATTCATCTTGTCTCTAAAAAAAGCTGCCATAATGTCTACTGCTTTCATTAATGAAAAACCCAAGCCCCACTTCTCATCTGAATTTTTCTGAAGTCAGTTTCAAGTCATGTCCTTTTCCAAAATGTCCATCTGTCACCAATATATCAAAGATAACTTTGAACTAAGAGCCACATTCAAAATTGTTGACAACTGAACAAGAGATAATCACAAATACTAGCATTGCTTCTGGCAACAAGCTACGTTAGGTTTTTAAATTCTGCTTTATCTTTCTCTTTATTCTTTTTGTGGTAGTAGTAGAAAGAGCTGACTTTGAAGGAATCAAGAAAAAATCTAGAATTAAGTTTTCAACAGAGGCCTATTTAAGGCTTGTTACCATTGTTCCACATTTAATGCTTTGCAGAGATGTTTAGGGTACTAAAGCAACTTTAGGATGATGAGTTATATGCAAGTGAAAATATTAATGCTAAATGAAAAAAAAATTAATTGGCCAAACAAGTAAAACAACTCTACACATCAGTCATGCTTTCAGAGAACTCTTCTTTCTCAAGCTCCATAACTTTATTTTCAAGGTTCTGAAGCAAAAGGTCCACAAGCCTGAAGGACTTCCCACAGCCTATCTGCCCTCCATAATAAATACTCAAGCAGTGCATAAAAGAACAAAGTAAAAAGGTCTGTGGGATACCTGACACTCGAAATTCAAACTACCAAAGTCATAAATTAAGTATACATGCCTGTTTGTGGGGCAGGGTATAATGTTCTCCAACTGCTTCAATGGGCCTTATGTAAACAAAGAACAGAACAACTGGTGACAAATGTCAGTTTTCTAGTGCAAGAAAAAAGTCTCCAATCAAGGGAAAAAAACCCCCTCAATCCATTGGCTAATCCAGTTTTAAATATGTGAACAGAAATGATTTAATGTTCCTCAGATGTTTGCTCTGCTTTTGTGCCAGAGGTTAATGCCCTGCAAGGGTGACTGCAGACAAAGCTGCTCCTCAATTACTGCACTCTAATGCTCACTGTATTTGAGGTAAACAAATCACTGGTTTGTGGTATCACCATAGGCTAGAATGTGAACTGTGTTGAACAGCAAGGCATGGAGACCTTGTCAGCTGTCTGCATTTATGAGCTATCAGCCTGAAACCAGAACTTCTGTGTTTGCCTTCTATAATGCATATCACAGAAATGCCAAGAGCTGCTGCTCTCACTGCATTCACTCATGCTTCACTGTCCCCACAATACTGCTAATGTATTTTGGGTTTTCAAGAATTTTTGATTCCATTTCTCCTCCAAATCTGATTTCCCAATACAGCTCACAGATGTCAGAATGGATACAGACTACAGGGATTACTATGGATTAGTGAATCTTGCATGCCTGAAAATGTTTAGAGCAATTACACCTCTTGGTGGAAAGGTATTTCCCACACATTCTCCTTCCAGCTCCTCTATCAGCAGGGCAGTTTCCTCTGGGTGACAAACATGTCGTTGGACCAAAAGCTAGTACAACCCCCAAACATATCTATCAAAGTGCGCCCACAGTCCTAGCCCAGGCTAGAACTTTGTTCTAAATTTCAGGGAAATCTCCTCAGCATGGCATCAAACTATTCGACTGAGCTAGCACTGCTTGCTCTGCATCCCATCCAGCCTCCACCCAGCCCCTGCACTCCCGAAGCCGAGTGAGCAGACCGGGACACCAGCCCTGTCTCAGGACACAGCTTCATGCACAGACTTCTGTGAGAAGGGAGGACAGCGCTGCCTCGACCACTGGCTGATGAGAAGGGCAGATAAATGGAGGGCAGTCACCTTGTCAGGCCACCACCAAACAGTTTGTGAGTCAAGCACCTCTGCTGTGCCCAGATCATGGCTTGAGCTGCGGGAAATTGTGACTGCGTCAGCTGCTGGGTCGGTGCAGGCAGCTGTAAGTACCAATATCCAAAAATGTAGCCACTGCCTTGTTCAAAGGCTGTCTGCATCTGAGCTGCGATTTATGAGCAGCAAGTGATGCAGCACACATGCCAAAGTTATGAGGAGGAGAGCTCTAGGTAAGGTAGCAACAGCAAGTTGCTGAGGGGTTACAGGCAGAGTGAGGGCGTGCTCTGTGCTTGATTTGGGGGAAAAACATACTAAATATCTTTGCACACAAGCTTTTTAAATAAAAAGCCTTTGTATCACTATGCAAGCTTACAGCTTTCCCTTCCCACCCAAATGGTTCTTCTAAAAAACCCAAGCCTTTTCCTGTAGTGCTGTTTATATTATAGCATCCCAATATACACAATCAACTAAATTATATTTACTTAGCTAACTTCCACACCTTTTCCCCTTTCTATTTCCTCAGATTTGGATCACGGCTTTCTTCTGCTCAATATTTTCTTCCCTAGAATGACAATAGTGCAGATACAATGAAGAGGTGTTACTAGCCTTTTGTTCAAGTGCTCTTTGTTGAGTATTTCAGCTATTTACTGCCCCCTCAGAAGTTCCTGTTTTCCCACTGAGGGGGGAAGGGAAAGCCTGTATAATGACATGGCAGCTTTTTGTTCAAAAAGTCTGTGCGCAGACAGAGATACTTAGCACATTTTCCCTGCAAAGCCTAATATCAAATCAAAAAGGGAAAAATCTTAATTTTTTAAAAATTATACATATATATATAAAGCAGTACTAAAAAAGTAATACTTCGCAGATGCCCCTTTCTTCAAGCTATAAATTATTGCTATATCAAAATCCCCACATCCACACACACTGAAAACTCAGCCCACTATGATGAAATGTGCACAAACACAGAGGCATGTAGTGTAATCTCCTACTGCCAACAATATTACAGGTCTTAGTACATTAAACCAAGAAACTAAAAAGGAATTAGGGCACTGAAAGACATCACAAGCTGGGAGCTTTGCTAGTTCACACAAAGGGAAAAGGAAGAACACAGCAGGCCAAGTAATTTGTCTTTGATACAGGAAAAGGCATATATCGTTTGACAATCCAGTGATAAGGCAGGACAGCTATGGGACAAACCCATTTGTTGTATTGAATAAGCACATTTAGATTGATACTTGCAATGCTGAGCTGTTTTGATACATAGGATTTAACAGAATCACGGTGGATGTAAAAAAATGATCAGTGTTTCATTACAAAATAAGGTATCTCCTGGTACTGCAGGGTTCGTGACTATACGGAGCTTTGAAGAAATACCTAAATTAGACAACTGGGTTATAAAAGAGTATGTTCAAGTAACAGATCTGAACAGCTTCCCTTTTCATCATCTATCAGCTAGACGCTCAAGCCAAAGAAACTGTGCACAAGAAACAGGTAGCATGACAGGGAATTTTGGGGTAATCTTGGTACCAGTGGGTTAACTGTACATTTTATTTTCCCAAAGTCAATTTTAGCACAACAGGTCAACACAAAAATGGTAAAAGCTGTTAATTAGGCTCCTCCTAATCTGAATCTAATTTGACAGTGAGTGCTCCATGCAGGGGTATTGGAGAGGAAAGGTATTAAGGGAGGTGATCTCCATGGCCCTGGCAGGAGAAAGCAGTGGAAGAAGTTTCTGGGCATACCCTTTCCTTCAGCGCGGAACGGAAGCAGCAGCAGAGCCGCCCTTTACCAAACGCTAACAAGTGGATAGGAAACGACTATCGGAAAGGAGCTGCTGGTCCTTAGGAGTCTGACAAACAATGTCAGTGCTGACTAGAGCACACAGACTTCACGGTGGGTTGGCTTTCATGCTCTTTTCATTTTGCGTCCAGATATGTCAGGATGACTGAAGTCATTGGGAAATTCACAACAGGTTCTAATAGCATCAAGAACTGATTCATTATGACCTTCTCTTCATAACAATATTGTTTGTGTACATTAGATCTTAATCTGATTTTGTTCCCATCAACTCATCCAGACTGTATTTGCACCAATCCTCAGGGTCATCTTCTTGCTTGTGTACATTGTCCATATAATCTGTAATCTACAGAAACAGCAACCAACACAAGTCAAAATTAAGTGTTCTTTTTAAATTCACTTCTCCACCGTTTTTTTAACTGAGACCTAAATTGAAGGGGCATTTTGAAACGAAGATCAGTTTTTAGAGTGAAAATTACTTCAGGCATAGTATAGGGTGGGTTGGGGTTCTTTGGGAGGTTTTTTGGGGGGATAGGGTTTTTTTGTTTGCTTTGTGTTTTTTCTTTTTTTACCCCCAAGGCTAGTATTCCACTGTACAGCTTAATAAAAAAGTGAAAATTAGATGTAACCAAGCTTAGAGAATTCCTTCTCATTTTTCACTGTGTACTCAGTTTAATTTTAACTTGAGCTGGTAAAACACTTTACAAGAGACCCCATCTCACCTTTAACACATTATCTTGACTTGCTTACTTCAGGCAAACATTTGCTAGGTAGTTGTCTGTTACTGCATAAAGAGAATGTCAAGTTCTTTGTACAAGCGTCTGGTCACGTTTCATGATTGCCAAAGTCTAGGAAGAAATCCCCAGTTTGAAAAAACTGCTTGGAAACCTCATTCTCCTGGCTAAGATTCCTACCATTTTTGCTGAGAAGTTAAACAGAAAATCCTTTCAATATACCAAATGGAACAATGCAATTGTACCTAGTGACATATAAGCTGTTTATCACCGTTTCACTCATGGCAAGTTTCATCGTTAAATTACAGTTCCACAGGCCTGTGTAATATATTCAAGTTTTATACATCTTTACATGGATGCTCACATTTCAAACAGAAAACACACCACAAGAGCAGCCATCTCTTCAAGCCGACATTACTTTCCTCTTGCACACTGCCCTTTAAAGTGAAGTCCCAGCAATATAAGAATCTCACAAGAGTAAAATAAGGATTGTGGTTTTCCAAAACTAAATATAGTAGTTTCCCCAATGACAACTGTCTTTCTGTCAAGTATGAATTTTATTTAGCATCCAAGCTCATTCCCATGCATTAGGAGAAATAAAAAGAACACTAATTAATGTATTGATTTGTACTGTGCTATATCTTAGTAACAGCATGGGGAAGGGGAAACATTTTCAGCTTGGAGGTCAACTGACATTCCACAATAACTATTCTGACTGTATTGCACAGTCCAATGAACATGGCTTATGCACATAGAGAGGCTTTGAAGCATCAATCAGAAATTCCAACAGAGATCTTACTTTTCCATGCATCCTGAATCTCTTATATTGAAGAGATTTTCAGCCTTTTTCATCTTCCACTGAGATCATCACAAGATTGTGGTTGGTCTTAAAAAAATCCAGCTGTGTCCAGCCTGTTTTATGCCTTTAGTTTTGAAAAAGTTGCATTCTGGATGAATGAAAGAACTAAACATGTCACAATATTCATCAACAACCTCCTAAATCACTGTATCACTATCAGTATTTCTAATTATGTTCTAAAATACTGTGGTATTTTTCATAGTTTTGTCCACCCACAGCTTTATGGAACCATTAAAGAGGGATGTCTCATATTGAGCAGAGCCTGTTCTTTCAGTTGCCCAACACCTCCTCTCTTAAAACAACATTTTGCCGAATTCTTAGTGTAGGAGCTGCATTTTCTATGTTGATTTTCTTTGTCAAGCCTGAAGAAGAGCAGCTGAAAATCATGCAAAGCTCAAAGCAAGTTGCCCTGAGCTGCTGGACAAGAGGGCTTGAAGAAATAAGGCAGGGAGACAACAAAAACCAAACCCACCACAGAAGAGAGATGGAAAATTAGGACTTGGGATGGAGGCAGAGGGGTGGATGAGAGAGAGAGACAAGCATGTTGAAATACTTGCAGCTAAGTACGCAACACTTCCAGAAACGAGTTCTTCACACATCCTAATTCTATCCTTGGTTAAGTATACATTATGCTATAGTCTATAATTTTCTGACCACATACTTTCCCCTTCTCCACACCACCACCTGCATGCAGCAACAGAAGGGAAAGCCTCCTTCAGAATAATGCCTTCCCCTATTTTGCTTTCTGCCTATTTACTTGCGTGGCCTGCAGAACTGCAACTCAGAGTTTTGCATCTGCTTGGGCTCTTGAAAAACACTGTTATCTGTATTGTCCCACAAGTCGATCAATAAACTATTAAACACATCTCTGTGAGATAGAGTAGTATGCTATACCAATTTTAGACAGTGCACTAAAATTAGGGTCAAAAGCCAATTCTTGCCAAATTTCTCGAAATCTCTTTTCCCACAGCATTTATTATGGAACTGCATTTTGCATTTCTAGAACACAGAGCTCCTACTGACTTTCAGGCACATCTGAGAATTTTTTTTTTCTGCAACTCAAACCCAAAGCTGGCAATTCAAATAACGAGGAGTAGAGTGAACACAATGAAATGTAGGGCTTACTTTCCTTGTCTAGCATCCCATAGGAACATTGTGGTGCAAGCAGAAGATAAAAATCAAATTTTCCAAGGAAGCAATTAGCCAAAAGACCATCCTCTCCCTTTGAATAATCTCTTTCCTTACTCACAACATGACTTCCTCCAGTGCTGTGTGCACAATATCCCAGTCACGCCTAGAAAAGCTCTTCTGTGCAATGACCATGACAGAAGTTTCTTGATAAAAATAACACGATCAAGCAGGTTTTGATTGGATTCCAGTACCTGCACACAATTCAATATGAAATCAACGCTGCCAGGGTGAAATTAATTTTGATGCTTCTTAATTTCCAAGACCTTAATAACATAATAATGTTTTTTAATTGCTTATTAAGTGCCTATACAGATGCAAGGTCTTTGAAACAGCACATGGGGTTCCTGATAGCAAGGTACATCACAGTTTACAAACTAAACTACAACCAAATCAGCACAAATGCTGTCATTTTTTGGTCTTTTTTTCCCCACTACAGATTGAATTATAGCACCAGTCTCCTCAGCATGTATCATAGTTGTGTCCTGAGTCTGTAAAGGACAATTGTGCATTTGTTTATGCTTTCCAACCCACAGCAGTAGGAACTGGCATGCACCACAGACTCACCTTCTCCTCACCTGATCCTTGTCAGTCTGCCCTACAGTGGCTGTCTCTGGCCGGGCACAACCAAAGCTGATGCTATCAGTTGAAGTGTCATTTTAAAGACACATAGTAGAGGTTATCCTTTCGTTAGAGGCTTTTTTTTTTTTTACTTCTTCCCCTGTCCCCCAGTGCTGAACTCCTGCCTACAACACTCTGTCTCCGTTTTTAAGTTTCACCTTAAGTTCCCCATACTTGTCTTAAAACTGTGCTGCCCCATTCAGCTATTACCTGCCATAGGAGCTGAAGCCTTTGGAATACCATTATTGCTGAATGTAGAAAACATATGCTAAAATATCTATTAAAGGGACAGACAGAAGGAAGGGAAAGAAGGGAAAGAAGGGAAAGAAGGGAAAGAAGGGAAAGAAGGGAAAGAAGGGAAAGAAGGGAAAGAAGGGAAAGAAGGGAAAGAAGGGAAAGAAGGGAAAGAAGGGAAAGAAGGGAAAGAAGGGAAAGAAGGGAAAGAAGGGAAAGAAGGGAAAGAAGGGAAAGAAGGGAAAGAAGGGAAAGAAGGGAAAGAAGGGAAAGAAGGGAAAGAAGGGAAAGAAGGGAAAGAAGGGAAAGAAGGGAAAGAAGGGAAAGAAGGGAAAGAAGGGAAAGAAGGGAAAGAAGGGAAAGAAGGGAAAGCGCCTGTTAGCAGCTGCACAACTTTGAGGCTAAATACATGGATCTGTGCAAAAACAGTATCACCTTGAACATATTTAAATTCAAGCCTGGACACAGCAGCCACATTTAATCTGATGATACAAACTGTTCTTATTTTTGGGTATGAAGCAGAGGTTCTTGACAGATTTCCTTTCAAGTTGTGCACACTAGGCTACCAGTTAAACACAAGAAGTGATTACCAGAGTATGATCAAAGAGGCTGCTTTTCCTACATGGCCTCTTTCCAGGGTCCTACTTGGGATGTTTTCAATTTATTTACTCTTCGTAACTAGATTATGATATATCCAGAGACTGACACCTTACTGATTATTACCACACCTACTTACTTTGCCCCAGTTCTACAAAATCTGATTTTAGCACATCTTAAATCAGACCAGAAACATTGTGGCTGCCCAGAACAAAATGTGCAGACTGCATGACACTAACAGTACCAATTTGTTGAAACTGGTTTTGCTTTGCTCTGAAGATTCTTCTCTCAGTAAATCTGTGGTTGCATCAGTGTCATCTGCACACCCATACCTTGCAAAAAGGGTCAGTGTAAACACTCAATATTTTGTGCTCTAGCTTGGCAAAAATGCAGTCGCACCCAGGACTGATCCAAGCCTGTGCAGTGAAGGGGTCTGACAAAGCCTGGATACCTTATTAATGTGTGTAGAACCAAGAACTCAGCCTCTTTAAGTTCATTAACATAAGCATAGCACCCAACTTTCCTTGGATCCATCCCAGGTGCCACTGAAAGCAGTGACTTGATTCTTTCCTTACTCAGTCTCTCCTTTACTGGAGTTTTAAGAGCCTTATACCTGATCTGGTCCTTTCAGAGGCAGGTGAATTAGTGCCAGCAGCTTCCATGAAGAACTGGCTCAGGCCACAGGAACAGAACTACCTTGCCAAAGGCCTGATGGATGCTAAGAGCTATTTGCTGTTTGACCCTAGAAAAAAAAGGACTAGGTCCTCTCCGCAAGGACACACTTTCTGCTGTTTTTCTGGAATTCAAAGGGGAAAATGTACAGAAATATCACACAATACAATATATACTTTATCCAAAATAAAATGAAGCTAAAGCCTATATTATATATATATATATAAATGTATGTGTGGATATGTATGTATATACATGCATATTTATCTACATAACCATTATAAACTAAATATATGGCACTGTTATTCCCAGAAGAGAACAGAAAAGAACAGTAGGCTGAATGAGAAGGCAATCAACAAACAAGGACACAACATCATTCCCTCTACACTTCCCATTCTGAAGGGTTCAGAGTCCCCAGGAGAATTTTTCTGTTGTTTTGAGAATTAAATTTTTAAGAAGAATCTTTGAGGCACCACTGCTCCAACCCTGCCTGTTGGTGCTACACAGGTAGTTCAGAGCACAGAACAGAGCAGACACATCAGTGGGCTCTCCAGGCACACAGGAGTGCTCCCATCCAAAGGGCAGGGAGTGAAAGGCATCTGCTTTTGCTCTAGAAGCAGCATTTTGTTAATGGACTCAGAAACCTGGGGGCCATTAATGATTTTGCAAGAATCTGGTGTGACCCATAGACAACTTCTTCCAGTGTCCTTTTCCCGTTTCTTACCACACTGCCAACAACTACACCTCTTCATCATATGCTGCATGGAAAACAGGGTTCTTTAGATAGGCATATACTACTTCAAGATTCTCTAATCTGTGGTCTTAACAGTGTGTAATAAATAATTCCAAACAGAAAGCAGGGATGACAGTGCAAGAAGAGAAAAAAAGAGAATATAACACAACGGGAGAAAAAAATTCTCAACTGAACAGCAAACAAACAGCCACAACAAAAAGAGACACAGACAAGTCTGGGATCTGAATTCATTTTAGGACAAAATGCACCATCAGGTGTCTCCACCATTATCAGGTACCTCCATCAGGTATCTGGCAATACCACTGTCTTCCTACAGTATGATTACCCAGGGATTTGGGATTTATCCTGTGCATATCTGGACAAAGGCAATTTTCAGGAATGCAGTCACAGTCTCTTTGTAACTGTATCATCGACCTTTGTCCTCAGACCATGATGGTCACCTCAGCATTTACCCTCACGACTCACCCAGCCACAGCATCACACTAAAGCTAAGCACCTGGGAAGGTCTGCCTAATCCATAAGGAATAATGGGAGGGCTGCACATTTCATTTTCATATAGACACAGGCCACTGAAGCCCCAAAAGATTATCTACAATTAAGTTTGTGTACATAAGAATTTTTGCAGGCACAAAAGAAAAAAATAATCATTCTGGAGTTCAGAGGGGGGGAGGATAGTGATTATACTCACTATCCACCCAACAACAAAGTAAATGCTTAAGTATGACTTTAAAGCATTCTTCTCATGAAGAGATAATGACATTTCATACATGTTGTACCTTAACTCTGACGTATTGAGAATATTTTGCATTTTTGACCTTTGGTAAAATATCTTCATTCAGTTTAAGAGGCATTTTCACCCTCCTACCACTTTAGCCCTTAACACTGTTTCTATCTTCACTTGGAGCACGTTCAAAAGGTTCTGTTTCCTTGTGTCACCCAAACTGTTCTCTCTTCCCAAGGAAACACCCTGATCTTGTCCAGGAAACCAAAGACCTTACAGGAAATAGAACTTTAAGTAACTACATGGTCCTAAAGGAAGATGGAAATCATAGAGATGTGTGTATTCAGTACCCTAAGGACAGCTAAGGGAACAATAGCAGTGGAACAACAGCACCTAGAAAAGGCAGAACTGAAACCTGACTTCAGCAAGAGTTTGGTCTGATCAAGACCAAAGAAAGAGCTGAGACTTTATATGGTGTGTTTTCTTATTCATGCATAGGAACATGAAGCTGCTGGATGAAGTGACAAGGATTTGTTTTTTTCCATTCAGTAATTCAAAGTGAATAATATTAACATCGTGCTTGTGTACATCTCCTCTAGGCAGGAACATGTCAGGAAGTAGCTCAGTGTTGTCAAGTAGTTAGGAGCAGACACACTATGACTGGAGTAAAAATCACATTATAAGAAAAAAGAAAAAATCTCTACTGTTCCTGAAAGAAGAGAAAGTCTTGCTGCTACTCAGGTGAGGGACTCTTTGGAACTTCCTGCATGCTTCTAAGCTATTCTTCTGAGCTATTCCAAGAAATGGGAGGGCAGGAGGAGTATGGTATATATACATAAAACTTTGAACTGCAGTAAGAGAAAGCATAAGACTAAAAGAAAAAGCTGAATGCAAAGAGAGCTTTAAGTATAATTTTTGTATTTTAGCTTTCTCACAGTAGATCCTTCCCCCTGTATTACTTCTATTTTTCTTAACATTTATATGACTTTATTACCGACTTAATTCAACACTTGAATATCTGTAGATGAGTTTGATGCTTCTCTCAGGAAAAAGAAAAAGGTGAAAAGTCTATTGAACAAACACTTGCACATTTCTAGTTCTGGTTTTGGCAACCTCAATATCTTAGATCTGCCATGACTTTCAATATCCATTTAATATTCTGAGGATCATCAGTCTACTAGTATAAACAAAGTCAACAGTATTTCCTTTATGAATTAAATCTTCAAAGGTCTAATATTTGAAGAGGAATAATGAACTAGTGATCAAAATTATTTTTGTTGTCCAGAAACATAAATTTGAACCTCAATTTTATGTGGTGCTAATAAAGTAAATAATTTCCTATCAGGCATTTATTTCAAGTACCTGTTTTATCCTGGGAATTTCAAAGAATAATGTGCATAGAACAGCATAAAGAAATGCAACTGTAATTACAACTTACTAAAATTTACACCATCACAAGAGCTCACGTACCTTTCCAAGCTATGTAAGTATTTGTTTTTGTCAAGGTCAAATAGCCATCACAAGCCTTAACATCAGCAGTGCAAGTTTTACAAGATACTCTATCTAGCAACACATTGGTGTGAAGCAACAATCTGAAGAGATCAATGTCATCCCGCTAGAAAGTAAATACTTTTATAACTACATCCATAGCAACCACAAAACTCTCCACTTCCCCAAAGTGATCCATAATGCTTGACTTGAGAAGCTGATTTAAAGCTCTGAGAAGGTATCACTAGCCATCATTTTTCTTGGCCATAAAAGTCCCAGGAAGATAAACGTAGCTTTTCTGGGCCATCATTTTACAGAAAAGAAACACTCAAAAGATATCTCTAGAAATCACTATACTTGCTCATTTTGAAACTGTAAATCCTCCAGGGGGACTGGTGGTGCTACACTGGAGGAATCAGTATCAATTATTTTATATGATGTATTTTTACTTCAGTGTCAACCTACACAATTGACATCTCATTTTCTCATTTAAAGACTTTCTATAACACCACTTAGATCTTCTATACTACTTTTCACCAATGGATCTCAGTGAGCCTTACAAAGATTAGCACACATTCCATGAATGGATGAGACATTCTGAGAAGTCAGAGAGATGCAGATAGATTAACTTGCAGTAGTCAGTGGCCAAATAAAGCCAGAAAATGCAAGTTTCCAGAGGCAGAAGCCCCTGCCCTGTCCAGCGAGCACCACTACTTCTGTATATAAGTGCTTTGGACAGCCTTCCATGCACCGCAGTTATGTTTTATGCCAGTTTCCAAAGGCTTCTCAGACACCCAGTGGCATTTTCTGTTTTGCTCTTTCCACTGAAATAAACTGATCCCAGTTGTTTCCAAGTGAGTGGCAGGAAACCTTGCACCTGCTCTGGTCATGGAGGCAGACGTCAAAGGCAATGGAAATCTGTCAGCACCAGGTAATTTAGCCTACACTTCAGGCTGAATTTCTGAGTTCATTCATGCTAGATATGTGCAGTGCTAGACCAAAAGGCATTACAGAATTAAGCTGAACCAGGTTTGGGTACATAACTCTATTACTGCTGAATAGGCACAGTCAGCCTCATCCCACATTTACACAGGCTCTAAAGCAGCTACATAAAGGACAGATAATACCTGATCCATCATAAAACCTGTCTTTATAAAGCTAACTCATTTTGAACAAATTTGAAACAGCAGACTGATTTAATAGCAGACCAGTGCTTTGCAGGACTACAAAGAATCTCTTAGCAGGAACTGTTAAGCTGAATTTACTGTGCCATTAAACCACAGTCTCAGTGCAGATGTAGGCTGGTTACCAGCACACATGGAAATCCACACAGCAGTTAATTCATCTTCACAGTATGCAAATTAGGAAGTGGGAGCAAAACCTGACCAAGATCCTTCATTTAAGGGGCTGAAATATTGCACTTATGTGGTAACTTTCTGCTTTCCCATTCTCTTTGGTCAAAGAGTAACACAGATTTGTCCTTTGCCTACACAGAGAAGAGAGCTCCAGTTCCAGAGCCAGGAGACACAGACTGCACTCCTCTTGCTGCATGCACATTGCTGACTGACAGCAGCAATAATCAAATATTTATGCAGCCCCACAGTGCAAACTCTCAGAGCATTTGGCACCATTGTTTAATGTCCCTAGCTCAGCTTTAACATGGACATGGGATCTGGCAGATGAGTAGCTGAACTGATAGCAGATGTTAATAAAAACAGTCCTCTTCCCTGTCCATGTCATTGGTGTCCCAGAGAAGGGGCACCAGAAGCAAAGGGATGCTCCTACCACAGCAGCTGTTCTTTAGAGCTCAGTGCTTAGACTGGAAAAGATCTACCAGGCTGCAAACTCCTGAGACTGAATTACACACTGGTCTTATTTACAGGTTTGCAAACCTATCATGCTATAAGCTGGAGGATCAGTACTGAGGGTCAGAATTATCCTGAAGGGTCAATCGGTGCAGGCAAGGCACAACAATCAGAACAGGCTGGTTTAGGGTACAGAACTCCAATACTGCTGAATATGCACAGTAAGTTTTGAAATAGAGATCTTGGGATCTCTAGTCATGCTCTGTTAAAGCACATTTATTCCCAGGGAAAAAAAAAAAGAACATACCGAGCTGGTGGAAAATGTTTAACCAAAACCCAATGCCAAATATATATATAAATATACACACACATATAAACTCACTATTTGATTTTAGTAACTGGGGTTCTTTCAGCTAATTCCATATAAAGGTCCTCACTAATACATTTTTCTTTAATTTCACAGAAGAAAAGCTACTCTAGCTGCTTTAAAATAAGTGGAATTATGGACTAGAAGTATTTCCTTAAAGGCACTATCAGTACTCTACTTCTGTAGGACCTGCCCACAACTTTCAACTTCATATCAGAACTTGTCCTTTTAAGTACACCATCACAAACCAGTAGAAGTTAATCTACATTAGAGACTTCTATTAACTCCTTTGAGTTGGCCAGGAACTGCTCATCTTCACCTTTTACAATTATTCCAGGAATGGCTGAGAAGAAACAAAATCCCCCTAAAAAATCATCATCATTCATGTTTAGAAAGGTACGCTGCACAACACCACCTGTCAACACAAACTAAAGGGCACACTTCCAACAAAGAGTAAGCAAGGGCCTGTCCATGCCCTGTGGCCATGTAGCTCAATGTGAGTGCAGCTGATCCAGCACTCACAGCCAGGATGAATATATGACATTCCAGCAGGGCTCGGGAAAAGCCTTGGGCGCCTCTGTAACATCTACAGTGGGATCACTCTTCAGATAAAGTACAATAAAGGTACATAACTCTGTTGTAATTACTAACTGAAAAAGAGTGGAAAAGAAAGCAGCTATTGTTTCAAAAACTTGTTTATTCGCAGATCTACCACAGCTTTGACAGTGAAGCATCTCCTGTACTCAACAGCCAAAACAAGCCTACAATCACCTATCTACTAGAGATCGACAGAATTCCCAAGGACACTGGCACACAGGGTGCCAGCTGGTAGCTGGTAGCAGGCTCTGACTTTGCAGCCTCATCACTATCGGCCTGCACAGCAATCTGGCATCTCAGGGTGCATCCTCTCTCCAATGGAACGTTCCTGCAGAGGTCCTACATCACACATCAGCCTGAAGCGTTGCCTGGTTATTTTAACTTTGAAGTCCACAATATCAACAGCCATTCCACTGCTCTGGTGAAGCACAATGTTTTCAAGCCTTGAAAACAAATGTGGTCTGATAAGTTAATCCTTGAAGCTTCAACACAACAAAAACTTCACACAGGAAACTCTGAAAGTTAGGTGGGGCAGTCAGCTCTTTAAGACCCTCAACTATTAATAGTGAAGATGAGTGGAATTGAACACATCATTTTTAAGAGGAGATGCTGAGTATTTGTTGCTCAACACACTGAGGGCACACAGGCCTGCAGAGGGATCCCGACGTTGTGCTGTTCACCACCTACCACTAAGGCAAGCCACCGAATTTAGCGCTGCCTGGCCCTCTGTATGTTCATTTACACCTTATAGACTACCTGCAAAAAACAAATGCAATATCAAACCCAAAAGGTATCAGTTCATCTCCCACTCTGCACAGGTATATCTAAGCACTAAGAGAGTAAGGAAATGTCTTTTATTGACCTAGGAAACAAAGGTGAATTGTTTAATTAACTCTCACAGCATGACTATTCGTGCACTATGAAGTGCAAAGCATACACAACCAATGTGGTTACAGAAGTCTCCAAAACTCGTCTTTCCGCTACGGGACGTGATGATACCGCAGATACTGCGGGAGGCTGAACAGACCGCCTGTGCCCTACGCTACTTTTCCAGGTTCCAGGCGGGACCTTTGTGCCGTAGAGCCGCTCTTGCTTCCGTGGGCTCGTCCTTTCCCCGCGCTCCACCTGCGGGCACGGACCCTCTGCCGCCGCACCGGGTGATGCACTGAGGGGAACAGAGGGGAACAGCCCGATCCCTCACCCCAGCGGGGCGAGCGCCCGGCCGAGGCTCCCCCGCCCCTCCGCGCCCCCCGCCCCGGGTCACTCACAATCTCGGTCACCATGAGGAGCCCGGGCACGGTGCGCAGGAACTCCCTGTCGTAGGCGAGGGTGCTGGAGCTGGCCGACAGGTTGGCGGTGAAGGAGCTGCTGGTGGTGGTGACCGTGTGCGAGCGCGGGCGCGGCGGCTGCTCCTGAGGCGGCACGGGCGGCTCCATGGCCGGACGGGAGGCCCCGCCGCTCGCCGCTTTGTGTGGCCCCGGCGCCGCGGGCAGCCCCCGCCTGGGCGCGGGGGAGGAGGAGGGTGCTCGGCGCCCGGCCCCGGGCGGGGAGGCGGATCCGGAGCGGGGCCGCCCGTCCCGCAGACCGCCCAGCCCTCCCGCCGCTGCCCCAGGGCGGGACCCGGCGCTGCTGGTGCGAGGCGTCCCCAGCGCTAGGGAACGCGGGTCAAAGCGGTCCCCTCTCAAACCATCTCCTGACCTCCCGGACTGATATACGCTTGGGATCCCGGCTGCTTCCAGTGCAGCCGAGGAGCCAGGCCGAGCCACCGCTGTGTGCCGCAGCCCCGTGGGCGAGCACGGTTTGGGGGTCTAGCCCCATGCGCCGGCCGTCATCGTCCCTCCAGGCTGTCCCCCCTGGCTCCAGGGGCAGCAAGCGCTGGCAGGAGCCGTGCTGCTGCTGCAGGTGGCTGTCCCCACGGCTGCCATCGCCTGCGAGAGGAACCAGCGCAAAGTGCCGTGGGCGGGAAACAAGAGCCTAGGGGATAACACAGCCCTCTCAGAGCTGGAAATGGGGGTTTTGCTGGGGTCTGCCAAATAACCAAGAGACTGAACAACGCAAAAGGCTTTTAAAAGCCATAGAAGTAAGTGGAAATGTAAAGTATGAAGTCGTTATTGACCTACTACCGGCCAGTGTTGAGCTGTTCCTTAACCTATATTTTTCCGTACTGCAGTCTGAAGTGTCATCTTTAAAAAAAAAACAAACTCAAACATTTCTGCATCTTTTAAGAGCTTCTAAAGAGGTCTTCCATTCCACAAAAGTCATGGAGTTTCAACAATAAGCGAGCAAATTATAGTTAGTTTCAAGGTTCAGGAACTCTAATTAGCAAAGGATTTGCATGGGGCCCTTCAGTAAAAATGAAGTGTTTTCCACATGTCTGGTGGCTATTGTCCTTGAATTGTTTACTGCTGCTCTCCTACTGGATAACAAAGGCTGGATTTTGTGGTATTACCTTTCAGCAAGGGATTGAAGCAGCTGGGGAGGGAGGAGGAGGAGTACGGGAGAGTTTCTCCCAGAAATACAGGAAACATGAATTACCCAAAGGAGCTGTTCTTGTGCATTATTGTGCCTCTGCTCACAGTGTAAGTGTCACAGCACAGGCTCCATGGGCTTCTTGGAATGTATATCTTGGCTCAGGCTCTAGGGAGCCTTCATGCCCTCTAAACTCTGACTAGGAAGAGAAGTAAACTCTGATTAGGAAAAAATATGCAGTTTGGTGAAGCCTTTCAATGTAAATGTTTTAGGCACCGGTGACTTTTTTATTTAAGATGGCAGAAGAAATGTGCCAGAGTTTTGCAAACATGAACTGCAGGTCACCAGAACACGATACCTGTCACTCGACATGATAAGATACACAGATAGCTTTTTTTTCTTTTTTTTTTTTTTTTTTTTTTTTTTTTGTTGAGAAAAAAGAAGACCATTAGTAAACCACACACTGAAACCACTCAACACAAGTTCTTCATCATGAAACAAGGAATTTCACACTTTTTGGCAAAACCATGAATTTTTTTTTTTTTGTGACATTAACAGCATCCTGTATTTTTTGTGTTCCTATTTTAGCCCTTTCTATTAAATAAGAGTTGATATTTTAAAGGAACAGAACACACTTGTGTTTGGAGGCCTGCTTCAACTGGCTTGCAAGTAAAAAGTGCTTTATCTGATTGTTGAGCACTGCCAAGGTTCCTTCCAATGCCAGAGCTACTTTGCCATGCCCCTGTTGCTGTTTGTGAGGATCCATTGTAACAGCATCGATTTTCCCCTCTGAGAGATTCCTGTCTTTTCGGTTTTCCACCTACAAGATCAGTAAATAAAAGTGAGGAAATGTGAATCTAAAATTCATGCTGCTATCAAAATTAACACTAATTTCAAAGTTGTTTGAGCCATTCACATAACTTTCCCTTTGAGAGCTGATTTATTTTACACTGGATGTATATTCTAATCATATTCTCACCATCTCCAGGATGTTATTCAGTGGTCTCAGTGTTCATGAATAATTCTAAAATTCTTTATTTATTTTGCTCCCTAAATTCTTGAGGGTCAGTGTTGGTTTTCTTTCAACCATCAGAATCAGAGCAATAAATTTCATTGCTTTTGATCTGCACATCTGTCATTTGAGCATCCCAGCTCCTGTAGGGGAGAAAAAAAAGTAAAATAAAAACACAGATAGGGAACCAAGTGTTTTGTGCTTCATCTATATTAATACACTGTAAGCTTTCAATGTCTGTTGTAGAGGTCTAGTATGATTAATTCAACAAGAACTGGAGGGCTCCACTTGTGGGCAATTTCTCTGAACACTGGCTGCCACTCTGACTTCCCTAGTTAGCTTATTTTTCTCCAGGAAACATATTCGAAGAATGAGTTTCACTAAAAAACGGGTAAACACTCCAGAAGCTTTTCCGTATCTGATATTCCTGGAAGCAAATTTCATTCTTTAACTTGACAACATAATACTTGACATTTTGAATGTTAATTGGGAGGCTCTAATTTTTTTGTTTTGCATCCTTGCACTGAGGGCTAGAACTGGAAAGCCTTCAGGGACCAGCTAAGCCTAGCTAGATTTTTTTACACGTAGATAACATCAGAAACAGAATAATTGAATGCTGCTACCTGAACAATCAACCTTTTATTACAGAACTACCAAGAGAGAATAAGGTGGCCCATTTTCTTTATTTTAAATTAACCTTTCAAGGGAAGGATCGGCAAGGCTTTTAAACACCAGTTAAGTTTGTAACCTCTTGTTTGTCAACTACTGTAAGGAAGTAAACTCTGATTAGGAAAAAATATGCAATTTGATGAAGCCTTTCAATGTAAATTGAAGGCTTTTTAGTAAAAAAAGTACAAGCCTTTAGTACAAAATAGTGGATACCAGTGTTATCAAGTTTCTCCATAAAGGGATTATTCCTGAACATCTCAGTATCTAATTAACAGATTCTTCCATTTAAGCTGGTTTTGTTCTCAAATCCTGAGGTATCAACATTTTTGACATTACTGATCGAGCTCTCTAGAACTATTTTCTTAGCAACAATCTGGCCAGCTGGAAGTGCTAATTAAAGTAGACTCACAGACCCAAGGAGTGGAGCTGACTGGAATTTCCTGAACTGTTTTTCTGGTTTTGAAATACAGCTTCCCTTCCCCCTTCCCAAATCTTTGAATTTTCAAATATCAAACACATTCTAACTGTTTTTAGGTAAGTAAAATACGTTAACATATAAAAGATAAGGGAGATTTTTCGGTGGTTATCAGTAGGTTTCAGTCCAAACAAAAAACTTACTGTATTTAAACCACCTAGAAGTGAATTAAGAAAGCTAAAGGAACTTCTTCTGAAGAGAGCAAGAAAGGAAATTTACTTTCCACAAAACCAGGTCTCACACAAGGAATGGGGATTCACGTCGGATGTCCAGGACAAATATTCTCACCCTTGACATCCTACTGTGCTAATCTGAGGATATTTTTAGTTAGCATTAAATCAAGAAATCATTGGAAATTTCCTAATGGCTTTTCAGAATTAGCAAAGTGTAGCCTTTGAGCTAAAAAAGTGTTCAAGTAAATAATTTATAACATATTTTACCCTTTGGCAGCTTACAACCATATGGAAAAGCTGATTTATACTAACCCAAACCAGAAATACTTGATTTGTACTTTGGCAGTAACAGGTGCCACAGGCACACGATCAATCAAGGCAAATGTCTCTGTGTAGGAATCCATATTTCACAAAGTAAAAATGGTTTTCATGACTGAGATACTTGGATCTTCCAATGTTGCTGCAACAGAGAGAGAATAGATGAGATGCCCATATTTTCTAAATGGCCATTATTTGGCAAATGATAGAGAATCTTTGTTTGTACATGGGGTTACTGAACACAAGACTTGGTTTAGTTTGCAGCTTGGGCACCTAAAATTAATGAACGTAAAATCGGTACCAATTCAAACAACAGTCAAAGTAATGACAGTGCATGGGATTTTATCATCAGATGTTTGTTACTACCCTAATGCTGGAAAAGGCAGGATGTAGCTGTATATGTTTTGTACTCCTCTTATCACAAATATTTCTTTCTTTATATGAAGTTTACATGAATTATATGGACAAAGTCTTGAGTGTAGACACACAGTCCTTTTACCTGCCAGAAAGCCGTCTTACAACATATTTTGCCATACAGATAATTAACTCTGTGCTGGGAACAGTAATATACTGGTTTCTATATTTTATTTTTCAGTTTTGAAACCCACGACACTAAGTAAACTGTGTGGAGATAGAGACTGTGCTAAGAAAAGAAAGCACAGAGTACATAAGCTGTGTATTTTCTTTGCGTTAGGTTTTTACCAACTGTTTTATCTGCTCTGGTAATCTAAAGATCCTTCCCAGCCCTGCAACACAACTATGTCACAGGTACTGTACTGAGGAAAAATTGCTTACTTCTTTCAGAGCTGACTTGTACTTAGAACACACTCTCTGCATGCTGAATATATATGCTTCACTTCAGGGCAGAGAGCACTACTCAAATTAAAAAGAGTTTGTAGTGAGAAGTGTGAAGTCTACAAACAAATCTTCTCAGAACGGGAGTTGTGGTTTTCATGCTCTGGGGCCAGGGACCTCAGCTCTGTAGTGCACCTGCAAGAGCATGTCTGCATTTTATTTCCCAGGCTGCTTCCCAGCTGCCCTTGGCCCTCTTGCTCTCTATCAAGCCTGCAAGCACAGCTCCAAGCACAGCTGGTGGCTGTGCCTTCTCACACCTGCAAATTAGAGGCCACCCGAATACTCAAGAGTGTCTGGTGTCATGTTTTGTGAGGAAGGAGTTTATTCTGCCCCTGAGCATGTCCAGGCAGGCTGTCTCTGAGGCACACTCATAAATACTTTCATTATGGTCAGCAGTCCGCCACAGACCTTTAAATATTATTATGGAGCAAACACATACTAGTGATTACATCCTTGAGAATATAAACATTTCCACTGGAGACATGCATTTTATACTTGCTAAGGGTGGTGCTTGCCTAAGTGTTTATGTAAATTGCAGCAGGTAATGTTTATACAGCACCCAAGCCCAATGCAAAACAGCTGGAGGAAAATATCACCTCCAACAATTGTCAATGCCATATTTGTTTTTAGATAATTAATGAAAGACTGTATAATTCTACCATGGTTTCATCACAGCACCATCCAAGTTTAAGGAGAGAGTTCACAGCCAACTGAATTTGCTTGCAAGGCTTAAATAAAATAATAAAGTCAGCTATGCTGCTCTGCTGTGACTGGTAGAACACCATGACACAGGCCTGAGACTTAAAGTGTGTTTTATCCCAAATTATGATGAGGTGAATTGAGCTTGCTGTGTTTGTATATACCCTGAGAGCAGACATAGCTGGCAGGCAAAAACCTAACAAAATACTACAGCTAAAAGCTAAAACTAGACAAATTCAGACTGAAAAGAAAGTGGTTTTGTTGTTGGGGATTTTTGAATTTTTTTTTTTTAACATAGCATGATTAGCTATTTGAAGGATTTATTGAATAAAACAGTAAACTCTCCATCATTTCAAATCTATAATTCCAAACTATAGGTTTATTTGAAATGTACTCTTCACCAAACTTACATTGACAAATTTTGTGGTCTTTATTATACAGAACATGACAAGAGATGACCCAAATGATTTGAGAAACCACAGAAATTAATTCCAGTTATTTCCATAAAGTGACAGTCTTGCTAACGCTGGTCACCCAGCTGTACAGTACACATGCAGTACCAGTGCCTGACACATCTCCTGGAGTGGCAGCAGAATAAAGGATCTCATGAATCTTGCTATGTCTGGACAATGAAAACTGGTAATGAAACTGCTGTACAGGGAGAATCAATTTTATGCAGATGGACGGCAAGGTTTAAGGGTGGAAAAATTTTCATTCAGGGAAAGTTAAGAAGCCAGTGGGCTGACTGCAGGATCTGCAGAGAAAGGTGCCAGCTGACTGGGGCAAGGTGCCAGGGTGTGCTCTGTCATAGGGGGCTGAAGTGCAGAAGAGAACTGAGCCTGGCAGGGCACTGACCTAAATCTTGGGGAGCACAACACTGGAAGGAGAAGGCAGAGAAGTGCAGGCAGATGTTTTACTGCTCCTCATGCTGGTTGGCACAGCCTTTCTGTTAGTATGTTCTGTTAGTTTTAGCATGGAATAAGGACATTCGACATCTCTCCATTAACAGGAGGGTAAAATGTTAACAGAGGACATAGTACACCACGTAGTGGCCTGAAATCTCCAAGCAGCTAAACAATATTGTATTGGTATTTTCAAATCAGCAGTTTATCTTTGCATCTAGACATGAACCGAAAGACTTCTGTGCAACAAAGAACAAAATGACCCTGATCTTTTTATTCCCAGAGCAGCCTTAGCCCTGAAACAAAACCAAACCAAATTTTGAGTTTGCTAAATTTTAATTCTCCCTAGTACAAAACACAGTTAAGTTCAACTCAAAGCAGGACAGAGGTGCAGGCCACCAGTGTTTTAAGATATACAGAATACTGCTCATGACTGTAAATCATTGGAGGCTTTCATAGCATTAGTGTTACTGATATGCAAAAACCAGCATGCAAAGCCCCTGATACCTGGTAGGTCTTGTGTCAGTGCATGAAAAAAATACCTGCAGTGATGCAAGGCACGTAGTGGATCCTCCAGTTCTAGCTTCCCAAAAACATCCTTTGCAAGAGGAGTTTGAAGAAACAGGAGAGAGAGAGAATGATGTTTCTGTTATGACTGCATGTATTTATGGGGAACAGAGTGTGTTTTCTGCTGCTGGCCTAGTAAGACCTGCTGGGATTTTTAAATGAACCAGAAAGACTAATTTAGTTAAATTTCTCATTTCACTTAGTTTCCTACAAAAATTGCAGGCTTTGGGCTGTGTGAGAACAGTGCATGGTGTGAGACTATAGAACAGTCAGGGGATGGATGATGGGCTGCATTTTGGAGGGATTGAGATTTCCTCAGAACATAGGCTTATTTCATTTATGCCATGTCTTGAGAAAGCTTATCCTGTCAAGTCATTGATCATCCTGCTAACTAGCTACTGAGCATGGATAATGCTTCTTCCCTAGATCAGTGAGGGAAAAGAGAATTTTAGAAGAAAGGAAGGTTTTCATTTAGGGATTTTAGGAGATTGGGAGAAGAGCCGATAGGAGTTAGGATATCTAAGCTCTTTGAACAATGAGAAAAACATATCAGGAAGGATTTTTCTAACAGCTCATAGTGCAGCTAAAATAGTCTTTCTGCTGAGGGCATCCCAGGTATTTGAACTATGTAAACTGGCACGGCCCTGTGGTTTGCAGTACTAGATTTGGAGTAAGTAGAGGATGCTCTGTTGTGGATATATCTCTCATTACTGACATTAAGGTGAATTAATTTCATCACATATTTACAAATATATGGCTTAATGCTAACTATGAGACAATTATGACATGAGATTTTTAATTATACAGATGTCCCCATCCATCCCTACAACTAAAAAGCTTATTTTCTGATAAACTTTGAGGTTGGCTCACCTTAATGATCAAGAAAAGTTCAGACTCCATTGGTTGTGCTGGCTGCAGTGGAAGTGTTTGTAAGAACAATCTGTTCCATGTAGATTTTTCTACAGAGAGCATATTCTCAGTTATCATGTTCTTGGCATTTACAAGAATTTGATATCTTCTGGTAACCTTCCTCTTTGTCATGTTCTCCTGGAATTGACTGATCAGGTAAGACTATGAAGAAGAGGACAGGTAGTGTGATAGCTTAACCTTCATCTCCTCAGCACTCCAGAAAACTGATTTTATACATATATATATATACACATACACACACAGAGGCATACAAGAGTGTGTCTTATACATCCAGAGAATTTTTTTTAAAAATAGAAGTGGTCACTAAATACATCAAATCTCTGATGTTACAAGAGCAGTGTGATTCTCTGAATATACCAATCAAGTAATTACTCGCTTGCCTTCCCCACAAGGACTCAATCAGAGGCCCAGGAAACAAGCTGTATCAGTGTGTGCAAATGAAGGTCATGCATCAAACTGCTGGGCTTTCTTTTTAAGTGTTGCTATGATTGCTATTTCAGTGAAGGAGTAATCAGGGAGGTCATCATTTCACAATTCATTGTTCCAGCAGGCAGTGCAAGGAAAAATATTGGAGTTAGCAATGATTTATTTAAACCAGGTATTAATTTGATGAAATCTCATTTGCTCCAAGGGAGGTTTAGATTTGATATTAGAAAAAAATTTCTTCACTGGTCAGGCATTGGAACAAGCTGCCCAAGGAAATGGTAGACTCACCATCCTTGGAAGTGTTCAAAAAACCATGGGTATGGCACTTGGGGACACAGTTTTGTGGTGATGGCAGTGCTGGGTTAATGATCTTAGAGGTCTTTTCCAACCTAAATGATTCTGTGATTTCTTGCATGAAAGCATCCTTCTTGTGCTAGAATACTTCTTTCATGGGCTGTCTGAAATCACTAGTGAAGGTTTTCTTGATGTAATTCACAAGAAAGGGAAATACGAGTAAGTGGATTACTTCAGTTCATCAGTGCTGAAATGCAGGATTTAATAAATGATCTTCATCAATAGCAATGAACAACACTGGGATACCTCAATGGGTATTTCAAGGTTATTTATCTAACCAGCAGCTGATTTATTAGTGACATCCTCCAGCCTGAAAAAATACTCCAATAGATAAACCAGCCCAGTGTAAGGCAACTAGTGATAAGAAAAAAATACACTTAGAAAAGGGAAAAAATGCTGGTGAAGACACCTCTACTACAAGGATAAAAAAAATCATGTTTTTATAAGAGCACAGAAAGGGAGCCATGAAAGGGGGACTCTCTTGTACAGGGGAACAGACCCTCAGTCTCCCCTCATCTGAGTGTGAGTGATGCAGTTCAAGTCCACCTTCAAATCTGGGGAAGTGAAGAAGAGGCAGGACTTGAGGGACTATGCCCCCCACATACTTGCTCTCTGTGTATCCCCACCTTGAAAAAAACCCCCATTATTTCCCAGTTCTTTATTAAAGTGATTGAAAATAATTTTTTTAAGATGAGTGGCAAAGAGAGGCCATGATCAGACTCTCCATGATCACTACACAGAGAAACTACTTTTACCCTCTGTGTGTGGTAGTGAATCCCCTGACATTAGTTGTCCCCAAAAAAGCCACCACTTCATTATGAGTCAAGAATGCTGAACTAAAGCAGATGCAGTAAGTTGTTCATTCAAAGGCAGCACATAAAATAAAAAATTTGCCAACCCAAATCACCACCACTTCCAGACACTGAATCCGTATTAAACTGAAGATCAGCTATTTCTTGAGATTTGCCTACTGGATTTCAATATATTTTACTAATCATCTCAAAACAGATAATTCCTTTGAAAGCAAAATAATCTTTTCAAAGCTCTGTCTAGCTATACAAAGACTTGGAAATAAGTATGCCCAAGAAAACTGCATTGAATAGAGATAAATCATATGTTAAGGCTAATACTTCAGAACTGAAAGCAGACTCAAAAATCAAACATTTTTTCCTGTTCAAGTGTTGTCTGTGCATGCATTTCCTTTTTTAAAACATGAATTCAACACAGAGAAGCAGGTAGACAGCAAGCAGTCCCAGGGAATGATGTCACTGGTTCCTTAAGGTATGTCCAGCAAGGTCAGTAATCCGAGGAACTGCCTTCTAACAGTCCAGTTGAAATGCTTTTATCCTGACTCAAGCAGGCTGCCTTGAATAGTTTAGGTTCCTTGCTCATTCACCATATAACTTCTGTAACAATAAACCACATTCTCATTTTTACTGATACATTCAAGAAGGACTTGTGTGAAGCCTGGTTACCTGGTGCAGAATTCCCAGTCATTATAACATAAGCAGTTCTAAATCAGTCAAGTCAAACTCAGTAATTAACACAAGGTACCTTGAGCTGAGCTTCTCAAGTTTCTGTTTGAGAAATACCCATTGAGATATCCCATTCTGTTTCCTAAAATCTGTCTGTCCATGCACTCTGGGCCTAATTACTGTCCCAACATTACAAGAACAGAGATGTTCAAACCTCCCAATATTTGCTCACTGCTCCTTGGATGCTCTCCTGATCCAGCCCACACGCTGACATGACAGGTTCTAGCTAAACACGGTCATATTCACATGAATGCCTCTTCAAAAGTCATGTAAACACATCCACTACTCTTCACTTTAGGATTAATTACAGTACCACTTAAAAAAACCCCAAACAAACAGAACAGTGATGCTGGCTGTGTGCTAGGGAAGAGAGCTTGGGTACAACACACAAGTTCTCAGATGGAAGCAACCAGGAAGATTTCCATCCCACCTATTTTAGATTAATAAAATCACATCTGGAGTCAGGAATGTCCCTGGAGTGTTCTTGCTCAATCATTTTCATTTAACTTCAACCTCTGGTAACAACAGGGCAGAGCTGCAGGCAGCATTATACTTATTTGGTTTTAAGATCACATAAAAACATTATTAACCAGGGTTATGGCTACCTTGCCATTACCTAGGGCTCTTGCTTCTAGCTCTGAATCTGCAATTGCAAAAGAGAAGGAAGATAATTCCCTCAGAAATTCAGGAAGAGCATTTTGAGGAGCTTTGCTTTGAGGGCTTATCTCTGACTACTTAGTCAGACCTAATCCTGCTTAGCTTAGCTCTGAGAAAAATCACAAACTGATGAGGAGGTAACCAACACTTCTTATTAAATACAGTATGTACAACCCTGGGGAAGTTGCAGCTATCTCTCTTGCCAGACTTTCTCATGACCATCATCACATTTTCATGACCTCTCATGTTCCCACAGCAAAGTGAGCAAAGTGCATATTTCCTCTGTATAAGTTGTCTAGAACGCATGAGTAGCATATTTTCCTCATCTTAGTTTTCCATTTCTTGCTTGTAGAAACAATACATGGAATGGAAAGGGAACTTCGACAGCAATGGTTTTATCTCTATGCATTTTGATAACATCAAGTGTGCTTGTGAAATCTCTCTTCTACTTCAGCAACTGCTAAGTTCTCTGAGGAGACATTTTCCAGGTTTTAGTTTTTAAAGGAACGCTGCTGCACTAAGCTGTTACCATGAAGCCATGCCTAGTACAGACTGACAGGCCAAAAGGGGCTTCAATCAACTCTCAACAGTTTTGTCTTCACTCTTACTGTATTTCAGGGCATGTTCTTGTATTACCATCTCTTGCACTGGTTAAAACTGACTTAGGCTCATTCCTTATGTTCCAACAAATGCAATACTTTGCATTCTGTTCCCTCTCTTCTCCACGCACAGTACATAAATATAAGTTAACACTTAAAACAATTTACCTATAGAGTTTGCAGTGCAACCCCATTCCACTGTAATCTGATTGCTTTCAGAAAGCTAATTGTGCCTGCTAGCAAACACCTCTCCTGCTCTAGCCTTGCCCAGCCTTGTCAAGGCATCCACATTGTATTTTGGAAGAAAAGCCACACCTGGAAATTGTCATACCTGGAAACTGCACATTCCTCTGTCAAATGGTTTCTAGGAGCTGAATTACCAGTTTTTGAATGCACCTGTGAATAATGTATAATCATTCATAAGATGGAGATAAAATTTCGGGGGGGGGTGGGGAAGGAATTATGTGAGTATAGTAACTTGGTAGAGTACACCTAAGTGTAGGATACTACAGCTCTAGAGCAGGAATACATAAGAATCAACATAAGCAGCTTCTGTTACAAAGCTCAAGCAGTGATGTGTTAAAGATCACTGCTAGCTACCAAGATCTTGGTGTGATCACCTACTCTAGAGACTTAAAGCACCCTGAGCAACTGCACCAGGAAACACCACTAAGAAACAACTTGAGCTTCTGCTATTTTAAAACAGCCAATGTATGAATAAAGATGGGAGTGGCATAAGGATTACGCCCAAGAGTATGAAAGTTTAGAAGACCTTATTCCACTTAACCTCTCTGCCGGGCATCAAACGTTAAGACAAGGCTAAATGCACATGGCAGCATGCTGATCCTTTTTTTCCATGCTGGATAAAGCTCTGGGAGTAATGAGAGGTATTCCTTATCTATAGTAGCCTACAGTCTGAAAAAATGCAGATAAAGAAAATTAGAGGGTAAGACTAAACAAAGACAAGGGAAGACTGGCACGACTAAGCACTACTGCAATTACTACCTAGCTTGAAGCTTGAAGAAAATGATGTTGATGACATCTACATTAAATTTTGTAAAATCCCAGAAGCAACAAAATACCCAAAGTATCTCTGTCACATTACATTGCAAATCTGCATGGTAAGTGGGAATTAGAAAAAAATATATAAATTTGGTTTAAAAATACTTCTATAAAACCTGGGCTTTAATCCAAAGCACAAGCACAGCCAAGGCTGGCACTGCTCAGCTATCACAGTACACAGCAGCTTGCTTTGTGCTCAGTTTGGTTTCAAGTATTTAGAGCCTCCTAAAGCATGGATCACAATATATGTAGGTTTATTTCTTGATGCAACAATACAGGGAGTGGGTACCACAAGAAAAGAACAGCATGCTAAAAAAAAGAAAAAAGAAAAAAAATTAAAAAGCCTCACAGTCACGAGCATCTGTGATGCAAGTGCTTGTGTTTGACTTTGCATTTCAAATACTAGTATTTAAAATTATGTAGATAAGGAACCCATCCAGTGCTTGCTAACAGATTTGGCTTGCTTTCCAGCTCTCTCCAGCCTTTAAATAGCAAAAGAGCAAACTAAAAATCCCCAAGGCTGTACTTTCTGAGCCTACCACATGCCTGTGCTCAGTAATCATCAAACTGAAAGATACTCACCAAGTCCTCAAAAACACAAACCATACAGAAAAAATCTATCACACTGAGAGCTGAAGTATGTTCCTATGACAAGAACTGAGTTTAAAATAAACCTGGATTTGGAGGAAGAAAGGGCAAAGTAGTTCAATTAATGTCATTATTATTTTCACCTGAACATGAAATATGCACTATTCTTTACAAGCATGGCATTACAGAGCTTCAGGGACAGGCAGCATGGATGTGATACTATTCCCCTGAAATAGTAGCAATGTTTTCAATTATCCCAACCTGACTTGTTGCCATCCCAGGCACCAAGGACAGGCTGGAAGAAATCTATGCACTAGATAGCCAGACAGCTTTAAAAGGATAGACAGACATTAGCTAGTGCAAAGGCAGCTGAACATTAATCCTCTTGATGGCCTTGCTAAAATCCTCTGCAAATTTCCCAGCACCTTACGAGGCTTATTTGTGCACACAAACATTCAAAAGGAAGGTAAGTAGGGGTTTACCTGTGTAGATGAGCATGTGTGAGTGTGTACACACATCCACCTTCTGATATGCAGAATTCTTCTTAAGGTTCACTACAAAACAGCACATACAGGTGCAGCTACACAAAGACAAGAAGGAACCTGGAACAGGCACAAAGAAAAGCTGTAGGGTGAAGGATACTACATGACTCTCATCCAGGTGAGAAAAGGAAACATGCAGTGTAGCAACAAACAGCAACACCAACATCAGGGTGCGACGTGGATTAGACTGAGCAGACTCTGGCAGCCACATCCACCTAAACAATCAGGACTGCTCACACAGGTCAGAGAGGTGCTTTATTTATCATTCACTGATTCCTTCAGTGTAACTTAGAGGAAAAGCATACTTTTAAAACCAGTAATTCACACAGTTTCTAGTAACTTACAGAAATAATAAACAAATGGTTCCCAATGTCCCTACAATTACCCTTCACTAAACCTAAAACAGATGCTGTAAATAACAGATAAATATAACAAATAGGTAAATTCAGTTTAGACATGGGGAACTCTGACAGAGATATCATTATGCTGAGTGTCACCCTATTGTTCTCCTCTTAAAATCTAGTTATGCAATTGTTTTCAGTAAGAGCAGGATTAGACTGACAGATCAAGAGTATCTCAAAGTCCTTACCCAAAGCAGGGATCTAAAATCAAGTTAGAACAGACTGAGAGAGAACCATGTTTCATTTAATCTGAATGCCAAACACCTCTCCTTTGCACATGCTGGGATTGAAGGCAGATGCTCTTCTCATCCATTATTCAAAATAGAAGTGTTACCTTTTAGTGCTCAGATTTCTATCAGCTCATGGAAAATCACGGGAGAAAAATCCATGCAGCCAGGAAACAGGCAGAAAATAAATAGTTTTACACTTTCTACTAATATGACGTGCCATGTGTTGCAGGACATTTTATTTTGGCATTATCCAATTTCACTGCTGTGAAATCTAAGTAATTCATTCATATGACTCTAGGCTTACAATGAAATCCAGGCTGGAAGCATTATGAAGAACCATCAGCAATGGCCATTGGACACTGACTTCTTGTTTGCCATATTTCTTGTACAGCCTGGCTGTTATTTGCAGTCAGATAATGAGAGACACTCAGCCTGTTTGCACTGATTTAGTGAGAAAGCACCACCCCTTCAGAAGATCCATAAAACAAAGGTGTCCATCCTAATTCTCTTGTGATGGTTTTTACTTTGCTGTTGACTCAGGCTAATTAGAATTTAAGCCCTTTTGGATGGTATGTATACTTTTTTGATGGTATTTATTCAATTGGTTGATTTAATGCACACTTAAAATAAATATAACTTTGAGATAAAAGTACCAAAAGAAATGACCTAGTGGCTAAAATTCCATCTTAAAATTAGGAATAAAATGCATCCAGGCACAGATTTGTTGGGCAACTACCTTTACTCCTCTCAGTATCCCAATGTGTAAATGATGGATTAGGACATTGCTCTCATTTTATTAACTGCTCTGAGGCTTTCAGTAGACAATGCATTATTCTGGTCACCAAGAAAACCATCCTTGTTTTACAGTATGATGTCCCACACTAAGTAGCAGAGCTTCCTTTTCCTGGATAAACACTTGTGACACCTCCCACCCCTTTGGCTGATGTACAAACTAACAAAACTGAGCACAATGTGCTCTTGTAACTTCCCGAAGTCTTTCAATTTCAACACCCAACAGAAACAAACGTTGGGTACACAGTACAGGAACCCCAGTGATACTGAAAGATCTGACTGACCATATTGTCCAACAGCTGAGGTAGTGGCTGTTGCCCTGTACTTGGGAGGGTCTTAGATGACAGGTAAGGCAGTACCTTGGGTGGAGGTTATAATATGTTGAGCATTTTATATCAAGGCCTTCCTCTCAATTCCAGTGGCTCCACAATACATGCATCTGGAGCTGAACTATAACCATCTTCTAAATACAAGGAACACACTGTAAGACAGGTGCAGTCATACAGGAACCTCGGGAAGTTCAGAACTGGTCAGAAGAGTAACTCTGGAGCAGGTGGAATCGGCCACTTACCGACCAGTGCCCTCCAGTGGCTCCCACGGCAACTGAAGGAACTGAAGACAAGAACCTGTTTTCAGAGGTAAAAGACACCACAATTGTATCACTAATGGAAAGAAAGAAAATGCTGACATCTGGATGCCAAATAGCTCTTTTTAAAATTTATGTTCTTGCATGGCAACCTCATATCTGCTACCATTACATACCACAACCAGAAAAACTTACATTTCATCAAGTGAATAAAATATTAATTGCAAGCCTTGTAAAATGACACAACAGAAACTAACGTGATTCCCAAGACAAAAATGTTTATTTGTACTAACTCTTCAAAACAGGTATACATTCAACATCTCTAAACAAAATCAGTACATATGAGGAGGGCAAGTTGAGTATCATTAGAATGTAATGCTTTCCTTAGCAATTAGAGTTCATAAATCAAGAATTAGTTACAAATTTATGACCCCCTTACACAGGGGTTAATGTTTTCAGTAAGACTACCCCATTACTAGGCAAAACAGAGTGTTTGCAGAGCAGGCTTCTAATCATTCAGTTCCAGTACCATATCACAGTCTTTTAATGAGCAGTAAATATTAGTGGGAGAAAAATACTTAGTGCCAAGCTGAGTGTTCTCCAGCACTGAAAAGCAAACGCAAATAGTGGACTATCAATAGAAATTTAAATCAACTGTTTTAGTTATTTTAGTTACTGAAACCTCTGTTTTTGTCTGAAAAAAAGAATATCGTAACAGACTGGAAGAAAGAATTCCATAAAAACCTTTCCTCTGGATTTACCTTAGAATACAGGCTTCTCTACAAAACAAGAACAATTAAGATTTGGTTGTTTCAGTGGTAGAAGAAGTATTGGAATAACAAAGAAATAATTTAAAAATATATATTAATTTACCACATTTGGCTCATATAGCCCTTTATGTATCTTACAAAATGCTACTGTCCTACATACTGCATGTAAAAAAAAGTTTATATATATATAATGTATATGTACACATACAAAGGAAAAGCCACCAATTTGGTATTAAAAAAAAGAGCAAAACAAAGCATAAGCAAACACACTGAAAGTTATGCAGTAATGAGGAGTGTATGCTCCATGTGTGCGTTAGCATAACAGTGCTTCCAATCTTAAAACATCTTAAACGTCTAAGCAGAGTGCTTGCTCCAAGTCAGCTCCACCAATGATGTTCCCAACTGCCACAAATGTCTGATGTCACTTAACTTCTGGCCATCTCTTATATTCAGCACTAAATCAGAAGTAAGGCAAAATAACTTTTCACATCCCTGAATATCTGAGGACATTCATGAGATCTTCCAAATATTAATGCAAAACAATACAGGAGCACAAAGAAATGGTACCCCTGAGGGGAACAGTCTTTCTCTCTACACAAAGCTGCCCCAAAGCTTCCCTACTTCAGAGTAATCCAGGCTACGTAAGTATGACAATTATTCCTAGGCGTTCTCTTTGTTTTAGCAAATTTTGAATGACAACCTAAAGTTTCAGGATGGGTGTGTGTTCATGATTTCTGGTCTAAAACCACCGAGAACAGTAACCAGCAGTTCTGATACTGCAGAAATGTTAGGCGTAAATATTCAGAGCAGATGGGTAGTCTTGTTCCATAAATTCTAATGCCAACCCTTGTCTCTCATTTGGAAGAAGGAGCCCACTCTTAATGTACCTAGCATATATTTCACATAAACCCCACGCTTTAGTTTACAAGAAAAGTAAAACAGAATTTACTTATTTATCTTTTCTTTGCATCAATCTTAAAAAAAAAAATCTAAAAAGACCAACCAACCCAACCCCAACCCCCCCCTTAAACTCCATAACATCACAAATTTTTCAATAACAAATAAAATCAACCTCCCTGATTAAACAAAGATTCCTGAAAAAAACCTAGTTGAGATCCCTGGGGAATAAAAGAGATGGATGCCTTTGAGAAGCTTTCTGGGAGATTAGTTGTAAAGGATTTGGATTCAGCACCCACAGAAGTTTTGTCCAGTGAAAGAGTAACTCCAGAACTGGGAAGGCTGGATCAGGACTACAGCCCAGTGGACATGCCAGTCACTGGCAGGCACTGACACGAATGCAGTCATCGTACTGGCACACAACCCTTCCGATGACACAAGTGAGTGTTGTACCAGGGAATTCCCCTGACATTCCTTGGAGTGTTGTGTGGAGCCCAACACTTTGCAGCTAAGCTAAAAACACAGCAGAACAGCTTGGAGCAGTGGCTACCCAAGGGTATTCTTCACCACCCAACCAACAATACCAGTGAAGAACAACCATAGGTAAAACAATAAAATGAACTGTAGGCTCTAGTGTTCAGAACCCCCAGGTCAACACCTCTGGCTTGCTTTGGGGAATGGGATTCTAGAAGAGCCTAACACTGAGGAATAGTAAGGGAGAAACAGAGAAATACAAAAATGCAAGGATTAAAAAACAGAAGGGGAGGCAATGATCCCCCTCTAGAATATTCCCTTTAAAACAGTGTAATTAAAAACTTTAAATTCACTTAGAAATTGGTTTCAAAGTAGCCTGACAATTTCAACGACTTTCAAAAATCAAAATATTCTTCACTAGAGTTCATCGAAATATCCCTGTAGCCCCCTGAATAACTGCTACAATTTGTTTTGCATTAACATTGCTTAAATTAATATAATCATAAGCATGCAAAATGTTAATTTAATTGTGTATACAGAATAAAACAAAGTTCTATCAGACAGATTCCTAGTATTTCAAGGTTACAGGCTTGATTCAGTCTCTGATCAAAACAACGGGGATTCTTCCCACAGCGTCCAGCAGATTTTGGACTAGGCTTTAATAAGAGACAACAAAGCATTGTGTTTTATGGTATAGGAGCAAAATCAAAGTACACTTGTGTATATATACCAGGCATGTAGTGCAACTTTTGTATTGTGTATCTTAAAAGAGTTGCATTTTAGCCAGTAAAAGGACAATCACCAAGCCAAGACTGCGTGCTGTGCCAACCAGGCTGGGTAACAAACACCGGTACCCACTCAGAGGCATTCATGTTGCTCCTGTCGCCTAAGAGCAGCTTTGAACAAAGCTTAATGATGGCTACATCCACTTGAACCCAGACATGAATTCGAAAGGCAGAAAGCTGCATGAGTACAACAGCCTGATGGATTTTACTTGTGCTCTGGATGACTTTGAAGGCAGGATATTATCTCTTTAACAGGTCTCCCTTCATAGCAGATTTGATACACAGCCGTGAAGAGCGGAAACCTGAGGAAAGATGGTGGGGAAAGTGAACACAGTGTAAATTTCTTCTGAAGCATTATCTTAAATTAAAGAAATAAAAAGGGGTGAGGAGAGGGAGGGAGAAAAGGGAGAGGTGGAAAAAGTTATTTCTTTTTTCTATTTGTCAGGCACAAATGCTTGGCTGAAAAGCAGGGCATAACTACAGAACCTGCACGCATCTCTGAAATACAGTGGCGCTCAGAAGCCTAGCTAGCTATAATGGAGCCTGAGACATTCATTATGTATGGCACAACCACAAAGTGATCTAAAAAATAAATTAAAAACATTTTTTCCTGGCTGTTCTTACAGCAGTACCCATCTGTGGTTAGAAAGGATGACTGGCACATCCGTTATGCAGTATTTTTGAGCAATAACTTGAGAGAATATGACCAAAAAAGACCCAAGAAGACATTGAAGGTCAAGTTTTTAATAAGAATCCAAAATCAAACCTGGATTTTGAAATACAAAATACAAAATACAAATACATCTACCTTTTTTTTTTTTTTTAGATTGGCCACGTCTCCAACAACCTCCAAATTATTCAGGCTTCTCTGATAATCTGAAGGTTTGTTAAAACCAAGATGCTTTACAGAAATTTGTATTTGCTTTCTGTCCATCCCAGACAGTAACAGCCAGACAAGTTCAATTTTCATACAAAGACTGGTGAATTTTAGGGGTTGATCTGTTCAGCAAGTACATATACCATTTCAGCATGGCCTCTTATATTGATGAATTTTGACCAATGGAAATAAAAAATAAGGGTCACTAGAGATGGTGAAATAGTTAATTTCCGAGTGATTCAGAATACATCTGGACCAGGACTTTCTCCTTAGGAAAGGTGTCCCACCAGTCACTCTAAAGCTTTATCTGTAATGCACATTTCAGTGTCGAGCAGTACTGAGTACCATATATGATGGCCTATACATTTTGCTGTCACGTATTACATTGCAGTAACTCTGCTACCAGCACATCTCTCTAAACTAGACTGACTTGAGTTTTGTTTCTACTTCATGGGTGGAAAAAAATTATCATACTGCCACATATCTGCTCTCTCAAATCCAGTGCTAAACTGCTTAGATTGCAAAAGAAATCTGCAGAAAAAAAATTACACAATGACTTCTGCACTCCTTAACAAACCTCAGGTATCACTCACTTTGTACGATGTACTTAGCTAAAGGGGGGTTACATTTGCTGTTACCATAAAAGCTCACATGTAGGCACTAGTAAGATTTGCTCTGCCTATGCGAGAGGTGGCCACAAAACCTTCTGAAGCAAAAGCAGGTTTCCCACAGGTTTAGGTACAGTACTGGCAGTTACTGCTCACTGAAGAAGCACCACTACTACAAACCACAACCTAAGTCCTGCTGCTTATCCCAGAGAACGTTACTGTGCACAGGTATGCCACACTTCACATGGAGAAACCTGTACCAAGGCTGACTGCAGGCTCAGGGCCAGCAAACTCCAAATGCATCTTAGGCCTGAGCATACCAAGAGAGCAAGGACTACAACTGTTGAAAAAAAGGAATTGCACCACGAGTATCAATAGGCATCAACCCTGCTACCAAGGCTCTTCTGGACTTTGACTTTTGCACACTTCTACATAGCCTTGGGAATAGTTTTATAGGACCAGACTATGAAATTCTACCCTTACAAGACTCTTACCTCTTCACTTTGAAACCATGGCTGCTCCACTGTGTATTATGTTTTAAACTTGCTTTCAAAAGTCTTGTTGAATGAGACCTTTTATGAAGAACTGACACATATATGTTGGCATACCAAAAGGAAATCAGCAACACTGTTTTCATGTATTTTATTAAAAACATAACTCAAAATCATCTATAATGCACTCAATTTTTTGTAAGATAGAACAGGATACAAAACAACCCTCAAACACAGCATCCTGTTTCAATTAGAGAATCATAAACAGGAAAGAATGAAGCCAACATTTTAATTAATTTTTCCTGCACTAAGCTTAATTACTGTACACTGAGGGGACAGGCTTAGGTACCTTACATCCAAAGATAATATTAAAACATTCATCATTTAATGCAGCTGATCCATTAAAATTAGACTTTAAAAAATACTTTCGAAAAAAAAGTAACAAAGCTTAGTCTTTTGACTGGCACTTTTTAAATTTCTGATTTTTTCCTCTTTTACAAACAGGAACAGATAAATGCATCCCTTAATCTTATAAGGAGACAACTGTGTGTGTGGCTATAGGAATCATTCATGTTCTGACTTGAATTTAGGTGAACCAAGCCAGGACAATCTGCTTAATTTCATACCACAAAAAACCACCCCCTAACCTACAGAGGCAGATGGGAGGTTTTAACCTACAGCAAACTGGAAGTCACATTAAGACGGAGAACTGCAGTATCTAAGCTAGAATCCATGTGGTGGAGGCAGTCACTCTATTCAGATGATCACCAAGCTCCTCTCCTTGGAGGTAAGTAATGAATTTCCTACAATGAAATGAGATGTAGCGACTTTTCACAGTCTCTTTAGGAAGCTCTACTTCTACTTTCATGCATTCTTTTCTTTTCATATTAAAACACACTTCCTGTGCTTTTCTGTAGTAGCAGAAGGCAACAATACACTCTGCAAACAGAAGGACATTCACAAATTTAATGTCACACTAATAGCTCTATTTACACCAATATTATTTTGAGGTTCTATTCACTTCTTTCTCTGATTTTAACTTTTAATCTACTGTTATTACAGTGATTTTCTTCTTGGCTATTAGAAGTGATTTTGGCTAAAAGAAAGTGATTTTCTTTTTGGCTATTACTGTTATGAAGATATCAAAACCAAATATGCAGAAAGAATTGTGGAGATAAAAAAGGAGTATGTGGAATTGTTTTATCTGTTCTTACTCACTTGTCCAGCATTCCTTTCTGCTTCAGGATGCGATGAACTTCTGCAGAAGTCTGTGGTCCTTGGAGTTTCTGACCATTCAACATTTCTTTCTCTAATTCTTCAACAGACTAAGCAACAGAGGGAAAAAAAAGAAAGCAAAGGAGAGTTATGATAAAATTTCAGAAGCCTGACAACATCATCTGGATGAAAAAACCTAAAAGTTACTGAGAGTTTTTTCTTTTTCAAAGTGATCTCAAGTGAGCATATAAAATATTCTCCTATGTTCTTGTTTGTAGGTATTCTTAAATTTGCATCTCACAATGTCTTATCTCTCAAGCTTTTTTTTTTAATTACCACCCCTCCCCCCTCGTTTTAATATCTTTACACTCATTTTAGCCAACAGACTCAAAAAACAAGAGGAAAGACAAGGGTGCCCACTCAGTAAGCTACCATGACTCAGGTAACTCTTTATTACCCCAGCAAACGAGGAGTGGCAGTACTTATAAGAGCAGATTTCACCCAGTGAATAAGGTACCTTTCCAGTTTTAACAAATGCTTCTGCTACACGTCGATTCCGGCCACCGTAACACGTTGTGATGAGATCAGCAATGCCACAGCTCTCCAGGAAAGTGGCAGTAGAAACCTGTCCTTTGCAAAAAATTTTGGCAAAGGCGATCATCTCCATTAGGCCAAGGCGAATAACAGCAGCTTTGGTATTGTCACCGTAGCAAAGGCCATCACAGAAACCAGCTCCTACTGCTACTACATTCTAATAGGAAGAGAAATGGGAAATGACTCAATTACTGCTTACAGATGTCCTCAAGAACTGCAAACATTTTACTACTGAAGGACTAGGTTATTAGTTTGGCTTATTTTGGTTTGGCGATCTTGATGTCTATGGGATAACCTAAAAAAAAAAGCTATGTCTTACATTTCCAAGGATAAGAGCATAGTTAAAGCTCTGATACAAGTTGCCCCTGAGGCTGTGGAGCTATTATTATTGACCATATTTAAGTTGCACTACACCCAAACAAGGCTTTAGCTAGATTGAGCTATTGCTGCCCTGAGGTAGGGGTGAAGTTAGACAGACATGCTGCAGTCCTTTTATACAGATTTTCTTTATGATTAAATAATAGAACAGCTAAAAAGCATTTATTGACTTCTATGATGACATACTAAGGGGACCAAATTGAGCCAAGCCAATAGTATGCAGCCCTTTTAGGTATGCAAAGTTTCTATAACCATAATAGTTAATAAAGGATTCCCAAAAGGTTCATGACTTCCCTCAGCAAAAAAAGTGTTTGCTTTTTCCTTAGACCTGGTGACAACCTTCTACAAAGAATGTGCTGTTAACATTCAGCGATATGGTCTCTGCTTTGGTTACAGAACACAGACATTTGATGAGGCACATTTGAATGAAGTGACTACAAAAACTTTTTTCTGGCTTCGGAGTCAGAGCAGACACTAGACATGGTTCCCCTACCCCCACTAAAGAAATTCATCTAACACAACAAACCCTACCAAAACCCTCCAAAAAAAGGTGGCATTCTGACATATTGATAAAGCAAACAAGGAAGTAATGAATATTAATATCTTCCTGCATGCAACAGCAGCAGCAGTGACCTCAACAGAAAGCACAGGAGAACCAACATTATGACTCCTAATGTAGCACCTGATGCAGGGAAAAAAAGAAATTAAAAAATCAACTTTAACTGTTGATGAAGAAAGAACAACAATCAAAAGATGTCACAGAAAACAATCAGCTGATTAACAGCTGGTTTAGTTTTGGACTGTAAGAAACACAAATTCCAGGCAGCTGCAGAGCTGTGTGGCCAGTCATGGCTAGGTGACTCTGAATCAAATGAGGCCAGAGGATCAGTCATGGCTTTTTGAGCAGCTAGCTGAGGTCTAAAGGTGAGCCTAAAAATTGCAGACAGATATCCCCAACATTAGACCTGAAGTAGCCCAAGACAGTCAACTTTAAAATTTGATCGTTCAAATCATCTTGGCTTAGATCATGGCTGTGGTGATTCAGTCAAGCTATGTCTTCATCAGAAGACACCTCTTGCAGAGCAACCTCTAATATTCTTTCATTTGATGCCAAAGCAAGAGGAAGTCAAACAGATCTTTAAGAAGTTTTTAGATGGGATAACCCATTCAAATGGATTTTACATCTGTGTGAAATCTTTAAGTACTTAGCACTCAGCTAAAAACACAAACATGACTGAGCAGCCTTTGGGCTTTTTTCCATATACTTCTTGAACACTCCCATACTAAAGCTTCCCCTTCCCTCCAGCTTTGTCTGCTTGACTTTCCACTTTGAAGCAGTCTACTAAATTCATAATTTACAGTACAATTTGGCCTATGTCTACTTGTACCTTTTGCAGTGTTTGTCGTTGGAGCAAAAGAAATACTCTTTTAAGTAGGTTGTATCAAGACTATTTACTTCTGAGGAAACGGGCTAGGGAACAAGGCTAGTTGTGAGTCCAACTCTAAAACACTGAGCTCCTTGTTTGTACAATGTTCCCATTGTATGTTCTTACACACTTTGCAAATATTGAGGAAACGCAACAACAGATTATGCTCTAGAACACACCCCCAGGCCTAGGAGACTACTATAATCTTGGTATACATATCCCTCAGGCAACAACAATTAATTTATAAGGTCTACCATCTGGTTTTATTTCAATCCTTGAAGAATCTCTGACAACTGTCTTGTGCCTAATATACTGTAGAGAAGTAATTATACCACATTGAAAGTTATACCTTGCTCAAAGATGAGCCACCGCTTTAAAAACTACAATGACAAAAAATCTCACAAAACTTACAATTGAGTTATCCTTCAGTCCCAAACAGGACCAAAACAGACAGTTTGTTACTTCAAATCTCTGGCTGTAGACACTAAGCTGAACTTATTTCAGGAAGATGCACAAGTGAAACACAAATTGACACACAAGAGCCTAGTGGCAGTATCACTATTGTGATCCTCTGAGAAGTACCCGAGCCAGGAAGGGCGATTGACCTGCCAAAAACAACTTTCTATATCTCATATGGTTGATTTTGAATGTTGCCACCGACAAAGACTACACTTAAAGTGTTCTGGTTTCAGTTAACTTCCTTCTTAGCAGTGCTGTGGTTCGAGTTCAGTATGAGAATAATGTTGATAACACATTGATGTTTTGGTTGTTTGCCAAATAGTGCTTACTTTAAGAAAGGAACATTTTAGAGTCTCATGCTCTGCCATTGAGGAGGTAAACAAGAGTCTGGGGAGGGGGAAACATAGCCAGGACAGCTGATCCGAGCTTGCCAAATGGATACTCCATACCATAGAATGCCACGCCCAGTATATAAACTGGAGGCAGTTGGCCAGGAGGCATCAATCACTGCTTGGGGACAGGCTGGGCATTGGTCAGTGGGTGGTGACAACTGTTGTGTGCATCACTTGCTCTTCTTGGGTTTTCACTCTGTCCTTCACTACAATTACTATCACTACTGCTGTTCTTGTTATTGTATTTTCCTGTATTTCAATTATTAAACTGTTCGTATTTCAACCCATCAGTTTGACTTTTTTTCCACTTACTCTCCTTCCCATCTCTGATGGGTAGTAGGTTAGTGAGTGAGCAGGTGTGTGATACGTAGTTGCCAGCTGGGATTAAACTGCAACATGAAGTTACAGGAATTCCTGCAAATGCAGTAGGTATGTATTTGTGCAAGAGGATAGAGTCCACACTTCCCTGAGATTAGAAACTGACTGTATTTGCATGCACACACAGGACTCTGAGGGCCCAAAAAGCAAGTGCCTACTGGCAAACATGTTCTAGAGGCTCAAAGATACCGTCCCAATAACCCCAAAAGGACGGCAACACAGTGTTCCTCTTGCCCTGAGGCATTCAGAGCTCTCAAAATCAGTACATGCTTAAGCAAACACACTTCCCCTATCTTGGCATTAACAGCTTTTCACATGAAAGCACACCTCCTGTAACCATGATGCACAGTGTTTTTATATTGCATATGGTTTTAAACTACTAAAATACTCTGCCTTAACAGACGAGCTGTTCTGGTATCCTGAAGCTGGTGTTAGTCCTAGTCCTAGTTATTCTAGAACATGAGCAAGGAATGGATTTAGTTATTTTATCACTGGGATAGTGAAGCTATGCTCCAGAAAAGAAATGCTGATGCCAGGCAGTGCTCACAGTGTGTGTCAGAATAAATGAGAGAATGTGTCCTTTACTTGCACGTGATCTGCTGCAAACATGCAAGAGGTCACAAATGCAAGGTCAACAGATGACCAAGGAAAACAAGGACAAGTCTGCAGACTTTGCTGACAGACTGTTCTCCTACAGAGTCAGTGCTCAGAAGTATCCAATATCCAGGGTACAGCATGTTTGTGGAGTGCTCATGAAGACAGCTTCGGTAGCCATTTCTGAGGCAACCATTACTTCTCCATAATTAAACGGATCAATAAGAGAACTAAGCAGAAATGTTATTTCACCTTCCTTGAGGCAGTGTCACAGCTCAGCACAGCCTGCTTTCCCTCTGTTTACACATGAACTTAGAGAAGCTCATTGCTTCCCCTGATGACTGAGAAGAGGTCAAATGAAAAGACTCAAAAAAATCAAAGACAGTATCAGCAGGACTGTCAGAGAGGTTAAAAATAAACTGTTTGCTTGCTCCTGGTGAACTTGAATTTAATTTCCACTTCATCTCAGGAAAAAAGAAAAATTCTCACAATCAACTTCTATACTACCTAGACTGACTATCCAACAGTGACTGCCCTAAACATACTTTGCAAGTAACAATGCTGAGTTACATAACCTGGTAAACAATACATTATCACTGTACTTCTTTACTTAAGGCTTAGCTGGAGCTGGAAGGTTTAGATTAGCCTGAAGCAACCTGAAAGGCAACCACAGCTGCTGCTGCTTCTCCTTCCTACAGTAACTCACATCTGTCTTGGTCCTTGGCTGCTGCCACTTGAGGGTTTTTAACTCTCCAGATCCCTGATCATCAGGCAGCTGGAGCATGGCCATTTTGCCATATCCAGAGGTTAGATTCTCAATCCTCCTCCTCTCAGCCACCCCTGGTGTCTAGCACTGCTGCACAGGCTAGGTGAGGTAAACTGGGGTACAGTTTACCCCCGAGATTGCAGCTATCAATGTTTACATGGCCTCTCAAGGACATGGCCAGGTTTGTACCCCAGCTCAGTCTTGCCTCACATCTGTGCTGCTGCTAACACCACACTGGCACAGGCACTAAGGATTATAAGGACACCTCTGAGGTGATAACCTTGGGTCCATGCTGCTCTGCAGTATCACATCCATCAGTATCCAACAGCACCTCCATATGTGGGCATAGCTGCACATACTGTTTTAGGTGACACAACCTTTAAGCATTTCCTAGGAAGGCCCATTCATTGTCTGGCAAATGGCAGGTGTACTTGCAGGTGGCCTTGAGTCATGCTGCCTGTAAAGCTAACTGGGCACCTTGAAACAACTATCCACATTTCAACTTCGTCAGCTGCTGTCCTCAACCTTTAGAAAAGGTCAACAAACAAATGTGAAACGTTCATCAGTCCTCAAAAGAAAAAAATATCCTCACAAAGAACATGCCAAGCACTTTTTGTTTCAACAGCCAGGTTATGGGAGAAAGCTGTTCCTCCTCAGTACCATCAGATTTTGTAAAGTCACTGCCACTGTCTATTCAGCCGGTCTCCAAGCTGACACAAGACTGCATTTTCACAGCGCTTGATTTCTGCCCTTCACTGTATCTCCACCAGCCCATTGTCACAAATCTAAATACAGTAAATGAAGTGGATATTCTATACATATCCATACATAAATAGCAATCAAGCACATGTTCTCTTATGATCACCCAGCTGCACTATCTAATATTACAGTCTGAACTCAAATAGGTTTCCAAAAACAAATTTCAAATCTGCAATTATCATTGTAAGGGGAAAGCTGTGCTCAGAGCATTCTTTGTTACCCTTCTGTATTTTTTCCCAAGCTTTATGCAACCATCCACACTGAAAATCTTCCCTGTTTAGAAAGGCTTGCAGAAATAAAAAGTGAGGTAGACTACAGGCTTTTAACAGCTAGTCCATTATGCCAGTAATACCAGGAAAGTCTCCTTTTTCTAAGCTGGTATTTGCAGAAGAGTGCAGAAGCTGAGAGAATATACTGTTTTCCATAGTGTACAGTTTCTCATCCCTTAAACACCAACACAGGAATTGTTTTTACTATTTCCACATCCAAAAACACAGCCTGGAGTGACGTGTTTGCCTGTTTACTCCTGTTCTCCTTGCTGTAGTTAGCAGTGCCACTACTGGCATTTTGAATTGACACTGGTATAGAAAGAAAGCAGAGCCTCTCTTTTTATGCCTATCTCTCCCTGCAACATGACACTGTCACCTTCTGAAATTGGAATTTCCTCCTTCCAGGAAGTTAAACAAAGCTAATTTTTACTATTTTTTTTATGAAGTAACTTTCCAAGTTTAACAAACTGTCAGCTGACTGAAGCTACATATTAGATTTTACTCTAAAAAAATACAAAAAGATGTCTAGTTTTCAAATTTTTATTAAAAGACTATGAGATTAATGATAAAAAAGCGAAGTTCTGGTTGATACCCTTAGCAAACAATTCTCCTAATAGAAAATATGTACAGCTTCTAAGAAAAAACACAATTCATATCTGAGTTTTGCATTTTGCTTTGCACTTTGGCAATAAAAATCTTATCCATAGGTTTAATTTTAGCTTCTTTATTTTCCTTCAGAGCCAGACATGTTCCCAATGCATTAATAAAATTTTGCAATCTTTGAGAGTAAAACAGCTCAGGACATTATTTACATGCTGCCAGCACAAGATTTAGGATTAACTAGAAAGGGTTTTAAACAAAAAACAACTTTAAAAATACAATTTTATCAATATTTTCTTTTAGATTTAGGCAGAGTTGTATGTTTAAAGACATCATAAATGTCTTTACTAGAATGACAGATCTATGACACTTTATACCAGTTTTGCCTTTTAATTATGCAAGAAATCCACAGTGTTTTAAAACCAGTTAATCTATCCTAATTCACTTTTTGTTTAGACCTTATACCACACATTTTTTGGAAATCTCGGCTCAATTAACAAAGTATACTGCAATAAATATGAAATTACTACAGCACACAGAATATAAACATCTTTTTAGAAATACAGCTAGACAGTTCTGTCTGCAGGATGCATGATGAATAATGAAGCAGAAGAGAGCAATAAGCAAGGTCACAAAAAAACCCCATAAGTTTCACTTTAGTATCTTTTGAGGTCAAGAACAACCACCTATTTCAATTCTACTGCAATTCCAAAGAAATATTGGTATCTTGCCTGACTTAGACCTTTACAGTGGAGTTTTGTATGTCTGCTGACTACCTGCCCAGTTTGATGGGCATGTTTATCTCTAATGCCCTTTCACAAGATTTGTCTGAGTAAAAATTTCCTGGGACAGAACTCCTCTATCAGACAAAAATTTAAGCTAGTCAGAAAACATCCTGATGAGCAGATTTCAAAGAAAAATAAATCTGCAAAACTTTTTCAAGGTCTATACACAGGGATTTCTGTTCTGGTAACCTCCCACCTCCCACATCACTACACCATTTTAAAGCAATGGCTGTGGACCTGAATTACAAGTTCCATAATCTCAAGAAATTGCCATCTATACAGTAACTCCAAAGTATGTTGCCCCAAAACACCTAATCCCATCAGTGCACAGACTCATAACCTCCTCCTTCTCAGGCCTTCCAGTATGACAGCTGTCAAGATGAAATTAAGGAAATTAATATACCAAAAAATATGCTATTATAGCTATCTGCCTGCTTTCACTAAATAGGAATCAGAATTCCTTAGCTTAGGACTTCATTGCTTGGTGTGGTAGCTTTGCAAGCCAATTAAGTTAGTTTACACAAAATTTCAACAGCAAAATCAAAGGCAGACAAAATAATTATCCAAAACACACACACACAAAAAAGTAAGCCAAATTAATTATTAAACCACTCCACTCATCAGAAATGATTCAGGATAGGTATCAGATAATGTGAACTATGGTACTGTTTGCTAAGGTGCCAAACAACTAATGCCTCTCCTTCACAAATGGCCTGTAAATTAACCATCAAATAGCCATCAAACAATGTTTAAGTTAGTCTTTGCTTCCTGTCAGCATCAATTTTGTTATGAAAAAAAATTTTGGATGAGTAACTGTCCAAAATAACCTTTTTTCTATTCAAGTAATTTCTGTATGTGGTTATCCACACAAACCTTATGTAGTAAATGCCCACAAAATATAAAACATGAGTGCTCATATTGCTTCAGTCAATGAAGAGGGGGATAGTTTTGTCAACAGATACGAAGCATTAATGCCAACTTCTTTCTCCCTTTCTTTTGGTGAACACACTGTTGCAAAAAGAAAAAGGGAACTAAAATAGATTTAGAAATATATCAGCCAGTTAGATTAAATCAATACTTGCTTCATGACTGTGTGTAAGTTAAGTGGAGAGGTAGAAAGAGAACCTGGCAGATGGTGAGACACAGATCTAAAAGCCAGCTCTCAAAAAATGCTGCTCCCTCATTTCCCATCTGCTTCTTCAGGAAGTGTTATGTAGCAGTTTTACATATTATATAAAATACAATGAACTTATTTTTAAAATGGAAATACCCTCTTTTTTTTTCTACAGGGATCACTATTTCATCTGTGTATAACCTGCAGCCTGTTACTCTTACCTTCAGAGCACCACACAGCTCAACCGTATCTGCATCATCTACTACAGTTATTCGGAAATTTGGAGTCTGCAGGAGTTCTTTGAAGAGAAGGCCATTTTCCAAGATTTTGCAGCCTATTGAGAGAGCAAAAGGAAAACTAAAAAAAATATGAATAATTTATTTGTATGATATTTAGCCTTTCCTGTGCAAGCCAAAATGCCTAAAAGACCAGGTTCTAAATAACAATTCTATGACTTCTCTATACACTGTCCATTTTTTGATCACTGTCTTTAAAAAGAACAGCTAATAATAAAACAGAGATGAATTAAGAATATGGTAGGAGCAATTCTACCAATTATTTCAAAATCTGCATTCCAGAAAAATACCTGCTGATAAAGGTATGTCAAAGCTGCTTTATTAATCAAGCATGCTGTCCCTGACAATTATTTCTAAACACTAAGATGTTGTTCAAACATTCAAAATTATGTGCAATGCAAAAGCTGCGAATGAGATGTTACAAAACTAGCAGTGCACAAAACTGTAAAAATTAACACTGAGAAAACCATAATATGAACTCTGTGCTATAAAATATGAGTACCTATATGCATATACACACACATGCCTTTATAGAAGCTGTAAAATCTAAGACTAGGCACATCCTCATGCTGCAAAGGTGTGCAGACATCAATGCAGAACTAAAACAATTTCTAGTTTTTGCGAGAACAAAGTATTTTGAGAAATTAAAACAAGATACCTTAAAAAAACCAAAAAAGTCAAACCAAAACAAACATGCATGAAGATACCATCTTTGACCCTATCACCTGAGCTAGAGTACAGAATTTATAATTGTTTACCCATGTAAAGCTATTCAGACCCAAGAAAAATCTTAAACACAGTAATAAAATAAAGCAGTTTGTTATATAAAGGGTGATAAAAAACATGCTTGTATTTCAACATGCTAAGGTTATAACCCTAGTAAGAATAGGTAAAATGGTGCTCTTCTCTCTCCCTCTGTTCCTAGTACTGTCCTAGTACTTTTGGAAGTGTAAACATTCTAGGAAATTCCACCAACAGCTTCTGGTAACAGTCATCTAATGTTGAAAACAGTGAAATTTGAGGTATTTGGTGTGTACCTGTGAGGACAGGTGAATGTTTTAAATATTCTTACAACTTGGAACAGTACCTATTGTGGTTTCACAGAATTTCTCTGCTGCCACCTCATTGGCAATGTTAGCTCCCATCAGCACACTGATGTCTATTCCCATCTTCTCTCGAATAATGTCAGAGATCAGTTTGAGTCCCTCCGGGCCTTCATCTATTCCCTGCAGCCGACATTGAATGGAATTACTAAAAAGTCATTCATTAGGCACAGTAGAGAAGCAAGCAGAACACAATCGTCTTGTCCACAGGTGAGAAGTGAAACAAGGCCTATTCAGACAGAGACTAAGGATGACAGGTGTTCTACCACAGACATTTCTTCTATTTTGACCTCTCCAAGATGTCTTAGAATTGTAGGAGGTAGCACCTTGGGATTTAGGACTAAACTCTTGTTGATGAAAACAGTTTTTATTCCATCCTCAAAGACCTGAGTCTAAGAAATGCTGAGCATTCTCCTTTGTTAGTTCAGAAATCAGGTGCTTATTATCAGTATATCCTTAATCAGTGAAGCATAACCAATCCATCAGTTATGAACCAGACCTGAACTTGGATTTGAAATTGCACTGAAACCCACAGAATGGCATCTGAATAATTTGTTTTGTGAAGAGATATCTGAACTAAAATATCAGAGACAGGTTCCCCAGTGTATAACACCAACAACAGTTTACTAGTAGAAATACAAATGGAACACCCATTCACAGATATGTAGAAAGCTGAAATCTGAGAATAATTTAACTTTCAGCTATTATTACAGGGGTATGGCAGACCAGCTATTGAAATAGTCATTCTTTCCCACAGTATACCATCTTTTATAAAATACTCTTTTTTAATGCAAGAATTTGATACTTTTGGGAATTGGTAATTTTGAATTATGATTTATAGGCAAGTGTGATCCTGTACTACTTCCAAATATACATATACATACACAATTGTATGCTGCCAGTAGTGACATTTCAGGCAGGAAGAAATTCGCACTTCCATAGGTTAAAGGTGCTGCTCCTAAATTAACATGGTACAATCAAGAGACACGCAGAAATGCCTATATAAAACTTGCCAATTAAACAAGTGCTTGCATTTCTGCAGTATTTTTAAATTTGTATTACTTAATGCAAAGCTCTGCTTTCTCATCTTTAATGAGCCATACAGAAACAACCTGAAAGCAAGCACACAATACATGTTGCATTTCTCCCTCACAGTGCCCAAAATGTCCTCAAAAAATTCCTGTAAGGCCCCTCTTCCTAAGCTGGCAAATAATAAACAGAAAAGAATGCACACACTGGGAACAAGTCCAAAAATGTGAATACCTACACAACAATTATTCATACAAGTGAAAGGAGACCAAAAAGGCTTAGGTGCCAAATTCTGCTCTGTTGTGAAACAGGTGCAACTCCTGACAAAGTCAAAAAGAGGTGTACCTGTTTCCTGTAGTGGTAAATCCAATACTGGATGACAGAATAAAAACCAAAACCCCTTCCTCCCTGCAAAACCAAGGCTCCAGCATGGGCATTTTCACTGGGCAGCAACGGTCTGCAGGCAATGCAAGTGACCTTATCACTTGTATCCTAACATGCCTGTCAGAGCAATCCCTGGGGCAATAGGGAAATGAAAATGAGGCTGATGTTGAGGTTGCCTGAAGAGCATTTTGAATGACTTTCAGCTACCCTGCCTCCTGCACTCACAGCTGTACTGCACTGTAAGTTTTATATGGTTCCTCTTCTCACAGCCACACTGTCACTTGTTAGGTTTTCATAGACACAAGAGCTAATGTAAAGCAACACAGATGCAAATGTTTCAATGGAAATGCGTATTAACCAGCAGACAAACGTCTTTATTTCCCAAAGACTCGGTTTTATTGCCAGACATTAGGCTGAGCTTGAAGATTAGACTGTCAGAAAGAAAAAAAAAAAACAAGAAAAAAAGCCTAAAAGATGACACACTGCTAACTTGACAACCAATTTAGAAAGCACAGAAATGAGACGTCCCACGAATATTTTTCAGAGCAGAACTGCACTTTAACTATCAAAGTTAACACAAGCTACTTTAACAGCATTAGCATTGAGCATGAGACCCAAAAACTATGACACTGATAAAAACAGCATGCCGAAAGAATACGCAAAAATAGAGGAAAGAATGAATTGTTGTTAAATCTCTACTCTTTTTTTCTCAAATGATACTTTTAATGATGCACAGTGATGCCTTTTCATAAAAATTGACATGTACTTTGCATTCTCCTGCAAAGTATTGAGGGGCCTCACAACATTTCTTTGGAAAGGCTGCCTATGGATGCAGTGTTGCAGAGTGACAGTGGGAAGCTGCCCAGTAACCAATTCTGCACTGCATGGCAAGTACCACAATTTTACTTCCACTACTACATAAAGCATGAACTTTTTGTTTTGCTGCGGGTTTCTGTCTGTTTGGAATTTGACTTTCTTTTTTTTTTAAACATAAGTATTTCTTCCCCTTCCCCCGCACTTTTTTTTTTTATCAAATATAGCCATTAATCAACACTCCATTAGAGCACTGGTAACTAGTACTCAGAACAGTAATTCCAAGGGAATATAGGCCCAGGACCCTGACTTCACATATGCTGAAATAAATCCTCATTTAGTCCAGCAATTTCATTAGTTATTTCTATCATTAAGAGAATATAAATCACATTTAGCGAATTAAAGGAGAATGAAGTTTATCTTGAGCGCTTTTAACAGTGCCTTATTTTACCTTTCTATTATATGAGGAGTTTTTCTACAGTTTGGAGCAAGAACACTTTGGAAGCATTACTTTTTCATACATCTCAGCAATACACCAGTCAGCACTGACAAAACAATAGATTTGATGGGCTTTGTTAGCCAAACTAAAGAGACAAGCTTGCAGTACGCAGTGATAGGGGTTTTTTGTTCTTTTTTGAGCACAGATCCATAAATGTATCATTTTCCAGAAATTACAGGAAACAAGGGAATGTGTGCTGAGAAAACGGCCTACAAAGCAGCAACAAACCAGAACCTTCCAAACTTTGTGGGAATAGCTTATTATTTCCAGCTAAACATACAGAGGAAAAAAGCCCACCCACCCCAAAACAACCCCAAAAATAAGCTAATCCACATTTTAAAATTTTTCTGCCAGCAAAACTACAAACTCCAGTGAACTGCCTTTCGCACCTCTGCCCTCTCCTACTTCCTATGCTTAAACTGTCTTTGGGCAATACTGAACATACTCTCTTGTTGCAACATAATATTTGACATGAACAAGAGCACTATCCTCTCAGTCACATGAAATTCTCTCAGCAGTTCTTGAAATGATCAACTCAGCATGTGGGACGTGCATAAACAATCAAAGCATTATGCTTGTGCTCTGCTCTTCATCTAATTATGCTTTTGGAAACAACAAATAAAATACTGGAAAGCTTAGTGGTGCAAAACACATTGACTCACTCTTTCTTTCTAAAAATCTTGTGAAGAGCCTCATTTTCCTGCAAGCACTGCGTAACAATCCACTAATGACTGACACAAATTCTAATCTTACACCTCGAAAGGTTTAATGGACCAATCAAGTGAATAATGCACAGAGACTTTTCATATCAAAATATCAAGTCACCTTGTCTTGGAAGATTCCATGACACATTCTCAGTTATTAACGCATGGTATTTATTGTACCTTTATGAGAGTTATGCCGAGCGCTTTCCTGTGTACTCGTCCTGTGATTTCATCGCAGACTTTATGGATGAACTGATGAGGAATGACAAAAACCAGCAAGTCTGCATCCTGTACCGCTTCACGAAGGTTTGGGATAGCAATCTGTGTAGTTATGGGAGAGAAAGGTTGAATAACTTTTCAAAATTAACACTACACACAAGTGTTATCTGATAAAAGCAGAATCACAGAATCAATTAGTTTAGAAAACACCTCTGAGACCATTGAGTCCAACCTTGGAAGGAACACCACCCAGTCCACTGGACCACAGCACTGAATGAAAACACACATCCAGTGTTTTCTCAAACACCTTCAAGGGACAGTGACTCCACCACTTCCCTGAGCATCCCTAATGTTTCCTGAGCATTCCAATGTTTTAGTCAGTGTTCCTGTAAAGAAATTCCTCCCAATGTCCAAACTGAATCTCCCCAGTTTGATCTTGAACTTGAACCCCAGTTCAGTCTTACGCTGAATGCTACAAACTACCACATTTCATCAGAGAAAATAAACTTCCCCGACCAACAGCTCCCATCCAAAGTTCAGGCCAATTTTTCTTAATTGGGTATAGTTAAAGCTGTTAATCTTGCTCTTGTTTTCACATTTGCTTTCTTATACAGAAATGGGAGTAACATAAAGATAATAGTGACACTAAAGAAGAAAGAGTGCATTGGATTTACTTAACTGCATAATTACATAATTTTACTTGTTCCAATTTCTGATGTCATCAGTAAAATTGCATAGTCTGAAATATTATAAACCCTAGAGGTGTTAACAAAACAAATTTCTAACTCCATTTACAGCACAAGCAATATTCCCTCTGCTCCATAACTATAATTTAGCTTCTGAGCCTTACCACATTATCTGGCAGCTTGCATCCAGGAAGATACTTTACATTTTCATGGTCCTTATTTATGATATCTGTCAGTTTTCTCCCATTAATATTCTCCTCGAAGACCCACATGTTCACTGTGGAAGCAAACTTCTGCAATTTTTTTACATTATTACCTATTATTTTGGCAACCGCAGAACCCCTGCACAAAAAAAACCCAGAAACAGTCTTTAAAAATTATGATTTTGCTGCAGAAAAAAAGAGATTGTCTTTAAAACAATCACAAATTCACAAATGATTTGACCAGTTACCATACAGCATTTTGATCTAGTAAAATAAGTGGAAAAATACACTAGTCATTCTCACCTGCTGCTTTCTCTCAACTACAGCTAGAGAAGGTTAGACTGAAGCATTTACTGAAACATCCTTACTTATTTTGTTTTCTTATAGGCTATCCACAGAGAGTTTAGGTTACTGTATTTCCCTGAATCAAATTAATTGTATCTTCACAGCTGAGGTAAAAGCGACATACAAAATTTTATTAAATGTGTCATTTCACCTTTAAGAGATGAGAAGCTTCTTTGCTAAGATGACTGACTCATCAGTTGTTGTATAACACTGATAGGCATTGAAAGCCAGGAATCATTTATATGTTGCAGAAGTTATAAACTTCATGGCTGTGCAGCCAACCTCACAGAACTTAACTATTGTAACAGTATCCCCTGAAACTGCAGGCAGACAAGTCCATTACTGTTACCCTCATATTCTCCCCAAGACCAGCATACAGTGAGATCTGAATTACAGTGACCAATTTTGCATCTCAAATCTCTAAGCAATAACGAAATTAATCACAATTACAAGAGGAGGAACAAACACGACCTTCCATTTCATCATTCTATTAAACCTGTTAACCTAAGTTCCCTTCCTGGCATAGGAGGTAGTTTCATAATTACTGATAACCTACTAAGGAGACACAAAAATTTTTAAGAGATGCGATAAAAATACAGAGTCAGTAATCTGAGGCTTACGTGTATGTGTGTGTCTGTGTGTGTGTAATCTGCACACTTTATTAGAAGGTAAGAACACTAACTTTTCCAATCTAGTTATACTCACACAATCCCCTAAATTTATATTGGACATTGCTTGTAATAAACCTATAGCTGGTAACTGAACAAAATGGGTTCATTCTGCTTCAAGAACTTTTGATATGGCACAACTCATTGTGCTGTATTATAGATGTGTGCTAGCACATAACTAAGGTCACTTTTTAAGTAGCAGCAGAAAAAAATTTAGTACCCTAAGTAGACCTTTTATAGTTAAACCATAAAACTGTGTGTCTTAAAAGACTGGAATTTACTTCTCTAATAGAACTTCACACACTAAAAATGACCCTGGGTTCAGGAGATGATACAGAAGACAACTGCAAGCCATCTCTTATCAAGCTTGTCCAGCATGGTTTCTGCAGCACTGGTATACAGCTCACCAGCTCAGCCTCCAAATGTCAGATCCATACAAACAGCAGAGCTCACATTCCACACAGCAGAGGTATGTGTTCTGCAGACAGTGCTTTCAGTTCCTTGAACAAAAGCACATTTACTCCTACAGATTTATATACAAAATTGGGATCCTGGCAAACCCACTGCCTCCTGTTTTGAACTTCACTACACATTCTCTGTGCTTGCTGGTGACAGAGCAAGACAGAAATAACTGATTCAGCAACTCTCTGACTGGGATTTTCAGTCTGCCGGCAGAAAGTCTGGCAGTGTGCACTACTTAAGCGAGATATTAATTCCACTACTATTTAACACTTAAATGCCTGAGCTGGTTTGGGGATTTTTGGTAGGTTTTTTGGTTTGTGGTGGTTTGGGATTTTTTTGGGGGTGGTTTTTTTTTTTTTTTTTTGGTGTTTCCCACCCTCCTTTGAAAGCAGTATTAAAAAAGTGAAGACTTGCCTAGTCTTAGTTTCTGAATTCAAGAAGATTCTCCTGACTGGCTTCTCTGGTTCATCATTTCACATGATGTCGCAACCATTCTTTCACGGTTAGTCTGTTTTTCCCTCATCACTTTTTAACTAAAGCACAAAACTAAAAAGCTCCTTTACTTGCCCTGATAGCAGCAGCAGTGGAGGTCACAACATGCAACTGCAAATTATATCATTATCTAGTTCTACCATTGTCCCTGTAAAATCACTTCAGTTAGGCCACAGTTCCTCCCAGTTTTGAACAAGCTCCTAGCTGCATAAACCCCTCTGTCCAGTAAGTTCCCACCTCTTCCCAAATTTTACAGTTTCTGTTCAAGTTTGGCAATCAGGTTAATTAGCAACTGGTTTCAAGAAAACAGTGAGGGATAAGTTCTGGCTGTGCACACCTCATTAACCTGCCCTGGAAGTGTTATCAGAACAGGCTAGAGTACATGATCATGATTGCAGTGCCTGCAATGCTTTAAATGACTCTGGGCACTGTCCTGGAATCCCAGGGCTCCAAGGCATATTCCCAAGGTGTACCCTCTCCACACTCCAGACAGCTTACTTTATCCCATCTTAAAAGATCCTAACACAATCACTTATCCACCAGCTGAGCAACCCTAAAAGGGCAAGGTCAGCAGACAGTACAGCTCCTGCTCTTCCATGCTGAGCCATCTGGCCTGTCCCATGATCTTCCATCAGGTGTCAAGTGACCCTGCCAAGTCAACTTCATTGTTAAGGTGACCTTTCTGTAGCAAACCAACCAAACAAGTCTGACTGGAAGTAGTTAATCAGCCAAGGTGACTGGCTTAACCCTTCTAAAGCTACCGCCCTGCCAAGATCCTTTGGAGTTTTTTCATCCCAGATAGAGGTTAAAGGGCTATGAGAAGGCAAAGACTTGTCTGACGGAATCATCTCACGCAGAACCCCAAAACCCACTGTCTTCCAACCTGCTCAAGATGCCAAAACCCACTCAGATCAACTATTACAAGGATTACAATTTAGGGATCACCAATCACACACTCCTATAACCCAGGCTTCAAAAGTATACAATCCCCAAATATCAATGATCAGATGTTTATAAATGTTTAAATTTCTAGTTACCTAATGCTTCAATGCATTAAATTCTAATGCTTTAATTAAATATTTTAGGACTGCAGGCCCTAGTTAAAAAGGCACTTACAAGGTACATAAATTTAGTCCAATTTAGTTCAATGGTTACACATACTACTGAATCACAGTGCTCTTTGCAGTCAGGGTTTGGTGACTATCATCCTATTGACTTTGAGGAGAAACCACCTATCTCTCCAAGAATTACTATTTTCAGTTTTTGATTACTTTTCTTTCTGCTTTCCTCACGTGGAAAACCCAGCCATTACATACAAAAGAAGCTGTAAGTTATTTAAATACATTTACCCCCAAAAGAGAGAATGCTACTACCAGGCATCAGCTTTTTTCTTTCTCTCAGCACAGGAGACATAGGTATTTTGCCACCAACTCCTTCTATTAGGGAGGAACTTTTCTTATTTATTAAACTGATCCAGTGAGGTGAAAACAAAATACATTTGCATGTGGTTATTGCTAGTAGGCAATATCTACAATTCCTTTTGCTTCTGCAATTGTTTCACAGTGACTCAAACACAAATGGAGTAAAACTTCCTGTAAAACTTTTTCTAGACTTCAACTATGGAACAACAGCCACAACACTCCTAAAAGACAAGGCCTAACTGCACAATTTTCTTGTGATATATAGTGCAACGCACACATTTTACAAGCTAGTGCAAGGAAAGCAAGAGATGCTGCACTGAAACATCAGCCATTCCCTCAACAAGGGGATCACAAAGAAAAATAAAACTTGGCAGCTGCTGGTATTTTTAACAGCAGCAAAAGCCAACTGCATGGAGTGGGCAGGGGGTGAGCAACAAGTCTAAGATCATTCTAACCAAAGACTGGCAAGTCTGGTTTAATAAAACACAGTGCCTTGCTCTACACAGAATTCCTCCGAGTTTAATGTCTTAAAACCCAATACTACCCGAATGATGTGTGCTTAGCATTAGTAATTGGAAGTGACAAACTGTGAAGACCTATTTCTATAACACATTATACTTAATTTATTCATTGTAAAGAGGGATCTGGTGTAAGAAAAAGAAATAACGAAAGAAGACAAAGGGTTATTAACACGATACTACTCTTGAAGAATGATGTAAGTCTATTGCTTTCAGTGGATGAAGAAGCAAGTCTATTTAAGTCTAATTATAAACTAGAGATAGACATAGCAATAAAACCTTGTCTCAAGCTCTCAGTGTGCCTCAGCATAATCAGTTTGGGGGGGGGAAAAGAGAAAGTATTTCAAATAACCTAGTGTCTCGCAATTCTTCTTTGAATTGCAAAGTCTTGGAAAATAGGCACATAGGAACACAGAAAACCCCGAACAACACTTTTGTAGACTAGTGAGGTTGTTAGTGAAGCTCGACAGGCAGGGCGTAGTTGGAAAAAAACCACTTTAAAAATGTACAGCATCTTTAATGTCTATACGTCATCTGATGTCGGACAAAGCACACAACAAATACCAGGTTAAAAATATCCTAGAACAACTTCTTCGCAGGACACGCGGGTGTTTACAAGCACTAGGACTGCGTGCTCGATTCTGCCGCTTCTTCCCCCAAGCGCGTCACGGCAGCACCTCCGCTCTGAGGGAGCCGGGGGCAGGACGAGCCCCCCGGCACGGCAGGACGAGCCCCCCCGCACGGAACAAGCGCGACCCAGCGACGCCGTGTTCCATCGCCGGCACCGGGTGGCCTCACGGCCGCCAACCCTGAGGGAAGCGCGGCCACGGCGCCCGGCGGGAACCGACAGCAAGGCCCGGGCAGCCACAGCCCCCGGGATGGCCGGGCCGCGGCGGCCGCCGAGGTGCCCGCCCAGCCAGGGGCCGCCGCACTCACCAGTTGCCCGAGCCCACGATGCAGACCTTGAGAGGGGCGGCGGAGAGCGCCATGGCAGCGCCGCCCGCGCCCCGCCACAGCGGCCGCGGCGAAGAGCTCCGGGAGGCGCCCGCCCCCCCCCGCTCCCGCCTCCCCCGTCAGGGCATCGCCCGCTCTCCCTCCGCCCCTGCGGCGTGACGGGAACTGTAGTCCCGCACCCCCGCCCGCCGCCTCTGCGGAGGACGCGAGGGCTCCCGCGGAGGACGAGGGTATATGAGGCCCTCGAACAAAGCAGGCAATCCCGCAGGCACTGTGCCATATCACAGAAACACTGAATTATTTAGGCTTGAAAAGACTTCTGAGAGCATCAAATCCAACCTATGGCCGAACACCACAACTCGAGCATGCACGGTGACTCCACCACCTCCCTGGACAGTCCATTCCAACATCTAATCACCCTTTCTGTGAAGAAATTCCTCCTAATGCCCAACCTGAACCTCACCTGGCACAGCTTAAGACTGTGTCCTCTTGTCCTGTCACTTGTTACTTGGGAGGAGAGGCTGGTCCCCACCTGGCTACACCCTCCTTTCAGGTAGTTCGAGATACCAGTAAGGTCACCCCTGAGCCTCCTTCTCCCAGGCTAAACAAACCCAGCTCCTTCAGCCTCTCCTCATAGGACTTGTGCTCCAGACCCTTCCCCAGCTCCATTGCCCTTCTCTGGACTCTTTCCAGCCCCTCAATGTCCTTCCCGAATTGAGGGGTCCAGAACTGGACACAGCACTCAAGTTGTGGCCTTACCAATGCCAAATGCAGGGAAAGAATCCTTGTTGTCACCATCATCTGCTGAACTAATACCATACATTTCAGTCATATATGTATATATGTAGCATATATATAACAACAAAACTTCTGCTCTCTCCTAGTGCTATATAGCTTTGGGGCAAGTCTGTGAAGGTTCGCAGGTGTGGAGGAACCGATATATTGGGTAATAAAGCAGGTTAGGCCTGAAGGGATCTGAAAAACAGAAATATGAGTGTTTTCAAATACTCCTTTGCCCTCAGCCTTCAGCCAAAATTATATTGTTCTCCGTACCACATGCTTACCCGAGGGGGAAAAAAAAAAGTGGATGAGCTATTGGTCTGATAGGTGGATGTGAGTCATCTGTGATAAACTCTTCCATCAAATGTGTGTTTCTACTGACGCTTTTAGCTGTATTTAATAATAAATTATCAAGGAAAGACTGAGGAGTGATCTTGTCATGGCCTGCAACTTCCTCAGGAGGGCAAGTGGAGGGGCAAGCATTGATCTCTTTTCTCTGATGAACATTGATAGGACCCAAGGAAACAGCAGGAAGCTGGGGTGGGGTATTAGGTTGGATATTAAGAAGAGGTACTTCACCCAGAGAGTTGTTTGGAACAGGCTTCCCAGGGAAGTGGTCACAGCACCAAGCCTACAGAGTTCAAGAAGCATTTGGACCAAAGCACATGATGTGATTCTTGGGGCTGTCCTGTGCAGGGCCAGGAGTAGGACTTAATGGGTCCCTTCCAACTCAGTATATTCTATGATTCTATGACAATGCTCTTGTCCCTGTACCAGAACAGTGCCTCCCTCTCTTTGTTAAAATCAACCATGTATCAAGACAATACCCTTTTGAGCTTTTCATTACAGCACATTTCTCTGCTTGTACCTCTTCCAAATAGCTTGCTAGGTGTTAGCTGTCAATGAAATGCTCTTTCAATTAGAGGCTATATATAAAGAAAAGTTGGATCAACTCTGTTACCTATTGAGCCATCGTAGCTGAAGCAGTGTGAATTGCTACCTGCTGTTTTCCTTTCAGTTTAAAAGCAGGGTTTTCATTTACTCCATTTACTCCACTGCCAGTTTGCTATCAAATTAAACTGTAACAGAAGCGATAAAAACCCCAACAACAACCAAAACCAACAAAACATGCCTAAATCTAATCTGCTTGCACTAGTGTCTTTATTTCTCCTGCTAGCACTTCCTAATGTGGAGAAAGCCCTCATCTCATTGTTTGAGCCCAGTGAGAGAGTGTTTTGCTTATGCTTGCTTTAGGCATTCAGAGACCAGGGTTGATAATATCTGGCCTAGGTTTTGAGGGATTGGGGAGGGGGTAGTCCTATAAAATTGAGTAGTAAGTGACTGGAATCTAAATACTTAATGAAATAGGGAACTGAATATTATGCAAAATGTACATCCTGAATATGAGCACTTCAAGATCATTTTGACAGTCTGGACAGAAAGGTTAAAGTCTTCATTAGGCTTAATGTAAGGTACAAAAAAAAATACAGGTAAAATATGATTTCTATAGATTTTCTCAAAAAGCTGACAGTTCTTCAAGAGTCTAAAAGGCTATGGTCCATCAGTTTGCAGCATATTGTGAGGCTGTGTGTGTACTTCTGTATTTTACATAGAATTGCCATTGTCTCACTGGCAGCCTGCAACCTGAAATTTAACATACATTTACACTGTGAACTAAAGTGCATTCTACTTAGATCAAGTTTACACAAACTTGAAAAAAAGCAAAAATATAAACACCATATTCATTTTGAAGAATCCTCAGATGCATTACAGAAGTACATTGTGCAGGTCTACTGTGCCACTTTAAATTTTACAGAATAGAATAAAATAAAATAGACTATTTTAGTTGGAAAGGGAACTACAAAAACCATCTAGTCCAACCGCCTGATGAATTTAGGGCTGATAATTTAAACTGCTTCTGAAGTAAGAAATAGCCAATTCTTTAAATAAAAACATTGCAGATAATGGAGAAGAAAGGGCAAGAAAGAACCTTTCTACTGTTAAAACAAGTGCTACCAGATCATTAATGTTAGCAAGAATACAAGATTTTCTTTTATGCCTCATCTGCAGACTCAGACAGCTGTGTTCAAGCAATCTAGTTGTACTGACTGAAGGTATTGTCCTCTTATCCTAGTGGACCAAATTGACCCCAGCTGGAGATTTTAATCTTTTTCTCAAGGTTGGCAGAAGAAATTACATGTCATGGGCTTGAATTCGGAGTCTGACATCTTACCTTAAATTGCTAATGAGAGGGATCAGGAGCAAAGGCAATATGAAAGGTAATCTCAGGGAAATCAGACTTGCAGCATCTTTCATAAAAAACCACATCCTGATAGTGTAGCTGTGATGGTACAGGTATAATCAATGAATTAAAGTCACAGATACTCATTTCCATATTCCATTCTCCTAAGCCTTATAGAGCAACCAGCCAAAGGGAAGTGACAGACAGCTGGGTTCTAATAGATAAGTCAAACAGCTGCCTGAATTATGGGGTTTAAGGCCTTTGGATTCTGGGCTTTGTATGGAAGCAGCAGCAGCAGGAGCACGTGTTCACTTATGCCAGTCTTGCTATGGCAACAGTATGAGCTGCTCTGACAGGTGAAGCAGGCAACTGGGTTTATTAAACCACCACTAGGATTTGACAGATTTGATCTGTCAACACCCCAAAATACTAAGTCAATATTAACTTTATTTAGTGCATATCAGAAAGCTTCTTTGGTACCCATAATTCCATTACAGAAAAAAAGAAGGAAGTTTGTTAATACAAAAAATACCTTTTGGATGGGGGAGTAAGTATACTCAATGGTATCACTGTTCTTGTTTTCCAGTTTTCCTCTGCATCTGAGTGGTTTGTAGGTCCAGTGTCAATAGACATAGATTTATTTCTTTTCTTCAGTGCTTCATTTGACTTCACACATGGTGATGAAAAAGACAGCATGGGTCGAGCAATCATTAAGAAGAAAAAAAGCAACTCATGAAAGGGCAGCGTAAAGCTCTGATACTCTCTAGTTGCGTGTTCTAGACTACTTATAGGCAGAGTCACTGTGCTTACAACTTAATGTATTGATCTATTTTAACTATTCTAGATATTGCTGGGATATTCCTCTTTTTCTTGGGAGTTTGCTAGTTGTCTGAGGATCCAAGCATTTATCAAAACCTGACCAGCTCCTTTCCAAACTCTGTACCCAGAGATAATAAGATACATCAGTGCTAATCTACAATGGCAGAGTCCTGTACAAAGCAGAAACATCTGACAACTGCAAAATACAGAAGAGCTACAGTAATATAAAATATTTAGCTTCAATTGCAAGTTTCTGAAAAAAAAAATCCTGATTACATACTTAGAAATTTTCCCTTTAATAGGCTGATTCTCTTGTTGAATGTATTATTGAAAAAAGGGTTTTCTTAGGCTATTATTAAATGCATTAAATAGAAGTTTTCTTTTAATTTATTTTTAGTGTTCTGCACAAAAGATAAGAATCTGAATTATATGTAATTCGATAATTATTTCACCAGAACATATTAACGTCTTGAAACACATTTTGAGTCATTCTAAATGCTGATGATTTTCTAGGAAATTCTTTTATACGTGCTGTTGTGAGAGTGTGGGACTGATAAAATTCTGTGGCTCCTTTAGTACTGTAAACTCCTGTCTATGGATATGGATTAGGCAGCATAGCTCAGCCTCTCTGAGTAGGTGACCTCAAGGGGAAGCAGATTAAGATATAATAACTAATACTTGCTTAAGACACCTCAGTTTCTAAAGCATCTCAAATACAGACTTGAGGATGAGGTCCTGCCTAAATTAAACAAACAGATGCAACTGAATAATAGAATTAAAAAAGTCCCAGTCTTTGACTCTTTTGAAGGTGTACAGGATGAGAAGGACTTAAGTTTGACTTTTAGCTTTTGGGGTTTTATTCCCAGTGACCGCTGAAGCCCTGCAAAATGAAGTATACATGAAAGCTAGGAAATGCTAAGAAGCACAAACATTTTACCTTCCCTCCCTCCCCTTGACATCCACTCCTATTCACCCATTCTTCACATAACCTGTTTTCCCACTTCTTATCTGAGTTTATTTTGTCCGGTCTCCGCAACTTTATTAAAAGGTTTTTCTTTCCAGTCCTATTTTATTTTGATTGACAAATCTGCATTTTTGAGGATAAAAAGTTAACGAGGAAAGAAAGGTGGTTTGTGGGTGAAAAGCCATTTTGCTTTTCCTTACATTGAGGGAAAGATGCATTATGTTTAGAGAACTACCCACCTCATGCAAACACCTTCAAAATAAGTCAGTCTTCCAAACAGATTATGCCTCTATTCTCAAAGAAGAAAGAATGTTTTCAGCTCTATCATATTGCATTTTGGCAGACCTTACAAGATAAATACAATTTTAATCTAGCTGTGAACCTAGGTCAAGCACAGATTATAAAGCTTAATAAATAAGGAGAAATCTGAAAAAGAAATACCTGATTTTAGCTTCATAAAGACCTTCTGTCTGTATCTTACATACTATACTGGTACTGTTTCTTCCTCTGCCTCCATCACTTCTTTCAAGTAATTTGTTGCAGGTTATTCCATTAAACTTACGTGTAACATCTTTACTAATTAAGGTCATAACATGATAAACATTTTGTGTCAGTAAAAAGGCCATCCTCCCTCAATTGCCCATTCCCCTTCCTGCACTTTCTTCCCTCACCTTGTGCTAATACAAAAGCTGTCATTTCTGCAGAAAATCAGAAAAGACAATCAGCTGTGTTTATCTGTTTTTCTAACTTAAACTGTTGGACGACTGTCTCAGCCCATAGTAAGAAGTCAAATATCCGACTAAGCAATTTAGTGCTATTAGATTTGTATCCTGGAATAGAGAGTCTAAATATAAAACGGAGACAGAAATATGTGGGCTGAGGGCAATACACAAAAATTATCTTTGCAAATACAGGTGTCTGCCAGGAAAGTGTTTCTTGCCTACAATCATTAGGCAGTGGAGAACTATTTTTAGAAGATTTACTTGTCATTGCTCTGTACTATATATAAACAGCATTAAAGTCTACTGCCTACAAAACAAAAAACAAAGGCAAGTTTTGCTCTAGAGATTTGGATTTTTCCCTTGCTCTTTGAAGTGCAGATGACCTCAAATCCTTTCTTTTTTTTCTGTCTTCCCTCTTGAAATTGAATTAGCCTTCTTCTCACCTTTCTCATAGAAGCACTCGATGGCATGCAGAGAATGCTTTCTTTCTAACCTTTCCTCAGCAAATCACACAATAACAAGCTTTGTCTTTGGAAGCTAGGAAAATGGTATAGGAATGATGATGTAGGAATATAGGTCTAGTTCCCTGCTGTTTCACAGTCAGCTTTAATAAAGCCTTAAATTTGCAATGCATAGATCAGCATCTCTGATGTGACCCTTACAGCTGCTAGTGCCTCTACTCAGGCGCTTATTCCAGCTATGTCCTGCTCTCATCATTGGGTTCTGCTTTGTGGATAACTCTTGCTCAGTAGTTTCTCTGCCTTCCAGATAGTGCAGTGAGAGGATCCCTTACAAAACTCTAAAATGAGCCTCCCACTACTGTGCAACCTCCATCCATGGAACTGTAGCTGCACAGAGCAATTATCAGGCACATACAGTGTATAAATAAGGTTTAAGATGAATGATTTGAAATTATTTACTGTTTATCACTTTTATTATTCAAAAAGGTTTTAATCATGTGGCTTTTCCCCCCCTGTTGTCTGCTGACTGCAAAGGGATTATTGTGAGAGGAAAAATGCCAAATTAATTAAACTCTGGTTCTTTAGGTAAACTGCACTGGCTAATGTCCATGTAGTATAATTGTTCTCAACTGTCTTCGTGTATCATTATCCATAGAATGCTGCAAATAGGAAAACTCTGCTTTAACTTGAGCGGAAGTTTTGTACTTCTTTGTACTGTGTATGCCACAGATGGCTGCAGATCTGCTGCCCATTCACTGGCATCGCCTCCACATTCTAATTTAAGAGACTTCTAAGTGGGGTTGCAAGCTCCTAACAAGCAGTAGTCAGAATTAACTACTACTGGTTTCTTGGATTGCTAAGTACAGTGCTGGGCCCCTATCATCATGTTGACTCTGGGCAGCTCTGGAGGGTCACTTTGCACCAGCACATTGTTGCAGTGAAGGATCTGAGAGTAAAGAAGTATCTGGACTTGAAGTGAAAACTACTTCTAGCTGGTCAAGATGTAAAGTGTCTGGTCAGTTGACTTATGAAATCATAAGTTCATGGATGTCAGCAACATTTGCAAGATGGGAAGCACAGCTAAGTGACTTCACAGTTCTCTCAGCTGTAATAGAATCTGATGTGCTGTCCAATGATCTGGAATCAGGACAGATCACTTAGAATCTCTCTCTACTGTGCTCTAGCAGTGACTAATAGTATATCTAGAATGAATTTTAACTGGCATGCAATTAGACTTCTAGGTTTCTGAAAAGACAGTACCAATTCTTCCCAAGTTTTTAGTAACATAAGACATGAGGTTTGCAATTTCCAAAATAAAGATTGAGACAGTAAAGGCATTTCCATTAACATAAGGAATGTTGACTTATGTATGTATGTCCTCATTTCTCTTCATATATCAGATATTGAGCCTTATGCAGCCTAAAGAAAACATTCAGATAAAGTTATTGTAGGAAGATGTATTGACTGATTTTTTAGAAGTAATTGTGCCCAGCAGTCCCTGCTAGTCAATAATATACTTAGCTGATGCTCTCAATAGCAGTCTCTGAAAGTCGGTTTGTTACTGCTTAATAGCTTTTATTGACATAGACTATGTGAAATTGTATGTGGTTCCAAAATGGATTTTTTTTGTTGTTGTTGCATTCAGATTTGGTTACACACCATTGTCATTTTTTGAGCAAATTAGTGAACAGTCATGTCTATCAAGAGAAACCAAACTGAGAACCATGGAATGTGTTTTTCATCATGTAAACACTGCAACAATAAATAATAGGAACTCACTATGAAACAGTTAATGTAAAGTACTAAAATCAGAAAGTAACTTGGTTAATTTTAAGCAAAATGACAGCCTCAGTGTGCATGGACTGGTGAATATTTGATGTAGCAAGGAGAAAAAAATATAAGAAGGGTACTACATTTTTAAATGGAAATGAATAGCTAGAAAAGTCTTTACAGAACATTTTAACTCAGCTAATATCAGGGCCCTCAGTGGGCCCACAGGCTCTAATTATCTTGACCAATCTGTAACAATCATTTTCCATGAGCCTTCTCTGGAATTCTTCTCCAATCTCCCAGGCTTTGGCTGCCTCTCTTTGCAGGTAACTATGGTGTGGCACAGCTGTGTAATGTTGGATCAGGCTGCTCTGTAAACAGCTAGGTCAGGAGAAGGCTGTGAAAAGCCTCAGATGGGACTAGGATGCACATTTCCATCCATGCACACTCCGCCTGTTGTCTCAGGAGCTGCATTTCAGCTCATCTCTCGCTGTTATGTGGATGCACCTGTGCTGATCCTGCATTGCTGAGAGGAGGAGTGAGACAAACAACAGGACAAAAATCAGCTGCACAGAAAGGCAGTTTATTTGTTTAAGCAACTGCAGAGCCAGTTTATTTGAGTAAAATTATGCAGTCTTAGGGACTAGGGCCATATGAAGTAACAATGAGTACATGATTCATTCATGCAAGGAAGGTTTGTAAAAAGTGCAAATTATTCCTGATTACAAAACTGTTTAAGGCTGGAAGGGAAAATACTTTCTTATTCCCTTGTACTATGATTATGTGAGATTAAACGGAAAATAAATCAGGTAGGAGAAACAAAATCTATATCTATACTGTTGTATATAATATTTAGTAAAAAGCAGCTTGTAAAATGTAATAACTCCAGCAACTACACCAGCCAGTGTTTTGTTAGCCACAAAATACCTAATAGGTATTGAAATCTATTTTCAATAGCCTTAAGAGATTCTTGGGAGACTTAAAAGGATCACCTTATCCCATGGCTCCACCTGGGCAGTCAAGCTGGTTACTTGATTAAATCTCAGGTAACCTTCTCATAATGGGTGTTTTTATGTAGCAGGAAGGAAGTTTGTGAGCCTTTGAGCTGACTACCAAGCCAAGATGGTTGATGAACACCAGGTTGTGGACTATCAGTTGTGTAAACAGTCTGCAGTTGTTATACTATGTGGGACCCTCAGGGTGTCAGTGATCCCAGGGTAAAAAAAAATATAGGCTGCAGGAGTAAGAAAGCCAAATTGCACTTGGCACTTGCACTGTGATAGACATCTCATTTCTTTGCCCCACTGTCTGCATCCCTTCTATTTGCTCTGTAGAGATCCTAATGCTCTGAATGCTTTGTGCTATTTTAGCTGGTTCACTGTACAGAACTCTGCCACACTGCAGTATACAGATACAGACCTTGCTGCTCTTGATCTGTACAGCACATGGATATTTCCCTGTGCTTGTCTGCTTTGTAAGCGGCCACCACATACCCTACAGAAGGGACAGCTTGTACCTCAGCTTCTGACCCAAAGATAGCTGGGCAGCTGCTTGTTTCCTGTGTTCATCTTTTTCTGTATTGTAGGTCATAGTAAGTGATCCTGTAAAGGTTTAAAACTGTATTTTTGGACATTGGGTCATCATCTAATTTTGTATCATTGCAATGGGAGTTTCTAGTGAAATCTTTTCTATAAACCCCATATCCTATTCTTTTCCACCCATACAACTTAGCTAAAGATGGAGGGCAGATCTAGAATTGCAGGCTAGTCCCCCCTCTGTGATGGAGACAGGACAGCTTTCCTGCTGTAACTTTATTTCTTCCCAGCACTGTGCTGGTTTTTTGCCTTTACTGCTTAGTTTCGTGCTGTTCCATTGCTGTGCATCAGAAAACAAAGCAAGCTGTGAAATCCTAATGTACACAAAGCTTCTCTGCATTGAGTGTGACAACTCCAGTAACCTTTGTATCCAGTATGTGCAGTCTAACAGTACCAGCAGCATCCAAACCTGCTTATCAGCACACCAAGCCAGCATGGAATGCCCCGAGTGGAACTGATCTGCAGCAGCTAGTTTGTAACTCAAGGGCATAGGACTTACATTTATCTTCTCTTCAGAGGATAAAAACTCCCACAAGGCTTGCAACTTTCTGCTTTGTTATTCTGTGGTAGATTCTATGCATATTAACCTGCTGAGTATCCACACTTAGGACAAATTTAGCATCTAGAGTAACTGTGACTGATTTCAATGTTGTTGTTTGCTTGGAAATCATACACTTGCCATAAATTGTAAAAGCCATGGGGTTCTAAAACAGTTTGCAAAGATGGCAGTGAGCCAGCTTTAGTGCCGGTCTGATAGGGTTTGAGTATGTAAACCAAAACTTTTCAGTGTGCTTAACATCATGTGTTTTTTAAAAAAATCATCCATGTCCAACAGTGTCCTAATTTGCAAACACAAAAGTTATTTTTGTTTCTATTAAATTTTAGTTCCTGTTAACACTTGTGTCGGCAGATACAACAAAACACACTAACAAGAAAAAACTTTTGAATGCTACTTTATAACAAGATCACAACATTAATTAGCAATGAATGACTTTCACAGGAGATTAATTTACTGTGCTGTAAGGGAGGAAGCGCCTTTGGCACTAGAGGGAGTTGCTGTTTTCTGACAATAAACCTGTCCTATGCAGCTGAAGTTCAAACATATGGGGACTTTATTGGTTTACAGAGTTTGTATGCAAATGGACAGAACAAAAGACAAGATAGAGACAAAAGAAACATTAGACCAAATGTTTCTGAACAAGATGTGGTACAAAGTGAAGTTTACAGCCAATAAATATGTCACCTTTTATTGCAATCCTTAAAGTTAATGAATGAGTTGAATTAATATCCCACTTTGGACTTAATTTGAGTCTCCAGCCTTCATATTTAAAAAAGACTGGGATGTCCTTCATTAGCAAAATCTAAAATCTAAAGATCTCTAGCTTATGGATAGCTTCATAGGTTTTAGCAGCTAACTTAGGTCCCTGCTCTACAGAGATATTTCCAAAAGAGCTCTGAATTCCAAATTCCTGAGTGATTCCTCAGATGCCCACACTTGGGTGTGGGAGAAGCAACAGGGAAGAAAATACCCACAAGTGTTTAGAAAAATAACAATGAACTAACTATGGTGATGTTAACAATTTCATCATTAGTTTTGATTTTCTTAGAATCATAGAATCATTTAGGTTGGAAAGGCCTCTAAGATCACCAAGTCCAACCATTAACTCAGCACTGCCAAGAGCATCACTAAACCATGTCCCTAAGCACCACATCTCTATGCCTTTTATATAACTCCAGGTAAAGTGACTCAGCCACTCACCTGGGCAGCTTGCTTTTAAATTTTGGATAGAAAAACTTCATTGTTTGTAATGTTTATGTATACTAATGTGATTTTCAGATTTAAAATAATATTCTAGAACTTGAAGTATTCATCTCCAAAGCTCATGCAACTTATTTGTTGTAGATAGGGTTGTGCAGGCATAAATTATGGGCTAATAAGATGCAAACATATTGATTAATAAATGGGGTGAGAAAGGACTGAGTTTTGGCACTGCTGATAGGAAATAAACCCAGTAAATATCAGTAGATAGATATCAATAGATAACACCAAATATCAGTAAATGTCAGTGTATGTCTACAGTAGAAGATAAGGGATAAATCCACTTTCATTTACATAAATCCACTTTGTGAATCAATAGCATGCCACAAAGTAATGTCTCAAAAGAATATAGGTATGATTTTATGTAGAGTAGAGGCTTTAGGACTGTTTGATGGCCTAATTTGTATCCATTTGCTTAAAAAGGAAAATTCTTTTCAATTATTAGCACAAGGTGATTATCGTCTATATAGTTATCCTCATCTCTGCAAACTTGTCTCCTCTGCTTTGATATTGTAGTTTATATCTAATACATAAGAATGGATAACAAGATGGTGTAGAAAACATTTGTATTGAAAAATAAATTAACTCAGGAGATAATGAAACTTCTTGTTATTTATTTTCTTAACTGCTATATAACTTGCTGCATCTTTCAGAAGAAATGTTATCAGCTTTCTTGGACATTTCTTCTCCTCATATTTGTTGCTAGTAGAGAAGATGCATTGTCATTTTTTTGTCTGTGCACCCATAAACTCCATGTCATGACTAATTAATCTGCCTTAATAACAGTGAACTTAGTAGTTTATGGAGTAGCTTTCAAGTTTGCAGAAGTATTTGAATGTTTTAAACTGTTTAGTGTGTTTGCCTTGAGGGCAGTAAAATGTACATAACACACACAAGCTTTGAGCATTCAACATTTATCATCTGTAACACAATTAGAAGTCTTCTGAAGTGTGTGAGCTGTCCAAATTATAATGTAAAGGAAAATTTGCTTTCTAGTCATTAATTACTACATTAACTGGGCACTTTCTTGCACCTTTAAACCTTGGAGATTTCATTAGAATATTGGATTAAAGAAAAAGATGATTTAGGCTTTACTCACAGGGAAGAGTGAAATATCTAAGCTTTGTAGGATAGGCTATTGCAGATGTATACAGGCAATTTTGAGAATGCAGTGAAGAAAAATCCTTGGCATCAGCCACATTCCCTGAGTGTTCTTCCCTTTTGAGGAAATGGAACATGTTTCTTTTTTAAATATTTGCTGAATTCTTTGGAATCCATGCTTAAGTGGAATATTTTTTTTCTATGATGCTGAAATGTTTTTGCTCTTTTGGTTCTTCTGTTTGCTCTGTGGCTCCCAAAATAATGCATTCAGGTTCTCTTCTCATGCTATGGTAGATCAAGGGGAACTTTTCTGGAGGCATGAAATCTGAAGTTCTTGAACTTTTCCAGCTCTTTTCAATACTCTGTGAGGACTTTTATACTTATCCAGGAAGATGTCTTCATAATCATCTGAATTATTTTGCTTTCCCTTTTGCATTTGAGCATGGCTTCCTTAGTAAGACCAAGGATATGAATTACTTTAAATCTGAAAGTTGGGGGTTTTCTTTCCTTTGATGCTGTTATAATTTATAGAAACATAACCTAATTAATGTATTATCTCTGAGGGGAAAGCTAACCACTGTGAAGTCTAGGTCCTATTGCTTAACTTCTATTATTAGTGGCTTTTTATTAGAAACTCTGCAGTTCTGGCAATACACTCATTTTAAGCCGGACACTGGTGCACAAGGCAATACATTTCCCATTTGCTTTCTAGCTGGCAGTCCATTCATCTCCTGGTAGAGCTCCTGTGAGGAATTAATTAGATTTAATGAGGCCCTCATTGTCTCCTTTTTGATGTTATGCACTCTGCTGGTACACCCTTGCAAAATGACAAAATGTATTAGATGTTTTGCTTCTTCCTACATGCATTTTGTGACACGTTTTCCTAGATTGTGCTGGCTATCACAGAATGTAAGGCTTCATGTGGTATTTTGCTTGACTTTGATTTTGAGCATTGTAAGCATATTCCTTTAGTACCCTGCGGAGTTGCGCCTCATACCCGAGTCATCCTTTTTACTGACATTTTGAATTTTCTGTCATGTGTCCTGAGTTAGATTGCCATCTGTCTGCTAGAAGCCTTGTTCTGGACTAAGTAGATCTTGAGCTAGGTCTAAATAACGTGCCCAGATTTAATTCTAAATCTACCAGTCTTTTAAGCCCTTTCTGAAGCTTTTTTAGTTGTGCTCTGCATTTCAATATTCTTTTCCTTCATGAGAAAACAAATTTGATTCTCCTACTTTCATTCAGCCACAGATAATCTAATGTACCTTATACCATAGATAAACCCACAATTTTACTTCTTACGTTTCTATGTGGCAGTTTCACTGCCTCCTTTGATCTGTATTAATAAGAGATGCCTAAATGTACCTAAATGTATTTCAGCACCAGCCACTGTAAAAAGGTGACTGTCTCAATGTCATTTTTACTTTCAATGATACCTATTGTTTTGAACTTCCTGCCATTATCTGCTGGATTTCTGGAGAGTAAGAGCTATGATTAAACCTTTAAGATATGTGTTTTGATTTTATTTCTGATGCTATGTGACATTAGGTAGACTCTGGAAAACAGGATGCATAGCAGAGATTAACTACATCAAGTACTTTGATTCTAGTTGAGTTTGAATTTCTTTATCTTCTACGTTATATAGATCATCTTCTCTGTAAATTTTTCTTCTATGTAAATTTTTCAGAGGCCCAGTTCTTCCCAAAGAGTGCCACTAACAGTACAGGGAATGCACACAAAGTTCAGTAACCAGTGAAACAGGAAGCTGTGTGCTTCCTGGTCAGTCCTTCCATGAGTGTGTCCCTGGATAGCGAAGGTCAGAGAAAAATAGAACTTTATTGTATGTATTTCTAGGGAGAAACATTAATTGCATTGTGTTACAGATTGAAAAACGTACTGCCTTGGTTCTATGTTACAAATGGAGATTCATCCTTTCCTGTAAAGTTACAGTGTTTATTTCTATCGCCCCAGTCTTGGTTGAAGCAAACTGCTCTTGGCCAAATAAGAAATTGGTAACCTTTGACTTGAACTAAAGTGGAGAATTTTCCTGAGAAAGAGGCTGATACCAGAGTATTTTTCTACCTTTCCTTCACTTCTATTTTTTTCTTTTGTCAAGACTCAAGCCTGAAGGACATGTAGTGCATTTCTTCATAGAGTTATGCTTGTTTTATATTAGGGACATGTTAGGAAAAAACAAAGTTGAAAGAAATTGTTTCATAAACTTTTTCTAATATTTATTAATTAATAAGGCCATAGGATCTCTGAATGCACACTCTTCCTATCCACTGTGAAGAAAATTTACTTGAGCACAAGGTGTCAGAATTGTTATGCATAAAATTTTTGTCGATAGCAGAGGTATTTTCCTTCAAAACTACTAAACTAAAGAAAAATAATCTTAAAACCTGTGACATCAGCTCATCAATTTACTTTAATGCAGAGAATACTCTTTTTTCCCTTAAAACCTTCTCTTGTGTGATGGTTTGGGCTGGCTTGCTTACGTATGTTTCCCTTTGTAATATTTTCCTAAGATTCAAATTACCCTGAAACACCTGCCTGTGGGTGATGGCTTCTGACTTATTTCTGATGCACTGCATCATCAAACAACATCAGTTTTCCTTCTGAAACTCTTTGAAAGTGAGAAAATGCTGTGGTTATGTCAGGAGACTTGTCTTCTCTTTCTCCCTGGGTTATAAAGCTCCTGGCACTTAACTGCCAAGATTTTGACACATTTGGTTTGTGTGTAGCCTCTGAAGACTTCATCTAACCTAGCCTTTTTTGGCAAACTCCCCATTACACTCTTTGGCTGACACTGGAGCAGCTCCATCTCCACTGAGATTTCTAAAGCAGACCAGCTGCTTTTGTTGCTATCAGAAGTGTTGTCTAAACTTGGTTAGAACAGAACTTGCTGGCAAAAATAAGATGATAGCAACTGCCAAGGACCTTGCTGGTGTTCTGAATGTGGTGTGGCAGACCTCAGTGTTAGCAAAAATAAATGAGTGCCTAAACCTCTTTCAAACTGACTGACTCTTGTCTTTGTTTCTGCCCATAAATCCCATTTTCCTGGTCAGAAATACAATTCTATGCCCTTCTCTACTAAAAGCAATATGAATTTTATTTCTGACATGGAGGAATCTGGGAATGGATCAAATTCGTATGGGCTGTGTTTTCCCATAATAATACGCTATTCTAGTTTATGAAGCACATGCTGTGTATGAGCTTATTTATAGCTTTTAGATGATCAGATGCTTTCTACTTGTTTTTCATTAAGTATTTTGAATTGAAAAGTCTATGGAGAACATATTTGGACAGGGAAAGTTTTTTATTGAGGCCATTCAAAGCTTCATTATATTGTTTGTTTAAATTTTCATTTCTGATGACAGTTTCAAATATTTGTGAGATGATTTTAGAGATCCAATGCCTGTCTTGTCAGTTAGGGGTTGACCTCTCCTAATCAGGATTTCAAGGTCCCCCAGAATTGTTTCCTGTTCTTCCCCAATATGATAGTAAGATTAAATATTTGTCCTTCATTTCATACAAATGGGATGTCAGAAAAATAAAACTAATTTCCCCAGCCTCCTGTGTAGCTTATAAAGCAGGAAGAAAACTGTGTGTACAATCCCTTAGATTCTTCCTCTCATTGTCATTTCAGGTTGCTAGCATCTAGAATCTGTTTTATCAACTTTCATAGCTTTAATGCTACCTCATTTTCTGAAAGTATAGCCCTATTTTTAGGCTATAACACAGTATAGTAGGGAGAAGTTTATGACTGATTGAAGCTGGCAGAGCTCAGAGTTTAGAATGCCTGGATTTGTGGAACTGCAGCTAAGGAGTGCCTGTTCCAGGCATCCTCTATGGGAAAGGCCAAGGTCAGGAAAAGTTAAACTGAAAAATGGCTGCTTCCTGAACTTACACTATGCTTATTCTAAAAATTTAGCATTTGTTTCTACCTTTGAAATCATGGCAAATACTCTTATATCAATCCATGTATGAATGCACGTTCTGTTTTGCAGAACAGGCTCTCAAAAGTCAAAGATCAAAGCTGACAGCTGAGTTTTAGAAACCAGAGGGACAGAATCATAATACAGCTCTTTGCATATTTGAGGTTATCTCCACTGGATACTTCTGTCAAAGCTGAGTATGATATGAGAGAGTAAGCATTACAAGCAAATCCACCAGAGAAGAGAGAGAAAAAAATATGTCTGTCTTTTTCTGTCCAGCAACCAGAAGAGGATTGGATAAATGATCTTGTCAGGCTTTTATAAACCCCAGTTTTTGCTGTTCTTCAGAATCAGGGAAGATAACAGTGTATGCTGTGGGATCCTGTTGAACATAATGTTGCCTATCTGCTATATCAGCTTTAAACCTACAGACCACATTTCCATGAGGTGGGCAATATACAGCACATCCCTTTTATGTTTTGTTTTGTTTGGGTTCTTTAAAGCTAATCTTAGTTATTGTAATATGTAAGAAAATTTTGGTTCATGTGTTTTTCACAAGCTATTTTGATTTGTCTGTTCTCAGCCAAACTTAAAATCACTCAGTGGTGAACCCTGCCAAAAAAAGATGTCATCCACAGCTTGGGATAATTACACACCTCACATACTCTAGAGTTAATAAAAGTATGACCCCCAAAACTATAACCCCCCAATCTGTAACAAAACCCCAAGCGTTACTGCTTTTTACTCCCTGTTATGTGCTTATTGACTGGTTTTTATTGGTAGGAACTAAAATTTAGAACCGAGTAGTAAAATATATTTCAGTAGTTTATTGAATTTACAAGAGATTTATTTTGATAGTAAAAAGCAGTAAAAATATAGGTGTCACCACTTGCTCGAAAGGTCTTGCTTTTTTGTGTATTTACAGTACTCATAAAGAGCTAGGAAATCTGTAGTCTGCACAGCTTCCAAAACATTGTCATGAAAAATGGAGTGAACATTATGCATGTTTTAATACGAGGTTCTGCAGCTTCAGGAAGTGCTTCAAACAGACTCTGTCATTTGTCATGTCTCTATATTTTAATCCCACATACTGAAATATGTACAAGTGTTCTTAATGCAGATTTGTAGGTAAAAAAGGAGGCAGTTATGTTGCATTAGAAACTTGTATTTGGTTTAATTAGGTTTCTGTAGATGAATCTGCTTGCAGAATGGAGACTGAAATTAGTAATCAAAAGTAGTTTCTGCATAAGTAGTTGGAAAATTTTATTGACTGAACTTTTCCTCCTTTTCTCAGTGCCAAAAAATCTTAAATGTTTGTGTTTTGGTTTTGATTTCTAGTGTATAGTTCTTTCTTTTTTTTTTTTTTTTTTTTTAACTGTCATCCTATTGTGTGGTGGATTCTAACATTACCTAAAGAGTATTTTTAAAGATGATGTGAGTAAAATAGTAGGTGAGTAACAGGCTTAGAGACCAGTCCAATTTGAATGAGACTTACTTTTAATGTGTAAGATACTGCTTGCTGATATCAAACAGCTACACAAATTGCTGTTGGTGGAGTGTGAGACCAGAGCCCAAATGGCATAAACTGCATTATTTTATCAATAAATAAACTCTCTGCAGCATAAATGCTCTATAGCAATACTTTTTGGATGTGCAAATAGTTTTGCAATTTAGGCACAAGATTACAGGTGCATAGCTGTCTCATTTAGAAAGCTGAGTGTTATTACACTGCTATATGGCCTCATGCCTTATGAATAATAAATTTGAAATATGAGATATGAGAGCAACACTGAGTAACTTCAGTTTGGTCTTGGATCTGAATTTGACCTTCAGTGGGCCAGTATACTTTTCAAATCCCTAAAAGTTTAACCACAGAGCTAGAAAAATGGGCCGTAAAAATGCCTGCAGACTGTTAAGATTTGGTATGTCAACATTTATCTGTAATTCCACATCAAACCAAAAATGGTTTCTGTTACCCAGCTGGTTATGCTGGATAATCACAGTGTTTTCTTCTGGCCTCAGTGTATGAATGAATTTATTTTGAAGAACTGCATTTGTGACTGCCTATAAAAACTGTTCAAAGATTAGCTGGCACAGAATAAAGCTGTTCTCACTAGCTAAAATACACAGTATATAGTGTAAGTAATATTTTTGCTCACTTAGCTTTTTATGCTCACTTAGTTTCTTTATGTACTGGTTTCCTATTTGTTTCCTGTTGCAGTTCAAAGATGCAGAAAATACCTTTTGTCATGGTTGTCATACACATCACTTCCTCATGCACATCTAATGAATCCAATGCAAATATATACATAACATGCATAATATAAGCCAGTATTTTCTCCAGCTAACCATCCCAAAGTTTATTCCAGAGGATCAGCCATTTTGATCAACTTTTGTTTCAATTGGTCTAACCTGCAAATTACAGAGCAGTGCACTGTTGCTGAGTAAACAAGCTGTAAGAGTCTAGCTGTGACAGCAGAAGCCTCAGCCCACATGCAATACCTTGTGGTTGGGTATGTTAACCTGCAGGCAAGTGCCTGTCTCCTGGGCTCAATTCTTCCTGGCAGTAAAGGTAGTTTGGGTGCTCTTTGCCATATGCCATGTATCTTGTCCTAGGTTACAATGTAAGTTGTACCCAAAGTATGTGTTCTATCCCCATCTTCATGAGCTGTTGAAACCAGGTGGGGCAGTGTTTCCCTTATCTTCTGTTAATGAGCCCATCAATGCCTTGCTGCATGACTCACAGATAACTCCCTCCAGGAGCTATCTCTGTTTAATGGGCCATCAAGGACCCACTGCATGACTCATAGAATGAGATCAGCCCATTGGGAGATGCTCTGCCCAGGGGGAGGAGCCAAGCATTCCCACTTGGATATAATCCAGGGTTTGGGACAGCACAAGCAGCCTTTACCCACTGGACTTCCAGAGGACAAGAGCTACCAGATGTTTCTACAGGATCACTGCTTTGACAAGACCATCTCATCTGGACTGCCAATACCACCCTAACAGGGTGTCAGGTTGTATTCTGACTCTGTCAGTAGTTTTCTTTGTACTATTGCATTTATTTAATTTTACTTTATTTTATTTCTTTTCTTTTCCTCTTATTAAATTGTGTTTCTGACTTGGAGTCTCTCACTGGTTTTGCCTTCAAACCAGCATATCTCTCTTGGCTGTTTCCCTGTCACGAGCTTTGAGTTGTGACATTTAGATGGGTGGTTATGCTGGTGGATGAGAAGCTGCTGACAATAGGATGAAATGTGGCAAAGCAGCATGTTTGGCATACATTGCAGGTTTACATGCACCACAGAGGGAGGATAAGATGGATACTGGCTCAGCAAAGGTAATGCTAAAGTTGGCAGACTGCAAAATGAGTGGCTGTTTCTCTGTGTTCTCGAAATCCTCAGGTCAGAAGCTTGCTACTTGTGGATGATGTGCTAGTTAATTCTAAGTAAAACAATTATATAGGAGAGAATATTACAATTCTTGTACTGTGTTATTTAAAAGGCCAGATTAGAGGGTCCTGCTTCTTTTAAACCTTCAAGCCCAGGAACCTATGACACTGAATCCAAGAAAGGACTGGAGGACATGCTGCTGCACACTGTCCCACCTGCTGCATTCATTCTCTTCCAGTTGCTGTGGGTAATTGGGAGGCCTTGATGACCATAGCCTTGGTGCAGGTGTTGCCATGGCATGAGATGAACCTTAGGGATAATGTCCCAGTCATTCTAGTGCTGACACCTATGAACAGTAGGGAAAGAAGTGCACAGTGGTATTTCTTGCCATAAGTATTGCCTACAGTTCAGTGACAGATGGACCTAGTCTCCAAAGCTCATGCAAAACAAAGCAGCGTCTTGGAAGGACTCTGTAGAGCAAGAGGAAGAGATGGTAAAGCTGAGCAAGCCTTGGGGCATTTCCATGGAATATGTTCAATACTTGAATGTAGGCTGGGCAGAAACAGTTTCTGTAGATCATATAGCTAAATTCCTCCATACAGTTATGATGGTGAGAAGTTGTGTGGAAATCTGGTGGTGGAAGGAGATGAAAAGAAACTGGAAAGTAAATTGAGAAAACTGCTAACTAAGAGAGTGTTAAAATGGTAGAGAAACCCAAACCAATATGTCCAGGAAACATAGGTTAGCAAATGGATTATGAGCTGACCTTGTTCTAGAAGCTAAAACTGTGTAGTTTAGCAAAGGACAGAGAAAGGTGTCTATTTCCTGATAAGAGAAAAGAGTACTGAATTTGTTATCTTACTAGATGTTTTGCTTTCTAAAAGGTGGGATAAATAATGAGTTATTTTGATTCTTTTGGATTCTTAATAAAAGAAGCAAAATTTTGGTTTGGTCAGAGAGTGAAAGTAACATTCTAAAGGAGGACTGTAACATAGCAGCTGTGTTACCTTGGAAACAGTGTGAACCTTCATCGTGCAGGTTGCATTAATAAATAGGTAATTAAGAATACTTGTAACAAAGCATACATCATGTGGTATTGCATCAGGCTAAGTCAGTGTGTATTACCCTGAACTCTAGCTCTACTGGGACAAACCATTAGCTAGTAAAATAAATACAGGTTCAGACATTTTAAAGAACACATAACTTAAAACAAATGAGGTTAGGAGCTCACTCATATCAAGATTGCTATGAAAGGTGGTCCAGCTCTGCTAGGCTGCAATATGTACAAACTAGGAAGGGAAAGGGGATGAGAAGAATGACACATTGTTTTGCTTCAATACAATATAAAATTTACAAACTGTGTTAATGTTTGACTCAAAACCACCACTGATTGACCAAGAAGAAGGAATCCTTAGTATATGAGAAGCTATACCAGAAGTAAAACCAAAGGTCTTTTTATTCCAGCAATTTATTCCTTCCACAAGTAGGTGTTTAGAGAAAGACTAAGAACAGGCCAGGGATTAATTAATCAATAAAGTAAAAACAGTCTTTGAGGAGTCAGAAGTTTCATGCCTTTCTGAACTTCAAATACACCCAAAATACTTTGGTCAACCTTATTTGAAGTTTCTTCAAGAAAAATTCTTGAAGAAATCCTTCTTTTTAAATCCTTCTAGATATTTAGCATCCAAAACCATCTCCATAAGAATGAGTTTTATGAGTGTAAACCATGACAGAAAGTAGTTTCTTGTTCTTGTTTTAAACCAGTTGCCCCTTAGTTCTTGTTTCTATGAGAAACAGTGACAAATAACTCCTATTAACCTGAATATAATTTTATACATTGGTTGTTTCTTTTTCAACTGAAAACTCTGCTCAGTGAGGTCTCTTCATATAAAAGCTGGGATTTACTCTTTTCTCATTCTACTCTGTCCTTTTTGAGGAATATTATAAATGCAGGGTTGTACAGATACTGGCTGTACTATGGATTTATATAGCAGCAAGCTGTTATTTCTGTTTTTCCTAATGAGCTTATCACAGCTGTTTGTTTGATTACCCTTGAACACTGAGATGGAGTTTTCAGAGGACTATTTAAAATGTCTCCAAGATCTCTTGCCTGAGAGGCTATAGCTAATTTATAGATCATCATGTCTGCATAGTAGAAGCTATTTTCTCCCCATGTGCTTTACTTTGGCTTTTAGCATGATTAAATTTCAGGTGCCATTTTATCAGTGATTTAGTCACTACAGTGGTATCCTTTTGCTATTTTTCGCATTTGATTCTAGTTTTAACTATAAGCAAATGAAGAGATTCTGATCTAAGAAGATACTGAACAACACAGAACCCAACTCATAGTGGTTTCCCTCTATTTGAGGATTGTCCATTTATTCCTGTGCTTCATTTCCCATCTACTAACTAGTTTATAACCTACAAGAGGACTTCTTATGTTACCACATCATAGCAATCCTTCTAGCAGCAGTGAAGCATACTTTATGATTTGACAAAACTCTCCAGGGGCATAATACTCTTATAACCTATTACCACTTTTATTTCAGAAACTTCCTGATAAGTGCACCATTGTTACTGGAGTTTTATTGTACAGAAATTTATGGTGAGGCTTCTCTATTCTTGTGTAAGGTCACTTCTTCTCCTGATGAATTCCTGAAGAATTATCTTCCAATGAGTTCTGTGGAAGGCAGAAAATATTACATTCATTACCTATAATGTAGAACATACATGTGCAATATGTTGAAGTGGCTGATGTGGTGACACAGTTCATTAAAACATATTGTTCCACAATTCTGGCCTGTCATCTTAACATTATAAAGACAAATGAAGGGGTCTCATCTCCACCAAGCAGGATCTGAGCTTCCCAAAGGAGCATTCCTTGTTCATTCAAATGTTTCCTGAAAACTGTGGTCATCAAAAGTAGAGTTGAGCCTAAGAATGAGGATTTTTGGGTTGTGGTAATGGAGTTTCTTTCAATAGTAAAAAATGATTTGGGAATTTTACATGGACATCTCAAGTAACAGATGTGGAAAAATAGTTACTCTAAAATATTTTATTTTTTAAAATGATCAAGTCCTTAATCTTTGTCTGTACCGCAAGAGTTGAGTGTTCTATGTCCCACCCATGAAATACTAAAATTCAAGTTTCCAGACTGCAGTGCTTTAGTATTTAACTACAACATGAGAAGTTTAACCACCCAAAATTCAGGATCAGGTTGCCCAACATTTCAGCTACCCAACCACAACACATATGGTAGGATTTTCCAGAGAGAAAACTGGGAGAATCTAAGTTAGGATCCCTCCTCTCTATGCTGATTTATATGGGGAATGTACATATCTAACTGTGTGTGGATTTCGATAATTTGAGAATCTGAGGTGCAGAACAGAAGGCACATGTGAGACTTTACACTCAAAAATCCCTAGTACAAAGGATTGTTAAAACTTTCCACAGCGTTAAAGCACAAAAGCTAAGGCTCAGTTTATACTTTTCAAGGACTCTTGAGTCTCCTCTCCATTTCAGGTCTACAATTATAAAATGACAATAAGAATAGTTACATCTCTGGTATGCTGGGAAAATACAAATTGTAACATAACTGAGGCTCTTGTCTAATACAGTAAGGATGGCCATAGAAGTGATTCGTGGATCTGGGCTGACTGTATAGGATCTGTTTAGCTTGTTAGGGTGATGTTGAGGTTACATCCTCTCCTTTCAGGAGGTGTGGACTTATAGTATTTTTTTGTAAAATCTGGATGAATGACATAACTGATGTGGTATGTTGACACACACTACCTGCTGCGGGCTGAGCAAGAATATTTTGTTCCTGATTGCTGGGCACACCACCCAGCTCATGAGTGCGGGCACAACTGTCCTGCTGATGTAGTGTACCACGGACAGTCACCTCCTCGGTGGTGAGGGGGCACAGCCTGTGCAAGCGTCAGCCACATGCTTTGTATCTTGAGCAGCGCGCTGTCCGCCGCTGTCCCCGCGCACATCCCGCCGGGCTCGGGTGAGTGCCTGTCATGTGGCGGGCGCGTCACGGGGGGCGCGGTGCGGCCGCCGGGGCCGGAGGCGGTCTCCGTGTGCGCTCTGCCCCCGCCACACGCGCGGGTCTGCACGCCCGCCCCACACCCGGGCACCGTGTCCTTTGGGGTCACTCCCCGTGTCGCACGGCGTGTGCGTGTGTGTGCCGGCCGCGGGCACCATGCAGTCCGCGTGCGTGCTGTGCCTCTCCCCGTTCGCTCTGTGCCTCCGCGTGTGTGTGTGCGGCCCCCGCCCCTGCGCGGCCCCCGCCGCAGCAGCGCCCTGCCCCTGGCTCGGGCGGGCGGGGCGCCCGGGGGGGCGGCGGGCGGGACCCCGCGGAACCGCGGGGCACCGACCCCCGCCCAACTCTCCGCAGCACCCGGCTCGGAGGAGGCGGCGCGGCGGTTCCCTCGCCCTCCGCGGCCCGGCCCCTTCTCCCCCGGGCGCCGCCCCTCTCCGCGCCGCCTGTGAGTCAGGGTTTTGCCGGGCACGGGCGGCAGCCGCGGCCGGAGCGGACGGGCAGCCTCCGCCGCGGGGCTCCATGGAGAAAGCGGCGGGCGAAGGCGGGGGCAGCAACAGCAGCAGCCGCAGCAGCAGCCGCCCCACGTCGGCGGGCTCGTCCCCCTCGTCCTCCTCCGCCAGCCGCGGGCTCCCGGGCCGGGCGGCGGCCGCGGGCAGGCTTGATGGAGGCGGGGGCGGCGGCAGCAGCCCCGGCTCGGCGGCGGCCAGCCCGGGGGGCGCGCAGGCGCCCGGCGGCGGCGGCAGGCGGCGGGAGCCGGTGCTGGAAGGGACGCTCAGCAAATACACCAACCTCCTGCAGGGCTGGCAGAGCAGGTAAAGCGCCGGGCCGGCCCCCGGCGGCGCTGCGGGGCCGCGTCCTCGCCCCCGGCCGCCCCCAAGATGGTGCCCGGGAAACCGGCGCTGCCGCTCGACCCGACCCCAACCCTACCCGGCCGCCGCGTCCCGAGGCCGGGCTCCATTCCCCTCTACGCCCGCTCTCCTTCCTTTTGTTTGACTTGTTTATTTTTCCAGCCGAGTTTGGCATACGGGCGGGCGGGGAGGTGGCCGGGCGCAGGGTAGGAGCGGTGTCCCTCAGCGCGGCCGCCGCAGGTGCGGGCCGGGGCAGGGGAGGGCTGAGGCTGCACATGCTGCTGGCCCTGCATGACAGGCTTCCTTCCTTAAGCTCCTTTTTCTATCAAGTTAGTCTCCGTCTCCTGTGATGTTAGCTTGGATAACTTAAGAATGAAAAACTGAGAGACTCCTAAAATAAATGGGGGGAGATGTCATACTTGTGATTATCGCTATTTTATTTTTTATTATAAGGTGGGACAGTAGAAACAGTTACCTTTGTGTTCAATAAGATAACTTATGTTGCTGTGTCCTACCTGTTTGACAAGCCCTAATTTATGCTGATATGGTGACAGGCCCAGGTCCTGCAATTTGTTGGGTGTGGACAGGCTGACTTGCGTCTGTGGAAGTCCCGAGGAAGGTCTGGTTTTGGTGCAAAATTTTTTACAGAGTTTGAGCCAAACTGTGAAGTTAATAGTGCTGTATTGGGGTCTGTTGAAAGCAAAAGAGATTTCCTGTCTATGTTTTACATTTTGTTAACCAACTTTGTCCTCTTAGTGGATGGACAAAGATGTGTGTCCAAAACTCAACTTTTCAATATAAAGCAACCGTGTGGTGATTTTAAAGAGAAGAAAATGCTGTAGAGGGAGCAAGTACAGGAGTAGTTATAAAGCTCTGTAGAGACCTTTAAAAAAACAAACAAAAAAAAAGGACCAAAACCTGGTGTTATTATATTAGGTGATCACAAGCAATAAGGACACAGGGATGGCTGGGATCTTGATGTTCTGATAGTAAATTTAAAGCATTTATTAGTGACAGAGCTGCATAAATGCCAGTGATTCTCTGGTGCTGACTCGTGTGTGGCTAAATCAGTGCTAGGACTACTGTAGCAGTACTTCCTGAAGAATTTCAGGATCTGGTCTAATTCCATACACTGGAGGCCATGTGTAGGTGTACCAGCTATAAATTACAATGAACAAGTTTAGTATGAACTGGAGACACACTCATCTCCATTAAGCGTGACTGTTTCAGCAAAGACATACAGAAGGCCTTTTGCTGTCACTTGGTTACTGTAGTTCTGTTCTAGATGCACATTAGACTTTTATCTATTTGTTGCTTTATTTAGTCCTCCTGTAGTTTTGTTTAAGAGAGAAACACATTTTGATACCTAAAATGTAGGACTGAAATCTATGACTAAAGATTAAAAGCCCCCTTCCCCCTGTTTTTCCCCTGATACCTCCATCTCTTTTTGTAGAGACAGTAGCTCGTTTTACTGTGTGCGATTTTAAGGGTTGTAATCTGAAACTACAAAAGATTGCTTATAAATCTTTGGGTCTGAAGCTGCCTGTTTTTTGTATTTGGAAACATTAAATCTTTGATAAGGCTAACAGCTGGAGATAGCATGCATGATCTGTGCACGTCCAAGAAATTTTACCTGAAAACAGCATGGAAAAAAGACCAATGTCACTTAGTTCTACCACAACACTTGGAAATTAATGTTGGTTGCAATCTTTTTAGATACTGCTTTATTGTGCTTTGTCAATTGCCAGCTTTATTTTTTGTAAGTCTTGCTTTTTGAGCAAGTGGTTTATCATGAGACAGCTTTTAGGATAAATAACTTTTTTAGTTTGCGCACTTACTCTGTTCTGTTGAAGTTCGTAGCTGTGGTTTGGGATGTGGAATCTGATAAAAGTTCTAAACAGATCGGTTGAAACTTGGGGCTCACAGAAGTTGATCTTACTATATAATGTTCAATAAATGAGTAGTGATCCATGGGTTTGAGCATGGTTGTCCATTTGGCCTTCTGGATATTTGTTATGGATTGTTTTTACTGTGAATTGGAGCTCATTCTGTAACAGTCTGTAAGTGACTTTGTAGCTGGCACTTGCAGCATATTTTTTAGCAGACAAATTAGTTTTGCATTTATTTGAAAAAAACACAAGATTGTTTAACTGCATGATCAATACAACCAGATGGCATGAATATAAACAAAATGGAAAAATAAAGCAAAAACTGACAGAGTTCACTTATGATGGATTTGGAATGTTCTTCTTTAGAGCTCCTTATCCATTAGCCTAAATAATTTAAATGTAGTTAATGTTAGCTCTTGCTGTGTGGTATTGAAGTTGAAAGGCTTTCCTAGGTTATCCAACACTTAGTGTGCAGAGTAGCCTTTACAAGTCTGAAGCAATTACTGTAATTTGAATTATAATAAGGTAGCGTCACTTCTGAATAAATTTTCCTTTAGCAGGCATGTGCAAGATAGTCTGATTTTGGATGAGGCAACTGAATATGATTACTGAAGCATAACACTTCATTGATAAGCATTAACTGAAGTAACTGAAGATCTCAAAATCAGTCAATCTGGATAGCTGCATTACTTCTTATTTTCAGAATTTCTGAGGGTTTGTTGTTTGTTACTAAAGAAATCCATTTGTTCTACTCTTAGCAGATCAGGAACAGCCTGATATGGAAATGAGTGAGGTGATTCCTCACCTTTATGACAAGCAGAAGGAAACTGGTTTTTTGTTTTGTTGTTTTGAGGCAGTTTGTTGTGTGAGAAGGGTGTCAAGGGGCCTGGGCATTTGGAGTGTCTCCACTTAAGCCTGTAACTTGCTGTGGATTTATTCAGGTATGGATACTTGGAGAGAGTGGAGCTTAATTGGAAACAGTCTCTTTGACATAAGAACACTTCTGTCTGGTCTGAGACATTAAGGCATCTGGCTGTCTTTACTATGAAATTACAAGTAATTGTGGTCTCAACTGAAGTACTGTTGTGAATAATTTCTATTGGGATTTATGTGTTACGTGTGTATGGGAGCGTAGAGCTTGTATTTTAAGCAGGAACTACATGGATTTGATAGACAAATATGTCTCTGTAGTGTCATCTCATGGCATACAAAACCTATTTTTCATTAATTAATTCGAAATTATTGAAATACTTAATGCCTGTGATGTTACTATCCTGTCTTTTGAGTAGAGTGTTGTAAAAAATCTTAAAACCCACGTTGTCCCAAGGTAGTGGAAAATTCATGGTGTCTACATCCCCCTCTGCTTTTCCCCTGAAAATACTTAGTATTTAGACTTGGAGGGTTTTATCCTGCAAGCGTGTATAAAGTCCTGGATCAGCTGCATTTGAGCTGGGACTTAAATTTATGTTTGTAACAACAATGAAAAGAGCTCTGGCTGATGGATGTTGTCACCTTTCTGAGCTGAACTGCTCTGTGCAAGTTGTTCTGTAGCCCAGGTGTTTTCTAATGCATTATTTTGGCCTACTCCTGTTTCCTCTCTCAGTTGGGAAGTATATTGTGTTACCAGCCTGCATGAATCATGCCTGACTTCTTGTGCTTGGGCACCACCAGACTTCTTTTGGGGATTAGTGGCATTTCCTGTGTAGGTCAACAAAAAGTGTGCTTTGGGGCAGTCTGAGGATTTTTTGCACTCAGGATCTTTATTAGGCTCTCTGTGGTGTAATTTCTTTTCTCGTGTAGTTGCACAGAGCAGTTGCAGTCTGACTCCTGCCACAACAGAAAGACCTTTTCTTATTACCAGTGTCAGAAGCAGCAGGTAGCCATCAGTTTTCAGTGCCACTTCAGGGGCTGATTTCACTGGCTTCCAGAACTTGTGCTGGTCTGACTGCAGCTGTTATGGGAGGATTTTCTACACATGCTGACAAAATGTGTCAACAATGTCTTGTGCTGTCGCACAAAAATTCTGTGTGTAACATTTTTATTATTATTTTTTAAGATTTATATATATATTCCAGAGAAACAGATTGTGAGCTCTTAGAAGAATTGACAAAGGTGTCTTCAAACACAGTAATAACCTCCCTCTCCCTCCTTCTGAGTCTTTCAGTCAAGTCGTATGAGCAATGAATTGGGGCATTTTTCCAGTATAAAAAAATTAGTATATGATTACTGAACAAGCTATGACTATGGTTGTATGGGTATACCTGTATAGCTGCTGAGAGGAAAATCTGTCCTGGAGAAATAAACTGAAGTTTTTTAGTATAAAAATAAGCCACACTCCTAATAAGCCATATTAGCCGTATGAAATAGCCTGACAGTAGATAGTATCTAAGAAGGAGAAAGAAGGAAAAATAGTCACACACTTTATTTAATGTTTGTGAAATTTGCTGAAATGGGAATTTTTTGTGTTCTTACTGGAATTAGATTAACACCAGCTCCTCCACTGTGTATTTTTTCATCTTAGTGTGATTCTGTGGCATGTCTATCCAGGGCTTTGTGTAGTGTTGTAATACGCTCCAGGATTTATTTGCAGAGTCCATGAACAGGGAAACTCCCTTTTAAGGAGCTGGAGATAAAATACGTTCTGTTTCTTCTGTTGTTCTACATCTCCTCCTTGAATTTTGGAACTTTGCTTATAATTTGTGAGGAATTGTGGATATCTTAAAATTTAAAGGTGTTTTTATACTATGGTGCTAACATTCTATTAAAGATTTTACTTGCAAAATAGATTTTACTGGAGACCATGTTGTCCCTTCACTTGTAGGCGCTCTATGTAGTAGGAGGCAATGTGAAAAGGAGGAAATCTGCTTAAACCCAATTTATTTTAGTTCTTTGGGGCAAATGATGTTTCCTGTGCTAAACACTCAGTTGCTGCATATTTTACATTATTTAAATCAAGATGTATGTCATTAGTCTTAAACTTTGAATTTAAAATGACAAAAAGTCACTTATTAGTAAATTCTGTTTTGGATTAAGACACTAATCTGTTTTCTTAATCCTGAAAGCTGTGTAGCAAAAATAATCACATTGAAATGTAAGCTTTCTTTTTTCTTCCTCTCTTTCCTTCACTTTTTGCTGTTGAAACTTTTCCCCCTTAAGTATCATTAATGCTCACTTAAAAAACAAACTGAAAATAAAAATAAATAAATCAATCTTTTTAAATGTATGTCCCTCTTTGAAGAAAAATTTAAGTACTTTCTCTTTGTTTAGCTAGTGGCTGATTAAACCTAAATGGTTTAAAGACAGACTGTTGATTAGTTTGAATAGCTTTTGCTGTTGCCTCTAAACCAGCTCTGTTGGGAGAATGGAGAAGGCGCTTCAAGCAGCAAAGTCAGAGAAGGGATTTTAACAAGGTAAGAGAAGGAAATCCATCATTCTCTGCCCTTCAGTAATGCTTGCAGGGAACATTTGGAAGAAGACAAGTTTGAACCTCAGGCTAAAACTGAAAAGGATGGTCTTGCGATAAGGAATTCGTTTGCACTGTGAGGGTGTGGATTCTGGTTGGAGAACTGCCATGGACATTTCTCTTGTCCCCAGGCAGGTAACCCAAGCTCTTTGTTCCTCAGCTGCTTGTGTCACATGGTGAGGGCTGCTTATGCCTATGCCGAGGATAAATTCATATAATGGATAATAACCTAATGCAGAAGATGCTTGATGGTAATATAGGAAAAAATCTGTTTGAAACAGATGAGACCCAGGCATTTTCACTCAGGCAGTATATTTGGAATTTGTGAGTGCTCTTCAGAGCTGAGCAGCAGTCTTGTACCAGAGGGAATGAAGTGACAGTCAAAATAGAATGTGGTCTTCCTTTCACCCAGATGTCACACTTAGCTCTCAGGCAGTGCAAAGAAGTGTCAGTTGGCACTAGTACTGAAACAGGCGCTTGTCCTTCTCTGGGTTTTGTTATCACTGGCTCATTTTGCTGCTAGCTTTTTCAATGGTGATTTCTGTGCTTAGCAAGGCAATGATAAATGTGGTTAGAGGGAGCACACTTGCACTTGCTGGCTCATTTAAAAAGCCCCACCAATTTATGAATATGGATTTTGTTCATGTAGGAGAAGGGACAGTAGGTTGTTAAACTAAGTAATGTGTCAGGAGTAATTTTATGAGTATATAAATATTCAAAAGTTTTTCCCAGTCATTTTATATTTAAAACCAATTGTTCAGTAAGAATCTATTTCGTCTTTAGCTTCACCTAGTGCTCTTACATTGTTCTTCATGATATATTTAAAAGACTGAACTTTCTTACTGAAAAAGTTGCTAAAAATTGCCATAATGATGGCTTTTTAATGTACAGCTATATTTGTTAAATATATATTATAAGGAATGATGGAAAAAAAAAGTAGTGAATTTGGTTCATTGAAAAATGCAGTTTGTTTCCATATAATAAACTAATGCAACTTTATTTACAAGTATCTTGGCATTGTGCTTTAGATCTTGGAGGCTTTTGTGGCTATCTTCTTGAGATATTTGATTACTTTTCGGAACATAATCCAGAGAGACAAAGTTTGCTTAGTGCTTAACTGTTGCATATAAAAATGTTGCTGTAAATGCTGTCTAAATGCTGCTGTACTTCACTTTCCAAGATGGCATTTAATTAGTAGGTAATTTAAAGCTGAAGGGTGGAGATTCTTAACTACTCAATTGTATAGCACAAGCCCTAGTGTTTGCCGTGGTTTCTGTTCTGTCTAGGCTTGTGTTTCTCTTTGGATATTGATCTGAGAATTTATCTTCTGCTGATAGAGGATTCTTCATCATAGCCATGGGAACAATTTGCCCAGAGTTAATCAGTACTTAAAAAACTGCCTGTGTACTTAGTGTGTATCAGCCTTTAACTCTTCACTGAATCTCATTATTCTGGACTGAAGATACCTCTTACCACATTTGGGTTCTACATTCATTATTTTTGGGCAGGCTAAGTGGTTGTCTTTTGTCTGTGTTTGGAGTATCTAGACCAATGGAGTTTTCTTGCTGCAAGTCAGCTCTCCCAGTAACTATAGTAATTTATGATAGTCCTGATGGTTATTCAGTGCTTCAAAGTTTTTATTTATGTCGGACACCAGAACTGTGTACACATTCAGTTGTAGTTGCACTTGGGATCAAATACAAGGATAATGGATTCTGTTTGCTCCAACTCAATATTTATTCCCTGCTTAAAAAATTCAAAGACGGTTAGCTTTTAAGGTCTTTGGTTGTTTTTTAAAAATTAGGTTATTAGTATTGCCTCCTAAGTTTAATTGTTAGTCTTATTACAGACAACACTGAGACTTCATGTTCCCTGGTGCTGCTTGGGTTCTCCAGACAGGTATCGCCATACCCACACTCTTGTTACTTTCTATTTACTTAAACTGCAACATCCTGGTGCTTGTTATGCCATTTTCTCCTGGTATCCAGTATACAACTTGATGCAGGAACATATGGTGTAGTACTACCCAAGTGAGTGCCAGAAGTGTCAAAGTGAAGGGTAGCACTTCACTATCCTTTTTTTTGTCTGGGAAGGTGTTGGAAAGGATTGATGTGGTAGCTGTCAACCTGCAGACTGCTCTCTCCACAGTTAGCATGTTTTTGTGTATCCCCAGTCATCGATCTTGGGCTTTCTCATGGTGCGTGCAGGCCTTGTTTTTTGAGGGGACAAAAATAGCAGTTAATTTTTTGTTTAGGAGGACAATAATTTTAAAGTATAGTTGAGGGAAGTTATTATTAGTTGGAAGAATTACTTGACCAAAATAATCAGTAGGTTTTCCTTACCCTGAATTTTTATGAGTCAGTTCTTTTCCAGGTGAATCCTGTATCTTGTAATTATGACTTTTTTGTCACTAGATATATAATTATATTTTGACAGTATTGTCAGAGTATTGGAAAGCATGATGTTGGCTGATGATAGCCTATTTTCATATCATCAGCAATCTTTATGGAAATTTTTCCTCCCATGTAGGTCATTCCTAAGCACTCCAAAGTCAAGTACTGATTGCCAAAAAACCCTATTAGAAATACATCCACTCAAATAACCTCATTTACTTATATTTTGAGGCTAGCTCCATCTTTTAACTTCTTTTCAGTGCAGTTGATATGTAATTTTCTGTGGTTTGGGTGCTTGCCCATCATTTCTGATGAAGAGGAGCTGGATGCACCAAGTATTGATGAACCTTATCCTTTTTTTGTCATTCACTGTATGAGTGGTGTAACCTAACAATTTTGTTGGTGGTATTTTTTTTGTTAAAATTGCAGTTTGAAATTTGGCATATCAATCTTCAAAATAAAGGACAGGGATACACTGATGTGTAGTACTAATTGCTATATGCTTGGTGCTTGTTTAGGATCCTCCTGCAGGCTAAATGTGGTTGCTGTTGGGTATCAGCATTTGTCGGTGCCTTAAGAGGTACTTGCTGAAGAGATCTTATGCTGTCAGTTGGATGGTCCTAAGTTGAAATCCCTAAATTACTCTTTTTATTGTAGTTTTGAGTAAGTTACTACTACAAGTTCATATATCAAGTACATATTTCTCAATGACCGAGGAAATGGCTTTTTTCAACTGCACAGCTTTTCAGGGGTTATCTGTTCCACTGTTAAGAGCTGTGCCTTATATAGTGTGCCTTTAGTCAGGTTTACAAGATTTTTTTAATAAAATAAGTTGATGTTTATTTGATTTGCTTGAGAATGGACTTAGAGCACAGTTAAGAATAGTGGTGAGACAGGAAGTACATAAATGTAAGTTGAGGCTTTGTGTTGATAGAGCTTCAGTGTTCAGAATTGTGAACCACACTCTGCTTAGAGCTGTGTTGGTTGCTACGTTTTTCATTGAGGTAGGGTGCACACACACTGAGGAAATCTGCACACTGCAGTCAGAGTAGTGTGTTTAACCTCAGCTGGAAAGAGGTGTGTGTTTATCCAGCTTTGGAATATGGAGGAAATCTTCCTAGTAAAAAGAGACTTGTTTAAACAAATGCAGGCAAGTACAGGCATTCTGCTATTTGTGTGCTTGAATTTATGAAATTAAAAAAAAAGGAGGGAAGAAGAGAGAAAATGGCCGATTTCATGTCTTGTTGCCATTATTTCGAATTATGTCAAGTTTCTGTGTAGTGCTTTTTTCATGGTGGTAAGAGGAAAATAATGAACTTAATCATGAAGAAGGTACCAAGGTGTAGACAACTTAACATTACCCCAGCCCAGACAAGCACAGTGGAGGAGCAAAACAGGTTATTCACTGCTGCAAGCATCAAGCACTTGGCATTTTTGGTTGGTTTGGTTTTGGTGTTTTTATTTTGGTTGTTTTTTAGCTTAAAGGTTTGCCTTCCATACCATAAAGTGTAGTGTGGGTTTTGTCTCTACTTTCTTCACTTTTCTGCTTTTTTCCTGTTTTATCTTACCAGCTTAGTGAGATGTGTTTTATGATTGTTGTGTTCGTGTATCAAAATTCATCCTATTTTTATTATGCAAGTACAAGGAAGGGATAGTTTGGCAGTAGAACAAGGCAGGAAAGAAAAGAGTAGAATGGCTGGAGAGTTTTAGAAAAGGGGTTAAAGCATCTGGAGGATGGACTTATGAAGGCAAAGCAGATGTAGTGACAGGACAAGAGGGAATAGTTTCACGCTGAAAGAGAGTAGGTTTAGATGAGATGTTGGGAAGACATTCTTTACTGTGAGGGTGGCAAGGCACTGGCACAGGTTACGCAGGGAAGCTGTGGATGGCCCCCGTCCCTGGAAGTGTTAAAGGCCAAGTTGGATGGGGCTTTGAACAACCTGGTCTAGTGGAAGGTGTCCCCTGCAGTGGCAGGAGGGTTGGAACTGGATCATCTTTAACTTCCCTTTCAACCCAATCCATTCAGTGATTCTGTGAAAGGTAAGAAATAGGGGTGAGACACAAGTAGATGCTTAACTGAAGACAGCACAAGGCTAGACCGTTATTTCTTTTTTTTTTTAAAAAAAAGCCTGCAAGTTGTGTAACATGAATTCAGAATGAAGTCTTGAAAACCCAAGTGAGAGATTTGCTCTTATTTATACATTTTAATAGTGCTGTTAAGAATGGCATGCAAGAAATAGTGAGGAAAGTAGTATTTTTTAAATTGCAGAATGCATAGTGAGGGTTTTCCTGGTTTTGCTTTCTTCCCTTTGCCACTTTCTGTAGTAGAGCTAATTTTGGGTAAGTAGAGGACTGATGTGAGCAGCAGCCAGAGGAAGCTACTGACAATGTCCACCTGTATTTATATTAATGTGTCAGACTTACCTTTGCCCTTTTAAACACAATATTGTTTTTATATGGTAATTCAAGCATCTGTGGTGATGGAACTATTTTCTTGCTAAAGGTTATAAGTATTGTTTCTTAATTTGTGATTGGAACACTGATGTTCTGGATTTTTATAGAACAATATTTCTAGAAATATGTACGTATATATTTTTACAAAGCAGCAACCTAATGCATAAAGGTCTTCAGAAGTTACAGTTGCTCACAAAGCTAAATACTCTTTCTTCAGAAGGATCAAGGCTAATGCTCTGCATACCTTGCAACATGTTGATGAAACCACCCTCTTAGGGATTCTGTGGACTCTGTACATATGTTTCTAAGAGACAGTGTTGACAAGGTACATGGTAAAGATGGCTGCATATCAGCTGTCAGGATAAAGACCAAACACAGAAACTTAAACTTCTCATTTCAGTCAATGAATTAATAGTCCTAAGAGTAAAGGCAAGGGAAACACTATTGGATTGGGAAGTATTGGCACAGAAAGCTGAGAAGTTCCAACTATTCTAAGATGATGTAAGACAGGTCTGGTTTCTGCAAAGCTTTGTTTGAACAAGCTGGGTGCAGAAGAACTGGAAGAAAACCAGCATGCTGATCTTGTTATCAAGATTCTTACTTTGTAGATCGTATTTTCTCCCATATGATGTGTAAAGAAAATACTGCATCAGATATGTTCATTCTTCCCAACTGGGAACTTTTCAGACTGTGGATAGAAAGAAAAATTTCAAGTGCTGAGAAGAACAAACAGCAGAGAAGACATAAAATTGAGAACTTCAGAAATTGCCGAAGTAAGACCTTAACTTGCCTTTTGCTTTTTTATTTTCTTCTGTATGTTTCTCTCCCTATATATAAGAAGTACATGCAGTTCACAAAAATGGCATTAGTATAACATAGGTGAATTCTCAGCCCTTGTACATGACAGTGAAATGAATATTTCCTGTCCAACAGGTTTTGCCAGTGAAATAATATTTTAAATGAAACTTACAGTTGGGAGAAATGCCAACATTCATGTGGTTCAAGTTTGAGAATCTGCATAATAATTTATCTGTATTTTAAAATTGAAAATAACAGCTCCATTGCAGTAAAAAAAACCCCAGAGAACAAATTTAAAACCAGATGTTTTATTCCATCAACTTGCACAAAATTATTGTTAAAATAGATGTGTTCAGAAGATGTTTGCCTGCTAGAAAGTATCTGGCATTTCATGTATTTACTTAGAATATATCATAATACTTTATGTCTAGAACAGCTATAGAGAATATACCCTCAATTAATTATGTAGGTAGTACAGAGTGGAATGGAGGAATGAAGAATTGGCTTGAGGACTAGTGTCTCCTGGCATCATCATGTATGTATCTTTTTCTCCTGGAAATGATCTGTAAAATTTTTGTTTTCCTTTCTCTGGTGTCAATCAGATCTTATTACTATGAGTTCCTTCCATATAAATTACATGAGTAATGTAGATATGTCCACAAGCCAAAAATAGCTAAATGAATGTGAGACAGGTATTAGAAAGCCAGATTCTTGAATACAGAAGCTTTGTATAGGCACTATAACTCTGGTGACCTAGACTGATGAAGATAAGCTTCTGATAAAAGGTGTTTCAAACTATTTCACTTCCTGTTGTGGCTCAGCGTCATCCCATTTTGTTAGAAATGGTAAAGGAAAAAAAAACCAAACATGAGCTTACGTCTTTGTCAGTGTTGCAATGCATTACTCAATAAAAATAAAGTACTTACTAAAACTGGTTTGTAGCACAACTGTTCTAGTGTTTAAACTTTTAACACCATATTTTGTGGTGATAGTGTCTTCTTAAAAAACCCAAGGGTTTTTTATTTTAAAGTTTTTATTTTTCATCTGAAAACACCACAGGTACTTCTCAAAATTTGAAGCATGAAATGTGATGCTTAACATTCCTGAGATGAAAGTAAGAGATAGTGGATCTCTAACTGACCACATCTTTCCTCATTAAATGATTGCTAAATTAAAAATATATAGTGTTTTTCTTTTCTTGGTGTAACGGTGAGGCCTACAAATGACTCTCATTGATTGATTACAAGATGGTTTTCAAATCTAAACATTAATTTTTCAGTTTACAGGAAGGTTATTATTTCTTGAGGTCTTTTATTCCTTTATGTTTTTAGCTGCAGACTACAAAGTAATGGTAAACAGTTTCTATCTCCTGGCAATGATTCTTGCTGAGGACAGGGCATTGCAAAGCAAGGATGAACTCTGAAGGTCTGGCAAAGAAGTTGGTGGACTGTGATACAACTTCAGTAGAACTCTGCTGACTCAAGGCAGCTAATTGAAAATTTATGCAATAATATCCATCGATGGGATGTGGTTATGCTTTGAACCTCATTGGATTGCATTATTGTAATGCAGTATGGTCAGTATCTTTCTTTGACAGGTTCTTGTTCTTAAAAAGTTGACTTCAACAAAGTACCTTCTGAATATTAAAGAGATGTCAACTTGAAATCTAATGGATCTAAAAACAAACTAGGAGTAGTCTTGAGTATAATTGAAACTTTTTCTGTCATTTTAAAAACATAAACGAAATGCTTACCAGTCCTTAACATAACATGTAGTGGAAAAAAAAAAATCTTACATAGTATGGCAATATTTATTAATATGGTTACTTCCTTTTGTAGAAGATCACTATGTAAAATTCATTTTTTAAAAAATTAACTGTGTAATCATGCTATACTTCCCTGTCCACCCTTCTGTTGCCAGTACCTCTGTTCTCATTTTTTCAAGCTATTTTGAACATCCTAAGGCATTTCTGTGATTCCATATTCTATTTGTAAAAACTAGTGTTATAACTGATGCTGATTCAAGTCCTGTCCAGTTAAGTCTGTGTATACATTTAATACTTACCAGGCATCATACAGTGTATCTGCAATTGTTCCACACCCAATAAGGAATGCAGTTTACTGTGCCAAGTAAAGTCATCATCAGGGAGATAGTACAAGGGATCTGGAGGCTGCTGATAAAGTGTGTGGTTCATATTTTTCTTTTCTATTCCTTCTTTTCTCTCTGTTTCTTTCTGGGAGGCCACTTTAATCCAACATGCTATTGAGGCTTGTTTCAGAATTATCTCTTCTCCTCCCAAGTCCCAAATTGCACTGGTTAGGGGAAAGTTGGTAATTTTCCCCAGAAGTGAAAGCTGGGGCACCTGATGCGGGAGTAGTTCTATCTAGCTGGGTCTCTTTGCTCCTGCATGAGAAAAACACAGAGAGACCAGAACACCAAAAGCTTCTAATTCCTTGTATTTCTTCATTAAATAACTTGCTAACAGGACTGCTAGTTTTCCCCCCAGTCGTTATTCTTTGATGGTAAAAACCCTAGTGAAAATGTAATTATGCTGGGAAAAGCACTGGTACTCTTATCCTTCTTTTCTAATTAAGATACTAATTTAGACTTGATAGTCATAAGAAGCTGTGAGAACAGTGAGTATCTTATAGCAGAGCTCTCAGATGTGAGCAGAGCTCAGAAATGTGAGAATGGGTTGCAGTGAGCAGTTGATAACCTGTGGGTTGTGACAGGCATGTTCAGCTGCTCTGTCCTTGCCAGAGGGTCAGGGGTTCAGACTGCTAGTTTGCTTCTGTAGCTTCCTGGTAATCCAGTGCTTTTCCAGCCTTGGGTGCTTACGGGGTGTAGGCAGGTGATGTCCGCATTCTGTGATGCTCGGGAGGGTTTTGCTGTGGTGGTTTGTGCTGCCCACAGCGCTGCTTTGGCCCGCTCTGCACTGCCTGGCCTGGGGTTCATCTGCACCTCTGAGCTCACTGGTGAGAGCTGTTCAGCTGTACTGAGCTCATTCACAGCCCCTGGGCCCAAAGGATAGGTCGCAGGCATGGCACAGCTTGCTTCATTCAGTGGTTTAAATGCTGTTGGCCAAAGGAATTCCTGTGACAGATACTGTTATTTTGCTGCGCTGTGAACCAAAAGGCTGGTAGATTATTCAAATATAGCTCTGGGCTTTCTGTAGCACAGTGTGCTCCTGTCTGTGAGGGAGAAGTATTGGAAGTGTTTTGACCTTTTGTAGTGGGGCCAGATGACAGTGAAAACTGGTGGGGGGCTTAGGTGGCTGCTTCTTGGACATGAGATTTCTAGTGGGAATCCCCGAGTTGAGGGACCAGCTGCAGAAAATAGCTGGACCGTCTAAGCAGACTGGAGCAGCTTCCAACTGCTCATCACTTAGGTTCTTATCTTTTCTCTATGCTAGTTTTTAAATGGAGGAATTAAAGCCTTGAGAGAAGAGCTGAGCAGCTGCCAGCTGTAGTCTTGCTCTTTGAGCTGAGCAAACAGGTTCGCAGTGGAATATTAAGCTTTTTTGCAAGATGGGATAAATGATACGAGTCTGCCTGTCCTCATTTCCATGTTCTAAGGATCTCTCTCTTTCCCATTTATTTGATCTTGCTTTCTGATACTGTGACAGCAAGTGTAGGGGGAAGTGGTGTTATAGGAGGTGGACTGAGGAGAAGAAAACATTTGAAAGTAAGGAGATCAGATATGAAAATATTACAGGTGCTAAAAATTAGAGGTGGATGAGCTGCGACCTGAGGTTCTGAAGAGGAGGCTAATGACATGATGCTTTTTGTAGGTTTTATTCCCCTTGAGCTTAAAAATTGATTTTTCAAAAGTGGCACTTGAACAGATTGAGTACAAGAGGTGGAAATAGGTGTCTCAACTGAGGGAGCTGGAAAGCTTAGTGGAACTGTCACTAGTAATGGAGAAAGCAGCTGGTATAGGCAAAAATACAGTGCAATTTCTCACAGATATTTTTTACTTGGGATGGTGTCAGGACATCAGGAACAGATGTCTTAGAGACTGAAAATACCTACTCTGAGTTCTCATGCTGAGTTTTAACTTTGATCAAATAATGCCCTCAATTGGATTTAAGTCTGAGAATGCTGAATTACCTGCTTTTTAACAGAAAAAAAAATAGAATTATGAAATTGGTTCTGGAAACTGAAGACTATTTCTGCTCTGGCAATTTATTTACTACCTCCATTTGTTCTGTGCTTACATTTTTGGTTTGTTGGTGGTATTGTCTTCTGTTAGGTGCTTGGACTCTTGGATGGGTCTGTTCTGTTTAAGAGAGTATTTTACACTTACGAGTTGGTTTAATGCACTCCCCTCACACCTCCTTTCTGTACACGTGTGCCAACAGTGGATTCAAAGGTTCACGTAAATTGTGTCATGTTTATACTGCTGAAGGAAAAAATGAAACCACCTTTTGTATTTCCCTTCACAGGAAAAAAGTTCTGCGTCTTGAAATAATTGCTATCGAATTTTTTCCTGAAATTCTTTTTGTGCATTGTTACCTTTCATTCTTTCAGATACTTCATAGTAGGCAAGCTGGCTACTGCAGTTCTAACAGCAAGCATGAGGTTTACACTTAGAGGAGTCTAAGAATATGCCTGCAATTATTGCTGGTCTTTTAGTCTGTTATTAAGAAGTTTTTTCTCCAACTAACTTGTGGGTTTTTTGGTGTTTGTTTGTGTGATTTTTTTTTTGTGTGTGTGTGGTTTGGTTTTTTTTTTTTTACTGTTCTTCTATCATGCTGTCTGCTTTTCAGTGCTCAAAATGAAAAGCAGAAAAGAAAACTTGTCAAATGCTGCAGTGCAGGAGCAGAATGAGTACTGAGGAGTGTGGTAAAGGCAGGTAATAGGGTACCAAAGAGCACTGCAGAGCAGGAGTGACCTTCAATGTCAAATCTCTGTTAGGAAAGAGACTTAACAGTTTGTGCTTCATAAAGTGAATGACAATAACTGCTTTACAATATTTTATTTTGAGAAATAGTAAGTTTTTTGAGATGACTGTTAAAAAAAAAATGTATCTCTCTGTAGTTCAAATTTTCAGTTGGGATATTTCTTTTTGGACTTTTCCCTACCCTCTGTTTTTTTGCTTGAGCATTTCTGATTGTAATCTGGATGTCTCAGATACAATGAGCAAGAGGAGTTATTTTTTTGGGGAAGGAAGAAGTGGAAATAAATGATAAGTTGTCTATTTGTGGTGTCAGGTAAGAGAAACTATCAGCTAAGGAGTGGCATCTATTAAGACTGTTTGGAAACAGTCTTAATAAAACAGATAACATTTGATAAACTAAAAAAAGACTACAAACAAGTGAAGAAGTAGAGAAGTACTTAACACACGATTGATTTTTTAATCATAATTAGGGACAAGGGAAAAAGCTAGATGGAAGAAGTTTTTAAACTACACTTGCAGGAAAGATATTGAAATAAATTCTAGGTCATTAATGAAGAGAACTTCGTGTGGTTGAGTATTTTTACTTCTGTTTTTTAAAGCTGTGGACTTCTAGTAACTGAAGGAAAACATGCTGCTCATATCTGCTAGTTGAGGAAATGGCTAAGCTGTAACAACTTTCTTCTTTCCTGTAGCATTTCATTATTATGACTGTGGAGTTTCATGAGGAGGTTTAAAATGTAGCCTAAATGTTCAGGCACTAAAAGTAAGATTTAGGGTTTCAGCTGTTACTAGAACCATTAAACTTCATGTCTAATAGATATCTCGCAACTTGATGTTACTTCCTGTCACGTGGAAAAAAGCCTGCTGTTTTGCTATATTTAATGCTGATTTTTACCTTTACCTAAAGGGGAGAGCACAAACCTGACCTGAGAGACTATAAAAAGCTGAAGTTGAACTAGAAGCAGACTCTAAGAGATGTTTTATTTGTCTCATTAAGTTAGTTCATTGTTCTGTATTTTTATCTTTTCCAGACAGGTCATTCTGCTTTGTGCAGAGATAAGCAGATACATTGTCAGCATGTTTAAAATAGTTTGATTTTGCTATAATGTTGTCATTATTGGCCTAATTTCCTAAATACCCATGTACTAGTTTATTTCAAAAGGGAAGAATTTAAATTTTCCTTTTGAAGCTGTTGGCTCATAGCCGTTCATAGCTCAAAAGTTCATAGTTTCAGTTATGGCAGAGGAGTTATTTTTGTGTGGGAGGGTGGATTAGATCATCAATTCCCAAATTGTTTTTAATAGTAGCATGATTGTAGCTATAGGAATGACAGCAGAAATTGTTAAGCTTTAAAAAAGTTACTAGTGAGTTTGACTTTTGTAGAGCAGACTGATTGCTTTTGTATAAAGAATGACATCAAATTTTATTTGGAAGCACTTACCTGCCATCTGATCAGCCACTATGACTCTTCTCAGTCATTCAGTAAGATGAAACAGGGGTTTTGAAAGAAACATATCTAATGTAATGTTGGAGGCTCTTGAAAAAGGGGTTTTCTAACTTCAAAATGTGAGCACAGCAGAACCTAATTTGGCAGAATGCTGGTGCTGAGTGGTCCAAATTGTTCTTACTCTTGGGTTTTTTTGACTAAGATTCTTATTAGTAAAGTAGTTGTTATTGTTGGGCAGGCTGTGTTTTCAGCCTGGGAGAGAGTAGTTGCACATAATTGACTAAAAACTTACCTGCCAGGAGTTTGGGTTAGTTGAAAGTTGGTAGTGGGGCAAAAAGTGAGCTTCTCTGTACTGTCAAGTCAAGACTGCTATGTACAATCACAAATGCATGTGACCTTGTTGTGGATGAGTAGAATATGCACCTCATACATTTTACTGAGGCAAAATAGTCAATTGACAGAGTTAAATAAATTTGATGGAACTAAAAAAGGTTTAGCAATGGTTTGACAAGGTTCAGTAAGCTTGATGGCAAGGTTCACCTTATTAATTACTGAATGATAGAAATATGCACAGGAAAGTTGAAATAGAATCATGTTAGAATGATTCACACTTAGATCAGAGATGCAAAGGGAAAGAAGGACCCTCATGTTAAGTCACAACATCCCTTGCTTTCTAAACTCCTTATGGAGAATATGTGGAGCTGGATCCAATCTTAGTCTCAGACTAAGATTGATCTGTAATGGAATTATCTGTACAATATCTATAATAATATTAAGCAGCTATGTGGATTGGCAATGTTTCATTAGACTTAACTCAGCATGCTATCAGTCTGTCTCCAAAAACCTGTGACACGTAAGGGATCTCTCTGCTTTGGGTTAGGAAGGATCTCTTGGTCAAGTAAGGAATTTTAAACCTTGAGATGCATCCCTGCTCAAGGGGAGAGTCACCTGGCAGTTAGCTGCAGTTCAGGGAGAGCTCCAGTTGGATCCATCCTGATAGGAATATTTATGGAGTGAAGTAGTTGGCTGCTTGGCAATAGTGTAAACCAGATGAGTGTCTTCATTTTAGCTGTTAGCTTATTATGTACTTTGGTTCTTTGCATTTTTGGGTTTTGAAACCACCTTTTGAAATATTTTTCCTGAGGCACATGCACTCCCTTGTACCTGAGCCAGGAGCTTTCCAGCTCACAGGTTCACCACAGGGCATGAGACCTGTGGCTTCTTAGTCAGCTTGTAGCAAATTACAGCCTGGGGTCAAGTGTATCCACACAGACCTACAGCTGAAAATACTGACAGTCCAGGGGTTTCCATGTGATGGTTGTATTTGCAGAGGAATTGTTTATTATTTTCCCCTGCTCTGCAAAGTTCCCCTTCTACTTAAAGACTGACTTGGCTGTGTTATTCTGACTCCAGCTCTCATTCCTGGATTGGCTGTACTAAGATGTGTTGCTGTGTGCTGCTACTGGGCAGTGATGGGGACAGAGCAGGAGCTCTGTGTGACATCAAATAGGGGGAGACTAGTTCAGCTGAACTAGGTTTTTAAAGAGTAATTCTTCCTTGAGGAGGGAGTGAGATAATTTAATACTGATTTTACTTGAGCTTTTAAGGGCTGCTTTTTTCACTTTGCCCAATTATGTGATGCAATACTTTATTGAGATTTTGGGGGAACAGTTGCTGTTTATTTTGCACCATTGCTATGGACTGTGGTGTAAACATGTTACAGCCTAAATAAAGTAATTGGAATTTGGACATATAAGTTGGACTCATATCTCAAGTTTAACCTTCTTTTTCCCCCTTCACTGTTAACTGATCAGAAAGGAATTAGATATATTAAGAAATACCAAATCTACTTAATGTATTTTCTTCAGTAAAGTAGTTTAGGAATGGAATTGTTCACATAGAATGGAAGCAATGATAAGACGTTATCTGTGCTGATTTCCTAAGACTTCATCCATGGAGATTACATAAAATGTAAATAAGATTAAATATAGTTTTTGAAAGGATTTTAATTTCCAGGGGAGTGTTGTGTTCTTTAGAATTTCATATCAGTAACTTGGAGAGAATTAAATATCTCTGACATTGGTGAGAACTAGCAAAACCCCTCAATTTTCTCTAACCTAATAATTAGCCTAATGTACATATAATCTGATGCAGAAGAGTGTTTTGCTCTGGATGGTGGTTGGAAGTCTAGCTTTTTTAGACTGTAATGTCAAGTGATTCTTCAGGCTTCTGTTTATTTAGTTTTAGGTAGATTTAATGAAAACTGTTTAACACATCCCATTGCCAAACTGTCCCACTTGTCTTCTCCTTTGTCCCTCCATTTCCTCTCTAGATTATCTCTTGCTTGTTGGCAGCAGAGTGGTTGTAGTAAAACTGATGTTCTGTCTCAATAAATCATGATGTGACTGTTCTAATTAATTTTCAGCAATGTCTTTCTCTTGAAAACTTTTAGGTTGATGACATCTTTTTATTAGGACGGTTTATGAATCCTATCTAAACTTTTATGTTTCATGTTCAAAAATAAAAAATGAGCGAAAAGAGAAGTAATAGTGAAGATAGGTCAGTGATTCACCTATTTGGTTGAATAATTACTATATACAAAATAGTGCAGTTGTTAGAATAGAATTTTCAGTAGAGTTGCATGTCTTTCCTCTGACTTTGAGAATTTTGCAGTATGTCTTAAAACAACTTGGTTTCCAGTAAGCAGTAAAAATGAATTTGAAAGAACTCCAATGGCCATTTTGCTTGCGTGACATTTACTCCTTTTTATTTATGTGCAGGTCAACTCCCTGAAGATTCCTGACTTACCACTGCGGGCTGTTATTGTTGAATATGGGACTATATTTACCCATGAGGAACATCAGGGTTTACCTACATAGATAATTTCTCTGGTTTTTAACGTGGAGGCACTGAGGCCAAATAGTTTGGGCTAAGATAACAGACTCCTTTTGGCTCTGTAATTGGCATAAGATACGACTTGAATGATACTCCTAATTTCTGAACTCATTGTTAAATTGAGCAAAAAGCAGTACTTGAAAGTCACCGAACTACTCTACAGCTACTCTAATTGAAGCTAGAGTAGTCTTGTAATTTGAGCTACTTCTATTTGCAGTCTTGGCTGTCTGGTTTGTGATCTGATTACCTGAATAGTTTGCCTGATACTCATGCCTGGAGGTGTTGGGCCATCTCTTGGTCTGTCATCCAGTGCTTGTCTCCTTCTCAGCGTCAGCGTTTGCACTGACACAGGGTCATTCCCTGTGCCTTTGTTGTTTGTTTCATTAATATTTCAGTCCCTGAAAGTATTTTATCTCCAGGCGAAATCCTAACTAACATAGGATGGTCTGGCATAAAAACTCGGGGTCATACTGGTTTTCTCATAGCTGAGTGAGTTTTCTGTAGATGATCTGTAATTCTTGGCAGCAAAAGAGAGCTCCAAAAATCTACAGATGTCTGAAGGTGCTTCTCCTAGATGGGACATAATATTCAATAACAGTAGTGCTGGGTTAATTTTTACCAGTGAGGAATGCAAATTGTTGGAGAAGAGAGGGGAAGAGTTGGGAGGTACAAGTCAGGGAAACATAAACAAACTTTACCTCTGCAAATAAGGGTTCAATTTATCACTAATACACCATAAGAGGGAAGTGATAATAAAGCTTAGGATGTGGCCAGTGGAAGACAGTGTGTATTAGACACAGGGTGTGTGACTGTGAGGGTTTACTGCTTCCTTCATATGTTTTATGACCTTCTAGTAATGTAGTTCAGAGGGCAAGCACTAGTTGCTGAGGTGAAAGGAGTAAGTTGTAGGGATATTTCAACGGAATATAAGTTTTTTGTTCAACAGCCTTTTTCAAGGATGTTTGTGTTTGGGATTGCTAAAATTTAGTAGCTGCAAATTGTAGAGAATTTGGATTACAGATGATAGTATTTGGAGATAAAACTGTGATTTAGACCTGGCCAACTCACACAAATTCAGTGGGTTGTGATTTTCTTTAAACTCTTTTGCATGGTGATGCTGATACAAAACCAGCAATTCCAGGCTCTGAGACTGTGTTGTTGGGGGCATTATGTTAGGTGGCTGAATTTACTGCGAGTCTCTCATTACGCTTCATGAGAACCAGACTGTCAAATGAATATATTTGATTTGTTTGTGGATGTTGTAATAGCAAGTAGAAGAAAGACCAAGCAAAGGTGCCCTGGTTAGGGCAAATTTGGGAGGAAACTTCCAAAGGGGTCCCTCTAGAGAGCCGATTCAAGCGGCCCCTTCCTGTACTGATTCTGAAAAGATTTCCTTGGAGAAAAGTGAAAAAACCCTGTTTATTCAACAAGCAAAGTATTCACAAGCATAAAAAATGACTAATAGTAAACAGTAAAACCTCTTGCCGTTTTGAAGAGAGATGGCAAAATTGAGGAAGTCCTTGCTGTGGGTTGTAGCTCAGCTCAGCCAGTCTCTTATTAGTCCTTCTTGCGCTGGAAAATGCTGTCCTGGGCCCCGGTGGGCCACAGGTGTGAGCTCCTGGTGTTCTTCTGGGTTTTCAGTCCAGAGTAGGGCCAGTCAGTTCCAAGAAAAAGAAAAGCCACAGTCTGGGGAACTTCTCTGCCTCAGCTAGCTAAAAACTAGGTAAAAGCAAAAGAGAGCTCTCTCCCGCTGTCCGTGCTGCAGACAGCACAGTCCAGGAGCAGGAGTGCGGAGGAGTTGAGTGCAGTTTCTGCAAACAAACCCTGCGCTTCTTCTCCCCCGTCACTCTCAGAACCAGTCTTAAAGGTGCAGAACTTAATATCCAGCATAAACAGAGCAGGTGACTGGGGATGCAAGCATCATAAAGTCACCCCAGGACAAAAGGCCACATCTTCTCTAGTCAATCCATGAAGTCTCCTGCAGGATGTGACAAGTAGCAGACAGTAATCTCCATAAAATACTGCCCTTGGTCAAATCTCACTTCATTATTGATTTGTCTTCATATATTACCATCTTGGAATTGTGTTCTGTCTGTGTGTACGTGTCCCTACTTGAAGGAGAGACTGTTGAAAGAATAATACATGGTAGTGTCAGTCACTGTTGGACTCATTAGTGCTCTGAGCAGCTGCCTTCCCAGTGGCTGCCTTCAGTGCTGCCTTCTTTTTAATTACTTTCCTTCAGATTTGGTATTTAGTTTGTTGGAGAGTTGTATTTTTGGTACGTTAGGCCAACTTCTATGCTGTTTATTTAATTCTGTATTTTTAATAAGTATTTTGTGAAAGATGAAGGGATGCTGGGCACCAGGCCATTTTTGATGTGAATTGTGCTTGCCAAACCTGTCAGATCTTTTGAAACATATTACAGAAAGTGTCAAGCAAAAAAGTGACATGTTTTTTTCGGAAGGTTGAATATTGCTGTATCGCTTGTAATTTTGGTGGGGTTTTGTGTTACAGAAAAGAATAGGCAATAAGATTCCTGGCATAACTGGTATAATTCTGGGAGGTGTTAAAAGCTGTGTGATAATGCAGCTGTTTGCTTAGCAGCAGTTTTGATAACTGCTAATGTGAGTAGAGGGATTTACAAATATTAGTATGTAAAAGCTTCTTTCACAAGCTAGGTGTAATTGATTGTCTCATTACATATATATGTTTTCTTTATTTTGGGGAAGAAACTCAGATTTTTTTCCAATTTTTAGTGTGTGTATCCCCCTCCCCCCAATATTTGGGGGGGGCATTTTGTGTGTTTTTGCTTTTGGATTTTCTTGATAGGTGATTTGTTATGAAAACGAAAGCAAGTTCATTTTTGTCAATTACTTACTGACCCTCACCAAGTTTGGTAATAAGTTCTTCTAACAGTCATTTCTTCGGGTATTCTTAAGGTGCTTTGCAACTAGAATATTCCTTGACTAACTTCATGCATTCTACTTCTTTGCATCCTCTTGAAGATGACTAGGTGAAAGCTAAACATCTGAGTGTAAAGCCCAATTTAGCTAGATTAAGGGATAACAGAATAAGGTGAAGTACTTGATTTCTGATAGCTACCTAGTTTATTGGTGGGATTTTTATTGCTAGTTGAGACAGGACAATACTGCACAATACTACTCCAAGTCTATACTTGGAGCAGAGAAGCAGGCTGCAAAGTAGGTGTCTGTAACTTTACTTTCTCAAAGGAGTAAAGCTGCTCCTGGATAAAGTAGAAAGGTGGAACTGGGAGAAGATGAACCAGACAGCTTCCTTCCTTTTGGTGTCCAGATAATTGCAAACAGCTCCTGTGAACTTGGCTTTAGTGAGAACCGATTTAGCTACTGAGCCTTGTGTCATGCACAGCACTGCCTTCCCCTCTGATGGGGAATGAAGTTGGTGTGTGTACAACTAATTTTCTTGTGTGTGTTTCCTTGATCTTGTTTTAGAATCTCACAGAATTGTGTCTTTCTAAAGATTAACATCCTTTCATTACATGCAGATCATTAGAAATTACTTGGTTCTTGTTTTGTTTTACTTCTTCGTTGTTTTTCTTATGAAGGCGAGCATATTTTCCTGCCTGGAAGCTCTGTTTTTAATCTGTGACCTGAATCCAGCTGGGTAATAACATTTCCAAAATTAAAATTACAGCAGCCCATTTATTCCCCCATGTAATGTCCCTTTTCTCTTGACCCGCAGTACAAAAATTTGAGTCTGCTTAGTTGTTAAGTAGCAGTGGATTCTGAACAAGGAAAAGGAAGGTGGCAAGGATTACTAAATGACATGAAGTAGCATTGGGTAGCCAGCCAGTGTGACGGGCTGTAGGTGCTGTTAATGGTATCAAACTCAACTGTGTACCTTTTGTTTATGTTTGTCCCTAAGTTGTAATTGCTGCGGCTCAGCGTGGCCATTGCTGTTGTACTGAAGTGTAGATTAGTATGGTGAATGTACTTCTCCACAATTCTCTATGAATTCAGAGCCTGATAGGTACAAATGGAGGCATTATTTTTAGGCCTATTCTTCCTCCCTCTTTCCTAAGGAGGAAGAGGAACCCCTAAGCAATTTTTAATGTCTATCCTTACTGTAGACTCTTTTTCTGTAAAATCTGGGCAACATAGCCATTCGTCAGTACAGAGAAGTTCAGACAGTTAAAAATAATTGGCATTGTAAGCAGAGGTTGATGACCTGATGAGCTGGTCAGTAGCAATTGTTTCTTCACTGAGAAAGAAGTGATGTTGTGGTTCATAAAGATGGCTTGCTGGGACTTGACAAGACAGAAAAGGAGATTTCTCTTAATACTTTATTTGTGTGAGAACTCTGTGGATGTTAAAGTCATGAAGGGCCTGATCAGCAAAAACAAGCTGTTCATCTGTTAGCTGTGGATAATACTTCCTCTTTTTCTTAAATGCGTTTTAGATGCAGATCACCTCTGAAAGTATCCAGCACATTGTAGTTCATCTTGACTGAATTCAATAATGCCGAAAAATTACTGTTCTAAAAATTCAGATTTCATACAGGGATGCTCAAAGTCAGTAAAGCTTTTAATGAATACTGTGGTTCTTAACGTTTTCTTACGTTAGAAAATAATAAATTGAGGAACCTCAGTGCAGAAAGGATGGTAGAGTTACTGAAATGTGAGGATGTTCTCCTGATCATCAGTCTTTAAATGACATCTTTGGAGATAATTTTTTGTAATAAAGTCCTTGGCTGTCGAATGTGTGTGTGCTATGCTTTATCTTTATTGGCTTGAATAATTCCATTAATTTTATGGTTTAAGGTAAAAGGGGGAAAAAAGAGTCAGTTGTATAAATGTGGTTTTCAGGATGTCCTAATAAGATAGTTTCCTAAAAATGAAATATTTCTCTGTGACATCTCATTCAGTTACTGGAGCTATAAATTTTGCTTTTCTTTGACACAGTAATTTACTTTCTATCCTACAGTTCTTACCTATTTTAAAACTACTTCTAAAAAAAAGGAAGAAAATTACAGAATAGTTTGATTCCTTATTCTTTAAAATCTTCCTTTAGAGGGTTATGGAATCAGTGAGGAATATATGCTGGCAGTGACTAGGGGAGATTGGAATGGAGCAAAAGGAAAACGTGTTTGGAAACTCAGAAATGTTGAGAATGGTGGTTGAAGGAGAAGGTAGTGAAAGTCTTCTGTTGTGAGCTGCGTCTGTTCTTAAGTTAATTTGGTGCTGAAGTATGGAGTAGAGCATAGTATTTGTCACATTGTCTGGAATGATGAATTCAGCAGTCTGAGAAGGGAAAATACTTGAATTGTTACTATTCCAATGTGGTAGAGTAGGTGATGCTGCCTATCAGGGTTTTAAATCTGTGTGAATACTGTCCTGTTTCAAATAAATGTATTTGATTTAAACAATTTGCGTTTTTATGGATAAAGCAAAATAAAAAGCAGATCATAAAGTATGTATTGTGAGACTGGCTTAGAGGAAAAGATGTCTGCAGAAGATCTAAAGCAGTGTTTTAGAAAGGAAAGTTCCTCTATGCGTCAATGAGTTAAGTAACAGGGGGGGGAAAAAAAACCCACAAAGGTGAAACAAAGCTAGCCTACTGTAGCAATAACAGCATCCCTCTCCATCCAGAAGTACTTGCTGTGTTAGGTCATAATATAATGAAAACAATTTTATTGTTTGGAAATTATGGAAAGTTGGAAGATGTTTGTCTTCAGTCAGAAGGATTTATCTGTACTAGTGTGCAGTATTCAGACATCCATACCAATTTTAAACATAAAGTCTAGGATTAGACAGAGTCCAGCTGTTAAGTGTGGACTCCAGTGTAGGCTACTAACCCAAGGACATAATTAATACAATGCTGCTTTTCAAAAGGGTTGAGGTTGTTCTAGAAGATGGAGTCAGAAATTGAAGATTTGACTGGGACTGTAGTTGTCCAGCTTCAAATGTCTATAAAAAACCTCTGTCACATTATGGCTTCAAACTGGAAGTTGTACAAAATCTGGTCCAGAAAACTGACTTAAGTGGGAAAGAGGGGTGTGAGGAGTATTCAAATTGCTAGGAATGCATTTACACAATGGAGAGATTTAGCAATCCTACATTGAAAATTTCTTGGGATTACAGAATAGTGAAAACATGGGTTCAGATGGTTGCTTTCTGAGATGTGTTCAAAATAAGGGAAGAAAAGGAGAAACTTGTTTTGAGGTGTTTTTTCTGTTGGGAGCATAATTTTGGGTGTGTTGCAGGTTTGCATCCAAGTGACAGCTTCAAGGAGCAGTGCACCCTGTTATGATGTGTAATTGAATGATGAAATACATAGAAATGTGATTTATTTTTTGTTACTTAAGTATTAATTTCTACTGGAGAAAATGGAAATTATTAATTTGACTGGAAATGGGAAAATTAAAACTCTTAAATCCAGTGAGGTGTTGTGTTTTTCGTCCACAAACTCTAGTGGCCTGGTTTCCAGAGGAGACAGCACGGCTACCACGTGTTCCTTGTAGCGCCGGGCTTTTAACACACAGACACCAATTTGATGGATGGTTAAAAAAGCGTTTATTTTCTGGAACAGGGAGCTTAAATACTTTTTGGGTCTTTCCTACGTCAGAGGGTCTTGCTACACTTCCTGGGGGGGAACGGAAAGGTACTGGTATGTCCTTGAAGGGGGCTTGTGTCCTTGAGGTAGATCTTATCTGATGGCTGGAATGTTTCTGAGGCCCTCTCGTAACAACCCGATATCTTCCGAGCGCCTTTCCCTGTCCAGCCAGTCTCCCCCTGTCCAGCCAGTCTCCCCCACATCTCCCCCCCCTCTATCACTAAAGAAATGAGGTAGATATATGTATATATATATAGGCACTAAATGAGGTAGAAGGTTAGTATCTAACTAAAGGGAGAAGGAGTTTGGAAACCTGAGTAAATTTTTGCCAGGCAAGTTTGAAAAAGCTTGTGACTGGCAATGTTCCCTGATTAATTCACGGCATTTCATGCAGGCCTAGGAACAGAATGTTAGTCCGTTCTAGGCGAGTTTTAACAAATGAAACTATTTTGTTCAGCAGGCATGGTCCGAAGATAGCTGTTAAAAGTAGCATTGCTAATGGGCCTACTAAAGTGGAAATCAAAGTGGTTAACCACGGAGATTGGTTAAACCAGGATTCGAACCAGCCCTGCTGAGCCTCTCTATCTTTTTGTCTCTGAGCCAGTCTGTTTCGAAGTTCTGCCATCGAGTCCCTAACTACTCCCGTATGATCTGCATAAAAACAGCATTCTTCTTTCAGGGCTGCACACAGGCCTCCTTGCTGCATGAACAGGAGGTCCAAGCCTCGCCTGTTCTGCAGAACCACTTCCGAGAGCGAAGAGACTGACTTCTCTAGGTAGGAAATGGATTTCTCGATCCTCTGCAAGTCCTCATCAATGGTCATCTGCAGTTGAGACAGTCCTCGGTGCTGTGTTGCTAGGGCCGAGACACCTGTTGCCGTTCCAGCCGCTCCCAAACCAAGCAACATGGCTATGGTTATTCCTGTCAGTATCTCTCTTTTGTGAAGCCGGCTGGGTTCTTTGAAGAGGTTGTATACCTCTTCATCTGAGTGGTACAGGACCCTAGGAACAATCAGAACTTGGACACAGAAGTCGTTAGAATCATTGAACTTAGGAAGAAACACACAAGGACTTACTCCGGATCTCTGACAAACCCACATTGCTGATGCAGCTGGGACCACCCACTTATTATTTTTTCTGTTGGGCTTTACAATTTTGGAGCAAACATTCCCTTTTCGCTTAGCTAGGGCTGCATTTCCAAAACATCTGCCCCGACCTGAGACTTGACTCAGGGTGATACCTCTGCGGGGTGTGTCCCATCTGCACTGATGAGGTGCATTGGCTGTGGAGTAAGTGAATGAGGTGTTTACAGCAACTCCTTCATAAAAAGGGGGTTGGACATCATAACAAAGCCAACAAGAGTTAGTTAGGTTAGGGTTAGATTCATTCAGGGATAGATAAGTGGCATCTAACATACGAAGAATTGGGTCAGGGTCTGACTTGACAAATCGGCCTACCTGGAGAGCTTTCTCATCACTGGCTGGGTCTTTTGTGACACTCGTGGGTAAGATTTTGGGGTAAGTTATGTTTTTCTCTGTCTGTGTGCTTTTAATCACCTTGTTTGGTCCAACCGCTCGGGGTGCTGATGGCTGGAGCCTGGTAATTCGCACATTCACCCACTCTTTTGTCCCGTAGAGGACCACTGTCCATGTCTTACCCACTGTCCAACCAGGATGATTTGGCTGCAAGACTGTCATTTTATAGTACAAACATTTTTTAAATTTGGGGATTTTATAACTGTTTCGATGGGGGTTTTCCTGTACAGAAGGAGGTGGTTTGCAACCTGTGGGTGCCCAGGTGAACTGCAGGAACTGGTCGGGCTGTGGTGGGTCCCACCCAGGCCCTGATGGCCTGGCATCTGTGACTATAGTTTCACAGCCCCAGTACCCACAGTATCCCCACCCAGGGTAATTACAATAACTTTTCCCTGGGTTTGAAGCCGGGCACCAGTAGGATATGTGCACGGGTGTTGAGAAGGAATTTATCGTTGGTCGTCCTGGAAACAGATCGTTGGTGCGAAGCACGAAGGATGGAGTGTTTGGTGTGGTGATGGCTCTGAGCACCTTATCATTTGTAAGGTGTCTCAAGACCCACCTGAATGGCTGATGTGGGTAGTAGTTCGGGCTGGCTTGTCCTCTGGCGACAAGCCCCAACAACAAAATCACACAGATTTGTTGTCGATGCTTAGATCTCACTCGCGTGGGCTTCTCTGCTGCTGTCTGACGTTTTGGTGGCGTGTCTCGTTCCTCTGGAAGGGGCATGTATGCATTATGTGGCCGCCCCACCAGCATGTCCTGTAAACAGAAACTCACAGTTTTCATTAGTCTCATTCTGCTCACTGTGAAAATCAGGTTTAATCGATTTGAGAGGACACCACCTGGTTTTCCCGTCCTTTCTGACAGCTGCATACCCTCGCCCTGCGAGCATCAGTTTCCAGCCCCGTTCCCACTCACCCAGCTCATTCCTAATTGCAACCTGTGGGCCTTCCTCTATCATTTTGGAGGCCCAGTGTTTTTGAACAGGACTGTTTGTTTCATTTCCTCTAGGGAACTGATTCAATGCTATCAAAGCTGTTGCCAGTATACGTGTCTGCTCTCCTGAGGGGATAGAATTGGTGAAGCCTTCTGCTTTTGCCAACACCTCTATTTTGTTTTTCAGGGTCTGATTTGCCCGCTCAACTATAGCTTGTCCGGTGCTATTGTATGGAATGCCTTGTACTAGTGTGATCCCCCATTTGGAGGTAAATTCCTGCACTGGTTTAGAAATGAAATTGGAACCATTGTCAGTTTTGATCTGTTTGGGAATGCCAAGCCACGCCATAGCTGTCAGCCAGTGCTGAATTGTGGCTTTGGAGTTAGCTTTGTGATGCTGTGTGGCTATGATCATTCCACTGAATGTGTCCACAGTCACTGCGAGCCATGCTCGGGGCTTCAGCAGTTGACACAAGGTGAAATCTGACTGCCAGACTTCTGAGGGCTTGAGACCTCTGGGGTTGACCCCACTGGTCCACAGGGGTGACTTCTGGCAGTGAGGGCATGTGGCCACTACATGTTTGGCATCTGCTGTGGTGATTCCGCATTTCTTTGCCAGTGCTTTGGGTCCAATGTGGAGAGATTCGTGCAGCTGACGGGCTTCTTGCAGCGTCCAGACGCCTTTCGCTGCTGCGTCCGCCTTGTCATTGCCGATCTGGAAGTAACCTTTGACTGGGTTGTGACTGTTGATGTGAATGACAGATACTGTGCCCTTTCGTGAAGAAAGTGCTTCTTCAAGCATCAGGGCTGCTGTTGATGTTGACACACCTGGTCCTGCCATAGCCAGACAGAGCTTTGCCACGAATATAGAGTCTGTTACGATGTTCAGGTGTTCGTCTTGGAAGAGTCCACATGCCAGGACTACTGCTGTCGCTTCCAATTGCTGCACCGACAGTGTGGGGTCGCATGCTTTGACACAATGCCATTTCTCTTCTGCCTGCCACACTGCTGTCGCGGTGGAAGTCGTGGAGGAAGCGTCTGTGAAAGCTGTTGGCCCTGGTTGTGGTCTGTCCATGACCTTCGGTGGCATGTCTATGTCGACTATGGTCAGCAGCTGAGTCCAAGGTGGTCTGGTGGAGTAGCAGATTTCTCCTCCGAATCCGATGAGAGCAAGGGCTAGGTGTTCTGAGATCGTGGTTGATTCTGTGGTTGATTGCTTGCGGAAAGGAAGGTGGATTCTCATTGGCTCAGTCCCTAGGTGTTTCAAGGCGAGCTTTCTGCCTTTCATGATGAGGTTAGAGATGCATTCTATTGCTGGGGAGAATGCACGAGCTGGTCTTCCAAGGACCACCCATTGGATTGGTCGGGCTTTTTCAGAAGGTCCTTGGGCCAGCGCTCCCACCCCCCCTTTTGGTGTGAAATGTACATACAAGTCCAAAGGCATCACTGGATTCCATCTGGCAAGTGTACCAGTGGACATCTGTCCTTCGATGAAGTCGAGGGAGCTTGCTGCTTGCGGTGTCAGCTCCTTGGGTTCCCAGGGATGCTTTCCTTTCAGGAGGTCATGCAAAGGGTCCATGATCTCAGAAGGAATCAGGATGATGTTGCGAAGCCACTGCAGTGATCCTACCAGGCGTTGCATGTCATGAAGCGTCTTGATGTCTCGGTGAATTTTCACCTTGGGAGGTGTCACGTAGGAGTTTGTGATCCCCACTCCCAGGAAGGTGACGCAGGGTCCTCTCTTGATCTTCGCGCTCGCAATTTCGAAGCCGTTGGCCTGGAGAATCTCTGTGATCACGGAGATCAGGTGATCCACTTGACTCGCTGACTGTGCTGAGACCAAGACGTCATCCATGTACTGTATGATGGTTGCAGTGGGATGAGAGTGTCGGACTGGCATCAGCGCTTTGTCCACGGTGATCTGGCAAATAGTTGGGCTGTCGACCATGCCTTGCGGTAAAACCTTCCACTGGAAACGCAGGCTGGGCCGTTTGCCATTTGGAAAAACCACGGAGAAAGCAAAGCGTTCCCTGTCCTCAGGATGCAAAGGTATTGAAAAGAAACAGTCTTTAATGTCCAAAACTGCACATGGCTGTCCTTCAGGGATGGCTGAGTTCATAGGTAACAGTGTCTGAACTGGACCTATGGGTCTGATTGTTTTGTTCACTTCCCTCAGGTCGTGGACTAAGCGATATGCCTCTCCAGACCTTTTGGGAATTACAAACACAGGAGTGTTCCATGGGCTTGTGGAGGGTTCTATGTGACCCTTTTGCAGTTCCCGTTCAACCAGTTCCAGCAATGCTGCTACTCGAGGCTCTGAGAGGGGCCACTGCTCAACCCAGATTGGGTCTGAAGATTTCCAAGTCAATTTGATCGGGAGCAGCGGGTGCACAGCAGTGGCCCTTATCATAAATTTGTGATTCTGACTCCAAGCAGAGCTAGAACATCCCTTCCTATCAAGGGTGGAGAGTTTTGCAAAATGTAGGGATAAATTGCGACTGTTTGTTCTGGTCCCTGTTTTGTGTGAAGTGTTATGGCTACTAGTTGGGTGCTTTTCCAAGCTCTGGATTGTCCCCCCACCCCGTTCACAGGAGGGACTTCCCTGGCTTGCCAATGTCTGGGCCAATTTGATTGAGGGATGATCGTGCAGTCTGATCCTGTGTCTGCCAAAAACTGAAGCCCTAGAACGAGAGGGTCCCGACTGCCATAGAGCTGACATTTTCCCCAAACCCTCATGGGCTCTTTCCCTACTTTCATGACCAAGGCCACCCAGGGGTTCCGCTCTGGGGCGCCCCCTGCTGACCCTGTGACACTTGCACAGTTTGTGGTGGTGGGGGTTGTGAAATTGTTGCTGCACCATTCTGCCACTGAATGGTTGGTGGGGATGTAATGCTGACTGGGTCCTGTATATATATGGGGTATGAAGGCCCCCCACCCCACTGGGTGTTGGGAAAAATGGGCCATCTCACAGTGGGAGGGAGCTGAATTTGGCCCGCACGCCCCCTCCCCTTCCCGTTTCCCCGGGGTTTGGATCTGCATTCCCTGGCAAAGTGACCCTTTTTCCCACAGCTCCAACAGGTTGGTCTCTGGCGCTGTTGGGTCGGGGGTGCTGCCACAGGCTGCTGTGCTGGCTGAGGACAGCTTTCTGCCAGATGACCCGTTTGGCCACACTTCAGGCATGCTATTGCATTGGTTATGGTATGGATGGTTGCCTGCATTGGGATCAGTTGTTCTTCTTTGGCTACATGCTTGATCATGTCAGCCAGACTGGCTCCCACTGGCAGAGAACGCAGGATGTCTTTGGTGATAGTGTTGCACTGTTGTTTTAAACAGTCTGTCACCACAGGTCCCTTTGCCGCCTCAGGCAGGGTAGATGAATCGATTGCAGCTTGCAAACGATCTACAAAAGTCGTGAACTTCTCACTCTCCCCCTGCTTGATGGTGGACCAAGGCGTGGCATGATCTACCACCCTTGAAGCTAATTTAATAGCTTCTCGAGCCGCCCTAGTCGTGGCTCTGACCTCCTCTGCTGTGAGGCGTGTCGCCTGATCCTGTGGTGTTGCCACATCATCATGTTTGCCCAGAAGCCTGGAGAGGGTAGAGCCATGTAGGGACTGTCCCTGCCCTGAGGCTTGGGCTAGAGCAGCTGTGCACTGATCAGACCATTCCTGCTGAAATAGAATCAACCCTGCCCCATCAAAAAACATGCGAGTTATCTGTGAAATATCAAAAGGCAACAAATCGTCATTGCTGAAAAGCCCATCTATTAACGTAGATACTACAGCTGACCCCATTCCCTTTTCTTGAATTGCTTTCACCACTGCTTGTATTTCTTTTGTATTTAAAGGTGTGTAAGTCCTTCTCTGATTTTGTCTCACCCCTGACACCCTAACTGGAAATGCATGAATGGCTGCCGCTGGTTTCCATTCAGCACAAGCTATCTTTATTTTGCCCCAATCTGTGAGTTTATGTTGTGTTTGTTCCCCTGTATTATAAAAAGCTTTGTTTGATTTGGGTAAAAAACCCATGAACTCTGTTGTCTCTGTTTCCGATTCTGCGGACTCGGAGCTCTCAGTGGGACTTTCTGTGGAGCTGTGGTCCCACTCAGTGTCGGAAGCAGACTGCTGGTACACTTCCGGCTGGCTGTGCCTTTTTGTTCGGCTCCGCCCTCGCTCCGCCTTCCGGGAGTGGCTTTGGGCGGACCCTCGGGTCCGTCCCCGTTCCGCCTCCCGGGTCCGGCCCCTCCCCCCTTCCCGGGGGTGGCGCCGCCACGCCTCCCGTGGGCAGTCCCATTCCCGCCCCTTGGGCTCGCCGCGCCCCCCCCACGGGGGGGTGTCTCCTCCGAAAAACGCCATTGAGGGGGGTTTCCGGCCGCGGTCGCCCCCCCCACTCGTTCTCCCGCGCGTGCGTAGTGCAGATCGGCTCTGCCGAGCCCTCTCGCCACGCACGCGCGCTGGCAGGGACTCGCATTTCCGGCTCTCCACGCGGCTTTTCGCCCCACCCCCGTTCACATTCACGATCGCCATTTTGGAGGTATGGGGGGGGGGGGGCCCGCGCCGCGTCTTCCGCGTCTCTCTCTGCCTCCCTTGCCTGCTGTGCTAGCCTTTCCCAAACAGATTTCGCGCGCTCTCCGTTCCCCCGCGCTGTTTCGGCGATTGGGCGACCCGCGGCTGCCTCCGCCGGCTCGGAGAAGCGGGCGGAGCCTCTCCCGCGCGGCTGCTCTCCCGGAATCGGCGAGTCAGCGCTTCGCGCGCGCCGCGGCTGCTCCCCCGATCCCGGCAACGTGCCGTTGCCCCGCCCGGTCCACAGCGGCGGCGGACCCCGATCTCCCGGCTCCGGAGAGCGGCAAGTGCCCCGCGGCGGCGGCAGCTCCGGGCTCGGCGGGCTGGCGCCGCCCCGTTCGCTCCGCGGCGGCAATTCCCAGCCTCCCTTCTCCCTGCCGCTGCTGGCTCGCGGCGGCAGCCCGGCGCCGCCGGGCTCGGGCGGGTCCCGCGGTAAAAAGCGGCGGGGGGGTGAAGGGGGACCCGCGCCTCTTTCGGGGGGCTCCGGGGGGTTCCCTGGGCCCGGGGGTTCCCGCAGCAGGGTCCGAGGCTCCCCCCCACGGTCCGGGAGGTCCGGGGATGGGCTCCGGCGGGGGGGCCACCCATCCTTTCTCCCCGTGCTCCCGCCCCCAGACAAGCCGGCCCCGGAGGATCCCGCGGTTCCCCGATCCCTCTCCCCCGGCTGCGTGACGGCAAATAAACAGGTTTTAATTGCTACCCAAGTTTCCTGCTGTTCTCTTGCTTTTTTCAAGGCAGCCTCTACATTTCCCCACGCTTTGAGATTCTTTCCACTGCCGGTAACTTTTGCATCCTCTGCCAAAGCGGCAGTATAACTCCCCCACCTTTCTACATTTAAAATATCTATTGGCCT